>OX122901.1:11770918-13200918 GCA_944738965.1 Nebria brevicollis
TCACCATTGTTTGAAATATAATTATTAAATATATTTATAAGTATTGCTATAATTATTTCCACAATTATAAATTTTGTAATATTTTAATGTGTATTGATATTTATAAAACAGAATATAAAGACTCCAGAGAAATTAAGTGTGACATTAGTGCATTTTTAAGGAAATTCGCCAATTTTCAAACATAGTAAAGCGTATATAATTTAACGGAAGCCAGTTATGAAGTAATGCCACGAAATTTAGAAAGCTCGCAATTTGCGAATTCTGTCATATACCAAAATATAATTTGGCTTTTTTATTAACTTTCAAATATTTTAAATAATAGCCGGAAATAAAATGATTGTTAGAATTTTATATGTTTCCGACAAATTCTATTCCGCTTGATTTAATTTATGGTCGAATAAACAAGACGTTGATACAAAATATAGCTGGGTCCAATCCTTAAGTAAACATAAATAATAATACTGGGTTGTTCCATATATATTAATATAATCCTCGTATGATGGACCTTACCGTACTTCAGCCCAAAAAACTCTCTTTATTATTAATTAAAAATACAAAAGATATATTCTTAAAAAATAAAAAATGTTTTATAAAATATCTGCAGAGCTTAAATATATTTTATGTTTTTATATGTTGGTGTGCTAAGTTCAATATTTAAACATTCTGTTTAAATTAAAAAGAGTATTATGTTTAATTGTTTGTGAAATATACTAATTTTATAGTAATGCGACGGTTTTGTTTGCAACGCGATGAAATGCTTCCACAAAAAACTGAATATTCGATATGCAGATTCGGATCATGAAGAAATAAAATAATGACAGACATAAACTTAAATTACATTCTGATTAGTATATTTCATTAAAGGATTTCATAAAATCATTTTTGTGTAGAATATTGATTTAAATTTTAAATAAATTTAAATACTTGGTAATTTCCACGAATTTTTACTTGGTTATTAAACATCGCTTCGATTTTTCAATCATCTTCAGATGTTACAATGATTTTGACAAGATGACTGAAATGTCGAAAAGCATCGATTAATGAAAATTACCAATTGCTTTTATTTAAAATTACTTAAATATATTATTATTTATTTGTGTGGTTGGCACTCGGTGAAACAGTTTAAACTTACCGAATAAAAACACTTGGTAAGTTAAATGAAGATGACTGAAGAGTCGTAACGCGTCGGAATCGTACCATTTTGTGAAAATTGTCATTTGTTTTCATTTAGTAAGTTTACTTAAATATATTTCACCATGTGCTAACCACACAATAAATTAATAATATTAATTAAATAATGAAATACGAATGTATATTCTCTTGAAATAGATAATTATGTTAAAAGATTAAGATACATTTGGCTGAAACAAGTGAAATTGATAATGAATATATGAAACGTGGCTTTTATGGTAAATAAGCATAACGGCATATGTGTGTTTGAAATGGATATTGTTTACACATTGGTTATTCCGGTAGACACTGACACGTTCCACTTGATTGGTTACTATCCGCCTGAGAGTGTAAGCTCTAACACGGTTCCCGGTAGCAGCAACAACGGCGATAGACCATCTCTCTACAGGCCACCACCGTCTATAGAACATCAGCAACACAATCCCAGCCCCAATAAACGGCCGGAGTTTGAGCAGAAACAGAGGGGTATTTGAAATATAAAACAAGCAATTTACGTTCACATTTTTCTACTCTACAGCATCTTTCTTACTTAATCGGTGCTTCGTAGATTAGACTTGAGTTCTATAATTTATATGCACACAATCACACTGAAAAATGATGATGTCTTGCACAAATTTGAAACAATAAATATTCATGTGAGATGAAACATATTTCTGCAAATATTTATTTGCTTATTATTATTATTATGACTACAAAACGCATGACTGGTACCTTCGATTAATAGCATATAAACTTTCATAGTTATGTTGATGTTTGGTAATTTAGAGAATTATAATTTTTTTTAAAAAACCGCTTTTTATCACTGATATAGGAAATGAGTATTTTAGAAATAAATATTTGTTAAAAAGGCGTTTTTGAAATATAAACAAAACATGAGAAGAATCGAGGTCCATTAAGAAAATGTGTGATTGAATTCTTGATGAAACTTCCTCTCTTTAGTTAATATTGAGAAAATTGTTTAGTTAAGGTTTATATATTATTTTAGGTTGGTGATGGATTGCATTTTTATTTACGTTTACAATTCGCATTGACAGCTCTTGCTTCATGGCGTACTTCCATATTCATTGCAATTTATGTTCTTTTCCCCTTAGAATAATTGCCAATTGCATTTAAGGTCAAACTATATATATATAGTTACCTCAAGATCTGCTAGGCTTGATTTAACTACGTTATAATAATAGTATAATTACCATATTCTAGATGATTGATTAGCACATGTAATGAGTATATAACTTACTATGTAGGGTGTATAAACTAGTCAAAATGATGTATTCACATATATCTACATTCGCTAATCATAGCTGCGTTGACATAATTATACTAATTATTATCGTTATAATTATTTAGGATACGCTTCCAAATCAAAATTACTTTAAAATACTGAAACAAATATATTTATTGTAATGAATGACATATGGTATCTGAGAGATACAAATTGAGACGAAAATCTCAAAATTTAATACCAAAGCATTTCAATTTTAATTTTGTGGTGCATTATGACATATTTATTTTGTAAAGGAAAGCTACGTAATGCATACTTAAGAATTGTAAATATGTTCACGTAGATAGCTTTTAATTTCGTTTATGTACTCTGCACGCACTTTGTATTCACCAAATAGCACAGTTTGTTTTTTCACGCAAATCATTATTTATTTATTTTTTCAATAATTAATACATTTTTTATTTAAATCACGTAAATATAATCCATTTGTAGATTTTCTTTCACCATGTTACGCTTGCATACGATTGATACCATTATTTCCAAAAAAAAATCTCATTGTCACTCTTCTTTGATACTTCATATTTCATATCCAAAATTGACAAACTTTTATCAAGATATACACTAGCACATTATGGTTTTTTTTATGTCTAGGAATCTTTATGCATTCGAAACTTTACAACCAGCAAACAATCTTCTCCTATCCTGCTGTATACTCTATACACGAAAACAAATTGAGTTGCATAGTTTACAAACATTTTTCCGCTCGTGCTATTGGCATTATTTTTATAAATTTTCAGTTGTATGAAGTACGTTTTCAGATTCTACCGCATTAAATCAATGCTTTCCGGTGAAGTTTTGGTTTCTAAATACCCAGATAAAATTATATAACAATCGAAGCCTCAGAGACACATTTATTTTAAATTATTCATTTGCGTAAATGTAAATTAATTACATTAAAACAATTGCTAAATATGAACTAACGATATTATTTAAATAGAGATCGCTTATTGTCTCTTTATGAACTAATGGTATTTTGATATTTAATAAATGTGAGTTTGCTTCTGACAGTGTCTACGATGAAAATATTTGCAAAATGCTCTTGATGCGAATGCTCCTGTTTATGTTTTATTTATATTAGTATTTTTTACCTCCAGACATTTTCTAGGTAACTAACTGCCAAAATTAGCATAGGAAACTATCACGTAAACTAATAATTTATCACCTAGATCTTTTATTATTATAGGTCCAATACTATTCAAAGTAAACAATATCAATTTCAGTAATGTAGTATATATTTAAGCGATTTATCATTATATTACCTATAATTGCTGATGAAGGGTATATATTAATACGAAACTGTGTGCCGTTTTACAGGAAAATTACTAATTTTAGTTTACTAAAATTAGGTAAATTTAACAATTAAAATTCATCTTATACATTTTAATATATTTTGTTAGTAAATCTTATCATAATTATAGATCTATAATATTAAATTTATATTACCTTAAATATATATTTATCGTTTTTATACTGAATGATATATTGAGCTTATATGTTACGGTATATTCTTTAGTTAGAAAATGACTACAATTTATTAGTAAATTAATGTTATTTTGTGAAATCAAGGTTGTTCTATTTAACGGTGGGCGGTTTTGTTATTTTAAGAAGTTCTATTGTCAATTACAAAATGTTACTTATTATTTGTTGAACAAAAACAATCAGTTACATGGAAATAAAAAATGTGATTCACATTTTTAGGACAGAGGAAAGTAGGTTAAAATTCCTACATAATAAATTATATTTAATGTAATATCCACAAATAAATTGCTATACAAATATTAATAAATCAATTGCTAATGGTTTAATTAGTAATACTATAAGATAGCACCGATATTATCATAAATAAAAATAATTGAAATTTTTTAATTTATAACTAATTAATATATTACTGGCATGTACTTACGTACATACAGTGAGCGCAATAAGTATTAGTACAGGTCAATTTTTCAAAATAAAACTACATTTAAAGAAAAACTATTGAAGATAGATCTGAAATAAAATATGTGGAGTTATTTGGAGAAACATGTTTATTTAATTTACTAAAACGTTTCATCAAAAATAATATATATTTGGAAATAAAAATTGCAAACTATCCCAATTAACGCGCAAAAAGTATTCGTACATCTAAAAAATTGTTATAATATTTTCATTTTTACACAAATAATCAATATTTTTTTATATCTATGGGCTCTAATAATAGTATGGAGTCTTTTTGGTATTAAATTTACCAAATATACCGTAACAAATGTTGAAATTCTATCCCATTCTTCTTGGTGCTCAAATTTCAAATAGTTTTTATTAGAAATTAGCCGTTTTCTTATTTGTTTTTCACCTTAAGCCCATAAATGCTCATTTGTATTAATGTCTGATGATTGTGAAGGCGTTTGCGATAACTTGGTGTATTAAAAAGGATGCACAATCTGAAGTCCCAAGCTATATGTTTTGGATCATTGTCTTGTATGAATATGACATTTTTCTTGTCTCCCATTTTCTCCGCGCTTAGAATGAAAAATTCTTTTAAGATGATGGTATAGACTTCATGATCCATAAGTTTTCCAATTCCAGCAGCACTCATACATCCCCAGACAAGTATTTTACAAATCCGCCACTGTGTTTTATTAACCGAAGTAAACTTATTTTGCCAAATTCTGTTTGTATTTTTTTCTCTATGTGCCCCTACCAACCGAACCAAAATTATTGTATTTTTAGTCATCAGAATATATAACTTTATTCCAAAGTACGATTGTCATTTTATGAAGTCTTTGGCAAAAGTCCATTGCATCTTTCAATTAACCTCGTAATCTCAATATTTTCTTCGAGCAGATCGATCATGTTACCCAGTATATCGTAGAACATTTCGGATAGTACACGGACACAAAGATATTTCCGTGGTAATTTACAGTTCTTCGACAAAATTCAGTGCAATAATTTATGGAATTTCTTTAATTTTCCGACGATCATGGCAACTGAGTCCGGTGACCGTTCACTTCTGTCTTTATATTTCAGTGTTTTAGTTCCACGAAACCTATTTATAATACTTTACACTGTGTAATACGGTCTATGTATTATACTCGAAATCTTCTTCAACGACATGCACTGATTATGTAATGAAATAATAATTTTGCTTTCATCTTTACTAGTTTCTTTGCTTTTACTCCTTATATTGCACAGGTAATTGGTAAATGACATTGGTTTAAGGAAAATTTTATATAATTTGCTCGGGGAGTTTCCATTTTATTGTTTTTTGTGCCATTCTGTGCGAGTCCATAAAATAACTTATGTTGAAACAAAAAAACTAACAAGTACGAATACTTCTTTCTCGCTAATTTGATTTGTCATCGGATTTAATTTTTTATTTGCACAATAATTTAATTTTGGTTGATTCATTTATGTACAAATATTGAATGTGTGTATCCATAATACTCTACAAATTTTTATTTTTTACTTACCTTCATTTGATTTCTTGTAAAAGTAGCATTTTTTGAAAACTTAAACTGTACGAATACTTATTGCACTCACTGTGCATGCATAAATAACATCACGCCTAATCCCATCAAGTATGATTTTGCTTTTTTGTTATAAAATTTCTTACCGGTATCCCTAAATGATTTTTGTTGGTAAACCAAATTACCGTATAAAACCGTTCCAAATTTACTATTTATGAGAAATCTATAACGAAGTTAGTCTTCTCTTAGATATTTTCATTAGGCTTTTAACTGAATTAAGTCTCTTAAAACAATTGAGTATTTGTTTTCATACAAAACTTGAAAGTGCTCTGCTTTTATAATTTATGAAAAAGATCATTAGACATAAAATAAATGGATACAGGCAATTCTTATTTTGAACAATTAAAGAGCAATAAAATGTTCTAATGCATGTAACTATTTTTTCGATAAATTGTTAAAACAAAATATCCGTAACTGAAAACGTAATAAGTTGTACAAGGTTGCAATAAAATAAAAATATGGCCATTATGTACACATGTTAAGTTTTGCAGCACGTATGAGTTCATCGCTTTGTAAATTAAAGCGTTTTATTTATAGCATATTATGATATAAATATAGAATATTTATATAAAATTGAAGCATTTTGTATATGTTATTTTTATATTATAATTGAAAAATATTAAAATATTAAATTAACCTTGTGAAAATTTAATTTCAGAAAACATTTATAACAATTAACATTTCAATCAAAAAAACATAAATATATTTAGCTATACCTGTGTATTAGATGTATAAAAAAATGTCAGTAGAGTTTTCTCGTTAATTTTATATAAAAATATTTAGAAGCCGGATCCATTTATATTCACAGCATTTCTGTAAAAGGAACCGGCCTCTAAATATTTTCATATAAAATTAACGAGAAAACTCAACAGCCAATTTCGTATACAGCTAATACACGGGTATATCTTCATAAAAAATGCATATTCTAAATATTGTATCTAGGGTTTCCTGATTCCCTGGAGCTTGAAAACGAGTCTATAAATAAGCCCTTTTTCAATACCTGCGTTACATATTAAAAATATCTACATATACCGAGTAAAATAGTACTATTAGAATTTTATATGTAAATATGTGTACCTTAGGGAATAATTACGTGTATGTAATTAGATTATATAACTCCGATATTTAAAGCAGTGAAATAAAAAGATACATATACATTATAGCAATAAACATATAAAAAGTTCATTTTTTTTTTTCATTAATTGTAGTAGCTTATTGTTGATTAATGTGGGTAGGCTCCACATTAGACTGCCACGCATGCACTTAGTCGTCACGTAATGCAACAATAATCACTACTGCAAACACTTTAGACAATATGGAATTTTTTTATGTATGTGTGAATGGGTGTTTTTGTGAAGATGTAAAATCAGCAAACGTGTTTACCAACTATTACAAAATCCTGAATTTGTTGTTTAGCCTGTGGAGAATTGTATACGAGGAGTAATCGTATCGTCGGTGGCCACTCAACAGGATTTGGTTCGCATCCCTGGCAAGCAGCGCTGATTAAAACAGGATTTCTCAGCAAGAAACTTGCGTGTGGAGGCGCATTACTCAATGAAAGATGGGTTGTCACTGCGGCGCATTGTGTAGCAACGTAAGTACTTCATTAATTTTATATATATTCTAATGGAATTGGATTGCTTGTAAACAATTCAACTTAGAATGAGTTGGAAATTAAATTACGTAAGATAAATCTAAGAAAATTCAAATAGAAGTTCTGAAACAATTTACATTATCTTATTTCTCTATAGTTTTATAGACATCCACGGATTTTATTTTTAACTGAAAATTATAATAATCTCAACTAGCATAGTGATTAAAAAGCATTCAAAGTTTATAAAAAACGTTTTCCGTTAAAATATGGAGATCGATTTTATTCAGGATTACAATACTTACTGATTATAGGGACAAGTGAATGACAAGGACAGGTGAACTGTTCTGAGAAGTTACGTTCTATAAGAAAGTAAAAATGTGTAATTATAAATGTGATTACGGAATTTTTCATTTGGTATCTGTAGTTCTAAATATTGCATTAATTTGTATTGGTTTGATTGTTATTTATATTATTGATTTTATCGTTCTTTTAATTATTACTATTATTTTCATTACTAAGATATTTTCGTAGGCTTAATTTTAATTTTCACTTTTATTTTAATTGGTGTTTTGAATGACTATTGACATAAATTTATGAGCAATGGCAGAAATAGCGAATCCCTATTCTGGGAATGATATTGACACACATTTTAACTCACGCTAAATATCCACCCTAATGATCTACAAACCACAACAACATAGTAATGGTAAATGAGATTATAATGTCCAATTTCGAGGAAACATTTAACTTAAATTATATCGGCAGCATGAATTGTTAATATTCCTACATATGATTCCTGTATCAGAACAAATTAGATTTATATTTAAATTTTACAATTTGAATCTGAATATTTATGATATATTTATCTTGTTTTTGACTTTTTACATGTCATAGAATAAGAGCTATTCTAAATTGTTCTGCCATTTGATGACATATTTTTGATTTGATCAATTTTTATGTTGTACTTTTTGATGTTGATAATTTTTTTTGTAGATGATAGTTTAGAATATAATTCCATTTCTAATCCTGACATAATGTAATCTTCTTGATATTTTTTTTTTTGAACACTCAAATATACTATAATAAAATAGATTGTATACCCAAAGGATAAAAACGTTAATTTATTCGTACTGTTGTATAACTTTGAAATCCATGAGCCAAGCACCATACCATATAAGATATTATCAACCAACCAACACGACCATATCCCCAAAAGATAAGACTCATACATGCATCACAGAATATTATGTTCACAAAACCGAATAAGTTTTTGTTCAGTAAAGTATATATTGTGTAATACGTGTTATAAAATATTCATATTCTTTGTGCATTTCTGAACAAATCATCAAACTTTATAGCTTATTCGAAATAAACGAGAGATGCGACAGCAAATTGAAAATATTTATATAGTCAAATTTCATTTATTTTGTTATTTAGTTGCATCATTATTGTTTTTTATTTATATACTCATGAAGATTTTGCATGGTATAAAACACATCTGTAATGATTTCAGAACGGCGAACAGCAACTTGAAAGTTCGTCTTGGCGAGTGGGATGTACGGGACCAGGACGAACGTCTTAACCACGAAGAATACTCTGTGGAACGGAAGGAAGTACACCCAGCATATTCACCTACAGACTTCCGAAATGATGTGGCGCTTGTAAAGCTCGACAGAAACGTACGATTCAAACAGCATATAATACCAGTATGTTTGCCGCCGCAACAGGTATGTGGTCAATACATAATCAACGTTAATACTATGTTTGTAAACGTGCTGTTTAGTAAATATACGTAAAAATTAATATGTTCACATCCTATTTTTCATTTTCACAGCAATCACATGCTTTTTTGTTTACCAAACCCAACATTCACTTCCATACATCAACGTTGGTACAAGTATACTATTGTACACACATTGTCTTGTATCCTTAAAAATATTAAAATATCTCACAAATATTCCAAAGCCCGTAAAATTTTACAACCAACAGACACTCTTCTATCAATCTCTCGCAATCATACTTTCCATCGCTAAAGAATAAACAATTGTTTAATTTGCTCTAGTCGATGTCCATTTACCACAATATTACAAATTGTCTAACATTTATTCTTTTAACCATGACTGAAGGACTCAATTTCATTATAGTCCACAGTGTTTTCGTGATAAATAATATAAATATTAATTTAATATCTCGAGATTTGCAAATTTATTATCTTTGAGATTAATTCGTTTAATCTGCCGATCTCTCTTTGTTAAAGGGTAATACTAAATCCAGATAGCGACTATGGGTGCTTTCCAGCTAGGTACAAAGTTAACACTTTGTAACACAGTGTATGATACTTGCGTTCCAACTACGCCAAAGTACGACTCAACTCGACTCTGCCATACTCTGCTAAAAAGCAAAGTCTGGTGCAGTATTGGTAGTTCGCATACCAACTTTTAAAAAATTTACATGTATGGTATCACTGCGTCCCGCGTAAATTACAACAAAACCATATTGTACTTGTGCATTTTCGGCTTGGATTGATATGTTAAATATCTAATTAAATTGCACACTTCGAATTTGATTAATATAATTCATTATTAATAGGTTCTTATTGAATTTGTCAGGATCTAGGGATAAATGACTTTCGCGCACTCTATTGGGTAGAGTACGTAACTCCTAAAGTGTTCCAACTAGCAATCGACACAGTGTTTGAGAATGTCTGACGTTGTTTGACAAAGTTCCCTTGCTGGAAAGCACCCTATATGTACTACACAAAAACTTATCCCATTAGAACGTACTTGTAAGTCTGTACAAGCTTAACCTTTATTAAACGGACATAGATAAAACATATAACGACCAAACATATAGCAATAATTTACGACAATCTGAAATATTTTGGTTCACAGTTCTTTTGGGATATAACTAAAAATGGCATGTCAACATTAACTTTAAAGGATTTTATACGATTGCTGGTTGGTAGCAACATTAATTCTCTTTATGTCTAATAAAATTTCATTTCTCATGATAAAGGCGAGGGAGTATGAAATCCTTGTAATAAAAGGAAAATCAAGTCAAACAATGAAAACATAATTCATGTAATCGGTATAAAATTCCAACTCATCAAATGGAAACTATGGCCGTCTGAGTAATAAGATTTTCGTAATCTTAAGATCATGTTAAATTTACAATGAAATACTAAAGATGTGATCAATATTTTTTTATCTGCTTATAAAATATTCTTTTTAATATTTAAGTTCTTCTCAATTAACAATATATCAATCATAATCTAATTAGTTGTAATTTATTATCGATATTATTAGTTGTAACAGAATTGATTAAATGTTATGTACTAGCTAAAACTCTCGGGAAAGATGGCAACAGTAGCAGGATGGGGTCGAACAAGACATGGACAAGCAACTGTACCTGCTGTCCTACAAGAAGTTGATGTTGAAGTTATTCCTAATGAAAGATGTCAGCGTTGGTTTCGAGCAGCGGGAAGACGTGAAACTATACATGATGTTTTCTTATGTGCCGGATACAAGGAGGTTCGTATTTATTTCAAATAGTAGTATTTATCGAGTAATAGACAGCATGTAATCATTGAAAACAAAATGTTTTAGCAGCGAATACATTCGTTACAATAATAGTACATTTTATGCTTTTTATATCATTGAAATTTATTATTTGTTGATACTTGAACCGGATAAAATATTGTGATGACGCTAGTGGGGAAATACATACAAAATACATATCATGCTTATTCCAAGCAATGGAGTGGCAGAAAACCCTTTACATTTTTTCACATCTTGTCAAACTTTTGCCACTATGAGATTTTATTTTCTAAAAATTATTGCTATATAATAATATGTTGTTATTGTAGTCCAGGATAGGGTAGAGAAATCACATTTAAAATCCAGACTCTTTTACATAAAGCGAACATACACTATTCGCTATTAAGTAAACAAAAAACAATCTCAATCCGAGATATCGTAGCTATTGATTATTGATAAGAAACTCAATGAAATTTTCGCTTTTTAATTTCAAAAGACTGGTAGATTTTATTTATTACCAAACAAATATTTCAATTTGTCGAATTATTTACCCAATCTCAGAGTTGAAAGAACATATTTTTTGTTCATCTTTCTATATTTATGGTTTACGACTAACAATATCTTTATTTGTTATTCTTTTCTTGTGCTTTGATTGCATTATTCTGCTAGATTGGTTTTTGGAGGATAAATATATATTTTATTATATTCGCTTTGCGAGTTTTGGCACGCTGCTTCCCACAACATAAATGAAAATTACAATTCATTACCAGATACCTTATTTTTTATCTCCAAATGAAAATACTGTTGCTCGTAAATGTATTAACTTTTTTATCAATACTCTACCGATCGACATATCTACCATCCTCATATTTAATTCACTAAAAACCAGCAACAATCTTTACATATATCGATCATAAATAAAATTCCACATAATATTTCATATAAAATTTATTATTTTAGACAAAATTGATTTATTCGTAGGTAAATGTTTTCTATTCAACATAATCAAAATAGTGAAAAGAGATTATCTGGTAGCTTTTGTAATCGCACAAATTCGTTTTGAAAAGAGATTATCTGGTAGCTTTTGTAATCGCACAAATTCGTTTTGAGCTTTGTTATAAAAATTGCTGCTTCAATAAAAACAATATTTTATTTTGTGATATTTTTGATTAGGGAGGACGAGATTCGTGCCAAGGTGATTCAGGTGGTCCATTAACGATGTCCTTAGAGGGTCGTCGTACGCTTATTGGGCTCGTATCTTGGGGTATCGGATGTGGAAGAGAACATTTACCGGGCGTGTACACGAACATACAAAAATTTGTGCCTTGGATTGATACAGTAATGGGTTAAATAAACTCATTTTTAATAAATACGTGATGATTTTCTAATTAATAAGTCGATCAAGTATGCGTTATAAACTGTTACTAAACGGCATTATATCAAGGATTTAAGCTTCATTCATAATACCCAACCGACTTTCCTTTAAAATGATGTCTAAAGGAGGGCGTTTTGGTCTACATCCTAGTTCGTTCCAAAAATAACGGGTGTTATTTTATTATAAAATGCCGTGTGGTTTAGTGTACCGCTTTATTACCAGTTTACTCAACGATTTTATGCAACCAACTTTTAAATTATTTATTTATGTTAGTTGTACAATGTGACAGATGTATTTATTGTAAATACAGATATTTTTATAAGAATGATTTTATGAAATGATAATATGAATAGTGAATATGAAATAGATTATGCCAGTTATGGTGAGAATATTTGTAAAACGATTGGTAAATAATGGCATGAATCAGAGTTATTAAAGATTTTATAGACGATGCTCAGTATGTTATAAAATCGTAAATCAAAAATAAGCGTCAAAGTATATGGTACATTGCATATGCTACCTACATACATCCGCTTAACGTTAGTAAAAGTGACGAAATTTTTCGCTGACGGTGTACTGCACTCAGACGGCTCAATACTTTTATTACTTTAATCTTGCTGCGACATGATATACATTTATTATAAAAATATATATTGTTTTTCATTTAAAATGGGCACATTATAGTATCACTTAATTGTTCTGCGAATGCATGGGGGTAATTTTGCAAATACACCAGAGATAAATAGGAAATATAGGAACATAAAAATAAATCTGTCATATCTTGCGGTCAACTTATGAATCATGTCTTAATTACTAGCATATACAATATATATATATATATATATATATATATATATATATATATATATATATATATATATATATATATATATATATATATATATATATATATATATATATATATATATATATATTTATATATAAAAAAAAAATTAGTATTATAACCAAAATTTTGAAGAGATATTTCGCCACAAGTTACAAGTGCTATACCTAATTTTATTAGTAATTTAATTAATTATATCTAATAAAAGGCGGGAACGTTTGCAATTCAATATTAGATTAGAATTTTTTTAATGAAAAATGGAAGTTAATTAAATAGGATATCATATATATTTTTTAGACGACCAAAATTAAATGTTTGAATAAGAAGAGTAATTTTGTATGGTAATTTTAAGTAGTAATTGAATATCATAAAATAAGGATAATGAGATACATATATATTTTATGAATTGAACAATACATTATTGAAATTCTCTATTAAAATAATTTTTAACCAGATTTGACGGCAGGGAATTTATTCGTATTTTGGATTTTTAATTAACGTATTAGATATTTTAATTATCGAATTAAATATCAGAATCTGATGAACTTTATTTGCTATTTAACGTATATAATATAAATATTTTATAATTTATATTATGCTATTTACTTGTTTATTTAAAATAAACTAATAATAATTTTACCATTAAAATAAAGACCGACATATCACATATGAGGAATTATTAATTAAGGTTGTTTCATATGAAAGTAGGATAAAATTTTATATAATAAAAATGTTTTCTTATTATTGTTGAAAATAAAACTCTATTATTTGATATTATTCTGTATCAATCTCTTTAACCCACTTTATAATAATTGGTTTGTGTTTCTTTTTCTGACTACAGCATATATTCCGTTAGAAAATAATTTAATCTGTTTCTTTTCATTAGTTGGCTTAATCATTTCAGAAAATTATCAGTTACAATTACATATTTGTATTATACAGATATTGAATACCTGCGAGGTATGTTACCACAATACCGAAATGACATACGGGTTGCTTACGTAAATGTTCCAGATGTAATCTAGAAAGTTTTTCTTCTTGGAAGTTGGAATCTCTAGTTTCCAGAAGCCTCAACGAGGGTACATAAGCACACAGTTGGGGCTGTCAGTAATCAGAGTTCGTAGTTAGTTGTTAACAATTTGTTAAATGTGAAAATAAATAGTGATTTGTAGAAATAAATATTAATTTATAAATATAAGTAACTGTAAATAAATATTAGTTAATAAGTGTTAAGCGATATAGTGTTTCTCTGCCCAAGCGTTAAATAAAGCAGTAAATATTTATTGTGAAAAACAATGATATATATTTAAATTATATCAAAGGCAGAATACCTTGTCACAAATTATTATTTTATCAAAGACAATTAAAACTATCAAATATTTTATTGATTTGTATATCTATTTAGCCGTATCCAATTCTTACTACATATTTCATTACAGTTTGCGGAAATTGGATTTCATTTCACAATTAATTGACATTTGAAAACTTATTGGGCAACTGGGTTTTGATTTTACTTACTTAGTGATTAAGAATGTACACTATTTATTTAAAAGGAATTGCAGCACGAAATGAATTTATTTCTACTATTTGTTTTATACATTCCTCTACTACCCTAGTAGCACCAAATGCCAAACCAATATAAAATAAATATTGGATATATATTGTATCTTGGCTCAATAATGCATGTGAAGCGCAAGCGCTATAACATTGTTTTGTTATAGCGCATGCGCTTGCTTCTACAATGTATTACAAATACCAGTGGCGTATTATTTGAAGCTAGCACAAATTTACCTAAAATGTAATGAAACCTGTTTTAAAACTGGAAGTAGTTATTTACATTTATCGCCAAATAGTTTTTTCCCTTACTTAACTTCCTAATATAACGTGCGGAACGTAGAAACGAGTACAAAAATCTAGATAGCTAAACACAGCGCGCTACTGGGTCTGACATATACCATAAATATTGTACTATGTTAGGCCTAACCACATTGTGACAATATGTCAAAACAATGTTTATATTATATTACTGTGCTACTGGGGAAAGAGCTGAAAAAGTATTGTAAAGGTGAAGAAATCCTTCTCACTTTTTGACAAACCCAAAGTCGAGTCTATCGATGCATCTTTTTACTTTCTTATACGCAGTATAAGTAAGTATTGTAATCATGAAAAATTTCGAACTCGATATTTTAACGGAAATATACGTTTTGACCTTCCCTGAATCGATTCCGACTATTTTTGGAATGACGTCCATCTGTGTGTGTGTGTGTGTCTGTGTGTGTGTGTGTGTGTGTGTGTGTGTGTGTGTGTGTGTGTGTGTGTGTGTGTGTGTGTGTGTGTGTGTGTGTGTGTGTGTGTGTGTGTGTGTGTGTGTGTGTGTGTGTGTGTGTGTGTGTGTGTGTGTGTGTGTGTGTGTGTGTGTGTGTGTGTGTGTGTGTGTGTGTGTGTGTGTGTGTGTGTGTGTGTGTGTGTGTGTGTGTGTGTGTGTGTGTGTGTGTGTGTGTGTGTGTGTGTGTGTGTGTGTGTGTGTGTGTGTGTGTGTGTGTGTGTGTGTGTGTGTGTGTGTGTGTGTGTGTGTGTGTGTGTGTGTGTGTGTGTGTGTGTGTGTGTGTGTGTGTGTGTGTGTGTGTGTGTGTGTGTGTGTGTGTGTGTGTGTGTGTGTGTGTGTGTGTGTGTGTGTGTGTGTGTGTGTGTGTGTGTGTGTGTGTGTGTGTGTGTGTGTGTGTGTGTGTGTGTGTGTGTGTGTGTGTGTGTGTGTGTGTGTGTGTGTGTGTGTGTGTGTGTGTGTGTGTGTGTGTGTGTGTGTGTGTGTGTGTGTGTGTGTGTGTGTGTGTGTGTGTGTGTGTGTGTGTGTGTGTGTGTGTGTGTGTGTGTGTGTGTGTGTGTGTGTGTGTGTGTGTGTGTGTGTGTGTGTGTGTGTGTGTGTGTGTGTGTGTGTGTGTGTGTGTGTGTGTGTGTGTGTGTGTGTGTGTGTGTGTGTGTGTGTGTGTGTGTGTGTGTGTGTGTGTGTGTGTGTGTGTGTGTGTGTGTGTGTGTGTGTGTGTGTGTGTGTGTGTGTGTGTGTGTGTGTGTGTGTGTGTGTGTGTGTGTGTGTGTGTGTGTGTGTGTGTGTGTGTGTGTGTGTGTGTGTGTGTGTGTGTGTGTGTGTGTGTGTGTATGTGCGCGCTCTACAGCCCAAACGGCTAAAGGGAAAATTATGAAATTTTAAACTTAAGATTTGTATGTGCCTGGCACGAAAACCTTCTATTTTTGAAAACTATATTCCGACCGGAAGTGCATGTTTACTCTAGTCAATTTTTGCAGTTTCTGCAATTACTCAAAAACGGTTGCAGTTAAAGAAAAATTGTTACAGTAAAAATTATAGATATCAGCATTTTGTACAACTTTTATTTGAAACTTTTTTTCTCAAACGGTTCCGGAAACAAGAAAATGGCTCTTGAAATCTTTTCATATTACATTTAATTTTACATAAATCGTATCATCTGCGCCTGACAATTGTTTATCAAAAAAAACAAAACAGACTTAAATAGTTTGAAATTTGACATTTTATATTTATTCAAAGAAATATATTTAGCGCAAAAGTGTTCCAAAGGTCAGAACAAATATTATAAATTAGATAAATAATGAAACTACGATGTGGTTTAACCCATATGCGTATAAGAAAGTTCGGTGCATGACACTGCAGATGTTTTAAATGAATATTAAAAAAAAAATCTGCATTTCTAAAATTTCAATTAATTTTGATATAGAATTTCAAAATTACCTGAATTTAAAAAAATTGAACTATCTTATCTTGAGTTACCAAACTAAATTGGTGGAATTCTAAATGTGACCTCTATTAGACAAGAGCGATAATAATTCGATATTAATTAGTAGTGGTTGTTGAAATGGCTACATCACTTTTGTGTTGCTTTTTTATTAACATTGCCTTAAACTAATCCTACCCAACCCTGATTCACTAAATTTTTCTGTATGGTATATAATTCTGAAATTATCGAGTCGCATCGACAATATACGGGTTACAATTGTAAATGATACTGAAAGTTCCACAGAACTTTCAAACTTCCAGAATCTTCCACGTGGGTTTATATGCAGACAGCTTATGCAGTTGAATACTGATAGAAATCAGTGTTCGTTATAAGTTATCAGTAATAAAACTTGTAGGTGAGAAACTAATGAATAAAACTTATTTAATAATAAAAATGTGTGGAAATGATTTTTCACATATATCAGTAATATATTTATATTTTGTAGGGAAGCTTATACGGAAACTCATTTTACATATTCGCTCGCCTTTAAAAACATGAGAACTTTATCCATAATGAAATTCATGATATAAAACTTTACCAGCAATTTGTCACTCTTTCATTAGCAATGCAGATTCTTTTTTTATACTGTAGGTATTAATTTAGTTTTCTTTGAAATCTTTGACACTCAATTTGTTCATTTTTTAAAGCTATTTAAAACTCTTCAATGCCACAGGCTGACTTTATTCTCATTACTAAAGCTTTTTAAATTCAAATTACAAATAGCAATTATGAATATAAATCCATGTTTAGAGGGTTGGCTTTGACACTAATTCAATTCGAGATCGGACGATTTAGCGCGACATTTTTCTTAAACATATAAATTTACTATCAAATTTTATCCCCACAATTGATACATTAAATATATCACCAATACGACAGAGAAACATTTCAAATTCCAATCGAGCAAGCTATAATTAGTAATGCAATCTAAAATGAAAAGTTTGCACCTCTAATACAAGTATATAGGCAATAATTATTTTTTTAAGAATCAAACATAAAACATCGCATATAGAACATCAAACAAAATTTTTAAATTTAATTAAATAAATTAGCAGACAAAAATAAATATAGCCGAAATGGAATAAACAACATTTGTATGTATAACGTGTAATTTTGAAAAACAAGACATAGGTAGATACGAGTATTTTAAAGAGAATTACAAATTTCGTTGGTTGATTTAAATTAGCATGAAGATATAATAAGAGAAGAATTTAAAAATACATATTTTAAAATTTATTTTCCTGTCATTATTAAATGAAATACCGTGTTTTCTACAGTCTGAATGCTATTGTGGTTCATGTCCGATTCTTTATTATTGCTTTCATATCGATGCCTTAAAGAAACTAACGGCATGAATTAATTGTTTTTTATGATTTATGTATATTTATGGTCAAATCTATGAAAATATAAATCTTAATTTCCACAGACGATTTGAAAAGTTAGATGAAGGGAAGAAGAGAGAACAAAAATAACAAATAAAGAATTATTCTACACAGAAAAAAAAGATTTGAAAAATCTCCTAATACTCTAGATAATTTATCTAATGTTCGTCATTGATTTTCAGCCTTCTAATTACAATAGTTGATTTATCTAATTAGGAATAGTCAACTCATCTAATATATCTACTTAACTAGTCAAATTATAAAATAGAAATAGTTAGTTTATCGAATGATGATTTGTTATTTTACCAAAAACAGTACGTAAATTAACTATTTAGTTTAGGTGAATAAACTAAAAATAACAGAAAATTTATCTATTTAAAATAGATAAAAAATCCTTTTAAATATTTAAATTGTCTAATGTTATTAGACACTTTAAATAATTGGAATATATTAATCAACTAATAATGTTAGATGTTTTCAATATAAATAAATATATGAATTATCTAATTATATTGGTTTATAACATAATCTAAAACATATAAATTTAGTAAAAATATTTATTTAAATAATAAAAAATTACATAATAGTTACATATACTGTTACAAAAATGGTGGTTTAACTTAATTATATGTGCACAATAATTAATTCTTTTACAACATCTGGAATGAAACCTTACAAATGCATCTGACGAGGTTCGTTCTGATTTCTAATAGAAATTGGAAGGGACTCAACCCAGCTTTGAACTGTATTTACTTCTCTTGTGGCTAATGTGTTTCAAAACCCTAAAATGGATTAGTTTCATTAATTATATACATAAATATATAGTACATAAATATATAAAAACGTGTCAGAATCCTTTATTTTGACAAATATTCTTAGGTTATATTTTATCACAAAATCAACTTTAACTTACCTTTGAAATCAGGTCTCAGGGCATCTAACTTCCATAGAATAAGAAGTCGTTCCCACTCCTAATGCCTTGACCCTCACTCATTATGTTCAAAATATGTTGGGTGCACAGACAACGCGAATATGATATATATGTTGCACAATATTATTACATTGTAGTTTACTAAACTACACAGTTAAATAAGCAACGTATTCAAATTGATCTAATTCTTTAGATATATTATCTATTTGCATTAGGTAAAACCACCAATAATATTCTTCAACTCACTCATTCATTCTTTATCAGTTCCATATATTTTAAATAGCCGAATCATCAACAACTATAGACGAATCATCAAATTTTCAGTATCTGAAACAACTATATATATTAGCTGAAAGACCATTTTAATTTGTTCTCAGACACATATATTTTAAATAGATAAAACATCTATATTTTTAGTTGCACAGCAAAAACGAACATTAGATAATTGATCTATTTTGTAGAATAGCCAACTAAAGTTTTAAATGCTCTAATTTTTTAGGGAAAACAGCTAATGTATTAGGTCAAATAACTATTGTTTTATTTGAACGACCTATATTTTTAACTAAAAATATATATTCTTCATTAGATAATTCATCTATTCAACTTTAGTTGTTCTAACTAATATTATAGATATTTTAGCTAATGTATAAACAACTAATTGCAATTAGTCAATTTCTCTAAAGTTTTTCTTTCTGTGTAGGATATATCTCTAAAAGGTTATATAAATTCCGATCGCAAGAATTTATTTAACACGTTAAACCAACATCGGTTGTTCTAGCTATTCTGTTGCTTATATTTAAACAAAATATTCTAGAAATCGGTAAAGTATGAAGATTTTGTACAATTGTTTTGAATGTATTTTTATTTCTTTAAAATACACTGATATATAGTGGCGACTAGTGAATACATATTTGGAGTGTTGTGTATTATTGATTTCAGGACAGATATGACGAGGTTCATAGATTTGATTGATTATCCGGTAGGGATATATTAAAAAATATAGCAAAGAAGCAATTTTCATAAATTCCTGGTAGACATATACCGGCAGGCAATAAGCCGGTCTTGTTATATGAGAAAAGAGATTGTCTTGGATGTATGTGATTCACTTTTGTTTTGATCTAAAATGACAGCTAATATTTGAAAAGATATTAATATATTTTAATCAGTTAAAGAAGTAATTATCAAATAGTACTGAAATATCTTATTTTTACTATCTTATACGAAGTATAAGTAACGTAACCCAAAAAATTCGATCTCGAGATGTTTACGTGTGTGTATGGGGGTGTATGTGTGTATGTGTATGTTATTATTTCGAATTTCCAAATAGAAAATAAAATATTCGACAAATAAATACATTAAATGTGCGTTGTTGACCATGAAAGAAAAATATTATTTATCTGTGAAATACTTTAAGGGAGTACATAGGTTTTGAAAGTAAAAAAATAGCACTATTTTGTTAATTTTTTTCTGCTTTATTGATACACTTGCGAATTTAATTTTTTTTACCGTAACAAAGGTGTATACAACAACGTTAAAAATCACAATTTTTCAAGAAAAAAAAACACTCAATTGCGGCAATATGGCGAATCGCGCGGAGGTCCGGATTCCGTAACCCCAGGATATCTCGGCAGTTAATCAGTTGAAACACATAAGCGTACGTTTTTATTAATTTTGAAAGTCAAAACTAGTCCTTCTCGAACCCGATTTTTGAAATTTTGATTATTAACAAAATGGCGGCCTTTTTCATTTTTAACTTTAATTTTGGGGTAAGAAATTCGTCTTTACAAGTCAAAAATACTATATCTTTCAAAATAAAACAAAATCCTCTCGACAAAGACTCTTAAATATAATAAGCTTCAGCAGAAAGAAAGAATAAAGCAAATTGGTTAAGTAGATCCTGAGAAATCTTGGGGATGCGATTTGAAAACATAGTTTCGAGATATAAGCGTTTAAAGTTTTGTATTACATTAAAACGCTGGTTTTTAGAGAGGGTTTTGACCGATTGAACCACTGTGCGTCGTCATAACTTCGTCAGTTATTCGAATTTTTAATTCAAGTTTTTACTGAACATTTCTGAAAATATCTACTTTTCGAAGAAGCAAATTTCTACACCGAGACATGGTGATATCCTTATCCTTCCCTTGTCCATCCCAATCCAGACATAAGGTTGTCAATATTTTCCTATAAGAGAATAATGAACGACATCTGACAAAGTTTAGCAAAACGACATTGATACTGATCGCTAACTCCCTCTACTGAGCCGGGATCATAATATTTTTTATACTGTATCACCTTAAACCCTCCAGTTATGTTTTTCAAATAAAATATTTGCGTAACTTATATATTTATTATTATTGATAGTCACTTTTAGTTGTAAATATTCGAAATCCAAAAAGTATTTTTTCTGGATAGCGATGCGGTTTAGATGTCTCAGGAATCATGTAAACTATCTGACATCAAATATGTCTTTGGTAATGTTTACTACGATTAGTGACCAAAATCTTTATAATTGCGTAACAAGTAACCTAGCAGGAATATTATGCGAAGCTATAAATCTTGTATTTGTGAAATATTTGAAGTTTGAATTTCATATAGAACTATTAAGTTAAAGGCGCTTGATGGACCGCAACCAAATCAACAATTCCATCAAACTGGCAACTGACTCCGAAAATCTAACGGTTTCTTGTAATCCCCACTAATCATAACACGCTATGGTACAGGTGAAGATGTCCGAAGGCTAACAGTCAACTTGCAAGCCACAACAACGGCACTCAGCGAGCCTCGCCATAGGGTCATTCACCTTAACCTACCATTGGATATTGATGGTGGTGAGTGAAGAACTTGAAGAGCCGTACACTACCACGGTCTTCAGTTGACGGTGACCGCGCTACCAATACGGACACCACACATATACATGCATCCATCCATATACACACTGTATGTACGCTCAGTGAGTGCGGGTAACAAACGATAAAGCGCGCGAAAATCAAACGAACTAAATGTGAACATGCTACGTTGTCGCTCATAGAGTTTGGATAACATATTTTTAAAAAAGTTTCGGGATTTTTCTTTTTGTTTGCGAATATAAACGAATTATGTATTTGTGATGATTGATGGTTTTACTTTTAGAATTTAATTATTTATTTATTTATTATTTTGATTTCCTCTAGTCCATTACGGTGAGTTTTTATTTTTGTTTTATAATTATACTCGTATTAGTAGTGAATAACAGTTTTGTAATGATTGTCATTCTGCAAAATAGTTTTTAATAAATATTATTTTTTTATTTTGGGTTATTTAATTTATTAATAAGATTTCTAATGTTCTTATTACGAAATACTTATGCAGATACGGAATACCATAAATAAGAATCTTAAGCACTTATGATGTCAATTTTTTTTTAACTCTGTTGATTATACTATTAATTAAATAAGAATTATAATAATATATCATATACTTAAAATAAGTATAAAACAAATTAATTAAGTGTTCGTTTTTCAATTATAATACAATATAATTTATTGTAAGAAATTATGAATAATTAGTTATGCAAGATGGAGTCATAAGATATTATACAAGTTTAAATTTTCAATCAATTTTTGATCTTTATTAATCCAAATAAATTTTGTAAAAATGTAGACATCGAATATTTGCAATAAAAAAAAATATATTTGATCAAGTTTTATATGTGTTTCGGTGCAAATTATATGCACTTGGTTCCATTAAAAAAATGATGTCATTATTCGAAAAGTCTTGGCTTTTGAAATACATATATATGATTTTCTATTGTCATTTCAATTAATTAATATATTAAGAAACGCAGTCAAAATTGACCTAGAAAATCAATGACAAATTATCCTAGAAAATTAAATATAATTGTGTTTGGTAGAAAGAATTTCGACTACTTATCTTCATTTGAGTGTTCATCGGGTGCATGGATATATTTTTTCAAGAATTTGTTACATAATATACAATCAAATATTGATTAATTGTGTAACATAAATTTGCTATCGGTTAAATCCAGCAAAATAATATAAGCAAGTCACAGAGTAGGTATTAAATGTTTAAATTCACATCTATAATAAAAATAAGAATTAAGCCTGTATTAATTAAAATTAAATTATAAATCCAAAATATAAAATAACAGATTTAGGAATTTAATAAACTAAGATAACGATAAAAATTAATAACAATTAGAAGATAGTAAAATAATTTTATACTTGTTTAACGTAAATTATCAAATATTTTAATTAATGATTATCTTCGCTTAACCAAAGAAAATAAATTAGTATTCTTTGATATTATTAATCACCTAGATTTTGATATTTACAAATACCTAAAGTGGTTATAAAGTTATAATAACGAAAGAACAAAATATGAAACGAATTAATTATCTACCAAGTCCTTAATTCAATAAATGAGTAAGTATGATAGGTTTAGATTATATTATGTGGGATTTTGATGTTGTGGACATTCGACAAGTAACAATTCCACTTGGCAGTATATTATTTAGGAAATGTATGCGTTGATTCTGTCTAAATCTCTAGTAAATGGAAAAATATGTTAAACTTGCACGATCTCACTAGATTGATTTAATATTTCTCTGCGAATTTTAATACATTTTTATAAATTATATGAAATCTTTCATATTAGATTTCAGTATCGGTATAAAACATATACAGCGTACTGTATATTATAATAATTAAATATCTGCGCGCTAATGAAATGTGTGTATAAAAGGAAAAAGAAGAATTCAACATTGTTGGATAGCCATTAAATTAATTAATATTATAAGACATGCTTACTAATTAATCAACAAAAAATACTATCTAAAACAGAAAAGGGTTAGTTTAATCGAATGGAACAAAATACATTAATTTATTTTAAACAAGCACCTGTCCATACAAATAAACTACTATCAACTATACGATTAAAATTAGCAAATTCGTTGATTGAATGTTTAATAACAATAGGTATACAAACAGTAATTTAAATAATTCACATTTCTTAATTACATTAATTAACTATTATAAATTTCATTGTAATATGATAACCTTGACCTCTTATACAGATATCAATGACAAACCAAAGTAAATTAGCGAAATGAACTGTTTTTAATTAAAAACAAAATACCGCACAATTCGGAGAGGAAAACCGTTTTAATTTGAATGAATCCTGTTGAAAAAATGAAAACCAAAATAATAATATAAAAAAAGTCAACCTCCGAAGACCAGTTATGCGGAAACTGGTGTCATATATTATACAAATTAGCATTAAACAGTGCGAGTTTTATTTAAAATATATGTTCTTAAATATAGAATGAAAAACAAATCAACAACGAATTGCTAAAAGAACTTCTAACGGTAACGTTTACGATATAGGTAATTATAGGTAATGGATGACTTGAAACTGCATGTTTAAAACTGTACGCGTGGTTAAGTTCCTTGCATAAATATTCAGCACGTGTAAAAATATTCGCGTGTGGCATCATCCAGGATTACCTAGATATATACATACATACTTATATTTTTATATACATAAAATATCGAAATAAAATTATATAATAAAAACAAAAATATAAAATATTATCAGCGTGATGGATTAGTTGCATTGCTTGTCAGTAAATTGTAGCAGAAATACGCTCTATCAGCTGTAGATAGCTATTTGGTAATTCAGGTCTATGTGATGTAGGAAAATGTTGTTAATGCGAGTAATATATTACATGTGATGGCTTCTATATTATTATATTTTTATTGGAATTATTGAATATTTATTTTTCTTATAAAAGATTAAACATATTTTTACTACATAATCATTGATCCACTCATAAGATGATGGAAGTGGTTTGGTTCTGAGCATATAATTCTTAGTTCATGCAAAAATGACTTTAAATTGTCAAGAGAATTTATTTATTTACTATGCTAAATGAAAGATTAATATATAAAAGCGTTATATATTCTTAAATTAACCAATAAATGTGTAAATTCATGAATGGATCCTTGCAAATGCACAAGTGCTATAAGCTTAGTTATTATATTTTGGTTTCATCGGGTAAAATATTTAAATATATAGATTATTAAGAATGTCTCATTTTGGCAGATAGGTGAAAGTGCTATTGATTCTAGTTTATATATATTTCGAGGGACAACTCCGCATTTTCACACCATTCATCTCATTCGCGTCAAATCATCATTAACAATCTTTCATTCAACATTCTCTCAACATGAGCATATCATCTCATTAGACTAATCTATTCTACGTTGGATTTTAATAATATTGTACCCAAAGTCCGTCATAGATACATTACAAATGCATACGTCCTTACAATCATTTCTATATAAGTCACAATACTTTTAAGCTTTGTTTTCATAACATTCACCTTCGTTGCACCAACAATGTTTCAAGAACAAAATTATGTAACCTTGCATCCTTGGAAATGTTTAAATATTTCGAAAACATTCCTAAAGCCTTTAAAATTTTACAAGCAAACATATTTTTTCGGTTCTTGTAATCTTACTTTCTTACCTTAATAAGCTATTTAGGTTGCGAAAATTACTGTCCAACTAACACTGTTCTGTTGAATATATCCTTTTCAAGCTACATTTAGTTACATGCGGTTCAAGATGCACTTCTTTTTTCTGTATCGTGACTCAGTAGAATTTCTGATTCATCAAAAATCCCATCATCTACATAAGCAAAAGCAGCCGTACCACCAACAGTTAAACCACATATTAATCGGCGACATCACGTAATCTTGTTTCACATCAATTTTATTTGATCTACAATCAACACATACTCCCGGCATATTATCAATATACAACACTTAAATTTACACTATCATACGCCTTCTCTTGATTAAGAAAACAATAAAGCAAGTTTGACAATCATAATAAGGGAAAACAGATCTAAACTCCCGGCAAAAGCCACCTTGTCAATAATGCAAATTTATACGTGATATGCGACTCAACTTCCTCGTTATAATACTTTCATGCAACTTACCTTAAACATAAAAATAGTTTAAAATTTTTGTCCAACAATTGAGCAAACTTAGATTCTCAACATTTCCACAGTTATACATGCAGATTTGCCACATTTAATTCTTAGCAATAACTAACAGACAGTTTCTCCAATCATACACACACACATATATATATAATTCTTATGTTTTACAATTTTGGATGTAATTTAAGAGAATCACTAAAATAAGTATTTGAAGGATTAAGCAGCAAGCAAGGAGTGAATTCTCCGAGGAATTAGCAAGTTCACTTCAAACACGAATTGAAAATAAATTAATAGAATAATTAATTAGGTTTAATTTGTATTTTACTGGCAATCTACTATGTACATTAAATCCTCATTCTGAGACTTATAACATAACCAGCAATCACAGATGCCGTCATTAGGTCATTGAACCCAGCTATTTTTCACATGTGTCAAAATTGAATTATTATGTTAAGGTAAAACGCCTTATATCTAAAATGATGCAACCCTCATATCATATAAATATTGACATGTTTAATGAGATAATCAGTAGCTATGGGGCATCACATACACATTGTTCGTGGTCTTTCAAGGGGTAAGAAAAAGGGTTGTAAATTTGGTTGTATCTCACTCGGCGTTCTCCCCGTTCAAATCATGAAAAAATCGCTTGAAATATACATCATCATATACAAACTTATAACTTCAAAATTATGTAAATTTTCATTATAAAAAATTCTCTGAAGAGGTAATTCATACCTTCTATAGTAAACTAAATTATCTACTCAAGATGCGAGTCACGAAATACATACTACACACCAAAACATGTAATCGCTCGTGAATTTACGTTAGCAATGTTTAATGAACTGAGATTGCTGGCATGTGGTTTAAATGAGTTACTCTAAAATATTAAATACTTTAGGGTTGATACTACTAACATATTTAAATTTCGTTTCGAATATCACTTGAAATATAATACAATAGTCTTATTTTATTGTTGAATGTAATATATTTTCTGATACGAATTGACAACTCTGCGGTTGGTGTCCATTTTTTAGATAAAATTTTGACAAATAATAGCAGGTGACATTCTGACAAGTGATTGTTGTTTTGTTGATTTTTTTTTGTTCATCTTGATGATTTGAAATGAACGCTAATCAGAGAATATAAAAGAAATCTGATTTTGTCAGTTTGACGGCTAATTTAATTGGTTTTCTATTAATGGTAATAATATAGATTGATTTTTTTAACACGCTTATTGGCCAGACATTGGGGTTTGGTAGGGGACGTTTTTTATTTGTTTTTTTGCAAGTCTGAAAAATTACGATATTTCAATTAGTAAACGATACAATAAATATATAAATAATTATAATATAATTAGCCTGTATAAATTTATATTAAATTATTGAAATAAATTATTTGTAAATATTGAGTGAGAAGAATAAAATATTGAGTACAGGAAGCTGATTACGGTTTTTAAAATTTTTATTTGATTCATTTTTGACTAGCAGATTCATTCGCTTATTTTATGATAATCTTCACAACTATTATTTCGATAATTAAAACGAAAGGAAATCAATATATAAACATCTGTAGTGTCATGCAGTGAACTTTTTTATACGCATTTCGCTTAGATCATATTTAGACTCTTTTTCTAATTTATAATATTTTACTAAACGTAGGAACCCCTTTTCACTAAATTATTTCTTAAAATAGATAAAAAGTGTCAAACTCCAAATTATTAAAGGTTTTTGTTTTTCTATTAAATAATTGACAGGCACAGTGATACGATTTATGTGAAAATAATTATGATAAGAACAAATTTCAATAGCCATTTTCTTGTTTCCGGTACCTTTTTTGTAAGAAATTTTCAAATAAAAGTTTTCTTAAATATTAATATCATTAATTTTAATCCAAACAATTCTTCAACCATTTTTGAGTAATTGCAGAAAACGCAAAAAATGACTAGAATAAACAAGAACTTCCGGTTTGTATATTTTCTTCAAAAATAAAAGGATTTCTTTCCAGGCACATGCAAATCTTATGATTAAAATTTCATAATTTTTCCTTCAGCCGTTGAGGCTGTTGAGCGCTCACATATACACACACAGACGGACATCATTCCAAAAATAATCGCTATCGATTAAGGGAAGATCAAAACCTATATTTCCGTTAAAATCTCGAGATCAAAATTTGTCATGATTACAATACTTACTTATACTGCGTAGAAGAAAGTAAAAAGTTCAATGCTGCAAAGCAGTTCAAATTTTAGGACAAATTTGTTTTTATTTGTCCACCTTTCAAAATAATTTATTATTATAATTTTCCATTTCTACCAATTGACTAATAATCATTATTTTATGCACAATACTTTTAGAAGTATTGACTTACTGTGATACACATAACATATTTACATCTTTTTTGTGTTAATGTTTAATAGTTATTGTACAATGCTTAAGCACGTGGGTTTAGTGACTTCAAACTAGAGTCATAATCTCTGGAACAAATTGTAAATATATTCTTGTCTTTCTATCGTAGATCTGAAGCTTGAAATTAATGTTTCATTTATAAATTGTGTTACTGGTTGTAAATTTTATGTCTAAAACACATCGATGGTAATGAATCCATTTTATAAATCTAAGTCGTTTACAGCAAGGTGGTTAAGATAATCTCATCCGTGAAATGAGAATATATACATAAATTTAGAATTTAAGTCTGTTCTACAAACTTTCATTCATAAAAAAACAGCGATATTAGGAAATATAAAAAACCTTCAGATCAATAAAAAACGTACTATTAACGTAATGTAGGTAACAAGCAGGTTGTTTTGCAACCTTTTCTTTACTTGAAACATGAAACCTGCTGTTTTAGATATTTATGCTCAAGCCGGAAATGTCAGTATAATTAAATTTTAAATATTAGTTATTGCTTATTGCACACTAAGCAACGTAGTTCTGTATTTGTCTGTACTATTTTTATTTAATTAGTTTGTATAACGTACATTTACTAATCATCAACAGAATCATATTCGGTAAAGGTAATACTGAACATAAACGGAGATATCCTGATCAATTTTAGTATATGTTTCAAAATTTAATATCTTGTATCTATTGTACATAGATCCTGCAATTATTCCAAAACGTTAGACCTGATCCAATAACTTTCATTTCAAATTATTTTACACTAGTAACAAACAATTATAGATTATTGGCAAAAAATAATTTGTTATATTTGAAAGTATTGGGAGAAATAAGTCCGTATAAGAAATGCAATATATATAATAGAAAAAATTATCTAAATTTCATATTTTATATTTTCAAGATTTATTCAACGCAATATGTCATTATAAATTAGTAAATTTTTTTTTCACTGATACCAAAATAATTGCGATGGCACCCTCATTGCCTACCACCATGTCATTGGAAAGTGAACTCGGTCACGTTACACGTTTGTAACAGCGATAAATCATAGGAAATAACAGCGCGGAATATGTCATAAAAGTTTCCAATAGACCTTTATAAAGTAGCAAGTATTGATTTATGAAAAAAATATAGAAACAAATGTATTATTACAAATTAAATTTGTAGTCTGTAGCTGTTGACTTAAAATAAACTAAAAGTAAATTCATCCCGTTTTCAAAATCTTTCGCCATTCATCTTTATCCTTACATCTATATAGCTTGGCAATATTAGATGTTTTAATAGATCGCAGAGTTCAGAATTATACATAGGACCTTCACTAAATTTAATTATTTTATTTAAATTAAAAAAAAAACTTCCTAAAGAGTCTAATTATTTATTAGAATATACTAATGTCACTAGTTTTAAATTATCTGATAGGATAAGTTGTGAATAAATCATGTTGAGACACTCTAGATTTTTTAAATAGAATATTTTTAAAATAGGTAATTCGATCTTTAAATATAGTTTTAATAGTTCATGTCAATATATGTTACTCCACGCTCATCAAAATATATTTCATAAATTCCGGACTTGTCTTGATCTTCAATCGCATCTTTGGGATTACCTATTTTTCATAGAAATTTTATTTTGAAAAGAATACTCTAGGTAATCGTAAAAAAAACAATTGAAGAAAGAATCAACATTTATGAAATGGCGAAATATTGTGTAAATGTGAACGGATCTAAAGGATTTTCTATCACTCTCTTTTTTATGGGAATAGGTATGTAGTTATGTATCTATGTATATATTTAGATAATATTTTTTCTATTCTCAAATGCATGGAACATCACCTGCTCTTAAAAGTAGCGGTTTATGATATCACAAAACGAAACGTTACGAAAATATTATCTTAAATTTTTCTATTCGTCAAATTTACATTCTGCAACTATAGAAGACTTGAGTGTTAAAATTGTACATATGGACATAAGTGTGTGTGGAATAGAATAATAAATTGTAATTTTAACTATTTTCAGGATAATTTTGAATGTTTTAATGCTAACAATTTATATCCTCAATTAATCAAGTTTTTACAATATAATTTCATAAAAAGAATAATTTGTAACCGGTTTTACAGTTTTAGTCTCTCTTCTCATTACAGAAGTAATCAAAACGCTCAGAATCAAGTCACAAAGTAAAATTGTCTGAAAGAAACCAGAATAGTGGCGTGACAGCTACGTTTTTATGAGTTCTTGTATTTCTACCGAAATTTTAATGAATGCCCAGTCATCTCAATAAGCAACGCTAAAAAAAATTAAAATCAAAACACCACAATCAAATTTTAAAGGAAAATTGTTCATATCTTGAATTATTGATATTTCGAAAATAATATTGTTTAAATATTCTATTTATAAAATTTGAATAGAGAAAAATATTTAAGTACATAAATGGCACCTGCTATGACTTACATAATTTTATTTCCTTCTATAATCGTATTGATATATCGGCTAAATTTCATCGAAAATATTTTAGTACAGATCTTATATTATAATTGTTAAGATATAAAACAATCAAGTAAAAATATTAAGAATATTGAGAAAACTTGGTATTCAAAATTGCAGTTTTTATCAAGCATACTGTTTTTACTGTATTCAATTCTCGATTTTGAAGCACGTAATTCGTAAGAGCAAATACAAATTTTATACTGCAAATTGAATATACCGTAATCTTGTCAGGATCTCTGACACTTTTTGCCGTTTGGGGTAATAACATGAAATAGACCGGACGCTATTAGTAGACTTATTACAAAATGTTAGGAAATTATAATTATCTTAAAATAAGTCAAGTTCTAGGTTACATACTTGAGTGCGGATTCAATTATTTGATATTTTTGGATGACCTTATTACTTTTTATGAAAAATCTAATTATGTCATACTATTTGTCTTTTGCTTATACATTTGCAAATTAAAACGAGCACTACGCGATTTAATTATCATAAATACAGTTATTAAATACTACTGAATAGCGTGCTATTATGCGTGTTATCTTTCACTTTCGCTTCGATTTAAAAATGCTGGTGGTAAGAAGAAACCTTGTTTAAATATAACAATAATTTTTTTAAAATACAATATTATATATTTACACCAGTATAATAGTGTGTATAAATAGTGTTTGAGTACTTAACAATAATAAAGTTGATAATGGTTTATATAGAATTTTCCATTGTATTTGATATGTGTATCAGTACTTAAAATAAACAAATTATTAGTAAAGTCCTCATTTTTAAATATTGTTATTTACAATTAGTGAAAAACAAAATATGAATTTATTATTACATTAACAGTCAATAACATTTTTTTTTTATTATTTTAGAATGTTGATAAGTGAATTATTTGATTAAGTGATGTTATAATTAAAATCTGGCTGAAATTATCGAACTTGCCAACCGAAACGTTTTACGATAACGATGAACAATTTTTACTTCTATTTTGTATTGAAAATACATGCTGATTCAATAAGTTAAAAAATTATATTTTTATTCTTTATATCCAACCAGAAGAACTCGAGCACATTTTTCTGCCGTAAAGTCAGTAAATAGTAAGACCATATTGGATAGTTTGAAAGCTATCGGTTGCTGGCAGATTTCAGATTTTATATTCACAGTCAACGATTTCAAATTGATCACTAACAACGTAATTGAAGTTAATGTCTTCAAATATTTTTCACATCACAATTAAGCTACAACCAGTATAAATCACAGTTAAGAATTATTATTAGAAATTTAGTATTTTCTTTGTAATTTTAGTTGTTCCGTTGTTTTTCATGTTTACTTGGCGATCGTGGTGACTAATGGAGTGGATATCTATTTGTTCATTAAACCCCAGCTAGTACTAGATAAATAGCATTACTGCAAAAAACAGAATAAAAGTGAATACATAGGCACATTCAAAAGATACATTGCTTTTGGATCTATTTATATTGGTGTAGGACAATCTGCTAACTTGAAATATGGAATAAATACAAAACATCAATATTAATAATAATGCTTTAAATACATCACGTTCATTACGTTATCTATATTTTAATTTATTTTGTTTTCCTGATAAACAATTGATAGACATAATTAAGTGCAGCCGTTTTAAAGATATTGCAGTAATTGAAAACAACAATGAAACATGCACTTCCATTTTGAAAAATATCCTGCCAGGCATATACTAATTAAAACTATTATAATTTTTCTTTCGACAGTTTAGAGTGTATAGCGCACAGACACTCCAATAATAGTTAGACTCGTTTCAGGGACGGTAAAAAGGTACAATTCCATTAAAATCTCGCGATTGGTTTTTCCATGATTACTATACTTACTTGTTACTTTTTTATTAGAAAGTAATAATTAAATAATTCATAATAATCAAGCATAATATAAACATAACATTACCTTACTTCTACAGAAGAATTTGAATTGGTGTATTGCTTGTTCAAAATTAGAAATTGATTTTATAGAATCTTGCATATCAGTTAAATGAATTTTCAAAAAAAGCTTATATTTACCGCTCTAAAACCATAATCCAAGATTGAATCTGTTAATTTAGATCATTTTATCATATAATTACATAATTAGCGAACCCTCTCATTTTGATAATAAAAATAATAATGATTATATCTGTTGAATTAATTTTAAAAATAAATGATAATATTTTGTAATTAAATAAAAATCAGTTATTATTTTAAATGCATAATGTATGTAGGTATGTATATATATAAAATAAAATTTCTTAATTAACTTTTTTGCGAAGTTTTGCAAGGCACATAGAATGATAGTAAATATGTGGACAGTAGAATACTGATTGACAGATCGACAGAGGGTATTCGTATTCTAATCCTATGAAAATATATTATGATAATATTATTTTTCACGTATTTGACCGGTAGAGTCAGTAAATTGATTAATCCTTGAGGTAGTGAAGTGATGGCGACCTTTGAATGCCGTGGCAGCAATTTGTCGAGGTATTGTGGGACGCGTTCGTCGACACCGGAAGTCAGTGACCTGGTGCGACAGAGCGTTGCCCACCTGTATTATACTTCTGGGTATACCTACAAACACGACGAACACGATATCCACTCGCTACTGTTTTCACTATCACTTGCCATCCGTATAAATATAAAATGTTTCCCATTCGTGAGCTACATTGTTCTCGACTGAATTTCTTTACCTTGTCTGGCTATTTGAGGAAACAACTAATTAAAAGTAACTGTGAATTTACTTAAATATTAGACTTTGAACTGTGGGAATTTAAATATTTATGCAGGATTCCGTCAAATATATTCAGAGTTTGTTTACTTTCAACATGCTATTTTAAAAAAATGATAATTACTTACTCATAGCAAACAAGACAATCAAATAATTATTTGCGAAATTTACATTTTATTGTAACATTATTAACTGTATAAATACAACTTTGTGCACTGGAAAGAAATCAAACATTATCTCGGATATTTCTACTACGTTTCAATTTATGTTTCGGGTTCAACCTATAACTCAATTGGTTTTTATTAACTAAAATAACTGATTCTGGATATTAAAACAAATACTTTTGTCAGTATGATTAATAATGTGATTGGTCAAATATTCCATCAATAATCTTCCTAAGATGATTTGATGACTTGATGATTAAACATATGAGACAACAAACAAAGTACTTTTAAATATATTATTTATTACTCGGTAACTAATATGCTTCGAACAGTTTTGCTAATGATTTTTCCAACCAAAGCATCAATATGATTGCTCGTACAACTTTGGAGCGTAGGCCATGTATTCACTATTGTAGGCCACTATTCATTGAATTCCGGTTGCATAATTCTGGAAATTCGTTTCTCGGCGCATACTCTAACTGCCCGGCGGTTGGTGTCACAAATCATTGGACTGTCAAATCGTATAGTCATCCTGCCCGAATTCAAATTTTAAGAAATCCGCATTTTAGAAGGTAGATTCACAAAGGCAAAAAATAAGAAGAATAAAAAATTCTTAGATATTTTATTTAAATGTATAAATATAAAATTATTTTATTTATTATTATTGGACCATGATAATCAGCTTTAAACTAAACTGTATTTTCCCTATTGATTAGACATTGTTACCTGTAATAATAATTTCGCAGAAATGTACCAATTTCTAATCTTCCTGTTTAATACGTACTTCTCGTAAAACTAGGCAATTTAAGAGGGTTAGTGAACCTTTTTTTTTATACCGATGGTTCGGGCAAAATGAAAGGTCAAAAAAGGTACAAACCCAACCGCCGGGCAATTTGAGTATGCAAGCAAATAATAGTCGTTAATTATTTTTGCCATGTTTTGTTGACGGTAGTTTAGATAACATTTTTTACATGTGTTTTGTCTTTAAAATCTTTTGTCTTTGTAAATAACCACATGTTTGCTTCAGAGCGAATGTATTCTTTAATTATTGTTGCCTAGATTTTGCATAATATATTGATATTTAATATCATGGGAGATTCTCAATGGTCCAATTAAATTAAATTTAAGCTAAGCTACCAGTGAGCAAATCATGTAATTAATTCATGTTTACAACAGACAGTGCACTTCAGTTGCAATTTGTTACATTGGGGAATTGCAGTTGAAACTAGTATACACAAAATATCTCCAATGAATTCTTAATAGATAATTTACTATTTAGATGATTACTATTCTATTTATTTATCAGAGATTTAATAACATACCTGAGCTACATGACTAATTGATCAATACAAGAGTGTTGTGATATTGTCAAAGTATTTACAATAAATGTGGAACGAGAATATGGCCATGATTCAATAATTTTACCATGACTGTATGCATCTACCATCCGTTGATCTCATTTATTCATAAATTTAATTATAATAATAATAATGGGAGACGAATATCACCTGCAATCATAAAATCTGTATCTTTCACAGTGTAAGACAATTAGTGTTGCCGTAGGAAATAACTGTTGCATCTATTATCCTTCTAAAAGTGACCTTTATAGATGGTGCACTTCTAGAAAATAATCTTTCTGTAAAATTAGAAATGAATGGTATCCAAATTTAGCGAATACTTTATAGCATATTTACTTGAGTATACAACTTGAAAAGACATAATAGATTCTACTGGGACAGTTAAGTTATTTTGGTTTTCTACGTCTCTCAGACTTTAAATACACCACTAGTCAATATTTCTGAATCTGCGCTGATGCTTTTGGTCAATAAGTATAAAATAATTAAAATCGAATTTTAGTTTATTCTGCGATATGTTCTGTTTGCAACTTGTTTCTTGCTAATTAAATATTCCAGAATTTAAACGAAGAAATAATGTGAATGCAGAAAATTGGTCGTTATTAAATTGGAATATATTTTATAACCACTGTAAATAATTGTTTGTTTCTAAATTTAAACAATAATTAACTCATTTTTAAATTACATATGTGTTCTCTTATATATGGGATAGTAGTATATTTTATTTGGAGTAGATACATTTGATTACAATGAAATAATTAAAGAAGAATTAAATGAGAGATTAATAGCTAAATTGCACTATATTGTATAATGTCATATTTCAAAATCATTATTATTATTTATAGTAACGGATATATATTTTCTAATGCGCAATAGATGTATTTTTAAAAACATTTATTGGTAAATCATGTAACAAAAGTGAAATATCCCAATAAATGTTTCGTTCTACTGATTTACTTAAAAGTACTCAATGCATTAGCAATACATACAAACATAGCTATCCTATTTCTAATAGTACTTAAAGCAACATCATTAGGGTGCTATTTCTTATTGTATTGTTACAGTAATTTCTTAATATATCATGTAATAACAGGAAATTCGTATATTCTCAAATATAAATTATAGTGATGTGATATTTTAAAGATAATTAAGGCAATACTATTAAATTTTGTTCCAGATGCTGCCAACGACCCTTATTACAGTAGTGCTATTATTTGTCCATCAATGTTTAAGTTCACCAGTCTACACAATGCAGCCGGCGTATATTACAGCTAATATTGGTAAGTAGTTGATTTTTGGACGTGACTCTGTTTTCTGATTCGTTAATTTGGTGTTCCAAATATTTCTTATAGCGACCTTACATTAGAAACTCTACTGAGAAGTACTAATTTGCTAGTTGTAATAGTAATGACGGCACATATATTTGACACTGTTCAACTACAAATGATGTTTGGATCCACTTACATACATATATAAAACAGCACAAGAACAGATGTAACTTTGAAATTGATCTCAGTTTATAAACGCTGTTGAAACTTTAAACTTAAAATTTGTATATGGCAAGAAAATAATTTATTCTTTCAAAGAATATTCAAACTAAAATGGCATATTTACTTTCGTTATTTTGTTTTTAGTTTCGATATTTCTGAAACAACTGCACTTAAAAATTAATAGGATGCCAAATGAAATATTTTAAATTTTGCTCTTTTTTTTTAACCTGATAGTCGAAATGCGTCGAAAATAAAGACAAATTATATGAAACTTAACCGTTTTCTCATTTATATCATTTCAATAAATTTATTTTTTTGCTATAAAACATTAGACTTATTAATATATATGCATTATCTTAATTTTTGGACCTGGACGATATGAGATATAATTTTTTAATTTTTAAGAAATGGTTTTGATACATGACCGAAGTGGCTGGGCTTCATGGTACGGTGAGCAAGGTAAAACCATGAGCAAGTTATAGATTACAGGTTTAAAGGAAAATTTATAATTCTGCTTTTGATTAAAAAGTTATTGTGAGTTGGCGTCAGATTTAATTTATTGTCAAGTACTAACAAGTTTTAATTATGGTTCTGCGAGTATATTGTTTTAAAGGCAATTTGATTCAGACTCAATATAACCTTACTGATTATACCTGCATATATCAGATGTCAAAACATTACAGAAACTTGCGTTTATTCCGGGTTCAATAACACAATATTCAACAAAATATAGAATGAAGCTGCAAAAGCCGAGTTCATAAATAATGTATAATCTTTTGTAGTACTCTATATTTATAAAAAAATTGATAATTAATGGATTTGGGTATTATTGTCATTATTTATATATAATTTGGTGAATTTATTATTTCAAAATATGTAATAAATCTATACTTACGGAAAAATCATCGCCAGTCAATATATCGCCCGGTAAAATTAACGTCAGATATTTCATCGCGATGTAAATTCATTACGTTTTAATTCTTCTTCAAATATTATTGAAGAAAATAAAAATGCAAAAAGCATATAATAAATCATATCCAAAAAATATATTAAAAACTAAAAAAATACTCCTAGTAACTTTCTTTATAAATACTTTCTTTTAAAATGCATGAGTGGACTGGTTTTTAGCGCTACCTGCTTGATTATTTTATTCGTAAATCTGAACAATGACCAGGTGCATATCTATGCTTGGTATTTGTATTTACTAACGATTATAACGGGATATTGTGCTCTTGCTATCATGTTCCGTTCAATCGAGAAATTAAAAAAAAAAACAAGACCTAACACTTTAGCACCTATAGGTAGCATAAAACTACAAATGCAAGGTAAGAAAATACGGAAGAACATATTTGCTTTTCACATTCATTGAAAGGGTCATAAGGACTTTTTATCATACAGCGTGTTATAGATTACATGCTCTTCTTTCTGCATGCTCACAACTTTTCTTCCACATAATTCATTTTCAATCATATTTATCCACTGTACAAAAAGGATACATTTATATTAAATATGCATAATTTATGAAATTATTAAATAATATTATCAATTTGACTTATCCGGTTGCGTGATGAACATTACATAATTGTTCAAAAATATGCGAAAACTACTAAATATATAAAAAACATTTAGCCGAATTTGATGTACATATAATTCAGAATTATGCAATAAATTACAGTACTTCAAAGAATTACCGATTGCTAGTAATACCTGATATTTCGCCATTTCTTCTTGTGCAGTTACTAAGGTCTCTGAAGTTTGAATATCTACATGGGTAGATTCGAATTTAGTGCAACTTTAATTGTTTTCGGTATATATTCGGAATTTTCTCAAAAAAATTAATGAAAGCATATGTTTATTAATAATAAAAATAAATATTTACTCACTGACTTTTAAAATAAAATTGCTTCTTTTATTTCTTTCCTGTATCAGCATTTGACATTTTCTGCACGAAATAGATTCTGCCCGTTCGAAAATTACTTCTTACGAAGACACGTCGCACTTGTTGAAATTGTTCAGCTTTGGACATGATGAAATTGGCTGTCTCTTCAGAAAATATATTTTTAGAAAAACACGATACTGATTTTATTCACGTGTAAAACTCGGCACAATAATTGTAAAAATATTACCGTCATTTTTTATCAGATATAGTATCGTATATACAATATTTTATCATTAAAACAAATTTATTAAAATATTAAATTTCGAGATTTTAACAGAACGGAGTCTGACTGTTTTCGAAATGGTAATTGTTTGTGTTTGTTATCACACTGTAGTCTACTGTTGAATTATTATTATTGTACAACACTCACAAGAAAATCTATAATAAAAAAATAATAAATCAACAGAATTTCTTAATTTTTTATTTAATTTTCTATATTAACATAGATATATTTTATGTACATGTACTATTGATTTGAACATTCTTTTTAAAAATACATCGATTTCCAGCGAGCTATATACAAATCTTAAAATTCATAACTTCCAGCCATTATATATGCTAATAATGCATTATGTGTAATTTTTCTAAATTAAAATTTGAATATTCTTGCTATTTAAACAAGATATACCTACTAAAGATTATTAATAAACACTCTTTGCTACTACGTATAAAAATGTTCAATGCAGATATAGATTTTCATAGTAAACTAAATTAGTTTTATATGTATTTAAAAGAAACTTAAATACTACTGGTAGCTAATTTTACAGTTATACTCATTCAATACTCTGATCTTTTATTTATTAATCATTAGTATAACATAAAAAACGAAACAAAAATTCTTGCAGGAAGCTATTGTCGATCTTATATCAGATAAAGAGTAGAATTATAGCAAGATACATGTAACTATTTGTTGTTTAGATAACTACTGTTACAATGAACCTTTAAGATTTAACCTTGTACATAAATATGATATTGAGTATAGTTGTATGTACATATATTAATCGTTATTTTATGTAATATTATAAAAATTATTATTATTTTATTGCTTTGGGTTTAAATTCGTCATTTCTCTCTTTCATAAATTGTTTCAATTGCTATTATTATAATAATTTATATGGAAAAAGTCTGATATTTTGATTGGTTCAAAAATAAAGCAGATATTTATTGGAGGTATGTACTTGTACTTATATACATCGTTCAGATATGAACCGGTTTCACAATCAAATATTTCAAAAATATTTAATTGTTGTTGAATGTAAATTTTTGAGACAGGTATCTCATAGCTGTATCTATGTTTTTTATTTGCATGAATTGGTATTCGGATAAGTATTGCATTTAAATCCTGTCTTAACTCAATTTAAAGAATGAATATTTTATTTTGCTGTCCGTAGTTAACAGAGCTTATATTGTTCGGTTATGTATAACATAAATCAATGATTGTTCATATACTTTGTAATGTTATTTTGAAAATTTTTATATTTGAAAAGAAGGGTGGCGATGGGAAAAATGGAAAGTGAAGCTTTTATTTTTCAAATTGACCTAAAACAAATATATTTTTGATAATAGATGCTAAATGTCAAACCTTACATTCTATTTTGTTTCACGTATCTATGTAACTATGGCAATATAATTAAAGAAGTGCTAATTTCAACAGCAATTTTCATGTAATATACCCTTTTTGAAGAAATTCTTCGGGTAAAAGTTGTGCGAAATATTAAATATTCTTCCTATCGAAAACAAATATACCTACTACGTGAAGATGACCTAACAGTCGTAACGCATCGAAATAAAAACAAATTATATGAAACTTATATGAAGTGTACTCAATTTATTTTGTCTTTATATCTACTACATAAAAGAAATTTCAGACACACATACCAGGATTTTAAAGATAAAAATTATACAAATATATCTACGTGACATCCTGTTTATTGCGAATAAACCCAATGTGTGGATGAATCATAAAAGTTTTTAAATAAATTATAACAAGAAGATATTAAAAACTTGTGAAAGTTGGTTCAAAATTTTGCTTTCAACTGATCTTGATGAATCACGGGAGGTTTGGTAGAGTTCTGAGAATATCGTGTTGCAGACAGATAATCAGGGTATTATGTTTGATGGGCCAAAGGCGAGGATGAATAAAAATATTCGATTAGACCAGCTATGCCATTCTATAAACTGTTTATGGCTATGGTTAAATTAGCAATACGAAGAATGAAGAGTATGAAAAAACATCTGCAGTGTCATGCACCGAACTTTCTTATACGCATATGGGTTAAAACATATCGTAGTTACATTATTTTTCTAATTTATAATAATTGTTCTAACCTTTAGATCGCTTTTATAGTAAATATATTTCTTAGAATAAATATAAAACGTCATACTTCAAATTATTTAAGTCTATTTTGTTAAACAATTGACAGGCGCAGATGATACGATTTATGTAAAAATAAATATAATATGAAGAAATTTCAAGAGCCATTTTATTTTTTCCGTTACCGTTTGGGAAAATAAGTTTCAAATAAAAGTTGTTCAAAATGCAGATATCTATAATTTTTGTTGTAATAATTTATCTGTAACTGCAACTATTTTGGAGTAATTGGAGAAACTGCAAAAAATTACTAGAGTAAACATGCACTTCCGGTCGGAATAATGTAAACGTATATTTCCGTTAAAATCTCGACATCGAAATTTTTCATGATTACAATACTTACTTATACTGCGTATAAGAAAGTAAAAACAACATTATCAAATTTAATTTGATCTAAATCGAACTAATCTGAGGTGCGCTACATTATGAAAAAATATTTTTCCGGGCAACTATAATGTTGCTGCTTTCTTCCTCGCCTCGGGAGATCTTGACCATGATGCAGATTCGATGTTACTTGCGTGACGTTTGCTAACGTTAGTGCTAAAATATCTGCAGTGTCTTCCACTTAAATTTCTTATAATGTTGTTAGTTACAAAATATTTTTATGCAATATTTTACAAACATTTAAAATGCTTTTTCACTAAATCTACTTCCAAATTATTGACTACATTTTATTTTCTTGGTAAACTAATGATAATATGATTTATTAAACATAATCTACCATAACTACCTAACTACCAACATAAATAAGAAATTAAAAAAAATTCATATTAATTTTCTTGCGACTGAAACATTTAAAAAAAAATCCCTAAACAAAATATTAATGTCTTTTATTTGAAGAACAGCATTTTCTATTAAAAGTGCAGATATTTCTGAAATATCGCGTAAGCACTAAAAATGAATAGAGTAAAGGTGCACTTCTGGTTTGATTATTATTCATAAAAATAAAAAAAAAGATTTGTTTGGCAACCATATAAAATTCTTAAGTTTAAAGTTATAATTTTTCCTTCAACATTTTTGGTTGTAGAGCACTCACACATACACGCAAACGTCCTCCCAAAAATAGTAAGATTCGATTCGAAGAAAGTCAAAGGGTCTCCCGTTTCGATTTTATTTATGATTACAATAGGTATTTTATTAATACTTCGTATAAGAAAGTAAAATATTGATATGTTTCTTGATACACTAATTTTATTCCACCACAACCATAGCTTATGAGTTCTTCCTTCACAGTATTCAGAATTTACTGAAGCATTTGTTATTATTTTCCCCATCATTACGAAATGTTGTATAGCTGCTAGCTATGTTCATTTGCATATCTAGGTATATAATTGGGGTTTGGAGACAGGTTTTGTAGACGCATAAATACGTAGATTTTTGTTTGTGCTAACATCTGTACATCTTCTTGTGATGGAGCATACAAGCCATTTTGATATTACTGTCTTACCTAACTCTCAGATTTTACCTTTTTAGCCGAAGTAATTAGTAAATCTTGTCATTTTGCGTATAACTGTTTTTGGAATGACGTTTGTATGTGTGTCTACTTATGTATGCATGTCTGTGATCAAAAATGTTCAAAATATAATCAAACTTTGTACTTTGATAGGGAAAGAAATTAATGTTTATCACAACTTCTGTTTGAAAAGTTTAAATTAAAAAAAAAAATGTTTGTTTCATTTCTTATGAATTCAAATAATAATAATATGATTTAACTGCTGACACAAAACGAATGAAATTAAGTAAAATTAAATCAAACAGTTGATAGGAATATCATGGAATTTTTAATTTTAGTTCTTAGTGTTTTTTCATTGTTCCTTACTTTCCAATTCTCATGAATCTGTAATAATATTAAAACAGTCAATAATGTCACAATTACGTAGGTATGGAAATTTATATTTAATTATCAAATATATAATGAATGTGTTTATTTTAAGAGAGAAATAAAATAAACTTGAAAAATTAGGGAGTTGATATTTTACACCAATTGTGCAAAATAGATTGGGAGAAAAGTAATTAAAAAGTTGGCGATATTGGTATTGAAAAATATATTCAGTAAGGTATTTGATTTATTTAAAAAATAATCATTTTCTGTTTACAATAATTAGAAATATATTATAAATATATTTCTAAGATTTTATTATTTTTCTATGTAAACTATGAAGATAGTCCAGAACGGGACACTGCAGATAATTTATTTTATATTATATGCAACTTTTTTGTAAAAATTCATAATATTTCTTTTAACATGTAGATTTAAAAATTAATTATGTAATGAAATCACATAGGAAACTCAAATCAATTTACCTGTAGTATACTAGGCTTTACCTAATATACGAGCATATATCCAAAACTAAACGAACAATATATCTTCGAAAAATATTAAGTGTTTTAGTTTTTTCATATAACTGGCTTCATCCCTGTACTAGATTTGTAAGGTATTTTTTATTGCAAATATATTTTGAGTAACTTTCTGCGACTTTGATCAAGGTTGTCGGGTTCCTTTCGAACTTTTTGCAGCACTACAATAGATCCTCAATTTTATTATTATTTATCTTCTGTCAAATGCATTTTGGCTTGCGCATCGCTGTATTAATATAAAGTGTACTCTTACTATGATTCTGAATTTTTTAATGAAAAACTATTGTTGATGTGTGTTTTCTACTTAGGGGAAGATAGTCTATCAAACATTGTCTATTCTTCTACAATCACAATCTAAAGTCTGATGGCTGTAATACAATTTGATTTTTCCTGAATATAGCACAAAAATTGTCTTTACGTCTTCAATCACCGTCTACTTTTTATAATTCCGACAAGAAACTAACTGAAAATGAGCCTCATCCATTCTTAGTAATATTTTACTTTCTTTAGCTTTTACTAACTAATTAGTACTTTTTTCACAGTACATTTTCGCGGTAAACATACTGCGAGTTATAAGATATATATTAGATCTTATAAAAAGAATTCTAATCTATAATTTTATTCATAAAACAGTTCATAACGACGAATGCTCGTCGCACATATAAACAGGCGCCTAATTTTGTCGTAACCTTGTAGAATATTCATAAACATACTCGTTGGATAGTTTGTAATAACTATAAAATTCTCTTCGAGTATTTGTTTACATTTAATAAACAATTACTATATCACAAGTTTACGTATGTATAACTCAAAATAAATAATATTTTACAGTAATCTAGCTTTATTTCAAATAATTCACTTTTTCTCTGTTAGCACTTATAATTATTTTCTTTTGCAAATTTGTTCAACACTATTCAACAGTAATGCTAAATATATACAAAAAAAAATTGTATTAGTATTAACGTTATGGCTAAAATAAACATAAACCCCATGTTAGCCAATGTTGTCGTTTCTACAGAATTTAGAACTTTATTTATAATTAGTATTAACGCTAGAAGTTGACCAACTTTATCTTTAACTCGCCAAAAATAAATCTACACGTTGTCTTTGTAAATAAAATCAGTTCAGTTGGGAAAACACATCTGCGCAAGCGTTACCGCATGTACATGCATTGACAAGTACAATTTCGCGCTTGTCAACAGCCACCAGTTCATCTTTAGAATCCATTTTTATTTTAAATTAATAAAATCCACTATGTATCACAAAAAAAAAGATATAGAAAATTTTAAAAATATAGCCTCTGGAAGCAAGTTGACACTTTCACACACGAAATTGGTCTACACCAGTATGCTCATGCGTAAATAATCTTAAATAAGCTGTATAAACGCCAGTTTTTTTATGGCTATTAATTGTAATCGTACATATAACTATAATCATAATTCTTATACAAAATTTTCTTGTCAACAAGAATATTGAGGATATAAACGAAATATATAGCTGAATTAACAATTTTTACAAAATAAATTTCATTGAAAGCTCGAAAACATGAATAAAATTGAATGCAAAAAGAATACTATAAATTGAAAAAAAAAGAAAAAAGTTGCTTTAGGAAATGTAGACGAAAGAAAATTATACAGCTTGTACGAGGTGTTTTTTTTAGACAAGACAGCTACAATATATTCCATGCCTAGCAGATTTTTGGCATCAACGTAAAGTAAAGGAAATCGAAATTATAGTTTAGTGATAGATCAGTAAACATATTATAAAATATGTGCTGTTTACCAACAATATGGTACATCTCAAAAAAAATACCGTTTTTATTTATACGACAAGGTGTGTTAATCCACGACTGTAAAATAGATGTATTATCTCGATTTATCCGCATTCCATAGCGATAAATCACATGAAGAAATGTATATGTGCATGGCTAAAATACTGGTGGTAACCGGGTCATTTCACATTAGGATACCACAAGCGTAGGCAGCGTACGTGTACACGTGCACACTAGTCATAATAGTCGTTATGTGTGTTAAATGTTTGTAGAAAATTCACCATTGAAAAATAACTGGCATATACCGCGAGACATACACCACGAGAAGCACACATGTCTAGGAGCTTTTATAAATTACAAATTTTATTTTATTTTAATTTATAAATTTTTATATTATTAATACTGCAAAAGGACAGTAAACTTTAGTTTTATACAAACATTTTTATGCAGCAACGAGACGAAGTAGATCGAGTTTCATAAATAATTAATTGTTTTTATAACATACACATACACACATTACATTATTTGTATGGCAAAAAAATTTCGTTGGGGATCCAACCCAGAATCTTCAGTTGCAGACATTTGCTAATGATCAGGAATATTGTTTAACCCGCGTGCAAATGTCTAATATTTTCGATTTTCTCCCATTTAATCGCGTTACAAATCGATACACAAGTGATCGCAGATTAAAAGTACATTTCGATTATTATTCTTGGGAAGTTATTTTAGAAAAATTATATATTAAAAATTTTGTCACCTATTGTATTTTCATATAACAAAAATGTTTATTTTTGTATAGTTTGCGGTGTTATTCTTAAAATTACGTACGCATTGTTTAACAGATTGATTACCGTATTCAAAATCAATTGTTAAATTTTCGATCAAAACTAAACTTGAAAAAAAAAAATGTAGTTGTACATGTATTAAAAGAGGATGCTAATTTAGTATAACTTTAGTATTAATTTATTTATATAGACAACTATGTAATTTACTATATAAGTTTTCTACATAAAAAACGGTAAATAGCATTAGTATAAAATTCAATTAAATCAATATTATTTTTTTAAAATACAGTAAAACACTAGATAATAATTCAAAAGCAATAGACAAACAAAATTAACATTGAACTTGTGCCATGAAACTGTGGATGCATTGTTAATGGGTCACTGTCGAGGTTACTCGTGTTGTACTATACCCATGCGTAAGTCGTACCAATTGCGTTAGGTGCAAATACACGCACACGTAAATGCACATAGTCCAGCAGTACGCATGCGTTTTTAAATTAAACATAGGCAAACAAAACCACGACAGCGGCACTGGGCCAACGTAACGGTAACCATGTGACGTCGACTTGTGGTGACCGATCGGCGGTCAGCTGTTATTCAAGAATGTTTTCACCGTTACATAACGAGCGAGAGGTGAAGCTTGAACGTTTATGCGTATACCTTTACCACTCACACATCTCTGAGACAAAATATTTGTGTAGGTATGACGCCTTGAATTCGCACACGCACAAATATAAACCGAAAACATTTTTGCGGATTTGTTATAATGACACCTTATGTTCACTTGTTGATGGTGTGAACCTAATTACAATTTAGCACTGGAATTGACGATTGTGTCTTGTAAATGATGTTACTGATCTGTATTTACAGGTCAATTACCTATACGGCGTTGATTTACTAGGTATAGACAAACAAAATGATTTTACTTTCGTTAAATTCTTATTAGTATATTCACACAAGTGATATTTAGTCCCTAGTTGCGTATATGAATGCGCAATTATTATTAGAAAATAAATTATTTATTCTATTTTTAAAATGTTAATTTAATAAAATTAACGGAAGTTGCTGTTGTCACTTGGTGAAGCATTTTAATAAAATAAGATTAAAACACTCGGTGAAGTTTTACAAAAATCTATTTTTGATACGTCTAGTTTCGGCTATTAAATTATCTTCAGGTCAGACCTGAAAGAGGTTTAATTGCCGCAACTAGACATTTCAAAAATGTTTTTTTGTGTGTGTTAATTTAATTTTATATTTTTATTTACTTATCGATTGAATTTGATAGTTCACATATCGTTTAGATAGTAATATAATCAATTAACCCAATTGCATTTAGAAGTGAGTTTTGGCTCTGCTTGCAATTATTGGATTGATCTTAAAATAATTTGACAGTTTTGTCTCTTGCGATGGAGAGTATGATTGCGAGAATGAAAGAAAAGTGTCTGCTGGTTGTAAAATGTTAGGAGCGTTAGGAATGTTTGCGAGAAATATTATTATTTCTATGGATGCAAGATTATGAGTGTTCTTGTGCCATCGTTTATGTAGTGAATGTTGGGTTTGGCAAACCAAGCATAAAAGCGTGTGACTGCTGTGGAAATAAAATTTTTGATAGGTAATTGTGGTGAATTTAGGTGAGACAGAAAGTGGGAAAGTGGATGTATGGTACGATATTGTAAAATATGTGCGTAGAATAGATGAGAGTCAAACGTGATGGTATGGTCATATTGAAAGAAGTCGAATGACAGATTGACTAAAAAGATATATGTTGGCGAGATGACTGGTGTGAGAATACGAGGCCGCCTTCGGAATAAATAGATAAATATGAAAATGAATTGCGTGAAAGAAAAGTTGTGAGCAATCGGAAGAGTTTGACTGAAGAATTTGTTTAGTTTGAATGAAGCGAAAGAAGTGTGTAAGGATAAAGTTAATGAAGAAAGATTATCAAGATGTGAAAGAATGTAAAGAATTTTCCAGCTCCCCATTTGATTGGAATAATATGTATATATGTATATAAATTATAGGTGGGGTTTTAGTTTATTTTAAAGATATTATTTTCTTGTACTATTATTCAAAATTTGTATTTGAATATCCCTCTCATCTAAACAAAAGTTCAGTGTAAGCCATCACGAATATATTTTATAACGTACGCATTTTGAAGAAACCTCTCAAACAAAAGTTGTGGAAAATATTATTAACTTCGATTTTATTTGTGGCAATTCGAAAATGTGCTAGGGTAAACTTGCACTTATGGTTTAGGCATTCTCTTCAGAAATAAATGGTACAAGTCTTAAGTTTCAGAAGCGTTGGTTTTGAAGACAGACACACACACACACTGCAAGGGCGCACGCTTTCTCACGTATTCAGGCACGCACGCACGCACGTTTTTCATGGAAAGTCAGAGCATTCCATTTAAACCTCCAGTTCGAAAATGTTCATGATTACTTATATGCATTCATAAAAGAAAGTAATACTTAAATGATTATATAAGAAAACAAACCCCCTTGAATTTTAATTTTACTACGACTTGCATTCGATGCATTTAATAAAATGTTAATTCATTGCATGCAAATGATTATTCTATATATACTTTTAATTAATTGTATGACTCATAAGAAAACAACTAAAATCAATTTTATATTTGCGTTATTATAATGCATGTTCATACTGCGTATATAGCATGAAAACAATTTACAAAATTTAAAATCAACAATACTCTGAGGTGTAATGAAATTATAATTAGCACTATAATGATGAGAGCATTATCACTGAATTGTCATTGCAAAAATACTTACAGTTTTTCGAAAAAGGTTTTCAAAGTGTCGCCCTCTTACTTCAACATATAATTTGACAGCAAGGATAAATTATACGACACACCTTTTCACAAATCCTATTTATGATCAATTCGTTACACATGTCTACCAATCTCCCTAAATGGACGATTAGCAAAGCCACATATGTATATATCGGCGAATTCAGCGAATAGGTATCCAAATGGAGATTGATGATGCATTCCTACAATCAATGTTATAATTCCCAATATTTCTCAATACATTACGACCTATAAATATATTCTCGCAAATATACAGGGTGTAACAGCAAAACGAGCTACCTCGAATAACTTCTATGTTATTAAAGATACAATAAAATAGTATAAGACAATCTTATGCAGGACCAGGGAGGACATCCAACTATGAAGGAAAATATTTTTTTAAACCAGTGGTTCTCAAGCAACAACACAAAGTTATGTTTTTTCAAATGAGATGTTATATATTTTTTAAGCCCATTCGATAGAGTTTTTTTTTTCTGAATTCCAATATGTATTCGTTTTATACCCTTACATAAGTAAAATATTGAGAAAAATGCGATTGAAAGTTAAATAAATTTTATTTTTATAGTGATTTTACAGTAGGCTATGAGCTTAAATACAACAAAACATAAATTAAATACATGAAATTCTTTGTTATTTACTTTATAACACTATTTATAAAGTAAATAACAAATAATTTAATGTTTTTAATTTATGTTTCGTTGTATTTAAGCTCAATTTTGTTTCATAGATTACTGAAAAATAGCTATAAAAATAGAATTTCTTTAACTTTCAATCGTATTTTTCTCAATATTTTACTTATGTAAGGGTATAAAACGAATACATGGTAGGATTTAGAAAAAAATACCCTATCCAATGAACTTAAAAAATATATAGCATCTCATTTGAAAAAACATAACTTTGTGTTGTTGCTTGAGAACCACTGGTCTAAAAAAATATTTTCTTTTATAGTTGGATGTCCCCCTTGGTCCTGCATAAGATTGTTTTATTGTATCTTTAATAACATAGAAGTTATTCGAGGTAGCTCGTTTCGCTGTTACACCCTGTATATTATCTATGTATTAACAAAAGTTGTCTCATTTCTTTTAATAATTTTGTCCTATTTGTCTTTAATATTTCTATTTATTTCATTTACATTTTCTCCCCTTTATATCTATGATATGAGAACGACAGTTGAAATGTCGGCAATGTTAATCAATAGACTTTCTTATTCGTAGTAGGTACATGAGTTATATTAAGAAAGATAATAAATTACAATTTTCAAAAAAAATATAACTATTTTTATTGTAGTAAGTGTATCTTCTCTGAAATGATTCTTTTCGGAATGGCTGTGTGTGTGTGTGTGTATGTGTGTGTGTGTGTGTGTGTTCGTGCATTTTACTACGCTGAGGTCAATTTTGTCAATTATCATTTTATTATAGTCACAAATAAATATATTTGCTGTGCTGAAATAGTCTTCAAATAAAGATTTTATTTGTAAGAAAATTAAGTAAAATGAAATTCAATTTATCTATTAAGAGGTTTCATTTAAAAAGTTTATTGCCTCTTACATATTCTAATTAGATTTTGTTAAATTTGCTTTCATGTTCGCAGTTTAATTTCATTATCATTCCTTTTATTAGTTTTAACTCAGTGCTTTTATTATTAGTTTTAAATGGCGTTACATTTTATCAAATTAGTGCGATTCATATATAACGGCTTTATTAAGGTATGTACTGAAGTACAATTTGTTTAATGATATTGTGATGATATTTTCATTGCCAACTTTAATTGAATTTTCATAGAATATTTAATGAACTTTAGCTCTAATAACAATATGCACTGAAAATAACTGCGCCTTTGCTAATGCTCAAACCTCGCAGATTGTGAGCCGGTTGGAATGCTCAAAAATTTAACAGGCACAATTTTTTTATAAATATATTTACTATAACAATCAATATGAATGGCATTTTTGATAGCTGTGAATTGAATGGATTTTATTCGTTTAACTTTTTTTCAATCCTAAATACTTACAGGCATACGGCCCCACGCACAGTGAGCTATTAAGTAGTTTAAAGTCCACAAAACACTGCAAAATTATCAATGCATTCAACATTAAACAAAAAATAACAATTGTTAAATATACTCTTCCATAATGGTGGGAAATTTTGTAAAGAATATTTAAATTGTTTGATCTTTAAAAATGCATATTGTAACATATAAATGAAATTATATTAACTCAAGAAAGGTGTATAAATTGAACGTGACTTGACACACGTTAAATTATATTAATCTCAAGTTAAATTATATTAATCTGAAGTTATCTTGGATATACTAATCCTATAAGCAAATAATTTATCATATTTATATTCCATTCTATATACATATGTAGTAAATATGCATACATAAATTTTTTGTAAAATATAGAAGGCTTCATTTTTTGTATTACTAAAAAAGCTTTTTATATTATATTTTATTATTACTATGTTTGATATATATTTTTATGTGTGTGATCATTAAGTTAGATGTGTCTTAGTGTTAGTTCCACATTAAATCTGAAATAATAATTTTAAAAGCAATTAAAATGCATACTTTCATAGTTTACGTACTAAAAGTTCTGTACTGAAATCGTAAAATTTTTTGACGAAGGCTAAAATTAAATTAAAAACGCTATAGTAACAAAAAACAACTTTTTTTGTGAAACGTAAAAATTAATCATCGTAAAATGATACGTCAATCCACACAACTCTATTGTAAATATCTTGTTTACATGTAGATTGGAAAATTTTAACTAAATATCCGCAGTGTGTTGCACTGAACTATTGTATACGTATTTTGTTCAGATAGGACAGATATTCAAATACAAATATTTAATAATTCAATAAAATTATATTTATTCGTTGTTTTAGTTTTTTACGTTTCCTATAATTACGTAGCTATAGCAACATAAATGGAATGAAGAAAAATATTTACAACAATTTTGTTGAAACCGAAATGATTCTGTAAAAAAAAATTTAAACAAAATATTAATGTTATCATTTTTATTATAACTATTTTGGCTGCAAGTTGAACAATTTTTGAAAAAATTGCAAAAACTGCAAGATTGAACATTTAAATTATATACAGGTTTTAAGTTTGAAGTGGGCTGTAGAGCGTTCACGACAGACAGACACACATACACACACACTTTATGCCGAAATTAGTCAAAAGTACGATTAAAAACATAATCCCAATTTATCAATCAGATAATAAATAGCCGTATTAAATAGCAATTATAGTTTTGTGTAAACACTAATAATTTTCTCATTTGTCCTTAGGTACATCTGGTCGGAACATTCGTCATCTGCCATGCGTGTCCCGGAAATCTGGTATGAGTGGCACGTGCATGTTCGCAATAGATTGCCTGAAAGCCAATGGAACGCATTTGGGCACGTGTATCGACCGATTCTATTTTGGATCATGTTGTCACATTGAACCAAGTCATCATGATATCAGTAATAACATCATTGATCCAGCGTTGATACCAGTGCGCCAACCTCCCTCCAGAGTATCCACCACTGAGAAACCTACCACAAGTAATGTTTCAATAAAAAACACAACAACGACCAGTAAAAAACCAGTAAAAATAAACAATCATATATCAAGCACGCAAAAACCTGCACTGAATAGTCCAAAAATATCTACAGCGACAGTTGTGCAAACCACTCAGAAGCCTTTAACAACACAAAAAACATCAACCTCACAGAAAACGACATCACAAAAAATAATGACTACTCAAAAACCAACAGCGAACATTGTAACCACAGAAAAATCTATATTAACAACAGTAGCGGCAAACACTAGTGAAAATGAGATACGAGTCACTACAGAATCCTATAAATTATCTACGTTTCAGTCGGTGGATGAAACATCAACAATCAAACTTGAATCTACCATTAAACCTTTTACTAAATTTCCAACCACCGGTAGACCTACTAAACCTAAACCTAGACCTTCTTCTAGACCGGTAGTAAATACACGACCACCCACATCAACTCGTCCAACCAGTAAAACTACAGCTAAACCATTTACTAAACCTTTACCAAAACCGGTGAAACCTACGACTCTTTTAACATCAACGAGTGCTAAACCTATCAAGACTACTGTAAGTCAAACCACAACAAGTACTAAACCTGTTCGAACTACTATAAGCCAGAGACCACATACAATCCAGCCAACTACTCAACGAACGACAATTAGTCAACGTACTACAACGCAACGAATTACAAGTTCACAAAAGCCTTCATCTACCACCAAAGAAATTCTCCCAATAACGACAAGATTATCCACAACTGCAAGACCGATAACCACTACTTCGAAATCAACAACGATAGCCAAACCTTTAATAACGGAGGCCCCACAGAAAATCCCTGATTCGGTGCTAGAAGAATCTCGTCCTCAAACTACTTCTGCTCCTGTTATACCCAATGAAATTTTGTTGTCTACCACGAAAGCACCAATTGTTGTTGAAATTGTAAATGGTAATACGGTGACAAATGAAATTGAATCGGTGGTGAAACCATCGCCCCAAAATAAACCGGATATTGCAGTAACAACAATGAATACATCGACAAGTATGCCACTATTTGTTACGTGGGGTATGGTTAACAATGAACATGCTACAAAGAGTCCTACAAATGATTCCGAACAAGGTTAGTTACACAGCTCAATTAAACTATTCAAACTTTCCTTTTCAAGTAAAATGGATCAAATATCATTGTATGAAATTCCTTTACAATACTTAAAAGTTCTAATATGTAAGTGTGCATATATTGTTTTAAATATATACGCAAGCTTAAATTAAAAGTCCAGCTTATGAATAAATTCATTTTATAACAAAAAAACATGCTTTGCGGGTATATTATTTAATTACTCTTGGCCATTTATTCGAAGCAAGTTGAAAATACAAGTATAAAAATATGTCAAAAGTTACAAATTTTGTACAAACAATTCTGATTAAGTACCCACGTGGAAGGTTCTGGAAATTATTAGATTTTGTGAAATTTTCTACTCTTCTGGATTATTTTCATAGGAAGCCCGTAGTTCATTCCTGTCGGTAGCATAACATGTAGGCTCGTTACATTATGTATAGCTGGAATCATAAAAAATATTATTTATTCATTTTGATCGAGATATTTTTAGATACATAATTGAATAGTATATAATAATAATTAAACAAATGATATAAAAATTTAGTCTATATTTATGCTAACCTAATCTCAACAGAGATAATAGTTGATACTTAATCTTGTAAAATATATATAATACATGAAGACTCAAGCGAAACACTGAAAAACTTAGCAATGACATAGGTAATTTAAATAGTAGAACAATGTTTTTTATTTATATTTATATAATTGTCAAAACATCAACATTACGAAATATGCTGTGACATTTTTTTATTTCTAACGGAATTAGTATCAATTTTTGACATTTTATCTTAACTAAATTGTCTTCTAAAAAGCCATAAGCACAAGAAAAATACATTCTTTTTGATTATATATACTTTAGTTATTGAAAAATTAAGAAAATATTATACTCATTAATACAAATTTATAGAAGTTATAAAATAATATCAAGACTATATTTTGTAAATAATCCTCATTATATTAAATTTGGGTCGTTTCCGGTTTCCGTTATTCGAGTGGGTTGGTTTGTCCCCAAGCCACGATGAACATGACCAATTGTACAGTTGGCCGTAGATGTTCTTTCGGTGACAATCGTTCATTTGCATAAGCTATTGCAATCACTAACGCAATCCATTGTTTCACGAAAAACATTCAAATAGATGTTCGTAATAAAATTGTACTTACTACGTTGTATATTCTATAGAGACCAAACATATTCTATGCTTATTAGGTATATTTTAAATTATTTAGTTATATATGCTAATATATACATTTATGTATTTTGTATATTTTATAAACCTACATAAATTGCTTAATGAATTTTAAGCAAAGTATGATTTTCTGCTATTGTTTATATTTCTCAAGAGTTCTCGAGAAATTCTATTATTGTTTAAATTTCTCAAGGGCTCTCGATTAAGTCAAGTTTTTTATTTCTATGTGCAACTAATTTAAACAAATGTTGAACAGGAACAGAATTCGATTGGACACCACTTACAACACCAAAAGGATGGGTACTCTTACCAAGTGTATCTACAACTCAACTTGTGAATCATACACAAGCAGAAACTAGTACAACTCAGCAAAGTATAACAACTTCAAGTACTACAACAGTCCCAAGTACCATAGCAACACCGACTACTAGTTCCATTACCCAAACATCATCCACGGCTAGTATTAGTAATTCAACGTTACCGTTTGAGTTAATCCAACTTTTGAACGCTAGTTCTACTAGTACGAAAGATCCGAAGCCACCTACATTAACATCTAGTGTTACAATGGCAAGTGTGATGACACCAACACCATCTAATATGTCGGATTATACTGATGGTAAACCAATTTTATTTTTATTATTTTAGAAAAACTTCAGCGGTCTGTTAAATTATTCATGGCTAAATTTTCTAGGCGAAAAAAGTTAATGATAGACAAACTTAATCATTGATCTACCCCCACAAAATATGTACTTCCAGTGTAATTTTACTTCGCATTTACATTTTCTTATCTCAAGTTTTTAACAAGATTCTATGACATTTAATTTAAAAATTTGACTAAATTGCCCTGTATGAAACTGTTTACTGAGATCTTCTCTAATCTCGATAAAAATATCATATACATATATGTAGCAACGTCTCAGTTTCGAAAAAATGAAATAGTCCATATTGCGCTAAATTATTGCGAATATTATACATGGTTCTCCTCAGTACATAATTACTGGTATTTAAATAGCGAAATGACACATTTAGATATATTATTTAAATATTCGAGCATTTCATTCGGTGAATAAATTTCTTAAGGAATACTTTTTAAATTTTTCAATATTGGGAACAGAACCAAAAATAAGTTATAAATAATAAATGTGTCAAGAATGTTTACAATCGTTGCCTTTAGAATTCAAAAGAAAGATAAAAAACGTTTTTTTCTAGCATATCAAATTCGATAATTTTTATTATTATGGCTTAAATTATTTACATCCAAATATAGTAAATTGTATAAATAAAAAATAAGACTGATCAAATAACTGAAATACTAATTTTGTATAATTAGCGCACACACAGACAGACAGTCGCACAAACAGAAACAAACCTACACACACACACACGCAGAGGGTATATTTCCGTTAAAATCTCGAGATTGATATTTTTCATGATTACAATACTTACTTATTAATTCGTATAAGAAAGTAAATATGTGAAACTGTACATTCAAAATACACCACAGTAGGAAGAACTATTTCCATAAAATATAAAGCTCACATTCATATAAAAACATATTGTTATTTATTAGCTATGCAGTGATTTTGTCGTTATTGACTCATCTATTAAATATTTTGAATAAACAGAAGTGTTTGTCGGGTTCATCAACTGAGAAGCACCGAGAGCTGCTTAAGTTTAGGTATTATGTATTGATTTGATTGGTAAACCACGATATAAATCACCTAGCTGAGTAAACGACTTCCACAAGATACAAAGCAGATTCACAAACCAATATTCAAATATGATAACTACATTACTAGCATAGCTATAAATTATTTAAACTATATCAATTATGAATATGGGCGTTGTATATCTTCCGAAAAATTATAAGGAGATAAGAAATAACAATTTGTACGGCATCAATTTTGTATACAAAGCATTATTCAGTCATTTACAATGAATGCAATTAACATTACATTTAAGCAAATATATTGCATAATAAACTGACAAGAATTTTAACGGTAGCTTTAGCCAACGGCGTATTGTTTTTTTAACCTAGTTAAATGAGTAATAAAGTCAATGTTCCTATTTAATTTTATTAGAATTTATTTAAATTAAAAACATTATCATCTTGTTAATACATACATAAATACATACATACATACATAATATTAACCATCGTTACTATATCTTAAATTATATACGTTGGTAAACATATAATGCATTCAAATAAAATTTAAACCTAACCATTGATAAACTCGACAGAATAAATAAAAAAAATTCGAAAACTATAAAATTTTGTAAAAAAAATCACTTGCAAAAATGTATGAAGAATAAAACGGGAAATGCTGGTTCAATAATTAGTAGTGGCCATTAACTAAGAACAATTAAGAATGATAATGAGCGGATACAATAACTACCTTGCACCCATGTTCAAGTACAGGGACGTCATGAGAATATTTTTTTTACAAATTATAACCTTCTTATGGTATTAGATTAACAATTTCCTAGTTTTATAGTAGTAATCATTATATTTTAAAAAAGTTCATCTAATTGTGAATTAATACATTATTATTTTATTTTAATTATATAACAATTTGACAAATAGTATTATTTAATATTATATAACCTTTGGAGATTTTTGACATGGATTCTTTACAGTTTCTTTAATTACAATTAATGCTTATCAAATAAAATAAATAAAATGTATTTCTAACTTAACGAATCATGTCATTTATTAAAACAAATAACACCACCCATGGTGTACTCCGTCGTCTCCTTAATTTGCATATTACTGCTATCCGTCGAAAACGTATCACTGCAGTGGTTTTTCATACCGTTACATAAAAAAAACATTATAATATTATACTTTGCATACTATTCGCTGCCATGCGTCAATCTCAGATTTCACGCTCATAACTAAAAAGACGCGGTATGATTATTTATAATTAAATGTTATTCGCACTTGCAAAATGACGTCATATGCCAATCATTAATATCAATACTAAAAAATGGCCAAGGATGGCACTATTCGCAGAGCAACATTATCATTTTTAATTTCTTATTCACAGTAATAAGTAATTAAATCATGAAAATCTCATGATTTTAAGGTAAATAAACCATTTGCATCGAGTCAGACTATTTTTGGAATTGCTTCTGTGTGCGTGTATTTGCGTATCTATGTATTTGAATATATACCTCTTTTCTAAACAAAATATGTATAAGAAAGTTCAGTGCAAGCCATTCTGGTTATTTTAAGGAATTATTGGAAAGGAAACCTTTTTTGTACTCCTTGATTGTTGATTTCTAAAATTGATCAGGTTTTTTTCTAACATTATGGGAATGAAATGTACATTCTCAGTAGCAAATTACGTAACTCATATTGCGCCCTAAAGCCTTTGAGATATATGAAATTAGTATGTAAAATTTCAGATAATGTGAAATATTTTCCAACAGGCGAAATAATTTGCATACAAACAATCTTAATCAATTTTCAATCTTTACTATTTTTAAATCATAAGCAATTAAATATTTAAAGCATTAAATTACATAGCTGAAAATATTTAGAGTATAAGGTTTATTAAGAGATTTCAATATCATTTCATATAAATATTCAGTGCAAATGACCTTTCCTTCAAAAATTCGCATTGTACCATACAATTTTATGATATATTGCCACACGTTTCGAATGCGGGCACGGTTCTTTTTATCAGATTTAGTTTAATGATGAATAATGGTATATATTCACACTCTTCATAGTGCCTAATTTCATGCTAACGGACTCATAGTTTTGACCGTTCTTTTCCATTATACAAAATTACATTAAAGTTATACATGTGAGAAGTTGCTATAGCGCTATTTTGATATTTCTATCTATCAATTATAACAGAAATTCCATTATCTAATTAAATATCCGCAATGGCTTGCACTAAACTTTCTTATACGTATTTTGTTTAGATAAGTAGGATATTCAAATATGAAATAGAAATAATGCAAGAAAATATATTTTTAAAAATAAGTTGTCTTGCCAGGCATATTTAGTTAAAAGATTCATATTTTTACTTTCAACCGTTTAGAGAGAGAGAGGGAGAGATATACGGCATTCCCAAAATAGACAAAATCCATTCAGGGAAGGTCAAAAGGAATATTTCCGTTAAGATCTCGAAATTTTTTCATAATTACAATATTTACTTATTACTGCGTATAAGAAAGTAAAAAGTAATTATATAACAATCTTATCATTGGGTTATTATTGGGTTGCATTATATATAAATCAGTATTATTTAAATTAATACAAAATGTGTACAATTATAACTAAAGAATAAATCTAGAATTGAAAGGCGAAATGAGGGTAAAATAACAGTGCTTTATCTTGTGTTATTTTGATTAGCATAATAGGAATGTACAGTAGTTACTCTGGGGGTCACTTAAGTATCGAGCTTAGTCGTTACAGTGTTCATTGAACGGCGAAAACACAGCACATTTAAAACAGAAAACGAAAAGTAGATCATCATTGTTACAATATGTGTAAAAATGAACATATTTCTTGTCTATTGCATTGTGAAGCGACAGGTGTAGGTCGTGAACCTTAACTTCAAGGTAAGCTCAAGCACAACGCGTGACCTCGCTTCAACTAAAACAAGAAACGATAAAAAAAAAATTACAAAATAAAATCTTTACATAAAACATATCAGTACAATATTCAGTCTTGTAGCAACTTCTTTATATAGTGTACATAATACATTTATCTGTGATATCAAATTTTAGAAAAACAATACTTAGTGCATAATTACAAGTGCGAATTAGATTTTGACTATTTGTTTATTCTTTATTTTCATGCTATACATAAGTAGTGTTACGAAGTGACCATGATCAAAGTGTTTTGAATTTTAAGTAGTTTTAAATTCTAATGATAATTAAATATGATGATTGATACAACCAAATAACCTTCGTGAATTTAATTGGTGGTTTCCTCATTTTGACGAAATTCTAGTTTAATTAATATTAACTTGGCACTACTCTTACGTTAATTTCTTTAATGTGTTTTATATATTTCAGTATTAATTCTGATATCATATGCTTCATATATTCAATTAATAATTAGTTATCTAGTATGTACTAGCAATATCAAATATATCTGGTAAAAAACTATGCCAACGTATTGATAATAAATTCGACTTAGGACACTATTATTAATTTAAAATTAAATGTGATAGTATTAAAAATTCATTTCCGCTAAATAGCCAGCGCTACATTCCTGATATTTATCAAACGGAACATATAACCTTGACTTGAAGTAAGGATTGAAGATACGAGTTATAGTATACATATATTTGAAAATATTGATCAAATCAATAACTGTAGAATAAATGAATAACGAATTAATACTATTATCACAAAAAAATACATATAAGTATAATAGCGAAATGAAATTGATTTCATTGATTGTATTTTTAATAATTAATAAGTCTTGAATAATTTGCTATGAAGTTAGTTAGGGAGTATTTAAATCATATAGATATTAAAATAAAAATTATGCTTTGTAGATAGATACAAATGTATATTGTTCAAATAGCATATTTTGTTGGTGTTCGAAGTTTAATTATGGTATATTATAAGAAAATATTTATTGGGATCCTATAGTTTCTAATAAATTTAAAAAAATTGTAAAAACCGTATTAGTTGTATATAAAGAATGAATGTTGTTGTAACTGTAACAATATGGTTGCTGTCGATTTCAATGCTAAGATCAGCGATGTTATTGACTACAGTATGCGGACGCAGGATGTACCCAGAGCCGAGAATCGTTGGCGGGGAGAAGAGCTCGTTTGGCAAGTGGCCCTGGCAAATATCCTTGAGACAATGGAAAACATCAACATATTTACACAAATGTGGTGCAGCGTTGCTGAACGAGAACTGGGCGATTACTGCGGCACATTGTGTCGACAAGTCAGTATATATATTTGTTTTTTTTATATTAATATCTACATATTAAAAATTTCATATGAAGAAGATTAGCCTATCTTTTATTCACAAAAATTATAAAATTGTTGATATAAATAGCTCAAACACTCATATCTGTGTGAATAGAGAGTTTTTATTTGCTATCTCAAACGAATAGCTAATTTATCATTTAAAAATACTAAAAATGGTTAATATCTTAAAATTTTCAGAATCAAGTCAATTTGTTGAAAAATTTAATAATACTTTTTTATTTTTTTATATAGAATATATTGCTTAACAATATTAGTAATTAATTATTTTAATGATTAAATCAGAAACTAATTCAGTAATTTTGTTCTATTTCAGTGTACCTCCAAGTGACCTGCTATTGCGATTAGGAGAACATGATTTGTCAACGGATTCCGAACCATATATACATCAAGAACGACGTGTACAAATTGTCGCATCGCATCCACAATTTGATCCAAGAACTTTTGAATATGATTTGGCGTTGCTGCGCTTTTATGAGCCTGTAGCATTCCAACCAAACATAATTCCCGTATGTGTTCCACAAAACGATGAGACTTTTGTGGGCAGATCAGCGTTTGTAACGGGATGGGGAAGATTATATGAAGGTAAAGAATTTTCCATGTTTATCTTTTAAGAATCCTGAATGCATATATCATAGAATATGTTTCAATGACGTTATACAATTTAAAGTATTAATAAAATAACAGTATGATTATATGAAACCACCAATATGGTGTAGCCTATAGCCTCAGTTTCTCATTTAGTGAGAAAAATCAGTAATACTACAGAAATGTAAAATTTTTATTATTCCCCTTTATTGTAACAATCATTCATAAGATTCATATATTTATAACTTCCTTACATTCCATAACTTGGTGCTTTGCTGTTGAATTTACGTAAATTTTATTTAAATCAATGCAGTAGCTTTTATTTTACTTTTCGATTGTTTGTATTACGACATCGCTGTAATATTGCAAATTTATACAGTTTTCATTGGAGACTCAGTTTATCGTGCTAAGATTATTCCATTTTAATTGTATTTGCAAAAAATTAAATCATCATTGTTACAGTAAATGACGTATTTCAAGTTCTCGTTCTTATTTACACAGAAATGAGCATATTCTGAATTGCTTCAATAAAAACACATTATATTTCTATTAATTTGACAATATTGCTTCATAGAATTTAAACTCTATCAATGCTTAACATTAATTTGGAATACCATTACCAGTGTTTTACTTTTTTAGTTATTACATAACAGCACTGATTGTCCTCTGATAACATCAACAAATAGGTTTGTAGTTATAATTCGTAATGTTCATCTGTTATCAAATTCTGAATCATACTGATTTATAGTACGATTCTGAACAAGTTTATAGATCTGTTACGAGCATGTATAAAATGTTGAAAAGGCATACAATATTTTAATTGAAAGTTAAATTAAACATTTTTGGTATCTATAAAATTTATCAAACATAATTCTAGTTTTAAGTAATGAATTATCATTAAATATGTATTCATTAAGAAACTACAGGTTTTTCATAATTTTACAGATTCTGTTTGCGGAATTGTACATTTGCTCAGAATTGCACCATTAGTTAACTCTATAACTACATAAAGGTTGTAAACATAATGGGTGCTTTCCAGCAAGGGAACTTTGTCAAACAACGTCAGACATTCTCAAACACTGTGTCGATTGCTAGTTGGAACACTTTAGGAGTTACGTACTCTACCTAATAGAGTGCGCTAATGTCATTTATCCCTAGATCCTGACAAATTCAATAAGAACCTATTAACAATGAATTATATTAATCAAATTCGAAGTGTGCAATTTAATTAAATATTTAACATATCAATCCAAGCCGAAAATGCACAAGTACAATATGGTTTTGTTGTAATTTACGCGGCACGCAGTGATACCATACATGTAAATTTTTTAAAAGTTGGTATGCGAATTACCAATACTGCACCAGACTTTGCTTTTTAGCAGAGTATGGCAGAGTCGAGTTGAGTCGTACTCTGGCGTAGTTGGAACGCAAGTATCATACACTGTGTTACACAGTGTTAACTTTGAACCTAGCTGGAAAGCACCCATATGATGAACAAAATCATAATACAAAACAAAGAAACAACTTAAATAATAGAAACATCAAAGCAACAAGAACTATCAACCTAAATTATATGTTGACTAATAAACTATCAATCATTGTATTTTTTTATCAATTTCTTGTAACGATATGTATCTATTTACGTCATTATATTTATTTCAAAAGTTATAATTGTCATTTCTTAGAGTTTTCAAATATGCAGTATTTATAATAATTCGTATTGTATTGCGTTATATGCTTCCATCGCCATAGCAAATAATTGACTCATACACATTGTTCCATCATTCTCTATTGTTCCAATACACCCATTCATATTAGAATGCTAAATATTTGACAATTTTTCTCAGTTGTGGAATATTTAATGAAACTCAGAGAGTATTGCGCTCAATATGAATAAATTTGACTTTGAACTTCGTCGTACATAATTTGTCACTTACTTAGTATTCGAAATGGGATATTTGTTGAACCAGCAACTATTGGTGAGGGTCAATCACGTCTGAACATCAAATATTAACATGTGCCTGAGAATTATTAATTCCCTGTAAGAAATTCAAAATTGTCCAAATTTAAAAACACCCTAATTTTTTTCATTTCTACTCACATCAGTTTACTAACAAAATAAAACATGCAAATCTAAAGTAAAATTAACAATTTCCAGATGGCCCATTGCCAAGCATATTGCAAGAAGTCTCCGTTCCTGTCATAAACAACACGGTTTGCGAAGCAATGTACCGTAACGCTGGCTACATCGAGCACATACCAAACATATTCATATGTGCTGGCTGGAAACAGGGCGGTTTTGACTCATGCGAAGGAGACTCAGGTGGACCAATGGTGATCCAGCGACCAGATAAACGATTCCTTCTCGCAGGAATTATCTCATGGGGTATTGGATGTGCCGAACCAAATCAACCGGGCGTATATACGAGAATTAGTGAATTCAAAGACTGGATAAATCAAATACTACAATTTTAGTAAATGTGAATACTATAAACATCAGTTTCGTTAATGACTGAATGAATTTTTTTGGTGATATTTAAATAAGTGGTGTCACCTACGTCATAAACGCCTCTGACGCAATTGCACTAAGTTTACTATCAGTTGAGTTTGTACGAACATACTATTGACATCGTTCTAGTGATATTTCTTGTAGTTTACGAATTTATTATTTTTAAATCAGATTCTTAACTTCCGATTTATATATTAACTATATTTCAATCATTTAATATTTTGGTGCATACGACTTACAGTGTCGTAATTTTGTATGAAATCAGTGACATCAACTAATAAAACACAATTGTACACAAAATAACACTTTTAAAAACAAAGATTAATTTACTGGTAGAGTATTTACGAGACTCTAGCTATCAATGACAACGAAACTTATTTTACAAATTTGTAATTAAACTGCCATTGCAAATTATTTTAACGCTAGAAAATTAAATTTAATCAAACATCTATCAACGATAATGTAATTTTTACTACTCAAGCAAAAGATGAGCGATATTTCTACTATTAATTTAATAGATCACCATCGTACACTTTTCATCTTTACGAGATAGAAAATTGATTAAATTTCGTATGGTTTGTGTATATGAAGGATACAGATATATTGTATATTTGTACAAATATACGTAGCAATTTTTATTTTACAGAATGCATACTTGGTCAAAAATTAAAAATGTCTTTCGAACACACATGTTCCTGTTCCACGTGTGATAACAAATTACTAGAATTTTATATAAATAAAATATATCAGAATTGTACCGCTAAAAAGAATATTTGATTTGTTTATTAATCGTTTTTTTGAGATGCATAATTAGAGAAATTTTATCGCTTATATACTAAAATTGGCACTACAATTTATATGAAATTCAGGGTATTCAACTATATTTTACATTATATTTCTATAGTTACAGTAATTTAAGACAAAATTTATCATTCCTTATAAATATTTACGATAGAAATATAAAGTTGTTAAAAATGCTGAGTATTGTCAATTTTTGTTTATGAGCTAAAAACTTTATTATTCATGTGGTAGTACTTAGTTATTTTCTAATATAAAATAATAATTGTACTAAATTAAAAAAAAAGATTCTGTTAATATTTGAATATATAATAAACAAGAATAGACAAACATCAGTTGGAAATATATACTATATATATATTTTTACAAACTAACCAACTGTTTATCTTGTGCATTGAAATAATACTGTTATTATAAAATTTATTAAACGTTGGAAAATGTAGACAACTTAAAATTGGTAGAAATAACTGCTAAAATTACGATAAATATACACTGACCAGTGCGTCCTTATAGAGTTGTGAACATATTTAATAATAAGTTAACATATAAAACCGTACATTTTTATTAGTTTTTAATTACAACGAAACTACATGACTTAATTAAGTTATTTTATTAATATTTTAATTTATTTGAGTAGTTTGTTATTTATATTGTATGCCATTGTAAATATCCGGTGATGTAGCTCGTTTTTGTGAAAAATATGAATTATATTTATTATATTAAAGGTATTGTTTGATTTTTTTTATAATACTTTACAGTAAGTTCACATGTATGCAAGATATACGCCTCAGAAATAGCAATACTATAGGAATAATGGTGAATGTTGTCTACAATTACACTAAAATCACTGAATGCAAATGGTTTGCAAACAAATATATATGCACATTCGCTAACAAATTGTTATACGACATGCAAACCGTTCTAAATTGTATGACATCAAGTAATCGATAAGTAAGCAAACTTACGATAAGCTCTAAAGTTGCATGTCGTTTCCTTCGGAAGTACTGTGTACCAAACAAGCGAAGTTATGTGGGCGTTGATTACTGTCGCGACGGAGAATAGGCGAACAGAAGTGTAAAACGTACCGAGCTTAATCAATGAAGCTCATCTAGTGACTGGCATTGAATTAAAAATATGTTTGGTTGCTCATGTACAAAAGTTATGCATGCGACAAAAATAGTAGGTGGAAGATGTGGAAAAATAAAAATATATGGTGAATCTTTTCAATCGAGTAAAAAATTATAAAACGTAATATGTATTTAATATCTTGGTTTACTTTTAAACCGTTCCGTTTATTTATTATTAACAATTAAAATATCTTCTTTCAGAATGCAGATGACAGCAAGAAAATGGAAAATCTCTTCTTTTCAAACAAATAAGAATGTGTCTTTAATTCGGCCAAACTTGACATAATGTTAGCAACATATATTAACAATAAGTCGCCTACCGCGCTGTGGACTTTCTTTTGGATAGTAAGAATATTTCACTTAAAAAGTTATTTAAAAAAAAATTGTTTTGAAATAAATGAAATGCCTAACATAATACTTATCCATGATATTTTAAATACCTTATTAACTCTTGAGCACTTTCTCACTTAATCTACTTGGTACAATCACTAATGATTTGTAGTCTATTTCTCCAATATTCGAAGACAATAATTTACCGGTTGTTGCCGGGATTCAAACTCAGAACCGACAGATGTACTCTCTATATACGGGTATCTCGGTAGGTTCTGGGTTCGAATACCGGCGACATCCGATAAATTTTTCTCTAATTTCGAATATTGGAATAATATCATCATCTTAGTATAGCATTAATGCACATAATTACTCCTTAGTACAACATAATTGAATCTATTTGATTTCCTATTAATATATTGGCATCTACGTGATCGCTTTAATACTAATTCATTATTATTACAATTTTTTTCCGAAGAAACGAAGAAAATCGACTATATATTTATTCTTTGCAGTGTTTAATATTGCACATCGTACATCTTTAATTAACCGTTCTAGTTTTAAAAAAAACCCAGCATTACAGCCTAAAGGTGTTTTTGTGCGAAATTTAAATAAACCTGATTTATAATTTGTACATTCAAACTTTATCAAAATACGTCCGTCAGAAACACGGTCCAATATTCTAATATATACAGTTGTATCTCGATCATCTATTATATGCTTATATCGCCAGGTAGATTTGCATTTCCATTAATGACTACAAGATGGCTCATTATAATTTTCAAAGAATTTATGTTTTATTGCAAATTTTTTCTCCTATAATATAAGCAACGACAGAGGTGCTCAGAACACAACTGTCAATACATTTAGCAAATCAATCAAAACGACTAATGACATATTTGGAAATTATATTTAGCACAATAATTAATGTTAAGCTATATTTCTAATTTTAATCACGGTAAGAGTCTTATTTCTTTTATTTTGATAAACATTAAATTAATTCGATCATTCACAGTAAATGAATTTAAAATATATCTAATATTAAAATTGTGTTCAAAAAGTAGATCATTCTGTGTTATTGATGGTATATTGGGTTCTTTAGAGACAATATTATCTTAAATTTACGACTACTGTCCGTTTCATATCAAAATGCCAGCGTTGTGTCTTATGGTGACCAGGGTTCCAATATCTTCCCGATTTATAGCGGGTTTATACAGAAAAATGTAGTACTACATTTACTATTCAGGGCTAAGAAAAAGATAAACGCCATGTAAACCAATATTGTCGTTTCTACAAAATTTAGAACTTCATTTACACTTAGTACCAACGCTAGAAGTTAACTTTTATCTTTTCTGCTAATATAACTGAACAAAAATAGAATTAAACCGTTCTTTTTGTTCATAAGATCAGTTCAGTTGGAAAAATTCATCTGCGCAAGCGTGTACATTATTTGACAACTACAATTTCGCGCTTGTCAATGGCCGCCAGTACTTCTCCCGAATTCATTTTTATTTAAAGCAAATAAAAATAACTATATCTATCACAAAAAGAAAAATATGATGTCGAAAATCAAAAAATATGTTGTCATTTCCAAATATCAAGTGCGGAATATAAAAAGTAGAGTTTTTTTTCTTAAAATTACACGAATTTAATGCTCGCAAAATTTGTGATTATACTACGGATAAAAAAGTATAACAGCAGAGTGGCGCAGTGGAAGCGTGCTGGGCCCATAACCCAGAGGTCCGTAGATCGAAACTACGCTCTGCTAATCGTACTATTTTAGAGCAATGAATGTGTAGAGTAGTTTTTCAGTTAAAATTACGCAAATTTAATGCTCGCAGAACTTGTGATACGTATAAGAAAGTATAAAATCAGAGTGGCGCAGTGGAAGCTTGCTTAGCATAACACAAACCACTAAACAAATACACATAAACATACTCGATAAATAATGGGATAAATGGAAAATTAACATAAACTCAAACAAAACCGAAAACATAGTCTTCACACGTAAATTCACTAACAACAGAATAGTCACACCACTTGTAATACACAATAAAAAAATCACACCCGCAAACACAGTAAAATACCTTAGAATATACAGAACACTAAAACACGGCCCACACATCAAATATGCTCCTAGTAAAGAACAAAATACTCATCTACACATCAATCATCCGTCCCAACATCAGTTTGCACCGGTCAACACTGCAATTGCAACTCCACCAAAATAAATGCCTACGCCTGGCGACCAGCTCTGGAAGGTACGCCCGCATTACACAGCTACACGAAGACACCAACATACCATATATGAGACAATATATACATGACACATCACAACAATTTTACAAAAACACACTATTTAATTCAAACTCACTTATCACACATATCCGCGAGTTACCCTACCAAAACCAATCCACATTTCTAGAGGAGTTCCATGAGCAGAACACCTGACACACTCACACAACGCAACACAACACTACACAAACAAAACATATCTCATACACAACAAATGTACATACATCATCAACGAATGTGTTAATTTTAATTTAGTTAGGCTAGTTTTAAGTTTTAACAAAAAGCTTCATGTAAAGTTAAATGGGGTTTTGTCCCCTTTTTTCCCATAAATAAATCATAAAGATGGCCACACACTAGCGTACTTGTGCGTTATGCATGCTGGCCATACAAGTGCGCAACGTTGATGTTTGCCAGTGTGTGGTCAAAAAGTTGCATGCTTGTGCGACACGCATCTTTTCCAACTTGACGGGAATACATCAACGCGCAAACATGCACTCGCATACAAGATTGTCGGTGTGTGGTCAAACAACACGCTTTATTCGCACACATTGTGAATGCAGTGTCTCGAGTATTCTAGTTCAATTCGCTATTTTTTATCTGTCTTGCAATGTCTGATTTAAGTGATTTAACATGCGCGTCGCACAAACTTGCAACTTTTTGACCACACACGTGTGAGCTTGTATGACCAGCAAGTATGACGCATAAGTACGCTAGTCTGTGGCCACCTTAACACATTGTAAACGATAAAATTATAACATGTAACAGAAAACAATAACACAACGTATTAAAGCACACAACGCAATAAAACCCAAACACAGATATACTCTCGCCTTGTGAGTTGGAACTCTGATAAAACCAACCAGGTTGTCCAATTTTTTCCAAAATTTTAAGATAAATAATGTAATACAAAATTTTAACAATAAAGATAATTGAAAATGAAAAAATAATGGACCCATTACTCAGAGGTCCGTAGATCGAAACTACGCTGTGCTAATTGTACTATTTTAGTATTTATGTGTTCAATTTTGCCAATTTGAAACGAATATAAAATGGAGAGTGGCTTTTCAGTTAAAATTACACGAATTTAATGCTCGTAAAACATGTGATTATACTACGTATAAGAAAGTATAAATACAGAGTGGCGAATCAAATTGCTATTTTAAGCACATGATGTAGAAAATGTTGATCTTGCTCCTATTTTTTTAATTCAAATTTAGTTGTTAAATATTTTTTAATTTCATTAAGCTTTCGTATATAAAATAATAGTATTGTTTGTACATTCAAATATAAAACATCGGCAGTGTCTTACACCGAACTTTCTTATACTTATTCGGGTTAAACCACATCGTAGTTCCATTATTTTCCTAACTTATAATATTTGAATTAACTTTTGGATCGCTTTTACATTAAATATAGGTATTTCTTAGAATAAATATAACATGTTAAACTTCAAATTATTTAAATCTATTTTGTTAAGAAATCGACAGACGCAGATGATACGATTTATGTAAAAATAAATATAATAAGAAGAAATTTCTATAGCCATTATTTTGAACCGGTACTCATTTTGGGAAAAAAAATTCATACAAAAGTTGTGTGAAATATAAATACCTTTAACTTAAGTAATTTTTCTGTAACTGTAGCTATTTTTGAGTAATTGCAGAATCAGCAAAATATGACTAGAGTAAAGGCACTACCCGCATGAATATTTTTTTTCAAAAATTGGAGTTGCATCCCCCAGGTATATGCAAATCTTAAGTTGGTTATAGCAATGAGTACGGAATAATTATATTCCGTACTCATTGGTTATGCCTATCACACTGCCAATTAAATGTGAAGTGATAGAGCTTGGCCCGACTGAAGATATTAAATGAGTTGCCTAGTTTCAGTTGCGAGCATAATTAATAGTGATATCTTAATTTCCGTGCTATGGTATACATTCGACATAATATATTTTTAAATTAATATGTATCACATTAATAATAAACGTTAAAATAAAATAATTGTTCATTTTAGATCATCTTTACTTGAATACTGCGGCCGTAGTAACCAGTTTTGAATTCACTTTTCACTTTTTAATCACAAATAAACTAATAAAATAACATAGCCAAACGAAATTCATTTAGCAAAACTGATAACACGTAAATTAATTTTGACAGATAGCATGAGGTGTTCAGGTTCCAAAATAAGTATAACTTCACTATTACAAAATTGATATTCTCATTAATGGCAAAGCTGTTGCTATAATAAAATTGAGTAAGTACAAAAACTGGTTCTAAAATTTGATATTTTATTTACAAATTTCATTTTTGAATTTAAGCGTTCTAAGGTAAATTGATGTGGCTTACAGTTATTATATGAGTACAAAATTAAAATGTATGGTGTTTTCTCCATAGCAAAAGCGCCATGTTTTTTTCTTATTTTATATTCGTTTTTATATTTTTACTGGAGTATAAGTTGGTTCTCTTTAGGATTTGTATTCCCAAATATGTTGCATTTTCCTATTTTATATTATTTGTTATATCTTTAGGATTTGGGTTGTATAGGTTGGTTTTCTTTAGGATTTGGGTTCCCAGATATATTTTCAATTTGGAATGACTTGGAATCTTTATTCGGAAATTATTAATTACCTGGAATAATTAAACTTTATCTACATTTTTTTTTTCATATTACGTTTATGCAAAAAATAAAAATTTAAATCAGATCTTAAAAATTATTCTCAAATTAGGTGCGACTGGTTTTATGATATAAAGTATTATAAAATAAAACAATTCAACTAAAAAATTAGCACAAAACTGTGTAAACAATAATTTAATTGTAATATAAGAACGAAATTGCAATTTCTTTTAAAAAGTATTACCGTTAAAAATAATAATGGATAGACTGATTAGTAGAATATTGTTATATCTTAATTTAATGATCCAACAACTGTTATTGCTTCACATTTAAAAAAAAACTCGGCCATCAATTGTAGTTTTGTACGCATTTCTGTGGTCATTATGTGCATGTCCTACATTATTTTTTATAAATTATTTATTTGAAAATATAGCAAATACTATTTTCTTATACGGAGTAATATATGAATAATGTAATCTCTAAACTAGAATTGAAACAAGGCTGCCTATTTTTGAAAAGTCTTCTGTATCTACGTACTCACACACACACACCCACCCACACAAACACACACGCCACACGTGATGCCCAAATAGTCAGCTTTGATTTAGGGATGGTTTCCATTAAAATCTTGAGATCGAATTTTTTCATGATTACAATATATATACTACGTATAAGAAAATATAAACACGTTAATCTTTTATTTAGTGTGACCGATGAGCGCCTTTCAAAACAAGTACAACATAAAAAATTACCCGTGAAACTGATATCAATTTAGTTTTATCAAGAAGCATATTATATGCTTCTTGGTTTTAAACAATAATCATCAGATCTTATTACTTGCTGTCGCAAATATTATTAGAGGTATGAATTTTATCATTTGAACAATGAAATAAGATGGGGCTTTGAATTACAACAGGAGGCAGGGAGAGCATTTTATCATTGAAACAATACTTTCAAGAAATTTAAATAATGTGATACTGAACAATTTTCTTTAAAATACCGATCTTGCCAGGATTCGAACCTGGAATCTTCTGATCCGTAGTCAGACGCGTTATCCGTTGCGCCACAAGACCTCTCCTTAAATATTGCGATATTATAAAATAAATTGGCATTTAAATATACACCATCGTGATTTTATTCGGACTTGAACTACATAGCTTAGAATAAACATGACAACTATTTAAAACTACGCTATAGGACTTTGTATCTTAAAATAAGAATGACTCCGCTCCGCTGATACTGCTCTAATGCCCAGAGTGTGAATTGAAATATTATATAATATATACAATGACTTGCACTGAACTTTCTTATACATATTTTGTTTAGATAAGGGTTATTCAAATACAAAATTCAAAGTTTAAGAAAATACAATATTCGAAATAAACTAAAAATTACCCATAATATATCATATTTTTATTATTTTACTAATACATATATAATATTTAATTACCATTTGAAACAATTTTTCAGTAAATATGTATATTTTTTACAACATTAAATTCCAAATTATTGGAGTGAATTTTGTTTTTCTGTTAAACAATTGACAGACATGCACAAGTAAATAAAATAAGAAAAAATGCAATAGCCATTTTATGCTGTAGAGCGCTCACACACAAATATAGACGTCATTTTGAAAATAGTTAGAATCGATGCAGGGAAGGTCAAATGTATCCGTTCAAATATCGAAATCGGTTTTAAAAAAAAATTATTTAATATCTTTCTTATCTAAACAAATTACGCATATGAAAGTTCAGTGCAAAAAACTACAGATATAATTATTTTGGTTAATATAAGTTTTGGAAGCAATCTAGGATAACAAAACACAATAAACGGCTTTATCCGAAAGAAAATTGTGTTGCTAGTTGATGTTTCAAGTAAAGTCTTGAAGAGAAGTTAAAAATAATCTTAGAACTATACTCGTATTATAAATAAATTTATAAATGAAAGCTTATTGAAAAGTAAAGGCAGTCATGGTCGATATAGAATATTGAAGCCTCAGAATGAACAACGTGTTGTGTCATATGAAAATAACTAATAATAGAAAAGAATAAAAGAGTTGACATCTGAGTTATCATCAAATAATTAGAAGTCTTCATAGACACAAGCCGCAACACTTTAGAAGATGCTGCATAAATAAAGGTCCAGAAATCTGGAAAAGTTGCATTCTCTGATTGAAATAAATTCATCATATTTGGCACGGATGATAAATAAATCGTATGGAGATAACCAAACAAGAAGTTAAATAAAGAATACTAATTTGGAACAGTGAAACATGGAGGCAAGAACGTAGTGGGTTATATGGATCCTTGTGGAGTAGGGAATCAACATTTAATTTATAATATAATGGAGAAAAATCAATAATTAGTCATTTTGAAAGAGCATTTACAATCCGTTGCTGCCAAACTAGGATTAAGTTGAAGTTCGAGAGTGGATGTTAAACAACATGCCACAACAACTAAAAACACTCCCACAGTCTCCAAACCTCAACTTCATTGCGAATTTGTGGTCGGAATTGGAGAGACATCCGTTAGTAGGCAATGCGATTTACCAGATGAAATATTAATTTACTAACTCAAATGTTATTTTACGCAAAAATTTGTATGTAAAAGTTTTGAAAGCCCTTAATGGATTATAAACGATGATGTCGGGTTTCATGCGTGTTAACCTGTGTTAGGAAATGCGAATGGATTCAGATATGTATAAAGCATGATACATGCATGTTTCTATCATTCATATGTATATTCTTATTATTTCTTTCTTACGGAATCGAATAAGTTATTAACGAAAGATACGCAGAATGATTTATTATTGCACAAGAAGTTTAAAAACCAAAATTTATTTAGATAGTAGATATATAATATTTTAAGAAATAGAAAATTTATTATAGGTATATATTGTATATATATTGTATAATCATAAATTTGTTTAAATATGAATAAGAATTACACTTTATTATTATTATTTACAAATAAGCCTTTTACATATTTATCATTATTCAACTTATTATTATTTGTATACTTAAACATTTTAACAAAGTCCTGTGACGTATAAACTTGAAATATATATTAATAAGAAAAACAACCATTTCAGTTTACAGACGTAAATATATCTTGCAACGCCGTTGAAGATATTAGTATTATTTTTTCTAATGGAATTTAAATGATAATTGAGCGTTGATTTTACATAAGAATCTAAATATACCCCGTATCCATTACAATCAATAAATATCTGCAATGTCTGAACTTTCTTATACGTAGTTTGGTAAGATTTTAAATTTTTTAAATATATAGAACTTTTGAAAAATTTAAAATTTCAAAAATATTAAAAATGTTGAACATTTAAACATTTTAAATTTAATTAACTTATAGGAGAAACTGCAACTACCTGATTAAAGTAAACATGCATTTTCGGTTGGAGTATTCTTTTCAAAAATAGGTTTTCTTGCAACGTATCAACAAATCTTAATCTATAATATAACGGAAGTGATTCCAAAGACTAATAAAACTAACCTAGGAAATCTGTTAATCAACAACAAACCTGAAAAAGACAAATCAGAATTATCAGGTATTTATGAATTAAATTGCAATATATGTTACGCGATATATAATGGTCAAAGCGGCAGAAACTTCAAAACTAGAATTAAGGAACATTGTAATGCGATTAAAAAGAAAACAATAATATAGGCTTATCTATTTTGTCTAGAAAATTTATATAAATACGATGGGAATTTCAATATCCTACACCTTTCAGGTAAAGGATTAAGATTAAAATTTAGAAATAAGAAAGGCAGTCAATTCAAAGAAAAACATAGCGAATGACCAACTAGATGTCAATACTTCTTATGAATATCACCTTACAATAAGCTATATATAAGTAATTTTTGTAATACAATTGTAATACAAGTGTAACATTCTGAAGATGACCGAAAGGTTGAAACGTACGTCAATAAATTAATATATTTGTGAAACCAACCAAGTGTTTAATTAATTATTGATATTAAAAAAATTAATTATTATTATTAAAATATGTTTCAACAAGTGCCCACCAAACAAACTTTAAATTTAATTAACAAATCTTAAGTTTAAAGTTTCATAATTCTAACTTCACCCGTTTAAGCTGTAGAGTGCATATATGCACACCGGCACATACTGATTAAATTCCAGTATGACATACTATTCGCTGATAGATCCGGGATTACATCGAAAGCAATTAAACAAAATTCAACTGGATAGTCTTCTCTATTTATTGGGTTTCCTTCATTTTATGAGTGAAAAGTATTTGTATATATATTCGTCTATCTTTAAAATATGGCAGTAATAGTTTAGGCGAAAATGGTTGATCATTCATACATATCAATACAAAATTGGTATTATAATGTTGAAAAGGAATGGATTTGATGCACACGCGCCATTGAAAGAAGTACTAGAAACAAAACCAAATACACATCGTTTCGGTACCTGTCCAAGACATATACTATTCAAAGATTTTCGCTACAACTGGTATGGTAATCGTTTTAAACTCGGCCCTTGAGATGATATACTTAGCCGTTATTATTATTTGTTGTGTAATAAGACAATAGGATTAATATTCAAATATCGTACTAAAAGTGTAGCTTCTGTTACGTGAATTTTATAATTGGATGCAGTTGATTTCAAATTGAAACTATCCTATGAACGTACTAGTTTTATTTGCATTTCTACACCGTTGTTTAGAAACTTTTGCTGGTAAAAAAAGTCAGCATATTCCTACTCTCAACTGTGATTATTTTTAAGCTTCTCAAATCCTTTATGATCTTCTTTAGCATCCATTTTACCAGCTAAGTCAACGTACCACAAATACGATGAAAGATATGTCATACTTGAGAAATGTTTCAATATATGCTCGCTACGAGTTTAACCATGCAAAATATGATATGGGCATTTACATAAACAATGAATTTCTTTGGTTTTTGAACTTTTCGGCATTTTACGAAATGATCACTGGTGCATATATTCCGTGTATTAATACTTCTTACGCAACAAATTGACATATATTGACATACGTATATTCTGTGATGTTCTAAATTGGCCCTGGTCGGAATTAAATTGTTTAAATAAAAAAATAAAGAACTGTATAATACAGCAGTAGCATCATTATAAGCGTCTTGAATAAATCTCGTATTCTCGGGGAAAACTTTTCTGAACAAATGTTGAATTTGAGCTTTGTCACGTGGACACAATATAGTACGTATTGAGAGAAATATCTCTCTGCCCTTGCTTTGGTGAAACAGATTTTATGTTCAGAAACAAACAGACAAATTCTTATGATGGCTTCCCTTTGTAATAATATCCACTACCCGAGAATCGTCTTCACGCATTAAATTATATATTATTTTCAAATTTGGTTTAAGATCGTCTACTGGTCCATGTTCGGAAGATTTTGTATGAAATTTGCATTTTTAATAGTAACATAATTTCTGCCATATACCGTATACCATTTGATCAAAAACTGTAACGCACAATGGTCCGTAGCACGGACAAGCTACTAAGCCTGTATTAGCGTGTTATGTGTGTGATATTTTTCTCGAATACAGGCTTAGTACCTTGTCCGTGCTACGGACCAATATCTCTAAATTCTCGATGAAATTAACCGCAAATATAACTTACCACATCCTGAGCGCCCCGCGACCATAGTGGAAAAAGGATGCATTAATATAGGGTTTATATGAATAAGACACACAGTTCAACAGTAAACAAATTATATTTAAACAATAAAATAAGCTGTGCACCTGAGCGTTTCCACTCACGCACACACGCATTCTGAGTCGTAAACGATCACACAAATAATATCAATAAAAATAAAATATATCAATTTGAATTTACAAAATAGCAAAACAAAACAAACAATTCTAATTCATAATTAATCTACGGCGTTTAAAACTGTATAGTAGCGAGTTACTATTGGGTGCTTTCCAGCAAGGGAACTTTGTCAAACAACGTCAGACATTCTCAAACACTGTGTCGATTGCTAGTTGGAACACTTTAGGAGTTACGTACTCTACCCAATAGAGTGCGCGATAGTCATTTATCCCTAGATCCTGACAAATTCAATAAGAACCTATTAATAATGAATTATATTAATCAAATTCGAAGTGTGCAATTTAATTAAATATTTAACATATCAATCCAAGCCGAAAATGCACGAGTACATTATGGTTTTGTTGTAATTTACGCGGGACGCAGTGATACCATACATGTAATTTTTTTAAAAGTTGGTATGCGAATTTCCAATACTGCACCAGACTTTGCTTTTTAGCAGAGTATGGCAGAGTCGAGTAGAGTCGTACTCTGGCGTAGTTGGAACGCAAGTATCATACACTGTGTTACACAGTGTTAACTTTGTACCTAGCTGGAAAGCACCCATTGTCTATCTGGCCACGCTTCATAAACATGATATTAAAGTTTCTGCTTCAAATCTACTCACTACCGTACCATCTGCTCGTGAGCTTTTGTTATCTGCATGCCATTTTTTACTATCTTATACACAGTATAAGTATTGTAATCATGACAAATTTCCATCTCTGACTATTTTTGGATTGATGTCTGTCTGCCTGTGTGTGTGTGTTTGTTGCTGTGTGTATGTGTGCGCTCTATAGCCTAAAAAGATAAAATTATGATACTTTGAACTTAAGATTTGTATATAACAAACAAAAAAATTCCTATTTCAAAAAAGAATTTTGCAACCAGAAGAACCTATTTACTTTAGTCAATTTTTGCATTTTCAACTATAACTCAAAAACGGTCGAACTTACAGCAAAGTTAGTAAGAATGAAAATAAATATAACTTTTAATTGAAAATATATCTCAAAAAACGTATTGGTTACAAAAAAATGGCTATTGAAATTTGTTCATATATTACTTATTTTACATTTATAGTATCAACTATACCTGTTAATTGTTCAATATGAAAAGCAAATTAGAATCCAATATGTTCAAAATTTTTAAAAATTTTCAAAGTTATCAAAATTTTTCTAAATTCTAACGATCTAACGAAAATGCGTATAAGAAAGTTCAGCGACTTACATACCGGATATTATTTTTAGCAATACCGTTTAAGCATAGTTTTTTATTTGCACATTTTCCTCTTTATTGTTTCTAGTTTATAATTACAGATTATTAATTAATCTATTTGTTTTGTCAGAGATCCTACTCACAAAGGAGTTTAAGGGGTGAGGCCACTCTAGAGAACAAAATATACAAAAACATTTTTTTTGTTTTAAATAATACTTAAATAAGGCATAAGGGAAAGGAGTTTAAGGGGTAAGGCCACTCTAGAGAATCAAAATATTCAAAAACAATTTTTTTGTCTTAAATGATACTTAAAGCGCGCTCCTATATGCAAGCATTTAACCAGAAGCTACAACTTAATCTTTAAGCGCGTTTTTCTCGAAGCCGTGTTTTCGAAACTGGGCGAAACAGTACGCCTATACAAGTCAATCAATAGACAAAATTCTTTTACCGTCTTAATTAAAAGACAGTTTTCTATCGAACTTCGTGGGATTTGTAGTTTTTATTGATTATTGTTTTTATTGATGATATATTTTTTATAATTAACAAATTCATATGCAATTTTTAGCTAAAAATCGTACTCTTTTTGCTATCGCGTGCCATTTCTACAAAAATCAATATTTTTAAAATCAGCTACATGGTCCGAGAGCTTATATATTTCAGATTTATAATCTGTAGTCGTTTTTGTTCCAGATCAATTAGTGGCTGCTCAACCCTTTCGCCCGATTAGTGCTGTTTCTGAAAACCTTCACAGGTTAGACGACACTATCGCCCCCAACTTCACATATTTTATAATGATAAAAAATTCATAATGTAGTCAAATGCATGTTTAATAAAAACATGTATACGATTTTTGTTTTCGTCAAAAAAAAATCTGAAAAAAGAGTTTTTTTATTAGCTCTAGAGTGGCCTAACCCCTTAACAATGAGATATGTTAAAAATAACAATTGAATGAAAGTGTGAATTTTATAATAATTGTGATTTTACCAGTGCTCGCGCTAAGCATATATTGTCAGATATATTTAGTTCGATAATTTATGGTTACAGCAACTTAAATCGGCATATTTCCTTGCTAGACCAATTCCTCCTATAGACCGATAGGCATTGACACGCGCGTTACAACAACTTCAAAGAAGCCGTCTGAGAAAATTTCCGAGTTACTTTGCAGTATATTACTTATCATGTACTATATAACGTCTACATGGTACTGGTCAGCCTTGAGGAAACCAACCCATAATGGTCCACCGGTTAATCTATGGGTTTATAAACTACAATCTCTGCATCAGGAATTAAATCGGTGATGTAATCTACAAGATGCCTTATACTGTCCTTAAACCATGCGATTGGATTTACACCTGCTGGAGGGTCCATCATATCGATTTTAACACGACGACCGATGATATTAAATAATTTAACATCTTCTTCAACATCGGTTACTACATTGAAGTATTTAATACCGTTACCCGTTTGCACACATATTTCTTGTATTTCGTTGCACATTTTTGACAATATAATATAATCAGAATCGTCAAGATCAATCACAGTTTCATCGTCTTTCACGCGAGAAGCAGCAGTATTATTGATAGATTCACTCGTTTTTACCGGAGATGTAGAGTTGTTACTAAATTCACTAACAATTTCATTGTCTTTTACATCATCAGTACCATTATACAATTGCAACAGATTTTTACACATATTTAATAAAATTTCGTAATCTGTAGCATTTAATTCATTAATAGGTTCGCAATTGGTTGCATGAGAAGAATTATTAGGTGTCTCAATCGTTTGCACCAATACCGAAACTTCGTTAATATCGATTGCTTGCACCATATTTTCACAGATTTTAAAACACGTAACTTGATTTTTTTTCTCTTCGTATCGTTTATCTGTGTAATTATTATTACTATCACATATCATTTGTAAGTTTTCAATTTCGTTATTGTAAGACATTTTGCAGTTTGCTTAGATCAGTACAAAGTCAAACCATAAACTAAGTGAAAATAAGGTAAATATCTGTATTTAAACCCTAAAATCTCATTTTACAACTGCTAATTGACAACTATTAAATAAAGGGCGACGTCAATTATCTTTAATTATCACCATACTTTTGTATATATTTGAGATGAACTATTACTTTGTTAAATACAATATTCTGAGGTAATTAGAAGACAATTTTAAAAACTAATGGTTATGCAGGCACCATTTTCATGATCCTCTTATCGAAGAAAGACTAGACGTAAATTCTATCATAATACTAACAATTAGCTATAAAGATCAAATCTTTGTTTTGGAATTTTGGTAAAAATTTATATTTTTATTGTCAAAAATACATAAATTTGAAAACATATAATAGCCACGTGTTATTGGAAATAATAATAAATACGAAACCAGTTGGTATAAGTACAATTATAATGTTACAAACTCTATTGATAAAGCCTCCATAGCAGTACCATTTGGATAATATCCTGTGTTATATTACAGTTATTCATTCCTTGCACATTTTCAACAAATAAGTTTGCGTAACGCACAAGTAAGAATACAACAGAATCATTTAATTCAACATTTTTTCTACCGAACCTGGTGGATTCAGATTTAACATTATATACTTTAATGTTTTACCAATGGTCAATTCGTAATATTATTAACTGGTATAAAATCTTTAATATTTCTAGCGGAATTAATTTGCTCTATTTCTCATCACCCATAAACAAATAATACATATAATATTGCTGGAATAAGTACTATAAATAGAAAAATATAGCTTATATCGATAATAGAATATAGACTGACATAGTTATTCATGGAAACTACGATGATTAAAATTAAATAACGATAAATAAAAACACTCGGTGTAAGTTTCACAATATATATTTTAATAGAGACGACTAGTTTCGGTTATAACACCATCTTCAGGTCTGACATTCGATTACAAAATTTCAAATGTTGATATGACGGTAAATTCTGAAATAACTTCGATGTTAAATGTCTGTTTAGATCAGAATTATTTCCAATTTCAAAAACTATTTTGTAAACAAAACGATGGTTTACCTATGGGTTTTCCACTAAGCCCTCTCTTAGCTGATATATACATGAACAATTTCGAAAACAACTTACTTAATTCTAACAATAGCTTAATTAAAAATGTAATATTCTGGTATCGCTACGTAGATGACATAATATGTCTGTTTACAGAGAGATAGAGAGTTAGATCAATTCTTGAATTTATTAAATACGCAAAATAAAGCAATAAAATTCGCCATAGAAAAAGAAAAGAATCGTAGTTTAAATTTCCTGGATATAACCTTGACTCGATTAGACAAATCTTTCGACTTTAATATTTACAGGAAAGACACATACACTGACACACTTAATATAAAAATATCATCTTTCAATAGCTTTATCAATAGACTCTTAAATATTCCTATGTCTTTTATAAATTACAATAGAGAACTAAATATTATAAAATCGATTGCTATTAATAATGAGTATAACCCGAACTTAATATACCAAATGAACAACAAAATTAATAACAAAACTCTACAAAAAGAAATATATAATGGGACTATTAAGCTTTCTCAGAACCAAAATTACATGAAATTTAACTACTTAGGCTCTATATCAACAAAAATTGCTAATAGATTTAGATCAGATAATGTTGTATCAGGTTTTTACAGCAACAATAATATAAAAACTTATTAGTCAACAATAAATTATTTTCGAAGGACAAACTAGAGTCATCGGGCATATATAAAATTAAATGAAGTAATTGTGATGCATTTTATATAGGGCAAACAGGTAGAAGTTTCGGCAAAAGGTTTAATGAACATATGCGCTCTTTGTAATTGAAAAGAACTGATTTTAACTTAGCCAACCACTTAATTGAAAAGAATCATACATGCAAAATTGAAAATCTAGAAATATTACACAAAGTAGAGAAGGGTGCTAAATTAACATTTCTAGAGTCTGTAGAAATAAACAAAGCCATAAGTAGAAATAAACCCATTCTAAATGAACAGCTAGACATTTTTCAATCTGAAATAATCCCATACCTGCACCAAATTTTACCCTAATATGCTGAATTCCCAAAGTTTCCCTAACGGCCGTAATATGCCTCTATTATAATCTGTCTCCGACAAAGTTATGTTTTTACTCACCTTTCTAGAATCATTTACTAACCCCATACCTTTGTGAAAGAATTTATTGTAATTCATTGTGTTACAGTCATTTATGTAAGATCATTGTACATTTTGTAGTATATAAGCTTGAAATTTTGTAATCGAATGTCGGACCTAAAGATGGTGTTATAACCAAAACTAGTCGTTTCTATTAAAGTATATATTGTAAAACTTACACCGAGTGTTTTTATTTATCTTTATTAAAATATTTCACCGAGTGGCAACAGCATTATCTATTAATGTTATTAAAATAGAAGTAGAACTGAAGTATTTCGAGCCTCATCCATTATATTTTCCCTATTAAAAAGAGAAAACATAATTAAGAATAAATTATTAAATTACAAATAAATAAGTTTTCGGATATAACTTAGGAAACATTGTAACAATATTTTTGAATTAACAATATTAGCAAATTTTATGTACATTAGAAATATTGATATAATAAACATTCAATGTACCTGAGTTCTCAATTTAGTAAACCCTTCATTCTTCTAAACTTTCTAACACGGGTCTACGTGAATACAGACATTGAACACGGTATCATCGTTCATAATCTATTTGTGGAATTTAACTTTTGTATTTTAGCGAAATGTACCAAATTATATCGAATTAATAAATTCGATTTAAATTTTATTATTGTATGGTAATAGTATGGCAAAATTTGATTTAGCCTCCATTGAGAGTTACGTTTCCGTAATAGAGTGGATACCTAGTCGTTTAAAAGTTGTAATTTATCCGGGATTGGTCGCAATATTTTTAGATTATTGTTCATAAAACCTGACCAGAAATGCCTGGATGAGGCATTATGTTAGTGTTAACATAGCCTTTTGATATTTCGCTCAATCAAATACGGCCAGACACATATTTCCGTTAAAATATCGGAATCGAAAATTTTCAGGATTGCAATACTTAATTATTACTTTGTATTTGGTTAGCTTCTTTACGGGCCGCTGCAGCTACAGATCAGCAATTTATCCCTTGATTAACAGATGTTTGTTATTGATTTGTTTGTTACATGTGTAAAGAACTGACTATATAAAGATATACTATTATATATACTTTTGCATCAACATGTGAAGTTGGGATAGTTAAATGTGATACTAATAGTGATTTAATATTCATAAAACCAACTATGTTTTTCTTTCTCATTATGTATATTATAAATCAGAAAAGTATCTAACATTATTTAATCATGCTGTTTTCAAATATTTCCATCAAGTGATTATAGAGACCATATGACACATCACGACATCTTTAGTATGTGTGTGGAGCGTTGTGAAGTATTGTGTTTCCGCCTTGAAAATATTCTCATTATCAGCTTTAGAACAGCATATTACTCTCGTTACATGTCAATATATATAATGGCATATTTTCAATTGGCACGTCAATTTTCTTATAGTTCTGTGTTTGATAATATTTAATAATTTTGATATAGTAGATCAATGGGAAGCAAAAATATGTATACGTGAGAAATGTTATACCTAATTTTGAATATCTTATCATAATCAAAACAAATGAATAAGCCGAAATAGCTCAGTTGGGAGAGCGTTAGACTGAAGATCTAAAGGTCCCTGGTTCGATCCCTGGTTTCGGCAATGCTTATCCGGTATGGTCTAGTGGCTAGGATAGCTGGCTTTCACCCAGCAGGCTCGGGTTCGATTCCCGGTACCGGAAATTTTTGATGGACGTGCTTTGTCCCAATGAAAATTATATCATAGTGTGATACTAGTGTGGCCAAATTTGATTTGGTCTTCATTAATCAATATCCAAGTTTCCGTGGTGTAGTGGTTATCACATCCGCCTAACACGCGGAAGGTCCCCGGTTCGATCCCGGGCGGAAACATTTTTCAATCTCGCATAACTTTTGCAAGGTTGATTTAATCTACATTCGTTTAGAAGCACTATGACAAACATGAACATCTTATTGTTTGTGATATTTTAATTTTTCCACAACTATATTGGGTATAAACGTAGTTTTCCTGCACATAATTGTGTTGGGATTCTGTTTATGGGATAGGGGGATACCAAAAAACCCATTTATAATGAAAAAAAACATTTTTCTTGTTATGATGCATGTTTCGTATGGTGCTTATCTTAGTTGTGTGGGTGTGCGGTTTTGTACAGTGTTGTTGTGTGCGTTAGTGTTTTGTGTTCTTAGTCTACCCATCGAATAGTGCGGACGTCTCCGAAAGTGCTGTTAGATAGTGTGAAAAAGTGTTAAAATTCTGGTTTATAACAGCATAAAACAGTTACTTATTGTTTAAACAATAAAATCTAAAATAAGCAAGTGTTCTGAGGGTCATGAACTGAGAATTCACATCTGCTAGACAAAGAAAACTGGCCCTTAGGGCCAAGCGCACAAGGGATAACCTTCGGGTGAATCCTCTATCCACCAGGGAAAAAATCCTGCAGGAACCCCATCACCAGCCACCCTAACCTCATCGGCGTAAAGTCTCCCAGGGATCTTCGATTTGTCCAACCAAGCGCCGGAAACTAGAACCACGGAATTGGAATCAAGCGGAGAAACCCTGACCCCAATGGAGGAGGAACCTCCAACCACCAACCTCCCTCCGGGTAACACTTAATCACCCAACTTTAAGGTAAGCCAGCTGTTTGTTGCAGCTAAAAACAAAGCAAGGGGTTGACCAGTCGACGGCACCACCTCCGAGAGAACCTTCAACATCCCCAGGAGAACCTCAAAAAAAAAAATTCAACCTCAACCCAGCATCTCCAAAACAACCACGCATAACTGATACGAACCACTTACCGACCATAAGGAATCCGAATCATAATCGGAAACCGAACAAATTAAAATCAGGAAAGCTAGACCTCCCCCACCGATAATAATCGAAACCATCCAGAATACTTCATCAAAACTTATGGGTTATATGCAAGGATTCCCCACCAAGGGGTATCATGTCAAATATACTACAAACAATACCAACATCTACGTACACGAGGAAAAGGAGAGAAAACCTACTAAATGACATGAACACTGACAACGAGCTATATTAATTCACATACTCAAACCGTCAAGAAAAGAGGCACGCGTTTGTTCAGCGAAGATCGGACAGCGCCCCAGAGCCAGAGGAACTAAGGACCGAACTAAATAACCAAGGACTAGTAGTACACAAGATTTGTAGAATGCGAAGTACCCGACGACCATTCTACCTCATCACCACAGACAGCAAACACACGACAAAAACGCTCAACAACACCAATAACACAACATACATCTTCCACGTCAACGTTGATTGGGAACGACACTTGAACAAAAAAAATCATTATTCAATGCCAACAACTCCGAATGCCCCATCTACCTGGCAAAAAACAAAACAATGGATACAAATAAAACAAAGCCCACCACATACACAGACGCATCAATCCCCACCCAGAACCACTGGAACAAACAAACCCACACACAAACACTACCTTCAAAACAGAACATTCCCTCCAAAAAACATGACTTCCCATCCCCCCCTCCCAACCTCCTTTAGCACGTCACCGCTTGGTCGACAAACAGACACCGCAACAACAGCAAATAACACCGACCTAAACAGAACCATCGACACAACTTACTGAGGACCAACCAATAGATTAAATCACGGAACTATTCGTGAAAACGGCTAAACTACACGAACAGATCAACATAACTAACATGCTAAAAGCAATCAAAGACCTAAACAGGGTCCTAGCTAAAGCCAAAACCCTCAGCGAAAACTTCACCATATTTTTAAGCTTCACCAAGAATGTACATACAGACAACATCTAGACACAACACAACACTTAACATCTGCTCGTGGAACGCCAACGGATATATGAGTAAGGTAGGCGAACTTACTCATTTTCTACAACAACACAACATACACATCTGTCTACTAAACGAAACAAAATTAAACGTTACACATAAATTTAAGACAAACACATAAGCAACCTACAGAGCTGAATGGCCACAGCAGGGACCGGTTCCATGTGGAGGTGTTGTTCTTGACCTCCTGGTCAAGAACAATATTCCACACACACACACACACCTAGCCGACAAACTACACTAGACACACTTAGCATCACATTTACAGACAACACAGTTATTCACGCAGCATACACCAATCCAAGAAACAACATAGCACTAACACACATTACCATACGAAAATAAAATCATCGTCGCGGGAAATCTGAACGCGAGGCACACGAATTAGGGCTGTACTACAATTAACACCAACGGCCGCACACTCAACAAATACGCAAACTCACATGTCGCAATCATATCATACCCAGACAAACCGACTCACTACCCAGAGAACGGAAATTCGTCCACCACCATAGATCTCATTTTAAACAAAAACGTCCCAAACATCACCCAACCCCTATCCTTGTCCGAGCTCAACTCGGACCACAACCCCATTATCTTCCATATAACAAATCACCTCATCGAAAGCGAGACTAAAACAATCACATCATACAAATACACAAACTGGACACACTATCGCAAAACACTCGCCACGATCATTCCCAATGAGAACAAAATTTCAAGCACACAAGACATAGACTCACACGTAGAAAAAATCACAAAAGTTATACAAACAGCCAAGAAAAAACACACACACAATATTAAAATAAATACACATAAACTCAACCTTCCACCTCACATTACGCAACTAATTAAACAACGCAACCACACAAGAAGGCTATGGCAGAGGACCCATCTAACATCCCACAGAACTCACCTCGTGCACCTAATTTCAATCATAAAAACAGAATTAACAACACACAAAAAAAAATACATGGTCCCCAAAACTCTCCGCACACAACCCCAACGAAAATTCTCTCTGGCAGCTGACTAAAACACTCAAAAAGCCATATACACGAATCCCAACACTCAATCATACAGCTACAACAGACGTGGAGAAATCAGAACTTTTATCACACACGTTCGAACAAATACACGTTACACACACACCAAACACCCTAACACAGAGTAAAATTATCGCAGATACACTAGATTATCTAAATTCAACACATAACACTAACTCAAAAACGCTGTACAGACTCCTCACCACCCCATCCGAACTGGCCCATACAATTAAAACGCTTCCCAATCGCAAATCTCCCGGTCCAGACCTAATAGACAACATGTTAATAAAAAACCTAACCCGAAAATCCATCGTCCAGCTCCACTACATAATTAACGCAATCATCAAACTAAACCATTTCCCAGCTACCTGGAAGTCTGCTACGGTACACCCAATCCTCAAAGCCCATCAGTTTCCTTAACACCCTCTCCAAACTAACAGAGAAAATCATATCATCCTGGGTCGCTGATATCGACACTGGTCAATCACTTACCCCTGATCACCAGTTTGGCTTCCGTGCCAAACATTGCCCGGTGCATCAGGTGTGCAGGATTGCAACCGTAATCGCGACACAATTCAACAAAAATAAGATCACGGTCATGACTCTACTGGACATAGAAAAAGCCTTCGATACGGCCTGGACAGTAGGACTCATGGCTAAACTTATCTCCTTTCAGTTCTCTCCCATACTAACTAAACCCCTATATTCATATCTGTCAAATCGCCCCTTCTGCGTAAAAATCAACAACGCCACATCTAACCCAAAACATATTGTAGCAGGCATTTCACAGAGCAGCCCCAAATTATTTAACCTATTCATAAGCGATTTCCCCACATTTCCCAACACGTAAACGACACAGTGTGCCGACGACACCGCAATTTCCTCACATTCATTTCATGCACAAGTCGCCACAAAACAAATTCAATTTCATATAAACATCCTCCAAGCATTTTGGGAGAAGTAAAAGAACAACATTAACGCACAAAAAACCGAAACCATAGTCTTTACACGTAAATTCAAAAACATCAACGTTATCACACCACTTGAAATCAACAAACAAAAAATAGCACCCAAAAACACAGTCAAATACTTAGGTATACACTTGCAAAGAACACTCCAACAAGGTCAACACATCAAGCATGCAACCAATAAAGCATTCACCGTCATTCGCAACATCTAACCACTCCTCGTCAAAAATAGTTCCCTCTCAACCAAAAACAAAATGCTCATCTACACGTCAATCATCCGCTCCATCTTCAGGTACGTGGCCCCAGTATGGTGCAATGCGCCGGTCTCCGTCTTAATCCCATTACAACGCCTACAGAACAACTGTCTCCGTCTGGCCACCAGCTCTGGAAGATACACTCGTATAACACATATGCACGATGACACTAACACCCCCCTATATCCAACAATACATACAAGATATATCACAGAAATTTTACAAAAACACGCAACTACACTCAAACACACTTATAAAAAATATCACACTCAACCGTAACAACAACACGACACATAGACTCAAACACAAGTTATCCTACCAAACATTACCCCTATATATCTTGAGGAGTTTCACGAGCAGAATACATAACACTAACGCGCACAACCACACCGTACACTATTAACACACATGCACACTATACAACACAAAACAAAACATACTCTCATACACAAAAATTGTCAACATCCATCACCAGCAATATCAATTTATTTTAAATTAGTTAAGTTAGTTTGTAAGTTTTAACAAAAATATTTTCATCTAATTAAATAGGTTTTTCGGTACCTCTTTTCCCATAAGACACAATGCCAACACACAACGCATAACAAATTTTATAACATCACAATAACACAATGTTGAAGCGCACAACGCAATAACACTCATACACAGATATACACTCCCTACTCCCAACAGACCCCACTCCGATTCCAGCAAAACACAAAACAAATAAACCCCTCTAACCTACTCCCAACAACGATAATGAAGACGACGAAGATGAAGACATGCACGCTTAACAAACTCCAGCCCAATCCAAAACACGCCCCCCACCTCCGCTAATCATCCTTGGTATCCCTGCCAACAGGAACAAGATATTAAACTTCTTAAAATCATACGCCACAAAAGGATATCATATCAAATACACCAGTAACAACACTAACCTATACATCAATAACGAAACACAGAGACAAACAATAATGGAAGAAATGATCGAAACTGACAACATTAAATATTTCACTTACTCCGCCAGAAACAACAAAATTCATGTTTTCGTGCTACGCGACCTCGACTGCTCTCCCGACAACACCCAAGATATCACTGTTGAACTAAACAACAATTACGACCTAAATATCCAAAAAATCTTTCTCATGAAAAATACCATCCAACCCCTATAACTTCTAACCACTTCCAGCGACATTACACTATCCCACCTAAATTCCCACTGCACATATCTTTTCCACACCAAAATCACTTGGGAGAGACACCTCAACAAAATAAGAATAATTCAATGTCACCGTTGTCAGCAGTGGGGACACGCAACAGCAAACTGCCGTATACCCCCACACTGTCTAAAATGCGCCGAGCCCTACCTCACACACTTATGCATATGAAAACTGATGTACCCGCAAAATGCTTCAATTGCACTGGAGCACATCCGGCGAACTCCACAGAATGCCCAGTGTGCATTCAGAAAATTAATGGGCTTAATACACAACAAAACCAACGAAGAAACAACACCAACACACAAATAAACAAACAAACACCTAAATACATTTCTTCCCCCGCCCCCAAAGATAAAAAATGGAAAAAACCCCTCTTGCAAATCCCACATCCTTCCACCAGCAAAGCCAATATGAATTTCCCTCCCCTACCCAAGTAACAAACGTTCACCTCAGCTACCACTACTACCAAAACACCCTCCCTCGAGCCCTCCAATGAGCCCAATCCCCTCTATAATAAGAGCACAAATTCAACTACAGTCTTTTCGTAGAGCTAAACAGACTAAACCAGAAAGTTAAACTGCAAAACATATTTCAAGCCATGAGGGACCTAAATCAAGAACTAGAACCGTGTACTACACCGGAACAAGTATTCACCACACTCATCGAATTTGCAGCCACCATCGACTCATACAACATCATCAACAACAACTAAACAATGCAGATACACCAGCCAACCAACACACAATCCATCACCATTTGCTCTTGGAACGCGAATGATATACTGGGTAAGACGTGGGAACTTGCACTCTTCATTCATAATCATAACATCGACATCATATTACTTAATGAAACACACCTATCACCTCACCACACCAGACAAACATCATACAATCTAAACAAACATATCCCAACACTAAACACCCCTTTAACAAACATGAGATGCACAAATCCCTTACCACTCCTACTGAACTATTAAAAATAATCAAAACCTTTCCCAATCGCAAGTCACCCGGTCCTGACTCCATCGAAAACATCATCCTAAAGAACCTCTCCCGAAAAGCTATTATCCAACTACACTACCTTATCCTCCATCACTTCCCCTCCTCTTGGAAGATAACCACGGTACATCCCATCCCTAAACCCAATAAAAAACACTCAATACCCACCAGCTACCGCCCTATCAGTCTACTTAATACCCTATCCAAACTAGCAGAAAAAACCATACTTTCCCGCCTTGAAGTTATAGACAAAAAGCAAAAAATCACACCTGATTTTCAGTTCGGCTTTAGAACTAAACACAATACTGTTCAGCAGGTATGCAGAATTGCGACAGACATGGCCATTAATTTCAACAAAGAATATGTGACTGCTATGACCTTGTTAGACAAAGAAAAGGCATTCGATAAAGTATGGATAACAGGGTTAATCCATAGACTAATCAAATATAACCTACCTCCATTCCTAATCAAACTCATATACTCCCACCTCACTAACAAATCCTTTAGAGTCAAAATCAATGGCACCCTCTCTGATCCCAGACCGATCGTGGCTGGCATACCGCAAGGGAGTGTACTTGGCCCTAAACTCTTCAACCTCTACCTGTGCGATTTTCCAACCTTTCCTAAAACACGCACCGCATTATATGCTGACGATACACCAACTATGCGCACAGTCATAACGAACAGGTGGCTATCGAACAGCTACAGATCCACATCAATATCCTTCATCAGTACTAGGACAAATGGAAAATAACAATAAACGTTGACAAGACCGAAGCCATTGTCTTCACACGAAAATACACTAATCTTAAAATACACACCCCTTTAGTCATTCACAACCACAAAATCATCACCATAAAACATGCCAAATACCTCGGTTTTTATCTCTCATCTCGACTCAATCATGCAGACCACATTCAACAACTTATCCTAAAAGCACAACTATCCTTCCGCAACATATACTGCCTTCTAACCAAAAACAGCCCCTATCCCCTAAAACCAAACTCGTCCTTTACAAATCCCTCCTACGACCAATCCTTACCTACGCAACTCCATACACTACTACACCTCATCTCATACCCACACACTTAACACACAAACCCTACAAAAGCATTAAAACATAACCAGCTAATCAACATACAACATATCCCACATGCAGGCCTCTCATGCATATACAACCACCATCACACAAAGAACATCAGCCAACAAAGTCAACCTACACTCAACAAACAAAACAATTACACAAAACTTTAAACATATCATGCACAACTAACACACATTATATCGTCCATCACCACAACATAATTGTTTTTAATTAATTAAGAGTAGATTTAAGTTTTACAAAAAATGTTTTTCATTTGTAAATAAATGGGTTTTTTATTTCTTTCTTTTCCCATATCTAATCCAAAATTCACAAAACAAAATCACAATTATTATAAAATTTACACTTTTCATACTATCGTTATTGCATACACATCTCATTGTTAAACTCCATTGGGAGTAGGATATCTGACAAAACCCGCCATGCGTTCCAAATAGATTAATAATAAATCTGTAATAAACAAACAAATAATAAAGAGATATTTGAAATGAATGAATGAATGCGTTCACCCAGCAGTCTCGGGTTTGATTCCCGATACCGGAAGTTTTTGATGAACGTGCAGTACCAAATTAGATGCAATTAAATTTATATCGTTATGTGATAATAGTGTGGCCAAATTTAATTTGGTCTTCATTAATACATATACAAGTTTCCGAGTATTCCTCAGAGGATGATTGATGGTTGGAGGTTCTTTATCAATTGGGGTTAGGGTTTCCCCGCTTGGCTCCAATTCCGTGGTTCTTGGCTCCGGCTCTTGGTTGAAGAAACAATTCATGAATTCTGAACACATGTTGTTTTTTAAAGAATTTATTGTTTAAACAATAAGAAACTGTTTTATGCGGTTACAAACTCATCATAATCAAAACTAATGAATAAGCCGAAATAGCTCAGTTGGGAGAGCGTTAGACTGAAGATCTAAAGGTCCCTGGTTCGATCCCTGGTTTCGGCAATGCTTATCCGGTATGGTCTAGTGGCTAGGATAGCTGGCTTTCACCCAGCAGGCTCGGGTTCGATTCCCGGTACCGGAAGTTTTTGATGAACATGCTGTACCAAATTAGATGCAATTAAATTTATATCGTTGTGTGATAATAGTGTGGCCAAATTTAATTTGGTCTAAATTAATGGATATACGAGTTTCCGTGGTGTAGTGGTTATCACATCCGCCTAACACGCGGAAGGTCCCCGGTTCGATCCCGGGCGGAAACATTTTTCAATCTCGCATAACTTTTGCAAGGTTGATTTAATGTCACATTATTATCTAAATACATATTAATACGTTGCAGGAACTACAAAATCTACATTCGTTTAGTAGCGCCATGACTAGCATGAACAACTTATTGATTGTGACCTCGTCCGAAGTACATCTCTTCCGAAGAAGATCTTTCGTCCACGAGCAAATTTTCACTTCAAGAACCAGACCAGGAATGCGACCTAGACTCTACTGGAGAAACCGTGGTGGAAATAAACGCAGATGTCGCCCCGAAACCACCACCTGTAATATCAACACCTGAGCCAACAATACTAACTTACATCAAAGACGATACACAGCTACATACAATAATCGAAGAACTTAACAAACCAGACAATATAAAATACTCTGACAGAAACAGCAAAACACATGCCTTTACCTTTCTTAGCGAGTGGACGTGCCTACTGAAGTGAACAAGACTATAGAACAGATTGTTGATTAAAGCGATAAATATTGTTTATAACTGTTCAAACAATTAGTGAAAAATCGTTTTACCTACGAGTCTTAACTTCATACAGTGTGAACGTATTTTACTATACCAACAGTGTGTGCAGAGAAGACATTCTTTATTTATTTGTTATAAACAAGTATAGTGCCGTTTTAGTTTGTTATTAACAAACAAAAACGAACTATTTGAGTTCAACGACACAAATAGTGTGTTCCGAACCAACTTGGCCCTTATAACAAGGAACATTAAGAAAACCTTCTACACCAACCCTACTGAGCTCACCATAGTGGACTCACCAACCCCATCGTCATCACTTGAGAGTCTTCCGGTCTCATTTGACTTCTCCAGCCAGGAACCATTCCCACAAATAGACCTCGACTCGAGCGAGGAGACTATTGTCCCGATGGAGGAAGACGATCCCCCTAACCGACAAGGCCGCGCTAACCAAACCTTCAGGGTAAGCAAATTATTTGCCCCCAAGGCACAGGTACGTCCAAGGGAGGAAGCTTCGACGGATGAACGAAACTACAAAATCCCACCGAAAACCACAAAACCCCGTACAAAAACAACCCCACCCACACATTTAATTAATAAATTCCATGTGCTAACGGACAACGACGACTCGGAGAGTGAAGATGAACCGGAAGAAGAACAAACTAAAAAACAACGCCCCCCGCCACCCATAATCATACCAGCAGACCCCATCAACGGAAACGACCTCTCCGCATTTATTAAAAAATTTGCCAACAACGACTACCAAATTAAATATACCAACAACAACACTAACATATACATACATAAAGAGACCGACAGACAAAACCTTATTAAGGAAATGAACCTAGACAATGACTTCCAATACTACACTTACACAAACAGACAGACAAAAACACACGCATTCGTACTTAGAGGCTTTGACTCTGCTCCAGAACCAGCTGAGCTCCTGGAAGAGCTACGCAGACTCGAAAACGGAAATACGCCCTCCACCATAGACGTAATCATAAACAAAAATGTTCATAACATCACTCGCCCCATATCATTACCCGAGCTTAACTCAGATCACAATCCAATCATATTCCAACTAACCAACCATCACATAGAAAACACCACTAAAACAATCACATCATACAAACACACAAATTGGGCGCACTTCCGCAAAACACTTGACACGATCATCCCCATCAACAATCAAATACACACAAAACAAGACATCGATGCACAAATAGAACACTTCACAAACGCTATACACATAGCAAAACGGAAACACACAACCAACATTAAAGTGAACCCACACAATCTTAACTTGCCACCACACATAACACAATTAATTAAACAACGAAATCACACCAGAAGACTATGGCAGAGGACACACACTCCCCTACACAGAATACACCTCAGCACACTAAACTCACAAATTAAAACCCAAATAAAAACACACAAAAATAACACATGGTCCCTTAAACTTTCCGCCTTCAACCCCAATGACAACTCCCTCTGGCGGCTGACAAAAACACTCAAAAAACCTTACACCAGAATACCCACTCTCACACATAATAACATAACAGCTATCACCGACGAGGACAAGTCAGAGATGATAGCTAACACTTTTGAACAAATACACGTAACACACACGCCAAACACCCCCACACAAGATAAAATCACACAAGACAAACTACAATATTTAAACACTCCACATCACACTGACACCAACACGCTGGCCAGACTCCTTACTACCCCATCCGAGTTAACCAAAATAATTAAAATCCTACCCAACCGCAAAGCTCCTGACCCCGACCAAATAGAAAACCGTATCCTGAAAAATCTCTCAAGAAAATCCATCATCCAACTCCACTACATAATAAATTCCATAATCAAACTGCACCACTTCCCTGCTGCCTGGAAAACTGCTACTGTCCACCCAATCCTTAAACCAGTCTCATCCGCACCCACAAGTTATCGCCCTATAAGCCTTTTAAACACCCTATCCAAGCTTACCGAAAAGATCATCCTCTCCCGGGTTGACGATATCTACACAGGACAAAAAGTCACACCTGATCACCAGTTTGGCTTCAGAGCCAGGCATTGCACGATGCAGCAGGTGTGCAGGATTGCAACCGATATCGCGACCCAATTCAATAAAAATAAGGTCACGGTCATGACCCTACTGGACATCGAAAAAGCCTTCGATACGGTCTGGACTGGGAATACACTTATACAGAACACTAAGACACAACCAACATATTAAACACACAATATACAAAGCATCAGCCGTAATTCGCAACCTTTATCCTCTCCTTGTTAAAAATAGCTCCCTAACTGTAAAAAATAAACTCCTCATTTATACATGAATCATTCGCCCCATCACCATGTATGCGGCCCCGGTCTGGTGTAACGCACCGGTCACCACCACCCTACCACTGCAACGCCTGCAAAATAAATGTCTTCGCCTGGCGACCAGCTCTGGAAGATACACACGCATAACACAATTACACGAAGACACAAACATACCTTACATCCGTGATTACATCCAAGACACATCACAAAAATTTTACAAAAACACACAATTTAATTCAAATCCACTTATAAGAAACATCACACAAATTCGCGACAACAACACCACATGTAGACTCAAACATAAGCTTCCCTACCAAGACTTGCCCATATTTCATGAGGAGTTTAATGAGCAGAACACCTAACACTAACACATACAACGATACCTTACACAACAGAACACAAACAAAACATCTCTCACACACACAAAAATGTACCATCAATCATCCATAATGTATATAAAATATAAGTGATTTTAAATTAGTTAAGTTAGTTTGTAAGTTTTAACAAAAATAATTTTCATTATGTAAAATATTTAAATGGGTTTTTGGTAACTCCTTTCCCACAAATTACAATCCCAATACACAAATAAAAATAAAAATTATAACAAAGACAATCACACAATGTTTAAGCGCACAACGCAATTACACACACACAGATATACACTCCCCATATGAGTAGGAGCTCTGACAAAACCAACCATGTTGTCCAAACATTAGTTTATAAGAAAATTAATGTACTAAAATAAAAACAATAAAGAACATTGAAAATGAAATGCCTAACACGCGGAAGGTCCCCGGTTCGATCCCGGGCGGAAACATTTTTCAATCTCGCATAACTTTTGCAAGGTTGATTTAATGTCGCATTATTATCTAAATACATATTAATACGTTGCAGGAACTACAAAATCTACATTCGTTTAGTAGCGCCATGACTAGCATGAACAACTTATTGATTGTGACCTCGTCTGAAGTACATCTCGTCCGAAGAAGATCAAGAACCAGACTAGGAATGCGACCTAGACTCTACTGGAGAAACCGTGGTGGAAATAAACGCAGATCGCCCCGAAACCACCACCTGTAATATCAACACCTGAGCCAGTGCACACGTCAACATCAATTAAAACCACACACACCGAGGTAAACGAGGTTTTCGCAATGTGATTGAATTTTTGATGAGCATTGCAACGCCTACAGCTGGCTTGCGCCCCTGCTGCGGTCGGTCTTGTCGATGTACTGTGAATTTTCTTAGTTTGAAGGTGTGATGCAGGGATATATAGGAGCATGAGATCGACGTTATACTAATGGATGGAAATCGCGAGCTCTCCCATCTTACACAATATTCAATTAGCGTTGCAGGAGCATATGGTAATCCTGCGTGTGTTGTTGGAGTTGTGTGGTGTATGTTAGACGTCGTATTGATCGATGGTTGATGAGAATTGTATGAAGGTGTTTTACATTTCTCTAAGGCGTCGTTTAAGTCAGTGAGCGCTTGCTCTAGGTTGCATATGTCGTTTAGTTGTTTCATCTGTTAGATTAAGTTTTGTGTGTCAGTAGGTTGTTCGTCTGATATGAAGGAGATAGGAGCGTGGATAGGCTTAGATGGACGAATAGGTTTTTGGGGTAGAGCGGAAAGTTGTTGTTAGAAGTGGGAGGAACAGGGGCTTGTCGGGAAAGAGGGAGCAGAGTCTTCTATTTTTTTATTGTGGAGCTAGGACCTGGGATGTATTTTTAGTTTTTGAGAGTAAGGGTGGGTGTTCTGTGGGTTGTTGTTCGTTCAGGATTTTTATTTTTTGTAGATAGGTTGGGCATTCGGTGCTAGCGGCAGGATGAGCGCCATTACAATTATAGCAAGTCGCAGGAAGGTCTTTTTCTTTTTAAAATGCGCTAGCGAGGTGGTTTTTAGCACATTTGGGACAGTGGGCCGCATGCTAAAGTTAGAAGTACGTGTCCCCATTGTTAGTTAGTTTTTTCGGTAACTTTCTTTATTGCTTTTGGATTTTAGGGGCAGTTTCGTAGGTAAAACGATTTTTCACTAATTGTTTGAACAGTTATAAACAATATTTATCGCTTTAATCAACAATCTGTTCTATAGTCTTGTTCACTTCAGTAGGCACGTCCACTCGCTAAGAAAGGTAAAGGCATGTGTTTTGCTGTTTCTGTCAGAGTATTTTATATTGTCTGGTTTGTTAAGTTCTTCGATTATTGTATGTAGCTGTGTATCGTCTTTGATGTAAGTTAGTATTGTTGGCTCAGGTGTTGATATTACAGGTGGTGGTTTCGGGGCGACATCTGCGTTTATTTCCACCACGGTTTCTCCAGTAGAGTCTAGGTCGCATTCCTGGTCTGGTTCTTGAAGTGAAAATTTGCTCGTGGACGAAAGATCTTCTTCGGAAGAGATGTACTTCGGACGAGGTCACAATCAATAAGTTGTTCATGCTAGTCATGGCGCTACTAAACGAATGTAGATTTTGTAGTTCCTGCAACGTATTAATATGTATTTAGATAATAATGTGACATTAAATCAACCTTGCAAAAGTTATGCGAGATTGAAAAATGTTTCCGCCCGGGATCGAACCGGGGACCTTCCGCGTGTTAGGCGGATGTGATAACCACTACACCACGGAAACTCGTATATCCATTAATTTAGACCAAATTAAATTTGGCCACACTATTATCACACAACGATATAAATTTAATTGCATCTAATTTGGTACAGCATGTTCATCAAAAACTTCCGGTACCGGGAATCGAACCCGAGCCTGCTGGGTGAAAGCCAGCTATCCTAGCCACTAGACCATACCGGATAAGCATTGCCGAAACCAGGGATCGAACCAGGGACCTTTAGATCTTCAGTCTAACGCTCTCCCAACTGAGCTATTTCGGCTTATTCATTAGTTTTGATTATGATGAGTTTGTAACCGCATAAAACAGTTTCTTATTGTTTAAACAATAAATTCTTTAAAAAACAACATGTGTTCAGAATTCATGAATTGTTTCTTCAACCAAGAGCCGGAGCCAAGAACCACGGAATTGGAGCCAAGCGGGGAAACCCTAACCCCAATTGATAAAGAACCTCCAACCATCAATCATCCTCTGAGGAATACTCGGAAACTTGTATATGTATTAATGAAGACCAAATTAAATTTGGCCACACTATTATCACATAACGATATAAATTTAATTGCATCTAATTTGGTACTGCACGTTCATCAAAAACTTCCGGTATCGGGAATCAAACCCGAGACTGCTGGGTGAACGCATTCATTCATTCATTTCAAATATCTCTTTATTATTTGTTTGTTTATTACAGATTTATTATTAATCTATTTGGAACGCATGGCGGGTTTTGTCAGATATCCTACTCCCAATGGAGTTTAACAATGAGATGTGTATGCAATAACGATAGTATGAAAAGTGTAAATTTTATAATAATTGTGATTTTGTTTTGTGAATTTTGGATTAGATATGGGAAAAGAAAGAAATAAAAAACCCATTTATTTACAAATGAAAAACATTTTTTGTAAAACTTAAATCTACTCTTAATTAATTAAAAACAATTATGTTGTGGTGATGGACGATATAATGTGTGTTAGTTGTGCATGATATGTTTAAAGTTTTGTGTAATTGTTTTGTTTGTTGAGTGTAGGTTGACTTTGTTGGCTGATGTTCTTTGTGTGATGGTGGTTGTATATGCATGAGAGGCCTGCATGTGGGATATGTTGTATGTTGATTAGCTGGTTATGTTTTAATGCTTTTGTAGGGTTTGTGTGTTAAGTGTGTGGGTATGAGATGAGGTGTAGTAGTGTATGGAGTTGCGTAGGTAAGGATTGGTCGTAGGAGGGATTTGTAAAGGACGAGTTTGGTTTTAGGGGATAGGGGCTGTTTTTGGTTAGAAGGCAGTATATGTTGCGGAAGGATAGTTGTGCTTTTAGGATAAGTTGTTGAATGTGGTCTGCATGATTGAGTCGAGATGAGAGATAAAAACCGAGGTATTTGGCATGTTTTATGGTGATGATTTTGTGGTTGTGAATGACTAAAGGGGTGTGTATTTTAAGATTAGTGTATTTTCGTGTGAAGACAATGGCTTCGGTCTTGTCAACGTTTATTGTTATTTTCCATTTGTCCTAGTACTGATGAAGGATATTGATGTGGATCTGTAGCTGTTCGATAGCCACCTGTTCGTTATGACTGTGCGCATAGTTGGTGTATCGTCAGCATATAATGCGGTGCGTGTTTTAGGAAAGGTTGGAAAATCGCACAGGTAGAGGTTGAAGAGTTTAGGGCCAAGTACACTCCCTTGCGGTATGCCAGCCACGATCGGTCTGGGATCAGAGAGGGTGCCATTGATTTTGACTCTAAAGGATTTGTTAGTGAGGTGGGAGTATATGAGTTTGATTAGGAATGGAGGTAGGTTATATTTGATTAGTCTATGGATTAACCCTGTTATCCATACTTTATCGAATGCCTTTTCTTTGTCTAACAAGGTCATAGCAGTCACATATTCTTTGTTGAAATTAATGGCCATGTCTGTCGCAATTCTGCATACCTGCTGAACAGTATTGTGTTTAGTTCTAAAGCCGAACTGAAAATCAGGTGTGATTTTTTGCTTTTTGTCTATAACTTCAAGGCGGGAAAGTATGGTTTTTTCTGCTAGTTTGGATAGGGTATTAAGTAGACTGATAGGGCGGTAGCTGGTGGGTATTGAGTGTTTTTTATTGGGTTTAGGGATGGGATGTACCGTGGTTATCTTCCAAGAGGAGGGGAAGTGATGGAGGATAAGGTAGTGTAGTTGGATAATAGCTTTTCGGGAGAGGTTCTTTAGGATGATGTTTTCGATGGAGTCAGGACCGGGTGACTTGCGATTGGGAAAGGTTTTGATTATTTTTAATAGTTCAGTAGGAGTGGTAAGGGATTTGTGCATCTCATGTTTGTTAAAGGGGTGTTTAGTGTTGGGATATGTTTGTTTAGATTGTATGATGTTTGTCTGGTGTGGTGAGGTGATAGGTGTGTTTCATTAAGTAATATGATGTCGATGTTATGATTATGAATGAAGAGTGCAAGTTCCCACGTCTTACCCAGTATATCATTCGCGTTCCAAGAGCAAATGGTGATGGATTGTGTGTTGGTTGGCTGGTGTATCTGCATTGTTTAGTTGTTGTTGATGATGTTGTATGAGTCGATGGTGGCTGCAAATTCGATGAGTGTGGTGAATACTTGTTCCGGTGTAGTACACGGTTCTAGTTCTTGATTTAGGTCCCTCATGGCTTGAAATATGTTTTGCAGTTTAACTTTCTGGTTTAGTCTGTTTAGCTCTACGAAAAGACTGTAGTTGAATTTGTGCTCTTATTATAGAGGGGATTGGGCTCATTGGAGGGCTCGAGGGAGGGTGTTTTGGTAGTAGTGGTAGCTGAGGTGAACGTTTGTTACTTGGGTAGGGGAGGGAAATTCATATTGGCTTTGCTGGTGGAAGGATGTGGGATTTGCAAGAGGGGTTTTTTCCATTTTTTATCTTTGGGGGCGGGGGAAGAAATGTATTTAGGTGTTTGTTTGTTTATTTGTGTGTTGGTGTTGTTTCTTCGTTGGTTTTGTTGTGTATTAAGCCCATTAATTTTCTGAATGCACACTGGGCATTCTGTGGAGTTCGCCGGATGTGCTCCAGTGCAATTGAAGCATTTTGCGGGTACATCAGTTTTCATATGCATAAGTGTGTGAGGTAGGGCTCGGCGCATTTTAGACAGTGTGGGGGTATACGGCAGTTTGCTGTTGCGTGTCCCCACTGCTGACAACGGTGACATTGAATTATTCTTATTTTGTTGAGGTGTCTCTCCCAAGTGATTTTGGTGTGGAAAAGATATGTGCAGTGGGAATTTAGGTGGGATAGTGTAATGTCGCTGGAAGTGGTTAGAAGTTATAGGGGTTGGATGGTATTTTTCATGAGAAAGATTTTTTGGATATTTAGGTCGTAATTGTTGTTTAGTTCAACAGTGATATCTTGGGTGTTGTCGGGAGAGCAGTCGAGGTCGCGTAGCACGAAAACATGAATTTTGTTGTTTCTGGCGGAGTAAGTGAAATATTTAATGTTGTCAGTTTCGATCATTTCTTCCATTATTGTTTGTCTCTGTGTTTCGTTATTGATGTATAGGTTAGTGTTGTTACTGGTGTATTTGATATGATATCCTTTTGTGGCGTATGATTTTAAGAAGTTTAATATCTTGTTCCTGTTGGCAGGGATACCAAGGATGATTAGCGGAGGTGGGGGGCGTGTTTTGGATTGGGCTGGAGTTTGTTAAGCGTGCATGTCTTCATCTTCGTCGTCTTCATTATCGTTGTTGGGAGTAGGTTAGAGGGGTTTATTTGTTTTGTGTTTTGCTGGAATCGGAGTGGGGTCTGTTGGGAGTAGGGAGTGTATATCTGTGTATGAGTGTTATTGCGTTGTGCGCTTCAACATTGTGTTATTGTGATGTTATAAAATTTGTTATGCGTTGTGTGTTGGCATTGTGTCTTATGGGAAAAGAGGTACCGAAAAACCTATTTAATTAGATGAAAATATTTTTGTTAAAACTTACAAACTAACTTAACTAATTTAAAATAAATTGATATTGCTGGTGATGGATGTTGACAATTTTTGTGTATGAGAGTATGTTTTGTTTTGTGTTGTATAGTGTGCATGTGTGTTAATAGTGTACGGTGTGGTTGTGCGCGTTAGTGTTATGTATTCTGCTCGTGAAACTCCTCAAGATATATAGGGGTAATGTTTGGTAGGATAACTTGTGTTTGAGTCTATGTGTCGTGTTGTTGTTACGGTTGAGTGTGATATTTTTTATAAGTGTGTTTGAGTGTAGTTGCGTGTTTTTGTAAAATTTCTGTGATATATCTTGTATGTATTGTTGGATATAGGGGGGTGTTAGTGTCATCGTGCATATGTGTTATACGAGTGTATCTTCCAGAGCTGGTGGCCAGACGGAGACAGTTGTTCTGTAGGCGTTGTAATGGGATTAAGACGGAGACCGGCGCATTGCACCATACTGGGGCCACGTACCTGAAGATGGAGCGGATGATTGACGTGTAGATGAGCATTTTGTTTTTGGTTGAGAGGGAACTATTTTTGACGAGGAGTGGTTAGATGTTGCGAATGACGGTGAATGCTTTATTGGTTGCATGCTTGATGTGTTGACCTTGTTGGAGTGTTCTTTGCAAGTGTATACCTAAGTATTTGACTGTGTTTTTGGGTGCTATTTTTTGTTTGTTGATTTCAAGTGGTGTGATAACGTTGATGTTTTTGAATTTACGTGTAAAGACTATGGTTTCGGTTTTTTGTGCGTTAATGTTGTTCTTTTACTTCTCCCAAAATGCTTGGAGGATGTTTATATGAAATTGAATTTGTTTTGTGGCGACTTGTGCATGAAATGAATGTGAGGAAATTGCGGTGTCGTCGGCACACTGTGTCGTTTACGTGTTGGGAAATGTGGGGAAATCGCTTATGAATAGGTTAAATAATTTGGGGCTGCTCTGTGAAATGCCTGCTACAATATGTTTTGGGTTAGATGTGGCGTTGTTGATTTTTACGCAGAAGGGGCGATTTGACAGATATGAATATAGGGGTTTAGTTAGTATGGGAGAGAACTGAAAGGAGATAAGTTTAGCCATGAGTCCTACTGTCCAGGCCGTATCGAAGGCTTTTTCTATGTCCAGTAGAGTCATGACCGTGATCTTATTTTTGTTGAATTGTATCGTGATTACGGTTGCAATCCTGCACACCTGATGCACCGGGCAATGTTTGGCACGGAAGCCAAACTGGTGATCAGGGGTAAGTGATTGACCAGTGTCGATATCAGCGACCCAGGATGATATGATTTTCTCTGTTAGTTTGGAGAGGGTGTTAAGGAAACTGATGGGCTTTGAGGATTGGGTGTACCGTAGCAGACTTCCAGGTAGCTGGGAAATGGTTTAGTTTGATGATTGCGTTAATTATGTAGTGGAGCTGGACGATGGATTTTCGGGTTAGGTTTTTTATTAACATGTTGTCTATTAGGTCTGGACCGGGAGATTTGCGATTGGGAAGCGTTTTAATTGTATGGGCCAGTTCGGATGGGGTGGTGAGGAGTCTGTACAGCGTTTTTGAGTTAGTGTTATGTGTTGAATTTAGATAATCTAGTGTATCTGCGATAATTTTACTCTGTGTTAGGGTGTTTGGTGTGTGTGTAACGTGTATTTGTTCGAACGTGTGTGATAAAAGTTCTGATTTCTCCACGTCTGTTGTAGCTGTATGATTGAGTGTTGGGATTCGTGTATATGGCTTTTTGAGTGTTTTAGTCAGCTGCCAGAGAGAATTTTCGTTGGGGTTGTGTGCGGAGAGTTTTGGGGACCATGTATTTTTTTTTGTGTGTTGTTAATTCTGTTTTTATGATTGAAATTAGGTGCACGAGGTGAGTTCTGTGGGATGTTAGATGGGTCCTCTGCCATAGCCTTCTTGTGTGGTTGCGTTGTTTAATTAGTTGCGTAATGTGAGGTGGAAGGTTGAGTTTATGTGTATTTATTTTAATATTGTGTGTGTGTTTTTTCTTGGCTGTTTGTATAACTTTTGTGATTTTTTCTACGTGTGAGTCTATGTCTTGTGTGCTTGAAATTTTGTTCTCATTGGGAATGATCGTGGCGAGTGTTTTGCGATAGTGTGTCCAGTTTGTGTATTTGTATGATGTGATTGTTTTAGTCTCGCTTTCGATGAGGTGATTTGTTATATGGAAGATAATGGGGTTGTGGTCCGAGTTGAGCTCGGACAAGGATAGGGGTTGGGTGATGTTTGGGACGTTTTTGTTTAAAATGAGATCTATGGTGGTGGACGAATTTCCGTTCTCTGGGTAGTGAGTCGGTTTGTCTGGGTATGATATGATTGCGACATGTGAGTTTGCGTATTTGTTGAGTGTGCGGCCGTTGGTGTTAATTGTAGTACAGCCCTAATTCGTGTGCCTCGCGTTCAGATTTCCCGCGACGATGATTTTATTTTCGTATGGTAATGTGTGTTAGTGCTATGTTGTTTCTTGGATTGGTGTATGCTGCGTGAATAACTGTGTTGTCTGTAAATGTGATGCTAAGTGTGTCTAGTGTAGTTTGTCGGCTAGGTGTGTGTGTGTGTGTGGAATATTGTTCTTGACCAGGAGGTCAAGAACAACACCTCCACATGGAACCGGTCCCTGCTGTGGCCATTCAGCTCTGTAGGTTGCTTATGTGTTTGTCTTAAATTTATGTGTAACGTTTAATTTTGTTTCGTTTAGTAGACAGATGTGTATGTTGTGTTGTTGTAGAAAATGAGTAAGTTCGCCTACCTTACTCATATATCCGTTGGCGTTCCACGAGCAGATGTTAAGTGTTGTGTTGTGTCTAGATGTTGTCTGTATGTACATTCTTGGTGAAGCTTAAAAATATGGTGAAGTTTTCGCTGAGGGTTTTGGCTTTAGCTAGGACCCTGTTTAGGTCTTTGATTGCTTTTAGCATGTTAGTTATGTTGATCTGTTCGTGTAGTTTAGCCGTTTTCACGAATAGTTCCGTGATTTAATCTATTGGTTGGTCCTCAGTAAGTTGTGTCGATGGTTCTGTTTAGGTCGGTGTTATTTGCTGTTGTTGCGGTGTCTGTTTGTCGACCAAGCGGTGACGTGCTAAAGGAGGTTGGGAGGGGGGGATGGGAAGTCATGTTTTTTGGAGGGAATGTTCTGTTTTGAAGGTAGTGTTTGTGTGTGGGTTTGTTTGTTCCAGTGGTTCTGGGTGGGGATTGATGCGTCTGTGTATGTGGTGGGCTTTGTTTTATTTGTATCCATTGTTTTGTTTTTTGCCAGGTAGATGGGGCATTCGGAGTTGTTGGCATTGAATAATGATTTTTTTTGTTCAAGTGTCGTTCCCAATCAACGTTGACGTGGAAGATGTATGTTGTGTTATTGGTGTTGTTGAGCGTTTTTGTCGTGTGTTTGCTGTCTGTGGTGATGAGGTAGAATGGTCGTCGGGTACTTCGCATTCTACAAATCTTGTGTACTACTAGTCCTTGGTTATTTAGTTCGGTCCTTAGTTCCTCTGGCTCTGGGGCGCTGTCCGATCTTCGCTGAACAAACGCGTGCCTCTTTTCTTGACGGTTTGAGTATGTGAATTAATATAGCTCGTTGTCAGTGTTCATGTCATTTAGTAGGTTTTCTCTCCTTTTCCTCGTGTACGTAGATGTTGGTATTGTTTGTAGTATATTTGACATGATACCCCTTGGTGGGGAATCCTTGCATATAACCCATAAGTTTTGATGAAGTATTCTGGATGGTTTCGATTATTATCGGTGGGGGAGGTCTAGCTTTCCTGATTTTAATTTGTTCGGTTTCCGATTATGATTCGGATTCCTTATGGTCGGTAAGTGGTTCGTATCAGTTATGCGTGGTTGTTTTGGAGATGCTGGGTTGAGGTTGAATTTTTTTTTTTGAGGTTCTCCTGGGGATGTTGAAGGTTCTCTCGGAGGTGGTGCCGTCGACTGGTCAACCCCTTGCTTTGTTTTTAGCTGCAACAAACAGCTGGCTTACCTTAAAGTTGGGTGATTAAGTGTTACCCGGAGGGAGGTTGGTGGTTGGAGGTTCCTCCTCCATTGGGGTCAGGGTTTCTCCGCTTGATTCCAATTCCGTGGTTCTAGTTTCCGGCGCTTGGTTGGACAAATCGAAGATCCCTGGGAGACTTTACGCCGATGAGGTTAGGGTGGCTGGTGATGGGGTTCCTGCAGGATTTTTTCCCTGGTGGATAGAGGATTCACCCGAAGGTTATCCCTTGTGCGCTTGGCCCTAAGGGCCAGTTTTCTTTGTCTAGCAGATGTGAATTCTCAGTTCATGACCCTCAGAACACTTGCTTATTTTAGATTTTATTGTTTAAACAATAAGTAACTGTTTTATGCTGTTATAAACCAGAATTTTAACACTTTTTCACACTATCTAACAGCACTTTCGGAGACGTCCGCACTATTCGATGGGTAGACTAAGAACACAAAACACTAACGCACACAACAACACTGTACAAAACCGCACACCCACACAACTAAGATAAGCACCATACGAAACATGCATCATAACAAGAAAAATGTTTTTTTTCATTATAAATGGGTTTTTTGGTATCCCCCTATCCCATAAACAGAATCCCAACACAATTATGTGCAGGAAAACTACGTTTATACCCAATATAGTTGTGGAAAAATTAAAATATCACAAACAATAAGATGTTCATGTTTGTCATAGTGCTTCTAAACGAATGTAGATTAAATCAACCTTGCAAAAGTTATGCGAGATTGAAAAATGTTTCCGCCCGGGATCGAACCGGGGACCTTCCGCGTGTTAGGCGGATGTGATAACCACTACACCACGGAAACTTGGATATTGATTAATGAAGACCAAATCAAATTTGGCCACACTAGTATCACACTATGATATAATTTTCATTGGGACAAAGCACGTCCATCAAAAATTTCCGGTACCGGGAATCGAACCCGAGCCTGCTGGGTGAAAGCCAGCTATCCTAGCCACTAGACCATACCGGATAAGCATTGCCGAAACCAGGGATCGAACCAGGGACCTTTAGATCTTCAGTCTAACGCTCTCCCAACTGAGCTATTTCGGCTTATTCATTTGTTTTGATTATGATAAGATATTCAAAATTAGGTATAACATTTCTCACGTATACATATTTTTGCTTCCCATTGATCTACTATATCAAAATTATTAAATATTATCAAACACAGAACTATAAGAAAATTGACGTGCCAATTGATAATATGCCATTATATATATTGACATGTAACGAGAGTAATATGCTGTTCTAAAGCTGATAATGAGAATATTTTCAAGGCGGAAACACAATACTTCACAACGCTCCACACACATACTAAAGATGTCGTGATGTGTCATATGGTCTCTATAATCACTTGATGGAAATATTTGAAAACAGCATGATTAAATAATGTTAGATACTTTTCTGATTTATAATATACATAATGAGAAAGAAAAACATAGTTGGTTTTATGAATATTAAATCACTATTAGTATCACATTTAACTATCCCAACTTCACATGTTGATGCAAAAGTATATATAATAGTATATCTTTATATAGTCAGTTCTTTACACATGTAACAAACAAATCAATAACAAACATCTGTTAATCAAGGGATAAATTGCTGATCTGTAGCTGCAGCGGCCCGTAAAGAAGCTAACCAAATACAAAGTAATAATTAAGTATTGCAATCCTGAAAATTTTCGATTCCGATATTTTAACGGAAATATGTGTCTGGCCGTATTTGATTGAGCGAAATATCAAAAGGCTATGTTAACACTAACATAATGCCTCATCCAGGCATTTCTGGTCAGGTTTTATGAACAATAATCTAAAAATATTGCGACCAATCCCGGATAAATTACAACTTTTAAACGACTAGGTATCCACTCTATTACGGAAACGTAACTCTCAATGGAGGCTAAATCAAATTTTGCCATACTATTACCATACAATAATAAAATTTAAATCGAATTTATTAATTCGATATAATTTGGTACATTTCGCTAAAATACAAAAGTTAAATTCCACAAATAGATTATGAACGATGATACCGTGTTCAATGTCTGTATTCACGTAGACCCGTGTTAGAAAGTTTAGAAGAATGAAGGGTTTACTAAATTGAGAACTCAGGTACATTGAATGTTTATTATATCAATATTTCTAATGTACATAAAATTTGCTAATATTGTTAATTCAAAAATATTGTTACAATGTTTCCTAAGTTATATCCGAAAACTTATTTATTTGTAATTTAATAATTTATTCTTAATTATGTTTTCTCTTTTTAATAGGGAAAATATAATGGATGAGGCTCGAAATACTTCAGTTCTACTTCTATTTTAATAACATTAATAGATAATGCTGTTGCCACTCGGTGAAATATTTTAATAAAGATAAATAAAAACACTCGGTGTAAGTTTTACAATATATACTTTAATAGAAACGACTAGTTTTGGTTATAACACCATCTTTAGGTCCGACATTCGATTACAAAATTTCAAGCTTATATACTACAAAATGTACAATGATCTTACATAAATGACTGTAACACAATGAATTACAATAAATTCTTTCACAAAGGTATGGGGTTAGTAAATGATTCTAGAAAGGTGAGTAAAAACATAACTTTGTCGGAGACAGATTATAATAGAGGCATATTACGGCCGTTAGGGAAACTTTGGGAATTCAGCATATTAGGGTAAAATTTGGTGCAGGTATGGGATTATTTCAGATTGAAAAATGTCTAGCTGTTCATTTAGAATGGGTTTATTTCTACTTATGGCTTTGTTTATTTCTACAGACTCTAGAAATGTTAATTTAGCACCCTTCTCTACTTTGTGTAATATTTCTAGATTTTCAATTTTGCATGTATGATTCTTTTCAATTAAGTGGTTGGCTAAGTTAAAATCAGTTCTTTTCAATTACAAAGAGCGCATATGTTCATTAAACCTTTTGCCGAAACTTCTACCTGTTTGCCCTATATAAAATGCATCACAATTACTTCATTTAATTTTATATATGCCCGATGACTCTAGTTTGTCCTTCGAAAATAATTTATTGTTGACTAATAAGTTTTTATATTATTGTTGCTGTAAAAACCTGATACAACATTATCTGATCTAAATCTATTAGCAATTTTTGTTGATATAGAGCCTAAGTAGTTAAATTTCATGTAATTTTGGTTCTGAGAAAGCTTAATAGTCCCATTATATATTTCTTTTTGTAGAGTTTTGTTATTAATTTTGTTGTTCATTTGGTATATTAAGTTCGGGTTATACTCATTATTAATAGCAATCGATTTTATAATATTTAGTTCTCTATTGTAATTTATAAAAGACATAGGAATATTTAAGAGTCTATTGATAAAGCTATTGAAAGATGATATTTTTATATTAAGTGTGTCAGTGTATGTGTCTTTCCTGTAAATATTAAAGTCGAAAGATTTGTCTAATCGAGTCAAGGTTATATCCAGGAAATTTAAACTACGATTCTTTTCTTTTTCTATGGCGAATTTTATTGCTTTATTTTGCGTATTTAATAAATTCAAGAATTGATCTAACTCTCTATCTCTCTGTAAACAGACATATTATGTCATCTACGTAGCGATACCAGAATATTACATTTTTAATTAAGCTATTGTTAGAATTAAGTAAGTTGTTTTCGAAATTGTTCATGTATATATCAGCTAAGAGAGGGCTTAGTGGAAAACCCATAGGTAAACCATCGTTTTGTTTACAAAATAGTTTTTGAAATTGGAAATAATTCTGATCTAAACAGACATTTAACATCGAAGTTATTTCAGAATTTACCGTCATATCAACATTTGAAATTTTGTAATCGAATGTCAGACCTGAAGATGGTGTTATAACCGAAACTAGTCGTCTCTATTAAAATATATATTGTGAAACTTACACCGAGTGTTTTTATTTATCGTTATTTAATTTTAATCATCGTAGTTTCCATGAATAACTATGTCAGTCTATATTCTATTATCGATATAAGCTATATTTTTCTATTTATAGTACTTATTCCAGCAATATTATATGTATTATTTGTTTATGGGTGATGAGAAATAGAGCAAATTAATTCCGCTAGAAATATTAAAGATTTTATACCAGTTAATAATATTACGAATTGACCATTGGTAAAACATTAAAGTATATAATGTTAAATCTGAATCCACCAGGTTCGGTAGAAAAAATGTTGAATTAAATGATTCTGTTGTATTCTTACTTGTGCGTTACGCAAACTTATTTGTTGAAAATGTGCAAGGAATGAATAACTGTAATATAACACAGGATATTATCCAAATGGTACTGCTATGGAGGCTTTATCAATAGAGTTTGTAACATTATAATTGTACTTATACCAACTGGTTTCGTATTTATTATTATTTCCAATAACACGTGGCTATTATATGTTTTCAAATTTATGTATTTTTGACAATAAAAATATAAATTTTTACCAAAATTCCAAAACAAAGATTTGATCTTTATAGCTAATTGTTAGTATTATGATAGAATTTACGTCTAGTCTTTCTTCGATAAGAGGATCATGAAAATGGTGCCTGCATAACCATTAGTTTTTAAAATTGTCTTCTAATTACCTCAGAATATTGTATTTAACAAAGTAATAGTTCATCTCAAATATATACAAAAGTATGGTGATAATTAAAGATAATTGACGTCGCCCTTTATTTAATAGTTGTCAATTAGCAGTTGTAAAATGAGATTTTAGGGTTTAAATACAGATATTTACCTTATTTTCACTTAGTTTATGGTTTGACTTTGTACTGATCTAAGCAAACTGCAAAATGTCTTACAATAACGAAATTGAAAACTTACAAATGATATGTGATAGTAATAATAATTACACAGATAAACGATACGAAGAGAAAAAAAATCAAGTTACGTGTTTTAAAATCTGTGAAAATATGGTGCAAGCAATCGATATTAACGAAGTTTCGGTATTGGTGCAAACGATTGAGACACCTAATAATTCTTCTCATGCAACCAATTGCGAACCTATTAATGAATTAAATGCTACAGATTACGAAATTTTATTAAATATGTGTAAAAATCTGTTGCAATTGTATAATGGTACTGATGATGTAAAAGACAATGAAATTGTTAGTGAATTTAGTAACAACTCTACATCTCCGGTAAAAACGAGTGAATCTATCAATAATACTGCTGCTTCTCGCGTGAAAGACGATGAAACTGTGATTGATCTTGACGATTCTGATTATATTATATTGTCAAAAATGTGCAACGAAATACAAGAAATATGTGTGCAAACGGGTAACGGTATTAAATACTTCAATGTAGTAACCGATGTTGAAGAAGATGTTAAATTATTTAATATCATCGGTCGTCGTGTTAAAATCGATATGATGGACCCTCCAGCAGGTGTAAATCCAATCGCATGGTTTAAGGACAGTATAAGGCATCTTGTAGATTACATCACCGATTTAATTCCTGATGCAGAGATTGTAGTTTATAAACCCATAGATTAACCGGTGGACCATTATGGGTTGGTTTCCTCAAGGCTGACCAGTACCATGTAGACGTTATATAGTACATGATAAGTAATATACTGCAAAGTAACTCGGAAATTTTCTCAGACGGCTTCTTTGAAGTTGTTGTAACGCGCGTGTCAATGCCTATCGGTCTATAGGAGGAATTGGTCTAGCAAGGAAATATGCCGATTTAAGTTGCTGTAACCATAAATTATCGAACTAAATATATCTGACAATATATGCTTAGCGCGAGCACTGGTAAAATCACAATTATTATAAAATTCACACTTTCATTCAATTGTTATTTTTAACATATCTCATTGTTAAGGGGTTAGGCCACTCTAGAGCTAGAAAAAAAAGGTCTTTTTTCAGATTTTTTTTTGACGAACATATATATTTTGTATAAAAATCGTATACATGTTTTTATTAAACATGCATTTGACTACATTATGATTTTTTTATCATTATAAAATATGTGAAGTTGGGGGCGATAGTGTCGTCTAACCTGTGAAGGTTTTCAGAAACAGCACTAATCGGGCGAAAGGGTTGAGCAGCCACTAATTGATCTGGAACAAAAACGACTACAGATTATAAATCTGAAATATATAAGCTCTCGGACCATGTAGCTGATTTTAAAAATATTGATTTTTGTAGAAATGGCACGCGATAGCAAAAAGAGTACGATTTTTAGCTAAAAATTGCATATGAATTTGTTAATTATAAAAAATATATCATCAATAAAAACAATAATCAATAAAAACTACAAATCCCACGAAGTTCGATAGAAAACTGTCTTTTAATTAAGACGGTAAAAGAATTTTGTCTATTGATTGACTTGTATAGGCGTACTGTTTCGCCCAGTTTCGAAAACACGGCTTCGAGAAAAACGCGCTTAAAGATTAAGTTGTAGCTTCTGGTTAAATGCTTGCATATAGGAGCGCGCTTTAAGTATCATTTAAGACAAAAAAATTGTTTTTGAATATTTTGATTCTCTAGAGTGGCCTTACCCCTTAAACTCCTTTCCCTTATGCCTTATTTAAGTATTATTTAAAACAAAAAAAATGTTTTTGTATATTTTGTTCTCTAGAGTGGCCTCACCCCTTAAACTCCTTTGTGAGTAGGATCTCTGACAAAACAAATAGATTAATTAATAATCTGTAATTATAAACTAGAAACAATAAAGAGGAAAATGTGCAAATAAAAAACTATGCTTAAACGGTATTGCTAAAAATAATATCCGGTATGTAAGTCGCTGAACTTTCTTATACGCATTTTCGTTAGATCGTTAGAATTTAGAAAAATTTTGATAACTTTGAAAATTTTTAAAAATTTTGAACATATTGGATTCTAATTTGCTTTTCATATTGAACAATTAACAGGTATAGTTGATACTATAAATGTAAAATAAGTAATATATGAACAAATTTCAATAGCCATTTTTTTGTAACCAATACGTTTTTTGAGATATATTTTCAATTAAAAGTTATATTTATTTTCATTCTTACTAACTTTGCTGTAAGTTCGACCGTTTTTGAGTTATAGTTGAAAATGCAAAAATTGACTAAAGTAAATAGGTTCTTCTGGTTGCAAAATTCTTTTTTGAAATAGGAATTTTTTTGTTTGTTATATACAAATCTTAAGTTCAAAGTATCATAATTTTATCTTTTTAGGCTATAGAGCGCACACATACACACAGCAACAAACACACACACACAGGCAGACAGACATCAATCCAAAAATAGTCAGAGATGGAAATTTGTCATGATTACAATACTTATACTGTGTATAAGATAGTAAAAAATGGCATGCAGATAACAAAAGCTCACGAGCAGATGGTACGGTAGTGAGTAGATTTGAAGCAGAAACTTTAATATCATGTTTATGAAGCGTGGCCAGATAGACAATGGGTGCTTTCCAGCTAGGTACAAAGTTAACACTGTGTAACACAGTGTATGATACTTGCGTTCCAACTACGCCAGAGTACGACTCTACTCGACTCTGCCATACTCTGCTAAAAAGCAAAGTCTGGTGCAGTATTGGAAATTCGCATACCAACTTTTAAAAAAATTACATGTATGGTATCACTGCGTCCCGCGTAAATTACAACAAAACCATAATGTACTCGTGCATTTTCGGCTTGGATTGATATGTTAAATATTTAATTAAATTGCACACTTCGAATTTGATTAATATAATTCATTATTAATAGGTTCTTATTGAATTTGTCAGGATCTAGGGATAAATGACTATCGCGCACTCTATTGGGTAGAGTACGTAACTCCTAAAGTGTTCCAACTAGCAATCGACACAGTGTTTGAGAATGTCTGACGTTGTTTGACAAAGTTCCCTTGCTGGAAAGCACCCAATAGTAACTCGCTACTATACAGTTTTAAACGCCGTAGATTAATTATGAATTAGAATTGTTTGTTTTGTTTTGCTATTTTGTAAATTCAAATTGATATATTTTATTTTTATTGATATTATTTGTGTGATCGTTTACGACTCAGAATGCGTGTGTGCGTGAGTGGAAACGCTCAGGTGCACAGCTTATTTTATTGTTTAAATATAATTTGTTTACTGTTGAACTGTGTGTCTTATTCATATAAACCCTATATTAATGCATCCTTTTTCCACTATGGTCGCGGGGCGCTCAGGATGTGGTAAGTTATATTTGCGGTTAATTTCATCGAGAATTTAGAGATATTGGTCCGTAGCACGGACAAGGTACTAAGCCTGTATTCGAGAAAAATATCACACACATAACACGCTAATACAGGCTTAGTAGCTTGTCCGTGCTACGGACCATTGTGCGTTACAGTTTTTGATCAAATGGTATACGGTATATGGCAGAAATTATGTTACTATTAAAAATGCAAATTTCATACAAAATCTTCCGAACATGGACCAGTAGACGATCTTAAACCAAATTTGAAAATAATATATAATTTAATGCGTGAAGACGATTCTCGGGTAGTGGATATTATTACAAAGGGAAGCCATCATAAGAATTTGTCTGTTTGTTTCTGAACATAAAATCTGTTTCACCAAAGCAAGGGCAGAGAGATATTTCTCTCAATACGTACTATATTGTGTCCACGTGACAAAGCTCAAATTCAACATTTGTTCAGAAAAGTTTTCCCCGAGAATACGAGATTTATTCAAGACGCTTATAATGATGCTACTGCTGTATTATACAGTTCTTTATTTTTTTATTTAAACAATTTAATTCCGACCAGGGCCAATTTAGAACATCACAGAATATACGTATGTCAATATATGTCAATTTGTTGCGTAAGAAGTATTAATACACGGAATATATGCACCAGTGATCATTTCGTAAAATGCCGAAAAGTTCAAAAACCAAAGAAATTCATTGTTTATGTAAATGCCCATATCATATTTTGCATGGTTAAACTCGTAGCGAGCATATATTGAAACATTTCTCAAGTATGACATATCTTTCATCGTATTTGTGGTACGTTGACTTAGCTGGTAAAATGGATGCTAAAGAAGATCATAAAGGATTTGAGAAGCTTAAAAATAATCACAGTTGAGAGTAGGAATATGCTGACTTTTTTTACCAGCAAAAGTTTCTAAACAACGGTGTAGAAATGCAAATAAAACTAGTACGTTCATAGGATAGTTTCAATTTGAAATCAACTGCATCCAATTATAAAATTCACGTAACAGAAGCTACACTTTTAGTACGATATTTGAATATTAATCCTATTGTCTTATTACACAACAAATAATAATAACGGCTAAGTATATCATCTCAAGGGCCGAGTTTAAAACGATTACCATACCAGTTGTAGCGAAAATCTTTGAATAGTATATGTCTTGGACAGGTACCGAAACGATGTGTATTTGGTTTTGTTTCTAGTACTTCTTTCAATGGCGCGTGTGCATCAAATCCATTCCTTTTCAACATTATAATACCAATTTTGTATTGATATGTATGAATGATCAACCATTTTCGCCTAAACTATTACTGCCATATTTTAAAGATAGACGAATATATATACAAATACTTTTCACTCATAAAATGAAGGAAACCCAATAAATAGAGAAGACTATCCAGTTGAATTTTGTTTAATTGCTTTCGATGTAATCCCGGATCTATCAGCGAATAGTATGTCATACTGGAATTTAATCAGTATGTGCCGGTGTGCATATATGCACTCTACAGCTTAAACGGGTGAAGTTAGAATTATGAAACTTTAAACTTAAGATTTGTTAATTAAATTTAAAGTTTGTTTGGTGGGCACTTGTTGAAACATATTTTAATAATAATAATTAATTTTTTTAATATCAATAATTAATTAAACACTTGGTTGGTTTCACATATATGTTAATTTATTGACGTACGTTTCAACCTTTCGGTCATCTTCAGAATGTTACACTTGTATTACAAAAATTACTTATATATAGCTTATTGTAAGGTGATATTCATAAGAGGTATTGACATCTAGTTGGTCATTCGCTATGTTTTTCTTTGAATTGACTGCCTTTCTTATTTCTAAATTTTAATCGTAATCCTTTACCTGACAGGTGTAGGATATTGAAATTCCCATCGTATTTATATAAATTTTCTAGACAAAATAGATATGCCTATATTATTGTTTTCTTTTTAATCGCATTACAATGTTCCTTAATTCTAGTTTTGAAGTTTCTGCCGCTTTGACCATTCTATATCGCGTAACATATATTGCAATTTAATTCATAAATACCTGATAATTCTGATTTGTCTTTTTCAGGTTTGTTGTTGATTAACAGATTTCCTAGGTTAGTTTTATTAGTCTTTGGAATCACTTCCGTTATATTATAGATTAAGATTTGTTGATACGTTGCAAGAAAACCTATTTTTGAAAAGAATACTCCAACCGAAAATGCATGTTTACTTTAATCAGGTAGTTGCAGTTTCTCCTATAAGTTAATTAAATTTAAAATGTTTAAATGTTCAACATTTTTAATATTTTTGAAATTTTAAATTTTTCAAAAGTTCTATATATTTAAAAAATTTAAAATCTTACCAAACTATGTATAAGAAAGTTCAGACATTGCAGATATTTATTGATTGTAATGGATACGGGGTATATTTAGATTCTTATGTAAAATCAACGCTCAATTATCATTTAAATTCCATAAGAAAAAATAATACTAATATCTTCAACGGCGTTGCAAGATATATTTACGTCTGTAAACTGAAATGGTTGTTTTTCTTATTAAATATATATTTCAAGTTTATACGTCACAGGACTTTGTTAAAATGTTTAAGTATACAAATAATAATAAGTTGAATAATGATAAATATGTAAAAGGCTTATTTGTAAATAATAATAATAAAGTGTAATTCTTATTCATATTTAAACAAATTTATGATTATACAATATATATACAATATATACCTATAATAAATTTTCTATTTCTTAAAATATTATATATCTACTATCTAAATAAATTTTGGTTTTTAAACTTCTTGTGCAATAATAAATCATTCTGCGTATCTTTCGTTAATAACTTATTCGATTCCGTAAGAAAGAAATAATAAGAATATACATATGAATGATAGAAACATGCATGTATCATGCTTTATACATATCTGAATCCATTCGCATTTCCTAACACAGGTTAACACGCATGAAACCCGACATCATCGTTTATAATCCATTAAGGGCTTTCAAAACTTTTACATACAAATTTTTGCGTAAAATAACATTTGAGTTAGTAAATTAATATTTCATCTGGTAAATCGCATTGCCTACTAACGGATGTCTCTCCAATTTCGACCACAAATTCGCAATGAAGTTGAGGTTTGGAGACTGTGGGAGTGTTTTTAGTTGTTGTGGCATGTTGTTTAACATCCACTCTCGAACTTCAACTTAATCCTAGTTTGGCAGCACCGGATTGTAAATGCTCTTTCAAAATGACTAATTATTGATTTTTCCCCATTATATTATAAATTAAATGTTGATTCCCTACTCCACAAGGATCCATATAACCCACTACGTTCTTGCCTCCATGTTTCACTGTTCCAAATTAGTATTCTTTATTTAACTTCTTGTTTGGTTATCTCCATACGATTTATTTATCATCCGTGCCAAATATGATGAATTTATTTCAATCAGAGAATGCAACTTTTCCAGATTTCTGGACCTTTATTTATGCAGCATCTTCTAAAGTCTTGCGGCTTGTGTCTATGAAGACTTCTAGTTATTTGATGATAACTCAGATGTCAACTCTTTTATTCTTTTCTATTATTAGTTATTTTCATATGACACAACACGTTGTTCATTCTGAGGCTTCAATATTCTATATCGACCATGAATGCCTTTACTTTTCAATAAGCTTTCATTTATAAATTTATTTATAATACGAGTATAGTTCTAAGATTATTTTTAACTTCTCTTCAAGACTTTACTTGAAACATCAACTAGCAACACAATTTTCTTTCGGATAAAGCCGTTTATTGTGTTTTGTTATCCTAGATTGCTTCCAAAACTTATATTAACCAAAATAATTATATCTGTAGTTTTTTACACTGAACTTTCATATGTGTAGTTTGTTTAGATAAGAAAGATATTAAATAATTTTTTTTAAAACCGATTTCGAAATTTGAACGGTTACATTTGACCATCCCTGCATCGATTCTAACTATTTTCAAAATGACGTCTATATTTGTGTATATCAGCATAAAATGGCTATTGCATTTTTTCTTATTTTATTTACTTTTGCATGTCTGTCAATTGTTTAACAGAAAAACAAAATTCACTCCAATAATTTGGAATTTAATGTTGTAAAAAATATACATATTTACTGAAAAACTGTTTCAAATGGTAATTAAATATTATATATGTATTAGTAAAATAATAAAAATATGATATATTATGGGTAATTTTTAGTTTATTTCGAAAATTGTATTTTCTTAAACTTTGAATTTTGTATTTGAATAACCCTTATCTAAACAAAATATGTATAAGAAAGTTCAGTGCAAGTCATTGTATATATTATATAATATTTCAATTCACACTCTGGGCATTAGAGCAGTATCAGCGGAGCGGAGTCATTCTTATTTTAAGATACAAAGTCCTATAGCGTAGTTTTAAATAGTTGTCATGTTTATTCTAAGCTATGTAGTTCAAGTCCGAATAAAATCACGATGGTGTATATTTAAATGCCAATTTATTTTATAATATCGCATTATTTAAGGAGAGGTCTTGTGGCGCAACGGATAACGCGTCTGACTACGGATCAGAAGATTCCAGGTTCGAATCCTGGCAAGATCGGTATTTTAAAGAAAATTGTTCAGTATCACATTATTTAAATTTCTTGAAAGTATTGTTTCAATGATAAAATGCTCTCCCTGCCTCCTGTTGTAATTCAATGCCCCATCTTATTTCATTGTTCAAATGATAAAATTCATACCTCTAATAATATTTGCGACAGCAAGTAATAAGATCTGATGATTATTGTTTAAAACCAAGAAGCATATAATATGCTTCTTGATAAAACTAAATTGATATCAGTTTCACGGGTAATTTTTTATGTTGTACTTGTTTTGAAAGGCGCTCATCGGTCACACTAAATAAAAGATTAACGTGTTTATATTTTCTTATACTTAGTATATATATTGTAATCATGAAAAAATTCGATCTCAAGATTTTAATGGAAACCATCCCAAAATCAAAGCTGACTATTTGGGCATCACGTGTGGCGTGTGTGTTTGTGTGGGTGGGTATGTGTGTGTGAGTACGTAGATACAGAAGACTTTTCAAAAATAGGCAGCCTTGTTTCAATTATAGTTTAGAGATTACATTATTCATATATTACTCCGTATAAGAAAATAGTATTTGCTATATTTTCAAATAAATAATTTATAAAAAATAATGTAGGACATGCACATAATGACCACAGAAATGCGTACAAAACTACAATTGATGGCCGAGTTTTTTTTTTTAAATGTGAAGCAATAACAGTTGTTGGATCATTAAATTAAGATATAACAATATTCTACTAATCAGTCTATCCATTATTATTTTTAACGGTAATACTTTTTAAAAGAAATTGCAATTTCGTTCTTATATTACAATTAAATTATTGTTTACACAGTTTTGTGCTAATTTTTTAGTTGAATTGTTTTATTTTATAATACTTTATATCATAAAACCAGTCGCACCTAATTTGAGAATAATTTTTAAGATCTGATTTAAATTTTTATTTTTTGCATAAACGTAATATGAAAAAAAAATTTAGATAAAGTTTAATTATTCCAGGTAATTAATAATTTCCGAATAAAGATTCCAAGTCATTCCAAATTGAAAATATATCTGGGAACCCAAATCCTAAAGAAAACCAACCTATACAACAGTAGAGATATAACAAATAATATAAAATAGGAAAATGCAACATATTTGGGAATACAAATCCTAAAGAGAACCAACTTATACTCCAGTAAAAATATAAAAACGAATATAAAATAGGAAAAAAGCATGGCGCTTTTGCTATGGAGAAAACACCATACATTTTAATTTTGTACTCATATAATAACTGTAAGCCACATCAATTTACCTTAGAACGCTTAAATTCAATAATGAAATTTGTAAATAAAATATCAAATTTTAGAACCAGTTTTTGTACTTACTCAATTTTATTATAGCAACAGTTTTGCCATTAATGAGAATATCAATTTTGTAATAGTGAAGTTATACTTATTTTGGGACCTGAACACCTCATGCTATCTGTCTAAATTTATTTACGTGTTATCAGTTTTGCTAAATGAATTTCGCTTGGCTATGTTATTTTATTAGTTTATTTGTGATGAAAAAGTGAAAAGTGAATTCAAAACTGGTTACTACGGCCGCAGTATTCAAGTAAAGATGATCTAAAATGAACAATTATTTTATTTTAACGTTTATTATTAATGTGATACATATTAATTTAAAAATATATTATGTCGAATGTATACCATAGCACGGAAATTAAGATATCACTATTAATTATGCTCGCACCTGAAACTAGGCAACTCATTTAATATCTTCAGTCGGGCCAAGCTCTATCACTTCACATTTAATTGGCAGTGTGATAGGCATAACCAATGAGTACGGAATATAATTATTCCGTACTCATTGCTATAACCAACTTAAGATTTGCATATACCTGGGGTATGCAACTCCAATTTTTGAAAAAAAATATGCCTTTACTCTAGTCATATTTTGCTGATTCTGCAATTACTCAAAAACGGCTACAGTTACAGAAAAATTACTTCAACAAAAGTTAAAGGTATTTATATTTCGCACAACTTTTGTATGAATTTTATTTCCCAAAATGAGTACCGGTTCAAAATAATGGCTATAGAAATTTCTTCTTATTATATTTATTTTTACATAAATCGTATCATCTGCGTCTGTCGATTTTTTAACAAAATAGATTTAAATAATTTGAAGTTTAACATGTTATATTTATTCTAAGAAATACCTATATTTAATGTAAAAGCGATCCAAAAGTTAATTCAAATATTATAAATTAGGAAAATAATGGAACTACGATGTGGTTTAACCCGAATAAGTATAAGAAAGTTCGGTGTAAGACACTGCCGATGTTTTATATTTGAATGTACAAACAATACTATTATTTTATATACGAAAGCTTAATGAAATTAAAAAATATTTAACAACTAAATTTGAATTAAAAAAATAGGAGCAAGATCAACATTTTCTACATCATGTGCTTAAAATAGCAATTTGATTCGCCACTCTGTATTTATACTTTCTTATACGTAGTATAATCACATGTTTTACGAGCATTAAATTCGTGTAATTTTAACTGAAAAGCCACTCTCCATTTTATATTCGTTTCAAATTGGCAAAATTGAACACATTCGTTGCCCTAAAATAGTACAATTAGCACAGCGTAGTTTCGATCTACGGACCTCTGAGTAATGGGTCCATTATTTTTTCATTTTCAATTATCTTTATTGTTAAAATTTTGTATTACATTATTTATCTTAAAATTTTGGAAAAAATTGGACAACCTGGTTGGTTTTATCAGAGTTCCAACTCACAAGGCGAGAGTATATCTGTGTTTGGGTTTTATTGCGTTGTGTGCTTTAATACGTTGTGTTATTGTTTTCTGTTACATGTTATAATTTTATCGTTTACAATGTGTTAAGGTGGCCACAGACTAGCGTACTTATGCGTCATACTTGCTGGTCATACAAGCTCACACGTGTGTGGTCAAAAAGTTGCAAGTTTGTGCGACGCGCATGTTAAATCACTTAAATCAGACATTGCAAGACAGATAAAAAATAGCGAATTGAACTAGAATACGCGAGACACTGCATTCACAATGTATGCGAATAAAGCGTGTTGTTTGACCACACACCGACAATCTTGTATGCGAGTGCATGTTTGCGCGTTGATGTATTCCCGTCAAGTTGGAAAAGATGCGTGTCGCACAAGCATGCAACTTTTTGACCACACACTGGCAAACATCAACGTTGCGCACTTGTATGGCCAGCATGCATAACGCACAAGTACGCTAGTGTGTGGCCATCTTTATGTTTTATTTATGGGAAAAAAGGGGACAAAACCCCATTTAACTTTACATGAAGCTTTTTGTTAAAACTTAAAACTAGCCTAACTAAATTAAAATTAACACATTCGTTGATGATGTATGTACATTTGTTGTGTATGAGATATGTTTTGTTTGTGTAGTGTTGTGTTGCGTTGTGTGAGTGTGTCAGGTGTTCTGCTCATGGAACTCCTCTAGAAATGTGGATTTTGGTAGGGTAACTCGCGGATATGTGTGATAAGTGAGTTTGAATTAAATAGTGTGTTTTTGTAAAATTGTTGTGATGTGTCATGTATATATTGTCTCATATATGGTATGTTGGTGTCTTCGTGTAGCTGTGTAATGCGGGCGTACCTTCCAGAGCTGGTCGCCAGGCGTAGGCATTTATTTTGGTGGAGTTGCAATTGCAGTGTTGACCGGTGCAAACTGATGTTGGGACGGATGATTAATGTGTAGATGAGTATTTTGTTCTTTACTAGGAGCATATTTGATGTGTGGGCCGTGTTTTAGTGTTCTGTATATTCTAAGGTATTTTACTGTGTTTGCGGGTGTGATTTTTTTATTGTGTATTACAAGTGGTGTGACTATTCTGTTGTTAGTGAATTTACGTGTGAAGGCTATGTTTTCGGTTTTGTTTGAGTTTATGTTAATTTTCCATTTATCCCATTATTTATCGAGTATGTTTATGTGTATTTGTTTAGTGGTTAGTGTTATGGGCTAAGCAAGCTTCTACTGCGCTACTCTGATTTTATACTTTCTTATACGTAGTATAATCACAAGTTCTGCGAGCATAAAAATTTGCGTAATTTTAACTGAAAAACTACTCTACACATTCATTGCTCTAAAATAGTACGATTAGCAGAGCGTAGTTTCGATCTACGGACCTCTGGGTTATGGGCCCAGCACGCTTCCACTGCGCCACTCTGCTGTTATACTTTTTTATCCGTAGTATAATCACAAATTTTGCGAGCATTAAATTCGTGTAATTTTAAGAAAAAAAACTCTCCATTTTATATTCGTTTCATATTGGCGGAATTTCAATTCCGCACTTGATATTTGGAAATGACAACATATTTTTTGATTTTCGATATCATATTTTTCTTTTTGTGATAGATATAGTTATTTAAATTTATTTTAAATAAAAATGAATTCGGGAGAAGTACTGGTGGCCATTGACAAGCGCGCAATTGTAGTCAAATAATGTACACGCTTGCGCAGATGCATTTTTCCAACTGAACTGATCTTATGGACAAAAAGAACGGTTTAATTCTATTTTTGTTCAGTTATATTAGCAGAAAAGATAAAAGTTAACTTCTAGCGTTGGTACTAAGAGTAAATGAAGTTCTAAATTTTGTAGAAACGACAATATTGGTTTATATGGTGTTTATCTTTTTCTTAGCCCTGAATAGTAAATGTAGTACTACATTTTTCTGTATAAACCCGCTATAAATTGGGAAGATATTGGAACCCTGGTCACTATAAGACACAACGCTGGCATTTTGATATGAAACGGACAGTAGTCGTAAATTAAAGATAATATTGCCTCTAAAGAACCCAATATACCATCAATAACACAGAATGATCTACTTTTTGAACACAATTTTAATATTAGATATATTTTAAATTCATTTACTGTGAATGATCGAATTAATTTAATGTTTATCAAAATAAAAGAAATAAGAATCTTACCGTGCTATAGCTTACACAGAAAGAAAAAATTTAGAGAATTTGACTAATTGCAATTAGTTGTTTTTACATTAGCTAAAATATCTATAATATTAGTTAGAACAACTAAAGTTGAATAGATGAATTATCTAATGAAGAATATATGATATTTTTAGTTAAAAATATAGGTCGTTCAAATAAAACAATAGTTATTTGACCTAATACATTAGCTGTTTTCCCTAAAAAATTAGAGCATTTAAAACTTTAGTTGGCTATTCTACAAAATAGATCAATTATCTAATGTTCGTTTTTGCTGTGCAACTAAAAATATAGATGTTTTATCTACTTAAAATATATGTTTCTGAGAACAAATTAAAATGGTCTTTCAGCTAATATGTATAGTTGTTTCAAATACTGAAAATTTGATGATTCGTCTAAGTTGTTGATGATTCGGCTGTTTAAAATATATGGAACTGATAAAGAATGAATGAGTGAGTTGAAGAATATTATTGGTGGTTTTACCTAATGCAAATAGATAATATATCTAAAGAATTAGATCAATTTGAATACGTTGCTTATTTAACTGTGTAGTTTAGTAAACTACAATGTAATAATATTGTGCAACATATATATCATATACGCGTTGTCTGTGCACCAAACATATTTTGAACATAATGAGTGAGGGTCAAGGCATTAGTGAGTGGGAACGACTTCTTATTCTTTGGATGTTAGATGCCCTGATACCTGATTTCAAAGGTAAGTTAAAGTTGATTTTGTGATAAAATATAACCTAAGAATGTTTGTCAAAATAAAGGATTCTGACACGTTTTTATATATTTATGTACTATATATTTATGTATATAATCAATGAAACTAATCTATTTTAGGGTTTTGAAACACATTAGCCACAAGAGAAGTAAATACAGTTCAAAGCTGGGTTGAGTCCCTTCCAATTTCTATTAGAAATCCGAACGAACCTCGTCAGATGCATTTGTAAGGTTTCGTTCCAGATGTTGTAAAAAAATTAATTATTGTGCACATATAATTAAGTTAAACCACCATTTTTGTAACAGTATATGTAACTATTATGTAATTTTTTATTATTTAAATAATTTTTTTTACTAAATTTATATGTTTTAGATTATTTTATAAACCAATATAATTAGATAATTCATATATTTATTTATATTGAAAACATCTAACATTATTAGTTGATTAATATATTCCAATTATTTAAAGTATCTAATAACATTAGACAATTTAAATATTTAAAAGGATTTTGTATCTATTTTAAATAGATAAATTTTCTGTTATTTTTAGTTTATTCATCTAAACTAAATAGTTAATTTACGTACTGTTTTTGTTAAAATAACAAATCATCATTCGATAAACTAACTATTTCTATTTTATAATTTGACTAGTTAAGTAGATAATATGGTATATGTATTTATTAGATGAATTGACTATTCCTAATTAGATAAATCAACTATTGTAATTAGAAGGCTGAAAATCAATGACGAACATTAGATAAATTATCTAGAGTATTAGGAGATTTTTCAAATCTTTTTTTTCTGTGTACCATTAAATATTGTGCTAAATATAATTTCCAAATATGTCATTAGCCGTTTTGACTGATTTGCTAAATTTATTGACAGATGTGTTCTGAGCACCTCTGTCGTTGCTTATATTATAGGAGAAAAAATTTGCAATAAAACATAAATTCTTTGAAAATTATAATGAGCCATCTTGTAGTCATTAATGGAAATGCAAATCTACCTGGCGATATAAGCATATAATAGATGATCGAGATACAACTGTATATATTAGAATATTGGACCGTGTTTCTGACAGACGTATTTTGATAAAGTTTGAATGTACAAATTATAAATCAGGTTTATTTAAATTTTGCACAAAAACACCTTTAGGCTGTAATGCTGGTTTTTTTTTTTACTAGAACGGTTAATTAAAGATGTACGATGTGCAATATTAAACACTGCAAAGAATAAATATATAGTCGATTTTCTTCGTTTCTTCGGAAAAAAATTGTAATAATAATGAATTAGTATTAAAGCGATCACGTAGATGCCAATATATTAATAGGAAATCAAATAGATTCAATTATGTTGTACTAAGGAGTAATTATGTGCATTAATGCTATACTAAGATGATGATATTCTTCCAATATTCGAAATTAGAGAAAATTTTATCGCATGTAGCCGGTATTCGAACCCAGAACCTACAGAGATACGCGTATATAGAGAGTACATCTGTCGGTTCTGAGTTTGAATCCCAGCAACAACTGGTAAATTATTGTCTTCGAATATTGGAGAAATAGACTACAAATCATTAGTGATTGTACCAAGTAGATTAAGTGAGAAAGTGCTCAAGAGTTAATAAGGTATTTAAAATATCATGGATAAGTATTATGTTAGGCATTTCATTTATTTCAAAACAATTTTTTTTTAAATAACTTTTTAAGTGAAATATTCTTACTATCCAAAAGAAAGTCCACAGCGCGGTAGGCGACTTATTGTTAATATATGTTGCTAACATTATGTCAAGTTTGGCCGAATTAAAGACACATTCTTATTTGTTTGAAAAGAAGAGATTTTCCATTTTCTTGCTGTCATCTGCATTCTGAAAGAAGATATTTTAATTGTTAATAATAAATAAACGGAACGGTTTAAAAGTAAACCAAGATATTAAATACATATTACGTTTTATAATTTTTTACTCGATTGAAAAGATTCACCATATATTTTTATTTTTCCACATCTTCCACCTACTATTTTTGTCGCATGCATAACTTTTGTACATGAGCAACCAAACATATTTTTAATTCAAAGCCAGTCACTAGATGAGCTTCATTGATTAAGCTCGGTACGTTTTACACTTCTGTTCGCCTATTCTCCGTCGCGACAGTAATCAACGCCCACATAACTTCGCTTGTTTGGTACACAGTACTTCCGAAGGAAACGACATGCAACTTTAGAGCTTATCGTAAGTTTGCTTACTTATCGATTACTTGATGTCATACAATTTAGAACGGTTTGCATGTCGTATAACAATTTGTTAGCGAATGTGCATATATATTTGTTTGCAAACCATTTGCATTCAGTGATTTTAGTGTAATTGTAGACAACATTCACCATTATTCCTATAGTATTGCTATTTCTGAGGCGTATATCTTGCATACATGTGAACTTACTGTAAAGTATTATAAAAAAAATCAAACAATACCTTTAATATAATAAATATAATTCATATTTTTCACAAAAACGAGCTACATCACCGGATATTTACAATGGCATACAATATAAATAACAAACTACTCAAATAAATTAAAATATTAATAAAATAACTTAATTAAGTCATGTAGTTTCGTTGTAATTAAAAACTAATAAAAATGTACGGTTTTATATGTTAACTTATTATTAAATATGTTCACAACTCTATAAGGACGCACTGGTCAGTGTATATTTATCGTAATTTTAGCAGTTATTTCTACCAATTTTAAGTTGTCTACATTTTCCAACGTTTAATAAATTTTATAATAACAGTATTATTTCAATGCACAAGATAAACAGTTGGTTAGTTTGTAAAAATATATATATAGTATATATTTCCAACTGATGTTTGTCTATTCTTGTTTATTATATATTCAAATATTAACAGAATCTTTTTTTTTAATTTAGTACAATTATTATTTTATATTAGAAAATAACTAAGTACTACCACATGAATAATAAAGTTTTTAGCTCATAAACAAAAATTGACAATACTCAGCATTTTTAACAACTTTATATTTCTATCGTAAATATTTATAAGGAATGATAAATTTTGTCTTAAATTACTGTAACTATAGAAATATAATGTAAAATATAGTTGAATACCCTGAATTTCATATAAATTGTAGTGCCAATTTTAGTATATAAGCGATAAAATTTCTCTAATTATGCATCTCATTGTTCACTTGGCGAAAAAGAAAAACGATTAATAAACAAATCAAATATTCTTTTTAGCGGTACAATTCTGATATATTTTATTTATATAAAATTCTAGTAATTTGTTATCACACGTGGAACAGGAACATGTGTGTTCGAAAGACATTTTTAATTTTTGACCAAGTATGCATTCTGGAAAATAAAAATTTCTACGTATATTTGTACAAATATACAATATATCTGTATCCTTCATATACACAAACCATACGAAATTTAATCAATTTTCTATCTCGTAAAGATGAAAAGTGTACGATGGTGATCTATTAAATTAATAGTAGAAATATCGCTCATCTTTTGCTTGAGTAGTAAAAATTACATTATCGTTGATAGATGTTTGATTAAATTTAATTTTCTATCGTTAAAATAATTTGCAATGGCAGTTTAATTACAAATTTGTAAAATAAGTTTCGTTGTCATTGATAGCTAGAGTCTCGTAAATACTCTACCAGTAAATTAATCATTGTTTTTAAAAGTGTTATTTTGTGTACAATTGTGTTTTTTTTAGTTGATGTCACTGATTTCATACAAAATTACGACACTGTAAGTCGTATGCACCAAAATATTAAATTATTGAAATATAGTTAATATATAAATCGGAAGTTAAGAATCTGATTTTAAAATAATAAATTCGTAAACTACAAGAAATATCACTAGAACGATGTCAATAGTATGTTCGTACAAACTCAACTGATAGTAAACTTAGTGCAATTGCGTCAGAGGCGTTTATGACGTAGGTGACACCACTTATTTAAATATCACCAAAAAAATTCATTCAGTCATTAACGAAACTGATGTTTATAGTATTCACATTTACTAAAATTGTAGTATTTGATTTATCCAGTCTTTGAATTCACTAATTCTCGTATATACGCCCGGTTGATTTGGTTCGGCACATCCAATACCCCATGAGATAATTCCTGCGAGAAGGAATCGTTTATCTGGTCGCTGGATCACCATTGGTCCACCTGAGTCTCCTTCGCATGAGTCAAAACCGCCCTGTTTCCAGCCAGCACATATGAATATGTTTGGTATGTGCTCGATGTAGCCAGCGTTACGGTACATTGCTTCGCAAACCGTGTTGTTTATGACAGGAACGGAGACTTCTTGCAATATGCTTGGCAATGGGCCATCTGGAAATTGTTAATTTTACTTTAGATTTGCATGTTTTATTTTGTTTGTAAACTGATGTGAGTAGAAATGAAAAAAATTAGGGTGTTTTTAAATTTGGACAATTTTGAATTTCTTACAGGAAATTAATACTTTCTCAGGCAAATGTTAATATTTGATTTTCAGACGTGATTGACCCTCACCAATAGTTGCTGGTTCAATAAATATCCCATTTCGAATACTAAGTAAGTCACAAATTATGTACGACGAAGTTCAAAGTCAAATTTATTCATATTGAGCGCAATACTCTCTGAGTTTCATTAAATATTCCACAACTGAGAAAAATTGTCAAATATTTAGCATTCTAATATGAATGGGTGTATTGGAACAATAGAGAATGATGGAACAATGTGTATGAGTCAATTATTTGCTATGGCGATGGAAGCATATAACGCAATACAATACGAATTATTATAAATACTGCATATTTGAAAACTCTAAGAAATGACAATTATAACTTTTGAAATAAATATAATGACGTAAATAGATACATATCGTTATAAGAAATTGATAAAAAAATACAATGATTGATAGTTTATTAGTCAACATATAATTTAGGTTGATAGTTCTTGTTGCTTTGATGTTTCTATTATTTAAGTCGTTTCTTTGTTTTGTATTATGATTTTGTTCATCATATATTGGGTGCTTTCCAGCTAGGTACAAAGTTAACACTGTGTAACACAGTGTATGATACTTGCGTTCCAACTACGCCAGAGTACGACTCAACTCGACTCTGCCATACTCTGCTAAAAAGCAAAGTCTGGTGCAGTATTGGTAATTCGCATACCAACTTTTAAAAAATTTACATGTATGGTATCACTGCGTGCCGCGTAAATTACAACAAAACCATATTGTACTTGTGCATTTTCGGCTTGGATTGATATGTTAAATATTTAATTAAATTGCACACTTCGAATTTGATTAATATAATTCATTGTTAATAGGTTCTTATTGAATTTGTCAGGATCTAGGGATAAATGACATTAGCGCACTCTATTAGGTAGAGTACGTAACTCCTAAAGTGTTCCAACTAGCAATCGACACAGTGTTTGAGAATGTCTGACGTTGTTTGACAAAGTTCCCTTGCTGGAAAGCACCCATTATGTTTACAACCTTTATGTAGTTATAGAGTTAACTAATGGTGCAATTCTGAGCAAATGTACAATTCCGCAAACAGAATCTGTAAAATTATGAAAAACCTGTAGTTTCTTAATGAATACATATTTAATGATAATTCATTACTTAAAACTAGAATTATGTTTGATAAATTTTATAGATACCAAAAATGTTTAATTTAACTTTCAATTAAAATATTGTATGCCTTTTCAACATTTTATACATGCTCGTAACAGATCTATAAACTTGTTCAGAATCGTACTATAAATCAGTATGATTCAGAATTTGATAACAGATGAACATTACGAATTATAACTACAAACCTATTTGTTGATGTTATCAGAGGACAATCAGTGCTGTTATGTAATAACTAAAAAAGTAAAACACTGGTAATGGTATTCCAAATTAATGTTAAGCATTGATAGAGTTTAAATTCTATGAAGCAATATTGTCAAATTAATAGAAATATAATGTGTTTTTATTGAAGCAATTCAGAATATGCTCATTTCTGTGTAAATAAGAACGAGAACTTGAAATACGTCATTTACTGTAACAATGATGATTTAATTTTTTGCAAATACAATTAAAATGGAATAATCTTAGTACGATAAACTGAGTCTCCAATGAAAACTGTATAAATTTGCAATATTACAGCGATGTCGTAATACAAACAATCGAAATGTAAAATAAAAGCTACTGCATTGATTTAAATAAAATTTACGTAAATTCAACAGCAAAGCACCAAGTTATGGAATGTAAGGAAGTTATAAATATATGAATCTTATGAATGATTGTTACAATAAAGGGGAATAATAAAAATTTTACATTTCTGTAGTATTACTGATTTTTCTCACTAAATGAGAAACTGAGGCTATAGGCTACACCATATTGGTGGTTTCATATAATCATACTGTTATTTTATTAATACTTTAAATTGTATAACGTCAATGAAACATATTCTATGATATATTAATTCAGGATTCTTAAAAGATAAACATGGAAAATTCTTTACCTTCATATAATCTTCCCCATCCTGTTACAAACGCTGATCTGCCCACAAAAGTCTCATCGTTTTGTGGAACACATACGGGAATTATATTTGGTTGGAATGCTACAGGCTCATAAAAGCGCAGCAACGCCAAATCATATTCAAAAGTTCTTGGGTCAAATTGTGGATGCGATGCGACAATTTGTACACGTCGTTCTTGATGTATATATGGTTCGGAATCCGTTGACAAATCATGTTCTCCTAATCGCAATAGCAGGTCACTTGGAGGTACACTGAAATAGAACAAAAATACTGAATTAGTTTCAGATTTAATCATTAGAATAATTAATTACTAATATTGTCAAGCAATATATTCTATATAAAAAAATAAAAAAGTATTATTAAATTTTTCAACAAATTGACTATATTCTGAAAATTTTAAGATATTTTTAAATGATAATTTATCTATTCGTTTGAGATAGCTAATAAAAACTCTCTATTCACACAGATATGAATGTTTGAGCTATTTATATCAACAATTTTGTGATTTGTGTGTATAAAAGATAGGCTAATCTTCTTCATATGAAATTTTTAATATATAGATATTAATATAAAAAATAAAAAAACAAATATATATACTGACTTGTCGACACAATGTGCCGCAGTAATCGCCCAGTTCTCGTTCAGCAACGCTGCACCACATTTGTGTAAATATGTTGATGTTTTCCATTGTCTCAAGGATATTTGCCAGGGCCACTTGCCAAACGAGCTCTTCTCCCCGCCAACGATTCTCGGCTCTGGGTACATCCTGCGTCCGCATACTGTAGTCAATAACATCGCTGATCTTAGCATTGAAATCGACAGCAACCATATTGTTACAGTTACAACAACATTCATTCTTTATATACAACTAATACGGTTTTTACAATTTTTTTTTAATTTATTAGAAACTATAGGATCCCAATAAATAGTTTCTTATAATATACCATGGCAGCACACTAATTAAACTTGGAACACCAACAAAATATGCTATTTGAACAATATACATTTGTATCTATCTACAAAGCATAATTTTTATTTTAATATCTATATGATTTAAATACTCCCTAACTAACTTCATAGCAAATTATTCAAGACTTATTAATTATTAAAAATACAATAAATGAAATCAATTTCATTTCGCTATTATACTTATATGTACTTTTTTGTGGTAATAGTAATAATTCGTTATTCATTTATTCTACAGTTATTGATTTGATCAATAATTTCAAATACGTGTATACTATAACTCGTATCTTCAATCCTTACTTTAAGTCAAGGTTATATGTTCCGTTTGATAAATATCAGGAATGTAGCGCTGGCTATTTAGCGGAAATGAATTTTTAATACTATCACATTTAATATTAAATTAATAATAGTGTCCTAAGTCGAATTTATTATCAATACTTTGGCATAGTTTTTTACCAGTTATATTTGATATTGCTAGTACATACTAGATAACTAATTATTAATTGAATATATGAAGCATATTTATGATATCAGAATTAATACTGAAATATATAAAACACATTAAAGAAATTAACGTAAGAGTAGTGCCAAGTTAATATTAATTAAACTAGAATTTCGGCAAAAAGAGGAAACCACCAATTAAATTCACGAAGGTTATTTGGTTGTATCAATCATCATATTTAATTATCATTAGAATTTAAAACTACTTAAAATTCAAAACACTTTGATCATGGTCACTTCGTAACACTACTTATGTATAGCATGAAAATAAAGAATAAACAAATAGTCAAAATTTAATTCGCACTTGTAATTATGCACTAGGTATTGTTTTTCTAAAATTTGATATCACAGATAAATGTATTATGTACACTATATAAAGAAGTTGCTACAAGACTGAATATTGTACTGATATGTTTTATGTAAAGATTTTATTTTGTAATTTTTTTTTTATCGTTTCTTGTTTTAGTTGAAGCGAGGTCACGCGTTGTGCTTGAGCTTACCTTGAAGTTAAGGTTCACGACCTACACCTGTCGCTTCACAATGCAATAGACAAGAAATATGTTCATTTTTACACATATTGTAACAATGATGATCTACTTTTCGTTTTCTGTTTTAAATGTGCTGTGTTTTCGCCGTTCAATGAACACTGTAACGACTAAGCTCGATACTTAAGTGACCCCCAGAGTAACTACTGTACATTCCTATTATGCTAATCAAAATAACACAAGATAAAGCACTGTTACTTTACCCTCATTTCGGCTTTCAATTCTAGATTTATTCTTTAGTTATAATTGTACACATTTTGTATTAATTTAAATAATACTGATTTATATATAATGCAACCCAATAATAACCCAATGATAAGATTGTTATATAATTACTTTTTACTTTCTTATACGCAGTAATAAGTAAATATTGTAATTATGAAAAAATTTCGAGATCTTAACGGAAATATTCCTTTTGACCTTCCCTGAATGGATTTTGTCTATTTTGGGAATGCCGTATATCTCTCCCTCTCTCTCTCTAAACGGTTGAAAGTAAAAATATGAATCTTTTAACTAAATATGCCTGGCAAGACAACTTATTTTTAAAAATATATTTTCTTGCATTATTTCTATTTCATATTTGAATATCCTACTTATCTAAACAAAATACGTATAAGAAAGTTTAGTGCAAGCCATTGCGGATATTTAATTAGATAATGGAATTTCTGTTATAATTGATAGATAGAAATATCAAAATTACGCTATAGCAACTTCTCACATGTATAACTTTAATGTAATTTTGTATAATGGAAAAGAACGGTCAAAACTATGAGTCCGTTAGCATGAAATTAGGCACTATGAAGAGTGTGAATATATACCATTATTCATCATTAAACTAAATCTGATAAAAAGAACCGTGCCCGCATTCGAAACCTGTGGCAATATATCATAAAATTGTATGGTACAATGCGAATTTTTGAAGTAAAGGTCATTTGCACTGAATATTTATATGAAATGATATTAAAATCTCTTAATAAACCTTATACTCTTAATATTTTCAGCTATGTAATATAATGCTTTAAATATTTAATTGCTTATGATTTAAAAATAGGAAAGATTGAAAATTGCTTAAGATTGTTTGTATGCAAAATATTTCGCTTGTTGGAAAATATTTCACATTATCTGAAATTTTACATACTAATTTCATATATCTCAAAGGCTTTAGAGCACAATATGAGTTACGTAATTGGCTACTGAGAATGTACATTTCAATCCCATAATGTTAGAAAAAAACCTGATCAATTTTAGAAATCAACAACCAAGGAGTACAAAAATGTTTTCGTTCCAATAATTCCTTAAAATAACCAGAATGGCTTGCACTGAACTTTCTTATACATATTTTGTTTAGAAAAGAGGTATATATTCAAATACATAGATACGCAAATACACGCACACAGAAGCAATTCCAAAAATAGTCTGACTCGATGCAAATGGTTTATTTACCTTAAAATCATGAGATTTTCATGATTTAATTACTTATTACTGTGAATAAGAAATTAAAAATGATAATGTTGCTCTGCGAATAGTGCCATCCTTGGCCATTTTTTAGTATTGATATTAATGATTGGCATATGACGTCATTTTGCAAGTGCGAATAACATTTAATTATAAATAATCATGCGTGTTTTTAGTTATGAGCGTGAAATCTGAGATTGACGCATGGCAGCGAATAGTATGCAAAGTATAATATTATAATGTTTTTTTTATGTAACGGTATGAAAAACCACTGCAGTGATACGTATTCGACGGATAGCAGTAATATGCAAATTAAGGAGACGACGGAGTCCACCATGGGTGGTGTTATTTATTTTAATAAATGGCATGATTCGTTAAGTTAGAAATACATTTTATTTATTTTATTTGATAAGCATTAGTTGTAATTAAAGAAACTGTAAAGAATCCATGTCAAAAATCTCCAAAGGTTATATAATATTAAATAATACTATTTGTCAAATTGTTATATAATTAAAATAATATAATAATGTATTAATTCACAATTAGATGAACTTTTTTAAAATATAATGATTACTACTATAAAACTAGGAAATTGTTAATCTAATACCATAAGAAGGTTATAATTTGTAAAAAAAAAATTCTCATGACGTCCCTGTACTTGAACATGGGTGCAAGGTAGTTATTGTATCCGCTCATTATCATTCTTAATTGTTCTTAGTTAATGGCCACTACTAATTATTGAACCAGCATTTCCCGTTTTATTCTTCATACATTTTTGCAAGTGATTTTTTTTACAAAATTTTATAGTTTTCGACATTTTTTTTTATTTATTCTGTCGAGTTTATCAATGATTAGGTTTAAATTTTATTTGTATGCATTATATGTTTACCAACGTGTATAATTTAAGATATCGTTACGATGGATATATTATGTATGTATGTATTAACAAGATGATAATGTTTTTAATTTAAATAAATTCTAATAAAATTAAATTGGAACATTGACTTTATTACTCATTTAACTAGGTTAAAAAAACAATACGCCGTTGGCTAAAGCTACCGTTAAAATTCTTGTCAGTTTATTATGCAATATATTTGCTTAAATGTAATGTTAATTGCATTCAGTGTAAATAATACTTTGTATACAAAATTGATTCCGCACAAATTGTTATTTCTTATCTCCATATAATTTTAGATATAAAACGCCCATATTCATAATTGATGTAGTTTAAATAATTTATAGCTATGCTAGTAATGTAGTTCTTGTTTTTGAATATCTGCTTTGTATCTTGTGGATGTTGTTTACCCAGCTAGGTGATTTATATCGTGGTTTACCAATCAAATCAATACATAATACCTAAACTTAAGCAGCTCTTGGTGCTTCTCAGTTGATGAACCCGACAAACACTTCTGTTTATTCAAAATATTTAATAGATGAAAATGAAATGCTCGAACATTTAAATAATATATCTAAATGTGTCATTTCGCTATTTAAATACCAGTAATTATGTACTGAGCAGAACCATGTATAATATGCGCAATAATTTAGCGCAATATGGACTATTTCATTTTTTCGAAACTGAGACGTTGCTACATATATGTATATGATATTTTTATCGAGATTAGAGAAGATCTCAGTAAACATTTTCATAAAGGGCAATTTAGTCAAATTTTTAAATTGAATGTCATAGAATCTTGTTAAAAACTTGAGATAAGAAAATGTAAATGCGAAGTAAAATTACACTGGAAGTACATATTTTGTGGGGGTAGATAAATGATCAAATTAGTCTATCATTAACTTTTTTCGCCAAGAAAATTTAGCCATGAATAATTTAACAGACCGCTGAAGTTTTTCTAAAATAATAAAAATAAAATTGGTTTACCATCAGTATAATCCGACATATTAGATGGTGTTGGTGTCATCACACTTGCCATTGTAACACTAGATGTCAATGTGGGAGGCTTCGGATCTTTAGTACTAGTAGAACTAGCGTTCAAAAGTTGGATTAACTCAAACGGTAACGTTGTATTACTAATACTAGCCGTGGATGATGTTTGGGTAATGGAACTAGTAGTCGGTGTTGCTATGGTACTTGGGACTGTTGTAGTACTTGAAGTTGTTATACTTTGCTGAGTTGTACTAGTTTCTGCTTGTGTATGATTCACAAGTTGAGTTGTAGATACACTTGGTAAGAGTACCCATCCTTTTGGTGTTGTAAGTGGTGTCCAATCGAATTCTGTTCCTGTTCAACATTTGTTTAAATTAGTTGCACATAGAAATAAAAAACTTGACTTAATCGAGAGCCCTTGAGAAATTTAAACAATAATAGAATTTCTCGAGAACTCTTGAGAAATATAAACAATAGCAGAAAATCATACTTTGCTTAAAATTCATTAAGCAATTTATGTAGGTTTATAAAATATACAAAATACATAAATGTATATATTAGCATATATAACTAAATAATTTAAAATATACCTAATAAGCATAGAATATGTTTGGTCTCTATAGAATATACAACGTAGTAAGTACAATTTTATTACGAACATCTATTTGAATGTTTTTCGTGAAACAATGGATTGCGTTAGTGATTGCAATAGCTTATGCAAATGAACGATTGTCACCGAAAGAACATCTACGGCCAACTGTACAATTGGTCATGTTCATCGTGGCTTGGGGACAAACCAACCCACTCGAATAACGGAAACCGGAAACGACCCAAATTTAATATAATGAGGATTATTTACAAAATATAGTCTTGATATTATTTTATAACTTCTATAAATTTGTATTAATGAGTATAATATTTTCTTAATTTTTCAATAACTAAAGTATATATAATCAAAAAGAATGTATTTTTCTTGTGCTTATGGCTTTTTAGAAGACAATTTAGTTAAGATAAAATGTCAAAAATTGATACTAATTCCGTTAGAAATAAAAAAATGTCACAGCATATTTCGTAATGTTGATGTTTTGACAATTATATAAATATAAATAAAAAACATTGTTCTACTATTTAAATTACCTATGTCATTGCTAAGTTTTTCAGTGTTTCGCTTGAGTCTTCATGTATTATATATATTTTACAAGATTAAGTATCAACTATTATCTCTGTTGAGATTAGGTTAGCATAAATATAGACTAAATTTTTATATCATTTGTTTAATTATTATTATATACTATTCAATTATGTATCTAAAAATATCTCGATCAAAATGAATAAATAATATTTTTTATGATTCCAGCTATACATAATGTAACGAGCCTACATGTTATGCTACCGACAGGAATGAACTACGGGCTTCCTATGAAAATAATCCAGAAGAGTAGAAAATTTCACAAAATCTAATAATTTCCAGAACCTTCCACGTGGGTACTTAATCAGAATTGTTTGTACAAAATTTGTAACTTTTGACATATTTTTATACTTGTATTTTCAACTTGCTTCGAATAAATGGCCAAGAGTAATTAAATAATATACCCGCAAAGCATGTTTTTTTGTTATAAAATGAATTTATTCATAAGCTGGACTTTTAATTTAAGCTTGCGTATATATTTAAAACAATATATGCACACTTACATATTAGAACTTTTAAGTATTGTAAAGGAATTTCATACAATGATATTTGATCCATTTTACTTGAAAAGGAAAGTTTGAATAGTTTAATTGAGCTGTGTAACTAACCTTGTTCGGAATCATTTGTAGGACTCTTTGTAGCATGTTCATTGTTAACCATACCCCACGTAACAAATAGTGGCATACTTGTCGATGTATTCATTGTTGTTACTGCAATATCCGGTTTATTTTGGGGCGATGGTTTCACCACCGATTCAATTTCATTTGTCACCGTATTACCATTTACAATTTCAACAACAATTGGTGCTTTCGTGGTAGACAACAAAATTTCATTGGGTATAACAGGAGCAGAAGTAGTTTGAGGACGAGATTCTTCTAGCACCGAATCAGGGATTTTCTGTGGGGCCTCCGTTATTAAAGGTTTGGCTATCGTTGTTGATTTCGAAGTAGTGGTTATCGGTCTTGCAGTTGTGGATAATCTTGTCGTTATTGGGAGAATTTCTTTGGTGGTAGATGAAGGCTTTTGTGAACTTGTAATTCGTTGCGTTGTAGTACGTTGACTAATTGTCGTTCGTTGAGTAGTTGGCTGGATTGTATGTGGTCTCTGGCTTATAGTAGTTCGAACAGGTTTAGTACTTGTTGTGGTTTGACTTACAGTAGTCTTGATAGGTTTAGCACTCGTTGATGTTAAAAGAGTCGTAGGTTTCACCGGTTTTGGTAAAGGTTTAGTAAATGGTTTAGCTGTAGTTTTACTGGTTGGACGAGTTGATGTGGGTGGTCGTGTATTTACTACCGGTCTAGAAGAAGGTCTAGGTTTAGGTTTAGTAGGTCTACCGGTGGTTGGAAATTTAGTAAAAGGTTTAATGGTAGATTCAAGTTTGATTGTTGATGTTTCATCCACCGACTGAAACGTAGATAATTTATAGGATTCTGTAGTGACTCGTATCTCATTTTCACTAGTGTTTGCCGCTACTGTTGTTAATATAGATTTTTCTGTGGTTACAATGTTCGCTGTTGGTTTTTGAGTAGTCATTATTTTTTGTGATGTCGTTTTCTGTGAGGTTGATGTTTTTTGTGTTGTTAAAGGCTTCTGAGTGGTTTGCACAACTGTCGCTGTAGATATTTTTGGACTATTCAGTGCAGGTTTTTGCGTGCTTGATATATGATTGTTTATTTTTACTGGTTTTTTACTGGTCGTTGTTGTGTTTTTTATTGAAACATTACTTGTGGTAGGTTTCTCAGTGGTGGATACTCTGGAGGGAGGTTGGCGCACTGGTATCAACGCTGGATCAATGATGTTATTACTGATATCATGATGACTTGGTTCAATGTGACAACATGATCCAAAATAGAATCGGTCGATACACGTGCCCAAATGCGTTCCATTGGCTTTCAGGCAATCTATTGCGAACATGCACGTGCCACTCATACCAGATTTCCGGGACACGCATGGCAGATGACGAATGTTCCGACCAGATGTACCTAAGGACAAATGAGAAAATTATTAGTGTTTACACAAAACTATAATTGCTATTTAATACGGCTATTTATTATCTGATTGATAAATTGGGATTATGTTTTTAATCGTACTTTTGACTAATTTCGGCATAAAGTGTGTGTGTATGTGTGTCTGTCTGTCGTGAACGCTCTACAGCCCACTTCAAACTTAAAACCTGTATATAATTTAAATGTTCAATCTTGCAGTTTTTGCAATTTTTTCAAAAATTGTTCAACTTGCAGCCAAAATAGTTATAATAAAAATGATAACATTAATATTTTGTTTAAATTTTTTTTTACAGAATCATTTCGGTTTCAACAAAATTGTTGTAAATATTTTTCTTCATTCCATTTATGTTGCTATAGCTACGTAATTATAGGAAACGTAAAAAACTAAAACAACGAATAAATATAATTTTATTGAATTATTAAATATTTGTATTTGAATATCTGTCCTATCTGAACAAAATACGTATACAATAGTTCAGTGCAACACACTGCGGATATTTAGTTAAAATTTTCCAATCTACATGTAAACAAGATATTTACAATAGAGTTGTGTGGATTGACGTATCATTTTACGATGATTAATTTTTACGTTTCACAAAAAAAGTTGTTTTTTGTTACTATAGCGTTTTTAATTTAATTTTAGCCTTCGTCAAAAAATTTTACGATTTCAGTACAGAACTTTTAGTACGTAAACTATGAAAGTATGCATTTTAATTGCTTTTAAAATTATTATTTCAGATTTAATGTGGAACTAACACTAAGACACATCTAACTTAATGATCACACACATAAAAATATATATCAAACATAGTAATAATAAAATATAATATAAAAAGCTTTTTTAGTAATACAAAAAATGAAGCCTTCTATATTTTACAAAAAATTTATGTATGCATATTTACTACATATGTATATAGAATGGAATATAAATATGATAAATTATTTGCTTATAGGATTAGTATATCCAAGATAACTTCAGATTAATATAATTTAACTTGAGATTAATATAATTTAACGTGTGTCAAGTCACGTTCAATTTATACACCTTTCTTGAGTTAATATAATTTCATTTATATGTTACAATATGCATTTTTAAAGATCAAACAATTTAAATATTCTTTACAAAATTTCCCACCATTATGGAAGAGTATATTTAACAATTGTTATTTTTTGTTTAATGTTGAATGCATTGATAATTTTGCAGTGTTTTGTGGACTTTAAACTACTTAATAGCTCACTGTGCGTGGGGCCGTATGCCTGTAAGTATTTAGGATTGAAAAAAAGTTAAACGAATAAAATCCATTCAATTCACAGCTATCAAAAATGCCATTCATATTGATTGTTATAGTAAATATATTTATAAAAAAATTGTGCCTGTTAAATTTTTGAGCATTCCAACCGGCTCACAATCTGCGAGGTTTGAGCATTAGCAAAGGCGCAGTTATTTTCAGTGCATATTGTTATTAGAGCTAAAGTTCATTAAATATTCTATGAAAATTCAATTAAAGTTGGCAATGAAAATATCATCACAATATCATTAAACAAATTGTACTTCAGTACATACCTTAATAAAGCCGTTATATATGAATCGCACTAATTTGATAAAATGTAACGCCATTTAAAACTAATAATAAAAGCACTGAGTTAAAACTAATAAAAGGAATGATAATGAAATTAAACTGCGAACATGAAAGCAAATTTAACAAAATCTAATTAGAATATGTAAGAGGCAATAAACTTTTTAAATGAAACCTCTTAATAGATAAATTGAATTTCATTTTACTTAATTTTCTTACAAATAAAATCTTTATTTGAAGACTATTTCAGCACAGCAAATATATTTATTTGTGACTATAATAAAATGATAATTGACAAAATTGACCTCAGCGTAGTAAAATGCACGAACACACACACACACACACACATACACACACACACACACAGCCATTCCGAAAAGAATCATTTCAGAGAAGATACACTTACTACAATAAAAATAGTTATATTTTTTTTGAAAATTGTAATTTATTATCTTTCTTAATATAACTCATGTACCTACTACGAATAAGAAAGTCTATTGATTAACATTGCCGACATTTCAACTGTCGTTCTCATATCATAGATATAAAGGGGAGAAAATGTAAATGAAATAAATAGAAATATTAAAGACAAATAGGACAAAATTATTAAAAGAAATGAGACAACTTTTGTTAATACATAGATAATATACAGGGTGTAACAGCGAAACGAGCTACCTCGAATAACTTCTATGTTATTAAAGATACAATAAAACAATCTTATGCAGGACCAAGGGGGACATCCAACTATAAAAGAAAATATTTTTTTAGACCAGTGGTTCTCAAGCAACAACACAAAGTTATGTTTTTTCAAATGAGATGCTATATATTTTTTAAGTTCATTGGATAGGGTATTTTTTTCTAAATCCTACCATGTATTCGTTTTATACCCTTACATAAGTAAAATATTGAGAAAAATACGATTGAAAGTTAAAGAAATTCTATTTTTATAGCTATTTTTCAGTAATCTATGAAACAAAATTGAGCTTAAATACAACGAAACATAAATTAAAAACATTAAATTATTTGTTATTTACTTTATAAATAGTGTTATAAAGTAAATAACAAAGAATTTCATGTATTTAATTTATGTTTTGTTGTATTTAAGCTCATAGCCTACTGTAAAATCACTATAAAAATAAAATTTATTTAACTTTCAATCGCATTTTTCTCAATATTTTACTTATGTAAGGGTATAAAACGAATACATATTGGAATTCAGAAAAAAAAAACTCTATCGAATGGGCTTAAAAAATATATAACATCTCATTTGAAAAAACATAACTTTGTGTTGTTGCTTGAGAACCACTGGTTTAAAAAAATATTTTCCTTCATAGTTGGATGTCCTCCCTGGTCCTGCATAAGATTGTCTTATACTATTTTATTGTATCTTTAATAACATAGAAGTTATTCGAGGTAGCTCGTTTTGCTGTTACACCCTGTATATTTGCGAGAATATATTTATAGGTCGTAATGTATTGAGAAATATTGGGAATTATAACATTGATTGTAGGAATGCATCATCAATCTCCATTTGGATACCTATTCGCTGAATTCGCCGATATATACATATGTGGCTTTGCTAATCGTCCATTTAGGGAGATTGGTAGACATGTGTAACGAATTGATCATAAATAGGATTTGTGAAAAGGTGTGTCGTATAATTTATCCTTGCTGTCAAATTATATGTTGAAGTAAGAGGGCGACACTTTGAAAACCTTTTTCGAAAAACTGTAAGTATTTTTGCAATGACAATTCAGTGATAATGCTCTCATCATTATAGTGCTAATTATAATTTCATTACACCTCAGAGTATTGTTGATTTTAAATTTTGTAAATTGTTTTCATGCTATATACGCAGTATGAACATGCATTATAATAACGCAAATATAAAATTGATTTTAGTTGTTTTCTTATGAGTCATACAATTAATTAAAAGTATATATAGAATAATCATTTGCATGCAATGAATTAACATTTTATTAAATGCATCGAATGCAAGTCGTAGTAAAATTAAAATTCAAGGGGGTTTGTTTTCTTATATAATCATTTAAGTATTACTTTCTTTTATGAATGCATATAAGTAATCATGAACATTTTCGAACTGGAGGTTTAAATGGAATGCTCTGACTTTCCATGAAAAACGTGCGTGCGTGCGTGCCTGAATACGTGAGAAAGCGTGCGCCCTTGCAGTGTGTGTGTGTGTCTGTCTTCAAAACCAACGCTTCTGAAACTTAAGACTTGTACCATTTATTTCTGAAGAGAATGCCTAAACCATAAGTGCAAGTTTACCCTAGCACATTTTCGAATTGCCACAAATAAAATCGAAGTTAATAATATTTTCCACAACTTTTGTTTGAGAGGTTTCTTCAAAATGCGTACGTTATAAAATATATTCGTGATGGCTTACACTGAACTTTTGTTTAGATGAGAGGGATATTCAAATACAAATTTTGAATAATAGTACAAGAAAATAATATCTTTAAAATAAACTAAAACCCCACCTATAATTTATATACATATATACATATTATTCCAATCAAATGGGGAGCTGGAAAATTCTTTACATTCTTTCACATCTTGATAATCTTTCTTCATTAACTTTATCCTTACACACTTCTTTCGCTTCATTCAAACTAAACAAATTCTTCAGTCAAACTCTTCCGATTGCTCACAACTTTTCTTTCACGCAATTCATTTTCATATTTATCTATTTATTCCGAAGGCGGCCTCGTATTCTCACACCAGTCATCTCGCCAACATATATCTTTTTAGTCAATCTGTCATTCGACTTCTTTCAATATGACCATACCATCACGTTTGACTCTCATCTATTCTACGCACATATTTTACAATATCGTACCATACATCCACTTTCCCACTTTCTGTCTCACCTAAATTCACCACAATTACCTATCAAAAATTTTATTTCCACAGCAGTCACACGCTTTTATGCTTGGTTTGCCAAACCCAACATTCACTACATAAACGATGGCACAAGAACACTCATAATCTTGCATCCATAGAAATAATAATATTTCTCGCAAACATTCCTAACGCTCCTAACATTTTACAACCAGCAGACACTTTTCTTTCATTCTCGCAATCATACTCTCCATCGCAAGAGACAAAACTGTCAAATTATTTTAAGATCAATCCAATAATTGCAAGCAGAGCCAAAACTCACTTCTAAATGCAATTGGGTTAATTGAATATATTATTATCCAAACGATATGTGAACTATCAAATTCAATCGATAAGTAAATAAAAATATAAAATTAAATTAAAGCACACAAAAAAAACTTTTTTGAAATGTCTAGTTGCGGCAATTAAACCTCTTTCAGGTCTGACCTGAAGATGGTTTAATAGCCGAAACTAGTCGTCTCAAAATTAGAATTTTGTAAAACTTCACCGAGTGTTTTAATCTTATTTTATTAAAATGCTTCACCAAGTGACAACAACAACATCCGTTAATTTTATTAAATAAATATTTTAAAAATAGAATAAATAATTTATTTTCTACTAATAATTGCGCATTCATATACACAACTAGGTACTAAATATCACTTGTGTGAATATACTAATAAGAATTTAACGAAAGTAAAATCATTTTGTTTGTCTATATCTAGTAAATCAACGCCGTATAGGTAATTGACCTGTAAATACAGATCAGTAACATCATTTACAAGACACAATCGTCAATTCCAGTGCTAAATTGTAATTAGGTTCACACCATCAACAAGTGAACATAAGGTGTCATTATAACAAATCCGAAAAAATGTTTTCGGTTTATATTTGTGCGTGTGCGAATTCAAGGCGTCATACCTACACAAATATTTTGTCTCAGAGATGTGTGAGTGGTAAAGGTATACGCATAAACGTTCAAGCTTCACCTCTCGCTCGTTATGTAACGGTGAAAACATTCTTGAATAACAGCTGACCGCCGATCGGTCACCACAAGTCGACGTCACATGGTTACCGTTACGTTGGCCCAGTGCCGCTGTCGTGGTTTTGTTTGCGTATGTTTAATTTAAAAACGCATGCGTACTGCTGGACTATGTGCATTTACGTGTGCGTGTATTTGCACCTAACGCAATTGGTACGACTTACGCATGGGTATAGTACAACACGAGTAACCTCGACAGTGACCCATTAACAATGCATCCATAGTTTCATGGCACAAGTTCAATGTTAATTTTGTTTGTCTATTGCTTTTGAATTATTATCTAGTGTTTTACTGTATTTTAAAAAAATAATATTGATTTAATTGAATTTTATACTAATGCTATTTACCGTTTTTTATGTAGAAAACTTATATAGTAAATTACATAGTTGTCTATATAAATAAATTAATACTAAAGTTATACTAAATTAGCATCCTCTTTTAATACATGTACAACTACATTTTTTTTTTTCAATTTTAGTTTTGATCGAAAATTTAACAATTGACTTTGAATACGGTAGTCAATCTGTTAAACAATGCGTACGTAATTTTAAGAATAACACCGCAAACTATACAAAAATAAACATTTTTGTTATATGAAAATACAATAGGTGACAAAATTTTTAATATATAATTTTTCTAAAATAACTTCCCAAGAATAATAATCGAAATGTACTTTTAATCTGCGATCACTTGTGTATCGATTTGTAACGCGATTAAATGGGAAAAAATCGAAAATATAAGACATTTGCACGCGGGTTAAACAATATTCCTGATCATTAGCAAATGTCTGCAACTGAAGATTCTGGGTTGGATCCCCAACGAAATTTTTTTGCCATACAAATAATGTAATGTGTGTATGTGTATCTTATAAAAACAATTAATTATTTATGAAACCCGATCTACTTCGTCTCGTTGCTGCATAAAAATGTTTGTATAAAACTAAAGTTTACTGTCCTTTTGCAGTATTAATAATATAAAAATTTATAAATTAAAATAAAATAAAATTTGTAATTTATAAAAGCTCCTAGACATGTGTGCTTCTCGTGGTGTATGTCTCGCGGTATATGCCAGTTATTTTTCAATGGTGAATTTTCTACAAACATTTAACACACATAACGACTATTATGACTAGTGTGCACGTGTACACGTACGCTGCCTACGCTTATGGTATCCTAATGTGAAATGACCCGGTTACCACCAGTATTTTAGCCATGCACATATACATTTCTTCATGTGATTTATCGCTATGGAATGCGGATAAATCGAGATAATACATCTATTTTACAGTCGTGGATTAACACACCTTGTCGTATAAATAAAAACGGTATTTTTTTTGAGATGTACCATATTGTTGGTAAACAGCACATATTTTATAATATGTTTACTGATCTATCACTAAACTATAATTTCGATTTCCTTTTCTTTACGTTGATGCCAAAAATCTGCTAGGCATGGAATATATTGTAGCTGTCTTGTCTAAAAAAAACACCTCGTACAAGCTGTATAATTTTCTTTCGTCTACATTTCCTAAAGCAACTTTTTTCTTTTTTTTCAATTTATAGTATTCTTTTTGCATTCAATTTTATTCATGTTTTCGAGCTTTCAATGAAATTTATTTTGTAAAAATTGTTAATTCAGCTATATATTTCGTTTATATCCTCAATATTCTTGTTGACAAGAAAATTTTGTATAAGAATTATGATTATAGTTATATGTACGATTACAATTAATAGCCATAAAAAAACTGGCGTTTATACAGCTTATTTAAGATTATTTACGCATGAGCATACTGGTGTAGACCGATTTCGTGTGTGAAAGTGTCAACTTGCTTCCAGAGGCTATATTTTTAAAATTTTCTATATCTTTTTTTTTGTGATACATAGTGGATTTTATTAATTTAAAATAAAAATGGATTCTAAAGATGAACTGGTGGCTGTTGACAAGCGCGAAATTGTACTTGTCAATACATGTACATGCGGTAACGCTTGCGCAGATGTGTTTTCCCAACTGAACTGATTTTATTTACAAAGACAACGTGTAGATTTATTTTTGGCGAGTTAAAGATAAAGTTGGTCAACTTCTAGCGTTAATACTAATTATAAATAAAGTTCTAAATTCTGTAGAAACGACAACATTGGCTAACATGGGGTTTATGTTTATTTTAGCCATAACGTTAATACTAATACAATTTTTTTTTGTATATATTTAGCATTACTGTTGAATAGTGTTGAACAAATTTGCAAAAGAAAATAATTATAAGTGCTAACAGAGAAAAAGTGAATTATTTGAAATAAAGCTAGATTACTGTAAAATATTATTTATTTTGAGTTATACATACGTAAACTTGTGATATAGTAATTGTTTATTAAATGTAAACAAATACTCGAAGAGAATTTTATAGTTATTACAAACTATCCAACGAGTATGTTTATGAATATTCTACAAGGTTACGACAAAATTAGGCGCGTGTTTATATGTGCGACGAGCATTCGTCGTTATGAACTGTTTTATGAATAAAATTATAGATTAGAATTATTTTTATAAGATCTAATATATATCTTATAACTCGCAGTATGTTTACCGCGAAAATGTACTGTGAAAAAAGTACTAATTAGTTAGTAAAAGCTAAAGAAAGTAAAATATTACTAAGAATGGATGAGGCTCATTTTCAGTTAGTTTCTTGTCGGAATTATAAAAAGTAGACGGTGATTGAAGACGTAAAGACAATTTTTGTGCTATATTCAGGAAAAATCAAATTGTATTACAGCCATCAGACTTTAAATTGTGATTGTAGAAGAATAGACAATGTTTGATAGACTATCTTCCCCTAAGTAGAAAACACACATCAACAATAGTTTTTCATTAAAAAATTCAGAATCATAGTAAGAGTACACTTTATATTAATACAGCGATGCGCAAGCCAAAATGCATTTGACAGAAGATAAATAATAATAAAATTGAGGATCTATTGTAGTGCTGCAAAAAGTTCGAAAGGAACCCGACAACCTTGATCAAAGTCGCAGAAAGTTACTCAAAATATATTTGCAATAAAAAATACCTTACAAATCTAGTACAGGGATGAAGGCAGTTATATGAAAAAACTAAAACACTTAATATTTTTCGAAGATATATTGTTCGTTTAGTTTTGGATATATGCTCGTATATTAGGTAAAGGTATACTACAGGTAAATTGATTTGAGTTTCCTATGTGATTTCATTACATAATTAATTTTTAAATCTACATGTTAAAAGAAATATTATGAATTTTTACAAAAAAGTTGCATATAATATAAAATAAATTATCTGCAGTGTCCCGTTCTGGACTATCTTCATAGTTTACATAGAAAAATAATAAAATCTTAGAAATATATTTATAATATATTTCTAATTATTGTAAACAGAAAATGATTATTTTTTAAATAAATCAAATACCTTACTGAATATATTTTTCAATACCAATATCGCCAACTTTTTAATTACTTCTCTCCCAATCTATTTTGCACAATTGGTGTAAAATATCAACTCCCTAATTTTTAAAGTTTATTTTATTTCTCTCTTAAAATAAACACATTCATTATATATTTGATAATTAAATATAAATTTCCATACCTACGTAATTGTGACATTATTGACTGTTTTAATATTATTACAGATTCATGAGAATTGGAAAGTAAGGAACAATGAAAAAACACTAAGAACTAAAATTAAAAATTCCATGATATTCCTATCAACTGTTTGATTTAATTTTACTTAATTTCATTCGTTTTGTGTCAGCAGTTAAATCATATTATTATTATTTGAATTCATAAGAAACATTTTTTTTTTAATTTAAACTTTTCAAACAGAAGTTGTGATAAACATTAATATCTTTCCTTATCAAAGTACAAAGTTTGATTATATTTTGAACATTTTTGATCATAGACATGCATACATAAGTAGACACACATACAAACGTCATTCCAAAAACAGTTTTACGCAAAATGACAAGATTTACTAATTACTTCGGCTAAAAAGGTAAAATCTGAGAGTTAGGTAAGACAGTAATATCAAAATGGCTTGTATGCTCCATCACAAGAAGATGTACAGATGTTAGCACAAACAAAAATCTACGTATTTATGCGTCTACAAAACCTGTCTCCAAACCCCAATTATATACCTAGATATGCAAATGAACATAGCTAGCAGCTATACAACATTTCGTAATGATGGGGAAAATAATAACAAATGCTTCAGTAAATTCTGAATACTGTGAAGGAAGAACTCATAAGCTATGGTTGTGGTGGAATAAAATTAGTGTATCAAGAAACATATCACTATTTTACTTTTTATACGAAGTATTAATAAAATACCTATTGTAATCATAAATAAAATCGAAACGGGAGACCCTTTGACTTTCTTCGAATCGAATCTTACTATTTTTGGGAGGACGTTTGCGTGTATGTGTGAGTGCTCTACAACCAAAAATGTTGAAGGAATAATTATAACTTTAAACTTAAGAATTTTATATGGTTGCCAAACCAATCTTTTATTTTTATTTTTATGAATAATAATCAAACCAGAAGTGCACCTTTACTCTATTCATTTTTAGTGCTTACGCGATATTTCAGAAATATCTGCACTTTTAATAGAAAATGTTGTTCTTCAAATAAAAGACTTTAATATTTTGTTTAGGGATTTTTTTTTAAATGTTTCAGTCGCAAGAAAATTAATATGAATTTTTTTTAATTTCTTATTTATGTTGGTAGTTAGGTAGTTATGGTAGATTATGTTTAATAAATCATATTATCATTAGTTTACCAAGAAAATAAAATGTAGTCAATAATTTGGAAGTAGATTTAGTGAAAAAGCATTTTAAATGTTTGTAAAATATTGCATAAAAATATTTTGTAACTAACAACATTATAAGAAATTTAAGTGGAAGACACTGCAGATATTTTAGCACTAACGTTAGCAAACGTCACGCAAGTAACATCGAATCTGCATCATGGTCAAGATCTCCCGAGGCGAGGAAGAAAGCAGCAACATTATAGTTGCCCGGAAAAATATTTTTTCATAATGTAGCGCACCTCAGATTAGTTCGATTTAGATCAAATTAAATTTGATAATGTTGTTTTTACTTTCTTATACGCAGTATAAGTAAGTATTGTAATCATGAAAAATTTCGATGTCGAGATTTTAACGGAAATATACGTTTTGTATATACGTGTGTGTGTGTGTGTGTGTGTGTGTGTGTGTGTGTGTGTGTGTGTGTGTGTGTGTGTGTGTGTCTCTGTGTGTGTGTGTGTGTGTGTGTGTGTGTGTGTGTGTGTGTGTGTGTGTGTGTGTGTGTGTGTGTGTGTGTGTGTGTATGTGATCGCTCTACAGCCCAAACGGCTAAAGGGAAAATTATGAAATTTTGAACTTAAGATTTGTATGTGCCAGGCAAGAAAACCTCATATTTTTGAAAACATTATTCCGACCGGAAGTGCATGTTTACTCTAGTAATTTTTTGCAGTTTCTCCAATTACTCCAAAATAGTTGCAGTTACAGATAAATTATTACAACAAAAATTATAGAAATCTGCATTTTGAACAACTTTTATTTGAAACTTATTTTCCCAAACGGTACCGGAAAAAATAAAATGGCTCTTGAAATTTCTTCATATTATATTTATTTTTACATAAATCGTATCATCTGCGCCTGTCAATTGTTTAACAAAATAGACTTAAATAATTTGAAGTATGACGTTTTATATTTATTCTAAGAAATATATTTACTATAAAAGCGATCAAAGGTTAGAACAATTATTATAAATTAGAAAAATAATGTAACTACGATATGTTTTAACCCATATGCGTATAAGAAAGTTCGGTGCATGACACTGCAGATGTTTTTTCATACTCTTCATTCTTCGTATTGCTAATTTAACCATAGCCATAAACAGTTTATAGAATGGCATAGCTGGTCTAATCGAATATTTTTATTCATCCTCGCCTTTGGCCCATCAAACATAATACCCTGATTATCTGTCTGCAACACGATATTCTCAGAACTCTACCAAACCTCCCGTGATTCATCAAGATCAGTTGAAAGCAAAATTTTGAACCAACTTTCACAAGTTTTTAATATCTTCTTGTTATAATTTATTTAAAAACTTTTATAATTCATCCACACATTGGGTTTATTCGCAATAAACAGGATGTCACGTAGATATATTTGTATAATTTTTATCTTTAAAATCCTGGTATGTGTGTCTGAAATTTCTTTTATGTAGTAGATATAAAGACAAAATAAATTGAGTACACTTCATATAAGTTTCATATAATTTGTTTTTATTTCGATGCGTTACGACTGTTAGGTCATCTTCACGTAGTAGGTATATTTGTTTTCGATAGGAAGAATATTTAATATTTCGCACAACTTTTACCCGAAGAATTTCTTCTAAAAGGGTATATTACATGAAAATTGCTGTTGAAATTAGCACTTCTTTAATTATATTGCCATAGTTACATAGATACGTGAAACAAAATAGAATGTAAGGTTTGACATTTAGCATCTATTATCAAAAATATATTTGTTTTAGGTCAATTTGAAAAATAAAAGCTTCACTTTCCATTTTTCCCATCGCCACCCTTCTTTTCAAATATAAAAATTTTCAAAATAACATTACAAAGTATATGAACAATCATTGATTTATGTTATACATAACCGAACAATATAAGCTCTGTTAACTACGGACAGCAAAATAAAATATTCATTTTTTAAATTGAGTTAAGACAGGATTTAAATGCAATACTTATCCGAATACCAATTCATCCAAATAAAAAACATAGATACAGCTATGAGATACCTGTCTCAAAAATTTACATTCAACAACAATTAAATATTTTTGAAATATTTGATTGTGAAACCGGTTCATATCTGAACGATGTATATAAGTACAAGTACATACCTCCAATAAATATCTGCTTTATTTTTGAACCAATCAAAATATCAGACTTTTTCCATATAAATTATTATAATAATAGCAATTGAAACAATTTATGAAAGAGAGAAATGACGAATTTAAACCCAAAGCAATAAAATAATAATAATTTTTATAATATTACATAAAATAACGATTAATATATGTACATACAACTATACTCAATATCATATTTATGTACAAGGTTAAATCTTAAAGGTTCATTGTAACAGTAGTTATCTAAACAACAAATAGTTACATGTATCTTGCTATAATTCTACTCTTTATCTGATATAAGATCGACAATAGCTTCCTGCAAGAATTTTTGTTTCGTTTTTTATGTTATACTAATGATTAATAAATAAAAGATCAGAGTATTGAATGAGTATAACTGTAAAATTAGCTACCAGTAGTATTTAAGTTTCTTTTAAATACATATAAAACTAATTTAGTTTACTATGAAAATCTATATCTGCATTGAACATTTTTATACGTAGTAGCAAAGAGTGTTTATTAATAATCTATAGTAGGTATATCTTGTTTAAATAGCAAGAATATTCAAATTTTAATTTAGAAAAATTACACATAATGCATTATTAGCATGGCTGGAAGTTATGAATTTTAAGATTTGTATATAGCTCGCTGGAAATCGATGTATTTTTAAAAAGAATGTTCAAATCAATAGTACATGTACATAAAATATATCTATGTTAATATAGAAAATTAAATAAAAAATTAAGAAATTCTGTTGATTTATTATTTTTTTATTATAGATTTTCTTGTGAGTATTGTACAATAATAATAATTATAGTTTCAACAGTAGACTACAGTGTGATAACAAACACAAACAATTATCATTTCGAAAACAGTCAGACTCCGTTCTGTTAAAATCTCGAAATTTAATATTTTAATAAATTTGTTTTAATGATAAAATATTGTATATACGATACTATATCTGATAAAAAATGACGGTACTATTTTTACAATTATTGTGCCGAGTTTTACATGTGAATAAAATCAGTATCGTGTTTTTCTAAAAATATATTTTTGAAGAGACAGCCAATTTCATCATGTCCAAAGCTGAACAATTTCAACAACTGCGACGTGTCTTCGTAAGAAGTAATTTACGAACGGGCAGAATCTATTTCGTGCAGAAAATGTCAAATGCTGATACAGGAAAGAAATGAAAGAAGCAATTTTATTTTAAAAGTCAGTGAGTAAATATTTATTTTTATTATTAATAAACATATGCTTTCATTAATTTTTTTGAGAAAATTCCGAATATATACCGAAAACAATTAAAGTTGCACTAAATTCGAATCTACCCATGTAGATATTCAAACTTCAGAGACCTTAGTAACTGCACAAGAAGAAATGGCGAAATATCAGGTATTACTAGCAATCGGTAATTCTTTGAAGTACTGTAATTTATTGCATAATTCTGAATTATATGTACATCAAATTCGGCTAAATGTTTTTTATATATTTAGTAGTTTTCGCATATTTTTGAACAATTATGTAATGTTCATCATGCAACCGGATAAGTCAAATTGATAATATTATTTAATAATTTCATAAATTATGCATATTTAATATAAATGTATCCTTTTTGTACAGTGGATAAATATGATTGAAAATGAATTATGTGGAAGAAAAGTTGTGAGCATGCAGAAAGAAGAGCATGTAATCTATAACACGCTGTATGATAAAAAGTCCTTATGACCCTTTCAATGAATGTGAAAAGCAAATATGTTCTTCCCTATTTTCTTACCTTGCATTTGTAGTTTTATGCTACCTATAGGTGCTAAAGTGTTAGGTCTTGTTTTTTTTTTTTAATTTCTCGATTGAACGGAACTTGACAGCAAGAGCACAATATCCCGTTATAATCGTTAGTAAATACAAATACCAAGCATAGATATGCACCTGGTCATTGTTCAGATTTACGAATAAAATAATCAAGCAGGTAGCGCTAAAAACCAGTCCACTCATGCATTTTAAAAGAAAGTATTTAGAAAGAAAGTTACTAGGAGTATTTTTTTAGTTTTTAATATATTTTTTGGATATGATTTATTATATGCTTTTTGCATTTTTATTTTCTTCAATAATATTTGAAGAAGAATTAAAACGTGATGAATTTACATCGCGATGAAATATCTGACGTTAATTTTACCGGGCGATATATTGACTGGCGATGATTTTTCCGTAAGTATAGATTTATTACATATTTTGAAATAATAAATTCACCAAATTATATATAAATAATGACAATAATACCCAAATCCATTAATTATCAATTTTTTTATAAATATAGAGTACTACAAAAGATTATACATTATTTATGAACTCGGCTTTTGCAGCTTCATTCTATATTTTGTTGAATATTCTGATTTAAATCTGCGTGTTATTGAACCCGGAATAAACGCAAGTTTCTGTAATGTTTTGACATCTGATATATGCAGGTATAATCAGTAAGGTTATATTGAGTCTGAATCAAATTGCCTTTAAAACAATATACTCGCAGAACCATAATTAAAACTTGTTAGTACTTGACAATAAATTAAATCTGACGCCAACTCACAATAACTTTTTAATCAAAAGCAGAATTATATATTTTCCTTTAAACCTGTAATCTATAACTTGCTCACTTGCTTATGATTTTACCTTGCTCACCGTACCATGAAGCCCAGCCACTTCGGTCATGTATCAAAACCATTTCTTAAAAATTAAAAAATTATATCTCATATCGTCCAGGTCCAAAAATTAAAATAATGCATATATATTAATAAGTCTAATGTTTTATAGCAAAAAATTAAATTTATTGAAATGATATAAATGAGAAAACGGTTAAGTTTCATATAATTTGTCTTTATTTTCGACGCATTTCGACTATCAGGTTAAAAAAAAGGGCAAAATTTAAAATATTTCATTTGGCATCCTATTAATTTTTAAGTGCAGTTGTTTCAGAAATATCGAAACTAAAAACAAAATAACGAAAGTAAATATGCCATTTTAGTTTGAATATTCTTTGAAAGAATAAATTATTTTCTTGCCATATACAAATTTTAAGTTTAAAGTTTCAACAGCGTTTATAGACTGAGATCAATTTCAAAGTTACATCTGTTCTTGTGCTGTTGTATATATGTATGTAAGTGGATCCAAACATCATTTGTAGTTGAACAGTGTCAAATATATGTGCCGTCATTACTATTACAACTAGCAAATTAGTACTTCTCAGTAGAGTTTCTAATGTAAGGTCGCTATAAGAAATATTTGGAACACCAAATTAACGAATCAGAAAACAGAGTCACGTCCAAAAATCAACTACTTACCAATATTAGCTGTAATATACGCCGGCTGCATTGTGTAGACTGGTGAACTTAAACATTGATGGACAAATAATAGCACTACTGTAATAAGGGTCGTTGGCAGCATCTGGAACAAAATTTAATAGTATTGCCTTAATTATCTTTAAAATATCACATCACTATACTTTATATTTGAGAATATACGAATTTCCTGTTATTACATGATATATAAAGAAATTACTCTAACAATACAATAAGAAATAGCGCCCTAATGATGTTGCTTTAAGTACTATTAGAAATAGGATAGCTATGTTTGTATGTATTGCTAATGCATTGAGTACTTTTAAGTAAATCAGTAGAACGAAACATTTATTGGGATATTTCACTTTTGTTACATGATTTACCAATAAATGTTTTTAAAAATACATCTATTGCGCATTAGAAAATATATATCCGTTACTATAAATAATAATAATGATTTTGAAATATGATATTATACAATATAGTGCAATTTAGCTATTAATCTCTCATTTAATTCGTAATTTAAATTTTCTTCTTAAATTATTTCATTGTAATCAAATGTATCTACTCCAAATAAAATATACTACTATCCCATATATAAGAGAACACATATGTAATTTAAAAATGAGTTAATTATTGTTTAAATTTAGAAACAAACAATTATTTACATTGGTTATAAAATATATTCCAATTTAATAACGACCAATTTTCTGCATTCACATTATTTCTTCGTTTAAATTCTGGAATATTTAATTAGCAAGAAACAAGTTGCAAACAGAACATATCGCAGAATAAACTAATATTCGATTTTAATTATTTTATACTTATTGACCAAAAGCATCAGCGCAGATTCAGAAATATAGACTAGTGGTGTATTTAAAGTCTGAGCGACGTAGAAAACCAAAATAAATTAACTGCTCCAGTAGAATCTATTATGTCTTTTCAAGTTGTATACTCAAGTAAATATGCTATAAAGTATTCGCTAAATTTGGATACCATTCATTTCTAATTTTACAGAAAGATTATTTTCTAGAAGTGCACCATCTATAAAGGTCACTTTTAGAAGGATAATAGATGCAACAGTTATTTCCTACGGCAACACAAATTGTCTTACACTGTGAAAGGTACAGATTTTATGAGTGCAGGTGATATTCATCCCCTATTATTATTATTAAATTTATGAATAAATGAGACCAACGGATGGTAGATGCATACATGCATGGTAAAATTATTGAATCATGGCCATATTCCCGTACCACATTTATTGTAAATACTTTGACAATATCATAACACTCTTGTATTGATCAATTAGTCATGTAGCTCAGGTATGTTATTAAATCTCTGATAAAGAAATAGAATGGTAATCATCTAAATAATAAACTATCTATTAAGAATTCATTGGAGATATTTTGTGTATACTAGTTTCAGCTACAATTCCCCAATGTAACAGATTGCAACTGAAGTGCACTGTCTGTTGTAAACATGAATTAATTACACGATTTGCTCACTGGTAGCTTAGCTTAAATTTAATTTAATTGGACCATTGAGAATCTCCAATGATATTAAATATCAATATATTATGCAAAATATAGGCAACAAGTTAATAATTAAAGAATACATCGCTCTGAAGCAAACATGTGGTTATTTACAAAGACAAACGATTTTAAAGACAAAACACATGTAAAAAATGTTATCTAAACTACCGTCAACAAAACATGGCAAAAATAATTAACGACTATTTTTTGCAAGAGAAACGAATTTCCAGAATTATGCAACCAGAATTCAATGAATAGTTTACATGGCCTACGCTCCAAAGTTGTACGAGCAATCATATTGATGCTTTGGTTTGAAAAATCTTTACCAAAACTGTTCGAAGCATATTAGTTACCGAATAATAAATAATATATTTAAAAGTACGTTGTTTGCTGTCTCATATGCTTATACATCAAGTAGGCCATCTTAGGAAGATTATTGATGGAATATTTGACCAATCACATTATTAATCATACTGACAAAAGTATTTGTTTTAATATCCAGAATCAGTTATTTTAGTTAATAAAAACCAATTGAGTTATAGGTTGAACCCGAAACATAAATTGAAACGTAGTAGAAATATCCGAGATAATGTTTGATTTCTTTCCTGTGCACAAAGCTGTATTTATACAGTTAATAATGTTACAATAAAATGTAAATTTCGCAAATAATTATTTGATTGTCTTGTTTGCTATGAGTAAGTAATTATCATTTTTTTAAAATAGCATGTTGAAAGTAAACAAACTCTGAATATATTTGACGGAATCCTGCATAAATATTTAAATTCCCACAGTTCAAAGTCTAATATTTAAGTAAATTCACAGTTACTTTTAATTAGTTGTTTCCTCAAATAGCCAGACAAGGTAAAGAAATTCAGTCGAGAACAATGTAGCTCACGAATGGGAAACATTTTATATTTATACGGATGGCAAGTGATAGTGAAAACAGTAGCGAGTGGATATCGTGTTCGTCGTGTTTGTAGGTATACCCAGAAGTATAATACAGGTGGGCAACGCTCTGTCGCACCAGGTCACTGACTTCCGGTGTCGACGAACGCGTCCCACAATACCTCGACAAATTGCTGCTACGGCATTCAAAGGTCGCCATCACTTCACTACCTCAAGGATTAATCAATTTACTGACTCTACCGGTCAAATACGTGAAAAATAATATTATCATAATATATTTTCATAGGATTAGAATACGAATACCATCTGTCGATCTGTCAATCAGTATTCTACCGGCCACATATTTACTATCATTCTATGTGCCTTGTAAAACTTCGCAAAAAAGTTAATTAAGAAATTTTATTTTATATACATACATACCTACATACATTATGCATTTAAAATAATAACTGATTTTTATTTAATTACAAAATATTATCATTTATTTTTAAAATTAATTCAACAGATATAATCATTATTATTTTTATTATCAAAATGAGAGGGTTCGCTAATTATGTAATTATATGATAAAATGATCTAAATTAACAGATTCAATCTTGGATTATGGTTTTAGAGCGGTAAATATAAGCTTTTTTTGAAAATTCATTTAACTGATATGCAAGATTCTATAAAATCAATTTCTAATTTTGAACAAGCAATACACCAATTCAAATTCTTCTGTAGAAGTTAATGTTATGTTTATATTATGCTTGATTATTATGAATTATTTAATTATTACTTTCTAATAAAAAAGTAACAAGTAAGTATAGTAATGATGGAAAAACCAATCGCGAGATTTTAACGGAATTATACCTTTTTACCGTCCCTGAAACGAGTCTAACTATTTTTGGAGTGTCTGTGCGCTATACAGTCTAAACTGTCGAAAGAAAAATTATAATAGTTTTAATTAGTATATGCCTGGCAGGATATTTTTCAAAATGTATTGAAACCGGAAGTGCATGTTTCATTGTTGTTTTCAATGACTGCAATATCTTTAAAACGGCTGCACTTAATTATGTCTATCAATTGTTTATCAGGAAAACAAAATAAATTAAAATATAGATAACGTAATGAACGTGATGTATTTAAAGCATTATTATTAATATTGATGTTTTGTATTTATTCCATATTTCAAGTTAGCAGATTGTCCTACACCAATATAAATAGATCCAAAAGCAATGTATCTTTTGGATATGCCTATGTATTCACTTTTATTCTGTTTTGTGCAGTAATGCTATTTATCTAGTACTAGCTGGGGTTTAATGAACAAATAGATATCCACTCCATTAGTGACCACGATCGCCAAGTAAACATGAAAAACAACGGAATAACTAAAATTACAAAGAAAATACTAAATTTCTTGGCTTATAATTCTTAGCTGTGATTTATACTGGTTGTAGCTTAATTGTGATGTGAAAAATATTTGAAGACATTAACTTCAATTACGTTGTTAGTGATCAATTTGAAATCGTTGACTGTGAATATAAAATCTGAAATCTGCCAGCAACCGATCGCTTTGAAACTATCCCATATGGTCTTACTATTTACTGACTTTACGGCAGAAAAATATGCTCGAGTTCTTCTGGTTGGATATAAAGAATAAAAATATAATTTTTTAACTTATGGAATCAGCATGTATTTTCAATACAAAATAGAAGTAAAAATTGTTCATCGTTATCGTAAAACGTTTCGGTTGGCAAGTTCGATAATTTCAGCCAGATTTTAATTATAACATCACTTAATCAAATAATTCACTTATCAACATTCTAAAATAATAAAAATATTTCTGCAATGATTTAAGCTAGCATTTTACACGAATTCTGAAAAAAAAAAATAATTTTCACAATTAAACGTATTAATATGTTCGATACACATATGATTGTATGTACAGTTTTCATAATTTCGCGAAAGGTTTCCGTTTAGATATACATACATACATAATCATTTATTTATTTACTTGAAATCAAACAAAAATGTATTATTCAATAGATTTTAAAGTAATATGAAAATAAAATAAGCAACAATATCTTTCTAAAATAAATATCACTAATCATTGATTTATGAATATATAGTGATGAATAATTATGAGAGAATAATATAAAAATCTTCGTATTATGTTCAACTAAAACCATTTATGAAATATTTCTTTATAATTTGAAATGTTATGGACTGTTAATATAATAATAAAATGCATATTTTGTTTTTCACTAATTGTAAATAATAATATTTAAAAATGAGGACTTTACTAATATTTTGTTTATTTTAAGTACTGATACACATTTCAAATACAATGGAAAATTCTATATAAAACAATATCCACTTTATTATTGTTACGTTCTCAAACACTATTTAAACTATTATACCGGTGCAAATGTATAATATTGTATTTTAAAAAAATTATTGTTACTTTTAAACCAGGTTTCTTCTCACCACCAGCATTTTTAAATCGAAGCGAAAGTGAAAGATAACACGCATAATAACACGCTATTCAGTAGTATTTAATAACTGTATTTATGATAATTAAATCGCGTAGTGCTCGTTTTAATTTGCAAATGTATAAGCAAAAGACAAATAGTATGACATAATTAGATTTTTCATAAAAAGTAATAAGGTCATCCAAAAATATCAAATAATTGAATCCGCACTCAAGTATGTAACCTAGAACTTGACTTATTTTAAGATAATTATAATTTCCTAACATTTTGTAATAAGTCTACTAATAGCGTCCGGTCTATTTCATGTTATTACCCCAAACGGCAAAAAGTGTCAGAGATCCTGACAAGATTACGGTATATTCAATTTGCAGTACAAAATTTGTATTTGCTCTTACGAATTACGTGCTTCAAAATCGAGAATTGAATACAGTAAAAAAAGTATGCTTGATAAAAACTGCAATTTTGAATACCAAGTTTTCTCAATATTCTTAATATTTTTACTTGATTGTTTTATATCTTAACAATTAGAATATAAGATATGTACTAAAATATTTTCGATGAAATTTAGCCGATATATCAATACGATTATAGAAGGAAATAAAATTATGTAAGTCATAGCAGGTGCCATTTATGTACTTAAATATTTTTCTCTATTCAAATTTTATAAATAGAATATTTAAACAATATTATTTTCGAAATATCAATAATTCAAGATATGAACAATTTTCCTTTAAAATTTGATTGTGGTGTTTTGCTTTTAATTTTTTTTAGCGTTGCTTATTGAGATGACTGGGCATTCATTAAAATTTCGGTAGAAATACAAGAACTCATAAAAACGTAGCTGTCACGCCACTATTCTGGTTTCTTTCAGACAATTTTACTTTGTGACTTGATTCTGAGCGTTTTGATTACTTCTGTAATGAGAAGAGAGACTAAAACTGTAAAACCGGTTACAAATTATTCTTTTTATGAAATTATATTGTAAAAACTTGATTAATTGAGGATATAAATTGTTAGCATTAAAACATTCAAAATTATCCTGAAAATAGTTAAAATTACAATTTATTATTCTATTCCACACACACTTATGTCCATATGTACAATTTTAACACTCAAGTCTTCTATAGTTGCAGAATGTAAATTTGACGAATAGAAAAATTTAAGATAATATTTTCGTAACGTTTTGTTTTGTGATATTATAAACCGCTACTTTTAAGAGCAGGTGATGTTCCATGCATTTGAGAATAGAAAAAATATTATCTAAATATATACATAGATACATAACTACGTACCTATTCCCATAAAAAAGAGAGTGATAGAAAATCCTTTAGATCCGTTCACATTTACACAATATTTCGCCATTTCATAAATGTTGATTCTTTCTTCAATTGTTTTTTTTACGATTACCTAGAGTATTCTTTTCAAAATAAAATTTCTATGAAAAATAGGAAATCCCAAAGATGCGATTGAAGATCAAGACCAGTCCGGAATTTATGAAATATATTTTGATGAGCGTGGAGTAACATATATTGACATGAACTATTAAAACTATATTTAAAGATCGAATTACCTATTTTAAAAATATTCTATTTAAAAAATGTAGAGTGTCTAAACATGATTTATTCACAACTTATCCTATCAGAAATGATAATTTAAAACTAGTGACATTCGTATATTCTAATAAATAATTAGACTCTTTAGGAAGTTTTTTTTTAATTTAAATAAAATAATGAAATTTAGTGAAGGTCATATATATTATTCTGAACTCTACGATCTATTAAAACACCTTAGATTGGCAAGCTATATAGATGTAAGGATAAAGATGAATGGCAAATGATTTTGAAAACGGGATGAATTTACTTTTAGTTTATTTTAAGTCAACAGCTACAGACTACAAATTTAATTTGTAATAATACATTTGTTTCTATATTTTTTTCATAAATCAATACTTGCTACTTTATAAAGGTCTATTGGAAACTTTTATGACATATTCCGCGCTGTTATTTCCTATGATTTATCGCTGTTACAAACGTGTAACGTGACCGAGTTCACTTTCCAATGACATGGTGGTAGGCAATGAGGGTGCCATCGCAATTATTTTGGTATCAGTGAAAAAAAAATTTACTAATTTATAATGACATATTGCGTTGAATAAATCTTGAAAATATAAAATATGAAATTTAGATAATTTTTTCTATTATATATATTGCATTTCTTATACGGACTTATTTCTCCCAATACTTTCAAATATAACAAATTATTTTTTGCCAATAATCTATAATTGTTTGTTACTAGTGTAAAATAATTTGAAATGAAAGTTATTGGATCAGGTCTAACGTTTTGGAATAATTGCAGGATCTATGTACATACAATAGATACAAGATATTAAATTTTGAAACATATACTAAAATTGATCAGGATATCTCCGTTTATGTTCAGTATTACCTTTACCGAATATGATTCTGTTGATGATTAGTAAATGTACGTTATACAAACTAATTAAATAAAAATAGTACAGACAAATACAGAACTACGTTGCTTAGTGTGCAATAAGCAATAACTAATATTTAAAATTTAATTATACTGACATTTCCGGCTTGAGCATAAATATCTAAAACAGCAGGTTTCATGTTTCAAGTAAAGAAAAGGTTGCAAAACAACCTGCTTGTTACCTACATTACGTTAATAGTACGTTTTTTATTGATCTGAAGGTTTTTTATATTTCCTAATATCGCTGTTTTTTTATGAATGAAAGTTTGTAGAACAGACATGTATATATTCTCATTTCACGGATGAGATTATCTTAACCACCTTGCTGTAAACGACTTAGATTTATAAAATGGATTCATTACCATCGATGTGTTTTAGACATAAAATTTACAACCAGTAACACAATTTATAAATGAAACATTAATTTCAAGCTTCAGATCTACGATAGAAAGACAAGAATATATTTACAATTTGTTCCAGAGATTATGACTCTAGTTTGAAGTCACTAAACCCACGTGCTTAAGCATTGTACAATAACTATTAAACATTAACACAAAAAAGATGTAAATATGTTATGTGTATCACAGTAAGTCAATACTTCTAAAAGTATTGTGCATAAAATAATGATTATTAGTCAATTGGTAGAAATGGAAAATTATAATAATAAATTATTTTGAAAGGTGGACAAATAAAAACAAATTTGTCCTAAAATTTGAACTACTTTGCAGCATTGCGTGCACGCCAACTTTTTACTTTCTTCTACGCAGTATAAGTAACTATTGTAATCATGACAAATTTTGATCTCGAGATTTTAACGGAAATATAGGTTTTGATCTTCCCTTAATCGATAGCGATTATTTTTGGAATGATGTCCTTCTGTGTGTGTGTATGTGAGCGCTCAACAGCCCCAGCGGCTGAAGGAAAAATTATGAAATTTTAATCATAAGATTTGCATATGCCTGGAAAGAAATCCTTTTATTTTTGAAGAAAATATACAAACCGGAAGTTCTTGTTTATTCTAGTCATTTTTTGCGTTTTCTGCAATTACTCGAAAATGGTTGAAGTTACAGAAAAATTGTTTTGATTAAAATTAATGATATTAATATTTAAGAAAACTTTTATTTGAAAATTTCTTACAAAAAAGGTACCGGAAACAAGAAAATGGCTATTGAAATTTGTTCTTATCATAATTATTTTCACATAAATCGTATCACTGTGCCTGTCAATTATTTAATAGAAAAACAAAAACCTTAAATAATTTGGAGTTTGACACTTTTTATTTATTCTAAGAAATAATTTAGTTAAAAGGGGTTCCTACGTTTAGTAAAATATTATAAATTAGAAAAAGAGTCTAAATATGATCTAAGCGAAATGCGTATAAAAAAGTTCACTGCATGACACTACAGATGTTTATATATTGATTTCCTTTCGTTTTAATTATCGAAATAATAGTTGTGAAGATTATCATAAAATAAGCGAATGAATCTGCTAGTCAAAAATGAATAAAATAAAAATTTTAAAAACCGTAATCAGCTTCCTGTACTCAATATTTTATTCTTCTCACTCAATATTTACAAATAATTAATTTCAATAATTTAATATAAATTTATACAGGCTAATTATATTATAATTATTTATATATTTATTGTATCGTTTACTAATTGAAATATCGTAATTTTTCAGACTTGCAAAAAAACAAATAAAAAACGTCCCCTACCAAACCTCACTGTCTGGCCAATAAGCGTGTCAAAAAAATCAATCTATATTATTACCATTAATAGAAAACCAATTAAATTAGCCGTCAAACTGACAAAATCAGATTTCTTTTATATTCTCTGATTAGCGTTCATTTCAAATCATCAAGATGAACAAAAAAAAAATCAACAAAACAACAATCACTTGTCAGAATGTCACCTGCTATTATTTGTCAAAATTTTATCTAAAAAATGGACACCAACCGCAGAGTTGTCAATTCGTATCAGAAAATATATTCCATTCTACAATAAAATAAGACTATAGTATTATATTTCAAGTGATATTCGAAACGAAATTTAAATATGTTAGTAGTATCAACCCTAAAGTATTTAATATTTTAGAGTAACTCATTTAAACCACATGCCAGCAATCTCAGTTCATTAAACATTGCTAACGTAAATTCACAAGCGATTACATGTTTTGGTGTGTAGTATGTATTTCGTGACTCGCATCTTGAGTAGATAGTTTAGTTTACTATAGAAGGTATGAATTACCTCTTCAGAGAATTTTTTATAATGAAAATTTACATAATTTTGAAGTTATAAGTTTGTATATGATGATGTATATTTCAAGCGATTTTTTCATGATTTGAACGGGGAGAACGCCGAGTGAGATACAACCAAATTTACAATCCTTTTTCTTACCCCTTGAAAGACCACGAACAATGTGTATGTGATGCCCCATAGGTACTGATTATCTCATTAAACATGTCAATATTTATATGATATGAGGGTTGCATCATTTTAGATATAAGGCGTTTTACCTTAACATAATAATTCAATTTTGACACATGTAAAAAATAGCTGGGTTCAATGACCTAATGACGGCATCTGTGATTGCTGGTTATGTTATAAGTCTCAGAATGAGGATTTAATGTACATAGTAGATTGCCAGTAAAATACAAATTAAACTTAATTAATTATTCTATTAATTTATTTTCAATTCGTGTTTGAAGTGAACTTGCTAATTCCTCGGAGAATTCACTCCTTGCTTGCTGCTTAATCCTTCAAATACTTATTTTAGTGATTCTCTTAAATTACATCCAAAATTGTAAAACATAAGAATTATATATATATATATATATATATATATATATATATATATATATATATATATATATATATATATATACATATATATATATATATATGTGTGTGTGTGTGTGTGTGTGTGTGTGTGTGTGTATGCTTGGAGAAACTGTCTGTTAGTTATTGCTAAGAATTAAATGTGACAAATCTGCATGTATAACTGTGGAAATGTTGAGAATCTAAGTTTGCTCAATTGTTGGACAAAAATTTTAAACTATTTTTAAGTTTAAGGTAAGTTGCATGAAAGTATTATAGTGAGGAAGTTGAGTCGCATATCACGTATAAATTTGCATTATTGACAAGGTGGCTTTTGCCGGGAGTTTAGATCTGTTTTCCCTTATTATGATTGTCAAACTTGCTTTATTGTTTTCTTAATCAAGAGATGGCGTATGATAGTGTAAATTTAAGTGTTGTATATTGATAATATGCCGGGAGTATGTGTTGATTGTAGATCAAATAAAATTGATGTGAAACAAGATTACGTGATGTCGCCGATCAATATGTGGTTTAACTGTTGGTGGTACGACTGCTTTTGCTTATGTAGATGATGGGATTTTTGATGAATCAGAAATTCTACTGAGTCACGATACAGAAAAAAGAAGTGCATCTTGAACCGAATGTAACTAAATGTTGCTTGAAAAGGATATATTCAGCAGAACAGTGTTCGTTGGACAGTAATTGGTGCAACCTAAATAGCTTATTAAGGTAAGAAAGTAAGATTACAGGACTCGAAAAAATATGTTTGCTTGTAAAATTTTAAAGGCTTTAGGAATGTTTTCGAAATATTTAAACATTTCCAAGGATGCAAGGTTACATAATTTTGTTCTTGAACCATTGTTGGTGCAACGAAGGTGAATGTTATGAAAACAAAACTTAAAAGTATTGTGACTGTTATATAGAAATGATTGTAAAGACGTATGCAATGTATCTATGACGGACTTTGGGTACAATATTATTAAAATCCTACGTAGAATAGATTAGTCTAATGAGATGATATGCTCATGTTGAGAGAATGTTGAATGAAAGATTGTTGAAGATGATTTGAAGCGAATGAGATGAATGGTGTGAAAATGCGGAGTTGTCCCTCGGAATATATATAAACTAGAATCAATGGCACTTTCACCTATCTGCCAAAATGAGACATTCTAAATAATCTATATATTTAAATATTTTACCCGATGAAACCAAAATATAATAACTAAGCTTATAGCACTTGTGCATTTTCAAGGCTCTATTCATGAATTTACACATTTATTGGTTAGTTTAAGAATATATAACGCTTTTATATATTAAACTTTCATTAAGCATAGTAAATAAATAAATTCTCTTGACAATTTAAAGTCATTTTTGCATGAACCAAGAATTATATGTTCAGAACCAAACCACTTCCATCATCTTATGAGTGGATCAATGATTATGTAGTAAAAATATGTTTAATCTTTTATAAGAAAAATAAATATTCAATAATTCCAATAAAAATATAATAATATAGAAGCCATCACATGTAATATATTACTCGCATTAACAACATTTTCCTACATCACATAGACCTGAATTACCAAATAGCTATCTACAGATGATAGAGCGTATTTCTGCTACAATTTACTGACAAGCAATGCAACTAATCCATCACGCTGATAATATTTTATATTTTTGTTTTTATTATATAATTTTATTTCGATATTTTATGTATATATAAATATAAGTATGTATGTATATATCTAGGTAATCCTGGATGATGCCACACGCGAATATTTTTACACGTGCTGAATATTTATGCAAGGAACTTAACCACGCGTACAGTTTTAAACATGCAGTTTCAAGTCATCCATTACCTATAATTACCTATATCGTAAACGTTACCGTTAGAAGTTCTTTTAGCAATTCGTTGTTGATTTGTTTTTCATTCTATATTTAAGAACATATATTTTAAATAAAACTCGCACTGTTTAATGCTAATTTGTATAATATATTACACCAGTTTCCGCATAACTGGTCTTCGGAGGTTGACTTTTTTTATATTATTATTTTGGTTTTCATTTTTTCAACAGGATTCATTCAAATTAAAACGGTTTTCCTCTCCGAATTGTGCGGTATTTTGTTTTTAATTAAAAACAGTTCATTTCGCAAATTTACTTTGGTTTGTCATTGATATCTGTATAAGAGGTCAAGGTTATCATATTACAATGAAATTTATAATAGTTAATTAATGTAATTAAGAAATGTGAATTATTTAAATTACTGTTTGTATACCTATTGTTATTAAACATTCAATCAACGAATTTGCTAATTTTAATCGTATAGTTGATAGTAGTTTATTTGTATGGACAGGTGCTTGTTTAAAATAAATTAATGTATTTTGTTCCATTCGATTAAACTAACCCTTTTCTGTTTTAGATAGTATTTTTTGTTGATTAATTAGTAAGCATGTCTTATAATATTAATTAATTTAAGGGCTATCCAACAATGTTGAATTCTTCTTTTTCCTTTTATACACACATTTCATTAGCGCGCAGAAATTTAATTATTATAATATACAGTACGCTGTATATGTTTTATACCGATACTGAAATCTAATATGAAATATTTCATATAATTTATAAAAATGTATTAAAATTCGCAGAGAAATATTAAATCAATCTAGTGAGATCGTGCAAGTTTAACATATTTTTCCATTTACTAGAGATTTAGACAGAATCAACGCATACATTTCCTAAATAATATACTGCCAAGTGGAATTGTTACTTGTCGAATGTCCACAACATCAAAATCCCACATTATATAATCTAAACCTATCATACTTACTCATTTATTGAATTAAGGACTTGGTAGATAATTAATTCGTTTCATATTTTGTTCTTTCGTTATTATAACTTTATAACCACTTTAGGTATTTGTAAATATCAAAATCTAGGTGATTAATAATATCAAAGAATACTAATTTATTTTCTTTGGTTAAGCGAAGATAATCATTAATTAAAATATTTGATAATTTACGTTAAACAAGTATAAAATTATTTTACTATCTTCTAATTGTTATTAATTTTTATCGTTATCTTAGTTTATTAAATTCCTAAATCTGTTATTTTATATTTTGGATTTATAATTTAATTTTAATTATTACAGGTATAATTCTTATTTTTATTATAGATGTGAATTTAAACATTTAATACCTACTCTGTGACTTGGTTATCTTATTTTGCTGGATTTAACAGCTAGCAAATTTATGTTACACAATTAATCAAAATTTGAAAACAAATTCTTGAAAAAATATATCCATGCACCCGGTGAACACTCAAGTGAAGATAAGTAGTCGAAATTCCTTCTACCAAACACAATTATATTTAATTTTCTAAGATAATTTGTCATTGATTTTCTAGGTCAATTTTGACTGCGTTTCTTAATATATTAATTAATTAAAATGACAATAGAAAATCATATATATGTATTTCAAAAGCCAAGACTTTTCGAATAATGACATCATTTTTTTTTAATGGAACCAAGTGCATATAATTTGCACTAAAACACGTATTATAAAATTGATCAAAAATTATTTATATTTCTTATTACAAATATTCGATGTCTACATATTAATACATTTTTACAAATTTCATTTGGATTAATGAAGATCAAAAATTGGTTGAAAATTTAAACTTGTATAATATTTTATGACTCCATCATCGCACAACTAATTATTCATAATTTCTTACAATAAATTATATTGTATTATAATTAAAAACCGGACATTTAATTAATTTGTTTTGTACTTATTTTAAGTATATGATCTATTATAATAATTTTTATTTAATTAATAGTATAATTAACAAAGAGTTAAAAAAAATTGACATTCCGTATCTGCATAAGTATTTCGTAATAAGAACATTAGAAATCTTATTAATAAATTAAATAACCCAAAATAAAAAAATAATATTTATTAAAAACTATTTTGCAGGATGACAATCATTACAAAACTGTTATTCACTACTAATACGAGTATAATTATAAAACAAAAATAAAAACTCACCGTAATGGACTAGAGGAAATCAAAATAATAAATAAATAAATAATTAAATTCTAAAAGTAAAACCATCAATCATCACAAATACATAATTCGTTTATATTCGCAAACAAAAAGAAAAAACCCGAAACTTTTTTAAAAATATGTTATCCAAACTCTATGAGCGACAACGTAGCATGTTCACATTTAGTTCGTTTGATTTTCGCGCGCTTTATCGTTTGTTACCCGCACTCACTGAGCGTATATACAGTGTGTATATAGATGGATGCATGTATATGTGTGGTGTCCGTATTGGTAGCGCGGTCACCGTCAACTGAAGACCGTGGTAGTGTACGGCTCTTCAAGTTCTTCACTCACCACCATCAATATCCAATGGTAGGTTAAGGTGAATGACCCTATGGCGAGGCTCGCTGAGTGCCGTTGTTGTGGCTTGCAAGTTGACTGTTAGCCTTCGGACATCTTCACCTGTACCATAGCGTGTTATGATTAGTGGGGATTACAAGAAACCGTTAGATTTTCGGAGTCAGTTGCCAGTTTGATGGAATTGTTGATTTGGTTGCGGTCCATCAAGCGCCTTTAACTTAATAGTTCTATATGAAATTCAAACTTCAAATATTTCACAAATACAAGATTTATAGCTTCGCATAATCTTCCTGCTAGGTTACTTGTTACGCAATTATAAAGATTTTGGTCACTAATCGTAGTAAACATTACCAAAGACATATTTGATGTCAGATAGTTGACATGATTCCTGAGACATCTAAACCACATCGCTATCCAGAAAAAATACTTTTGGATTTCGAATATTTACAACTAAAAGTGACCATCAATAATAATAAATATATAAGTTACGCAAATATTTTATTTGAAAAACATAACTGGAGGGTTTAAGGTGATACAGTATTAAAAATATTATGATCCCGGCTCAGTAGAGGGAGTTAGCGATCAGTATCAATGTCGTTTTGCTAAACTTTGTCAGATGTCGTTCATTATTCTCTTATAGGAAAATATTGACAACCTTATGTCTGGATTGGGATGGACAAGGGAAGGATAAGGATATCACCATGTCTCGGTGTAGAAATTTGCTTCTTCGAAAAGTAGATATTTTCAGAAATGTTCAGTAAAAACTTGAATTAAAAATTCGAATAACTGACGAAGTTATGACGACGCACAGTGGTTCAATCGGTCAAATCCCTGGCTAAAAACCAGCGTTTTAATGTAATACAAAACTTTAAACGCTTATATCTCGAAACTATGTTTTCAAATCGCATCCCCAAGATTTCTCAGGATCTACTTAACCAATTTGCTTTATTCTTTCTTTCTGCTGAAGCTTATTATATTTAAGAGTCTTTGTCGAGAGGATTTTGTTTTATTTTGAAAGATATAGTATTTTTGACTTGTAAAGACGAATTTCTTACCCCAAAATTAAAGTTAAAAATGAAAAAGGCCGCCATTTTGTTAATAATCAAAATTTCAAAAATCGGGTTCGAGAAGGACTAGTTTTGACTTTCAAAATTAATAAAAACGTACGCTTATGTGTTTCAACTGATTAACTGCCGAGATATCCTGGGGTTACGGAATCCGGACCTCCGCGCGATTCGCCATATTGCCGCAATTGAGTGTTTTTTTTTCTTGAAAAATTGTGATTTTTAACGTTGTTGTATACACCTTTGTTACGGTAAAAAAATTAAATTCGCAAGTGTATCAATAAAGCAGAAAAAAAATTAACAAAATAGTGCTATTTTTTTACTTTCAAAACCTATGTACTCCCTTAAAGTATTTCACAGATAAATAATATTTTTCTTTCATGGTCAACAACGCACATTTAATGTATTTATTTGTCGAATATTTTATTTTCTATTTGGAAATTCGAAATAATAACATACACATACACACATACACCCCCATACACACACGTAAACATCTCGAGATCGAATTTTTTGGGTTACGTTACTTATACTTCGTATAAGATAGTAAAAATAAGATATTTCAGTACTATTTGATAATTACTTCTTTAACTGATTAAAATATATTAATATCTTTTCAAATATTAGCTGTCATTTTAGATCAAAACAAAAGTGAATCACATACATCCAAGACAATCTCTTTTCTCATATAACAAGACCGGCTTATTGCCTGCCGGTATATGTCTACCAGGAATTTATGAAAATTGCTTCTTTGCTATATTTTTTAATATATCCCTACCGGATAATCAATCAAATCTATGAACCTCGTCATATCTGTCCTGAAATCAATAATACACAACACTCCAAATATGTATTCACTAGTCGCCACTATATATCAGTGTATTTTAAAGAAATAAAAATACATTCAAAACAATTGTACAAAATCTTCATACTTTACCGATTTCTAGAATATTTTGTTTAAATATAAGCAACAGAATAGCTAGAACAACCGATGTTGGTTTAACGTGTTAAATAAATTCTTGCGATCGGAATTTATATAACCTTTTAGAGATATATCCTACACAGAAAGAAAAACTTTAGAGAAATTGACTAATTGCAATTAGTTGTTTATACATTAGCTAAAATATCTATAATATTAGTTAGAACAACTAAAGTTGAATAGATGAATTATCTAATGAAGAATATATATTTTTAGTTAAAAATATAGGTCGTTCAAATAAAACAATAGTTATTTGACCTAATACATTAGCTGTTTTCCCTAAAAAATTAGAGCATTTAAAACTTTAGTTGGCTATTCTACAAAATAGATCAATTATCTAATGTTCGTTTTTGCTGTGCAACTAAAAATATAGATGTTTTATCTATTTAAAATATATGTGTCTGAGAACAAATTAAAATGGTCTTTCAGCTAATATATATAGTTGTTTCAGATACTGAAAATTTGATGATTCGTCTATAGTTGTTGATGATTCGGCTATTTAAAATATATGGAACTGATAAAGAATGAATGAGTGAGTTGAAGAATATTATTGGTGGTTTTACCTAATGCAAATAGATAATATATCTAAAGAATTAGATCAATTTGAATACGTTGCTTATTTAACTGTGTAGTTTAGTAAACTACAATGTAATAATATTGTGCAACATATATATCATATTCGCGTTGTCTGTGCACCCAACATATTTTGAACATAATGAGTGAAGGGCCAAGGCATTAGGAGTGGGAACGACTTCTTATTCTATGGAAGTTAGATGCCCTGAGACCTGATTTCAAAGGTAAGTTAAAGTTGATTTTGTGATAAAATATAACCTAAGAATATTTGTCAAAATAAAGGATTCTGACACGTTTTTATATATTTATGTACTATATATTTATGTATATAATTAATGAAACTAATCCATTTTAGGGTTTTGAAACACATTAGCCACAAGAGAAGTAAATACAGTTCAAAGCTGGGTTGAGTCCCTTCCAATTTCTATTAGAAATCAGAACGAACCTCGTCAGATGCATTTGTAAGGTTTCGTTCCAGATGTTGTAAAAGAATTAATTATTGTGCACATATAATTAAGTTAAACCACCATTTTTGTAACAGTATATGTAACTATTATGTAATTTTTTATTATTTAAATAAATATTTTTACTAAATTTATATGTTTTAGATTATGTTATAAACCAATATAATTAGATAATTCATATATTTATTTATATTGAAAACATCTAACATTATTAGTTGATTAATATATTCCAATTATTTAAAGTGTCTAATAACATTAGACAATTTAAATATTTAAAAGGATTTTTTATCTATTTTAAATAGATAAATTTTCTGTTATTTTTAGTTTATTCACCTAAACTAAATAGTTAATTTACGTACTGTTTTTGGTAAAATAACAAATCATCATTCGATAAACTAACTATTTCTATTTTATAATTTGACTAGTTAAGTAGATATATTAGATGAGTTGACTATTCCTAATTAGATAAATCAACTATTGTAATTAGAAGGCTGAAAATCAATGACGAACATTAGATAAATTATCTAGAGTATTAGGAGATTTTTCAAATCTTTTTTTTCTGTGTAGAATAATTCTTTATTTGTTATTTTTGTTCTCTCTTCTTCCCTTCATCTAACTTTTCAAATCGTCTGTGGAAATTAAGATTTATATTTTCATAGATTTGACCATAAATATACATAAATCATAAAAAACAATTAATTCATGCCGTTAGTTTCTTTAAGGCATCGATATGAAAGCAATAATAAAGAATCGGACATGAACCACAATAGCATTCAGACTGTAGAAAACACGGTATTTCATTTAATAATGACAGGAAAATAAATTTTAAAATATGTATTTTTAAATTCTTCTCTTATTATATCTTCATGCTAATTTAAATCAACCAACGAAATTTGTAATTCTCTTTAAAATACTCGTATCTACCTATGTCTTGTTTTTCAAAATTACACGTTATACATACAAATGTTGTTTATTCCATTTCGGCTATATTTATTTTTGTCTGCTAATTTATTTAATTAAATTTAAAAATTTTGTTTGATGTTCTATATGCGATGTTTTATGTTTGATTCTTAAAAAAATAATTATTGCCTATATACTTGTATTAGAGGTGCAAACTTTTCATTTTAGATTGCATTACTAATTATAGCTTGCTCGATTGGAATTTGAAATGTTTCTCTGTCGTATTGGTGATATATTTAATGTATCAATTGTGGGGATAAAATTTGATAGTAAATTTATATGTTTAAGAAAAATGTCGCGCTAAATCGTCCGATCTCGAATTGAATTAGTGTCAAAGCCAACCCTCTAAACATGGATTTATATTCATAATTGCTATTTGTAATTTGAATTTAAAAAGCTTTAGTAATGAGAATAAAGTCAGCCTGTGGCATTGAAGAGTTTTAAATAGCTTTAAAAAATGAACAAATTGAGTGTCAAAGATTTCAAAGAAAACTAAATTAATACCTACAGTATAAAAAAAGAATCTGCATTGCTAATGAAAGAGTGACAAATTGCTGGTAAAGTTTTATATCATGAATTTCATTATGGATAAAGTTCTCATGTTTTTAAAGGCGAGCGAATATGTAAAATGAGTTTCCGTATAAGCTTCCCTACAAAATATAAATATATTACTGATATATGTGAAAAATCATTTCCACACATTTTTATTATTAAATAAGTTTTATTCATTAGTTTCTCACCTACAAGTTTTATTACTGATAACTTATAACGAACACTGATTTCTATCAGTATTCAACTGCATAAGCTGTCTGCATATAAACCCACGTGGAAGATTCTGGAAGTTTGAAAGTTCTGTGGAACTTTCAGTATCATTTACAATTGTAACCCGTATATTGTCGATGCGACTCGATAATTTCAGAATTATATACCATACAGAAAAATTTAGTGAATCAGGGTTGGGTAGGATTAGTTTAAGGCAATGTTAATAAAAAAGCAACACAAAAGTGATGTAGCCATTTCAACAACCACTACTAATTAATATCGAATTATTATCGCTCTTGTCTAATAGAGGTCACATTTAGAATTCCACCAATTTAGTTTGGTAACTCAAGATAAGATAGTTCAATTTTTTTAAATTCAGGTAATTTTGAAATTCTATATCAAAATTAATTGAAATTTTAGAAATGCAGATTTTTTTTTTAATATTCATTTAAAACATCTGCAGTGTCATGCACCGAACTTTCTTATACGCATATGGGTTAAACCACATCGTAGTTTCATTATTTATCTAATTTATAATATTTGTTCTGACCTTTGGAACACTTTTGCGCTAAATATATTTCTTTGAATAAATATAAAATGTCAAATTTCAAACTATTTAAGTCTGTTTTGTTTTTTTTGATAAACAATTGACAGGCGCAGATGATACGATTTATGTAAAATTAAATGTAATATGAAAAGATTTCAAGAGCCATTTTCTTGTTTCCGGAACCGTTTGAGAAAAAAAGTTTCAAATAAAAGTTGTACAAAATGCTGATATCTATAATTTTTACTGTAACAATTTTTCTTTAACTGCAACCGTTTTTGAGTAATTGCAGAAACTGCAAAAATTGACTAGAGTAAACATGCACTTCCGGTCGGAATATAGTTTTCAAAAATAGAAGGTTTTCGTGCCAGGCACATACAAATCTTAAGTTTAAAATTTCATAATTTTCCCTTTAGCCGTTTGGGCTGTAGAGCGCGCACATACACACACACACACACACACACACACACACACACACACACACACACACACACACACACACACACACACACACACACACACACACACACACACACACACACACACACACACACACACACACACACACACACACACACACACACACACACACACACACACACACACACACACACACACACACACACACACACACACACACACACACACACACACACACACACACACACACACACACACACACACACACACACACACACACACACACACACACACACACACACACACACACACACACACACACACACACACACACACACACACACACACACACACACACACACACACACACACACACACACACACACACACACACACACACACACACACACACACACACACACACACACACACACACACACACACACACACACACACACACACACACACACACACACACACACACACACACACACACACACACACACACACACACACACACACACACACACACACACACACACACACACACACACACACACACACACACACACACACACACACACACACACACACACACACACACACACACACACACACACACACACACACACACACACACACACACACACACACACACACACACACACACACACACACACACACACACACACACACACACACACACACACACACACACACACACACACACACACACACACACACACACACACACACACACACACACACACACACACACACACACACACACACACACACACACACACACACACACACACACACACACACACACACACACACACACACACACACACACACACACACACACACACACACACACACACACACACACACACACACACACACACACACACACACACACACACACACACACACACACACACACACACACACACACACACACACACACACACACACACACACACACACACACACACACACACACACACACACACACACACACACACACACACACACACACACACACACACACACACACACACACACACACACACACACACACACACACACACACACACACACACACACACACACACACACACACACACACACACACACACACACACACACACACACACACACACACACACACACACACACACACACACACACACACACACACACACACACACACACACACACACACACACACACACACACACACACACACACACACACACACACACACACACACACACACACACACACACACACACACACACACACACACACACACACACACACACACACACACACACACACACACACACACACACACACACACACACACACACACACACACACACACACACACACACACACACACACACACACACACACACACACACACACACACACACACACACACACACACACACACACACACACACACACACACACACACACACACACACACACACACACACACACACACACACACACACACACACACACACACACACACACACACACACAGACACACACACACACACACAGACACACACACACACACAGATGGACGTCATTCCAAAAATAGTCGGAATCGATTCAGGGAAGGTCAAAACGTATATTTCCGTTAAAATATCGAGTTCGAAATTTTTCATGATTACAATACTTACTTATACTGCGTATAAGAAAGTAAAAAGATGCATCGATAGACTCGACTTTGGGTTTGTCAAAAAGTGAGAAGGATTTCTTCACCTTTACAATACTTTTTCAGCTCTTTCCCCAGTAGCACAGTAATATAATATAAACATTGTTTTGACATATTGTCACAATGTGGTTAGGCCTAACATAGTACAATATTTATGGTATATGTCAGACCCAGTAGCGCGCTGTGTTTAGCTATCTAGATTTTTGTACTCGTTTCTACGTTCCGCACGTTATATTAGGAAGTTAAGTAAGGGAAAAAACTATTTGGCGATAAATGTAAATAACTACTTCCAGTTTTAAAACAGGTTTCATTACATTTTAGGTAAATTTGTGCTAGCTTCAAATAATACGCCACTGGTATTTGTAATACATTGTAGAAGCAAGCGCATGCGCTATAACAAAACAATGTTATAGCGCTTGCGCTTCACATGCATTATTGAGCCAAGATACAATATATATCCAATATTTATTTTATATTGGTTTGGCATTTGGTGCTACTAGGGTAGTAGAGGAATGTATAAAACAAATAGTAGAAATAAATTCATTTCGTGCTGCAATTCCTTTTAAATAAATAGTGTACATTCTTAATCACTAAGTAAGTAAAATCAAAACCCAGTTGCCCAATAAGTTTTCAAATGTCAATTAATTGTGAAATGAAATCCAATTTCCGCAAACTGTAATGAAATATGTAGTAAGAATTGGATACGGCTAAATAGATATACAAATCAATAAAATATTTGATAGTTTTAATTGTCTTTGATAAAATAATAATTTGTGACAAGGTATTCTGCCTTTGATATAATTTAAATATATATCATTGTTTTTCACAATAAATATTTACTGCTTTATTTAACGCTTGGGCAGAGAAACACTATATCGCTTAACACTTATTAACTAATATTTATTTACAGTTACTTATATTTATAAATTAATATTTATTTCTACAAATCACTATTTATTTTCACATTTAACAAATTGTTAACAACTAACTACGAACTCTGATTACTGACAGCCCCAACTGTGTGCTTATGTACCCTCGTTGAGGCTTCTGGAAACTAGAGATTCCAACTTCCAAGAAGAAAAACTTTCTAGATTACATCTGGAACATTTACGTAAGCAACCCGTATGTCATTTCGGTATTGTGGTAACATACCTCGCAGGTATTCAATATCTGTATAATACAAATATGTAATTGTAACTGATAATTTTCTGAAATGATTAAGCCAACTAATGAAAAGAAACAGATTAAATTATTTTCTAACGGAATATATGCTGTAGTCAGAAAAAGAAACACAAACCAATTATTATAAAGTGGGTTAAAGAGATTGATACAGAATAATATCAAATAATAGAGTTTTATTTTCAACAATAATAAGAAAACATTTTTATTATATAAAATTTTATCCTACTTTCATATGAAACAACCTTAATTAATAATTCCTCATATGTGATATGTCGGTCTTTATTTTAATGGTAAAATTATTATTAGTTTATTTTAAATAAACAAGTAAATAGCATAATATAAATTATAAAATATTTATATTATATACGTTAAATAGCAAATAAAGTTCATCAGATTCTGATATTTAATTCGATAATTAAAATATCTAATACGTTAATTAAAAATCCAAAATACGAATAAATTCCCTGCCGTCAAATCTGGTTAAAAATTATTTTAATAGAGAATTTCAATAATGTATTGTTCAATTCATAAAATATATATGTATCTCATTATCCTTATTTTATGATATTCAATTACTACTTAAAATTACCATACAAAATTACTCTTCTTATTCAAACATTTAATTTTGGTCGTCTAAAAAATATATATGATATCCTATTTAATTAACTTCCATTTTTCATTAAAAAAATTCTAATCTAATATTGAATTGCAAACGTTCCCGCCTTTTATTAGATATAATTAATTAAATTACTAATAAAATTAGGTATAGCACTTGTAACTTGTGGCGAAATATCTCTTCAAAATTTTGGTTATAATACTAATTTTTTTTTTATATATAAATATATATATATATATATATATATATATATATATATATATATATATTTATATATATATATATATATATATATATATATATATATATATATATATATTGTATATGCTAGTAATTAAGACATGATTCATAAGTTGACCGCAAGATATGACAGATTTATTTTTATGTTCCTATATTTCCTATTTATCTCTGGTGTATTTGCAAAATTACCCCCATGCATTCGCAGAACAATTAAGTGATACTATAATGTGCCCATTTTAAATGAAAAACAATATATATTTTTATAATAAATGTATATCATGTCGCAGCAAGATTAAAGTAATAAAAGTATTGAGCCGTCTGAGTGCAGTACACCGTCAGCGAAAAATTTCGTCACTTTTACTAACGTTAAGCGGATGTATGTAGGTAGCATATGCAATGTACCATATACTTTGACGCTTATTTTTGATTTACGATTTTATAACATACTGAGCATCGTCTATAAAATCTTTAATAACTCTGATTCATGCCATTATTTACCAATCGTTTTACAAATATTCTCACCATAACTGGCATAATCTATTTCATATTCACTATTCATATTATCATTTCATAAAATCATTCTTATAAAAATATCTGTATTTACAATAAATACATCTGTCACATTGTACAACTAACATAAATAAATAATTTAAAAGTTGGTTGCATAAAATCGTTGAGTAAACTGGTAATAAAGCGGTACACTAAACCACACGGCATTTTATAATAAAATAACACCCGTTATTTTTGGAACGAACTAGGATGTAGACCAAAACGCCCTCCTTTAGACATCATTTTAAAGGAAAGTCGGTTGGGTATTATGAATGAAGCTTAAATCCTTGATATAATGCCGTTTAGTAACAGTTTATAACGCATACTTGATCGACTTATTAATTAGAAAATCATCACGTATTTATTAAAAATGAGTTTATTTAACCCATTACTGTATCAATCCAAGGCACAAATTTTTGTATGTTCGTGTACACGCCCGGTAAATGTTCTCTTCCACATCCGATACCCCAAGATACGAGCCCAATAAGCGTACGACGACCCTCTAAGGACATCGTTAATGGACCACCTGAATCACCTTGGCACGAATCTCGTCCTCCCTAATCAAAAATATCACAAAATAAAATATTGTTTTTATTGAAGCAGCAATTTTTATAACAAAGCTCAAAACGAATTTGTGCGATTACAAAAGCTACCAGATAATCTCTTTTCACTATTTTGATTATGTTGAATAGAAAACATTTACCTACGAATAAATCAATTTTGTCTAAAATAATAAATTTTATATGAAATATTATGTGGAATTTTATTTATGATCGATATATGTAAAGATTGTTGCTGGTTTTTAGTGAATTAAATATGAGGATGGTAGATATGTCGATCGGTAGAGTATTGATAAAAAAGTTAATACATTTACGAGCAACAGTATTTTCATTTGGAGATAAAAAATAAGGTATCTGGTAATGAATTGTAATTTTCATTTATGTTGTGGGAAGCAGCGTGCCAAAACTCGCAAAGCGAATATAATAAAATATATATTTATCCTCCAAAAACCAATCTAGCAGAATAATGCAATCAAAGCACAAGAAAAGAATAACAAATAAAGATATTGTTAGTCGTAAACCATAAATATAGAAAGATGAACAAAAAATATGTTCTTTCAACTCTGAGATTGGGTAAATAATTCGACAAATTGAAATATTTGTTTGGTAATAAATAAAATCTACCAGTCTTTTGAAATTAAAAAGCGAAAATTTCATTGAGTTTCTTATCAATAATCAATAGCTACGATATCTCGGATTGAGATTGTTTTTTGTTTACTTAATAGCGAATAGTGTATGTTCGCTTTATGTAAAAGAGTCTGGATTTTAAATGTGATTTCTCTACCCTATCCTGGACTACAATAACAACATATTATTATATAGCAATAATTTTTAGAAAATAAAATCTCATAGTGGCAAAAGTTTGACAAGATGTGAAAAAATGTAAAGGGTTTTCTGCCACTCCATTGCTTGGAATAAGCATGATATGTATTTTGTATGTATTTCCCCACTAACATCTTCACAATATTTTATCCGGTTCAAGTATCAACAAATAATAAATTTCAATGATATAAAAAGCATAAAATGTACTATTATTGTAACGAATGTATTCGCTGCTAAAACATTTTGTTTTCAATGATTACATGCTGTCTATTACTCGATAAATACTACTATTTGAAATAAATACGAACCTCCTTGTATCCGGCACATAAGAAAACATCATGTATAGTTTCACGTCTTCCCGCTGCTCGAAACCAACGCTGACATCTTTCATTAGGAATAACTTCAACATCAACTTCTTGTAGGACAGCAGGTACAGTTGCTTGTCCATGTCTTGTTCGACCCCATCCCGCTACTGTTGCCATCTTTCCCGAGAGTTTTAGCTAGTACATAACATTTAATCAATTCTGTTACAACTAATAATATTGATAATAAATTACAACTAATTAGATTATGGTTGATTGTTAATTGAGAAGAACATGAATATTAAAAAGAATATTTTATAAGCAGATAAAAAAATATTGATCACATCTTTAGTATTTCATTGTAAATTTAACATGTTCTTAAGATTACGAAAATCTTATTACTCAGACCGCCACAGTTTCCATTTGATGAGTTGGAATTTTATACCGATTACATGAATTATGTTTTCATTGTTTGACTTGATTTTCCTTTTATTACAAGGATTTCATACTCCCTCGCCTTTATCATGAGAAATGAAATTTTATTAGACATAAAGACAATTAATGTTGCTACCAACCAGCAATCGTATAAAAAAAAGTTAATGTTGACATGTCATTTTTAGTTATATCCCAAAAGAACTGTGAACCAAAATATTTAAGATTGTCGTAAATTATTGCTATATGTGTGGTCGTTATATGTTTTGTCTATGTCCGTTTAATAAAGGTTAAGCTTGGACTGACTTGCAAGTACGTTCTAATGGGATATGTTTTTGTGTAGTACATATAGTTGCTATCTGGATTTAGTATTATGCGGCGGGCAGACTGGTCGAGTGCTATCAAGCGTTTGCTGTCGAGCAAATTTCAAACAGACGTACTGCAACGGCGAGTGGCACACTGAAGCACCGTTTACTGTCGAGTACCATCGTTTGTTTTGATTTTCAGTTTTGTTTGAATTTTGCTCGACGCTCGGTGCTATCGCACATGCGCCTTTGCCCGTAAACAAATAACATTTGTTTTTTCGTTCTAAAATAATGTATTTGGGTGAAAATCTATCAATCTTTGTAACTTCTAATTTGTTACATATTTATTTACTAAATGTTATTGTATTTTGTGAATAATTATATTCTAATTATGGTAAAAACATCTTTATAATTAGATAAAATTTGTTTTAGTAGGCATAATAATAAGTTTTAGTACTGGTTATTTTCTATTTCTTAATGTTATATAAAATTCAACACGCGACGGATCCCGGGTTGAAGTGAAATTGTTTTAACAAGTCATTACGTAAGAGCGAATAGACAGATTTATAAAAATTTTAAAGGTTTGACATATCAGCGAGAAATTTACTCGACAGTAAACGATCGACCAATGTGACCAATGTCACAAATTTTCAAACGACACGACACGACTCGACGCTACACGACACGATACCACTCGATCAGTCTGCCCCCCGCCTTACACTTTAACAAAGAGAGATCGATAGATCAGTGGCCATCGGTATTAGCAAAAAATGAATTAATCTCAAAGATTAATGAATTGCAAATCTCAAGATATTTGTTTTAAATTAATATTTATATTATTTATCACTAGAAAACTTTGGACTATAACGAAATTGCATCCTTTAGTCATCGTGTCTGGAAAGAATGAATGTTAGACAATGTGTAATATTGTGGTAAATGGACATCGACTAGAGTAAATTAAACAGTTGTTTATTCTTTAGCGATGGAAAGTATGATTGCGAGAGAAGAGTGTCTGTTGGCTGCAAAATTTTACGGGCTTTGGAATATTTGTGAGATATTTTAATATTTTTAAGGATACAAGACAATGTGTGTACAATAGTATACTTGTACCAACGTTGATGTATGGAAGTGAATGTTGGGTTTGGTAAACAAAAAAGCATGTGATTGCTGTGAAAATGAAAAATAGGATGTGAACATATTAATTTTTACGTATATTTACTAAACAACACGTTTACAAACATAGTATTAACGTTGATTATGTATTGACCACATACCTGTTGCGGCGGCAAACATACTGGTATTATATGCTGTTTGAATCGTACGTTTCTGTCGAGCTTTACAAGCGCCACATCATTTCGGAAGTCTGTTGGTGAATATGCTGGGTGTACTTCCTTCCGTTCCACAGAGTATTCTTCGTGGTTAAGACGTTCGTCCTGGTCCCGTACATCCCACTCGCCAAGACGTACTTTCAAGTTGCTGTTCGCCGTTCTGAAATCATTACAGATGTGTTTTATACCATGCAAAATCTTCATGAATATATAAATAAAAAACAATAATGATGCAACTAAATAACAAAATAAATGAAATTTGACTATATAAATATTTTCAATTTGCTGTCGCATCTCTCGTTTATTTCGAATAAGCTATAAAGTTTGATGATTTGTGCAGAAATGCACAAAGAATATGAATATTTTATAACACGTATTACACAATATATACTTTACTGAACAAAAACGTATTCGGTTTTGTGAACATAATATTCTGTGATGCATGTATGAGTCTTATCTTTTAGGGATATGGTCGTGTTGGTTGGTTGATAATATCTTATATGGTATGGTGCTTGGCTCATGGATTTCAAAGTTATACAACATTGCGAATAAATTAACGTTTTTATCCTTTGGGTATACAATCTATTTTATTATCGTTCAGTGTTCAAAAAAAAAAAAATCAAGAAAATTACATTACGTCATGATTAGAAATGAAATTATAATCTAAACTATCATCAGCAAAAAAAATTATCAATATCAAAAAGTACAACATAAAAATTGATCAAATTAAAAATATGTCATCAAATGGCAGAACAATTTAGAATAGCTCTTATTCTATGACATGTAAAAAGTCAAAAAGAAGATAAATATATTATAAATATTCAAATTCAAACTGTAAAATTTAAATATAAATTTAATTTGTTCTGATACAGGAATCATATGTAGGAATATTAACAATTCATGCTGCCGATATAATTTAAGTTAAATGTTTCCTCGAAATTGGACATTATAATCTCATTTACCATTACTATGTTGTTGTGGTTTGTAGATCATTAGGGTGGATATTTAGCGTGAGTTAAAATGTGTGTCAATATCATTCCCAGAATAGGGATTCGCTATTTCTGCCATTGCTCATAAATTTATGTCAATAGGCATTCAAAACACCAATTAAAATAAAAGTGAAAATTAAAATTAAACCTACGAAAATATCTTAGTAATGAAAATAAAAGTAATAATCAAAAGAACGATAAAATCAATAATATAAATAACAATCAAACCAATACAAATTAATGCAATATTTAGAACTACAGATACCAAATGAAAAATTCCGTAATCACATTTATAATTACACATTTTTACTTTCTTATAGAACGTAACTTTCTCAGAACAGTTCACCTGTCCTTGTCATTCACTTGTCCCTATAATCAGTAAGTATTGTAATCCTGAATAAAATCGATCTCCATATTTTAACGGAAAACGTTTTTTATAAACTTTGAATGCTTTTTAATCACCATGCTAGTTGAGATTATTATAATTTTCAGTTAAAAATAAAATCCGTGGATGTCTATAAAACTATAGAGAAATAAGATAATGTAAATTGTTTCAGAACTTCTATTTGAATTTTCTTAGATTTATCTTACGTAATTTAATTTCCAACTCATTCTAAGTTGAATTGTTTACAAGCAATCCAATTCCATTAGAATATATATAAAATTAATGAAGTACTTACGTTGCTACACAATGCGCCGCAGTGACAACCCATCTTTCATTGAGTAGTGCGCCTCCACACGCAAGTTTCTTGCTGAGAAATCCTGTTTTAATCAGCGCTGCTTGCCAGGGATGCGAACCAAATCCTGTTGAGTGGCCACCGACGATACGATTACTCCTCGTATACAATTCTCCACAGGCTAAACAACAAATTCGGGATTTTGTAATAGTTGGTAAACACGTTTGCTTATTTTACATCTTCACAAAAACACCCATTCACACATACATAAAAAAATTCCATATTGTCTAAAGTGTTTGCAGTAGTGATTATTGTTGCATTACGTGACGACTAAGTGCATGCGTGGCAGTCTAATGTGGAGCCTACCCACATTAATCAACAATAAGCTACTACAATTAATGAAAAAAAAAATGAACTTTTTATATGTTTATTGCTATAATGTATATGTATCTTTTTATTTCACTGCTTTAAATATCGGAGTTATATAATCTAATTACATACACGTAATTATTCCCTAAGGTACACATATTTACATATAAAATTCTAATAGTACTATTTTACTCGGTATATGTAGATATTTTTAATATGTAACGCAGGTATTGAAAAAGGGCTTATTTATAGACACATTTTCAAGCTCCAGGGAATCAGGAAACCCTAGATACAATATTTAGAATATGCATTTTTTATGAAGATATACCCGTGTATTAGCTGTATACGAAATTGGCTGTTGAGTTTTCTCGTTAATTTTTTATGAAAATATTTAGAGGCCGGTTCCTTTTACAGAAATGCTGTGAATATAAATGGAACCGGCTTCTAAATATTTCCATATAAAATTAACGAGAAAACTCAACTGACAATTTTTTATACATCTAATACACAGGTATAGCTATATATAGTTATGTTTTTTTGATTGAAATGTTAATTGTTATAAATGTTTTCTGAAATTAAATTTTCACAAGGTTAATTTAATATTTTAAATTTTCTCAAGTACAATATAAAAATAACTTATACAAAATACTTCTATTTTATATAAATATTCTATATTTATATCATATTATGCTATAAATAAAACGCTTTAATTTACAAAGCGATGAACTCATACGTGTTGAAAAACTTAATATGTGTACATAATGGTCATATTTTTATTTTATTGCAACCTTATACAACTTATTACGTTTTCAGTTGCGGATATTTTGTTTTAACAATTTATCGACAAAATAGTTACATGCATAAGAATATTTTACAGCTATAACCTAAAGTTGTTTCTTTAATTGTTCAAAATAAGAATTGCCTGTATCCATTTATTTTATGTCAAATGATCTTTTTCATAAATTATTAAAGCAGAGCACTTTCAAGTTTTGTTTGAAAACAAATACTCAACAAATACTTTTAAGAGACTTAATTCAGTTAAAAACCTAATGAAAATAATTTAGAGAAGACTAACTTCGTTATAGATTTCTCATAAATAGTAAATTTAGAACGGTTTTATACGGTAAGTTGGTTTGCCAACAAAAATCATTTAGGGATACCGGTAAGAAATTTTTTAACAAATAAGCAAAACCATACTTGATGGGATTAGGCGTGATGTTATTTATGTATGCACAATGAGTGCAATAAGTATTCGTACAGTTTAAGTTTTCAAAAGAATGCTACTTTTACAAGAAAACAAATGACGGTAAGTAAAAAATAAAAATATATAGAGTATTATGGATACACACATTCAATATTTATACATAAATGAATCAACAAGAATTAAATTATTGTGCAAATAAAAAAATAAAACCGATGACACAAGTCAAATTAGCGCGCAAAAAGTATTCGTACATGTAAGTTAACTCCCCCGAACAAATTATATGAAATTTTCCTTAAACCAATGTCATTTACCAATTATTTGTGCAATATAAGTAGTAAAAGCAAAGAAACTAGTAAAGATGAAAGCAAATTTATTATTTCATTACATAATCAGTGCATGTCGTTGAAGAAGATTTCGAGTATAATACATAGACCGTATTACACAGTGTAAAGTATTATAAATAGGTTTCGTGGAACTAAAACACTGAAATATAAAGACAGAAGTGAACGGTCACCGGACTCAGTGGCCATGATCGTCGGAAAATTGTAAAGAAAATTAAAGAAATTCCATAAATTATTGCACTGGATTTTGTTGTAGAACTGTAAATTACCACAGAAATATCTTGGTGTCCGTGTACTATCCGAAATGTTCTACGATATACTGGGTAACATGATCGATCTGCTCGAAGAAAATATTGAGATTACGAAGTTAATTGAAAGAAGCGATTGACGTTTGCTAAAGACTTCATAAAATGATAATCGAATTTTGGAATAAAGTTATATATTCTGATGACTAAAAATGCGATAATTTTGGTTCGGATGGTAGGGGCACTTTGGGAGAAAAACACAAACAGAATTTGGCAAAATAAGTTTACTTCGGTTAATAAAACACAGTGCCGGATTTGTATAATACTTGCCTGGGGATGTATGAGTGCTGCTGGAATTGGAAAACTTATGGATCATGAAGTCTATAGCATCATCTTAAAAGAATTTTTCATTCTTAGCGCGGAGAAAATAGAAGACAAGAAAAATTTCATATTCATGCAAGACAATGATCCAAAACATAGCGCTTGGGACTCCAGATTGTGATAATGATATTGGTTTGAAATTTTTATTTCCACATAAATATTATTTTTGATGAATCGTTTTGGTAAATTAAATAAACATATGTCTGCATATAACTCCACATATTTTTATTTCAGATCTATCTTCAATAGTTTTTCTTTAAATGTAGTTTTATTTTGAAAACTTCACCTGTACGAATACTTATTGCGCTCACTGTATGTACGTAATTTCATGCCAGTAATATATTAATTAGTTATAAATTAAAAAATTTCAATTATTTTTATGTATTATAATACCGGTGCTATCTTATAGTATTACTAATTAAACCATTAGCAATGATTTATTAATATTTGTATAGCATTAAATATAATTTATTAAGTAGGAATTTTAACCTACTTTCCTCTGTCCTAAAAATGTGAATCACCTTTTTTATTTCCATGTAATTGATTGTTTTTGTTCAACAAATAATAAGTAACATTTTGTAATTGACAATAGAACTTCTTAAAATAACAAAACCGCCCACCGTTAAGTAGAACAACCTTGATTTCACAAAATAACATTAATTTACTAATAAATTGTAGTCATTTTCTAACTAAGGAATATATACCGTAACATATAAGCTCAATATATCATTCAGTATAAAAACGATAAATATATATTTAAGGTAATATAAATTTAATATTATAGATCTATAATTATGATAAGATTTACTAACAAAATATATTAAAATGTATAAGATGAATTTTAATTGTTAAATTTACCTAATTTTAGTAAACTAAAATTAGTAATTTTCCTGTAAAACGGCACACAGTTTCGTATTAATATGTACCCTTCATCAGCAATTATAGGTAATATAATGATAAAACGCTTAAATATATACTACATTACTGAAATTGATATTGTTTACTTTGAATAGTATTGGACCTATAATAATAAAAGATCTAGGTGATAAATTATTAGTTTACGTGATAGTTTCCTATGCTAATTTTGGCAGTTAGTTACCTAGAAAATGTCTGGAGGTAAAAAATACTAATATAAATAAAACATAAACAGGAGCATTCGCATCAAGAGCATTTTGCAAATATTTTCATCGTAGACACTGTCAGAAGCAAACTCACATTTATTAAATATCAAAATACCATTAGTTCTTATAGAGACAATAAGCGATCTCTATTTAAATAATATCGTTAGTTCATATTTTGCAATTATTTTAATGTAATTAATTTACATTTACGCAAATGAATAATTTAAAATAAATGTGTCTTTGAGGCTTCGATTGTTATATAATTTTATCTGGGTATTTAGAAACCAAAACTTCACCGGAAAGCATTGATTTAATGCGGTAGAATCTGAAAACGTACTTCATACAACTGAAAATTTATAAAAATAATGCCAATAGCACGAGCGGAAAAATGTTTGTAAACTATGCAACTCAATTTGTTTTCGTGTATAGAGTATACAGCAGGATAGGAGAAGATTGTTTGCTGGTTGTAAAGTTTCGAATGCATAAAGATTCCTAGACATAAAAAAAAACCATAATGTGCTAGTGTATATCTTGATAAAAGTTTGTCAATTTTGGATATGAAATATGAAGTATCAAAGAAGAGTGACAATGAGATTTTTTTTGGAAATAATGGTATCAATCGTAGGCAAGCGTAACATGGTGAAAGAAAATCTACAAATGGATTATATTTACGTGATTTAAATAAAAAATGTATTAATTATTGAAAAAATAAATAAATAATGATTTGCGTGAAAAAACAAACTGTGCTATTTGGTGAATACAAAGTGCGTGCAGAGTACATCAACGAAATTAAAAGCTATCTACGTGAACATATTTACAATTCTTAAGTATGCATTACGTAGCTTTCCTTTACAAAATAAATATGTCATAATGCACCACAAAATTAAAATTGAAATGCTTTGGTATTAAATTTTGAGATGAATTCATTTTCGTCTCAATTTGTATCTCTCAGATACCATATGTCATTCATTACAATAAATATATTTGTTTCAGTATTTTAAAGTAATTTTGATTTGGAAGCGTATCCTAAATAATTATAACGATAATAATTAGTATAATTATGTCAACGCAGCTATGATTAGCGAATGTAGATATATGTGAATACATCATTTTGACTAGTTTATACACCCTACATAGTAAGTTATATACTCATTACATGTGCTAATCAATCATCTAGAATATGGTAATTATACTATTATTATAACGTAGTTAAATCAAGCCTAGCAGATCTTGAGGTAACTATATATATATAGTTTGACCTTAAATGCAATTGGCAATTATTCTAAGGGGAAAAGAACATAAATTGCAATGAATATGGAAGTACGCCATGAAGCAAGAGCTGTCAATGCGAATTGTAAACGTAAATAAAAATGCAATCCATCACCAACCTAAAATAATATATAAACCTTAACTAAACAATTTTCTCAATATTAACTAAAGAGAGGAAGTTTCATCAAGAATTCAATCACACACTTTCTTAATGGACCTCGATTCTTCTCATGTTTTGTTTATATTTCAAAAACGCCTTTTTAACAAATATTTATTTCTAAAATACTCATTTCCTATATCAGTTATAAAAAGCGGTTTTTAAAAAAAAATGATAATTCTCTAAATTACCAAACATCAACATAACTATGAAAGTTTATATGCTATTAATCGAAGGTACCAGTCATGCGTTTTGTAGTCATAATAATAATAATAAGCAAATAAATATTTGCAGAAATATGTTTCATCTCACATGAATATTTATTGTTTCAAATTTGTGCAAGACATCATCATTTTTCAGTGTGATTGTGTGCATATAAATTATAGAACTCAAGTCTAATCTACGAAGCACCGATTAAGTAAGAAAGATGCTGTAGAGTAGAAAAATGTGAACGTAAATTGCTTGTTTTATATTTCAAATACCCCTCTGTTTCTGCTCAAACTCCGGCCGTTTATTGGGGCTGGGATTGTGTTGCTGATGTTCTATAGACGGTGGTGGCCTGTAGAGAGATGGTCTATCGCCGTTGTTGCTGCTACCGGGAACCGTGTTAGAGCTTACACTCTCAGGCGGATAGTAACCAATCAAGTGGAACGTGTCAGTGTCTACCGGAATAACCAATGTGTAAACAATATCCATTTCAAACACACATATGCCGTTATGCTTATTTACCATAAAAGCCACGTTTCATATATTCATTATCAATTTCACTTGTTTCAGCCAAATGTATCTTAATCTTTTAACATAATTATCTATTTCAAGAGAATATACATTCGTATTTCATTATTTAATTAATATTATTAATTTATTGTGTTGTTGGCACTTGGTGAAACATATTTAAGTAAACTTACTAAATGAAAACAAATGACAATTTTCACAAAATTGCTTAATGGTACGATTCCGACGCGTTACGACTCTTCAGTCATCTTCATTTAAATTACCAATTGTTTTTATTCGGTAAGTTTAAACTGTTTCACCGAGTGCCAACCACACAAATAAATAATAATATATTTAAGTAATTTTAAATAAAAGCTCTTGGTAATTTTCATTAATCGATGCTTTTCGACATTTCAGTCATCTTGTCAAAATCATTGTAACATCTGAAGATGATTGAAAACTCGAAGCGTTGTTTAATAACCAAGTAAAAATTCGTGGAAATTACTAAGTATTTAAATTTATTTAAAATTTAAATCAATATTCTACACAAAAATTATTTTATGAAATCCTTTAATGAAATATACTAATCAGAATGTAATTTAAGTTTATGTCTGTCATTATTTTATTTCTTCATGATCCGAATCTGCATATCGAATATTCAGTTTTTTGTGGAAGCATTTCATCGCGTTGCAAACAAAACCGTAGCATGACTATAAAATTAGTATATTTCACAAACACTTAAATATAATACTCTTTTTAATTTAAGCAGAATGTTTAAATATTGAACTTAGCACACCAACATATAAAAACATAAAATATATTTAAGCTCTGCAGATATTTTATAAAACATTTTTTATTATTTAAGAATATATCTTTTGTATTTTTAATTAATAATAAAGAGAGTTTTTTGGGCTGAAGTACGGTATGGTCCATCATACGAGGATTATATTAATATATATGGAACAACCCAGTATTATTATTTATGTTTACTTAAGGATTGGACCCAGCTATATTTTATATTAACGTCTTGTTTATTCGACCATAAAATAAATCAAGCGGAATAGAATTTGTCGGAAACATATAAAATTCTAACAATCATTTTATTTCCGGCTATTATTTAAAATATTTGAAAGTTAATAAAAAAGCCAAATTATATTTTGGTATATGACAGAATTCGCAAATTGCGAGCTTTCTAAATTTCGTGGCATTACTTCATAACTGGCTTCCGTTAAATTATATACGCTTTACTATGTTTGAAAATTGGCGAATTTCCTTAAAAATGCACTAATGTCACACTTAATTTCTCTGGAGTCTTTATATTCTGTTTTATAAATATCAATACACATTAAAATATTACAAAATTTATAATTGTGGAAATAATTATAGCAATACTTATAAATATATTTAATAATTATATTTCAAACAATGGTGATGTATTATTGACAAATTTTATATACATTTTTTTAAGCTTTATTATGTTAAGTTCATTGATGCATTAATTCTTAACCGCAATTGCAAGGTTTGCTAGATATATTAATCTGTGATACCAGATAATTAATAAGCGCAAACTAATTTGAAAAATATTTTTAAAACAAAAAAAAAAATTTTGCAAACCAAAACTATTTCATTTGTGGCCGATACATCAAATGTGTTATATTTTATTCAGAATGAAAAATTTAACCATTGCACTTTTGAAGTACATTTAAACAAAAGATTAAATAAAATAGACTATAACTTATAATGGTGAAATAGGTGAGAAGATGAAGTAGGCAAATAAAGAGATTACTAAAATAGCAGCGTTCTGTATTTAAAGTTTTGTTCTACATGCCGAATGATCAAACATATATTTATTATATTTTAAGTCAATTATGAAACACTTTCTTTTTCACCATTATTTTTATTCCAAATATCATATTTAATACGGAAGGACACTTTAAATTTGCATGGGAAGCGTTTGAAGTATCTAGGTACAAATGTACACTTACTGTTTTTATTATATTTTTATTTATTCTTCATTAATTATATTTCAGTATTGCATACCTATACCATTAACGATGCTGTGCTTTACATATAATGATAACGCAAGATAACTTAATTTATTTATTGTAATGTAATATTGTATTAAATGTTAAGTTTACTTATTATTAAATGTGTTATATTTTCCTTTGCATGGTTTAATAAACATATTTGAATCAAACCAGAAGATATTGATTTAGGAAGATTAAAAAGGAAACGCCATATTTCTCACAGATTCAGAAACTGTGAATAATAAACCGTTTCCGTTGGTTATTACATAAATAATTATGTTCTATTTCACATGTCGAAGGAAGATACTTTTTTTGAGTCTACTGACGCTACAAGACTAATTTAAAATCAATTTAATCAGTAAATCCTCCTGTATTTTGGTTTTTATTTTATTGATACAACAAAGTTCATCGTAACATTAAATTAAAATGGAACGATAAATTGCAAATAGTTACGATATTGAATATTTTATTAGATTTGAATTGTTTCATTTTTGATAAAGAAATATGATTAGCAGTATTAGACAAAACAGCTAAAGCTATAATTTTATAATTATCAGATCCACTTATGAAAATAATCCTATTTTGGTTTATATGTACTCAAATGCAATTTTAAACAAATTTATGTTACATTAATTGAAAATCATGTATATTTGCAATAAACCATTTTGTAATTACACGGTGATATAATAAGTTAATGTCCTAATTTCCTGAATTAACACATGTGAAAATGTATTATATTGGCTAATGCAAATACAGGCAAGTTCCTGGTTTATTTAAAATGCGTGATATGGAAAAATAACTATTTGAATGTCAATGTTTTTTTTTCTGTCAGTTATGGCATGAATGTCACCGGTCTTCTTCTTAAACATCTTGCCACAATATGCATTTCTATAGCTTAGCAATTATTATTAATAATCTTTTCGATATTTGATTAAATAAATTTATTATAACGCAATAAAATTAATCAAACACTGCAGCTTAAAATTTTGATATTTAAAATTTCAATATCTCAACTGATATATATTTTGAAATAATGTATGTAATATATTTACTAAGCAGAAATAAAATTATATTTGTACTAAATTTTAAAGTGTGGATTTATAGTGGGGGAGAGGTAAGTTGTTATATAGGGGCAAGTTGTTACAAAGCTACAGGCTCCGACAAACTTTGTTGCAGAAGGCTTCATAAAGCTTATTTGTGCTTTTAGCTGTTCAACGAAATTCTGATTGTAACCGTTTAAAGTTGCCTGTGACCAACATTGCTAGAGGTCATTGTTTGATCTTTTAGTAACAATAGTATGCAAGTTTGTTCCATCTATGCTCAAAATAGTAACTACATTTAATTTGTTTCATGTATGGTAATCAGACAGAATTAGAAATCGTATCAGTACAAATCTCTAGGGGCACGTTACAATGCTCTATATGTGAATAACTTGAATTATCCCAACTTTTTTATTTTTACTTACAGAAATTGTGTATCTAGTGTCAAAAGTGAACCCATATTGCTGATTCGTCGAATGATCTTCTTTATTTTTATTTTAACTGCAGTTCCGATTTAAATAATGAAGACAGCGATTAAAGTGTTTTGTTATTAAGCGTTTTTATTTAATTTTTTCGTACTTTCAATAAATATTGTTCAGCATATTATCGAAACTTATCAATAGATAATAAATTTGTCTTTGTTGGTTGCTTAAGTTATGATTGTTGTAACAAAGTGCCATTATTCTGTAACAAATTGCCCCATCGAGGGGCAAGTTGTTACACTTTACACCAGGGTATAAATATATGTTTATTTTATTGCCGCAAACAATTAAATTAAGAATAAAATTAGGAAACACAAGGCAAAAAACCAACAAAGGTCATAGCTAAATGACAAATTTTTCTGACTTCTAAAAAAAGTCAAAGTATGTATGTTAATGCTCAATTCCAAAATGGTTCATTAAATGTCGACAAACATTCAATTGTGTGAGAGTCTTTTATGGTTTTTGATCCATAACGGATTGCCATGAGTTGAGAAGTGTTTTGAAATAAATGTAAGAAATTATGACAAATTATAAAATACAATAAAACAAGGTCGTTCAGCTCCATGATGGGTGGAATGAATACACCTAAATTTGAAAATCATTTCTACACTTTTTCAGTATTAAAGTAGGTACTCATTTTGCACTCACTACTTCTCAAGTTTCCTGAGATTTATTGATTTAAAATAATAATTTAAAACCCTTACTCGCGTATTCATAGAGAAAATAAACTTATACTAAAGCAATTCTAAATTTCCATCCTTTTTTAATTAATGTACAACTACATAAGATTATCTTTTTTTATCAAGTTTAGTCTTGTTCTTGAATTAAATACTTGATTATGAAAAAAGTCATAAACATCGAGAATTTTTTTTAAGCACCATTTGGTCAGATAAATATCATTACTCATTTTAACGTTCATTATCGTACTGGTCTAAATGTAACGTGATAATAGTATAGTAAGATAATAATAATACATGTACTATTAAAAGTACTATTATCTTACTATACTATTATCACGTTACATTTAGACCAGAACGATAATGAAGGTTAAAATGAGTAAGGATATTTGTCTGACCACATGGTGCTTAAAATAATACTCAATATTTATTTATGACTTTATTATACTAAACTTTAAAAAAAAAGATAATCTTATTATTTCTGTACTGTCGTTGCAGTTGTTGTCAAGATAACAAGATAATAAACAAATATTGCCGAGTTAACGAATATCTACACGTATAATTTGAGTTTAAAAATTTGGTCCATTTCTATACTCGTCTTGACATTGGTTATTTTTAGATCATCCCATTTAGATCTGAAAATGTCGCTTCTTGATAGCGCTTAATAAAACTTACCATGACATTGACGCTTATGTAATTTTGTTATGTAACTTACTGGCGTTGTTGAGTGACCCCTGGTCGGGAGTATGTGGTGGCCGTTGTGCGTCTCTGTCTACGCAACAAGCCCAAATCATACCCCCGGAGCACAGATCAAGAGGTCGGCCGCCGCCTAGTACGCAACTTATACTTAGGCCACACTCGAATTTTGCACCTTTATATCGACATGACTGTGGAATCACTGTAACAAAAAAAAATCATTAATTTAGTAACGGTTTGCCAGTCATATATCCGACGATCAGAACGCCGAAAATACTAATCTAGTTCATTTATTTGTTAGTTAAAATCACCAATGCTTATCTACAGAAGTAATTCGAATAGGAAATAATTACTCTAGATTTTGAATCATAAACCTACACAGTACAATTATGTTGTAATTTAGTAAGTTTTTTTTTTTCGAATAATCTTTCTTAAACTGCAACTTTTACTAATAATTAGCAATTAAAGTTTCGTAATCTTTTCCAGTTTCGTGACGTTAGAATAATAATTTTTAATCTACATCCACCCAAGCGGATGAGAGCTCGCAGATTAATAGACTAACATAACATGAGCATCCTTAATTGTCTACCAAGCTAACAATATCATGTTTATTTGAAACAGTTTGTATTAAATTTCGTGCAGTGTTTCGGTGTTAGAAACGATATTCACCAAATAATAAATTAGATAAACAACATGTCAGCCACAACGAAATAAAATGTCAACGGTAGAAATGTTACACTTGTAAGAACGTGTCGTGAGGTGTATTTTGTATAAAAACTACACTAAATTGGTTCTCTTTCTGACAACCGTAGATCAATCGACGGGATATTTTAAATAATCAAATCAATAAATATGGGTGAATATGAACAAATATCTAACACAATTGAAAAAGGGCATAAATTGCACGAAATATACTGTGATTTTGATTTCTAAGCGTGTACATCCTATCAGAACCTTCCAAAAATCTATAATATTATTATATAATCTTTAACATGTCCTTCAACTATTTTATAACATTTATTGTTGCACTTTTCTTATAATTGGTACAATTTTTGAAGAAACCTTTCTAGCAAAAGTTGTACCATTATTAATATCGTTCTTTTCAAATGTAACTATTTTTACTGTAAGTGCATTCGTCACAAAGACATTGCTGAAACGACAAAAAAATGGAGAATATATATGAAAAAAAAATAAAAGGCATTCCTTTGAACTATATATAAATCTTAAGTATAAAATTTCATGAAAGCATCAACTATCATATATATAAAGCATCAACTATCATATATAGCTTTTGTATTAGTCTTTAAATCTGGAACATTTGTTAACTATTCTAGCTTAATTAATTTGTAACAAGAAATTGAATTAAGTATACGTTTTATTCATAAAAAAGTTAACTTAGGGTTAATTTGACCAAAGTTTTAACTTCGGAATAAATTTAATAGAGAAAAAGAGAACACTATGCTCTTTTTATAAAATCCACCACTATATAGACCGATGAAGATATAGAAATGCTACATACACCAGTAACAGCAAAAATATCGGCCACGAACATTTTCATGCTTGCAATACTTACCTTATACTGCGTATAAGAAAGTAATAAAAGTATATATATGATTTTTTTATTTAAAAAACATCATAAATTTCGTAATAACCATTAATAAAATGTTAAAATACAAGTTATAATAACGTATAGTCTCACTAGCATTCATTTATTTGTACCATACGAATTCCTTTCCTATTTATTCAGGAATTTTATAGCTAACATACATATATATATTCCCATAAAATGGGGTGACAGACAACTCTGTATATTCTTTCATAGCTTGACAATCTTTCGCCATTCAACTCTATCCTTACATACTTCTTTCGCTTCATTCAAATTGATATTTGATGCATGGATACTGGTGTTAAATTCATTATTAATAGGTGTACGTTATGTCATTTAGCTTATTTTCGCGTACGGGTGTGTGATTTATGTGTTATATGGTGGCAGTTCTGGTTATCGTTACTCGATAATTTAGACTTCATGCAATTTTTACTTTCTCGTGATTTGAATATGTAATTTAAATATCTGATTGAGAATGACAGTATCTGTAATTGCTAATTCTTATCATTTGTAATGCAATATGATTGGCTATATATGTAGATACAATATGTGGTGCATCACTTTCAACCCAGCAATTGGTGGCTCAAATTATTGTGCTATTAAATTGTATGCCACATTTGCTCAAACCTTTACGAAATGAAATATAAAGTAACAGACAAAAACTAAGTTGAAATTTTTATGATCATTAAATAAAATATATAAAATAAAACACGAAGAAGAAAACAAATAAAATAAATTCAAATGTGTGGTGATATAAAAAAATTTAGCATTGCTCCTCAAAATTAAAATTGACGAATATTTCATAAAAAAATAGAAACTCCAAATTTCCCTGTTTAATATGTATATGTCGTAATATCTAGCCAATTTGTGAGGGTTATTGTATTAATTGGAGATATGAAAAATCATACTTTCTAGAAAAGAAATCAAACAATCTGCCTGATAGAAGGTGTTTGCACCCAATGCAATCAAAATATAACCTTTGCTATAGTAAATCCTAGATTATCTGAGGATAGTTTACGTAGAATAGAAAATTATTAAATTTAATATAAATGGGAAAGAAAAAGCTTTGTATGTACTTAATGTTTGAATACTTTTTATTTGATACGTATCAGTTCCTCGTGAGATACGAAATTGATATATAATTTGCGTTAAACTTGAAATCGATGTATTATTTTTTGATTTTCGGTCGAACCACCAGAGAAAATTAAGTAAAAAATGTGTTAGTTTTGCTAATGCTCAAAACACATTCTTACTGAAAATATTTTTTTGTAGACTTGTTTGATATTTTCAAAATCAATATGTCAAGATGTTTCCATTTTTGTGCTCCCAAAACTTAAACTTGAAAAATAACAGGCCCAGTATAATTTAAATATAAGCAGCATAAGTTATGTATATTCCAAATTTCCGAGATAAAGACAACGAACGACTGAGCATGTGACTACTAACATCTAAATATATAAATTAATCATATTTTTGGATTAAGAGCGACGACAGGTGAGCTTTTCGTAGATGAAAACTTTCAAGCTCAGATAGTTACAGACTAATGCTTTAGCTCTTTGATATAACGTAAAGTGAACTAAAATTTTTAAAAAAACTGAATGATGATTTACGATTATAATGCACCTAAAATATGTCATGTTTAACAATGTAAGAAGCCAAGCCAACTCACTTCATGCATAATTGAAATTAATAGTCTTTTATATATTTGTTCGACATAAAATGTAAGGCCAGTGCTGAAGGTAGTACACTACAAAGGCATCGTCTCACCACACAAAAAGATGATTAACTTCGGAAATGGCTTGCTGAAAGTTTCAACACTGGGCAAAACATTTTAGGGTATTTTTTTGCAAACTAATACCGGAGTATTATTTAACAATTGCAATGGTCTACAATATAGTCTGTGATGCGTAATTCACATAGGTATAACTTAAATTAAAGAACCACTTGTTGTTATTTAGAAGAATAATTAATTATTATAATTATCTCTGTATGTATAAATTATTTAAAAACGGCTCGCCTCAGTTTAAAAGTTACGTTGCATTTTAAAACATGTCTAATGAAATTGTGAATGAGTTCCCAGTGGTTCCTGTTTTAATTCTTTTGTCCGCTTTTATATTTTTGTATAAAAATTCTATTGTTATATAAATAGAATTTCAAGAAATTAAAAGTACTAAATTGTAACTTTATAAACCTCTTGTTGAAATCAAGATCTTAGGGAGAACAGTGGAGTTTAGTCCAATGCAAATGTAAAGCTTTTATGTTTAAAAACTATAAATTCACAAAACTATGACTTTTAAATTTTAATTATTTTATTTACTGATTTCATAAATTATAATTATTTAATTTTTCTCCTAAGTTAAAGACGCAGGTTCTGTTACGTCCGCCCTTTTCTGGACCAAGATAATATATCTGCAACTCTAAAACGTTTTGCATGCAAAAATCATATTATTTCTTGAGTTCATCACTAAATTAGAATTGAAAGGACACTAGTCGATAGATCCCATTTACTGACTATAAGCCATGTATTATCTAATACAATGAAGAAACAGCTCATTATTTAGTATGTTCCAAAAGAAAAATTTGCAAAATGATCTCAAAAAAGTAGGAAGGTGCAAGGGTCTTGCGCGTAATGAAATTAACGTAACAAATGTTTCTTTTTTCGATATACTGTTGTATATCATAATCGCAAAAATATAAAAATTAAATCTTCTATTTTAGTTGCTTCTCCATTTATAACTAACACTTTAAATTACTTTTAAAAATGATCGTACTAAAGTAAAATCGACATTTTTACGACGTTATTAATCGTACTTATTTTTATCGAATAATAACGTGTTTAACAAACATACATAAATATAAATTCACAATTATTTCAATAGTCATTTGCATCGATTTATTATCATTAGTATATGTAGTATATTTGGATACTTTGAAATTTTGGGGCTACTTTCATTTTAACATTCAGATTTCTAGAGAGAGAAAAATTTGGGTGATTTCAGCAGCTGCCGCAGATGACGCAAATAATATATGATTTAAGATTCACCAAAATACGAAATTTCACTTTTATTTGATTTTAATAAAACGCTGCTGCACCTTTAGTTTTAGTCACGAAATCTTTACATTTATTGAGCAGATACGGTCATCTGAGTGAATATTAACTTAACTACTTGTGTCAAAAGCGAGTTATTATATATATATATATAACCTTCGCTAAAGTACTCTTCATCCCCTTACTAATTTACTCATAATGTTTCCGTGCTTTAATATTTATTTCTTTTAAAGTCACACAAATGTAAATCCAAAATTATTTCAAATATTATTATTGGTGTGATACAAAACACAAAATCTTTGAACCAATAAATATTTAAATTATAATTCGTGAAGAAAAGATTGTAAGTGTATCTTTTTATTATATTACCTTCACGTTATTTAATTAATTGATACATTTTCAGTTAATTATAAATAAATAGCGATTTGAAAACAATAATTTCTTCACTATAGTAAAAATTGCAATTATAAATCAGACAAAACAAAATACCGATTTTGGTTTACGCAACTTTAAATTTTCTTACTTCGTACCTGTGTTTAATTAATATTTATTTGTGAACTAATTGTCATCTTACTTTTGACTGTATAAACTAATATTTGTGTCTAAAAATATATTTCAAATTACTATTTATTCTGCAGTTCATCATAAAGTAGTTAGTCTTCATTTACAGTGTTTTATAATTTATTGCATTTTACTTTCAATTTATCGAAAGTATATAAACACACTTTTCTGTTTTCATTTCTAATAATTTACAGTGACAGTTAAAGAGCACTTCGTTAGCAAAGAGCGTCAACAAAAAGCACTCGGCCTCAAATGTTATTTCCATCAGTGCTGTTTTTAAATGAAAGTAATAAAAACTATATTTAGAGCTTCTGAAGAGAACGTAATTCTCAAGATCTGTACAAAGATAAAGAGCGAGAAAGTACATACGCCTTTTGAACCGGACATTACGGCGCTTTGTAGCTGAACTAATAATACGTTGGTTGTCTTTTGTGATGGATTTTAAACTAATCGTTCACAAACAGAACAATAAATAAATCATTCATACTTAATAACCGATGAATCAAAAGAAATACTCTAAATTTCTAATACATTTTCTGTAGTTTTTGCTTTTTTTAGAAATCATTTCAAATTTTTGCTCATCTGAACTCAATAATGTATATGGTGGTGTATGTTTCTCAATTATAATTAAAAACAAATCCTTTATAGACCTACAGATGCTAGGCCTTATAGAGTAATATGAATAATCATTCTAAAAATTCCTAATTAATAATGAAATTCATAAAAAGTAATGTAGAAACACGATACGGTGCACTGGAAACGAACAATGTAGAATAAAATTATTTTCACCCTCCAAACCAGCGGTTTGTCATCACATGATAAATGTGCGGATAACTGTGCGAAAGTCATGCTATTTGCGCTTGTGTAGCAAGTGATTGTAAAATGTATTTCTATATTGAGTAATGGAAAATTATAAACTTGTTTTAAGCGTAATGCTAATAAGGTTGGTTTAGTGCTATTAAGATTGATATTTGATCATTATTTAGAAAAATTGTATTTTAATATTACATATATAATTTTAAAAAAAAGTAATATAATGAGTATCACAAAAAAGCCGCTATGAGAGAACAAGAAGTGCAGAAATGATCCCAATATGTATGCAGTTATTAAAAAAAAGGTTCAAAAAAAATATTCCTATTTTTTAGCTTCTCCTTATACATAAAGTAAGAAAAAACTATACCAAAATGGTAGAATTTTACCAGCGAATAATTAACATTTCAGAAAAATATACATTGCAGCGTTCCTAAACTTTCGCTCATTTTGACTTAAATCTCTTTCAGACATTCTCTTTTATGGGGATACTTTACTTTTCGTATATTTTCTTTTAGACGAACTCTTCTTGGGATTTCTTTCATTTGGTAGTTCTTTATTTCAAATACTCCAGTATCCATAGCCATTATCTCTTTCGAGTATGCTCTATTGCATACTCTTTATTTTCGGTTACTTTCTTCACAACATTCGGCCTTTAAGCTATCTTTCTTCACAACATTCGCTCTTTTGAGCATTTTTGTTTTCATCGTTTTCAGCACTCTCTGTTTAGTATTATTTTCTTTTGTGCAATTTGTTGATTTTAATATCCTGATGGTTTGTATTTGAGAAATTTACTACTTATCACAGAAGAGATTTGAAATATATTTGATTGCGAATGCTACAAAATTTTCATTATGAAAAATATATCCCCATTTCCATATCCATACATTCATGAACACAAACATACGTATTTTAATTATATATTTCTCCTGTATTAGTTTCGGAAAACCGAGCTAATGAAAGACATTTGATATTAGTATATTAGCATTAGAATGTACGCAGTAATTGTTTATACTTATTGGTATTTTTCTGATGGTATATCATTCTACGTAATGTGCATAAAAAGAGCCTAAATTTACCCATATTTATATTGAGATCTCAGACATTCGAACCTGGCGCTTAGGTGCAGAATATTATCCAATATACCACAAAGTTTCATAGATTTGCGTTAGTTACATACATACATAACATCATCCCTGTTCCGATAAAATGGGATCAATAAATATATGATTCTAATATCTGCCAATCAGTCGATTTTAAAAAAATAAGGAATACAATTTTTCAAACTAGACGAGTATCTCATACAGTTCGTGGAAATTGTGGCGAGACTAAGGACAGTCTAGTCGGTTAACTAATCGATATTACTGTTTTATCTTGAAACGAAGCGAGAGAAATATCAGTCCCAGTCTCGGTGGAATTTTTACAGAATAATACTGAAATAAATTATTAGAACAATTCTGACAAGTGATTTATATTTTTAATGTTTAACTGATATGCTACGCCTACAATCCTGACAATACAAATGGGTAAGCTTAACAGATAACAAAATATATGATTTATGTAACTAACCAAATAAAGAAAGTCTGAATTTGTCAATAAAAGAGATAAAAATAATATTTTCAAGGATACTATATGATAAATATTTTATAGATTTCAATAAATATAGAAATGCAGATATACTGTCATAAAACTGGAAGTAAATGGCATATTTGTGAATTCATAGTTGTTTGCCATCATAATAGAAAATAATATTACAATTATTGAATTCAAGATATTGGATGTAATTGCTCACATACTGGGAAAAATATAAAAATATAGACTTTAAATATCAACTGCTTTGATTAGATGTTGTCAGTGAATTAAATAGTAGCACAAATACTATGCCCTACTTTTCATGGGACTAAATACGGACGATTGTGAATTGTGTGACATATATCCCATATGTATTATTATTGCAATCAATGACAATTATATTGTTCTATTTTATATTATAATTCAGCATAATGCACTATCTAACATTATAATATATACTGTCATGTTTTACTGTTGAAATATTGTCTTATCTACAACTCAAAAAGTATGAACGATGTAGTAACGCATTTTTATATAATTCATATATTGCTAACATTTTATTTAAAAAACTTTCCAATATCTTGTTGAAAATGACAGCAATATTAAATTATTTTGTGGTAAACGAATATATCAAGTAAGTTTTAAGCATCACTAGAAGAATTTAACTAATATTTATATATATATATATTGTTTTTCTGATAAACAATTAACAGGCATAGATGATAAGGACAAATTTCAATTAAAAAATAATGTCAAGCGAAAGTTGCAAGAATTATTAATATCTATAATTTTTATTACAACCATTTTAACTGTAAGGGCAACCATTTTTGAGTTATTGCAAAAACCGCACAATATGATTGGAGTAAATATGCACTGCCGGTTTGAATATGCTTTTCAAAAACAGAAGGTTTTCTTGTCAGACACATATAATTTAATGAAATATACGATTTTGTAAAATATTAATTGTAGCTTCCTGAAGAAGACATCTGTGATGTCGAAACGTTGAGTTTCCTGCATTCCCGTCAATACTCTTTATTAATAACCACGCCAGTCGAAATCCAAAACTTAAATTTTTAAGTTTAAAGTATCATACTTTTATCCTTAATCGCTTAGGCTGTAGAGCGACACAGACAGATAGACGTCATTACAAAAATAGTCAGACTCGATTCCAAGCGGAAGTGCATGTTTACTCTACTCTGATTTACATTTTCTGCTATAACTCAAAAAACGGTAGTACTTAAAGCAATATTAGATAGAATGAAAATAAAAAATATTAAAATTTCGCATAACTTTTATTTGAAAAGATTTTTCAGAAAAGGTACTTTCACTATTTATCACGTCTACTGCAGTAATCTCGTCGCGTCGGTTACTCTTGTCATTTTTGAATTTTCAGCCATAACTCAAAAACGGTAGTATTTAGAGCAAAATTAATTATAGTGAAAATAATATACCTATCGCTGATCTTTCTTATATGCAATTTTGTTAAATCGCTAGAACTTACAAAACTTAAATTTAAAAAAAATATTATAAATTCTAACGATCCAACAAAAATGCGTATAAGAAAGTTCAGTGTCAGACATGCTAGATAATTTTCTCGATAATTTAATAATAAATTTCCTGTTTAAGCATATCAACGCGGTTAATACAGAACAAGCTTGAACACTAATCTAGCACTATTTTTATTGATAATAATAGTATTTCTAGATTCAACGTTTTATTCAATTATTTGGAAATATATTATGTTGTGAGAAATATATTTAAAAATGGTTATTTAAACCCTGCGAAAAAACGAATAAGTATCACTTGACTCTAGAAAGCGTGTTTTTTTGTATCATAAAAGTAATCTTGCTCTTCGTGCATGTAAGGAAGGTTTGAATTTAAATGAAACGCGTGAAGCGAATACAGATTCAATCGAGATAATATTGTGAGTACTTGTTAAAAAGATTGTCGATCACTTCATTTATCCAAGTAAATACGAAAGACTGGATGCAATAAATGCATTTTTAACGATATTACTTATCTTTTATGTAAATACATTCGCTATGAATATATAAATGGCACATGAATCTTGAAATAATTATTAATTTTGTAAACTGTAAACACATTCTATAGATCGAATACACAGGTGAGGAAAATTATTCACATAATAAAATTAGTTCCGTGTTGTTTTAATAAACTTTGATGCAAACAATGTAAAGGTAACAAAACCTCAGGGTCAAAGTACCAATTATTTCATTATAACCTTATAAGTCTTTAACCTCTGGTTTAAATTTAGTATTTTAAAATACAAATAGATCAGAATTTTAACTATTATTAATATAATTGCATGCAATTGATCATTGATACAGGTTGGATTAAAATTTTAACTTTAATGTCTATATATTAGTTTTCGTATTTAAACTAATTTTGCTTGCTTTAAGCATTGATAAATATCGTAATTAGCAAACATTACTACCTATGAAAAATAGATTTTTTATTTTGATGTATACTATATAATCATTAATCAATAATGTTATACATTTTACAAAATGATCACTTATTCTGTAGGTGAACAGGCCACCTACAGTATAAGTGAAGATAATTTTGTGATCTGTATCTAATGGAATAATCGAGTGACATCCAGTATATCTTGATCTCGGAACCCATAAAATTTACAGGAAGAAATTTCTCGTAAGTAAATACTAGTAAGTTCTCGATTAAATTAATAAGAAGATAATACAATATTTTGGCATTCTTCTAACTTATTATTGTCGCACTCAATTTCTTATATTTAAATTTTTTGATACTTGTATTACCCCAGCCTGTACTTATTTATATAATAATGTATATTTAGAAATTTATTCTGCACCTATAGTCTGAGTCAGCGCAATTTTATTCCAAAATATAGAATGCATATGTATTTTAAATGTTAACCCTAATTTGATAAAACAGAAAGTTACATCAAACAAAACTTTTCACTTAAACTCCATAGCTGGTAGGTCGGACAAGCGATTAGTCATACCTAAGTTAGTTGCATACTAAATTTTAACTGCTATATATGTTATACTTTGGTACATATAATTATTGAAATGTTTTACTTTGATATTTAAAAATAATTATATTTTATATAAAGTAATAAAATTTAAATTATTACTACTTGATAAAAAGGAATAAGAAATCAAATATATGTTTAAGCTTTATATATTTAGTATAAAATGAAATGGAAAGGAAACAAGCATTGACTGTATTTGACAGCGAACTTCTGCATAAATATATATCTTTTACATTATAATTAAAATGACCAAAATTACAATCAAACCAACAATGGAATGTAATCGATTTTAGATATCTATTTTTTATATTTTATAAAATGAACATAATTGTCAAGAAATTGCTGTGCCAATTCCTAAAGTTTGACATCTAAGCTACCAACTGTAATGTATATTTGGAATGAAATGTTCGAATCCGAGAATGCTACAGACGTATTAAGTAGACAATCACTTAAGCTCTTCTGTACTGCAAGCTTTATTGATAAAACGATTAAATGAGTGCTTAGCGTATGAACTAGAAACTGTTAGTAAAGCTGCTGTTTACTAATCCTATGCATGAAACTCTATTTTGTCAGATATATTATGATAAACTGTAATACGAGTTACTTTGACCTTGACATGTTTTTATGTGGAGTCTCCTGTTTGCTCTTGTTTTCACAAAGTATGTCTAGGGACATTGTGAAAAGTTGTCGATCCACGAAGAGACTTAAATAACCATTAGACGAAGAATAAAAAACATAATTTCGTTTTCTTTCATAGAAGTTACTTCTAGTGTGACACTATGAAAAGATGGTAGAGAATCCTTATTTTAAGTAACGGAAGCATTACGAATACTAATAATTAAAAAGATTCCTCTCATAAAATTCGAAAAATATTTTAAAGAAAGTTATTGCTTGTGGGAATTCTTGTAACACGATTAGAATACACCGACATATATGTTTGAAAGCAAATAAACATTTTTGTATACACAAAAGGAACCATGATGCTACAAACAAATAATGCATTACACGAATTTCGTATTGGGTCCGTGACGCTATAATGTTTGACTATTTAACTAAAGTCTATTAACTCGAACCCAATCATTATTTATTTCCAGGAACATAAATCCATTTAAAATCCTTAAAACACGAAATTGTACAGGGAGACATATAAAGTGTCTTTTTAATCTTCTTAGTGTATACCTGTAATAGGCAATACCTAGATACAAGTTGGGGTTGTTTGCCAGATTCAAGTTTACTGTTACATCGAATTAAGCAGACATAATAATAGAATATTGCGCATATTAAGCTTATAATCACAGTAGATTTTAATTTCTAAATTAGAGGCGTTACGTAAGTTAAATGTAATATGAAAATAAGGATTTAACAAATTTGTAATCAATTGATAGTTGTAGACAGTTTTTCTATATTTTTTGGCTCCTAATTTAACCATTATAGGTTTAACATTCAATATATGAATTTTTCAATAAATTTTAAAAGCAGAAATAAACTTGAAGGTGATTCTGATTTAACGTGGAAATTCAATAAAATTATATTTTATGTTCAATATCTAATATTACGGAAATGGGTATAATTTGTTCTAAATAATCAAAGAAGAAGGAATGACAAAATGATTATATCTATATATTGAATAAAATTGCAAATTTATAGATTTCTGCATTCTATAAATTTTCATTCGACGCATAGAGAGAGAAATTTTATATGAAGAATAAAAAAAAAGTATAATCATGTTATTTTTCGAAAGTATTCAAGTTACTTTCAATATGGTATCAAATGGAAGATCAAATTGAAGTGCGAATTTCTTAATATTGCAACAGTTCTTTTTCTCCACTAATAATAAATGTTTTTATTTTATGGATTAAAAATATTCAGAATAGATTTTAAACACGTAGCTAAATTATTAAAAAGAATAATCCCATAAGTTTTGAGCCTACATACCGCGAGTAGGAACTTTCAATGCTTGTAACACTACATAAACTTTACCTTTTCAGCTTTATTTCAAGCTTCTTTTCAATATTATTTTAAATTTATTTCATATCAAATCAAATTATATTTTTATCCAAAGAGTCTATTTTATGTCCTAATCTATAGAATACTTGAAAAAGTTGAATCCTCATTTTTATTTTATTATTCATAAAAAACTTATAGTTTTGATACTGAAGTGTAAGAAAACAAATGTATATAATTTTTCATATGTCATTATCGTATTTACTAGATGATGATTACAAGTAGAAAGTGATTCTAATTAAAAAATAAAATCAAAGCAAAGACGACGTGTATTTATGTACTATATAAATTAGTAGGTCAGTCAGTCAGTAATTCGATTCTAAATCTTACTTCTTCCCAGCATATCCATGAACGTATCATGATCATGATTGGCGATAGATCTCCTGCCCAATGCATCCAGCAGTAAGAGTTCTTGTGTTTGTCTTTCACTGGGTATCGCATCACTCACCAACACCAACACCATCACCAAAACGAGCACCGGCGGCCAACACATGTTGTTTGTTGTTTACCAGACGACAACCTTAACCGAACTAGATCCCTACCCCGTTCCCAACCCGACCATGTGTCATGGTATTAAAAATTGACCGCGACCATCCGTATAAGTAGAAGGAGCTGCTTGTGCATTATAAGCCACAATACTTGATTCCTATTTCAGTGAAAGCTGAACATTGTTTGTGTTATTTGGTTTCTTTCACTTTTACCGGAGAGTACGCGTCCGTACGCGATGCGCCAGTTGCCATTGAAAGCGTATAGCGACGTATTGAGCGGAACCGTTCTGTGTATAATATATGTGACAATGTTAGGCTTCGTTTCGTTGTCTCATTTGTTAACACTTATTTTTTTTTTCTAGTTTCTTCGTTATTTGTTCTTCATATACTTAGAAGATCATATACTTAGAAGATATTATACTTGTATTATTCTTATTTGTGTCATGTTACAATAAAGGCATCTTAATACATTATTATTTTGTACTGTACTAATTGTAACAATAAAATCTGCGTATCTCGATATCCGAGTACCATGAACAGTGTAACTGTTTGAACTATTTTATTCTATAGTCTATTTAAAGTAGCATAAAATGAGAATATTGCTTCTTTTCTAGTTTACAATTAAATCATTTATGTCTTTGTAATGATAAGTGCTTTCTATGAATTATATACATTTTCGAAATTAGAGCGATGTGAAATAAATATCTGTGAAAGATTTGTTTTAATCGAATAGTATTACAAACAAAATATGTGGATTACTATCTTTGTATCGGTTTCTGTTTTACATTATTCTGATTTATCTATGTATAAATTTGAATGAAACGTAAGCTCAGCCAACAAGTGCTCTATTTTAATAAAGATAATAAATTGCTATAAATTTAAGCGTATACAGTCAAATATAATTTTTTTACGTTCGATGGTGTTTTTCATTTATAATATTTAAGGTTGGTGATACAAAAACATTTTTATTTAGTTAGCGCAATATTTTACAATGCATTCCTTGCAATATTTTTACTGGGAATCTTACCACTTTTCACTTTATTATTAAATTCACTAAGCCCTTTATTTACTTACTACTTAAATAAGACAATGATATTAATTATTGAATAGAAAATATTAAAAAATCTATAAGAAATACCAATATATTTTAGAACATGACATTTTTTCAAAAATTAAAAGCTATCGCCGTTAAAAATATTTAGTAATTTATGTTTGATGTTATTGCTGACTTAGTTTTTACATTCTTATACGCAGCATAAGTAAGTATCGCAATCAAGAAGAAACAAATCACTGCAGATGTTTTGCTTTGCTAAATTACGGTAAATAAAATGTATCATACTCTGTCGTCGACTAGTCTTCGCTAATACTTAAATATATAACTATATATTTTATTTCGATGTTTTTCTTTACTAATTTGATCTGGATTGTCCAAATCCTGAGCAATGTTATAACTGTTGTAGAATTCACAGAAGAAATACACGTTTATATTCAAGTTCTACAGAATACAAGAGAATTAAATAGTGCCATATTAAAGCGTCAAGTGATTTAAAGTTTCCTCCACCTACAGCTTTATCTGGCTGCATATTATATTTGATAAATGTAAACAAATGAGGGATGTTGCCTCCATATGTGCAATAGGGGCCGTTTCACATGATAGAAGAACTGTTTATTTTATCTAATAACTGTGAAAGAAAAATTATAATCTGTATATTGTAACACATTAATCATCAAATACTATAAATGCCGGTGTATTTGACTGTCTATAGCAACAAAATTAACTGACAAATTGCACATACATATGTATGTATATAAGCGTTATATTCTTAATATACTCGTACCATACTATCAAACAGCATTATATCGCAGCAGGTAATGTAAGATGTAAAAGAAGCATGCACAAAAAATGTAGTTTCTAAGTAATTGTTACTGTGATACTATAGACATATATTATTTATTTTATATAGAATATATTAAAGAAAGTTTGTAAGTTAAATCAGCTGACAATAATTTATATACCTAGGTATTATTAATTAATAATATAAGCTGAGAAGAGTAAATCAGGAAATCTTTAACGTTCGAAATGCCATTACAGCAGAGAAAATTACGGTCAGAAGCGTATGCCGAACGTTAAGCTAATCTCCACCTGATACTATTATGTGAAAATAATTTTTATATTATAATTCTAAAGGGTACCGCAAAAAAAAACTCAAAAAATAAAATAATTTAATTATATGCTCCTATAATACTTCCTACTTGGAGGATTCTAAACAAATTTCTTCCACAGAGGGAAACAATAAGAGTACGCTACATTTATTCGGTTTTTTATAAGCATAATTTAATAAAACAATTCTTTCATAACAATTCATATATTTTAATCTATGTATTGTGTTAAAGTTGTCACAATGTTGCATATATGTACATACATAGGTTGACAGGTATACACTTAGTTCAGTTTGAGTGTTACGTTACCGGCACCGATTTACTCGTTCGCTGAACTATATATACAAAACAGCTGTGTTAAATCACATATTCTAACGAAAAAGTGTTTCCTTGTTTTTGTTTTATTTTAAACGCGCCATTGTTTCAAATACTTACGCCCCAGTTCGTCGAAGAACCTCGTCTTTGGTCGGTTGTATTCCTCTTCGTAATCTGAAATTATTATTATTTATTAATGTTAAATATAGCGTAGCAATGTTGCATACATAAATAATTTGGTCGTCAGTTTATATTTAGTTGAAATTAATATCGCGTGGAGAGACATATTCATCAGTTTTCGCAATGTTTTGTTTATTTATAACGAGAAAAACTATCTTTGGAAATTTTATTTAAATGTAATTTTTAGTTTTCAAACTAACAGAATATTTTAAAACGCATATTAACTTATAGCTCGGTTACACAATAAAAATTACTATTGTATCCTTGCTAAAATGGCAACATTGCTTTAATGAAACATTCATTTTGACAGAGTCGTTATGGACATATACACTTTTGATATCGTAAACATTTCAATAGCAGGACGTTCTGAAATCGTCTGTAAAGTTGCGCACATGGTTGTAATCTTATTTCTTACGGAAATCAGGCGTTACTATGTCAAATAAGGGTATATTTCGTAATTGAACCAACGCAACCGGTTACGATCAGAACATCAATACGATAAAAAATTGTAATTTCATTTGATGATTTAGACGTTAATATTTGTTGTTACTATCGAAATGAAATGCTTTGGCAACATTATTCAATTCTAATGGGTTTTATATAAAACTAAAATAAATTATATGTTTTATTGGAAGTATTAGCGCAACTTTTGCTATCATGGAGTGGCTACTTTGATATGGTGAAAATACTATATACATATGTATGTATGCGTTACAAAATATATAAATAAAAATATATTTTCTTAAACTATTCCAAATTTGTATTATCTAAACAAAATACGTATAAGAAAGCTTAGTGCAAGCCATTGCGGATATTTGTATTTTACAAGTAATATTTGGGCTAGTATAGTTCCAAAGGAATTTGTACTCAGTCACTTAAGCTATAATATTGTTAAACATAATAGACATTGATATTAATTGAACAAATATATCGTAAACCTCAAATCACACATAAAATAAGGAATGCTTTCAATAAATTATACCCACAACACTTCTGTAATGTAACTGTAATCAATACTAATGAACATGTTGAAATTGATCAATGATAAAGATCGGCAATTGTGTCTATTGAAATTTAAAGTAGTTTAATTGTCTATGAAGAAAGTGTATATACAAATTGACTAATACATATTTAGCCAAATATGATAATTTCATTAAAGTAAAGTTACGGTTGTTGGTTTACTAAAACAGTTAAGGCGTGTTATATATGAAATGAATACTGCTTAAGAGTTGACAATAATATTACACATTTGTTGACAAGTATCACACTTTTCACGAGCTCTAATTCTTCAACCCTAGTGAAAGTATGATTGCAAAAATGTGATTTGCACGTGTGATGTGGTGAAAGTTATATTACTTTTAATAAAATTATTTACACTCTTTTGGCACCAAACGAAAGTACGTGATAAACGTATGGTAACACGGGACGGAAACGAGTAATAGGGAATAACGAATACTTCTTCTGTTTTAGCTCATTATTGATTGTACACAACAATAATGAGAATAAATTCTAATTAGTCCTCTAATGAAAATATAATTTACAACATAATATTCAACAAAAATCTTAATTATAATTCCTTTACTTTAAAACATCTAAAATGAAAACCTAATTATCCCTCTTTGAAATATTATTTATAATAGCGTCATTCTCAAGCTACTTCAGTATATTTATCAAAAGAGCGGTGCCAACAAATATACAAATATCTGCAATGGTTAGCACTGAACTTTCTTATACGTATTTTGTGTAGATAAGTATTATATTCAAATACATATTTTGAATAGTTCAAGGAAATATATTTTATTTTTATTATTTTTCTAATTTATAATATTTTACTAACTTTTGAAACACTGTTTCCCTAAATATATTTCTTACAATGGATATTAAATGTTATATTCCAAATTATTTCAGTCTATTTATTTTTCTGCTAAACAATTGAGAGACAAAGTTGATACATGTAAAAATAAGAACAAATAGCCATTTTCTTGTAATCGGCATCTATTTTGAAAAATATTCAAAGAAAAGTTAACACACATCTATACACAAACACACACACAACTGACATACGTCATTCCAAAAATAGACAGACTCGATTCAGGGAAGGTCAAAAGGTATATTTTCGTTAAAATGATTACAATACTTACTTATTACTTCGTATAAGAAAGTGAAAATGATTGTTTTTCAGATAACAAATGAAAGGTTGATGACTTTTTTCTGACATTTAATTTCAATTATATGTAGGTTTTTCATAATATATTTTAATTCGGTATGTATTATTTTCATTTTATAAGTCGATGTTAATTCTTTTGTATTTATTGAAAGAAAGAGAATATGACTAACCAAATATAATTTCTGACGTTGATGTAAAATATAAGTTATTGTTGCACTACAATGTTTTAAGAAAATATCAATAGTTTTAGAATTATGTCCATTATAATTTTTTGTGGAAAGGCTTTTCCAAATATGTTTCTGTTGTTCCTAAAGTGTTACCATGGTAAAACAACTGGCAGTGTCATGAACTGAACTTTCTTATTCGCCTTTCGGTTAGATCATATTTAGACTATTTTTCTAATTTATAATATATTACTAACCTTTGGAACTCCTTTGCACTAAATTATTTCATAGAATAAATATTAAATGTCAAACTCCAAATTATTTTTTTTTGTTTTTCTATTAAACAATTGACAGGCACAGCTGCTACGATTTATGTGAAAATAAACATAATAAGAACTAATTTCAATAGCCATTTACTTGCTTCCGGTACCTTTTTTGAAAAAAAATTTTGAACAAAAGTTATGCAAAATATTAATATCTTTAATTTTTATCATAACAATTTTTCTGTAAGTGCAATCATTCTTGAGTAATTGCAGAAGTCGAAAAAATTTACTAGAGTAAACATGCACTTCCGGTTTGATTTTTTTTAAAGGCTTTCTTGCCAGGCGTATACAAATCTTAAGTTAGAAGTTTCATAATTTTAACTTTAGCCGTTTGGGCTGTAGAGCGTTCACAGACACGCACACACAGACAAACACACACACACATATATATATATATATATATATATATATATATATATATATATATATATATATATATATATATATATATATATATACATTCACACACACACAGACGGACGTGATACCAAAAATAGTCGGATACAATTTAGGGAAGGTCAAAGCGTATACTTCCGTTAAAATTTCGATTTCAAAATTTTTCATGATTACAATACTGCGTATAAGAAAGTAAAAATATATTTAACTACCCATATAATATTATTTTTGTAAAGTACATACTCTATACGTTAATTATTCTGGCATTATAATTCACATTGCGGACAGATTGAGATATACAATGCAGTGAATCTCAATTGGATTACCAATTACGCCAAGCTTTAATATGGGCAATGTTATTTTTTCGAAGTACGAAAGTATATGGTTGTTTTAGTTGAATACATTTGATGACCTACATTTTGTAATGATAATTATTATTTTCTATGTATTTCCTATTTGTATTGAAAAATTACCCACTTATTTGTATACGTACTCAAGGCAGAATTGAGGAGATGGGGAATTTCAAAAAAAATAATAGAGCTTCTTTAATATACAAGAAATATATTTCAATCAATATGCTATTTATTGCTTTGTTTCCATACATAAACGTAGAAAGTAGAAATACATACGCTATTTCTGACTGAACTTTAATGAAATTGGAAGAAATCATGAACGGCAAACATATGCTGTTTTCAAATAACACTAAAAATTCAATTTGCAATTTCGAAAGTAGATAAAATTTAATGTACTCACATATATTTCCTAAATGAATTCGGTAAAAGGGTACATGATAATTACACAACAATTAACAACAATTTAAAGATACTAATGTATTTTCTTGTTCATATAAATCATACCAAATATAGTTTTTATTTTAAAACTATCATTTAGAATTATTAATTCAGCAATAAAAAATTTCTACAATATGCAAACTAAAGCCACAATAGGTATTTTAATCATGCAGACTAATACCAATATCACATAAAATATTTTAAAAACTCGTTTTTTTTTATTTTCTTATACAAAGTAATAAGTTAGTCATGCAATCATGAAAAAAATCGATCTCGAGATTTTAACGAAAATATTCCTTTTGATCTTCCTTGAATCTATTCTATTTTCGGAATGGTCGCTAAAAATGACTAAAGTAAACCTACAGACCTTATTTTTAAAATTTTACCTTCAACCATTCAAGCTGTAGAACGCATACATGCACACGCACATACGTCATTCCGATAATAGTTCGACTCAATTCAAGGTAGGTCAAAACATACTTGTTACTTTATATAAGAAAATAAAAATTGAGAAATTACAATATTTATTTTTTTGTAATCAGTACATTTGTTAAAAGAATTTTTTTAAATAAAGCTGTTCAAATAATACTATTTTTCATTTCAATTGTCAATATTTTTACAATAAGTGCTTTTTACTGTAAGTACGTAGGTACCTTTTTAGGTTATTCGTACTGCATGAGTTAAAGGATTAACAGAAATTAATTTTTTTAAAAAGCCTCATTATGGCAGAAAATTTAAAAATATTTCTGTATAGAATATTCTTCAAGTTCCACTATGAACCATTCAGTACTTATACAATTATGGGAATAAGTGTTCTGCGAGAAGAATTTTACGAATTAAAAAAATCAAATAGAAAACATCTGCAGTGTATTGCACTGGTCTATCTTATACATTGTCGTGATATTTTGTTTATTTATGAAGGATAATAAGATAATACATCTGCATTGTCTTGCACCGAACTTTCTTATACGCATTTGGGTTAAGCCACATCGTAGTTTCATTATTTTTCTAATTTATAATATTTGTTCTAACCTTTAGATCGCTTTTACACTAAATATATATCTTAAAATAAATATAAAATGTCAAACTTCAAATTATTTAAGCCTATTTTGTTAAGTAATTGACAGGCGCAGATGATACGATTTATGTAAAAATAAATATGATAAGAAGAAATTTAAACAGCCTTTTTTTTATACTGCGTATAAGAAAGTAAAAATATTACACATTCCAGAAAATATAATAATTATTACGCTATATTAGAAATTAATATGGCAAGGCTGACAAAAAATTAATAAACTAGAATTTTTTATATTTTATTAACGTTTCAAACGCTTTTTTCAATAAATCTATGGTAGCAACCCTGGCGATAAAAGTAAGAAGTAATAATTTTATCTTTCATTTTAATAACCATTTTACTTTAAGTGCTGTAGTTTCGGAGATGTTGCACGATATGCAGATTCTGTTTGAATACTCTTTTTAAAACTAAGTAATTCTCTTGCATATACAAATCTTTAGTTATATTCCATTTCTCTCATCTCCCTCTACTCATACTCACCTACACATACACACTCACACTCACACATACCTACAAATACACACACAAATGCATATATATATATATATATATATATATATATATATATATATATATATATATATATATATATATATATATATATATATATATTTGACACTCTGTAATTCTGAAAATTGGCGGATTCGATTCAGAGAAGGTCAAAATGTGTATTGTTGTCAACATATTGATTACCTTACTTTCTTGTATACATTCGTTTGAGAAATAAAAATTAATTATTTTCATTGTGTACTACTATTACTATTTGCAATTTACAAAATTAAAAATAATAGTGCACTTGATTTGGCGAATGAAAAATCTGCAGTGCCGGTCGCTGGACTTTCTTTTACGTAGTAGGTTTAGATAGGGAGGAAAAATATTAAATTTTATTATTCACGAAAATATAATTACTCAAATAAATTTTATTTTCTTGTTTTGTTAAAATGTTGACAGATATTAAAACAGACTCTGTAGCGATAGATATATTCATAATTATAATACTTCATATAAGAAAGTAAAACACAAATTGAAATTAAAACATATTTTTTTTGTATACATTCTATAGAGGCTCTCAATTATATTGGATGGGAAAAGAACTCATATTGATTGTTAATAAAACTTAGTTTTATTTTAAAGTTACTACTGTTTGAAAAAATACTGATAATGTCATGGTATTGTACCTAGTTCTTAGTGCGATAAAAATATATGTAACCATTACATAGTCTGAAACGGGTATTCGTCAATACGGATTCAAACTTTCATTCTAAGTAGGGATCAATCGCTTACCTTTGATATCATTCTCTGTGTTGTTACAAGCAGAACGATTGACAAGAAACAAAACACACAACACTAGTATAAACGACACTTGCAATTGTCTCAAACAATTAAATTGCATTTTCGAATCGCTGCACAAGTGGGTCACAGAGTGCGATATTGTGTCTTCTAATTTCACTTGTAATTCGCAATGATCTGTAGTCCGCCTTCGCCGTTCCTCCTAGTACGTTACTGGAATACCGTTTGAGGTATCATTTGTGTTAAGTATTGCCGCGCGAAGTCGATGGATCAATTTTTAAAGTATCTCACGTCACACTGATCACTAACCACCGACTATCATCATCAACAACAACGAGAGTAAGTTGTTGTTGCACTGAGTCAGATTCACAACGGAATAATTTCAATCATATGTTGTTGCTCGCCTCATTGGATGTGAACATAGTGCGATGGTTGTTTCTCACTTCTAGTCGATGATTGTGACACTCTTTTCACTTCTTAGCGGCTACGGCTGCTCTTCTCCCGTTGACTGTCAAAAATCTCTTTTCTTTTTACTAGTTCAAGTTGTTGTTGCCTTTATTTATTGGTCATTTTTAAGAATTCCATTTCAATTATAGTGACTCAAGCTTTGGAACCGGAATTAATTATTTCAAGTTTTATTGTTTTATTTTTAAAATCACATTAATTCCGTTTTTAATATTAAAAATGATTCAATCGCATATATAATTTATTTTTCATACCTCTCTTGACATATATTTTATTGTTTCTCTAATTATTAATTAGGAAAATTAAGTTTCTCCAAATTTTGGTTAAAATGCTATTAAATCTTTGTAAATAAATTAAAAGTGATAATACACTTACCTTCGATAATATATTGTACGAGGTTCCTAATTCTTATTATATTTTCAACATATGAGTTTACCTTAAATATTATAACTGAAATATTCTTAAAGTCAACAATTAGATAAAATTTCATTTTACTATTTACATGAATATGTAAATCGTTATGACATATACTTGGATATACCTATTAATCTACTCGCTCTTGATGCTCGTATTTGTTATCTTGTGACTTAAGGAGATTCTTCATTGATTTTAATTAAATTTGATATACATTTAAAAATAATAAATGTTGAATAGCGAAAGATTGCCAAGATGTGCAAGAATGTCACATTTGATGTGAATAGTCATGATATATATAATATAAATGAAAACAACCAACATTAGAAAATAAATACATTCAATGAGCATTACTGCAATACAAAATAAAATGTTTTATACTTCCGGAATTGAAGGAATACATGTTACGGGTTTGTGATTGTAATTGATAATAGGATATTACTTTTTATAACAAATTTACATAAATGCATTTTTCTTGATTTGGATGACAGAGAAACTCTTTCCACTGTATCTGTACATGCTTCATGTGCCTCATTTAAATTCAGTAAACTTTACATGATTTTATGTTTCTAGTATATATGTTCTCTTTCGCAAAAACAATTTTTAGATATATTCTTCCATTCACTCCAGAGAAACCAATCATTGTCACAATATATACTAATATTATCCAACATCAAAGACTATATTACGCCATGACCCAAAATATATTCCTCAAATATGTAATTTATTTTTCTCCCAACCAAGAATAAAGTAGTACTTTATGCAGTTGATATTTGACACATGATAGACTATTTTATTCCTTAAGGGAATAAAGTGAGAGAATAAATTAAATGACAGCTTCCTTGACAACACATTTTTATGATTGTTTTTCTCTTTGACAATAAATTGTTATGAATTTTTTTCAACGCAATCTTGAATCTCTGAACGCAATGAACCATAAATAAATTAAATTATTTAAATTTAAAAATCGGGACGTCGAGAGAATAGTTTTGTTTGCATTTCAGGAATAAACATCGTTATTCCCTCAATTGAAAAGGCCATCGGCTTCGCCTCGTGCATAAGTTACAGTCTCGTGAATAAAACCATAGTTTATTCCTTTGATACACAAATAACTATTATGTCATCCACTCAAAAAATATAAGCGCGTACATTAAAATTGGTACTTAAAAAAATACAATTAATTTGCAAAATAATACAATAATAATATTTCATAATATATTTGTGTCATTTTTACTACAACAATGATTTTGTTCCAATTTCTGTCACAATTTATTATTTTCTTTTTGATGTCACGCATGAGTGACTAGCCCCAGCATGGTCATGATAACACTGTTTTTATCTAAAGATATGCAGTAAAGTCACGTTTTACGACGCGATTACTTTTCATAAGATTCAGTTGTAATATGAATTTTAAATTGCCGATCTCATGAAAAATATAAGCAGAAAGTACAATTTTTACTTTCTTTAAATTCAACGTTCAATAAGTGCTATAGAAAATATATAGTAAATCATAAAATTGATCTTCAAAATTGAAATTGAAATATTTGAGATAATTAAAATAAATTATATACTATTGCTTTAGATACAGTACATTCTTACTTCTTCTTCATAATTAAACATTCTTTATTACTTTGTACTAATAAATTTCACCTATACTTGTACAAATTTATTAAAACTTTTACATACGATTTTACCATATGAAAATCATTTACGTGTTTGATTTAAATCTATTTTAGTGGTAATTCTGTTACACTTTTAAAAACCCGGATCTTACGATTAAATAAATGTTGAGAAACCTTACAGCTATGAATAAAATGAACTATTAAAATCGTGTAGGCAGCGGCCACTTTCACTGTTTTCGTTCTCCACATATATCGTCATTATTGTGTATTTGTCAACGTTAAACAAGATGAAATTTTACGTGTTCTAATTCGCTAGGAGAAAGAAAATCCTGCCAACATATTTGTTCAATATAAAAAAAAATATATATTATATTGGTTTCTGCATGGTTAATTTCAAAATAAAACCCTGCTAAAAGAAAGTTAGTTAAAAAATAACTTTTTCGTAGTGATTTGACGTCGCGGAATAGGTACACTGTAATTATCATTAAGCGCTAACTAACGTACTATTAATATCTCTGCTATGCACGATAAAATAACAAGTGAAATTTAAACTCATGCATAAAAAGTTATGGAATCTATATTTAGTTTAATTATTTAAAACAACCATATTACTAATTTTAAATTAATTGCAGACTTTCAGTTTTTGAGATTACTGGACTGGAAATTATAATTGTATTTCAGATGATATACTTAAAGCTCATTACAAAAAATGCATTGGTAGAACATGAACTAATCATTCTATGACAGAGAATGCAATAAACAAATTTATTTGTGGTATTAGATACGTTTCAAAAATTAAACAAATTTATTTTTACATACCGCGTCTTATCGTAGTAATTATAACTAATTTTGTCGAATAGGTAAAATCAATATTGTATGATAGACAAGTTACAAATTATTGTACTACAATTTACATTTAGTTATATGTAATTGCAGACATAATTTAAGTTAATTTTAAAAATATATATCGGTAGATAACTCATGAAAATAATTACACATAATGTACATCGGTGATTTACTAATGTTGTTTTTGTGCACTAAGTGCAAAAAGGGGATCTATTTCGCATCATTGATAATGATATACGTAAATTAATAAATAATAATGCATACACAAAAAATAAAAATTTTCTCCATTTGTTAATGGCTTCAACTATACTATATTATAAGGAAAATTGTATGTGGCAGTGCAATTTCCTTACAATACATACGGTGTAGTGCGGATTCCATATAAGTATGAAGTACTGATTATTATTTACGGCTGAAATAAATTACTTTATATTTTCTAATATTATGATGCAGTTTGTTAATTATGCATCGCTTATAAGTATACAAACTGTTTTATTGAACGGATTAATTTTAAAACATACGAATAAAAACACGTAGTTAGAAATACTAGTCGTCTATGAATTTAAAAAATATTTAAAAGATATATACAGACAATTTAGTAATCACGGTTTTCGCTCAGGATTGAAATCTCTGCGAAATGAGAGTGATTACTTAATCAAATTTACAATACTCTTCCATAACTTTACGGTCTCATAAACAGTACTAAGTTAAACAAATATAGCAATAACCATTTTCCTTTTTATATTGACTTTTAAAGTTTAGTCGTTTTTCATAATATGCAAAGCAATTAGTGATAGTGAAACTCTTTTTAGTGCGTAGGTAAGTTTACCGCTGACCGTCCTGTCTATGTTGGTTGGGTTACATATGATAAGATCCGGCTCAGGTGAAGCATAATAAATTTTTATATATAATTACGAGATTCAAATTATCCCGGATGGACGGCATCTGTTATGAAATAGGTATTACCATTCTCAAAGGAATAAAAACGAAAAGTATTTATTATTCATTGGAAGCACGATCGTGAAACTCACCATTGTATTTATTCAAATGAGAGAAATTTTTAACTCACATTGTAAATTTGAACAGGTACTGCATTTTACTTTTTACAATAATATTATGAGTGTAATACCTATTTTTACTTTTAAAGTATTGTTCATTACATATCTCTAATGAAATCTAAATAATATCAAAATAAATTTCAACACAAAAAAGTGTAAAATATATCATCATAAAAAATTACATTAGCGAAGAACAAAATTATTTCAGCATACTTAGAGCGGAACATACAATTTTGTTTTTATTGCTTAAGTTTTATCAATCTATAGCAACTTTTAGAAATAACAACTGTGCACAAGGCTAGTGATTAATAAATACAGAGATCAATATATATTTAGATTTCGTTGAAATTATTTTTGGAATGACGTCTGTGTGTGTGTGTACGCGTATGCATCTGTGTGTGAGCGATTTAAAGCATAAACGGTTAAAGGTAAATATGTGTAAGAAATATATTTAGAGCAAAAGTAAAATATTATAAATTAATGAAATAATAAAAATATATATATTTCTAATATGTAATAAGAAAGTTTTATGCAAGTAATTGCGGATATTTTACTGATGGGTTACAGATTATGTTTTTACTTACAAATTGAAAATAGAAGCAAAGTAATGTAATATACTAATATACTAAAACATTTCTGAAATAGATGGTGTAGATTTTAATTACATATAATGCTGTCTTCATTTTCCGCTTTACACTGCCTCTGATAATGATTAATGGATTACATTACCATATGATGAATAAATATATATTTATTAATCATTATTTATAATAAAAACCATCACTTGTCATGTTTTTGTGACTAAATAATTATGTAAATTAATACATTATTAATAAATTTTATTTCATGTTAAATAACTATTAAAATGTTAATAAACTTTTTAGATGCCGTCTTTCCTATAATTCGGTGTAGAAGAAACATCAAGTGAAGATGGGTGATACAAATAAAATGGAGAAAGTCAATATGAAGATATATTAGAATAGTTATCAAGACAAGGAAAAATAGAAGTGAACATTGAGAAAAACAAAAAACTCAAGTTCACAATAGACCAAATCAAATATTATGTTATTGGTTTTTTACATTGCGGTAGTTGTTACAGATTTGATTCAGTCAGTGTGAAGCGGACTTCGCAGCTTTCTCCTCGCATTCCTTGTCCCTGACTTAGACCTTTCTTTATAGAAAGTATGCCACCAGTTAACCTTAACCCACTCATCCAATGAATAGTGACTGTACATTTCATTATTGTATCACTACATAATGATCAGTTTCGCATAAAAAATAAACGGATATTATAATAAATTTAGTTATAACTTCCTTTTGCTTAATATAATAAACTACGAGTCTTTATTTTACCACAATGCTCGTAACTCGGATACGCAGATCAAGCACTATCATTACTATAATTCATTGTTATTTCGTGAACAGAATTAAATTAGATGCACTCCTTTATATATTGTAATGAGAGATTTTTTAAAATAATTTTATAAAAGCAAATAATTTAAAATCGACAATATAATATTATGTATAATATCGGAATTTCTAGGCTACAGTCGAGAAAATTTTATTGCTTATTACTTTTAAGTCAAACAAAAAAGTTAATGATATATGGCTATATGTGAGAGTATAATATACAAAGTATTGTCAGCTTTGGTTTGTTTGCGAGACCAAAAGTGTTTTTGCTCTCTCAACTATGAAAGTATAATTTTTTTATTTAACGGTATAGTAAAGTAGAAATTGTCACATAGTGCAGTAGAAATTGTAACATAATTTTCAAATACATATTTTTAATTTTCTAGTTGTACATATATTACTTCCACAGCAGCAATTGTAATACATATAACGTGGAATCAATAGCTCTAGTTTAAGAGGATTTTATAATAATTTAAATTTTCGTTTTGGTTAGCGAGTTTAATTTGATAATGTGTTTTATATTCAATTAAATAATAACTCTTAGTAAATTTTCAATAATTTTATCAACGAAAATTGTTTCCTCATTCGAAAAATAGTCAAAAATGATTCAGGGAAGGTCAAAAGGTATATCTCCATCAAAATTTCGAGATAGATTTTTTCAAGATTATAATACCTATTTCGTACATAGACTTTAAAAGTTGATTGTGTGGCTTTGGCAGTTGAATCAACTTATGACGTCAATCTGCAATCTCATCTTGTTAGACATGCGTTAATTTTTTACAAAAAGAGAAAAGAGGGTGGTGCGCATATTTAATGTTTCGTCTCAAAATAATTAATTACAGTACTTTTTATATATATTGGTACAAAATTGTGTTAACTATAGGGCGTATAGTATAATTAAATATTATATAAATAATATATTAAAAATGTATAATTTGACAACAATGGCCGATTATTAATTTCAGAGAGGTTAAAAGCCATTCAATGCTATCGTGGAATTAAGTATTTATAAAATATTTTGTGGCCCATTGGACATATTTGTATCATGAATTTCTTTTTTACAAATGTAGAAATTTATACAAATAAAGACTGGGAATTTCCGCACACGTCATTTAAAGATATGTCTTTACATCGTGATTTAATACATTTTTACTTTCTTATACAAAGTGATAGGTAAAAATCTTAAAAGAAAAACGATCGCTAGATTGTGTATATGTGTGTATGGGCGTATGGCTGATGTGAGTATGTGTGTATGTGTGCATGTGTGTATGAGTGTATGTGTGTATGAGCATGTACACACACACAGACAGACTTCAACTCAAAAATAGTCAGACTCGATTCAGGGAAGGTCAAAACGTATATTTCCGTTAAAATCTAGAGATCGAAATTTTTCTTGATTACAATACTTACGTATACTGCATATAAAAAAATAAAAAGAGATAGATGTTCACATCAATGATACGGCAACGAAATGTCAAATACAGATCTGTCATTTCAAATTTAAATTCGGAAAATTAATTTCCATGTCTATTTTTCTCATTCAGCAATCAAATACCCTTACCTGCATCTTAAACTCCTGGCTATTAGATGCCTTCTATCCTACTGCATGGAAAAAGGCAACAATCATATTGATTCCGAAACCAGGTAAACCTCCTTCAAACTTGTCTTCTTACTGTCCTATATCCCTCCTAAACACGATGGCAAAAGTCTATGAAAAATGTATACATCAGATAATACAGTAGATCAGTAGTTCTGAAATTCCATCCAATCAATATGAATTCTATTCTCGACAATAATTCTAGCTGTAACGCCAGAGAAACGTTTTTACTCTTTACTGACACTTGAGCGTCGATTTCTTCGTAAGATGTTGAACCATTTACTTCTTTACACAGAAATTCATCCACTTGCTAGAGTTCAGCCAATTAATGAACGCTTTCGTACACTTCAAGCTAAATACGCGGCAGATGTATAAGTTAAAATCGACCAGGACTGGCCTTAACGCATATCATGCCTAGACGAAAAAGGCGTCCGATATTCAAGTATAAATTCTCACCAGCCACACTGTTGCAAAGAGCGAAAGCCCCATACTTTACAGATCTTCATCAATTATATTTAGATAACACCTAATAATCAATCATTTCTCAATATAATTGGATTAATTTCGTATCCATATTCTTTTCTATTCATTATCAATCATTATGATTGTGGGAATATATGCGTGTAGTCATTGACCAAATGCACCCTACGCCTATGTTTTAGTTGGTGTAGTGCCTAGTGAGAGGGCGGATAAGTAGTGTACAAGAAAAACGTGTCGGTCCTAAATTGTGTGCGGAAAAGGTTTAATCAAAACAGTTCTATTTAACGTATTATCAAAGTGGTGCGTGCTGTGAGAGTTTCATCATGATTGTATTAATTTCAATTCTATAATCTTTCTATTGTAAATCATACAATATTTAATTTACATTACTCAATAACTTGAAAGGCCATTTTAAGTGCTATAAGGTTTTTGTATATGTAGTTTAACGTGATTTTTGAAGTAGTTTCTAAATCTATAAAATGAATGTAATTGCTTTAAAGATTTTTGGGGGTTCAGCCCGTTTTTTGAAACACCCGGTATACTATGTAATCTATATAAGTAACAAAAAATTGTTTAAATCAAATCAAACTATAACAGGCATTTCGATGCTGTAAGAGTTAAACGGTGGTCCTCTACCTATAAATAACTATTTATTGACTCTCAAATTCGTTGCATTTGTCTAGCATATCTGTGAGATATAACAATTTAGTATATTCAGGCACAATCGATGCTTATGCAACCCAACTCACAATAAATCTTTCCGCTCTGTGTGAATTGAAATTTCGCAACTGCTGTCAGTATTTTTCATTGGCCTGTTAAAAACCTGTAGTGTCACACTGAATTTCAATATGTTCAGTATATATGTTTTAGATAGAATATTGCTTAACTTATTTAAAATTTCTCTGATTTCATTAGAGATCATATCGTTTAATTGGAAGAATTCGCTTCTAGATTTATTGGTAAAGAATTAGTTAATGAGTTTTGTATTTTAGAAATTTATTCGAAATATTTTCTGTGAATTGTTAGTATTTCCGATATTATTCCGATGTTATATTACGTTTATAATTGACGGTATTACACATAGTTTTAGACTTGCTGTTAGTAGTGTACGTACATGCAGTTGGCATTTTACATTTTACGAGTTGAAATGTAGTATTTGCTTACTGAGGTCTGCATTAAATCTGTACATACATACAATACATAACATCACGCCTAATTCCATCAAATGGGTTAGCAAAAAACGCTTTACATTTCACATCTTTACAATCTTTCGCCATTCAACTCTATCCTTACACACTTCTTTCGTTTCATTCAAATGTATTAAATTATTCATACATGCTCTTGTATTCCGCTTGCTCGCAACTTTTGTTTCACGCAGCTCATTCTCAATCATGTTTATCCATTTACTCCGAGGAGGTACTCGCATTTTCACGCCATTAATCTCTCCTACATAAATCTTTTTCGTTCTCCTTTCATTCGATATTCTTTCGATTGGGCCAAACCATCTCATTTGATTCGCACCAATTCTACGTACATTTATTACAATATCGCACCGCTCATATACTCATGTATTCCGCTTTCTAATGTAGAAATTGTCATATTTTTTGTAGAGGTTGGAAATATAATTAGTGTAAAATGAATTGTTGTTTGAGTTTTCATCATATTCGGTTTACACATGTTATCATTGAGTAAATGAAGTCCTTGAAAGGTTATTACTACTTAAATTATAACGTTCGAGGATCAAAGATATAACCATTCTTTACTACACACTAACAAATACCCTAAATACTTTAAAAAATAGAATAAATATAATGATATTCTCGTTCAAAACGAACATATTGTTATTATCAGAAAAATTTGTGAAATTACCTTATAGAAAGAAATAAAATTAAAATAAGGATATTGGTAACTGAACGACTATTTATTTATTTTGGTAATTAAAATAAATATTTATTTTTAATTATATAACACATTTTTTAAGAATTCAATCTTATTAGAATTAACATCTTAGTTACAAATTTAAATAAAAATCCTTAAACCCAATTTTTTAAATTTATGATACAATATCCATTTTAGATTAATATTGGAAGAAGGGCTTTTCAATTATTTATCTATAATGCTACGTATCCAATCAGCAGTTATTCGTACATTATGGTATATTCCAGGTTGACGAGGCTCACCGCAACCAAAGCCCGCACTAGTAATTCCAGCTAAAGTCCATCGCCCATGTTCCAATACTATAAGTGGCCCACCAGAGTCACCTAGACATGCATCCTGACTGCCATCCGCATGACCAGCACATAACATATCTTCGTAGAGTTCCACCTTAATTTGTCGCGTTCCATGCCAGGAAATGCATTCTTCACTTTCTTTATGAAAAAAAAAAAAACATATAACAAATATTTATTAAAATTGATGAAATAATATATCAAAAATATACGATACAAAATTCACAAGAAAAAAATTAAGCATTCCCAATATTATATTTTTTGGGATTACTTATGATTATGGTAAATAATAGGAGTATCAATTAATATATATTAAAATATTAAAAGTAATAAATGCAAGCAAACTAACCTAATATGGGTACAGTTGCACTTCGTAATACATTCGTGCCGGTTATGTCAGTGGACGGTTTAATTTTGCCCCAGCCCGCTACAACGCCACTACGTCCCTGCAAGTCCAACTCTGGTTCTGGTAGACATACAGGCGATATATGGAACATTCGACCTGCTGCCATAGATAATTGCAACAGGGCTACGTCATATCTGCCGATCAAACAGTAAACCGTTATTTTATTATCGAAATATTCAAAATTTCATAATTGCCATGTAGTGTTTATTATTACTAGATCTGTATATAAAAAAATATTATGTTCAAACCGTCAAAATTATAATTGCCCTGCTCGTGGTCAAGTTTGTTAATCTCTTGTGCTTCTCTCAATCATGATGTCTGTTCGTCTGTGTGTGTTAGTGTGTGTGTGTGTATTTGTGGGTGTATGTGTAGGTATATGTGTGGGTGTATGTGTGTGTGTCAAATCATAAAATTTTAAACTTAAGATTTATATAAAACTCTCAGGTATACCAGTTATTTTCGAAAAATATGTTCATAACGGAAGTGCTTGTTTACTTTTGTTCTTTGTGTTTTTTTGTGGTATATGCAATATCATTGAAACGGCTACATTAACAGTAAAAATAGATACTATTAAAAATAAAAAATTCATCAAAACCGGATACAATAAAATTGCTATTAAAATAGAATTTTTTTAAATTTATTTTCTCAGTCATGTAAGAATGAGAATATATAATAAATCATTTGTCGATATTGTAACAGGAAAAAAAAAAAAAATAATAATAATAACATCGGATACAAATTATTAACAGGTAGAATTAGTGTTGCCCACAATAATTGCAACGTTATTAATAATTGAAGATTAAATAATATCCCCATGTACACTGAACCAAAAATGAATTTGATATTATTTGGTCTACATTGAGAAATTATAATTTTAAACATGTTCTTTTAGATATGAGTGTAGTGTAGATTTTTTACACAGGTAAATTATTGTTATTGCCAATATAATTTTTTGTGGTTGTGAATTTTATCTCTCTGTCGAATTAAAAATCATTAATCCATTATTATTTGTTATCATAAGCCGGAAATTAAACATTTATATTTCATTCGAGTTTTTATTAAAATTTATTGAGTTTATTTTTTTATTAATCTATAATAAATTATAAATGAAGCACCATCTTTTATATATGGCTACCCGTAGTGAAATAAAATCAAAACTATCTAAGTAATAAGCTTAACGCTAATTACCCTAGGATTACGGATTGTTATAGCTAGTTCATATAACATTATTTCTTTAATATTACTAATAAAAGAATCATACGTCAAGATAATTTTTTCATCTTAATTTAAATTAAGTAACATTCTAATGTGCAAGTTTAATATATAATTATCAAAAAACTATAAGTCATTGGTTCTAATTGTATTTCGATTCAACAATAAAGTACTTGGATGCAGCTGACAGTTGTGATATACAGCTAAACATAAGTTGTCAAAAGAAATATGGCAATTTATTGTTGGTAATATTTATCAAACGGTCAATTACTCTTATTAAAAACGATTACGATAGTTCAACAATATGTATTCTTCATTTTTGTTTTAAAGCTGAAAATTGTGAGAGGTATTTGTGGTGTATCTAGGAGAGACAGAAAGCGGATTAGGGGGGTGCTTGAGAAGTGCAATATTGTAAAAAATTTCGTACATAGAATCGGTGAGTCAAATGACATGATATGGTCATATTGAAAGGATGTCAAATGAATGATTGACTAAAAAGATTTACGTGGGTGAGCTGAATGGTGTAAGAATGCGAAACTGTAACTTTTATGGTTTAAATTAGGATCTTAATAATTTTTTTAAATTTTTGATTCAACTATTATTTATTGCAAAATCATTCGCGATACAGCGCATATCTTCTACCTATTTGTAATTACCTGTCTGGTTGTGTGACTCGAAATCTGAATAATGGATGGATAATTTTGCGACGCACTCGATGATGTTCTGCAGGTGCAAGTTCCAAAACAACACCGGTATTTTGGGTGTCCAATTCCCCGAGATAAACAGTGATTTCAGAAAGTCTGGCTCGTATAATGCAATGGGCTGCTGTTGCTACAAAATGCCTAGAAACTAATGAATATTTGTTTGAGTTTCATAAAATTTTATCACACTTATTGTCATTGTTCTCATAATCATTCTGAATGTTTGGCTTACCTAATACACCGCCACACTGGAATGCAGCAATTCGTATGTGCGCCTGCCAAGGGAATTGAGCAAATCGTGCTTCTTTGCCACCTATGATTCTTTTATACAAGGTTCTGTCAGCGGAAACACCGCATTCCAAGAGAACTTCATCAACGCGACGTTGTAACAATGTTGCACTTTCTTTCGATCTAAATAAATAGATCATATAAAAAATTAGAAAACAAAAATAAAGGATAATACAAATTTAAAAAAGAACCATATGAACCGAAAATATGAAAATTTTATTTCTTTCACATAGGGTAAATTATTTGTAAAAAATAAATTGATGTAGAACCATATGATTAATATTAGGAAAGACAAAACAATTCGTTAATCTTTAGTTTACAATTACATTACATTATTACAGTTTTATTCCAATATATTTTTAATGTGTTTTATTGATTACTTTATTCTTGTTTAGTTTTTATAATAATAAATAACTTAACTCCCATCCACGCAAATTTGTTTTTTTTTGTTAAAAATTCAAAATAAATTCCCATGTACTACATGAGCCTACTTTTTTTAACGAAATCTACTTACTGTGGCCGACGCTAGATACGTTAAGTAAAAAACTGCAACTAAAAATTCTGAACAGTGTACGTTTACGTTTTCGGAAGACAGGTATCGTCGTTTGAACATACGTGTTTGTGAATACAAAGATTATCAGCTCTAAACTTGCAAAGCATGCTTAGAATAACAAATATGATTTCCTATAGCGAAATACAAAAGCAATCCACTCGGAAAGCAACACCAAAAGAAAATAAATGTAAGCAGCTTATATAACGCTAAACGAGAACGCAATTAATCAAGCTTTCATCGATATTCATCAACTTGGGATAAATTTAACATAAAGGAAAACATCCAACTAGTAATTTCTAAGCATTAATGATTTTCAAAAAAGTTTAATCTTGATTATTAATTAACACAGTCTATACCCTTATTTATCAATTTAAAATAATTGATATTATGTATGTATGTAAATAATTTTGTAACAACCAAATAACAAGCAAAGCAATAAAATTAAATATCTGCAGTGTCATGCACTGAACTTTCTTATCCGCATATGGGTTAAACGATATCGTAGTTACATTATTTTTCTAATTTATAATATTCGTTCTAACATTTAGCTCGCTTTTACAGTAGATATATTTCTTAGAAACAATATAAAATGTCAAACTTCAAATTATTTAAGTCAATTTTGTTAAACAATTGACAGGCGCAGATGATACGATTCATGTAAAAATATATATAATAAGCAGAAATTTAATTTGAAGCCATTACTCGTTTTGGAAAAATAATTCAAACAAAAGTTGTGTTAAATATAAATACCTTTAATTTTTGTTCATGAAATTTTTCTTTAACTGTAACCATTTTTGAGTAATTGCAGAAAATGCAAAAATTGACTAGAGTAAACAGGCACTTCCGCTTTGAATATTTTTTTCAAAAATAGGTGGTGCACACCTCAGGCATATGCAAATCTTAAGTTTAAAGTGTCATAATTTTAGCTTCAACCGTTTAGGCTGTAGAGAACATACACACACACACACACACACACACACACACACACACACACCCACACACCCACACACACACACACACACACACACACACACACACACACACACACACACACACACACAGACGGACGTCATACCAAAAATAGTTGGAATCGATTCAGGGAAGGTCAAAACGTATATTTCCGTTAAAATCTCGAGATCGAAATATTTCATGATTACAATACTTACTTATCCTGCGTATAAGAAAGTAAAAATGAGAGTTAAGGAGGCTGTAAGTACATTATAAAGTAAGAAAATTATTTTTCTTGTTGCACTACGAATAACTTCATTATCAAATGAAAACACAAGGAACTGAAAACGGAAATAAATTTGTATCTGCAACGTTATGCAAATTATAAATTGTATGGCAATGGCTATATAAGTGCTACATGTCTTATCATACGCCAATCAATGTAACACCATTGCAACTGACACAATTACTGCATTTTTGAAAACTTTGAATTAATATTCTAAGTTTTCATAAGTGATATATTTGTGTCAGTTGCGATGGTGTTAAATTGAATGACGTCGGATGAGGCTTGTAGCACTTATCCACTTACAGATTGAGGTGCTAAAAATTTAATTCGCATTGATGCTAAATGTGACGTCATGCATTCACATTTTTTAAGTATACCGTTAGATGTCCAAAAGTATTTTACTACTCGAATATAGCACCGTAAAGTAAATGTAGTTTAGTCGCTATGGTTCATATAATTTGCAACCTGTAATATCAACATTTTTTATTTGTTGAATTCATTTTTGAACACGTTTATACAATATGCTAAAATCAACAGCATAAACCTTCTGTTAAAATATTGTCTAATCTAATTATCAGTCGGAAAACCCAATCAGAACACTGCCCTGAGCTGTTTTCTTTCAAAATGTTCGTTACCTAATTGGACAATTTGATTTTGAAAACAAATAAAGCGTTCTTCTTTTTTATTTATTTATTTCTGCTAGAAAATGCTCGTTAAAATGTCGTTGAGATTTTTGATACACATCTTGTGGAATTCTTTTTTCCTTGCTGTGATTTTTTTAAGTTTTCGTATTTAACATTTAATAAAAAAAAGCAGTACTTTTGGGCTTATTCATCTGTTCATTGTTGTATTGAGAAGGAAAATCAATAATGAATACATGAGTAATATATAGTGAGTTTAAAAAGCATTTGCTCAATAAATATTTTTTTGTATGCAAAATGACATTATTTTATAACCGTTATCAAATAAAAAAGATTTTACAATGGAATTAATATCAATTGAAAAAAAATTTGAATGTAACAATAAATAAAAATATAGTAGTTCAAAAAGTATTTTCAGATTTCTCGATTGAAAGTATGATTACCAGATTGAGAATAAATACGGAGTTATATAAAAAAATATTCAACCTATGTCAAGGTTTGGGGTTACATAACTTTTGGTTTGCAAAATTTTTTTCTACCTTGTATATCTTTTATAATGGAAGAGGTGAGATTTTATTAGCACATCTAGTATTAATCATGAGTATACAAAACGCAAGGCAGCTGCTGCCAGTAGATTAATTTTGATAAAAATAAATTTGAATAGAAATCTATGGACAGCAGCTACATACTAACTGCAAATTTTCGAATCCATTATGAAGTTGTAACGCATTAAGTTCAGACGAATAATCTTGTCGCAGGAAAGATTGTTGTAGTTGCAATTGTTGTTGATAATGTAATGGATTGTGTTGTTGTAATTGATGCTGTTGTAGACCTGGAGATGAGGTGACGCAGCAAGCAACCAGCCAAGAGCTCGCTCCGCAACCAGACTCGCTAATTCCGCCTGCCATCCAGCAGACGAGAGACAACGTGCACGCGTGTGACATGTGTCCACGGACACACGTGGTAGGGTAACCGAACATGGTGACAAATAGCCGGGCTGAAACAAACCAATTATTATTGATAATATCGCATAATATTTTATGTATTTCGGTTGTATGCGCTTTACGTATATATACGATGTTACCGCATCATATAATTCCACACCTGAGTCTGACATAAAACTGTAAATAATTATAAGGTAGAATAATATGGGTAATACTAGCGGATCAAATTACATTTTTTAAGATATATAGAGCGCAGTACCTAACTATTCCGTTAAATATTCTATAATCACTTTTTCATTCTATAAGAAAGTCGATACATTTAGTAATTGTTATGTTTCCTATGTATATGATTACGAGTTATATTTCTTGAAATATTTTGAATCGTTTATAGACAATAAAGCATTAGTATTTATTCAATAATATACGTTTTAAATTAACTTATTTGGTCTAAAAATTAAAGAGGCATCATCAGCGAACATTGCCATGTACGACTGACGATGCACATTTCGTTTTCCTAATAAAATTGTGATGAAAAGTTAAAAGTTTGTTTTATTCCTAATTACAATATTGATATTTAACATGAAATTAGAACCTATGAATAATGAACCAAAAAATTAAACCCAGCATTACTCCAGCTGTTCAATTTTTCAATTGATATTGAATTGCACTGCATATAAAATACCGAAGATTGAAAATTTATCGTTTTGGTAAATGAATACTAAAACCATAGATTTGGTCTGGGATCTCCTGAAATACCATTATAGCAAGATATATATATGCAGCTTATTTTATGCTCTACTAGTTTGTTAACCATCATCGTTAAAGTAGTACTTGACCCAGTTACCTTCAAAATTATGAAAAATAACTGAGCTAAGTAAACTATTTTAAAATGATTGTAAAAACAAATTTGAAAGATACATAATTTATATCACTAAGAAGATATACTGTAGTATTTTCGAATGCTTTATCCTAAATTTAGTGACTACAAGAAATAATAATTCCATTTTTGTAATAAAAATTCAAAATCAATTGATTTAGTACGAGATACGATATATTTCAATCTATTAGCAAAATATCTGCAGTGTCATGCACCGAACTTTCTTATCCGCATATGGGTTAAACCATATCGTAGTTCCATTATTTTTCTAATTTATAATATTCGTTCTAACATTTAGTTCGCTATTACAGTAGATATTTTTTAGAAACAATATAAAATGTCAAACTTCAAATTATTTAAGTCTATTTTGTTAAACAATTGACAGGCGTAGATGATACGATTTATGTAAAAATATATTTAATAAGCAGAAATTTAATTTGAAGCCATTACTCTTTTTGGAAAAATAATTCAAACAAAAGTTGTGTTAAATATAAATACCTTTAATTTTTGTTCATGAAATTTTTCTGTAACTCTAACCATTTTTGAATAATTGCAGAAAATGCAAAAATTGACTAGAGCAAACAGGCACTTCCACTTTGAATATTTTTTTCAAAAATAGGAGGTGCATACCTCAAGCATATACAAATCTTAAGTTTAAAGTTTCATAATTTTAGCTTCAACCGTTTAGGCTGTAGAGAACATACACACACACACACACACACACACACACACAGAGACACACACACACACACACACAGACGGACGTCATTCCAAAAATAGTTGGAATCGATTCAGGGAAGGTCAAAACGTATATTTCCGTTAAAATCTCGAGATCGAAATTTTTCATGATTACAATACTTACTTATACTGCGTATAAGAAAGTAAAAATGTATCTACCTACAACTGACATATGCTTAGACACTAAAAATATAAAATACAATAATAGTTAATATTTATGACTATAGGATTAATTAGTTAATTGTGTATTGTGGTGTATCGTCTTGCTTCATTTTTAAATTAATTATATTATTGTAAAATGAAAGTAAAACAAATGACTTTCTTATGCATTTATGGTAAAATATTGTGGACAGATTATCATGATTTACTATCATAGAGTAACACAATTTTTATAATTTATTTCATATCCATTTCAACAGGTTGAAAACAGATCATTACTTTTTTGAAAGTAAATAAAAATATACGAGAGTTTAAAATTCTTTATAAATCTTCTATTTTATATACTAAATAGGTATAATTCTGATTTACCCCTTGGATTTTTTTAAAATAATAATAAAACGGTATGTATCAAAATAGTTAATATATTCATATTGATTAGTTTTAATAGAGACGCATAAAATTAGGGTTGTGTTGCTTTATTTCGATATACATATTGCGTGATTACATCCGTAAACTATCATTAGAAAGTAAAAAGATATATTTGTAAGATGCATGATACTAGCTATATTTCGTAGAACTGCTGATTTATGATTTTAGTACACCATTGGTTACATGGAAAATTAAGTAAATGTTCAACGAAAGAGAATGTTTATTTCTGATATAGGTAAAAGAATCACACAACATTAGTCCATATAGAAAATGCCATTGTCTGAAGTGCAGGCTATTCAGAATAGTTCGAAATGCAACCTTGATGTGTGCAGAAGACTTACGCCTCCATAACTGTTAGCTTAGTGTCAGGCAATCTTTTGCGCACGTCATGGTTCAAGCTATTCCGAGTGGCCTGTATGAATTAGTAAGTCAGCTTCAGAAGCTTGTTATGATTAGAAATTCGAAATTAATAATGAGTTTGCTTTTATAACTTGAAACTACTTAAATATCGACAAACCACCTAATTTCTAAATTATCGTCGGTTTTACATTGATATATTCTATTACTTGTAATATACATTAGTAAAATCATTACTTTTGCGCCGATACGGTCACAAACAGATAAGTCGAACATATACAACATATGCACTTTGAATAAAATTCAAACATCGATAAAATAATTACTTTTAAATAGTTGAAGCTGCTAGAATAACGTTAAAATAACGCATCTGCAGCGTTGTGCACTGGAAATTCTTATACGTAGTAGGTATATCAGGATACATAATTATTCAGTATTATCTAAAAGAGATTTCTAATAGCATCGTTAGAAATGGATGTTTTAATTTTCTTGATGACGTTTTTGTTTGTTTAAATTAATTCGTCAAAAATAGTTGATTAAAATCGTATTACAATTAATTTAAATATACTACATATATTAGAAAATTTTTTATTAAATTATTGTTAATATTTATTTAGGATATGTATAACAGTTGAATTAGTCTCAAAATGCGTCATTTGATGATGACGTTACTGTATAAATATACCAATGCAAATACAAAATTGGATTAGATGTGTTAATGACAAAATCTTGCGTCATACATTATTAATGTCATACCTTACATTTACTAATGACAACGTATCTATCGTGAAAATTAATACTGATCACATTTGTAAAATAATGAATACATGTATAATATTTTATGCTTATTTCGTGCTTCATTGAATGTGCATTCATTTAGCGAGTAACTATACTGATTTATCCTATGTGCCAAATAATATTTACGGTTATATTCTATTCCTTATAATTTACATATAATCCACAAACCAAATCAATTCGGAAAACATAAAAGGACCTAAAGTAAGTAAATATAAAATGACCAGGTTATTCGTAGTAGTGTACTCGTATGTCTATTCGTCTTAAATAAACTGTTTTCATGTAGTAAGTATGTGTTGTTTACATTGCCATCAAGACTTCTACTCGGATATTTATTTAGCTGTTTGTTATTGTTGCTAAGCAATAACTGCGAATATTTTCATTTTTAATTTCTTATACGAAGTAATAAGTAAGAATTGTAACCATGAAAAATTATATCTCGAGATTTTAGCTGAAATATACTTTTGACTTTCCTGATTGTGTGTGAGTGTATGTGTTCATATACGAAGTATTAAGTAAGCAATTCTTACTAATTTTGGAAAGCCATCTGTCTGTTTGTCGGTGTGTGTGTGCGTGGTTAAGATTGTTATTCTCTTGTTCTTCTCTCAAGCAAGTTTGTATGTGTGGGTGTTTGTGTGTATTAGTGTGTGTGTGTGTGTGTATGTGACTAAACGGTGAAGGTAAAATTATGATACTTTAAACTTAAGATTTGTATATGCTTAACGAGAAAACCTTCTATTTTTGAAAAAAAAAAATTCAAACCAGAAATGCAAGTTTGCTCGAGTATTTTTCGCGGTTTCTCAAAAATGGTTTTACTTACAGTAAAAATAGTTATAGAAAATATTAAAAAAAAACAACATTTAATATCTATTGTAAGAAATATATGTAGTGCAAAAGCGTTTCAAAAGTTAGTTAAATATTAAAAATTAGTAATATAATAAAAATATGATTTTATTTTGAGTTTATTTTAAAAATGATATTTTCTTGTACATTTCTTAATTTATATTATATTTTTTCACTAAAAAAAATACGTATAAGAATAGTCAATGTAAGCCATTGCGGATATATTAGAAATATTACTTCTTCTTAAATAACGTATCTATATAAATTATTTACATACAACAAAAAATCAATCTTTTGGCTAGTGTATGAATGACATAGTAAGAGAAGGGTGGGTTACGAATAAAAATTGTGATTTCTTTGGCTCAGCTCTTTTCAGAGTTACTTTTACCTACCAATGGACCAATTTATTGAAAAATTAAAAACTTTTATAAAAAAACTATTTTTGAATAGAATAAGTAAGTAAAATAATATTTATTACGAAGATTCGAGAAAGATTTCGTTGACCTTTTGTTTGAAAGTTACAATACAATTATTGCGTGCTTATAAGTAACCATTTGGTTGGAAACCAATCCAGGACATTTCCTTCATCTAGTATCAACGAACAAAGATTTGGAAAAGATATTTTAAATATGTAAGCGAACACGTATAGAAAGTTATAAATAAATAAAAAAGAAAATCAATAAATAATTCGTCCAACAATAATCAAGTTTATTTAACCAGGTCACATTTTAGTTGCCACCGTAAAAAATCGTGACCTTGACTGTGATTGAGGATTTTACGCAAACATTTATGCAATTATTCAGCGTGAAATTAATCACGTGTATTAGACAACATTGTTTATCATTATAACCTGAGTTTAAACAATTGTGATAAGTAGAATGAGACATTTAATTTACCTCCAGCGGTGCATGTGTGCACAAGGGTGCAGCACATGAGCATATACCGCCACCAGCCATCGACGACCATCTTTGGCACATGTCCATATAGTTAGGAGCACATTATACACCCACCCACACACACATACACTCTCAACTCACAGCACTGTACACCTATAGCAATAAAACACTACTGTTTACTAGTGGGTGCCTGTTTGTGACTGTTACTCGATGAGTACTGACTATATCAAATATCATCCTCATCATCATTGCTGTGTAACAGTACTTTTAACTCGTCCGCTTGTTTTGGCTGCGACTGCTTGCTCGATCGTTTTGCGCACTCGCTGCTGGCTTCTTGATGGTCGCTAACGGCACTGTTACACATTGATATACTACTAAGCTTAATGTGTTGTTCGTGCTCTTGATGATGGCTTGCTTGTCCTAGTTATTAACTCTCGCCGATACAACCTCTCCATTCACCATTGATCTAATGCTCGCAGTGCTGGAGTCTATTGAATACGTAGAAAGATCAAGCATGTTGGAATCTGGTTAGGCATATATTTATTGTAGGAGCGTGGGAGATCGCCAAATATTTGCTGACAAAAGATAACTGTAAATATTTTCGGAACATTTTTTTTGTATTATTCAAAACATCTTTTTAGAGTAATATCTGATATATTTTTTTATATAACTGTTGTATAGGAATGTTATTAAATAGCTCTGTCATGATGACGAATAGTAGTTTTTAAGAGCGTTGTTTATCTAAATTCGTTATTTGACACATTTTGTTTTTGAAAAATTATAGCAGATATTAAAAATTTGGCATAAAACGACCAGAAAAAATTGGGTAATATTTAATTAAAAATCTATTCATTAGGTTATTAGACTCATATACGAAGTAAATAGTTAATATTGTTATAATGATAGAATTAGATCTCAAAATTTCTATATACATACTTCTACATATATAAAATATTACATATTCCCATCAAATGATGGCAGAAAACTCTTTACACTATTTCACACCTTGAGAATCTTTCGCCATTCAACTCTATTCTTACACACATCTTCCGTTTCATTCAAAAATGTTGTATATTCCGCTTGCTTACAACTTTTCTTTTTAGGGAGATACAATTTTTGACCTTCCCTTGGTCGAGACTGACTATTTTCATGTGTATGCCCGTGTATCTATGTATGTAAGCGCTTTACAGCTAAAATTGTAGAAGATAAAATGATGATTATTTTTAATTTAAATTTTTATATGTATGTGGCTGGCAAGCAAGTATTTTTATTATTTGAATGAATATTAAAACCGAAAGTGCTTTTTTGCATTTTATGCAATAACTTTAAAACAATTGCACTTACAGTGAAATAAATTTAAATAAAATGAATGATATATGATGATGAATATTTTTACCAGCTTTTGGATGAATTTTTTTTGAGGAAGGTTCCGCTTTCAAAAAACATCTGCAGTGGCTTGAACTGAACTTTCTTATTCGCATTTTGGTTAGATCATATCACATTTATATTATTTTTCTAATTAATAATATTTTATTAACCTTTGGAACCTTTTTTCACTTAATTCATATTTTAGAATAAATATTAAATGTTAAACTACAAATTATTTAAAGTTTTTTGCGTATGTGCGTGTGACTGTATGTGTGCGACTGTGTGTCTGCTGTGTTTGAGTGTTCTACAGCCTAAACGGTTGAAGGTAAAATTATGGAACTTTAAACTTAAGATTTGTATAAAAATTTAAGATATTAATATTTCGCATAACTGGTTTTAAAATAATAACAATTGAAGTTTCTTCTTATTTTATTATTATCGACAAACAAAATGGGCTCTAATAATTTGGAATTTGACATTTAATAATTATTTCAGATAATATATTTAGGTAAAAAGTATTTTGAGGGTTAGCAAAATATTATAAATTGGTAACATAATTAAAATATGATATGATCTAAATAAAATGCGTATAAGGAAGTTCAGTGTAATACATTACAGATATATTTGAAAAGTTTTAGGTATTTTTAAAAATTTTCGGTTTTTCCTCGGACCAGCTTTAAGATTCTCGAGTTGGCGCATACTCAAATGGCCCGGCGGTAAGTTTTGGACCTTTTTTGACCTTTCATTTTGCCCAAACCATCGGTTAAAGAAAAAGGTTCACTAATCCTCTTAAATTAACTAGTTTTACGAGAAGTACATATTAGACAGGAAGATTTGAAATTGGTATTTTTCTGCGAAATTTCCGTTCATTTTAAAAAATTAGTATTACAAGTAACAATGTATCAATAGCGAAAATATAATTTAGTTTAAAGTTGATCACGATGGAAGAAGAAGAAGTGTCGTTTTGTGTTGCTGCTAATAGTTTCCGCTATTGTTTTATACTTTTATATTTATCCATTTATACTTCTTTATTTTTCCATTTATACCTTTATATTTATCCAATTATATTTTTATATATACATTTAAATAAAATATCTAAGAATTTTTGATTATTTTTTGCATTTGTGAATCTGCCTTCTAAAATGCAGATTTCTTAAAATTTGCATTCGGGCAGAGTCACTATACGATTTGACAATCCAATGATTTGTGGCACCAACCGCCGGGCAGATAGAGTAATAACCCTCGAGTTCCACTCTTATGTCCCATTATTGTTTCCAGACCTTCAATTAGTGAAATAATAACAACATGATATATATGTATTACAAATAGGTTATTAGTATAATTTAAAAATTATATTTTATTGATTTATTCAAAAATTGTATTTTAATATCCCTCTTATCCAGAAAAATTCGTCTAAGAAAATTCAGTGCACGTTATTGCGGATATTTTAAAATAAAAATTATTTATTAAAGCGATAGAAATCTTTATTTAAATTCATATTGATTACATTGTAACTCTTGCATTTCACTAGATCTTTCTTGGTGTTTTAGTACATACGGTCGCAGAAATGGCACAACTAATAAGGGATCCATTTTATGAATATCATTTGGACCTGTTAGATAACTTACAGCTAATCCTACGGTTATTGTAATAATAGTACCGACTAGAACCAGGTATAAATATGATAATTTATAAAGTACGAACACATCGGAAATATCATTTCCTCTGAAACAAATCTTAACAATAATTCAATCATTATATTTTATATTGCATAAGAACATACATGTGTATAGTTGGTATAGTTATATTCCGCAAACTTTCGGTACAATTTATGGTTGATGTTCCATTTAATTTGTAATAAGATTGTAAATTATATTTCTGCGAAGCAATTTCTTTCCATGCTATCAAGGCTATACTTGTTAATGCACCACAAATGGTTCCCTGATTAATAGATTTTAATTGATTAATATATAGTTCAGAATATAGGTATAAATAAGCAAGCTATTTATGTTATATATCTGTTGAAATAGCTTAATCCCGCTCTTTTGAGGTGCGCAGAAGAATGCTGCCACCACCACTGTACAATATATGGTTTCTAATCTTGCCTTTTTCTATAATAATGCCATTTTGTCATTCTTCTGCGCATATTGCGGTTTAAACCATTCCGAATCGCCATAGTAGAGGGAAATTATCATTTGATAGTTATGCAATTGCCATGTCGAATTTTTTTTGTTTTCACAAGTGCTAAGATAAAGCAAAAGAAATAAAATTTGGTAAAACCGGGCCTGTGCTTCGCGAAAAAAATGCATAAATGTGCATTTTTGATACACTATTTTTTTAATATCTCCGGTTCTGTTGGTCGTACACAAATAATATATAATGCAAAATACTCGTGAATAAATAGATCCAGTACATATACTTTAAAAATTAATCATAACCTAAAAAATCAAATCGTTTAAATTTGTTTCAAAAATTGCCGATTGTGGCCGTAAAAATTAATTTTTTTTGAAATTTTAACCGCATGCATGCACAAAATTAATTCGAAAGACTATTCATTCAAAAGTATTTTACATATCTTGGAATTTTTCTACGACCAACAGAGCCGGAATGAATAACAAATAATAATTAACTTCGCGTTTTCAATGTTTAATTTCCTTCTACTACTATTATGTTTGAACGAGTATATTACCTTTGAATTTGCTTTAGGAAATAATATACCTAGAAATAAAATACCCAATTTTGCACCATATGTGATTCCTCCAAAAGTTAATGTTAACTAGAATCCAAAATTGGTATAAAATAGTTATTTACATTTATTTAAAATAATATAAAATACCTCATAGATAGAATTTGATTGCTGAATAAATGGTACTATTGATATATAGCATATTCCAATAATAGCAACTATTATTTTCATTACCAACGGTCCGTTTTCTTTAACGAAATTAATCCTTGCATATTTTAATATGAAATTATAATAAACAAGTCCTCCAACCGTGTTCATTTCAGATGATAAGGTACTGTAAAATATTCAATAATATGTTACATACATACATATACATAATTTAATCAAATATTATGGCAGAATATATGAGCAGATATGTATATATATATATATATATATATATATATATATATATATATATATATATATATATATATATATATATATATATATATATATATATATATATATATATATACCATCAACCCTTACAGTTGCCTGACTTCCAGCATACAACATTTGTATCGCATTTAACAGATCAATGCACGCCATATTCTTTTAAAATGCATCACAAACTCTCACGTCCTACACTATCATACGCTTTTAAAGATCGAAAAAGCCACAAAATAACATTTTCTTATTATCAAACGACTTTCCGTAAATCATACGAAGATAAAACAGTTGATGATATACACTTTTTCCTGGCAAAAAGCCATATACCCCTTACTTTTCTAATTATAATACTTCCATACAGCTCATTTACGTATACATTCTTCAACAGCCGTTTCAATATTAATATCGGATTCACTTGATCCATCATATAAACGTTTCAAAAATGTACGCCATCTTATTTTTACATCTGATTCATTCGAAATAAATTCACCATAATCAATGAAATTATGTTTTTTTGCAACTAAACAAAATACGTATAAGCAAGATCAGCGTAAGATATTTCAGATATGTTTCATTAGATTTCCTCATACACGCTCATCTATTCCGTTTACACAAAACTTTTCTTTGGGGCAACTCATCCGTAATCATTACATTAAAAAATATTACCTTAATGCAGCACTAAATAGACCAGCTGTGAATAATCCAATGAATCCCGGCATGTGTTGTAGAGTGTTCGTTACAAAGAACGGAACAATTTGATTTACTGTTTTTATTTGCTAACAAGAGAAAACAAATTAGAATTCTAGAAAATCTGGATACATTTATTACAGTAGTATCTACCTGATTCTTTACAGGATCACAATTATGATATAGAGCATATAATGAAAGACCAAACATGCAACATGTTATGTTCATTATTATTCCTCCTAATCCTCCAATTAAAGCACATCTAAAAAAATATAAGTTCTTATATTGGTAATTTAACTTTATTGATGAATTATTTATATTCGGCTAACTAACATTTTTACTTGTCTTTCGTTTGAAAGTGACATATATCTTTGTAAGGCTGGTGCTGAGCAATATAAATGACAGAGCACGTGAAACATGGTACCAATAGTTGAACTCCAAAAGGTTGTTCTTACAAATGGGCTTGGATCCATACTACAAAACAATTTAATGAATAACAATATTACAATTTGATTTTTGAAATCACCTACTTAAAGAACTGTACTCGTTTTCCTTCATCTGCTACTGTCCAAACTTCTTCAAATCCTCCAGCAGTATTTACGGAAATTATTGCAAGTATTACTAATAATAGAAGCATTAATGTTGCCTGTAATGAATCTGTCCATATAACAGATTTGAATCCTCCCTATATTATATAAATAAAAGTTTCAAATAAACGAGCCACAATTCATGTAGAGGGGGTGGTGCTTCAAAAAGTATATTATTTTTTTTTTGTATATATGTGTTACTAACTTTTGAAATACTTTTCAACTAAATTTATTTATTATAATAAATACTCAATTAGTCTATTTTGTTATTCAGTTGTCCAATTGGCAGACATAGTTGATATAGTTTATGAATAAATATTTAAAATAAGAACATATTTCAGAAGTCATTTTTACTTTCTTATACGCAGCAAATATACCTTTTGACCTGAATCAATTCTGACTATGGGAATAGCGTCTGCCTCTGTATGTTTGTGTGTGTCAAGAAAACACCCACAAAGACGTAATTTCAGAAATAGTCGGAATCGATTCAGGAAAGGTCAATTGGCAAGTTTTCATTAAAATCTCGACATCAAAATTTTAAATGATTGCAATATTTACAAGTAAAATTAAATGAATGCTTAGTTACATTTATTAAAATCTAATTACTTAGCTTCTAGTTGATATAAGAACACAATTAGTAATTGAATAAAAAAACTGTGCTGTGGATCATATTAAAACCGAATCAGTATACTTGTTGTTTGTTTACCTAAATTAGATAATTAACAAAAAAATTACTTACTATAGTTGTATAAATAATACAAATAGCACCAATAAATGTTGTACACATCAGAACTGGAATTTGTGTAGCATGGCTTAGAGCAACTGCTGGAGCAAATATTGTTAATGGCATTAGAAACAGGGTATGGATAATATAAATACAAGAAATTAAAACTAGGACCGAGTTGCCAAATCTCAGTTTGAAATACTGCAAATTAATATCATTAGATTATTTATTTTATAAATTTCTTTTACGGAACTACCTCATATGGAGTTTTTATATTTAAATTTCCACAGAAAACAGGAACAATTGTAAACGAAGTTAGAAAGTATGCCATTATATACCCAAATATTCCCATTGATATTTGTGATCCAAAATTATAAATTTCAGCTGGTAATCCTATTATAGATAACGCAGAAACTGAACTGTGGGAAATATTAAAGATATTTATTTTTATAAATACATAGACAGAAATGAATTTTATAACCTATATTACCTGCTGAATAGTGATAATCCAATAGGTAGAGCTTTCATCTGTTTATCTCCGTAAAGATACTCATTGGCTGATATTTTTTTATTTCTGGAAAATCCAAAATAAATACCAATTCCAATTGATACACATAGTAAAATAGAGAATATCGTGTAGTCCACTGGCTCAAAATATGCTTCGTTCATTTTAGGTAAATTAGCAAATTGAATATGACTTTTTCAAGAAGTTCTATCATATATGTAGTTGGTTTTCATAAATAAAAAAAATTATCCATGTAATATGCTAATTGAGTTATTGTTCAAAAACTTTTTTAATATGACAATCACACTGCAATAATGAGTTATTATATAATAGTCTCAGTTAATCATTGTTACATCATAAAGTAATTAATAAATGTATGGTAAATATATATTTTTTTAAGGGGGAACAACACTGTGACGACCCAAAATTTTCAACAATTTTCTTTTACTTATACAAACATTATACAAATATAAGTGATAGTGTAAAGAAAGATGCATACTTTAAATTTTCTAAAGGATATTTTTTAATATAAAGTTTATATTTTACAACAGTCTTACAGAGGTCACTAAATCACGATGCCCGTAGAACGCACTTCGGTGGTGATCATCATATGTGATCAACATATGTTGCCCAATTTTAATTCCCAGTGCATCTGGAATACCCATTCATTATTGAATACGTAAACGGCTAAATAAATTGCTGTTTGTACTATTATAGCGCGACTTGACGTAGCTTTCGGCGCAAATTTCCAAATGAGTGTGTTGAAGCTCTCATTACAGTTTTGTAAAAGAAATACCTTTATCATGAGCTATACCTAAATATAAAATATAAGTTTTTGCTTAAAATATAACAACTTTATATATTAAAAGAAAACGGGCGAGAAGATAGCTGGGTATCCAACAATATCCCGAACGTTTTCAGCAATGTGCGCTACAGATGAAAATACGGTATTGTTATTTGTAAGAATTTCAGCATAATATTTTAAGAAAATATTCTCAAAGATACCTACTTTAAAATAATGTAAATAGCATAGCACAGAACATAAAACATTTGGGGGGTTTTATAAGACCCATAGCACGCATAGAGAAATTTAGCATAGCACAGTAATTTTCGGGATAGTACGAAGGAATACTTCTAATAAATGTCATCGAAGACGCGTTGTTTCAGAGGATAATGCCTACAGAGTAGCAGCACATAATGCCACTGCACAAGCAAGCAGCATCTCGTCATCACTCATAATAATAGATTGAAATTAAATTAAATAACCAAACAAAACGTGAAATCAAATCTGTCAAAATAAACTTTGTTGATTAGCTTATAGAGAGAGAAAGATATAATCTTCTTTTCCTTCACATTGCTGCTGTGCTGTGCTGTGCGTCTAATAAATCCCCCCAAATGATTTATGTTCTGTGCTATGCTATTTTATGTGCTCTGTGCTACTTATAAATCCACCTTAAGGAAGTAAAAATAAAACCGCTATTGAAAATGTATGTTGCCATAGTTACGGCACCTTCTTATACGCATTTTGGTTAAAGCACATCATACGTTTATTATTTTACTAATTTATAATATTTTACTAACCTTTTCACTAAATATATTTCTTAGAATAAATATTAAATGTAAAACTCCAATTGTGTTTTTGTTTTTCGGCTAAACAATTGTCAGGTAAAGTTGATACGAATTGTGCATAATACCACGTGTGCCAAAACCACGAGTATAGAACTGCTCGCGTACAATTACAGAAGACATCGTGCGCAAAATTCCACGACGCTTCCAAAACGACAACCTGCCTCCAGCCGAAGCAACAGCCACGGCCGGCCACTGAACTCCTTAGAAGCCCACATATACAAAGAAACATGGCTCAAAAATTTGTAATGTCTGCAGATCAACTTAATTCGCTCATCGCAAACGTCACTAAAACGTTGCGCCAAACAGCGAGTTCTTCGAATACCTCGAGCACTCCAACTCCATGTACGTACTAAATGTACTTCACGTTTCGACGGAAGTGCCAGTGCCGATGTCGATGCATTCATAGACGCTATCAGCGTATATAAAGATTGTTTAAGCATAACGCAAGAAAATTCATTGAAAGGCTTTCCCATGCTCTTCATGGCACTAGCGGTAACATGGTAGAATGGTATGAAACCACACACCAGTTCATATGAAGATGGTATTGCCAAATTACGCTCCGCGTTCGAACGTAAGACGCTGGCATATACATTATATAGGGAACTGTTCTCGAAAGAACAAGAAACAGACACAAGTACGGACATATTCGTTTGTCAAGCTCGCGTAATTTTAGCAAAACTACTAAGACAACCCTTAGCTGAGAGTGTGCAGTTGGATATGGTATTTGGTTTGCTGTAAGCGGATTCCACGCGAATCAGTGTAGACCTTTGAGGATTTATTTACTTGCGCAAGGTCAATCGAGAAATCGCTGATTGAGAAACGAGATCAACAGAAAACTATCCAACCAAAGAAAATCGCAAATCCTAATACGCCCTTGACAAATATTAACCGTAGGGAAAGACCACGATGTATTTTTTGCAACAATTTTGGGCATTCTCAGAATGAGTGCCGCAATTTCGCTCGTTCTAAAGAACAAATGACACTCGACAAAACAGCACCCTCTTCGATACCTCAGAACACACCTGCGCATGCCCATCTATAAGTTTTTATGGTTGTGGAGCTCCAGATTTGATCAGAAGCAACTGCACTACTTGTAGAAACATGAAAGCAACGTCGACGGACGCCGCAGAGTTCAACGCTGTCGATACATCACCAAAGCTCCTGATGCCACGTCCTCGCCCTCTCTTATATTTCCACGTGCTTGGAGCACATGGGTTTGGGCTAGTAGATATAGCTGCAAAGTCAGGTGTCGCTGGCTATTCTCTTTATCAGCTCTTGCTTAGGAAAAAACAGCACTTCGAGAGTGTGAGAACCACTGTTACTCTCAATGACGGCGTAGGTTGTCTCAAGGACATACTGGTCACCAAACTTGACGTCGTCATCATGGGCCGCATAATAACTACCCAGTTCATCGTACTACCGGACGCCCAGAAAAATCGTACACTTCTTGGTGTGGATTTCTTAGAGAAGGCTGGCATCATGCTAAACATGCCAAAATGTAACTGGTATTTTTACCAAACACCCAAACTAGTACATGATTTGACATTTGAAGCCGATGGAGAAAATGATCTAGTCATCACGCAAATAAGTGTACTACGCGAGGAAGAAGGACAGATGCTGAACGAGGAAGAACGCAGGCAGCTAAACCAATTTATCACCGAGTCAAATGAAGTGTGGATCGTTAGGAGAAGCAACACCATACGTCGAACATCATGATACGGGAAATCACATTCTGATCAGTGTACCGCCCTATAGGATACCGGCAGCGAAGAAAGAAATACTTCGTCAGGCCGACCTGATCCGCACCGACACAAATGGCTACGCTTTGGGATTCGTCCGCTTGCAGAGAGAGAGGAGTGATGGCATGCGAGTCGAATGTGCCAGCCAGCTGTTGAGCTCAAACGAGAGGAATTGCAGCACCGATGAGAGGGAAACGCTAGCGGCCGTATGGGCCGTTAACAAATTCGGAAGCTGTATTGATGGGGGAGAAGTGGACGTTAGGTCTGTCCAGTGTGAAGCTGTGCTTGAGCCAACACGTCCGAAACGTCAACGAGGAAAGCCGCCAAGACTAAGGAGCCTCGTTCCTGACGCTGTTTCTGGATCTTTATCGGGGCGATAGCTACGATCCACATGGGGAGATCTGTAGCAACGAGCCTCCTAAACATATTTAAAAAATGTCCAACGAGGGTGGGCAACCAAAAAAAAAAAAGAGAGCAGAAGAGTTATTAATTTTGAAGATAAAAACGTCAGAGATTATTCAAAAGTTTCTGATATATAAGTTTAATTTTCACGTATAAAGATTAATATTTTGTTCATCACATTTTACTTATAAAATACACTTATACATTTGTTTATTTCTTTTATATTTTTTTGAGGTTGTTTTAATCGGTAAGAACCATATTCCATTAGATATTCCCCTGGGATGATTCTCACGTTAAAAGACATTATTCTTAGTTGATTTAATATAAGAATATTGTTATAAGATTATTTCGAGCAAATACATAATGGAACGTACAATATGTGACCGGCCATGTTATCTCGGGTACGATCTTTTCTGACCATATAGTATGTCCCGAGATATCTCGGGCCATTTTTTTAAAGGGTTAATAAAGAATTTGATGAAACTCTTTATTAAATTCGTTGAATAATATAGGATTTAATACTTTTTTTTTTGTGGTGGTTCCATATAATTTATTTCATAATTACTTCTAATGAATTTTATTACAAATAAATATTAACACTGAACTGCTTTAAATAAGGTGAAGAATTTTCCGAAAATGTTAGTAATTGGCAGTAAAATAATTAAAGTTATTGGCCGGCATTTAGCAATTGAGCTCGTGTATGTTATACCGCGCTTTAAGTATTCAATTAATTAATAGAAATTAATTAAACTATACGAAAATAGTGTTACATATATGTAAACATAGATAGATTAATAAAAGTTAAGGTATCTAAACGAAAATGTATTATTCAACTAGTCGAAGTTTTGTTAATATAGGTTTTCTTATACATTCTGCGGTATTCTATGCTAATGTTTGGTATCTGGCTGCACAGGAAAAGAAAGAACCTTAAATACTGGCAAATTATACAAACCTGCACATCATACTAAAACGATATAAAACAATACAGAAAAATATTAATAATTTTATTTAACATATTTTTTATATGATTTATATTTTTTTCAATTTACTTTATATAATTTTATAATTAAATTAAAACGATAAAAGTAAAAGAAAAAATAATTCTTAATCTGCTAGTATTACAAGATTCACTACATTCGTATATACATTTGTGGGGTTTGTCACCATGTTATGCTACGAAATTGCTGTGTTTGTAGGGTGACGATTTTAGTAGGACTGTATTTCGGGTTTCGGTATAGAAAAATGTAACCAGTGCTGCTACGATATGCGTCTATCTTTTACGCGTGTATATTCTGTTCTGCTAGGAATTGACCGCACATGCGCAGTCATTTGCGCAGTTACACTCAAGCAGTGGCACTCAAAATGTCAATATTCAGATAAATGATAGAATTCGATCACAAAATTTCAATATACATACATATATAAAATATTACATATTCCCATCAAATGATGGCAGAAAACTTTTTACAACATTTCACACCTTTTCGCTATTCAACTCTATTCTTACACACATCTTCCGTTTCATCAAAATTCTTCATACACGCCCTTATATATTCCGCTTGTTTACAACTTCTCTTTTTAGGGAGATACAATTTTTAACCTTCCCTGGGTCGAGACTGACTATTTTCATGTGTATGCCCGTGTATCTGTGTGTGTAAGCGCTTTACAGCTGAAATTGTAGAAGATAAAAATGTGGTTATTTTTACTTAAAATTTTTATATGTATATGGCTGACAAGCAAGCCTTTTTATTATTAGAATGAATATTCAAACCGGAAGTGCTTTTTTGCGTTTTATGCAATAACTTTAAAACAATTGCACTTACAGTGAAATTTATTTAAATAAAATGAATGATAATAATTGCACTTTTGAATGAATTTTTTATAAAGGAAGGTACCGCTTTCAAAAAACATCTGCAGTGGCTTGCACTGAACTTTCTTATTCGCATTTTGGTTAGATCATATCATATTTATATTATTTTTCTAATTAATAATATTTTATTAACCTTTTGAACCTTTGAAAGTTCAGTGCAAGTTATTGCGGATATTTTAAAATAAAAATTATTTATTAAAGCGATAGAAATCTTTATTTAAATTCATATTGATTACATTGTAACACTTGCATTTCACTAGATCTTATTTGGTGTTTTAGTACATACGGTCGCAGAAATGGCACAACTAATAAGGGATCCATTTTAACAATATCATTTGGACCTGTTAGATAACTTACAGCTAATCCTACGGTTATTGTAATAATAGTGCCGACTAGAACCAGGTATAAATATGATAATTTATAAAGTACGAAAACATCGGAAACATCATTTCCTCTGAAACAAATCTTAACAATAATTCAGTCATTATATTTCATATTGCATAAGATCTTACATGTGTATAGTTGGTATAGTTATATTCCGAAAACTTTCGGTGCAATTTATCGTTGATGTTCCATTTAATTTGTAATAAGATTGTAAATTATATTTCTGCGAAGCAATTTCTTTCCATGCTATCAAAGCTATACTTGTTAATGCACCACAAATGGTTCCCTAATTAATAGATTTTAATTGATTAACATGTAGTCCAGAATATAGGTATAAATAAGCAAGCTATTCATATATCTGTTGAAATAGCTTAATCCCGCTTTTTTGAGGTGCGCAGAAGACTGTTGCCACCACCACTGTACAATATATGGTTTATAATCTAGCTTTTTTCCAAAATAGTACCATTTTGTCATTCTTCTGCGCATATTGCGGTTTAAACCATTCCGAATCGCTATAGTAGAGGGAAATTATCATTTGATAGTTATGTAATTGTCTTGTCGGATTTTTTATTTGTCATCACAAGTGCTAAGATAAAGATAAAGCAAACAAAAATTAAATTTGGTAAAATTGGGCCTGTGATTCGCGAAAAATATGCATAAATGTTCATTTTGGATACATTTTGACTGTATCGCACACTATTTTTTTAATATCACCGGTTCTGTTGGTCGTACACAAATAATAAAAAATGCAAAATACTCGCGAATAAATAGATTCAGTATATATACTTTAAAAATGAATCCTAACCTAAAAAATCAAACCGTTAAAAAAAAAAAATTGGTAAAAAAGTGAAACTTATTTTTTTTTTAAATATTAAAATGGTAATTTAAAATAAAATAACAAACTCACAAGAGAGTAACTGAAAAAACCTACATTAAAAAAAAATCTTTAACTCATTTGGCATGTATATAGCATCGAAATACATGTATTATCTAATTTATATGAAAATCTGAAGATTTTCCTATTATTTATTGTATTTTAAGTAAATAAACCCGAAATTTTATACAGTTTGGTTTTTTTGAAGTTTGGATTCATTTTAAAGTATATATACTAGATCACTTCGAAAGACTATTCATTCCCAAGTATTTTGCTTATCTTTAAATTTTCTACGACCAACAGAGTCGGAGGCTAAAAATATAGTTCGGTGATGCACTGGAAATGAATAAAAAATGCACATTTATGCAATTTTTTCGGGAAGCACAAGCCCGATTGTGTCAAATATCTTCTTTTTCGCTTTATCTTAACATATGGAATGAATAAAAAATAAAAATTAACTTCGCTTTTTTCATGTTTAATTTCCTTCTACTACTATTATGTTTGTACGAGTATATTACCTTTGAATTTGCTTTAGGAAATAATATACCTAGAAATAAAATACCCAATTTTGCACCGTATGTGATTCCTCCAAGAGTTACTGTTAACTAGATTCCAAAATTGGTATAAAATAGTTATTTACATTTATTTAATATAATATCAAATACCTCAAAGATATAATTTGCTTGCAGGATGAATGGTACTATTGATAAATAGCATATTCCAATAATAGAAACTATTATTTTCATTACCAACGGTCCGTTTTTTTTAACGAAATTACTCCTTGAATATTTTAATATGAAATTATAATAAACAAGTCCTCCAACCGTATTCATTTCAGATGATAAGGTACTGTAAAATATTTAATAATATGTTACATACATACATATACATAATTTAATCAAATATTAAAAATATATGAGGTATTAAGTAAGTAATCCGCCTATTTTTGGAAAGTCCTCTGTATATATATATATATATATATATATATATATATATATATATATATATATATATATATATATATATATATATATATATATATATATATTTCAATATTAATATCGGATTCACTTGAACCATCTTATAAACGTTTGAAAAATGTACACCATCTCACTCTTACATATAATACATTCGAAATAAATTCACCATAATCAATGAAATTATGTTTTTTTGCATAATACGTATAAGAAAGTTCAGTGTAAGACATTTCATATATTTTTCGTTTGATTTCCTCGTGCACGATCATACATTCTGTTTATATAAAAGTTTTCTTTCACGCAACTCATTCGCAAACATTACCTGAAAAAAAAATTACCTTAATGCAGCACTAAATAGACCAGCTGTGAAAAATCCAATGAATCCCGGCATGTGTTTTAGTGTGTTCGTTACAAAGAACGGAACAATTTGATTTACTGTTTTTATTTGCTAACAAGAAAAAACAAATTAGAATTCTAGAAAATCTGTATACATTTAATACAGTAGTATCTACCTGATTCTTTACAGGATCACAATTATGATATAGAGCATATAATGAAAGACCAAAGATGCAACATGTTATGCTCATTATCATTCCTCCTATTCCTCCAATTAAAGCACATCTAAAAATATATAAGTATTTATAATGGTAATTTTACTTTATTGACGAATTATTTATATTCAGCGAACTTACATTTTTACTTGTCTTTTGTTTGAAAGTGACATATATCTTTGTAAAGCTGGTGCTGAGCAATATAAATGACAGAGCACGTGAAACATGGTACCAATAGTTGAACTCCAAAAGGTTGTTCTTACAAATGGGCTTGGATCCATACTACAAAACAATTTAGTGAATAACAATATTACAATTTGATTTTTGAAATCACCTACTTAAAGAACTGTACTCGTTTTCCTTCATCTGCTACTGTCCAAACTTCTTCAAATCCTCCAGCAGTATTTACGGAAATCATTGCAAGTGTTACTAATAATAGAAGCATTAATGTTGCCTGTAATGAATCTGTCCATATAACAGATTTGAATCCTCCCTATATTATATAAATAAAAGTTTCAAATAAACGAGCCACAATTCATGTAGAGGGGGGCATAAGTATATAGTAAGCATTGGTTAAAATTACTTACTTAAATTAGATAAATAACGAATAAAAAACATACTTACAATGGTTGTATAAATAATACAAATAGAACCAATAACTGTTGTACACAGCAGCACTGGAATTTGTGTAGCATGGCTTAGAGCAACTGCTGGAGCAAATATTGTTAATGGCATTAGAAACAGGGTATGGATAATATAAATGAAAGAAACTAAAACTAGGACCGAGTTGCCAAATCTCAGTTTGAAATACTGCAAATTAATATCATTAGATTATTTATATTATAATTTTCTATTATGTAACTACCTCATATGGAGTTTTTATATTTAAATTTCCACAGAAAACTGGAATAACTGTAACTGAAGTTATAAATTATGCCAATAAATTCCCAAATATTCCCATTGATATTTGTGATCCAAAATTATAAATTTCAGCTGGTAATCCTATGATTGATAACGCGGAAATTGTACTGTTGGAAACATTAAAGATATTTATTTTTATAAATACATAGACAGAAATGAATTTTATGACCTATATTACCTGCCGAATAATGATAATCCAATAGGTAGAGTTTTCATCTGTTTATCTCCGTAAAGATACTCATTGGCCGATATTTCTTTTTTTCTGGAAAATCCAAAATAAATACCAATTCCAATTGATACACATAGTAAAATAGAGAATAATATGTAATCAACTAGCTCAAAATATGATTCGCTCATTATAGATAAAATAGCAAATTGAATATGAATTTATTTTTAGGAAATTCTATCATATATGAAGTTGTTAAACATAAATTAAATAAAAATTCACATGTAATATGTTAATTGCGTAATTGTTAAAAATCTATTTGAATATGACAAATCACACTACAATAATGAAAAGTGTTATATAACATAATTTTCTCAGTATCAGTAGATACTCACAAAACGTGAAGTTGGCAGCAAACAATCTTTAGTCAATAACAATGGTTTTTGAAATCTGATTAAAATAAATTATGAAGCACTAGGGTAAAAAGACCAGTAATAGAACAGTTAACAAAAATTCTCTACTTTATGACGATTAAAAAAAATATAGTTAATATATCTATATAATTGAAAATTTTTAAAATTTGTGTTTTATAAAGTTAAAAAAAAAAAAAATGGTTTATTGATGTTTTAGGTAATTTTGTTCACAATTTATAGTTTGATGTTAAAATGCCAGTAATAGAACGGTGGCTGCCTTTAATAGAACAGTCCTTTCTAGTAATATAACGGCAAATTATATTTTTTGTTAAATAAACTAGGTAAATCAATAAATAAATAAGTTCTACGACAGGCGCAGATGATACGATTTATGTAAAATTAAATGTAATATGAAGAAATTTCAAGAGCCATTTTCTTGTTTCCGGAACCGTTTGAGAAAAAATGTTTCAAATAAAAGTTGTACAAAATGCTGATATCTATAATTTTTATTGTAACAATTTTTCTGTAACTGCAACCGTTTTTGAGTAATTGCAGAAACTGCAAAAAATGACTAGAGTAAACATGCACTTCCGGTCGGAATATTGTTTTCAAAAATAGAAGGTTTTCGTGCCAGGCATATTCAAATCTTAAGTTTAAAATTTCATAATTTTCCCTTTAGCCGTTTGGGCTGTAGAGCGCTCACATACACACACACACACAGACACACACACACACACACACACACACGCGCACACACACACAGACGGACGTCATTCCAAAAATAGTTGGAATCGATTCAGGGAAGGTCAAAACGTATATTTCCGTTAAAATCTCGAGATCGACATTTTTCATGATTACAATACTTACTTATACTGCGTATAAGAAAGTAAAAAAACTTGGAGTAGCTTCATTTTCAAAATTTTTAAATTATAGAGGCACTATACCTTTCTAAAGCTAAATTTAATATTTATAAAGTTCTAAATTATAGATGTAGACAACAATACTATTCTTTATCTATAATGCAAATGACATTTTATTTAAATAATAATTTTTATTCGAAATATTAAAATTACTTATAAATAGGTATTACATCAAATTTTTTAATACTTTTCTAGCATTAAAATTTTATGAACAATGAAAAGTTTAAATCTTTTCTTGTTTTATTTTTTTAGATAAGAATACTTTTCACCTTGTAAATTTTTGTTGTTCAGATAAAAGTAGTTTTTCAAGTGTATAAGAGGTTTTGGTTCTAATTCTTGATTTTTCACGACGTTGCATATCATAATCTGGACATTGCTCAATATTGTGCTTCAGTGTAAGTCTCATTTGACATGTACGGCAGATAGGGGGCTGCTCCCCTAAAATTAAGTACAGGTGTATGAGGCTAATGTGACCAAGCCTCAATCGCGAGATCACAAGTTGTTCTCCTCTTGACGTTTTGAACGTAGGTTTCCACTGCTCTACATTTTCTTTTATGAGCCGTAGCTTCCCAGTGCTCCTGTACCATTCTTCTTGCCACTTGTGATGATAGTATGATGATGCTGCTTTCAACACATCATCTGTTCGGATGGGGTGTTGGTCGTGATATGCACTGTTGGCTGCATCTAATGCTGCTCGATCGGCATTGTGGATTCCCAACATGCCCTGGTATCCATAAGAAGACGACTCGTGACTTTTTACTTTCTTATACACAGTATAAGTAAGTATTGTAATCATGAAAAATTTTGAACTCGAGATTTTAACGGAAATACACGTTTTGACCTTCCCTAAATCGATTCCGACTATTTTTGGAATGACGTCCGTCTGTGTGTGTGTGTGAGTGTGTGTGTGTGTGTGTGTGTGTGTGTGTGTGTGTGTGTGTGTGTGTGTGTCTGTGTGTGTGTGTATGTTCTCTACAGCCTAAACGGTTGAAGCAAAAATTATTAAACTTTAAACTTAAGATTTACATATACCTAGGGTGTGCACCTTCTATTTTTGAAAAAAAAAATCAAAGCGGAAGTGCCTGTTTACTCTAGTCATTTTTTGCAGTTTCTGCAATTACTCAAAAATGGTTACAGTTACAAAAAATTGTATGAACAAAAATTAAAGGTATTTTTATTTAGCACAACTTTTGTTCGAACTTTTTTCCAAAAAAAGTACTGGTTTCAAAATAAATTTCTGCTTATTATATTTATTGTTACATAAATCTTATCATCTGCGCCTGTCAATTGTTTAACAAAATAGACTTAAATAATTTGAAGTTTGACATTTAATATTTATTCTAAGAAACATATTTAGTGTAAAAGCGATCTAAAGGTTAGAACAAATATTATAAATTAGAAAAATAATGTAACTACGATATGGTTTAACCCATATGCGGATAAGAAAGTTCGGTGCATGACACTGCAGATATTTTTTACCAGTTTTCACTAAAATAAAAATAATTTATTCAAATGAATACAAAAATAAATTAAAGAGGTTATGTTTTCGATTTTTATTTTTTATGAGATAAACAATAAAATTTCAGTGTACGTATAATGTAAATAACATATAAACTGATACATACTTTTTAAAGAATTATTTATCTGTAGTTAAAATTTGTTCTTGTTAGAAAAAATATGTAAAAACATTAATATTCTAACCTCACTTGCTTACTATAATATTTATAGCAGCGGGTGCTCAATGGAAGAACGCTGTACGCATAAACTGTTCTATTATTAGCGCGCTCTTCTAACTTTTATTGCAATACTATAGCACCTGTTTTTAGGATTAAAAAAAAAGTCAAACATTTGAAATGTTTCGATAAAATATTCATTTAGTTTATTCAACCGGGTAAATATAAAAAAATACATTTTTCTAATAAATATGATTGTAATTGATTAAGCTATAGTAACCGTAAACTAACTAAAAATGGCTGTGAAAAGTACAATTTTAATATCGCTAAACAATATTCGTTTTTTTTTCAATTAATAATTTTAAAAAGGACGTGAAAACGTTTTTTCTTGTTTAAAACTATATATAAATATTTAAATCTTTGTTATACCTACGCATTTGCACAATTTTAAACGTATACAACCAAGTTTTTGATACCTGTTCTTTTACTAGCGTCGTTCCATTACTGGCCTACTTACCCTAATAGGCTATAAATATGCACTAGGAATTTCAAGAAGATTTTATAAAATCTGTCTTTTAGTTGGCAGTAAAATATCTTTTCTTAATTATTAATCGATATATTTATTTTGCCAATTTTTTTCATAAAGCACTAAAATGCACTAATTATGTGAATAATACTATCAAGAGAATTAGTTCTTTATATAGAGCTGCTAAGTTCACAGAACCAAAAAGTGTACTAGTTACAAAATTATTGCTAGTCAAATTGTTACTTTTCTTATTTATATCGCTATTGTTTCTTAGATATGTGAAATTATATTTAATATCTTATGTCACAATTTAATGAATACGCGTTTTATAGGTAAGTAAAATATTAAAAATAGTATACATATATATTTTTTGTTGGGTATTAAATTCATTTATAAACTAAGAAACGTCCAGCCACAATATTTTATAATGTAGCCTAATGAGATATTATATTTTGTTAATTACTTAAAAATTATATGTATTTTAATATCTCATCTAAACAAAATATACCAAACTACGTGCAATAAACTGCAGATGTTATTGTTTAATAAATATTTTTATGATATTCTTTATTGTATAGGATTTAATACATTTTATCGTGGTGGTTCCATATAATTTACTTCATAATTACTTCTCCTGAATGTTATTACTTAAATTTGAGACCTAATGAGTCGCCAGATATCGACACATATTCAAATTTTTCGAATTTAGTACGGTTTATTAGAGCGCAAAATTGTCGTTGGGTATTTGACACCCAGTGTGCCGTTTAAGGGTTACATAAACTTTCACACTGAACTGCTTTAAATATGTTGCAAATGTTCCGAAAATCTTAGTAATTGGCATTAAAGTAATTCGTGATATTGAAGGTATATGCCGGCATTTAGCAATTGAGCTCATGTATTTTATAACGTGCTTTAGTTTTTTTTCAATTAATTGATGATGGATAAATTAAGTGCCATTATAAAACTTAAGGTATTTTATAAACGAAAATGTATTATTCAACTGTTAATAATATTAGGTATCTGGCTGCACAGGAAAAAGAACCTTAAATACGGAAAGGAAAAACCTATTATGTTTATTGGTTTTACGACTATTTATTATATTAGCGACTAGTTTCACCACACTATGGCATCTTCAGACTAAGTCTGAAAATACCACAGTGTGGTGAAATTAGTCGCTAATATAATAAATATTCGTAAAACCAATAAACATAGTGGTTTTTTCCTTTTCGTATATAATGGAGTTTTACAAAGTAAAGGCCAATACATCCAAGAACCTTAAATATTGGCAAAAAATACAAATCTGCATATCAAACTAAAAGGAAATAAAACAATACAGAAAAAACATAAATAATTTTATTTAATATATTTTTTTATATGATTCATATTTTTTTCAATTTACTTTATATAATTTTATAATTAAACTAAAACGATAAAAGCAAAAGAAAAAATAATCCTTAATCTGCTAGTATTACAAGATTCACGTACATTCGTATATACATAATACAATAATTTATTACATAATTAGCATAAATACACTCATAAAAGTATTCAATTGTTTGCACTGTTTACAGCAATTATACTTAATATAAAAATAAACAACTCGATATCGCTAAGTATTTTCGAATAAAAATATTTATATATATATATATATATATATATATATATATATATATATATATAAATATTTTTATATATATATATATATATATATATACATATATATATATATATATATATATATATATATATATATATATATATATATATATATATATATATATATATATATATATATATATATATATATATATCTATATATATATATATATATATATATATATATATATATATATATATATATATATATATATATATATATATATATATATATATGTGTATATATATATATATATATATATATATATATATATATATATATATATATATATATATATATATATATATATATATGTATATATATATATATATATATATATATATATATATATATATATATATATATATACATATATATATATATATATATATATATATATATATATATATATATATATATATATAATTTCTTTTTTTTTTAATAATGATTTTTATATTTTAATTTTATAATAAATAATAACCAATTCATGAATAATAATTGTTCCTGTATATTTTATATAAATTAAATGATGAAGCAATAATGTTAAGCACTGTTTCCACAGTAAAATATCATAAACCGATACTTCGAATCAATGAAAGATTTTCAGATCACCTTTTTAGTGCAATACATTTGGAAAAAAATATTTTATAATATCATTTGATAGATTATTTTCATCATGAATGACAGTGTATTCAATTTTTAAGAATTTATATAAGTCATAGTTGATTACATCTTAAACCATCCTTTTTGACTGTACCCCCAATTTCAATTAAAACTTATTATTCAACCGGCATTTTCGCCTGAGGTCTGTTTTTAAAAATGGTGCGTTCAGAACAAATAAAAACTAAATATAATATATCTTGACATTTGGACGTTCCATAGCGTACTTCATTTTGCGCCTAACATGCTCTAGATCTAAATACCGCACTCAGCCGTTTCAACAAGAGCGTTAATTGCTCATTCCGTTAAGCTAAAATGTTCTGTAGCATGCAACATGGATCGTGCAATTTGAATTCGAGATAAAATATCATCACGCGTTAGGGACAGACAGACAGAAATATTTGGGGTATGAAACATTTAAAAAAACTACTCTACTAGAAGAATACGAAGAAGAATGATAAACATATTATAGTGTTTTATTTAGAATATTGAAGTTTTGAATAATGCTTTTGATGAATCATATTCACATATTTATAATATGGTGTTTTCGAAAGAATGTCGAATGAAAGATGGACAAAAAAAATTACGTGGGCGAGATGAATGATATGAGAAGAAGTGGATAAGTATGATTGTAAATTAATTGCGTGAAACAATAGTTACGAACAAGCGAGATAAAGAATTTGATGAACTAGAATGCATTGAAAGATGTATTTAAGGATAGAGTGAATGACAAAAGATGAGATGATGATCAAGATGAGAAAGAATATAATGAGATTTCTGCCACCCTTATTTCGCAAAGACATTTTAGTAAATGAATTTAAACATATTTTGGTTCACTGAAACACGATTTGAATTTATCTATTATAAAACATTATTTTGACCCACATACTACTTGAAAACGACAGGATTATATAAATAGATAAATGGGAATAAAGAAGCAAATAGGATAAGAATAATTATTCAGATAATATAGCGAAGATGATGTTATATTATTGATTGATTGACGAAAGAAGAAATAATTGGTGAAACATAGTGAGAAAACAATGATTTTGAAAATTTATCCACCATCCGATTTTTGGAACGAGTATGATAATGTTATAATTCACAAATGATCACGAAATTTAATATGGCTATTATAACTGATTTGTTATTAAATGGTGATTGTTATGAGATGTAAAAAATTGCACTGGTATTGGTACAGAAAAAATATAATTTTCTGTTGAACAATAATTTTAAAATAAGTTGTAATAATGAAAATAAATAGAGAATTAAAATTTGAAATGAGTTGTGAAATAGATTGTACATTGAATGAACTGAAGACAATGAATTATTGATCGATTTATGATTGCTTATGATATTGTACAAGTACTGTTATGACACGTGATGTAAAGTATAAAGGTCTGTAAAGAGTGTATTGATTGCAGAAATTTCAAAGCATGAAGTCCATTAAATTTGATAGGTTTAATTAGAGAAATATGTATTGTAATCGCGAAGTGTTATTAAGCACTAATGCAAAAATTATTAATTCAGGAATAATTAAAATTCTCTTTGATACAAAGCAAAATATTTTACAATAGAGAAAATTTTATAATATTCCGAAATTTATATTTGTCATGTGCTCCATTGTATTTTTGTCATTGTATTAGCAAATGTGTTCATTTGTTCAAGTTAAAATTCAAAAAAATTTCAATTATCAAAGAATATTGAATAAAATTATATTTTGTTATTTTAAATTTTTGAGAACCGTAATTTAAAAGGAGAAATGCTGCTATGAAAATATACAATTTTACTAATTAATGAATGATCATTGAATTATTTGATTGAATTATTAGGAATGCATCAGATTATTATCATATATTTCTAGTCATTTCAGAATATTTACCATATCGGTATTATCACGGCAGCATGTATTATTTGTAAAAAAAAAAATATTTATAAGTAACAGTGTCGAGAGAATCTACTAAAACATAAGTTGATGAAAGATGGCAAGCGGAAATAAAAACCAAGGTAAAATTGGCCCATAAACATAAAAGATAATGCAACCATAGGATTAAATTCTGTAAGTTAGTGAGAATGGCAAAACATTAAATGAAATTTCTGTTACCCTATGTTCAACACAAAAGCGCATAAAGCGAAATAATTGGAGTACATATGACATAATTATTTGTATTTAAATTCTATATGCCTGTGTCGCACATTTATAATACATGGATTACAGAATATTATATTCTAATACCTGAGAAACTCTAATATACCATGAAAACTATATTAGCTAAAATATGAAGATATATTATTATCGTTAATATTTATAAATATAACACTTTATGTTTGGATTAAGGTTGCGGTATATAATGGGATGATTATAAGTGAAAATGATTGAAATAATGAGCACAATGAATAAGTATGGAAATGAAATATTTGATAACAAATACGAATAAAGTGCGTCCAAAAATAGAAATGAATAAATAAAGACAAATGTATGAAGAAAAGTATCTCTTTAAAATAACGTCTCTATAGGCTTTATATCGCATGAAGGATCATTAAAAATTTTGTATGTTTGTGAAGTATGTCTTAATTATTTTATCACTAAATTGTAAAGGATGTATTCAGATTAAACAACCAGATGAATATATACAAAAGTCACACCTGCCTCAAAAGTTAAAATTTTGCATTAGAGAAACAATATTTGATCATAATTTAATAACTATTTTAGAATCTTTAACAATTGACTTCCTTCCATTAAAAGATCTGCAGTGATCAACTTATTTACGGTATATTCCATTCTTTTATAAAAACAAAGTAATCGGTTTCATATTTGGCGAGCTGTTAGTGTTATTTTGCCATAAATAATGTAATTTCGATTTGTCAATGCCAATTTAATTGGATGATTAACATGAGGTTCCATGATATATAAATCATTCTTCGTGATTTAATATAGAATTTATAAAAATATAACAGAGTCCTCAAAGTAAAGTAAATTTGATTCCAGATACTCTTATTTTAATATTGTGCTTTTACTATCAGATAATTCTATAAATATATATATGAATATGTTTGCGGTAAAATTTTATTAATTATTTTAAGCGAAATATGTTTTTACTTGGATTTTTTTTTAAATGTAGATTATATAGTTCTATTTTTAACATATATTTATCTTCTTAATATGTTAAATTGGAATTTAGTTTAAACACGATGACGTCAAAGACACGCAGAATTGAGTATCGTTAGTATAAATAATGAAAATAACAACCAAATGATAGTGACCAGTAAATCGAATGAAATTTCTATGTTTAATAAATATATAAAACGAAATGATTATGACGTCATTGCAATGTAAATTTCAAAGACAAATAATTAGTAGTTCTTGACGTTTTCAAGTAAATGTATGCAATTTATAATAATGATATTAGCGTAATAATGTGATGTAAATGCCATTTTACCATAGCAAAAACTTGACTCATGTCTATTGGATGCTTTAGATATTAAAATTTACTCATTTATGGACATAATTAAACATATTTATGGATATTCATTGGCTGTTAAAAATTAATAAATTACAAATTTAACCATTTTACTTTAAGATTGAAAAAATCATTACTTTTGTTGAAATTTTAATTAATTGAAACATACTTAAAATCATCTATCCTATACATATACGAAAACTCAAATATGACAATAAAGACAAACGCTATATTTGCATTAAGTTTTCTTCGCATTTGAGGATAGTTTCTATCAAGTCAAATTGCCAGTTGTTGCAGTTTCCAAGAATTATATGTATTATATTTAAGTGTATATTAAAATACTTAAACCTGATTTTTAACTCTATTCAAGAATGTGAAGTCATAATATTTAGTCTCACAAAAGTAGATATAGTTTTCTAGAAAACCTCATCATTTAACATTAAATATACACAGTTTGAAACACTTATAATAATAGAATTCTTAAACTTTTACCTATCTCACTTGTATATACAATTGGTTTGTTATGAAACGCAATATTGGTATTCAGTCTAAGCCTCATACAATTTATGGTTACTATTTAAACAACTGCAATTCCTCCAATAGCTCTATTAATCCAATCTACTGTGTACGCTACTCGATGATAAATACCCGGTTGACCCGGTTGCGCACACGAGTAACCTGCGGACACGATACCAATCAAAAACCACCTGCTTTGTTTCTGTAACATGAGAGGTCCACCAGAGTCACCTTGGCAGCTGTCTCGACCGCCGTTCTTGTAGCCAGCACACATCATCTCATCATAGATAACAACACCAATACCTTTGGACCGGTGCCATCGTTCACAGACGCGGTTATCAATCACTGGTACGGGAACTGCTTGCAAAGTTTGAGGTCGCAGTCGAGAACCGGGACTTAGTGCACCCCAACCGGCTGCAATGCCAACCTCACCGAGAAAATTGTCACCTCGTGTAGGAAGACAAATCGGTGCTATGTGAGGTAGTTGATGGGCGCTACGGTCTAGCTTCAGTACGGCCACATCGAAACGGTCTGCTTGTGGTGTGAATTTGAAGTACGGATGAACCTAAGAATATAAAATGTTGTTATGAATATTTAATTAATTTCACAAATATCTTTAACATCAAGACTTCTATCCCTCTCTATTTCAGAAAATAGTCCTAGAATGTGTAATTTTACATTTAATAATTTATGTTTTAATTAAACGAAATCATACACACGTACATATATGCGCATCTGTATTCATATTCAATTCGACTTCTTGGAGAGAAGTAAATCATAAATATTAAAATTACCATATGAGCTGCAGCGAGTAATATTAGCCCGATATAGAAATTGGTATTAAATTATTTATAAAAATGCAATAAAATGATTCAGTTTTATATATATCGATAATAATGTTCAAAATAGGGTAACGTAGTAGTAATACTTTTTGTAGATGTCTCAAAGGTCTAAGGCCTATTCTTAATTTATTTTTATTTGCAGTTGATGGTTATTTTAAATGTATATTTGTTAATTTTTTCATTATGATATTATTTATTGTTTCGCAAATGCTAAGTTTAGGCTAGTTAAAATATACATAATTTTCATTTAAAAATGCATGGCAATGAGTATAACAGAGTCACATTAATTTAAAATATTAAAATTCGTTAAAAATTCAACATAAAGAGTTTTTATTTAATTTATCTATTATTATTGTACGCTGTCGTAACTAAATTTGCAGTAGTGTTCTAATTGAACTAGTCGTAGTTTTGCCAAGTATGCTACCCAATACAATATATCACGAAAGCGTGAACTTTCGTCTTATGGGACTGAATCAGATTATAAATCTAATTGCAAGATATGTGGCATATAATAATACAAGACTATCATACTTGTATTTAAAAAAAAAAACGTATATTTCCGTTAAAATCTCGAGATCGAAATTTTTCATGATTACAATACTTACTTAAGCTGCGTATAAGAAAGTAAAAACGGAAACCATCGTCCAAACCTGTATCAAATCCTTCTTCAATTTAATGTTACAGTTGCTGTACTTCAAGTATGATAAGTGTAAAATATCAAAATAAAAGTGACGTGCTGGAAGAGAAACTAATCACTTTATGTCAAACCATCAGAGCAAAATAAATATAGCTATTCAATTCTTATGAAAATTGAATTTTATAATTCATTTAAATTTTATATATCCAACCATTGGAGTAAAGTAACGCTGTAATGTATAATTCTATATTAATTAAACATGAAATTGTGTCTATGAAGAATTTTATGAATCTGAATGAAACGATAGAAGTTTGTAAGGGTGCAAAATTGCCTGGAAGTGAATAGACATAATGAATTTTCCACCATCTCAGGAATAGGCATAAAGTTATGCATAATATATTTTTTATATGTACAAATTAAAACCAGAACTTTTTATAAGACGAGGAAGCAGATATGTTTTTTATTGTTCAGATTAAAATACTAAATTTAAGTTAGACTACTTAAACATTTTTGCGTTCGAACAGAGATTTTGAAGCTAGAGTAAGGACAACTAAGATCTACCTATTTTTGTTATCAATTGAAGTTCTGACATTTACTGAACCATTCGTAAACTTGTAACAGAAGCAAGGTCGTCGTTTACATAAAACATTAATCGTGGCATATACGAAATTACTAATTACCCAAGGCTCACACAATATTATCGATATATTTTATTTGTATTTCATTGTTTAGAATGTTTAGATATTCATTATCTTTTCTTATAACTTTATAAGGACGATTTTATTAAAACATTTATAAATAGGTATCTCCCCTGAAAAATAAATATTTATCTCAATTTTTGCATCAAACGTACATTTATATATTTGTAATAATATTTAATATACAAATATTAATTAGTTAGTTAAAAATAAAAGTAAGTTGTGAATTCTAGATTTCATTTACTAAAACCATTGTTCAAAATATGTATAATTAATTTTTATATGAAAATAATTTCTCAATAAGTATCTAAAATGCATTAATGTATATATAAATAAAATAGTAATTCTTAATCAATTATTACGAAAGTGCCTCTTATATTTCTGCACAAACGTTATGTATTTCAACAAAATACGATATTCAAAATGTACAAAATATTTGCGGTATGTGGAAAATAAAATAACTGGAATATTTCAAGCGATTTTGCTGTGATTTAGACGAGGAAAACGCCTAATGAGAGACAATCAAATTTCACCCCTTTTCTTTGTCCTTGAAAGACTCTTTTCCGTACCCCTGAAAGACATTTTTCCTTGTCCTTGAAAAACCTCATCCAATCAAATAATAATAGAAGATAATTTGCTACTGTTATCTTGAATTAAGCATGTAACGAATCAGTATCAAATTATTATTTAATCAATGCTAATTATTATATTAAACCATACAACTATTTTAAATATTTACTTTCTTGTAGTAATATAATAGTATAAGTAAGTTCAGTAATTATTAAAATTTTAGTCCCACGAAATTTTAACGGTGATACACTTTCCTATAAATACAAAATAAACCAACAAAGAAAGTTCTGTGCAATGTACTGCAGATGTTTTTTAAAAAATGTGTATTTTATTCATTTATATTAAAAGTTGATTTATTTATAATATCGAGGAAAATTATGTGCTGACATAATAAGATTCCGTACATTTTATTACGAGTTTTACGTTAGATTGAAATACTCTTCATGCAATTTACATTTGAATAATTTAAATCAATTTAACAAAACTGTCAAGACATTTCATGGAATGTCGAACATTTAAATTACTAGTTAAATCAAGTTCATGAAAAAGAAGTTTTTTTTAGTTCCAAATAATGAAATTTATTATATCAGCGTGAAAATTACATTTTAACAAATAATTTGAATTTATTACCTGCAATAAACATTCCAACGTATAGTAGTTCATACAGTCTGCAGTGTGAGTTTTGCAACCCGAATATGAAAAAAAAAAATCAATCATTATTCATTTTTGTATGTCATTACCCCAAAAAATAGTTATTTGAAAGAATTCTTTTTAAATTATCTATGAAATGTAGTTCTTAATTTTCTTTATTAAACCATATAATACACTTAATAAATGTTTCTTATATTATTAAAAACAAGGATAGTCACATTATTGAATAAGAGAATATAAGTGTGGAAAAAACCCCCAGCTACAGTAAATTTGTGATCACATTGGCAACGTAAATTGCGCAATGCAAATATGTATTATTTGTTAAAATTTACGAGAATTAAATGAAAAGGAAGAATTTTGAAAAATCAACATACGAAATTTTAATAATTTATGCTGAAAATGATTATAATGCGAAATCAGACGTAAGGCACATGTATTATTTTTACATCAACTATCTTTCTAAAATGACTGTTCATAATTCAGCAGATAAGTACTAATAAATTTAAATATTGCAAAGTCAAATAAATGTAAAAGCATATTGGCTCTAAATATGCTTCAAATTACAACACAATTATAATTTAAGTATATAAGATAAAAGCTTTAGAATTTATGTGCAGTATTATCGTGTATCACATTGTCATCGATTCGAATATGATAATTATGCGCACCTTTTTAAATACTCTTCGTTATAATGTATTTACTAATAAAATAACTTCACATCACCAATCTATACTATTTAGAAATGAAGAAATTGAGATGATGAATATTGTTAACGAGGAGAGTGAAACAATTATAGAGGTCGACGTACATTTATCACTACGTATATACACAAAATTCGAAACGAATTTATGAAAAAGAAGAGTTTTTAAAAAGTCATATCACGTATGAAGATAGAACTGAAGTTAACTACACAATTTAAGGTCAGTCCATGAAAATAGACTACCACAAATAATATATAGTCAGTAAAATTGTACAGAACTGATGGTCTTCATAGTACTGACAATTTAGTAGAAAAATTAATGTCGATTGTGTGTTTATTTTGAATGTTTTACTAACATTTAAAACACTTTTTCACTACATCATTTACAGTAGATGTTAAACTTGAAATATTTAGTGGGTGTATGCCAGGGTAAGAGAAATACATCTAGCAGTACATATCGGAACATGTGAATAATATATGTTTAGTGCGAATGGGATTATAGCACCGTAACCACAATCGTACAATCCATATAACGTTGTTGTTTTCTCATCAATTAGCAAATTAATGTATACATAGTATCAAATATAACACCATCACAAATAGCTATCGTTGCTTGTAGCCAACTCATAAATTTATAATTTTTGCTCTTTACCTAATTGAGCCATTACTTGATGTGTCTCAATTATTAAAAATTGGCCACAAAATTGGTCCAATTTTTTGTTTGGAAATCTGAGTCGGCGAAAGTCTATGTCAAGATATTGATCTTTGAGATATTTTTAAGATACAATATACTTTAATATATGATAACGGATAATGACATGTAACCCAGCAATGTAAAAGATATTTAATTCTATTAAGATAAAAATTGCAAACATTCGATAACATCATGCCGAAGGGAAACCATGGTATAGCTTTCTATCTAGGTACAAGGATTTCATATAATATAGGAACTGCAACAAAGAAGCATATTCTCAGATACCATAGAATAATACATTTAACCTTGACATTCAATCGCCAAACGATACTGTGTACTACTACTGTGATACCTTCGTATAATGATGCGTAATTATTGAAATTCCTAAAACGTAATACTTTAAGTATCGAATAGGAAATATTAAAAAGCCATAAGAATATCTAAAGAATGAATGGCATTTGAATTTTCATCGAGTAGATCTTCTAGCAATTGAACGACTTAGGCTTCCATATTTATGAGCAATGGTGTTAATCTTTAATAGGACTAAAGGAAGGTAAAATTTTTTTTATTTGGGTTGTTTATTCTCTATCGATGGAAAATGTGATTTTCGTGATTGAGAGAAAAGTGTCTGTTGGCTGTAAAATTTTAAGAGCGTTAGGAATGTTTGCGAGAAATTTTAATATTTCTAAGGATATATGATTATGCATGTACAATGGTGTACTTTTGCCATCGTTGATGTATGGTACTGAATGTTGGGTTTGGAAAACCAAGCATAAAAAGCGTGTAACTGGTGTGGAAATGAAAATTTTCAGAGGTATTTGTGGTGCATCTAGGAGAGTCAGAAAGCGGAATACATGGGTATATGAGTGCTGATGGTATGGCCCTATTGAAAGAATGTCAAATGAAAGATTAAGGAAAGAGATTAATGTGGGCGAGATGAATGCTGTGAGAATGCGAGGCTCTCCTCGGAATAAGTGGATGAATATGATTCAGAATGAATTGCGTGAAAGAAAATTAGTGAGCAAGAGGGATATAAGAGCGTATATGAATTATCGAAAATGTGTGCATTGTGATACTAGCAAACAGGTATACAGATCAGAATTGGAAATTCACATACTCTGTGAGTATTATAAAACATTTGATTATGTTGAAGCTGACTGTAGGAAAGCTAAGTTTCCCGCGATACTCCAAGATACATCCGAAGAAATTGTGCCTGGTTATCCATGGTCACACAAATTAATATCCCAATGTTGTGAAGAGACAATGTCCTTTGTGTTAACACTGGTTCATAAAGCAGTATTGCCAGAATAAAACAATACTAAATGTATGCATCAGTAGAATGCACATTAGTACCAACCGAAGCTTAAATGAATTTTGTTGATGAGAAAAATCACCATGTCTCAACAGTATTTGCTATTAATTTAATGATAAATTAACAAATGATATAAACTTATTTAGTGACTGCTTTGGAATACATAAAAAAACTGTAACTGTTAATATCATCCGTTACGCAAGCATGGTGCTTGATTTAACTCAAGATAATTGTTAGTGCTTAGATGAGCCATATTTAGCAACACTTTTCTTAAACACAAATTTTAGCTTATATTATCGTTTTCTTGGATATTAAGAACACAACCACATTCGTAGAACACATAATTACGCTTATAGATTATACAGATATCATCAAATTTCCATATAGATTACTTCCACTCAAGAAAATTTAGAACAGACGAGCATAAACGAATACTTGCAAATGGCATAATTACACTGACATCAAACAACACGTTGAAGAGAAAACATTCCCTATAACAGCGCACACGATAATAATAATAATAATGAGCAGAAATCTTACTCCTATGGGACATTGCGTATATACCAGGTTAACCTGTGAAAACCGAAATAATAATAATGGAGTTCTCAAAAAGTGTGATTCTCTATATGCTTTCTTGCAGGTAGCAGTTCAAATAGAAGATGTGAACAAGATAGCGTTTATTTCAAAATCATGAATTTTCTCCTTTTTAACATAAAATGCTCGATGTTGCTCGGTCCGTAAACAAATAGTTCAATAATGATCAATTATGTTGTCATATTTCTTTGAAATCATCCAGTGGCACGAAAAACATTAGGTTTTCTATCATATGATCTATATAATGAATATATCCCTAAGATGAGCAAACACACCTCGTTTACCATACGAAAGTAACTTATATATTTGCGAAACTACTATTAACTTGTCTTTTTCTAATTATGAATAAATATGTAAGCTACAGGCAGAGTTTACAAAATGCAACGATTAAATATTCCGTTGTCTATTTTCTAATAAGGGTGAACATATTGTATTTAGCGAATGCATAATTTACTACTAAAATTTTAGTGCTGCAAATGGATTTTATCAACGATTCTGTACGATAAATATGCCATATTTCCAGATGCCTTGATGCCTCTCTGATAAAATCTTACTTTATGCTCTGAATGTAATTTTCCAATAGCACAATATCGACAGTTCCTAACATATTTCTTTAAGAATTGAATTATTTTGGGCTGTTCGTATATAAAATCGAAATTTGTTTTGTTCATGATTCTAATTTTAAAAGTGCATGAGATGTTGGTCCGGCCGCAAAGGACTGAAAAACATCTGCAGTGTCATGCACCAAACTTTCTTATACGCATATGGGTTAAACCACTTCGTAGTCTCATTATTTTTCTAATTTATAATATTTGTTCTAACCTTTAAATCGCTTTTACACTAAATATATTTCTTAGAATATATATTAAATGTCAAACTTCAAATTATTTACGTCTATTTTGTTAAACAATTGACAGGCGCAGATGATACGATTTATGTAAAAATATATATAAAAGGCAGAAATTTATTTTGAAACCAGTACACTTTTTGGAAAGAAAATTCCAACAAAAGTTGTGCTAAATAAGAATACCTTTAATTTTTGTTCATAAAATTTTTCTGTAACTCTAACCATTTTTGAGTAATTGCAGAAACTGCCAAAAATGACTTGAGTAAACAGGCACTTCCGGTTTGAATATTTTTTTCAAAAATAGGAGGTGCACACCCCAGGCATATGCAAATCATAAGTTTAAAGTTTCATAATTTTAGCTTCAACCGTTAAGGCTGTAGAGAACATACACACACACACACACACACACACACACACACACCACACACACACACACACATACAGACACACACACACACACACACACACACACACACACACACAAACAGACGTCATTCCAAAAATAGTTGGAATCAATTCAGGGAAGATCAAAACGTATATTTCCGTTGAAATCTCGAGATCGAAATTTTTCATGATTACAATACTTACTTATAGTGCGTATAAGAAAGTAAAAAGAGGTGTCACTAAGATAATGCTGGGAAGCCGCCATTTTGTTCCTCAGAGCTCGTTAAAAATCACAAAATTTGCATATTATTTCCGCCTCTAGGTTTACCTAACCACTTAAACTTTTTAAGCTATCAATTTACAATATCCAAACACACATATTATGTTTTATATGAAATATTTATAAATTTACTCTTTCTGCACACTTATAATTATCAATTGTATCTTAACAATTCAAGATCTTCAAATATAGTACCAATATTTCTAATTCTGTGTATATCTGCAACTCTGCAAAGATAATCTGTTTTTAATAAAAAGCAAATATATAAATAATACAAATCGATATATAGTAAATTTTCATTTATTTTTAATATATTTAACTTTGAGAATTGTGGTCAAACAGGCATAAGAAATGTGTAAAAAAATATATTTACTTCATTTCCTCTAATTTTTCATTATAATAGTATACAACAATCGCAAGCAAATATACAACAAGCTGCTTCATTTCCATAGAGACCACTCATAATTTTGATTTTTCAACGAGTAGACAGGATTCAAATCACTGTCTAAAAAACATTAATATTTGCTTAAATATCAGTTAAATTTATTCGGTGAATAAATTTACAAGGTATATAACTTACTATAATATAAATTAACAAAGAATAACACTTATTTTATTAACTTTTTCAGACATTTTCTAAAAAATTACGAAGTTTTCTAACAAAAGTAAGAATCAATGAATTAATATTTAAGTTTACTTAAAAATATATGTATATTTTTGCAATTTTCAGTCAGAAAATCATTTGCCGATATCAGGAATATATTCAGAAAGAAACAAGATGATCAAATTAAATTTGAAGATTCAGTTAAGTTGTTTGGAGTGGGATGGATTGGCGCACCGTTTTATATGAGGGACTGGTGCGTCTATTCGGCCATTGAATATTAAATTTTTAGTTGTTTATTGAGAATATTAGTATTAAGTGGGACAACATTAGAAGATAAGTGCTACTAGAAATGGGTAGGAATAGACATAAGTAGAATACCACGAATTTCATAGTATAAGTTAATTATATGGATTTTTAGTTTTAAGTGCTAAAAACTTGAAAAATAGACATAGTTTTAAGAAGTGTTCAAATAGAAAAAAGAAGATAGTAGACATAATAGACAATAAGCACCATACCTTCCAGTAAAACACGTATTTTTATGGATTTATCAAAATTTAAGTTAGAATAAACATTTACCGAATACCTTTTTGAAGATTTTTTGAAATATACTGTGGTAGGAAAATAAGAACAAATTGGTCTAATAAGCATTAAGACAACATAGACATAAGAACAAATCAAGAAAAAAACAAGAAACAAATTGCAAGCCATTTATACAAATAATATGCCCCAAAATTCAAGTTCTTTTATACCAAAATTTGAAATTATTGTTATATATTATAAAAAAATCCCGTTTATGTTTCGCATCCAATTTCATTACTGAAAATATATTTTGATTTCCAAATTTACTAATTTTGTTTTATTTATTACTTGTAATTCTAATTACCTACACCCATCTTAAAAGGAGAAGAAACGACTAAATTTGGTCTTACGACTTAGCGCCCATATATACAACTTTATAATCAGAGAGAAGTGAAAAAATGTGTTGTAAAATAATAAACATTTTTCATGGCTGACACAGAGTTTTCTTATATGTATTTTGCGTATAAGAAGGTTCAGTGGCAGGCATGACAGATATTTTATTCTCTTTTAAACGCGAGTATCTACCTGTGCTTTGATATTTTGTTGTGCAAGAATAATGTATTTCTCTAATTTCAAAGAGATTTCAGCCTTATATAACACATTTAATCTTTTCTCTAAATATTTAAAACTCTGTTTGATTGTCTTGAAGGCGATTATCACATCATCAAAATAAGCTTGGACAATCGTATCTTTCCGGAAATTTAAAGCTTTATTGATAACCTTCTGATAACATGTAGGCGCATTTGAAAATTTAAATAGCATGCAGATATATTCGAAATGTCCGCCTAGAGTCATAACGGTTGTGTCATTTTTGAAGTGTTCATCTTGATTATTTCTTTATCTATAGTCAACGCATAACCAAAGAGAGCCAACTTTTTTAGCCAGTGTGATGACACTAGCATAAGGTGATAAACTTTTTCTTAGTATGCCACATCCTAATACTTTATGTATTATGACATACAATTACACTTATTCAACATATGTCAGCCATCTTGAACGGTAAGCTATAGGTTTCTTACTAGTTATTTGTATTTGAAATCTTTTTGTTGTTATTACGTTTGATGTCTAGATTAGCGCGTTATCCAGATAATTTGATAATAGATATTGCTGCCACACGATCCAATCCTGATATATAATACTATTGCCTAGTTCTCACAGTTCGAAAACAAGGTGCCATTAACCCACTGAAGTTATAAATTAAGACCGCGTTTTCTTGTAACGATGTGTTCTTCAGAACGGCAAATGGTCTCCCAACCTCTCAGAGTATCTACATCCGAGATATCATTCGATACAACTCGAAAATAAATCTCAAGTATCACTTTCTGCATGGTGACGTATCCATATCAAGTAACAACGAAGTGAACATTAATGAAACAGAAAACCTGTGGTGTCATCTTCCAGCATAAACCAGAAAATCGCCAAAATGTGGATAGATATGAATACTGCGATGTCGCGATTTATACTGTCAGTCGACAAAGACTGACTTGCTCATATTTACAAATTAAGCTGGATACTGACTTGAGCATTTTTGTTCACACGAAAGATTTGCGCGAAAATGTTTTGATTTATCAAATTGTTTGCGCGCAAACTTGTGTTCCGGCTACTTACAGCACTGAGCATTGTGTGCGTCTAAATTCCATTGATATTTTTTTAAGTGTATCAGTACGCAGCTTATACCAATCACCGAACTCTTTTCAGGAAGCTAGAGATTATCGTTGGATAAAAGTCATATGCTCTGACTATGGTGCAGAGTATGTTAATCAATATGTACGAAATTTATTGATAATTGAAAAGCCTTATCTTGACTATTCAAGGTGAAAAACTTTGGAAAGCCATACTTTGAGTATTTGAAGTTTACAGCTTAATCCAGTTACCGTTTGGTTTCAGAAAATTTTCGACATTTTTTGTTCCTGAACTCTCGATTTTCATTATCGTATGTGTATATGCTTCTAGTAATCCTGATAATAGAAGTGTTTTTATCCATTCTTAACTGAGAATTAAGTTATAGATTATAGATCGTTTAATTTTGTTCAATTGTAATAATTGTCTTAACATAATGTTCCATTGAGCTGTATTTCTTTAATTGTGTAGTTATTAATATTTTTAGACGACCGACCTTCTTCGTAAAACCAGAATCTTCAAATGCTGCTTTAAGATTATCCCAAACATGCATTGTACTTTTTGAATCTTGAATGTGCACGTATTTCAAGGATTAATTATAATTTTTTTTTCTTGCAAATTATCTTAGCGTAATTTTTATTTCCAGTAACGCATCCCATAATTATTTTTGTTCTGCGTTCTGTATCGTAATTTTTCTGACCATATCTATAGATGGCAATGTGGAAACCAGTATTTTAATATTCGTATTGAATCTCTTATCACAGATAATTTAAACAATCGGTTTCCAAAGATTTTATTCAAGCATATAAAATAAACTGACAGTGATAAATGAAAACAAAATATGTTATGGTAAAAGTCATTTCTTAAATAAAACAAATATTAGTCGATCAATATGAATAAAATATAAGAGTTTTGACAGTTTGAAAATAAATGAAATGCTTAATTGAATCTTAACGTTAAAATATTTTGGCTATAACTAACCTTTTAAATATTTCTTTGCAAATTTATTATCTCCAATTATTCTGCTCTATTATTTTTTTACTTTCTTATGCGAAGTAATAAATAAGTAATTATAAAAATTATCGATTTCGAACTTTTTTATATGCATTTTGGTTAGATCATATCTGAATTTTTTTTGTTTTTCTCTTTAACAATTGACAGGCACAGTTGATACGATTTTTGTGAAAATAATTATAATAAGCACCAATATCAATATACATTTTCTTGTTTCCGGTACCGTTTTTGAAAAATGTTTCAAATAAAGGTAATACAGAATGTTAATATCTATAATGTTTATTTTAACAATTTTTGTGCAACCGTTTTCGAGTTTTTGCATAAGCTGCAAAATGTTACTGAGTAAACATGCACTTCCGGTTTGAATATTGTCTTCAAAAATAAAAGGTCTTTCCCTATGGTCTTTCCAGGCATATACAAATTTAAAGTTACATAATTTTACCCTCAATCGTTTAAGCTGTAGAGCGCGCGTACCCACACACACACAAAGACGAACGTCATTCCAAAAATAGTCGAAATCAATTCAAGGAAGGTCAAAACGTAAATTTCCGTTAAAATCTCGAGAACGAAAATTTTCATGATTACAATACTTATACTGCGTATAAGAAAGTAAAAACGTAGAAACGTCCGAGTCAAATGAGATGGCCCTACAGCCTATACGATTGAAGGCAAAATTATGAAACTTCAAACTTAAGATTTGTATATATCTGGGCAGAAAACCTTTTATTTTTGAAAACAATATTTAAACCGGAAGTGCATGTTTACTTTAGTCATTTTTTTGCGGTTTCTGCAATTACTCAAAAATAGTTGCACTTAAGGAAAAATTGTTGAAATAAAAATTATAGATATTAGCATTTTGAACAACCTTTATTTGGAAATAAGGTACCGGAAACAATAAAATGACTTTTAAAATTTATTCTTATTTTAATTATTTTCACATAAATTGTATCAACTATGCCTGTCAAAACAAAAAATTTTAAATAATTTGAAGTTTGACATTTAATATTTATTCTAAGAAATATAATTAATGAAAAAGGTTAGTAAAATATTATTAATTATAAAATTAAGAAAAATGTGATATGATCTAACCCATAAGCGTAGAAGAAAGTTCATTGTATGACACTGCAGATGTTTTAAATTATCTCTTAGATACAGTCACCCTTTTTTGCTTGGTTTGCCAACCCCAACATTCACTATCATACGTTAACGATGGAACAAGTACTCCATTGAACACACAAGTCTTGCATTCTTATAAATGTAAAAATTTCTCACAAATATTCCTAACGCCCCTAAATTTTATTTTTATCATGAATCTCATTACTTGTCATAACTTATCAGTCAGCAATATACTTGATAGAAATTCTTTTAGCTTGCCGTAATAGTAATGCCAAAATATAAGTTATGGCCATGGAACCGCGGAGCCACTCTTACTCACCCCTATAAATTTGTCAAGTAAACATTTCATTTTATATATTTCAACAAGTTTAAATTCATGTCGTTTCCCATCCGAGTAGAAAAGCTGAGAACATTATATGTGGCTTGAACAATGTGCTCTCCCCTGTGTTTCGTGAAATCATATCCTGACCGAACCCTTACTCCCCGTATTTATATATGGTACGGGCTTTTTATTTAGTCGCATGGAAGTTTGTGTTTTCTAGGCAGAAAAACCGAAGACATCTGAGGACGTACCATTCTTATTTCTATAATCGTATTTAAATACAGACATAATGACTACACTTTTGTTGATAGATAAATATAACAATCCTAGTTAAAGACTTTGAGCGATTTGCATTCAACTATGAAACAACCACTTATGTATGTAACGTATGTACTCCTTCTGTAAATCAACAGACAAAGACTCACTTGTCCAAAATCAGGTGAACATTCACATATGTTTACAAAATACATTATTGTGATTTGTTGAGCACTAACCTGTGATGGATTATGTTTTCGCAAGCATTCTGTAAATCTTCAGTACATATCTCTGTTTCTAAACTAGTATTGCTATTCGTTATTTTATTTTCCTATATTATATAACCCCAACATTATATAACTATGTCTAAATAAAAATGCGTTTCAATCTATTCTGACTTAAACCGTGTATAGTTTCGTATTTATTTATTTATTAGAAAAAGATATACTAACTTGAAAACGTAAATTATTTAGAAGGCCTTTTACAAATACCGTAGAAGGTCCTTCTAAATACCGTCTATAGGACATTTCATATTGAATTGGCAGCATGTAGTCTTATGGCGAACAGGGTTGCAATATCTTCCCATTTTACTCTGGGAGTAAAACAGAACAGACAAATATGTATTCTATGAAAGCATAAACTATAAAAATGGGCAGGTCTATTATTAATTTTATATACCATTGTGTGCAGGTATATTTTAAATATTATGGAGATGTTAATAATTTTATCTTGAAATATAATTTCAAATTTGCATGGTAATATGAAATCAAAAATAATTGAAAAAGAAATTTGAATTATAAAAATCGGATGATATTTACCGTAAATGAACTTTAGAATTGCCAATTCTTGATGTTGAATGTGTTTACGTCTCATATTCGCTTAATATTATCCGATTTTTTTAATTTAAATTAAGTTGTCAAGCAATTTTTAATATCTTTTTGAAATTGTAATGGAAACAATAGTATTGCTTAAACACTTAAATCTCAAAAAAATAAAATAATCTTCTGCACAGGTATAAAACCCTTGCAAAAGATAAGATCGTAAAGGCGAGAGACTTGTATGAGAAGAGATGGCAACATTGTACAAAATTCTCCATAAGATTAACATTGGCTATACCTTCCATGCTGACATGGAAGGTAAGCTGCTAATTCGATATGAAATGGCATATAGAGATCATGCACAGTATTTAGGCAATTTGACCTTGTAAACAGATGAGACTCAAATTGTATGTTGGATGGACTTTACATAAGAACTCACAAACTTGGCAGTTACATTATATAACACTGTATTAATTAATTAACTGTTATTATTCAATTAAGTATCATGCAGATCACTTAAATATTTCCAAACCTGTTAGTCTAGATTAAAAAACAGTTAGTACATACGTGCACAATATAATGTAAGAAGAAGTTTAAATATAAATTAGTTAGTTACTTACGAAATTAATACGAAATAATTTTAAATTTTTAGTAGATTATCTTGCTAATTCCTTTATTAACTTGATGTTTGATTAAATCAATGTGGTTACTGTATTGTGTATGCTTGCGAGAAATTTTAATAATTCTAAGGATCCAAGGGTAAGTGTGTTCAAAAGTGTACTTGTGCCATCGTTAATGTGTGGTAGTGAATGTTGGGTTTTCCATATCAAACAAAAAATAGCCTGTGACTGTTATGGAAATGACATTTTTGAGAGATGTTTATGGTGTATCTAGAAGAGAATGAAAGCGGAATTGGGTGTAAGAGTAGTGAGAGATTGTAAAAATTATTGCGCGTAAAATAGGTGAGAGCCAAAGAAAATGATAGGGTCATATTATAATAATGTCGAATGAAAGATTGACTAAAAATATTTTTGTGGGCGAGGTTATTAGGATGAAAATGCGAGGGCGTACTCTAAATAAGTGGATAAATATGATAATAGGAATAAATTTCGCTAAAGAAAAGTTTTAAGCAAGCAGAATACAAAAAATTGACGAGATGTACAAGAATGTGTAATGTTTGGGGAATAGGCATGATGTTATACATGTATGTATCGTTTCTCATATCATCATTTATTTAATACTGTATGCATTACCATATAAATAAATTAAATACTAAATTTGTAAATATATTATTCGCATAAGAAAAAATGAATAAAACATAAAATAATAATGCATTTATGGTCTTACAGCATTTTTAAGAAAATATTAAGCAAAATATGATGGTTTTTATACGGTATTAACGATATTATCACAATAACTTTTATTTAGGTAATGTCAACTCCGGCTCTTAGTTATTAATTTAGAATATTAATTAGAATAGTTTTTTTTTCTCCGATATCAAAATCTCTTCCTTAACATTTGTCGTATTTACAATGCCAATAAAACTATGTGAAACGGACATAATAAATAAAAAACTAAACCAAACACAGCAAAAATAGTATAAATAATTGACTTAAATGTCGCATGTACTTCAATTTAACGAATTTATCGACAAAGGAATTCTATTTTAGTCCATAATAGATTAAAATCAATCCACGTCTATTACGTAAATTATTAATTATAATCTTCGCTATAACGTTTATATACTTGATTAGAAAACCCCTTACCTTATTATGGCATTAAGTCGAATACTTTCGTATCCAATTTAATAACCATTCCATACAAACATGCGCATTTTAACTTTAAAAATAAATCTCCTCACGCTCTTTATATTGTTCACAAGTACAACTATTGATCAATATTTGATAGGAAAATTGTGAAAATAATTACCTGAATTTGCGCAACTCCGAAAGTGTAGGCGGGTAATGGTTCGACTGCTGAATTAATGACGTAATCTCCCAGAGTGACGTGCACTTGTCTGGGTGTTGCACGAGCTACACAATGTCCAGCTGTAACCACATGACGTCGACTTATTAACGAACCGCCGCACCTATTACACACAAAGACATCAAACTAGATAAATAGCCACTAAGGCGTAATATAATTTTATAACAAACTATAAATATACATTAACGATCAATCAATCACGCATATAAACAATTTGTTCAACAAGAGTTTTTTTTAGCACATAACAGTTAGATACAAATTACTTGCATGTGAATACAAATAACTTTATTAAATATTTGAAATAATCGCAAAAATGCTAGATTCGTTCTGTTTTGATATATGTACATATATTACTTAACATATGCAATAGTATTTTGTGCAATTATTAATTGTATAAAAGGATTTTACTTTAAAACGTTAGTTAAGTATTTATCACATTTAATATTTATATTTAAATTTTTGAAGCTTTTGATATTTTTACTATTTGTAGAGGGAAATTGTCATTTGATTGTGATGTAATTGCGAAGTCTGATTTTTTTTTTTCATAACATGTGTTGAGATAAAACTAAAAAAAAAAAATCTGGAAAATCAGGCCTGTGTTTAGCGAAAAAAATATATAATTGTGCATTTTGAGTGCATCACTAGATTATTTTCTTAATATCTCCGGTTCTGTTAGTCGTAGAAAATTAATAAAAAATGCAAAATATTTCTGAATGAATAGTCTATCGAATTGATCCAGTATAAATTCTTTAAAAATGAATCTTAAGAATGGTCTGAGAATGCGAGGCCGTTCTCGGAGTAAATGGATATACTTGATTGAGAATACAAGAGCACATACGAATAATTTCAAGTGTGTAAGTATAGAATTGGATGGTGAAAGATTGTAAAATTGTGAAAGAATGTAAAGATGCGAATGAATGTAAAGGGTTTTCTGTATGTAACCTTGGAAACATTTTTTTTTGGAATATTCTTTTCAAAATTAGGAGGTTTTGTTGCCAGCCATATACAAATTTTATGTTTGAAGTTTCGAAATATTACATTCAACCCTTTACGCTGTATAGCGCCCACTCATACGCGTGCAAACACACACACACAGACAAACGTCATTCCAAATATAGTCAGACTCTATTCAGGGAAAGTCAAAAGAAATATTTTTGTTAAAATTCCAAGATCTAATTTTTTCATGTTTACAATACTTACTTATTACTTCGTCCTAACTATTTTTGCTGTAAGTACAACCTTTATTGAGTTATTCCAGAAACCGCAAAAATTGACTAGAGTAAAACACTACTAATTTGAATATTTTATTCACAAATAAGAGGTTCTTTAACCAGGTATATACAAATCTTATCAAAAATAAGAAGCACACTTCCAAATCATATACAAGTTAAGTTTAAAGATTCATAATTTTATTTCATACTATTGGGTAGAGCGTTCACACACAGCCAGACAAACAATCACACAAACACATGCGAATACACACTTATAAATACACACAATCAGGGAAGGTCAAAAAGTATATTACAGTTAAAATTTCGAGAAATTTTTCATGATTATTATACTTCCTAATATACATTCGTATAAGAAAATAAAAAGGAGAGAATACAGTTTACAAACATAGATATTTCCATAACGATCATATTTAAATTCATGTAAAAGCCAAATTTATAATCCAGTACGGAATAAATTTTATACAGTTTTATCCGATTGCAGTTTTTAATACTAGTCGATTATTGGATTGAAATGTTCTTTCACAGAAATTAATTTCACATGGCCCTAATTCCGGTAATATATAGGTATATGTCATATAATTAGAACATGATGTTCACTTGACTGCTCAATGAAGATCAAGTTTTGTCGCCTCTTCTATTATTAGTACCAAACCAAACCGATGTACCCCAAATTTGGCAGACGTATTGTATAGGTACTCTATTGAATCCATTAGTATTTTTAATTCAAAATAGCGTACTACAAAAGATATTGGGCCCCAATAAAAGTTTGGCCTAATATGCATATTTGTAACATTTTGATTATACCAAAACAAATTATCGTATTTTATTCAACTTTAAACCGAAATCAGTAAAAATTATATTTCATTAAATAAAACAGAAAACGCCGTAAGCGATCCAATTTGACATTAGCTGCAACAAATGAAAGGAATAAAATCCCTTTCAATCACCAGCTGTCAACAATGACAATGATATTATTGTACATATACTGTTTAATGTCTCGCCAAAATTAGTACAGAAGTCTGCATATACTGCATATAACATTTTCATATTAAAAAATTCTTTGATAAAAATTTGTTTCCATGTCGGTTGCGCGCAGTCTCCTTTGAAGGTTCACCAACGCTTTCAACCACACATATTGTCCAGATGCACAATTATTTACGTTCGCATTTTAAGTCAAATAAGTATCGTATTCCAGGCAATATTGGGCCAAAATATAAGGTATTCGTATGCTTTAACATGCAGATCTACGTAAAATTAAATTTGTTGAATATATTTATTGTCTATCAATCCCTTATTATAATATATAAGAGCAAAGCGATGTGAACATTTTAAAAATATTTAGTGGATCTAACGGCGCGTCATATGATGTTGAAACGGCAGTTATTTATAGCGTAATTAGTGAAAAAGATAAGTCACTTTTAAGAACGAAATATGGCAAAAATTCATTATATTTGTAGAATATCTTTGCACTTGACAGGTATTCCTTTGATTGTGTGTAAAATGATTTATTTCTTTGCTGGATTGTGTATTTGGAATATTTGTGTTTCATCAGGAGATTGATGTCTAGTCTTTCGATCAGCGTAGGTATGCTTAAGTTGGTGTTTACTTCCCATCATATGGTTTCTTTTAAGTCCAACTGGATTTATAGTTGCCTGTCGGTCTTGGAAACCTCTTCAATTATATAGGATTCGATGGCCATTTCGTTAGGATTTAGTTTGCACTGAGTGTTTTCGCTGAGCGATACACTTTATTACAGAACAATATAAATGTTATAACGCTTAAATTGCTTTTTGTGATATGAATATTCACAGAAAATATGGGACACAATAGCACATGTAGCTTGGAATTACCAAGCGTTAACAAGTAATTACATATGCTAAAATAGCACCTCCCTCTATCTCTTATCATCTCTATCTTATGACAGATGATGACAATGACAGTGTTAAATATAATCTACTTTTACCGTACGACGACAACAATACGTACGCTGTAATCGGTATAAACGGTACATCTGTAGAAATGTTAAGATTTATCGTAGTTCAATTGGCTGATAATGTTATATAATTTTTTTCGGAAGATTGGTGTAATTCGTATAATTGTAATATCTACAGGGTTACATGCTTGTTAAATGTTGCAGACAAGTTGAATGAGAGTATTTTAATTGGAAAAGTAAGCTGTGTGCAATTGCATGATATGCAAGGTGGGTTTTTGTTTGGGAGATAGTGTGTAGTGAAACTGTAAATAGTTTGTTTATTTAGATTGTTTATTCTCTAGCGATGAAAAGCATGATTGCGAGATTAAGAGAAAATTGTCTGCCGGTTCTAAGATTTTATAGGCTTTGGGTATGTTTGCGAGAAATTTTGTAAGGATGAAAGAATATGCGTGCACAATGGGAGTGAATGTCAGTTTTGGTAAAAAAAGCTTGTGAATGCTGTGGAAAATCAAATTTTCAAGAGGTATTTATGGTATTTAAGAGAGACATAAAGTGGAACACGTATGCGTATGAGCAATGCCATATTGTAAAAGATGTCGTACGTAGAATTGACGATATTGTTAAGATGTGAGGTAAACTAAAAGTTTTCTGCCACCTGACGTTATGTGTTAATTTAGAATGCATTTAATCTGAAAATAAGCACTGGCTATTTTTATATGTAAGAGATACGAGTATATTAGTTTAAATAGGCAAGATATTAAAAAAAAATACAATGATATAATAATTCAAAGAAATATAATCATTTATTATATATTATTTAGTTATAATAATGGCTAGACATTTGTTGGTTTTCTAAATTAATGTAATACCGTACATATATATTTTCCCTTCTACAAAATTGTAAAGATATCACAATTTTTTTAATAAAACACTCGTTTAATTTCAAAAGAATTCAATTTATTATTGATACGTATTTTGGCTTCTTATGCCATCATCAAAACATATGTCCAAACAAACAAAATCCGTTATTTCATGAGATTGTGTGCGAATAATGGAAACATCTTTAATGAAGCTATATTTTAAAATTGAAATTGCATATTATTTTCTGTGTGCCATGGATGGCGCTTTTGCACATGCGCAGCGAGATGAATGATGCTGCGTGTGTTTGTTCTCGTTGTATTTTAGCATTTTGTATTTTTTTTGTTTTGTGTCGCTAATAAACAAAAACAAATATATAAAAAGATCACAAAACAAAGAAAATACAAAATGCAAAAATACAACGAGACCAAACATACGCAGCTTAATTTATCTCACTGCGCATGAGCATAAATGTGCATAGCACACAGAAAATAATATGTAGTTTCAATTTGAAAATATGGCTTCCATAAAAATGTTTACTATTATTTACATAGCATATCATGAAGCATATTCAATTACCAATATTGGATTTTTAGTTGTTATTAGATTAAACCCCAAATAAAGGTGTAATGTATCACAGTAAATGCACCGCTTATTCTCGCAATAACATGTCTCTCAGCATTGAGTCCGAACATTTTGCTATTCTCGCGCTGTTTTTGCCTGTTGTAAAATACTCACTTTTTTGTCTATTTAAAACGTTTTAAAATCTGTGTAGTCCCAAAGAGAATAATAATTAAATAAATAATTATTTTTATTAAATAAATAAATTAAAATTAATACTACTATATAAATTCTCTTTGGTAGTACTTGAAATTGGTATCAGAAAAGGAATCAACATTCTTATTTAGAACTAGCGGCGCCATCCATGATCCGATATCCAGTACTAAAAACTAGGTACCTATATTGTGTGAGAAAGTCTATCTGGCTTTAAATTCGGTATCAACTATCGGGATAGAATCATATCAATTTACCTCTGACCTTTTACCGTAATAGCAATTTGTTTCGTAAATATGAGCTTTATTCCGGGCAGCTTTATTAGCAAAGATTTATTTGGAACGTATTTTTTTACGTTTTTGTAGAATATTTTGTATTGTACTTCAATAAATAATTTGAAACAAACGGCAACTCGAGTTTTTGCAGTAAGTAAGAATTCCTGAATCCATTTTAATACATTTTCGTTATGCTACCTGTGTACGTCTTTTAGTTCAATAGTAATGAGTTTATAAGTCATCGTGCGTACAGCATAAGTGTTTGTGAGCATATTTTTTCTTGAATATAAAATATTCTTTCATATATATTCATTCCAAGTCGCTTTAATTCGGAAAATTTGTCATATACTTGGTGATGGTACCAAACTGATGTTAATCGAGTTTGGCAGACATTGTGTGGGTGCCCGATTGAATCTGCTCACATTTTAAATCCAATCAGTGTCGTACTTTTCTCCACAAAAAATAAAAACCTTAAATGCGTTTTATTTTATGTCTCTTAACTTATATATTTTTTCAAATATAAAATAAATTTTTATTTTCTTATACGTAGTAAGTACTGTAATCATGAAAAATTTCGATCTCGAGATTTTAACGGAAATACGGTTTGACCTTCCCTGAATCAATCCCGACTATTTTTGGAATGACGTCCGTTTGTGTGTGTGTGTGTGTCTGTGTGTGCGTGTGGTTGTTTGTATGCTCTACAGCTTAAACAGTTGAAGGTAAAATTATGAAACTTTAAACTTAAGATTTGTATTTGCCAGGCACCTCCTAGTTTTGAACAAAATATTCAAACCAAGTGCATGTTTACTCTAGTACTTTTTATGGTTTCCGCAATTACCCAAACATGGTTACACTTACAGAAAAAATTAATAGGATAAAAATTATAGACATAAACATTTTGTACAACCTTTATTATATAATTTACTAACTTTTGAAACAGTTTTTCATTAAATATATTGCAATACAATAACTATTAAATGTCAAATACCAAATTCGATGAGTCTATTTATTTAAACAACTGACAGGCACACTTGATACGATTTATGTAATAATAATTAAATAAGAACAAATTCCAATTAAAATTTTCCTGTAAATGGTACTTTTTTTGAAAAGAAGTTTCAAACAAAATTTGTGTAGAATATTCATATACTAATTTTTTTTTTTTTTGCTTGAAGGGCAACCGTGTTTGTGTTATTACTGAAATCTGAGCAAATCAACTACTTTTAGGGATTTGGTTATCCGCTCTGAATGGTTGGCATTCTTCAAAGTCAAAGCGATGGCTCATTCTATATTAGCTAATCTGTATATCTGATAAGTCTTTATTGATTTTCGTTTAGTTGCTTCCACATCACTATCGTTGAAAGATTATTTAAATCTCACATGTCAAGTAGATACTTATATATTTATCATCTATTTTGTAAGTTAGGTTAAGCTTTAGACGCCCTCTAATTAAATACGTAGAAATACTCGTATTTATAACGTAATTCAGCATTAATGCTTCTGCAAATTTTATATATGTTAAGATGACAAACCATAAGAATGGAAAATTATATAAAGGTGATTATCAAATACTAGTGCAAAACGTTTCATGAAATGGTTTAATATTTATAAGACTTTTAATTTAACAAATTCTAATGGGAAAACGTAGTACTGAAAAGAAAATGTGAATAAAAGATCGAAAAAACTGGCTCGGTTTGGAGAAAAAAAATGAAATTCAAGGAAAATCAACCAATTTCAATTAAAAAAAAATTTGAATAATAGATAATTAAGCAAGGCTTAAATGATTTATTGGCAGCAACTGGCAGTTCAGAGACACAGCTTATTAATAGTAACTGATATAATTCTTACATTATAAAGTCTTATAGTTTGTTTTGCAGACATACAAAAAAATATTCAATATTTTGACAGAAATTCACTTTTTGACCTCTCTGAATCGAGCCCTATTAGTTTTGGATCGACGTTTGCAGGCATGCACGCGTGCATCTATCTGTAAGAATTCTACAGCCAAAAGTGCTGAAATTTAAGATTTGTATAAGGCTCACATGAAAACTTTATGTTTTTAAACTAATATTCAAACGGGAACTACAAATCTACTATAGTCATTTTTTACTGTTTCTGCAATATATCTGAAACGGATGCAAAAATTCTGATATTTAAATTGAAAGATTGTAATAATAACTTGTGTTTGAAAAGTTTCTTCAAAAAGCGAATAAAGTACAAGATATTGTTCCTGAAGTTCTTAACATTTTACCTTGCCCTTGTTATTTAGGTATGGAAATTCAAATTTATAAATATATATTATATATAATATTCTCGTTATAATCTCGAGAGCGAATTTTATCATGAAAACTTATTGTACTTATTACTTCGTATAAGAAAGTAAAAATGTATTCTTCCGATTAATTACTGCTGAATAACATCTCGAATGTTTCACGATTTTACATATCATATAATGCTCATGTTAATTGGTTCTTTGTGTGCCTAATTTTCTTTCTAAAAGTTGAGATTTCACTTAAGAATATTTTCGATAAAAATGATTCATAACATACTTCTCCAGGTTAATGTTTACAGTCACTTTCGCTATTTTAACAGAACTTTCTCTCTCGTCATCCGCTTGTTCGGAAGATTTATATTTATCGTCATTATAGTCGATAAAACAAAATAATTTCTCTATTATGTTATTACATGTGGAATCAATACCGAAGCAAATTAGCTACTGATATATTATAGTGGGAGAAATTCCTTATTTCACAATATCTAAGCAAAATTAGTTCCGTATGCTATAATTTCCGTAAATACAAAATAAAATCGTCACAGTAGATAAACCTGTTATACACTAAACTTACGCATATTTTGCTAAATTTCTGAAATCAATAAAAAGCATTCTGCCTTAGGGCGGGACATATATTTAGATCGAAAAAATCACAATTTTTACGTTCTTCTACACACACTCAGACATAAATCACTTATGTACTGTTGTTTGCTTTAAAACGAATTGGAATATATATGACCACAATTTGCATGTTTATACTATGTTCAAAAAAAATCAGTGTTCCGACTTTTTGAGCATCTATACGAAAATTATGAAATAATTTATTTTATAGCAATACACATAACATCATGACTATTCCCATCAAATTGGGTGGCAACAGAAATGTACTTTTAATGTTGAAGTTTTAACAATGTTAGTATTCGATATATTGTTATTTAAAAATTAACTGTTTGCTTAGGGGGCACTTGATGAAACTTGTTTTAATAGCATAAATAATTTAAACACTTGCCAAATTCCACATACATTATTTTACGACGTCGCGGTCAGTACCATCCCGACGATGACTTGAAACGTACGTCGTAATATAAAATATGTCAAATTTACAAAGTGTTTTTAATTTTATTTTTTTATTGTTATTTTGTGGTGAATTTCTAGAAAAAAACAGGATATATTTCGTTGCACAAATTACTATACATTATTTTAAACTCTTTTTCAATATAATAACTATTTGATAATTAGAAACAAATAAACTGCTAAATTCATATGAATATAAATATTATTTTTGCAAACAACTAAGAAGTGTAACCTCGTGCCAGTCGAATTATATGTTTTAATTATTTTATTAATTATAAGATACAACTATCCAAATTTGTATGAAAAACATAATTTGTAAAGAAAAATTAGAATTGCAAAAAATTAACATAATAATATGCCATTTAGTCACAACAATACTGTTTGAACTATTCCGAATCTCATACGTACTATGTGTAATTAATATCGACTTAAACTCAGTACTCGGTTAAGAAATTCACCAAATATTCGAATATATGTTCAAGGAGTAAAGATACTTTGACCATATACTTCTTGATGTAATATTTCAGATTTCTTTTCGTATATTGCAGAAAGTTTTATTTCAATTGATTTTGATTATATGTTTTGCACAAATTATGTTTATCACCTGAAAATTGAAGTTTAATTATATATGGTAAACAAAATCGAATTGCGCACCCGAAAGACCATTGCAATTCGGTAGCTCTATGCATAATTCTACTTTATCGATATTTGTTACACGTTAGCTACCGATAGATGCCCGCAGAAGTATAATTTGGAGATTGATTCAATGTACTTCTTCTCAGTAAATATCATAATCATGAAATTATTATATCTCTAGATTTTACAGAAATATACTTTTTGATTTTTCTTGAATAAAGTCTAGCTATTTTGGAAATGAAATAAGTTTACGTCTAAGAACGCTCTCCAGCGTAGTCTGGAAATACGATCATGAAACATTAAATTTAAGATTTGTTTATGGCTTACTAGGAAACAATGTATTTTTGTAGAATCTTAAAATCGGAAATACAAGATTATTTTAGTTAGTTTTTGTCTTCTCACAGTAGAAATAAATATTTTTAAAACGAAAGATATTAATATTTCGCATAACTTAAGGTAGCTTACATCGGAAAACGATCTAAAATGATGCAACCATCATATCATATAAATCTTAAGATGCATAATGTCAGTAGCAGAAAATTGATTGGACGAGGTATTTTAAGGGGCAAGGAAAAGGTTGTAAATTCTATTGTCTTATACTAGGTGTTTTCCCTGTTCGAATTACAGAAAAATCACGCGAAATAACCTAGTTATTTTATTATTATTTTATATTTTTATAATTTAGCTTTCTAATACGCAGTATGAGTAAGTATTGTAATCATGAAAAATTTCGATCTCGAGATTTTAACGGAAATATACGTTTTGACCTTCCCTGAATCGATTCCGACTATTTTTGGAATGACGTCCGTCTGTGTGTGTGTGTGTGTGTGTGTGTGTGTGTGTGTGTGTGTGTGTGTGTGTGTGTGTGTGTGTGTGTGTATGTGAGTGCTCTACAGCCCAAACGGCTTAAGGGAAAATTATGAGATTTTAAACTTAAGATTTATATGTGCCGGGCAAGAAAACCTCTTAATTTTGAAAACAATATTCCTACCAGAAGTGCCAGTTTACTCTAATCAGTTTTTGCGATTTCTGCAATTACTCAAAAATGGTTGCACTTACAGAAAAATTGTTAGAATAAAAATTTAAGATATTAATATTTCAACTAATGATTGAAATTTGTTTTTGATAAAGAATACTGTTTTCAAATTTCTTATAATAATTATTTTTGCATAAATCATCAGTGCCTATTTTGTTTTTTTGATAAGCAATTGACTTATCAAAAAAACAAAATTGGCTTAAATAATTTGGAATTTGACATTTTATATTTATTCTAAGAAATATATTTAGTGTAAAAGTGTTCCAAAAGTTAGAAAAATAATAAAAACATGATATGATCTAAATAAAATGCTCATAAGAAAGTTCAGTATAAGATATTGCAGATATTTCAATATCTTATTATGTTGTGTAGGAAATATACACCGTATGCGCAGAAAAATAAGTGACTTTGGCAATAATTGATGAAAAATTACTAATTTTGTAATGTGGAAATAAATGCTTATAAAGTTATTAGCAAAAATTATGATTATCTAAACAATTAAATATAAATAAAATATATTACAGATCAAATAAACTAAAATAATTCGAGATTTGTCATTTGACTCGGAATCTGCGAAATAGAATGAAAGAAGTATTTATATGATTATTGATGTAAATAAAATAAATAAATATATTTCCTTGAATTTTAACTACTACATGTAAGAAAGTGTAGTGTAAAACTTTGATGATGTTTTACATTGATATCTAGCAGTTCAATAATACAAATTAAAACTGACCCAATTGATAATACCGCTAAACACATAATTACTATAGTGGATAAACTATTTCCCGTAAACAGCGCTACTCCGACATGCATTCTGATGCTAATTTTCTATAATACTTTAGCGATAAATACACTTTCGTTTCTCAAGATATTCTTCCATTGCTAAATGATGGAAAGTATAAAAACTAACGAATATGTAGGTTTAAGAAAACATATATTTTTTAAACCAGATATTTGTGATATTGTCTAAAATCGTAATACTTTCTAAATGTTTAATTGTGCTAATAAGTTAAATGAGTAGCAAAAATACAATAAATTAAATTCGTTAATATGTATAAATATCAATTTAAAGCAATTATATCCTACATATAGTTTTCACGATCCGATATCTTTATAGCTTCTTGAAGTAGTGATGTATTAGAAAAGCACCTAAGCACCACTAATAGTTATAATTTTATAAGTAATAAAGAACATATGTATACATATGTATTATTACTAAAAATTTGAAATATATAGGTATGTATACATATATTAATTTAATTTTAATGTCGTGCAAAATTATTTATAATATATTAGATATTTATAATAAAGTGAAACTTTCATTTTTTCTCTATAATTTATCCAATGTCGAATTACTTTTTCATATTTATTTTGTAGTGTTTTTACTTTCTTATACGCAGTATAAGTAAGTATTGTAATCATGAAAAATTTCGATCTCGAGATTTTAACGGAAATATACGTTTTGACCTTCCCTGAATCGATTCCAACTATTTTTGGAATGACGTCTGTATGTGTGTGTGTGTGTGTGTGTGTGTGTGTGTGTGTGTGTGTGTGTGTGTGTGTGTGTGTGTGTGTGTGTGTATGTTCTCTACAGCCTAAACGGTTGAAGCTAAAATTATGAAGCTTTAAACTTAACATTTGCATATGCCTGAGGTGTGCAACTCTTATTTTTTGAAAAAAATATTCAAAGCGGAAGTGCCTGTTTACTCTAGTCAATTTTTGCAGTTTCTGCAATTATTCAAAAATGGTAACAGTTACAGAAAAATTTCATGGACAAAAATTAAAGGTATTTATATTTAGCACCACTTTTGTTTGAATTATTTTTCCAAATAAAAAATAATGTGAAGTTTGACATTTTATATTGTTTCTAAGAAATATATTTACTGTAAAAGCGATCTAAAGGTTAGAACAAATATAATAAATTAGAAAAATAAGGTAACTACGATGTGTTTTAACCCATATGCGTATAAGAAAATTCGGTGCATGACACTGCAGATGTTTTTTCTTTAAATTATTTTTGAATGAAGCGATAAAAATGTTTCTTAATGCATGCTATTCATAACACAAAGGTGAACGGTATACTTAGCATGGAAAATGGAAAAAACGATGTTTATCAATCAACATAATTTTCCTAGTAATTGCTTTAAATATTAAAATTGCACAACTAAGGCAACCAAAAAAAAAAAAACATTATTCATCTGTTATACTCAGTTGCACCATTACATAACAACGTATCTATTCCCATCAAATAGAGTGGCAGAAAACCCATTACAATCCATCACATCTTTCGTCATTCAATTGAAAATTTAACTTTGTATTTTAACATAGCTGCAAAATAAAAAGATCGATACATGTAGTTGAATTTTCTTTGAAGTTTAATTTTAAACTATAGTAGTGCTACTGATTACTAGAATTATTTGTTTTGTTTGCGCTGCTTTAAAAGTTTTGAACGGTTAATTTGTGTTCTCATTTTGGATGAAAAAATAAAAGTATTATTTTGTAAAAGTATTATACTATTAAAATTCATATAATATTAATACGTCTAAAATAGCTGTCAAATTCAAGTCCATTACTAATTTAATTTATTTGATTGAAGATGCAATTAATATTTCTTTCTTCTTCTGGTGTTGCTCTTCATTGATATTGAATGAGTTTTAGTTGAAATATTACTATAGTAGTTACTTATAAGTTATTTATCGTATAAATAAAAACTATGAAATCGTATATAAAAGCTATGAAATCACTGTATTTCAACTGCTTTATAACAATATTTTTGGTAAATGTGGATGTTATATTTTGTCAAAATGATTTTCTTTGTTCTCATATATTTCAAACATATCATCTCACGTTGTCGTGGCTTACCTCCATATTATTAATAAACAGAAGAATATATAGAATTCGCGATTATTTTCATAATCAACAAATCTTCTGCTTATGCTATACTTTTACTAGACGAAAACCATCAATAATACCAAAATCATTGCAACAGCCAATAAGTATATTTTTGACGAATGATTGATGATTTGTTGTATTACGAATATATAGTTTTACATTTTCTAAAATTCTCCTATTAATTATTTAAAAAAACACGTACAACGCGCAGTGCTTCGTTATTATTGTTAATTTATTTAGAATGTATATTAGATTCTGTAGGGCAGTCATTCATTTAATTTCTCATTCAGTCAATTTAGTCAATGAATAACATTGGAAATTATATTATTACATAGACAATCAGGAATATTTGAAATTATTCAACTGAACAGAACTTTAGGGAAAATAGGAATTGCTTGTACTGATGTTAGGCTTAATAACCGAATTTGTGTGCACTTACCTCGATGATCCTATGCGTATGTATGCTTGCCAAGGAAATGATCCAAAACCTGCCTCATCGCCACCAACTATTCTCCTTTGTGCTGTTTGCTTCGGAGTTGAGATGCCGCACCCTGAACAAATTATATAAAATAATTTTGACGTTATTCAGATTACACACTCACACAAATAACTGTTATTCAAGCAAAGCCTTCATTTGTAGAGAGAAGAAAATCTTCAACGGAATGAAAACGCATAAAGACGTACATAGATTATACAATAACTTTTGTTTGAAACTGGTTCCAAGAAAATAGCTAATGAAAATTATTCTTATTCCATTTATTTTTACATTTATTTCCAAGGTTAGTAAAATATTATAAATTAGTATAAAATATAAAATGTAAAGGATTTGCTGCCACCCAATTTGATGGAAATAGGCATGATGTTATGTGTGTATGTGCGTATGTATGTATAATTCTATTGAACTATTGAATAGAACTATAAGAAAGTTTAGTACAAGTCATTGCGGATATTTTTTTAGTGATATAACAAGTATACCCGTCAAAAATGACTAAATTTCTGCTTCATAATTTCAGTTTACGTGAACGAACAGACTATATTTTTCCTGCTGTATGTATTCCGAATGTATAAGGTAGGGAAAATATTAAATTATATTGTTGAAAATTTGTAGCAATTTTTTAAATAGATTTTAAACTACATTTTAATACCTTAAACATATCTGATATTTCGGAATGGGCATTACAAATGTAAATGCTTTATTCACATTGTGTAGGTACAGTAAAAACTAATTGAGTTGTAAATTATATATTAAAAAAATTGATTATTTTACTATTATTATTTTAACACACATATTGCGGTTGATGTATGGTGAAACATTTTATTAACTTTATTAATAATGATAAAAGCACTTGGTTAAGTTTCACAAGAAGTTTAATTAAAACAGCAATTGTTTTGACTGTTACTTATCTTGAAAACTAATACATTTACTAAAACTTTACAGTAGCGTTTAGTCTCTCCTGAGATTACCGACACAATTTTACCAAATTTGGTATAAAATTGTGCAGATACCCAATTAGTATAGATTGTATTTAAAATCAAAAAGAACACATTTGGCTGAAAATACAAGATTCCAAATAGAAAAGGTTACCTTAAAGTCATTTAATAAATATTTTAAGTCAGCCAGACTAATTTGCAAAACAAAAATTGGCTTGAGTTATTTAATGTTGGCCGTGCCAATGCATGACAAATTTATATAAAAACAAAAAATATAATTACATACTATTACCATCAAAAACACAGTTGTCGTTTGCAAAGAATTTTATCCATTTTATTTATCGAAATTAAGCTATACAAAAGTAAATGTAATTAGTAATAACAAATCAATATTTAAGTAATTGTTAAATAATTTTTATCGGAAATTGGGTTCACTTCTTTGATAAAGAATGTCAATATAAAAATAATATTGGTATTTATTGTAGATTTTTATCTTCAAATAAAAAAAATGTATTGTCAATTTAATGATGTCTATTTTTGGACCCAACGGGAAATATAAAGACATAGATTTAAGTCACGATAAGTATGAATTATGTATACCGAGAATAAACAAGCATTGGCATTACCAATGCTCTAAGCTCCTCTCACCATGGAAAATGAATGGTTTGGAGACGTGGGTATTAAGCAAAAAATAAAGATCAACAAGACTACGATAGAACTCGTTTCTCAGTATCTGGTGATGCAGCAAAGGGACGGGAGCTGATGTTACTAAAATCAACCCTATTCTAATGAGAAAGTCCATTCAAGCGATAATCGAAGAAGTGAGTCAGTTTCAAAAATTAAAATTGGTACATTAATAGAAACCGAAACGACCAAACATGCAATAAAATTACTTTCGCTCAAGTCATTTATATCGTTCACTGTGAAAGTGGAATCGCATGTGTCACTAGACTAGGCGTTGTAACATGTAGAAATTTACTGAACTGCTCCCTATCTGTAATTTTCTCGAATCTAAGGCCACAATGTGAGACGATTCACTGAAACATCTCCATTATAAGTAATTACTTTCGTTATAAAGAATCTTCCAGTTAAAATTCATGTCGCAATGTACAGTTTAGTTGTAAGCCAACAAATTCCCAATCCGAAGCGTTGTTTTAATCGCCAGCAATTTGACCACAAGTCCAATCGCTGCAATTAATCATGCATTACTAATTGTGCTTTACAATCTCATGAAAGTCATCCAATTGTTGAGCATCAATAACAAAGAACAATACAACACATAATCAAAATATCACAGTAAGTAAGGGTATGCAATTGAAGAGTACAAAATGCTTAATAGATCCAAGCTTTTAGAAGTTTAGATTTACATCAAAAGCTACCCTCCACTCTTCCGTACACCATTCGCATGGGTTGCAATTATCCGACATTATTAAACTACTGTGGCCACAACTTAAAAAAATAATTGATGTAGTTTTTTCTTATAATGTATCAGTATTGCTTTAAAATAGTTTTGGCCAAAAGCTCTACCATCAACGACTAAACCAATCATTTAAGTTTTAATTAGTAAAGTTTTACACACTCAATATTCTCTTCTCGTTGCTACAGAGATTTATTCTTTTCTAAAGCAACAAATATTTTCACCTACTCAACTACTGCTAATTCTACCTCCACGGAAATCGGTTAACCTTTCCGAAAAGACCAATGACGTCCGCAGACTAAGACATGCTCATTGATTGAATCAGAATCAATTCTTTCCCATGCTATAAATATTTTCTTCGTGATCGATCATTCTGTACCCATGTCGATGATCTTTGCTATATTCTCTGGAATATGGAGTTACTCAGGGTTCCAGTAAAAGCATGGTACTATTTATGATTGAGTTCATTGATATCGTGATAGAATTATCGGTAAGCGTTCACTATTACCTTTCGTTGACGATCTGAATGTATTAATATTTCTCTATTTCTCGAGGAATGTGAGAAAGAATTACAACTTGCAATTATCATCGTCTTCGAGCTGCAACTGAGTGCGGTTATCACTCACAAAACGGATCTACTTCTGTTAATTACATAAATCGCATACATGTTCTATTTTGTCCATGTACGGCACAAATATCGAAGCTTGAAGAAATAAAATGTTTATGTTTGTGCTATCTGACATGAGGTAGACATAATACTCCACTCGTTGCTAAAGGTCGAACGTACATTGCGAAACTGACGTAGTGTCCTTTCAATGCGATGTCTACTTTTTAGTTTAAAATGCGCAGCTAGTGCTCTTACTAAATCAAACTACCTTGTTTATATCGTACTATTTCACAACCAAAAAATTATTAATGCATATTGAAAATTCACCACTTCATTATATCTTTCAGCAATGAGGCTCAGTCATCAGCTAGAAAGACACCACTCTGGAGCGCAACATAAATTAAATAGTCACAATTTATCGTTGTCAAGTTTTTTTTGGAATTCAACAAGGCACGTCCAGTTTGTTCAAGAATTATTTACTGAACTTGAACAGTGCAGTGTATCATTTATATATTTTTACTATTGCTACTGATCAATCAATTCCACTCTTCCCTATATGCTTGGCATACATTGCTGAATTTCAAACCATACCCTGGAATCTGTACTGGTCAATGGCCATACTTTTATTTGCCTTTATACACTAAATGCAATCGTTGCTATATCAAACACAATCTCAAAATACTATTTGATTCAGACAACTGCGAGCACACTATGCCATCTGCATACTCAGCCTAGGTATGTCACAGGAACACGTAAGAATACCAGGCAACTATGATGCTGATTGAGTTGAATCGAAGGCTGTCAATATGATCTCGACAATTAATGAGTACTACCTTGATAATTGGCTGGATATGTAAAAGCTATGAAACCTCTAGGAATCAAACGGTCATAGCCAAGTACCCTGAAGCACCGCGAGTAGGTGACTATCATGCGACTACGAATAGGATATACACTCATGACATCCTTTTCTTGGACATAAAGCTCTCCCAAGCAATGTGAGGCATTTTTAAATGTTCAACACTTTCTTGTAGATTGTTCACTTTACAATTCTTAATGTCAGAATATTATCTATACAATATTAACAGTATGGTTGGTTTGTTGTTAAAACACAACAATACTGATTTTGCAATCCTCTTTGCCTTTTTACAATCCGGTAACATATATTCATACATATCATCACGCATAATCTCACAAAATGGGGTAGCAGACATTCTTCACATCTTTACATGCTTTCAAATCCTTACAATCTTATGCCATTCAACTCTAACCATACACACTTCTTTCGCTTCATTCCGACTCATTAAATTATTCATACAAGTCCTTCTATTCCTCTCGCTCGCAACTTGTCGTGCATGCAGCTCATTCTCAATCTTGTTTATCAATTTACTCCTAGGACGGCCTCGTATTCCCACACCATTTATCTCTCCCACATACATATTTTTTGTTAATCTTTCTTTCGACCATTTCATTTGACCCGTACATATTCTTCGTACGACATTTTTTACATCGTACTGTTCATATACCCACGTACACGTATTCCGCCATCTGTCTTTCCTCGAGAAAACACAAATGCATCTCAAAAAATTCATTTCCACAGCAGTCACACGCTTTTTACTTTCTTATACGCAGTATAAGTAAGTATTGTAATCATGAAAAATTTCGATCTCGAGATTTTAACGGCAATATACGTTTTGACCTTCCCTGAATCGATTCCGACTATTTTTGGAATGGCGTCTGTATGTATGTGTGTGTGTGTGTGTGTGTGTGTGTGTGTGTGTGTGTGTGTGTGTGTGTGTGTGTGTGTATGTGTGTGTGTGTATGTGAGCGCTCTGCAGCCCAAACGGCAGAAAGGAAAATAATGAGATTTTAAACCTAAGATTTGTATGTGCCTGGCATGAAAACCTCTTATTTTTGAAAACCATATTCCGACCAGAAGTGAATGTTTACTCAAATCATTTTTTGCAATTTCTGCAATTATTCAAAAATGGTAACAGTTACAGAAAAATTGTTACAATAAAAATTATAGATATCAGCATTTTATACAACTTTTATTTGAAACTTTTTTTCCCAAACGGTACCGGAAACAAGGAAATGGCTCTTGAAATTTCTTCGTATTATATTTATTTTTACATAAATCGTATTATCTGCGCCTGTCAATTGTTTATCAAAAAAAAACAAAACAGGCTTAAATAATTTGAAGTTTGACATTTCATAATTATTCTAAGAAATATATTTAGTGTAAAAGTGTTCCAAAGGTCACAACAAAAATTATAAATTAGAAAAATAATGAAAATAGGATGTGATTTAACCCAAAAGCGTATAAGAAAGTTCGGTGCATGACACTGCAGATGTTTATGCTTGGTTTTCACTGCCATACATCAAGGAAGACACAAGTACACCATTGTACACGCATAATCTTGCATCCTTACAAATATTAAAACATCTGCAGTGTCATGCACTGAACTTTCTTATACGCATTTCGGTTAGATCATATTTAGACTCTTTTTCTAATTTATAATAATTTACTAATCTTTTCACTAAATTATTTCTTAGAATAAATATTAAATGTCGAACTCCAAATTATTTAAGTTTTTTGTTTTTATATTAAACAATTGACAGGCACAGATTTATGTGAAATTGATTATAATAAGAACAAATTTTTAGTTATTATAAGTTATGCGAAGTATTAATACCTTTAATTTTAATCCAAACAATTTTTTTGTAACTTCAACCATTTTTGAGTAATTGCAGAAACCGCAGAAAATGACTAGAGTAAACAGGCACTTCCGGTTTGTATATTTTCTTCAAAATTAAGGGGTTTTCTTGCCAGGTACATACAAATCTTAAGTATAAAATTTCATAATTTTCCCTTCAGCCGTGTAGGCTGTAGAGCGCTCACATACATACACACTCGCACACACATACGGACCAAAAATGGTCGGAATCGATAAAGTGATGGTCAAAACGTATATTTCCATTAAAATCTCGAGATCAACATTTTTCATAATTACAAAATTAAATTTATACAAGATATGAAATACCATGTTGACAAATTTATTACGTTTCCAGTCTTATAAAAGCCAATCAAATTTACTTTTTACTTTCTTATACGCAGTATAAGTATTGTAAAATTTCGATTCGAGATTTTGTATGTGTGTGTGTGTGCGCGCTTACAGCCCAAACGGCTAAAGATAAAATTATGAAACTTTATACTTAAGACTTTTATACGCCTGGCAAGAAATCATCCTATTTTTGAAAACAATATTGAAACCGGAAGTGCCTGTTTATTCTTAGTCATTTTTTGCAGTTTCTGCAATTACTCAAAAATGGTTTTACTTACAGAAAAATTGTTAGAATAAAAATCAAAGGTAATTATATTTCGCATAACTTTCTTTTGAAATTTTTTTTCTAAAAGAGTACTGGTTCTGATTTTTACATAAATCGTTTCATCTGCGCCTGTCAATTATTTATCAAAACATCTGCAGAGATATTAATATTTCGCATAACTTTTGTTTGAACATTTTTCTCAAAAAATGTACCGAAAAAAGAAAATGACTTTTGAAATTTGTTCGTATTATAATTATTTTCACATAAATCGTATATACTGTACCTGTCAATTGTTTAATAGAAAAACAAAAAATTAAATAATTTGGAGTTAGATATTTAATATTCATTCTATGAAATAATTTAGTGAAAAGGAGTTCCAAAGGTTAGTAAAATATTATCAAATTAGAAAAATAGTCTAAATATGATCTAACCGAAATGCGTATAAGAAAGTTCAGTTCATGACACTGCAGATGTTTTTATATATAAAATAAAATCTAATACAATTTATATATGTACATTGTGAAAATTTAATGTTGGTGTCAAAATGCCGATTAAATTTTGTTTTATTCACTAGTAAAATAAATTTAACTGAGTTTTACAAGCCCTCGAGCATTATGTAATTATCCAATTATAACCGCTAAATTTTCTTTGCCTTCGAATTATCTTTAGTTAACAAAGCAGATAAAAATAGTTAAATTGTCTAATGCAAGTAATCTGTAGAAGTGAGAATATGATTTAGTTTCACAAATAAACAGAGCTCACAAAACATACTAATTAACTTACAGATTATCACAACTTGGATAGATATTTATTATTTGGCTTATACAAGACAAACTTTTTCGCATATATTATGGTGCCGCGAATCTCTTTTAAAAGCAAATGAATAAATATACCAACGCGTATTTGGAAGGAAGTCTGAAATGTATTTTCCATATGACAATAATTGATTTAAATAAAGTTACAGCAAATTAAATTTATCAAGGAAGTCTGAAATGTATTTTCCATATGACAATAATTTATTAAAATAAAGTTACTGCAAATTAAATTAAAAACTTCTACCCCCAACCATATATAAACCAGATTTAATTTGTTTAATGTAGATAGTCTGAACTGTTGGGCGAAACTAGTTAACTAACTCGATAAAATTTAGTAAAACTTATAACATTGTATCGATCAATTTTCTTAATATAAAATAAAGTAAATTATATAGTATTCCTAGGATTGTCCAAGGAAACGAATTATTTGCTTCACTAACGAGATAAAAACCACAACATTAAAAAATGAGTTTCACATTTCATCACTTAGAATCAGCTGTATGCCGCTGGCAGTATCTATATACGATATGCATACAACGTTGCCTTGCAATTTAAAAAAAAAACTTTCACTACTTGTTTGTTTACACGTTTCAGTTAAGAATTGTAATACATTTCTTTAAATTAACACTTCAATTATTGAAACTACTTTCACCTACATTTTCAATTAAATATATTATGATTGAGTGTATAAAGCATAAAATTTTCAAAACACATACTTATAATAACATTTTGAGAATTAATAAGCATTTTAATAGTGATATTTTCATAACGGTTTTATATTTTTATTGCTCTATATTTGTCAATTACAGTAAAAAAGTGTGTAGTTTATACCAATGAAGTAATTGCTACAAATTTATTTTTGTTTGAGAATTATTTTAAAATAACTTCCAATTTACTAGAAAGTTTAAATATTTCGACATTTATATGAAACAAGTAATGATTTAGTTTTAACCTACTGAAATTGATATTATTATTTTAAAAGATATTACATACTAAAGAGTCACTTTATGTAAGGCACATAACGTCCGATTCCTATATTCGTACATTTAATGGGTGATAGTGAATAGTGAATTAAGTTCGCACTAAATGTATATAATTAACACTTTTTTGATTCGACAACGATGATTCAATCTAACATGAATGCGTTTTGTGAGAATAGTGTTTCGATTTTGGTTTATTGTTAGATTATTATCAAATAATTTAACTAAAGTAACTGTATAAAGTACCGACCTTCTAGATTCTCTCACAATTGTATTAAAGCAACGATCGTTGATTTATTTCACTTTTAGTACACCAAAAAACATATTTTTCGTTGTTTAATTAATGAATATAGCAAAACTAAATTCATTTAGGAAAACAGTAAATAACAGTTCACAGATACAGACAGTCGCCGAAATAAGTATATCTACACTTGCTTTTATCAATTTCGAAATTATAATTCGCTTCATTGGCAACGCTGTTGCTATAATAAAATGAAGAGGGAGCAAAATCTTTGGTTCTATAATTTAAAATTCTATTAAATAGATCTGAATATTTAGCGTTTTAAAGTAAATTTATATGGCCAATAGTAATTATAAGGATACAAATTAAGGCTTATTTTGTCAGTAATATCATTGGGTTCAAGGAAAAACTTTCACATATTTCTGATTTAATTTACTTGGTAACATGCTGGACATTTTTGATTCTACTAAAAAAATTTTAATGTACATATTTATAATTTATTCAAGTTATAATTAAAAATTGTAACACATTTATAAAAATATTAATTTAAAATAAGCTTTTTCTATAAAAAAAGCAAATAAAAATATAAGTAGGACTAATTTATTTAATCTCAACATCGTGTAAGGAAAATCTGTAGCGTATATATAGTGTAGGGTAGTCTTTAGTTGTGAAAATTAATTTAGCAAGGGTATATTTCTTCTTCAAATTTGCTATCCCTATCACGAAACCATACCTACTCAAACAATATTTGCATATAAATTCGTTTTTCTTTAAAAGTGACCTACTTATGTATATCCAAATATATAAGTTATTAAGAATTTCGGAATCAGAGCAATGAAAGAAAATTTTCTGTAAAAAAACGACACAAGACAGAATTCCTTTATATTTGTGTAAGGCAAAATAATATGTTTTTGAAACAAAAGCATTATAGTAATTGGATGGCGAAACAATTCTGAGAATATAAACTGCATATTAAAATAACGAAATTCGACATCCTTACTTATTCTACCTTCCTAAATATTAGTGCAGCCAAAAATTATAAATCAAAAATATATTATATAAATGAATTCTATAAATATATATAATGAAAAGCCTAATTTAATTGACAACTTATAACCATCGAACATATGTTTACGGAATATCAGATATTTTTAATCCGAATTAGTTTAGATAAATATTTAAATTTCTAATTTTACTTTAATAAAATTTTAAATAGACTGTGACCATTTGGAAATTCTTTTATATTACTAATATGAATAAATGAAAGAATTTGTAATGTTTTACTAATTAATTCTGCAAAAAAAGAGTTCATAAATAACATTTTTTATTTATTTATGCAAATATAACTTAACTATAAGGATATAAATTTCATATTTGAACAATGATAGTGAAAGGGAGACTTAATTAATATATTACAATATTTGTCTTTATGGACGGTTATGATTAGTCGAACTAATTAGTTTTACTTTGCCTAGTTTATTGGGACCCAGAAAGATGTCATGTTTTTATAAATTATCTGCACTTGATAGAAGGTAGCATATCCTATTGTTTATTCACTTAAAACTACTATAGACTCTCAAAATACATATATATTACCAATAAGATAAAATTCTTGTCGAACATTTCTAATAACGTATTGTTAAGGAAAAACCAAATTCGTTTCAATATTTATCTTTTTATACGCCATTAAAAAACATTGAAATATGCGATGCACGTACAAAAAAGTTGTTCATATTGAAATCCAATGAAATATCTCATGGGTTTATACGAAATACAAGCCGAAATATACTTGGTAACTCGGCTAAAAGCTTTTCAGATTTGAAGTCTCAATGTTCTTATTTAATTTATTTTCCAAATGTTACCCATATATTTGCATTAAAAATAAATGCACAAATGTTTTTAAGTAGCTTTACTCAACAGCAACATCTAACAATTATAGTGTTAATAGTGGGATAGTTATACTGTTGCAGGTGTATTAAGATTGTTTACTAGGAATATCAATAGGTACATCTGCAGATGCCAAGCTCGACTTGCTTCAAGACATGTTAGTTAAGTGAATATAGGGTAAAAAACGGGTTCGCAAAGTAAGATGACCGCGGTAAAACTTAAGTTTCTGAAAGGAATTTGTTGTAAAACACAACATGGAATGACAGAAAGTGAAATACGTAGGTGCACGAAAACGGAAGTATGCGATGAGATTTGTAATACACTACATGCAGAGTTATAAATGGTCAAATGAAATGACTAGAAATAATTTCAGATGAAAAGTTGATTAATGTAATTGAAGTAGGAATACCCATTAACGGAAGAAATAGATACATATGTTTGAAAATAAGTTAATTTTAAGACGTGAGAAAGTGGAAGAAGTGCGTGTCGCGTATAAAATATATCGTGAAAATGATAATTCGAAGAAAATTTAACTACTAGAAGGAATTATATTTATATGTAGTCAGTGACTCTATTCGCACGTCCAATGTAGCACAATAAGAAATAATTTTATTACGTACTGGTCAAAGTTTTGCGTTTTGTTTATAAAATTGCTTGTGGTATGCTGGATCTGTTAATCTGTATATAATTTGATTTTAATACAATGTTTATTACTTAAAAAAATTGGGCCTACAGCAAACTATTACTCCGTGGTATTGAGGATATATCAATCTTATGTTTATCTCTTATTTTGGTAATTGATCTTGTGTAAAATTATACATAAGATGATAATAGATTTCTTGAAAACCATAGAAACGATCAACACAAATCTAAAGTATCGTAGATGTTGTGGTATATTATTTATGCAAATAATATTTTTTTAAATGTTGTGCTTAGGAATTATGCAATAGTTTATTCGTGTTTCAAAAGTGAAAATTATCCGCGATCGTAGGTTTGAAGCAATCGAATAAACATATTTTTCTGTATACAGTCAACTTTTAGACATTTATCTAATTGAGCATTCTCATAAACAATTTCATCCATTTTGAATAAAAATTTAAGCATTTAAATAGCATTTAAATAAATCCAGCAATAAACAACAAACAAAATATAATTCTCATAAAACAAAATAGGTTGCATTTGTTGGAACTGCTAAAAAGGCTGCCGAATCAAGTAAAATTAACTACATAAATCCAATACTAACTTAATAAATATTCTACTTATTTATTAAACATTTGAGTACAAGAATATGACATCACATACTTACGATGGTGCTAAATTTTATAATATTTTAATATGAAGAAATATGAGAAAAAGTACATGAAACAGTATTCATATTTTATGCTGCAATAATACCTTTGGATTTTATTAACAATTCAAAGTCGTTGTTATAAATCTTTCGTAATAATTCGTTTAATATTGCAAAATGTGTAATTTTAAAATACAAAATTAAGAATTAAATTCAAATTTTACGTAATAAATATGTGATTTTATTTAAAATTGCAGGTTGCTAAAAGAGAAATTTTAATATATTTGTATATGCATTTTAAAAGCATATAATAATTTATGCTATATAATCGTATTTTTTCGTTATCAAACAATACTCATTATATATTTGATCTCTATAGAGATCAAATTCAATGCAGCAATATTTGCTAGTATGTTTTGTATTAAATCTGAAAATGTTTAAAAGCAATATTATGCAGTAAGTAATTTCAAGAAAGAATATTTGCCTTTAGTTATGAAAAATCTCTATGAATTATATATAAAATAATTCCATTAAACCTACTTTATTTGATTTTGCTGTTTTACTGAAAATAACAACGGTGTCATTCAGTAAGTGTTTTTCATAGTAGTTTATTTTATGCACAATGAAATCACTCTCAAGTGTGTTTTTTGGTTAAATAACTTCTTTTTAACTGTACCTGAACCATTCTAGTGCAAATAGTAAACCGCCAAAGAAATCCGATCTTTCTAGCATATTCATAAAGAGCATGAGCATGCTTGAGAAGAACTTAAGTACTAATAAGTATATAAATATATAAAAATACATATATTTAGATATACGTTAAAAGCACAAACAATATAATTATCCAATCATCCAAATATCCCAAAATAGCGAGTCATGCGGTCGGTCCCCAGCTTGTGTCGCATTCAAGAGGGGCGGTAATTTATGTATTAGCAATGTCTTTTAAAATTTTGAATTCTATGATGGATGCCAAAACTTACGGGAATCGGAATCAAGTTGTACAGCTTTAGAGACTTCGGGTGGGGCTTGCAAGGTACCGACCGCTTGACTTGCAATCCTGCTGGACTTGGACACCCCTCGGTGACAGCAACCACGTAAGAAACCACCACAAGGTCCATCAAGTAAACCGCCGCTTAACCAGCACATTAGGAAGAACTCGCATGAACCGCCCGCCACACATTTTGCATCATCTTCTGATGCTACCAATCGAAAGGACCGACACACTTGATTTTAAAATGAGATACACATACCGAAAAGCAACGATGTACCATTCATAAGTTATAAACTTCATAACTATATACAATGCATAAATATCCAAGCGTAACACGTATATTAGTAGACGGATCATCAAAATAATATTAAATAGATACAGAAAATTTTGCTTAAAATCAACATGCATGTCTTTTTCTCTCAAGTTTATTATTATTAGACAAGCATGCATTGGTGAAAATGTTATTTAAAGCAACATCGCATAATGTCTCATTGTTCAATAATTCTCAGAATGGTTGTTAAATGTTCACATGGTTTTGCGCAAATATAGAATTAATACTATACAGTAAGAGATTTAACATATTATTAATATAATAGTTTCTCACGATACTTTTAATAAGAACTCATTGTCAGTAGAATTAAATTATAACACTGACAAATATTAGACGAAAAATAAAAATTATATACATATTTCAAGTCACTCTGAATTTATCACTAAAGATGCACAGTAGGTAATAATGAAGAATAAAATATTAAAATTTAGCAAAAATTATAATCAGGCCCCTAAATTTGAAAACAGGAAGATTATTTTCATGAAAATTAAATTTTCTTCTAATTATTTATCTAAAATATTAATGTTTGGATATCTAAAATCATCATGACCGCTGGAGATAAATATTATTATTAATTTTGTGAGATAATCAAATAGTACTACAACGTCAAATATAAATAAGTTTTAATATATAACGTTACTAATATATGTTTACAGATTTTTGTGTCTTGAACTGTAAAAAGAAATCTGGATGAATATTGTAATGCCGTAAGAGTTATTTTCAAATGTCACGAAGGTTTAATTAATAATTGATTCTAATTATATTTTATTATAGCATTTCAAAATAAACTGACAGTTATCATTTTGATTTCTGAATTAGAATAATTTACATTTAAAGCACAATAGCCACAAATAAAAATGATGAAAATATATCATTTCATCCTTTTACAAGATTAAAAAAGAAACTATATTGTTAAAATGTATGAAATGAAGTTTTAGAATACTAAATTAAGGTGTCACTGATTTTATATGTTCAAATTTAATGATAAATTTTCATAATTTAAATAGCACACAACATATTGTATTAGAATATGCTAGTCGTATTCTATATTTATTGTTATTAATATTCAGAGAGTTACACTCATATGCATTACCATAAAAACAATTGGGGTTCACTATATAGAATGGCAGTATACACATTTCAAGTAATGTAAATATGTTGTGCACAATACATTTCACAGCATAGTTGTTAATTAACAAACTTTTTCGAAATAAAAAGTTGTAAAAGTAATAATTCAATTTGGTTCGTTCTAAAGCAAATTAGCATTATTGTAACAATCTAAAAATTAATAAAAAAAACTAAAATTGTACGTATTACTTTAATTATTTGATCGTTGCATGAAGGATATGCATTTTTTTAATTATTATTATTTATTAATCATCGCGCAACGACCGCTGAAGAGGTCAGGCCACTCTAGAGCTAGAAAAAAAGGTTTTTTTTCAGATTTTTTTGACATCTTGTATGAATTTTTTTCATTAATAAATATATGAAATTGGGAGCGCTAGTGTTGTCTAACCTATGAAGGTTTTTAGAAGTAGCACTAATCGGGGGAAAATGTTGAGCAACCACAAATTGACTTGGGACAAAAATGACTACAGATTATAAATCTGCAATATATATGCTCTCGGACTACGTAGCTGATTATAAAAATATTGATTTTTGTAGAAATGACACACAATTCAAAAAAAATAGTACGATTTTTAGCTAAAAATTGCATACGAATTTATTAAGTAAAAAAAACTATCACCAATAAAAAAGAATCCTACGATGCTCGATAGAAAACTGTCTATAAGTTAAGATGGAAAAAGATTCATGTCTATTGATTGACTTGTATAGGCGTACTGTTTTCGCCCAGTTTCGAGAATAATGCGTTTAAAGATGCGTTTAAAGTAGTTTCTGGTTCAATGCTTGCATATAGGAGCGCGATGATAGTCGCATTTTCTCGAGAATAATTTGAATTGTCCCTTATGCCTTACAACTTTAAGTAGGTATTATTTACGACAAAAACAAATTTTTCGAATTTTTTGATTCTCTAGAGTGGCCCAACTCCTTAAATGGATTATGAGAGATATTTGGGGAAAAAAGATAATTGTTGTAACGGCAGTTATAATTTGACACATTAGTGAAAAGTTTTAATGGATAAATTTAGTTAAAGTTATTTAGTGTTGACAATATTGCACAGATGGGATGTGCAAAAACAGTACTATGTATATGTGATATAATTATGTTAGTAAAAAATGTAAAGAAACAGAGAACGCAATTATCATTATTATTTTAGAATTATATTAAATCCAAGTAAAATTCATGTATTCTTAAAAACTCATTTACACCATCCATGTATAATTAATATTTTCTATACATATGTTAATCCTATTCCTATTGAAATTTAAATTTGTAAACATACTCTCCATACATGGATGCATATCTAAAAATGCAATGAGTATCTTTCGTGCACAATTATGCATGCATATTTACCAAATCAATAATAATTACTCCTAAAGGATTTATAAAATATACGAGTATGAAGCAATTCGATGCCCGAAATAATACAAAATGTATTTTAATTTTGAGGAGTAGCTCTAAATATATATTCAAACATGCAACATTTAAGTTAATTTTGTGATATAGCTTATTAATAAATTAATTGTAACACATTATATTCAACAAATTATGTAAATGATCCGTTTACCAATATATGATTAACCTTTAAATATGTTACTTGCCTCTATCATGTGTATCCGGTTCTTGTTGTATATCCTGTAAATTATCGTCTCCAGCCAAGAAATCCGGTTCAGATTTCTGTGGATCTCTGAATGTTACCAGATCCGAAGGAAATATAACCCTCGGGCCTCTGCTTCTCCAAGGAGTTTTCCACGGAGCTTCGTAATACGGATCTCTCGACGTAGGTGGATATGAATCAGGAAACAATTCTCTGTTTCCTCTTTCTCTTGTTGGTAGTTTTCTTGGTCCCCGGAATGATTGTTTAGAGTACGTTCGGAATCTATGATACGCAAATCGTGGATCTTCATTAGAAAAACCACTATTCTCAAATACAACCCGAGATGGTGTTGGTGAGGAATAACTGCCGGATTCATATCCGCCATAAAAAGGACCTGGTGAACTTGGATACACTTCTGATGCGGCTGTAGAGGGTTCAAAAATATATGCACCCTGGCCAGTTGGTCTTTGGCGATGATTGTCAGGTGGATTTACTTCCGCTGTTAATTCGGATGGTACAAATTCAGAATCGAGGAATCTATGATTCGTTTGTGTGGAACTTTCTTTTGTAGACGTTGAAGTGCCTTCAATTTCTCTAGTACTGTCGATGGAAAGTAATAGCGAAGGTTTGAATTCACTGTCATTGGTGTGTTGCGTCAATAACCTAGACCCTGAAGTATCAAAATCGTTTCGACGTATTTGACTCATAATATCTTGACTTTCTTTTGTACTAACAAAAGGTACTTCGACTACTGGTTCATCCTGTAATGGTACAAACTGTACATTTTGTTGATGCTCATTTAATGCTTGCTCTTGTTCGACTTGCAATAATTGGGATAAATCCAATGATGATTGTCCATGAGTGGCAATAGCTTTTATACTTGTATCTTCCTCATTAATAAAAGATTTCTCTGGTGCCAATTTTTGTTCATCTAGCAATAATTTGACTATATCCGAAATAGATTGGCCTTTCATTATTACATAGTTTTTAGTTTCAACCAAAGCTACATTGTGGTTCTCTTGCGGAATCTGAGTAATAAGTGACGAATCAGTGAAATTATCTTTTTTGTATAGCTCTAGCAATGGCTTTATATTGTCATTCTCTAAGAGTCTCGCATATTCTGATCTACCGTCAGATTGTAAGAGTTTATTAATATACTCATGTTGATTAACTGGTGTCGCTTCTGATGATTCATAGTGCATGAGCGGATGCGTATCATCGTTTTTCAGATAACTCTTTTCTTGATATGGTGGATTCGCAGCTCGCGTCAAAAGCATACTCATCATTGCACTTACTAACAGAACGGAATTCAACATGCTTCTCATTCTGGCTACGTTCCATTTAAACACTATCAGACCGGATGTAGACTAGACGACCTGTAAGGTATTCAACGTTCACTTGGATGAAAATTAAGATCACATTACTCGCGTAAAGCCATATTGTCACTGAAGTACACTTTTCACTTTCGATTCACAGAAATTCCACGAAAAAACCATATATGGGGTGAATCTACATATATATTTTCTGTAATCATCCAAGTTATTGTTGTTGTTTACGAAATAGAGAAGTGTTCTTTTGGAAGCGATTTATGCTACCAATGTCCAACAATAATTGATGAACTTAGCCGCTATCACTATTGTAAATTGTTTGATTTATCACAGATGAGTTTCTATTTTTTGCGTGTGTTATTTGAACAGCACATAGACATGCCAGTTAGTGTTGTAGAAGTGTGGCACTGGCCGCCACGAAACACATACTGACATGGTAAGGTAAGATGAGCGTCGTCAACTGTTGCCACAAGTAAGTAGAGAGTTTTAACTTTCTCACACTCACCACTTTCACTGAGTCGTGGTCTCCATACATAAACATATACATACAAATTTGATAGCGTGCACACCATGGTTCTTTCTCTCTGTTGAACAATACGACACATACAGTGACACACACTTCTATATGTGTTATATTATTTACTACAGTTCTTGTAACTTGGATGGTCGAGCGCTTGTGCGGGGAAACCATCACCGAATTTCTTATTCTTTAGATGCAATGTCTATTTTCACTTGTCCATTGTGCGTGCTGGAACGTGTTAAGTGATTATGATTTCGTCACGGTTTCCCTCGCTGTTATTTTTGGTCAGTTTTTTTTTTTTTATTTTCGTCAATGTATATTTTAATTCCATGGCGCCTCAGAATGTATCATTTTCTTCCATCAATTCTGAGTGCATTTTACCGATAAAATAAAAATTATTTTCAAAATTTAAGACTGCATATAAAAACAGATATTTTGATCAAAAGAGCTAAACTAATATTTTGCTCAAACACAGAAGATTTTGCCCAATTTAATATCGTTTATAATTTTAGAAAGATTTAGACCGAAAGTTTTGTTACGCTTTTCCTGACATAAAAAGGTTTTTCGGTAGATATTTTATGACTTTATATTATTAAATAATAATTTTCAATTCCATATTTTTTATCAAAATAAATCTGTTTGACTAAAACAACTATTCTTATTTGGCTTATATATTTGTAAAATAAATAAATCGTGTCTAATTATAAATGAAACAGATACTTTTTACATAATCCATACATTTTGTGTTACTCTTGATTTTAAAGCAGAAAAACGTCCCGAATCTGTATACTTTTGGGGATGACATCTGCGTGTATGCACTTTATTGTCGAAACTTTACAGCCTAAATGGAAAAATATTTATTTATTATTTCGCACAACTTTTGCTTGAAATATATCTTCAAAAATGTACCAGTTACAAAATAATGGTCATTGAAATTCTTAAATCTTAAATCTAATATTTTGATTCAAATCATTTGAAATTTGGCATTTAACATTTATTGCCACAAATCATTTTAATGAAAAACCGTTTTAGAAATTAATAAATAATTAAATATAGGATATAAATATTTTGTTAGGTTTTTAGTTCATTTTAAAAAGAAAATAAAGCCGACTATAATAATTTCTAATATAGCGTAATAAATAATTGTATTTTCTTGAATGTATAAAATTTTGTGTAGTAATATCCTTCCTATTTAAATAAAATATACTTGCTACGTATAAGAAGGACTAGAAGGTCACATTACAAATGTTTTCTTTTTGAAATAATATTCAACTCAGAGGTGCATGATTAATCCAAACCAATTTTTATATCTGCAATATATACGAAGATAATAATATTTCACACACCTATTTTTGAATTTTGTTTTCAATAAATGAACCATTTTCAAAAACGAACTATTACTGAAATACTTTAATTTCGTATTTATGGTGCTAAATAGGAAGTGATACTCACGGAAGAGCAATGGGCGGATAATTTATACTTCGCATAAATCGCGCACTAAGTTAAATTTTAAATATTGTAGAAGATATTTTGTACCATTAAATTTCTGTACGATAATGAACTTATGTGTATAAAATCTACACGACCCTTTGACAGGGTCTAACATAATTGATAAACACTAATTATGAAATCGAATATGTAAGAAAACTATATAACTGGATAACATCCTTATTGCATCTTATGTCAATCCCTATACAGTAAGAAAACTAAAGCTGCCCAAAAGTGTATAAAACAATTTTAATAAACGGTTCTATGAACAACAAATACAGTAATCATTCTCTGAACCCGGCCTTCAGAAAGTAAGAGAGTGAAATGAATGGAAATAAAAAGTTGAAATAAAAAATGTGTTGTTCAATTCAATAGGTCCTAGGCATTGGCCTTGACTGCGTATAAAATGATCGGTAGCTGGTGAGCCACAGCACACCAAAGCACAACACAATGTGAGACAACTCGACAATTCTAGGTCATACTTTCACATACTTTCCTTTGCTAGTTATCTGGCACAATCTTTATACATGTATGCATATATATGTATATGTGTATTATAGTATATATGTATGAACATATGTATGCATATATGTTTGAGCCCTAAGGGCCGCCTCAAATGAGCTATTCGATGGCGCTGTTGGGAAGCGCCACCTAATAGTTAAACAAATATCCGCCATAATGTTGGTAGTATAACATAATACATTAATGCAATAGTTAGTTTACAATATGAAACCACTACTAGACTATTTAGGCAACAGAATCTGACAATACAATTTACACTTAAAATGCAAAATTTTGCAGATATAATTTAATGTAAAAATTTATAATAAATATTGTAAAAAATAATACTTTTTATTCTCTTCAAAAGCAACCCTTTTTACAACCCTATGTACTCAACATATGCATCCTTGTCCCTCCTTTGAAATTTATTTATTTTTAATTGAATGGAAAGATTATCACCTTTTTTTATCAATTAAAATTATTTTTACCAACTGATTGAAAGCTGCCCGCAGTCATGGCGCTACTATCAATGCTGTATAAAATACGCGGTAGTGCTTCTCAGACACGCCACGATATAGTTATTCTTCTTTTCATCTTGGTACCTCATATTTGAAAAAAATTATTTAAATTAATTTATGTAATTTAAAAAAAAAACATATAATTGTTTCACTTTGAATATTGATTTTATATTATTATTATATTTCATGATTATAATTAAAAAAAAAGAATTATTAGGTATCCAAAAATAAAACTATAAATACTACAAGTAAAAAATAAGTTTTAGTTTATCATTTTTAGTAAATATACACAAATAAATTAAATAATAAGTTTAAATTAATAATTAAGTAAGATTAATAATAATATATTTATATTATCTTTCGCACAATGAAATAAATCATTTTACTTCATCGTAATTTTTCAAAATGTTGTATTTGAGAAATTTAATCAAACTGCATTTAGAAAATATTATATATTTATTTTATTTTTTACAAGTTTTTAGTATAAGCAAATTGGGGGTATTTAATGTTTTTTTGTTGGCAATTTTTAAAAATGATTTATTTAGCGTGAAATTTTCCAAATTTAAATGTTATGCAAAATATAAATTAAAAATACATTATGCAAGCAACATATATTATTATAAAAAAGAAATTCCAATATTACAATAATACGCGATATTTTGTGTGTTAATAATGCTAATAAATAATTTAGTACCACTATGTGCACGTAGCCTCACAAATAGTATTATAAACGTTTACTACAGAAAGCCTTAGAAATGTAAGTAATATATTACCGTCGTGGAGCTGGAACTCTTCTTGGAATTTCACCTATATTTGAAGCGTGGCTTCTGAATCAGATCAATTTGTTCTGGTACAATGAGCACAAATGAATGCTAAATTTTTTATTAATTGCTTTGCTAATTAAAACATGTCATTATTTATGGCAAATTCAATTTTTATAAAAGTACATAGTTTTATAGTTGATAAAATAACTGTATTGAAAAAAGTAGATAACAAATATTCTTTCTTATTTATGCTTTACATGATTACAAGATATGGAAAAGCGTTTCAATAATATTATTTATGCTAAAACATTCTTTACAAAAGAACGAACAGCAACAATTTTTTTAAATTAAATATTAATGAAACTCAAGTATGATGAATGTATTGTATGTTTAACATGATATTATATTGCGATTTATTATGCTTTGTTACACTTAAATCCGCTTTAATATCACATTTGTACAATTACAAATTCTAACAAATATTAAGTATTATTTAAAGATGGGAAAATGAATACACATTCTCGGAGAGACATGTTAGTCATAATTTTTGTTTGCCAAAAAATTCGCTGACATAGATTCAAAACTCATGTATTAACGAGACAGAAGTATATTTTTCCGTGCGAAATAATAAAAAGAAAGATTTTCCAGTTCGCTTACTTTACTTACATTAGAGAAATGCATTGTTTGTCAGGGAGCACAATGGAGTACGCTTCAAAAAGAAAGGACTCACTTATGAATTTGTTTTACACTCAATTAAATAATATACTCCATGTTATTTTTTGAAATTGCTGATTACCGTTTACATATATAAATTTTAAATTGGAAGAATGTGTTTAATGTCTCCGGTTTATTTCCAGTGTAATTCAATATTTTGATTTTAAAAACAGTTCGCACGGATTGTATTCGGTAGTTAATTTAATTATTAGCTCATTATATGCAAGACAACAATATTTTTAAAAATAAGTTGTACAAAATCCTGAACTTGCTTAATATGAGTCGATGTTAAGCTGACCTACATTCCGTTTACCCTTGCTCACATATCGTAAAAGTTTTTTTTTTAATTACTTAAAGATTAACGAAAGAAAAATGTTCATCAACTTTTAAGATCAGTATAACTAAAATAATGAATACGCATAATGCAAGTCATTTATTACTTTGCAATAACAAAAATAAGATATTTCGTATTTTATTATAACGATTCAAAATATTAGTTTATGTAGTTTTAAGAATAATCTGCATGTATACACATACTTAATTTTAATAAATAAACAATTTATTTAAAGTTAGGAACATATTTGTATTACAAAGAAAATTTCTTCTGTATCTAGTTGGTCTATATTCAACATTTGTAATAGTTCTTTGTTTATTTTGTTTGTTGAATATTTTAAGAATCATGTCATCAAAAACAATAAAAACCCAGAAAAGAAAGTGAGAACTAGTCCAGAGCAAATGGTAATATTAATAAATTATTTAGATCAACATAGTCTTCTAGTTTCTAAGAAAACAAATCTTAAGAAAAACTGATAATATCTTCGAGAATATTTGTGGTCAGACATAACACAAATTTTCAATTCATTTAGAAGTATTGCTTACATATCTCAATTAGAAAAATTGAATAAATTTGTAAAAATGAAAATCATATTTTATATCTATGGTGAATGGATATCAAAACTGAATCAGAAACAAACTAGAGATGAACATGCTATTTTCAAATTAGCTCTTGCATATCCTGGACATCATTTAAAATTTAATGGAGGTTGCAATTCTGGTTTCAAATTGTATTGGCTAATAAATTATCACCTCTCATATAAGTTAATTATGCAAATTATGTTAAAATAATTCATAATAAAAAGCAATTAAAATTAAACAGGTATTTTTTAACTATTCATCAATCCTGTATGAAAATTAGAGGAAAGGAAAGTGGCACCGCAATCAGCAAACAGGTCTAGGGTAGACACAAAACCTAAATAAAACATCTGCAGTGTATTGCACTGAACTTTCTTATAAGTATTAAATATATTTTGTTTTGATAGGAAGGATATAAAAATACAAAACTTTTAATAAATATAATTATTATTAAGCTATAGGCATTTTAGTTTTCAAATAACAAAATATTTCTAAATAAGCATTTTAATATTTTACTTTCATTACTTTGAAACGCTTTTTTCAATAAATCAATTTGTGATAACAGACATTAAATGCCAAATACCAAATTATTTAAGCTATTTTGTTTTTCTGTTAAACAGTTGACATACATGCACACGCGTATGCAGTTTCGCCATTCAAGGCAACACTTACATAATTTTTTCGCATCACTCAAAATTTTCAAATACTTCATACATGCTCTTCTATGCTTTTTCACAACTTTCCATTCACGCAATTGATTCTCTATTATATTTATCCACTTATTCTGAGGACGACATTCTTTAAACATGACCGTACCATCTCTTTTGGCTTTCACCTATTGTACGATCGACATGTATTTTTCAATATCACTCCACTCATACACCCACGTATTCCACTTTCTGTCACTCTAACATATACCAAAATAACCTTTTAAAATTTTGATTTACACAACAAGCACACGCTTTTTATACTTAACAATCATTTCCATACATCAACAACGATGATACAAATACACCAGTGCACCCTTAGAAATATTAAAATTTCTCGCAGCTCCTAAAATCTTACAACCAGCAGACACTCTTCTCTCAATCTCACAATCATACTTTCCATAGCTAGATAATGAACAACCTAAAAAAACAAACTCTTTAATTTTCTCTAATCGATGTCCATCTACCACAATATTCATCCTTCATTCATCCTTTTCGTACATCATAACTTTTGATTTACCTACATTCAATTCAAGAGTAAATTATAAATGTTACAAATATAATTCTCGCCGCAAGACACTAAAAAAATTAAGTAAAAGTGTTCTAATCACTTTAATTGCAATTTAATTTTTTTTGTGTACATGTAATTACATTTTTTTTATATAAATCATTGAACATCACTTATTATTATTTTTACTGGTTAATTTTTTTAAAAGAACAATTTGAATCTGAATTTGCTTTCTTCTCCTATAGTTAATTTTTTTTGTGGTCGGCCACTTCTTAAATTACGTGCAGCATCTTTGGTTTTCATTTTTTAGTAATGTATTAGGTTGTTGAAAAGCTTGTATTCACTATTTTTCCAATTTCTCTCAATGATTTTTTTTTTTCACTTTACGTAAACTAATAATGATTTCTCTTTCTTCTGTACATGTTTATTTTGATTTTTGGCCCATTTTAACTTACGTTTCGATCGTTACAGCTATTTGAATTTATACTGATAAATGATCTTGTTAATATACGATCAAGTATGTAGGCAAGGATTTTGATGTTAGAATCGGAATAAACTTATTATTTATGGAGAAGAAATTAACATGAACATTTTACTTTGTGATATAATTTTTATCATTTGGAATAATTTACTGATAAAATAATTATAATAAAAAAACGGTCAATGTAATGTAGATTTTACAATTTCAAACTATATTGTTGTTAAACCTCTCGATTATGATTACTACGTAATAATCTATTCTATTTTATAACTGTTTATAGTTTTCGTTACTAAATGTAATCATTTTATATTTAACTATAATTTTAAGTGCCAAAGTATTATAATTAATTTCTAAGCCTCATTCTCACGTCAATAAAAATGAAAAAAAAAATAGATAAAAAAATATCTTAATTTTTTATGAAAGAAAATACTGCGAAATCGTTAAATTGCACTAAGAGAGAGAAAGTGCTCATTTAAATAACAATATGACGAAATAATAATATCGTTTCAAGATGGGATATAAAAACGTATAGTTATCATGCTAAATTGACTAGAATAATGAACACTTATTTCATGCTCTCACGTTCAAATTAGAAAATAAAACGTCGAATGATATTTATCAGTCGTTATCTAAATTTTAAATTGAAATACTTATCTTAAACTAAAATGAATACACATTTAGCTTACCAAATAAATTATTTTAATTTCCTTTAAATTATAATTGAATCAGTTACTCGAATCTACTAAACTATCTTTACAACCATATAGTACCCATCTAACATATAAACAGATTTCTATTTTTATGACTTGCAACGAATTCGCGGTTCTAATATAAGTTTCAATTAATTAAATTATACACATTCTTTCTATAAGATCATGGAACATAAAAACGAAAGCATTAACATCGATTTGTTCTTGCATATAAATTTCTATTTTTATTACTTACTGTGAATTCGTGATTCTATCATTCTTTTACTAATGAAATCATTAATATATATGCACATATCAGTGAAAACTTAGCATCATAATATTGTTAATGATAGACAATCATTAAATGAAAGTATGAAAAAACCAGAAATCAATCAAGAATAAAAAATAATAAACTAAATAGAAAATATCCAAAATATACGGAATTTACAAAAAAATAGAAATATGCAGAAAATACTTAAAAGAAAGAAGAATCTTTCGCCCGTCAATTCTATCTTTACATACCATTCAAACTCATCCAATTCTTTATACACGCTTTTGGATCCCGCTTTTTTACAACTTTTATTTCGTGCAATTCATTCTCAATCAGCAGCTTTCCATAGCTATTGCTATCATAGGAAGCGATGTTAAGTGGAGATAGTATATTTGCGACAGCGTAAATTAGATGATTCAAAACTTATGTAAGCATTCTTACCATCCGCTTGAAACGTTTTTAAAGTCCGGTTTGGCTGGCCTTTCCCGCGTGTAATCGCTTCTTGTATATTTCGGCAGAAAAATAATTAATGATATATACTTTCCCGATGTTTTCTTCAAATAAAATAATCTGAATAATATAAACAATATTTTACGAAGCAATGACGCAAACTCCAACTCCATAAATGTTAAATAAATAAATTTAAAAAAAAGCAAGTAACTTATACGTAAAAATCTCAGATATTTAAAAACAAAAATTATGTTCCTAGAATTGAAATCAAGTTTTCTCAGCCAAAGTGGAATATAGAATACGAAGAGTAATATTTCGTGGAAATATTATAATATAATTCTAGTTTTAGAAAGCTCAACTACATAATGGAAAGCCTGCTCCTGGTCCTTCATTATAGATGGCACTGTGTGAACTTTCCTGCTATGCCATAACTTCATATAACTTCATTTTGCCCATAGATGTCTCTAATAGATCCAATTTTCACTATAAGTAAGTATAGAAATTAGCTATATTAGAAAACAATTATAGAAAATCTGAAATATTATCGATAAAAAATTTATTCCGCAGCATATTTTCGAGAGAGATCGACATAGTTACGTAAACTGGTTTCAAAAAATATTATAGAAGTTAGTTGACGAAAACTGTAACTAAAATCCATAAAGAAACAATATAGAAATAAATAATAATGGAAAGATATAAGAAAATGTTATTATTTGTTTATATATTTTTTTCAAAACCAAAATACGTAGATTATCAATGACGCATGCAGATTAAAGCCCTAGACGATCACACGTAGGTGACAATTGGCAGAATAGGCATAATTTATCAATACTTAGTGATTGACTATTTAACTAACACTGTTTCCACTATTAATAATCCTGGATACTGAAGATACTTTATTTGATTAAAATTGTTGAAAGCAATACGAGCAAGCGATCAGAGTAAAACTAAGTATATGATTTTTCCACAACATTCAATTTATTACAAATTAGAAATAATTTTCCAACTGGTTTTGACCAAAAAATCAGTGTCTTCAGGATTTATTCATTAGTCAATACTAGCAAAGATCTCTGATACTAGACAATTATTTCATAATTGAAATTAATTGATCGTTGTGGAATAAAAAATTATATTTTATTTAACTTTAACCTATAAACCTACGGCTACCGCAACAAATGTGGCGATTTTAATTGCAAATATATGAGTTGCGCATATTTTCAGAATCATGAAGCTACAAGTTTTGATATTTTTACTTCTTATACGCAGTATAAGTAAGTATTGCAATAATGAAAAATGTCGATCCCAAGATTTTAACAGAAATATACGTTTTGACCTTCCGTGAATCGGTTTCGACTAGTTTTGGAATGAGGTCTGTCTGTGTGTGTGTGTGTGTGTGAGCGCTCTACAGCCCAAACCATAATATTTGTATACGCCTGACAAGAAAACCTTTTATATTTGAGAACAATATTCAAAGCGGAAGTGCATGTTTACTCTAGTAATTTTTTGCGGTTTCTACAATTACTCAAAAATGGTTGCACTTACAGAAACATTGTTCACATAGAAATGATAGATATTAGCATTTTGAACAACCTTTATTTGGAACTTTTTTTCAATAAAGGTACCGGAAACAAGAATATTGCTATTACATTTGCTTCTTATTAAAATTATTTTCAAATAAATGGTATCAATTGTGCCTGTCAATTGTTTAACAATAAAATATCTTAAATATTTGTAGATTGACATTTAATATTTATTCTAAGAAATATATTTAGTGAAAAAGGATTCCAAAGGCTAGTAAAATATTTTAATTAGAAAAATAATAAAAATGTGATATGATCTAACCCAAAAGCGTATAAGAAAGTGCGGTGCATGAAACTACAGATGTTTTCGTAATAGTATGATTAAATGGATAAACAAGTTAACTAATATATATATATATTGCAGTTACCACATAGGTGATATTGATACTAGATATATTTATATATTGATACTGTTTTATTTTGGTTTGTAAATTTAATATTAGAATAATGGTTTTAAATGAGTATTATATCAATGTAATATAATTTTTTCTCAGCAAAATATATACCATTTGCGAGAAAGTAGACGGGCGTTCTATTTTGTGCGTCAAGATAACACGAGTGGGTCGCCGTGGCCTCTCACTAATACTTAGTACATATAGCTTTGATAAAATGTGCAAATTATTAACTGCAAAATTTTGAATATTTCCTGGAAGATCATGTCGTTGGTATTACTCATGGCTACCAAGATGTATATCTGCTGTATCTTGCATACGTAGGACGTATTTGTTGAGATGGAAGGGATATAATTATTTATTATACCATTATTATGGCCAAATGTTTTTTAGTTTTCGAATAAAGATTTACTATTCTTGAACAACTTTGACGGTTATGAAAAATGATTTAACAAGAATATAAAATAGACTCAAATAATTTGCAATTTGACATTAAATATGTATCGTAAGAAATACAATTAGTGAAAAAGTGTTTCAAATGTTAGTAAAATATTAAAAATATGAAACACATATAGACGCGCGTGCGCATAAACACACACACAAATGTAGAAAATATAGATGAATTCCATTTAGTCCAAAATTAAATAAAAATGATATGTTATATCTGTGCACTCATATTTTTACTCTTCCTATTTTTGGTTGCATTGGTTTCTTCATATTAATTTCTTTATACGCAGTATAAGTATTGTAATCTTGAAAAATTTCGATCTCGAGATTTTAACGGAAATATACGTTTTGACCTTCCCTGAATCGATTCCGATTATTTTTGGAATGACGGCTGTCTATGTGTGTGTGTGTGTGTATGTGTTTGCGGCTTTTTGCAATTACTCAAAAATGGTTGCACTTACAGAAAAATTGATTGGATTAATGTTAAAGATATTACTATTTCGCATAACTTTTGTTTGAATTTTTTTTTTCAAAGGGGTACTAGTATGAAAATAATAGCTATTAAAATATATTCTTATATTTATTATTACATAAATCGTATAATTAAAATAAATAACAAAATAGGCTCAAATAATTTGAAATTTGATATTTAATAATTATTGTAAGCAATATATTTAGGGAAAAAGTGTTTCGAAGGTTAGTCAAATATTATTAATTAGAAAAGTAATAATGATCTATCCAAAATACGTATAAGAAAGTACAGTGCAAACCAGCGCGGATGTTTTAAATACGGCCTTTCCTTTCTATGAAAACATTGGTGATTTATATAATATCAAATAATTAAAAACATATCTTTTCGTTATTATTTCAATTACATTACCTATGCATTTTTTAAATTAATAGACGTGAAAACAAATATCAAAAACGAATTTTAAAATCTCCATAACTAAGAGATTTTCAATTTTAATTCTATTTCTAAGATTATGCATTTATTTTGGTTCTACCCCAACAAAACTGTTTTCGATCTAATCATTACAATAACTTTTAATACACTTGCATGGAACATTTTGAACCTTCACTTAATATGACGATCACGTACATTTATAAAATTTGCAGATAATACCCATTTTTAGCCGAGCTCATATTGCTATTTTCATAGTACTACGAATAATAATATTCAGAATACTGGTTACATTACAGAAACTTTTATGATACTGATCAGGACATATGTAGTTAGCACGAGTAATGTGGTATAAATCCAGTACTCGCATGTCCAATAAAGCGTTCATGATGGGTTTCGTGATGGTAATAGTGAACGCCACATAAGAATTGAGCCTTCCTAGTTCGCTGCGATAGGTAGAACTATAAAGATTCTCTCCTCAGTTATGGGTACAGAAAAAAAAATTAACTTTATGTATCCATTTAATCATACTATTACCAATGAGTACGAGGCATATACAAATCTAAAGAATAAATTTTTATAATTTAACCTTCAGCCGATCAGGCTGTAGAGAGCATACACACACACACGCGCACGCAAACACACACACACACACACACAAACACACAGAGAGAGAGAGAGAGAGATACACACACACACACACACAGACGTCATTCCAAAAATAGTCGGAATCGATTCAGGGAAGCTCAAAACGTATATTTCCGTTAAAACTTCGAGATCGAAACTTATACTGCGCTTAATGTAAAATAAAAACAAAAATAAATAATGATTTTCTTGTAGCCGGTAAATAATTCACAAAATAGTTGTACAAAATGAATAATATCTTTAATTTTCAATCTAAATATTCTGTAACCGTTTTTAAATTATTGCAGAAACCGAAAAAAAGTTGAATTTAAACATACACTTCCAGTGAGAATATCCTTTTCAAAAATAAAAGGTTTTCTTGATTTTTTTCCTTCGACCGTTTAGCTACACACACATACGTACATACATTCACATACACAGACGTCACAAAAATAATCAGACTAGTTTCAGGGACGGTCAAAAGATACATTTTAATTAAAATCTCTAGATCGAATTTATTCATGATTACAATGATTCGTAGGAACTAAAATCATTTAATTTAAATTTTTTAATTTCTTAAGCTATTTAATATTCGTAATTGAATATGCATCTTCTCTAAACATAATTCTTTTTAGAAAAACCATATATTGAAATATAAAAGGCGCACATCTAGACCACATACAAATCTTATGTTTATATATTTATAATTTTTGGCTTTAGATATTTACACACACGTGCGCACGCACGCATACTCACATTATTATGTGCTAATGACAGATAAGTGAAAATGCTTGGAAGTGCTATTGAAAATACGTGCAAATGGTGCTAAGTGCATTTGACTGAGAAGTGCAAATGCATTACATACTAATGAACGTACCCCTACGTACATAAATGTGTTTCTTGATATCGATTCATTTTTAATTAATACAAAATTCTTTATGATATGTAGATTCACATAATAATGGCTTCAACCATCGAATTATTAGTGATTTATTTTATTTACGATTTGATGATATACGCTCATTGTCAGACTTCAATTAGAAAATAATCAGTCATGTGCATTTCTCTTAAATACATAGGATCGTTTTTTTTTCATGAATTTTGTTTGTTATTAGAAAATAAAATCACTTTAGAAAACGAAGAGAAAGAATTAAAATTTGAGAGAAAAAACTACTATTTATGGTAGATTTAGGTACATACGTAATTCAGTATATTTGTAAATAAACAATCTTTGCAAATATGAAAAATAATTTTTTTACCGTGCTAGGTCTGTATACATAGCATTTTATTAAATCACACGAAATAGTGATTAAATATATATTGAATAAACGAAATGATACTTGCACAGAACATGGTTACCATTTGGCACCTCGTGTTCTCCCCGCGAGCAATTTTGAAGCAGCACCGTCGGGCAGGGTAGTGTATGTGTTCGTCTATCGTAGCTACCCCCGAGTGGCCATCTCTTCGTTCGTTTATACGTGTGTGCGCGGCGCACAGGCGCACTACACTTTTAATTAGCAGCGCTAAATCGGTTAATGTGTCCCTCGACATTACTTTAATCTGGTGCTAATTATAACAACGCCCCTAGGTCTCCGTTTACCCCCACCATCATGGGGTACATTGTTCTCGTTCTTCCCCCTTACCCTGTCGCGTTGCTCCATTATTCCGGTTTAAACGCAGTTTTATACTCTCTCTTTCTACCAGATTTTTCGTCTTTTCTGAGTATATCCTTAACGATCATCATATTAGTCGCTTATCAGATTTTTCATCATATTGGTGGCCTCTTAATTTCTGTATTCTTTCAAAAATATACGAGTAACGTGTAATTCAATTTCTTCAATATTGATTCCGATTCAAAATGGAGATTAGAAATATTATTTACCAATTATTTTATTATTATTATTTTTACTTTCTTATACGAAGTAATAAGCAAGTATTATAACAGACAAAAACAGAAACTTAATGTATAATTTCGTTTTGAGCACATAATAATCTATATTGCACATTTTTATCCAAATGATTATAGAATATATTCTGCAAGGAATTTAATGTATTTTATTTATTTGAAATCTAGCAAATTTCTTGAATTATAATTGATAATATTAGATTCACAGAACACTGTCGCTTAGAATTCGCCTTACATAATGGAATAGGTGAATATTCTAATCACTTTTTTAACTATAATCAATCTATTTTGTTGATTTAAATTTTGGCTAGTCCACAATTACTATTTTCTATCTCAGATGATTTTTATTTGCTGTTTCATAATTTACCTTTATGGTTTTCTGTAGTGCAGACATAGCCGTCTTACTCTCTCTTTTTATTGATTATTTTTAATTTGATATCAAAAATTATATTTTTAGTTTATTGTACTGCATAACATTTGTTATATGGGAAACACAATTAATCAATTATACAGAAATATGCTATAGTGTTTTGGAGTTATATTTTACATAAGCCTAAATTATAGTATAAGGTTGCTGTATTCATCTGAACATGATGGGAGACTACTTATTTATTCTAGTTTCTATTATATAAGAAGTAAACTGTAATAGAATAAAATTAATTCATAAAATAAAAATTTTAATCCGATATTTAATTCCATTTTGTATAAAAATTAGCAATTAGAACAATTGATATACTGTTAATTTTTCAATCGTTTTATTTGCTGCTAAAAACTATAAATATATTATCAATATGAATTTAATTTTAATAAGTAAATATCTTATATAACTGCGTAGGAATGTGTATAATGATACTTTGGCAAATGCTAGATAGATTTTTACATGTAACGTTCCAAAACTAGTGACTATTGTCAAATAAAAAACCAACCAATTAAATTGCAAAACAAAATTCTACCTGCTATTTCAATATTAGATGGGGATGGGCGAGGCAACATCAATGACAAACACAAGAACCACTGATGTAGTTATTGCAGCTATACTTCATTCCACTTTAAATTTAATACGCTGGCTTTGTTAGGTGCAATGCTATACTGTAATAATTTCACTAAACAGACAATTTTTAGATTTAAGACAAATATCTGTCATGTCTGACACTGAACTTTCTTATACGCATTTTGGTTAGTTCGTTAGAATTTAAATTCTAACGATCTAACCAAAGTATATATTATATATACAACTTGAGAATCAGAGAGATGTGAAAGAATGTGTTGTATTTCAGTATTACGTAGGGTGAGCTAAAAATTTGATGTAAAATAATAAATATCTGACATGTCTGACAATAAACTTTCTTATACGCATTTTGGTTAGATCGTTACAATTAAAAAAAAACGATCTAACCAAAATGCGTATCAGACAGATATGCCGCATACAAGCATATGTACCCCCGCAGAGGGAAGTACATCAACTACTGGCGGAAAACAAGTATATATGCAGTAGATGTGAGACGTATTGAATGTAATATTAAAAATAGCTAAATCATTTTTTTTTGTAACTGGTACCCGCTGGTTTTCCTGCAAGGCATATACAAATCTTCAGTTTGAAGTTTCATAATTTTATCTTCAACCGTTTAGGTTGTAGATCTCACACATACACACATATACATACACACAAACACACAAACACACACACACACACACACACACACACACACACACACACACACATACAGACATACGTAATCTCAAAAATAGTCAGAATCGGTTCAGGGAAGCTTAAAAATATATTTCCGTTAAAATCACGAGATCAAAATTTTTTACGATTACAACACTTACTTATACTGCGTATAAGAAAGTAATAATCCAAACGCGCGAACGATCTACCACATTTCTAATACATTACAACATCTCTATTTCGAAAATCTATATTTCGGATTATTCTTTAAGTCGAATTTTTATCATGACCATTAATGTATCCTTCCTTTCTATATGCCATTTTGTTTATTTTCTACAACTCGAAGTTTTCCTAATTCAAATACTTTTTCCTGTCCCTTGAGATTCGAGTTTGGGCAGTTTCACTGTATATGAGTTATTTGCATTTTCGAAGTCAGGAACATCTGAAACTAATTTCCGGGAAAGATTTTATATTTATTCTGAGATTATTACAGGCACACTACCTTACACGTAAGCTAAAATGTAGATAATGTCTCCATCCATAATAATATCATAGCCATATCTCAAACATGCTGCAGAAGAATAGTGGAAGCTAGTATATGAAGGGGTGAGTGTAAAATTCGTGGGTGGAATATAGGAGGCGACTAAAAACTGCACACCGTGCTAATTGGCAACGATAAAATTACGCGACCGTTATAATCAAACCGTGCGGGTGCGCAAAAAAAGGGGCTACCAGAAAATGACAAAAACCCATCAGAACGACGGTTTATGGCACAGAGTGTACGTTTAATGGGCGATAGGGGACGTCGCCAGTTTTAATCTGGGGCTAATTTTGAGCTATACGCGGCATCAGTGCGCCTGAAAGCTACGCTTCAACAGTACCGAACCGACAACTGAACGTTAAACGTGCCAAAAAGAGGATATGCGGTTTTACTTCGTCTGACCGCAGCGGCGTCTCATCAAACTATTTATCATTTTTGATAACTGACATATTAAACAAATTTATGCTATCTGTAAGGAAACGTTTGCACAGTATATTTTCGTAAATGTTATGCATATTACCAATGATAATTTAATTCGCTGTTGTTTACAACAAATGTATCGCTTTATTAACCCCTTAATGCACGTTTCTTTAATCGATTTAGGTACAAAAAAATCATTTATTTTTTTTGCAAATCATTATAATTTATGCTTACTTTAACTAATTTATACAAAAAAAAATTTTTTTATTAGTAATTTAATTGTGTATGGTAAATTTTAAAACAAGGTACTTCGCAGAGTCCCAGGATAATGTGAGTCATAAACATCTAGCATAAGCAAACGAAAATTGCTAAAATGGCAATAATCTACCATCCAACGTGACAGATACGGACTTAAAATATTTGGAAAATTATATCTCTATATTAACGAAGCTGTAATATTTTTTGACATATAAAATTACAGTGACCGTGACGTTCACGGAGGTGCACAATTCTGCCGGTAAACGTTGCCCGTATATGTCACGGAGGTGTGCATTAAGCGGTTAATATATAGATATGATTCAGATTTTTTGGATATTATTGGATTTTATTTTAATTCCATTCTTATTTAAACATAATTCAAAGATATTATTAAGCACAAAGTTAAACTATTATCACTAGTTATTTGTTAGTGGTTTTGGTGGTATTTTGATAGTAGCATATATTCGTACTAGAACTTCCTTACTTAATCCTAAAATTCTTCATAACAATGTGTGCTTCAATTATTGCTTGCATAAGTAAAAAATAGTATATAAACTCCAATATATTTCTTTTTAATTCAACACCGACATGTATACGAAAAAGAATTCTTAAAAATGTATTTATTTCTATAATAATTAAAATAAATGAAAATAAATGTTGACTATAGCACCTGCACTATTATTGTTCATACTTTATTACAAACAATTTTATAAAATCATATAAAGGTTAATTGCCCAAATAATTTTAAGGAATAATAATATTTTTCACATTCGTCGCAATAAATATTATTTTGGTTCATATATCTATTATACTTAGTGTCAATAATATAGATAAAACTCTAAATTGCGCATGTCTTTAGTAGGACCCGCCAATGGTTCTCAGCGTAATTGCTTATATACACGGTGCTATAAGAGCCGTTAAATGACTCCGTCGAACATAAATTGCGCATCATGGCGCTCTAATTAAAACTAAATTAACAATCATCCATTTTATTGTCGCTTTTGTCCACGTTAAATTCAGATTAGAACGATTTTATATGAAAACACTTCAGCGACAATCTTTATCTTTTGCGAGCCATTATTAAAACGAATGAAAATCCACCAACATTAATGCTTTTCTTCCGTTCTAATTCAGTAATAAAATAAAAGTAATGTTAATACCTGTCATTTGCTTCAGTACTATTATTTATTTTTATTACAGCATTTAACTAACAACAACGGACTAATACTATTGTTTTTATTCCTGAAAATATGTCTATATTAAACCTGCATTGCTTATAACAACAAGAATGGAAATGTTATATCATTTAAATTCTTAGTAGTTCTAAGTATTTTCCAAATGCTTCAAAATGAATTCAAATATTAACATTATTAACAATATTTATAATTAGTAATTATTTTAAAACACTAAAAATAAAAACATTTGCAGTGTCTTGCACCGAACTTTCTTATACGCATTTGGGTTAGACCACATCGTAGTTTTATTATTTTACTAATTTATAATATTTTTTTTTAACTTTGGAATACTTTTACACTAAATATATTTCTTAGATGGACATCATTCCAAAAATAGTCGGAATCGATTCAGGGAAGGTCAAAACCTATATTTCAGTAAAATTTTCGAGATCGAAATTATTTATGATTACAATACTTACTTATACTGCGTATAAGGAAGTAAAAATAAGTACAAAATTTATTTTATACAAATCATGAATCATAATTATATCTATAAAAATCAAAGTATAAAATAATAAATTCTATATTTAATTATTGTGAACAAATCATTTAACACTGTAGATTTTTCAGTCAATACATTTCAGATTATTGAAGAGAGCAGTCGTTTTTGGATCATTTCCAATCTGATGCGAGCGCTGAATGGAAAAGGTTAATGGAAAAGGTTAAAAGAGCTATTTTGATGTAGTAGAAAACATCATTATTTAAATGTTTTTTTTTTTTTGTATAATGGATACTATACGCCTAATAATTTTATAAAATGATCCTGCATCCAAATTGCAAGATGTAAATTAGAATACTACCGCGTTATGTGATTTTTATTCTAAAAATGTAATTCTTTGCTTTATATAATAATTGTGAGCTTAATTTCTTTGAAAATGAAATTGTTGTTTCCTAATTTAGTTAAAATATGTTTGAAATACACAAAAGAGAAAAGGCCATCAAATTTAATCCGAATACTCAAAGACATAATAACTTGTAATTTCTTTTGAAAGATTTGAATATTATAGAAGCGCATTTGCAATATTGATTAGAAATCCAAGGCTGGGTACATGATTATAATTTGTGATTTTGCCGCACCAAAGATTAATGAAATGATCCGATTGGCATGCTTCCAAACGTCGTAAATGTTTTAAAACAATAGTTCCATAATGGAATTTTTTTTCTTTATATATTTTTCTTCAAAAGTAAACACAAATGAAAGTATGTCCAAACAAATATCATATTCCAGAATGCGAATGAAAAGATGGAAGAGAGACAGATACAAAAGTGGGAGAATTGTGACTCTTAACAAATAATGTTCACTCGCGTATACGCTCGAGTTGTTTAATATCTAACATCACGACTCCAGTTAAATATGTCATTTCTCATAATTGCATCTCTGGATTGTTTCATTAGCGACATCGTTAAAACTAACGACTCTCGAGTCACGTTCAAATGTCGCAAGAAATTATACTTGGTTCAAACTAAGTTTACCGTAGCACCACGTTGAAATCACCAGAAAGAAACAAAACATTCACGCCTCTTATACTCGCACTTACCGAAACGCCCCTATTTGAAATATAATTTGAGATATACTCACTGTAAAGGATTATGGCGGAACTTCAGATTTTAGTTTACATTTCCTATAAAAAGCATGGATAAAAACTCAACGTTTTGGTGTTTTGGAAGGTAGAAAGTCGCAAATGAAATATGTTGTATTAAATTTTTTAGTTAGTAAATCAATATTACAAGTATTAAAATATGTTCGAAAATAATTAACATACCTATATTACGATTCTCTCCATTTTTTTAAAGTTATTCAAAATTTGAATTTGTAATTATTATTATAAAATTGATATAATTATATAAAGTTAATTATTATATCTTCAAATTTAGATTTAGAGCTGTATATATGTATATCAAGTGTGTTAAAGTTTTAAAATAGTTGAGTATTTATGGAAGAAAAACTTCTATTAAACTATTGTGTAATAAATTCCATTTAAAATAAATATTCCAATAACGTACCAAGTATTTATTATATTCGGCAAGCGAAGAGACACAGCATTAGGAATCTATAATTGATAGGGTAAGTTTGGATGTGATTGTCGGGGGATAACAATATCGTATCGAGCAGAGTAACTAGTAATGAACGTAGTAGCTAGAAACAGACAGTATCACACCTCGGAGAATGGTGCCCGTGTAAGTCGGGACTGATTACTGCTAAACCACACCGTTAATTATCACAAGCCAACACGAATACCGCCCAGTTGTTTTCGTAGACTCGTTCTATTATAGTGTTCTTACTATCTTATTTGAATATAAACTACACATGCATCGTACATATTTATTTATTATCCTACACAATTCAATTTTCTTTTTAGATTTACAAACACGCAACGTATATTTGAAAATTTTCATACAAAAGCATTTTACATCCTTCTATTTAAAAATGTATTTATTTCATATTGGTGTCGACTTTTCTCTGTAGATATTTAGTCACAAAACATGCTTTAAAAATATATTCAAGTCGCTCGCTATTTCAATTCAAATTCTTAATACTTCAATAGTTACCGCCACTATCGGTATATATTTATAAACTGTCGGAATATATATATTCCGACAGTTTGTATACAAACAAATATAACATATTTGATCTATTTAATAATTTTTGTCAGACTAATTAATAATTATGATTTATAGCAGCAATTATAAACCATACAGCAATCTTATTTTAATGATATTATATTAATTCGCAGTCATAAATAGCAGTGATATCAATAGATTGCTACAAATATCATGCACTTAATATTGGATAAAATATTCCTATATGGACACAAATGTCGTGAACATATCAATTTTCTAAAGAAAGTCCATCTTTTTGAATTGAATTATTTATAATAATAAGTCTAGACTGGAGTGGCATTTTCTGTTCATACTATGAATGAGCTCGAAAACCACACACCACTTAATTCTATAGTAATAAATATTAATCTTTTTAAATAACTGTTGATCATTCTTTTTAGCGCTATATTACTAAAATGTTATTATGTATAAAGTATATCATTTAAAACACTTTACCCGATCGAAAGATAGTTACAGGCGGCCAGATAAACATTACATAAAATCACTCACCCTCATACGTTGATTTATCAGTTGTACGATACAGTAAACGTACAGAAGCATATGACAATGTTGACAGTTCAAATTAACACATCTGTCACATTAAAATAATTTCTAATAAAATAAACAGTAGATAGTTGTCGATTGAGTGCGAAGTTGCTATTAACAGTGACTCAATAAACATGCCTGTAAAATATTTATTTTACAATAATTGTCCCTGTTATATAGGTATACAACCAATTACAAAATGTAACAAAATACATTTTAGTAATCTACACCGTACTTTTACGTATCAAATATTTAATGAAACCTTAAACAAATTTATTTATTAAAAGTTATTTTTAAAATGTACAATAAATGTAATGTAAAATTAATTTAAATGTAACAAGAATACAGCAGGTGTTTGCTATGGTAATAAAATGATAATAAGAAAAAATCCGTTCCAATTGAATTCTTGACAAATTGATCAATAAACAGCAAAAATCACGTCACTAAGGTAGTCTGACAAACACCACGGGCTGCAAATATATAAACGTTATATTATCTATATGTGTTATAAATCATATAAATATAAAACTTTAAGCTTTCAGCACAGAATAGCTGCTAATAGTACTACCACAAAATGTAATTCATCTTTAATGTCGTTATTAATCAGTTCTAGCAGATATTAATGTAGTTTTATAGAAATAACTTACTAATTAGACTAAATTAGGAGAATTTTACAATCGTTGAAAAATACATGATGTTTACGTGAAAGCTCACGAAATTTATTATTAAAATGCATTTGAATATTAATAATAGATGCATATTTGTTTGCAAATAAAAACTTTTGAAAATTTATTTTGTCCTTTTTTTCTTAGATTAATTTAAGGATACGTCTGTGAAACACCATAAATATAATTCTGATCAGTATTTTGAAAGTTGTGCTGTTGTACTGTCACTAGAATGGATAAATTTCTTTACATTTTAAAGATTGGATAATAAGTTTACACGCTATTTGGCAGAGTACTATGTATGAAATAAATTACTTTGGATAAAATTTACGTATTTAAAACAAGCGAAAGATAATACATTAAAATATGTATATTGGTAAATAAAGGTAGCAAGTAGTTTATTTACATTTCTCACGGTACAAAATTTCATATGTGATAAGAAATCAATCAGACTATAATTTTTAATAATTTTACTTGCATAAGCTGATATTAAACTGTAAGCTGTTTATGTTTGTATATTTATGATTTTCTGTCGCAAATTTACGTCAAATATGTGAGTAAATTCTACAAATATTTTAGAAAATTCAATGCTTCGAAAGAAAATGGAAAACTTTATCAGATAGATAAACTGCACAAGTTATTTACTTTTGTAACAAAATTATCTACGATATTTTGAGAATTTATTGCATATTATTAGATGTCAATCATAAATATCAATTTGAAAATTTCTGGCATATTATTAGATTTCAATCATAAATATCAAATTGAAGTTGTGTCATTAATCATAAAAATATATCTCTCATTGTATGCAGAAATTGATCACAATTTTATTAAATATATCAGGAATTTGCAAAAAAATTAATTAGATATTGTTTGTTTTGAAAATAATAAGAATGTCATCATACATTTTATTCTCCTAAAAGTACAAAACGGTTATATTTGGAATGTAGAACGACCACTTATAATATTTAAAAAACTCTTGGTATCATAAATAAACAATGTTTATTATAATACAATTATTTTATTAAATTTTCAAATAAATGTGTGGTCTAATCGATGTAGGATTCTTGTAGAAATATAGATTATATATATATATATATATATATATATATATATATATATATATATATATATATATATATATATATATATATATATATATATATATATATATATATATATATATATATATATATATGTAAGAACAGTTTTAGTTTGTTGGTTTTAGTAACGAAAAACCAATGCATTTGTTCCTGAGTCTGTATCAACAAAAATTATAACCTTGAATATTGATTTTGGAAAATTACCAAAATATTCTAAATGAACAATTTTATTATTATAACACAGTTTTCAAAAATTTCATATCTAAAGAAATATTAAATAATTGCCTAAACGCTTATTTAATTTTAACTAGATCTGCTTGTGCATTTCTAACCTTCTATAAATGGTACGGATAAAATCCTTTCAATCGACAGGTATCAGAAAGGTTAGTGATATTGATGGTTGTTATTATTTTTAAAAGAATAAAGCAATGCAATAACTAGTGAAATGAAACTGGAGGCTTCATTTTGGATTTATTAAGAAATTCACCATGCCAAGCTTTAGGAACAAACACAAGCAATGCTTGTTTTAAGTTTTAAACAACCAATTCACACATAATATAATTATTAGCGTCGTCTCTAATCTGTAATGAGTAATTATCTGGCACATCTTCCGATACCGTAATCAACGCTAAACTGACGGCTTGATGGATATTAATATATCTAAGGTGTATAAATTCTGTTGTATATGGATGTTTGTGCGTGCGTATGGACATTATATGTATAAAAGGTCTGCTAATATAGAATTATTGTCTAAAACGTGTATTTTTAATGCATCAAATACCATCTTTGGAAAAAATCAATGCCGTGTAAGCCTCTGTAACAAACGTGCAGATAAATAACAGACTTCATTCATGCACCTTAAATATATCAATATCCAAATATTCGGACCTCCATTTGGCAGCAATAGAAATACCTAAGAACTCTCATATATATCCTTTCTAAAGGCAGACATATTAGAATTTATGATTTTCTTTTGTTTTACGTAAGTGTCGAATAAAAATACAAAAGTAGTGAAAATACAATTATTGTTAAATATTCCTGAATAATATATAAGATTAATGCAATGCACATTGGTCATATTAATTTAATCTCAAGCCTTTACTTAAAAATATTAAAAAATAATAGTTGGTCACTCATATTAATTATTTCAGAATTCGTTTCATATTTAGTAGACTTACATAAAATGAGTTTGGAATTAAATTTGATTAATTATCGTTCATTAAATATCCGCAATGGCTTGCACAAAAGTTTCTTATACTCGTATGTATGTATTTTATTTAGGACAGAAATGTATTCAAATAAAAATTTTGAATAGTTCATGAAAATATATTTTTTTTAAATAAAAACTTACCTAAATATAAATATTGAAGGTAAATTTTAATATTATTTTTATTATATTTCTTGAAGTATTCAAAAATTGTATATCAATATCCCCTCCCATCTAAAAAAAAAATGATTTGTGCAAAAAACAGCGGATATATTTATGTCATCAGAAAATTTAATATTTGAATTAATGCTTGAAAAATAAAATAACCAAATAATTACTATCTGTAGAAATACATAATACATGAAACATAATTATATGAAGTGAGTACTTATAAATTAACATTTGGTTGATTCATTAGTATATATAGCTGTGTTATTATATCCACATTATAATCTACAAGTTTGTAAATTTAGTTGAAATTAATGTAAAACTCACACACGCTGATCATTACTAGATTCAATAGAAACACAAACAATATTGACTATTACCGTCACCGACACCATATACACATACAACATACAACAGATATATAATACCAATAATATATAAATTGTAAACTCAATGTTTAAAATCGCCGTTTAGTTACACTGTGATCGTGCGCGAGGTCCACGTGCGAACCATTCGAACATACACATACAGATGTACTCGGAAGTTAGGACCCAATACATCAATTATATTGTTTGTTCATCTATTTGCAATTCATTACTGGACTCAACTAATGCATAATTACTGGAGTAATTTGTCAATAATCACCGATAAAAGTGACAGATTACGCAAACATCCATTCGTGCGCTCACCGGTAACGTTATATACGATTTATGTTTGCTTTCTGTCTCTGTGTGTATGTACGAAAGTTTACCTTCCCATTTGCGCGAGATACGTTAATTTCACTTTAAACGAAAGCAAATATTTACCACCTCATATCGATGCTCTTCGATGTTGTGTGTATATGCGAGCAACTTCCATACGAAATATACTACATATGTAATGAATTATCTCTGTGTATATGTTTGTGTATTTTTACAAGTACCCCATCTCTACTTATTATGCTCTTACAACAAGGCGGCATTGTTGAATAATTTCAAGCAAATTGATTCTTACGAGGCCAAGCCAGCTGTGCAGCATTAAATACAAGAAGTATTTTACATATAATAAATATAGTAGGGTATAGAACAATAAGATTTATTAGATAATATGACTTGTAGCTAATATTTTTCTAAATTTGTTATTTTACGCAAACATTTTATGTTCGTGGAATCGTATTACAACTAGAGAACAGTATTACATCATAATGTTCCTGGATCGCTCATCGCAATTGCAATGCTAGTTCAATTATAATTCGGAAATACGCTTGAATTTATAAAATGAATTTTCGTATATTGATGGTAAAACATTTTGACTTAATAAAACTTTTTACCTGAACAACTGGATTAAATTTTATCAGTCCAGTTAAAGCATTCGATATTTTTTTACATTTCAATAAAATATCTACAACTGAAAAATTATTTATGATGGCATACGTTACAATAATAAAATTCGATTCATTGCCATCAAACTAACGCAAAAATTAGATATTTATGTACCAGGTTATATTCGTGAACGAAATTAACAACTCAATCTCTGGGATGTTTCAAAAGAGTACATGTCAATAATTGTTTTGTATCTAATAGCTTACATCATTTTATCGTCCTAGAGCCTATAAGTGCATTACATTCTAGGGTGGAGAAGTGACATATTATGACCGCAAATAAGGTTCGAAAATGCACTATTTCATCCGCTTATGTAAAATGTAAATTTTGCAATACTAAGATGAAAGCATGTTCTTGTAAACGTACATATATGTTATTGAAATGTAATCCTATTCAAACATGAAACTCATTACAATTTTCCATTTATTAAAAATATTATGTATATATTTTATTCAGTTAACAAAATATATTGTTAAAAGAAGTATTCTGAATATTCTATGCAAAATAAAAATAATGAAAATTTGATATGTACAATTTTTACTTTATTATATGCCGTATAAGTGAGTATTGTAATCATGAAAAATTTCGATCTCAACATTTTAACGGAAATACACCTTTTGACCTTCCCTGAATTGATTCCAACTATTTTTGGAATGACGTCTCTCTCTCTCTCTCTCTCTCTCTGTGTGTGTGTGTGTGTGTGTGTGTGTGTGTGTGTGTGTGTATGTGTGTGTGTGTGTGTGTATTTGAGCGCTCTACAGCCTAAAGGGCTAAAGGTAAAATGATGAAACTTTAAACTTAAGATTTATGTATGCCTGGGAAGCAAATCTTCTATTTTTGAAGAAAATATTCAAAACGGAAGTGCCTGTTTACTTTAAACGTTTCTTGCGGTTTCTGCAAAAACTCGAAAACGGTTGTACTAATAGCAAAAATAGTTTGAATAAAAATTATAGATATTAACATTTTGTACACCCTTTATTTAAAATATTTTTTCAAAAACGGTACCGGAAACAAGAAAATGACTATTGAAATTGGTTCTTATTATAATAATTTTATCAAAAATCGTATCAACCGAGTTTGACATTTAATATTTATTCTAAAACATCTGCAGTGTCATGCACCGAACTTTCTTATACGCTTTTGGGTTAAATCACATCCCATTCTCATTATTTTTCTAATTTATAATATTTGTTCTAACCTTTGGAACACTTTTACGCTAAATATATTTCTTTGAATAAATATAAAATGCCAAACTTCAAATTATTTAAGTCTGTTTTTTTTTTTGATAAGCAAGTGACAGGCGCAGATGATACGATTTATGTAAAAATAAATATAATAAGAAGAAATTTTAAGAGCCATTTTCTTGTTTCAGGTACCGTTTGGAAAAAAAAAGTTTCAAATAAAAGTTGTACAAAATACTGATATCTATAATTTTTATCGTAACAATTTTTCTGTAACTGCAACTATTTTTGAGTAATTGCAGAAACTGCAAAAAATGGCTAGATTAAACATGCACTTCCGGTCGGAATATGGTTTTTAAAAATAAAAGATATTTTTACCAGATACATACAAGTCTTAAGTTTAAAATTTCATAATTTTCCCTTTAGCCGTTTGGGTTGTAGAGCGCTCACATACAAACACACACACAGACATACACACACAGGCTCGCGCGCACACACACACACACACACACACACACACACACACACTCACACAGACACACACACACACACACACACACACACACACACATGCACACAAACACACACACACACACACACAGACAGGCGTCAGGAAAGGTCAAAAAGTATATTTCCGTTAAAATCTCGAGATGGAAATTTTTCATCATTACAATACTTAGGTATACTGCGTATAAGAAAGTAAAAATATATAATTTAAAAATAATATAAATGTGATATGATCTAACCCAAATTTGTATAAGAAAGTTCAGTGCAAAATACTGCCGATGTTTTAAAGTAAAATTCATTCAATTGTAATCCATATTACTAAAGATTACTCTAGTTATTTTACAAATACAAACTACAAAATGGTTATAAATCGTGCCACAAATACATATACAAAATATAAATATATGTTTAAATGAATTTATTTCAATTTATTCAGAGCATTTCAATGCGCTCATATAATACCATAGTTAGATTTTAGAATATCAGTCAACTGAGAAGCGTCATAGGCTTCATATTTCAGGCGTAAAATTATTCATACGAGAAGTAAATCACATTGTCAATCTTTTACCATTCCTTGCAAACTACTACGAGTATTTCTGCATTCTGTTATTTCACGCCCTTTTATTCCGTAACTTACTTTTAGCGATATTAATTCTTAAACATATTTATTCTCTTTTTCCGAGGATGACCCCGCATTTGCATACCATTCATTTCATTTCAAAGCAGATTATTAATATCATTTATGCAGGGCCGAAATAAAAAAAAAGTTTTTAATTTATGTGACTTTCTTTTTACAAAACTGTAGATTTACCCATAGAATCCAAATATTTATTGTCATGGTTCCTTCTAAATAATATTATCTGCGAGATTAAAGCTTTTAAGCTACAATAAAAATCAATCCGTCTTGTGAAACATCAAATATTGATAAAAGTAAACAATTAATGTTAGTATTATACAAATAGGAACTAATCTATTAAAAGTAATATTCTTCATACAGATAAGATAAATTAATTAAATAATGCTATAATGAGAAGGTAATATATTTCTTAAAGATCAGATTTGAAAGATTATATATTATATATCTAATAATAGAATTTAAATCAACAAAATATGTTTGTAGTTACCTCGAAATAAAAATTGAGTCAAATATTATGATTCTTTGATATGAATATAATGAGTAATCAGTCATATCTTGACATCTACGATATAATCTGATTGAATTGACAAGTTAACAGATCACTTGAGATATGAACAAGAAACATTTTACACAACATGATTAACAAGTACTATCAAAAATATTAATTGTAAGATAATTATATTTTAAATAGACATTTTAATTGATATTTTCAAAATTATCTGTATAGTTTACATATGCCAAACTAAAGTGGAGAAATAACAGATTCAATGAGTTGGAGTAAACATTACTCTATGTATTGAAAGTTATATATTTTAAAAGTGAATTATTCTGTGCCTTTGACTTAATATGTTAATTTTGAGCAAAGTTGATATTAAATAGCGCAATAGGAATTGAAAATGTTAATTTATTATACTGAATCTATTCATTTTTGTTTTTATACGGAGTATTATATGAGAATTGTGATCTCGGAAACTGTTGAAATTGATATTTTAACGAAAATATCAGTTTCAATTATTGTCAACGCACTTCCCCAAAAAACGTTCACCGAATAATTATGACATTATTCTTCTTCTTTTTCCTTTAGAAGAATACTGTTTGCAAATAAAGCGCATTGTAAATTCATTAACATCCATATTGTTATTATATATAATTATATTTTGTATAATGTAATGGAAAATAAAAAGAAAACAATTTTTTAATTGTAATGATTGACAGCTGAAATTATCAGTGAACGTAATTTGATAATTTCCAAAAGATTGATATTATTTATAACATGATAGTATTTATGACAAATTATTAAAGGACTAATTATGTTTTCTTGTATTCGTATTTTAATGATCTATATAAACAGATTTATTGCGTATAAAAAAATAAATGTATTAAGCTCCAGATTTTTGATTATTTGTAACATAATTAAAGCATAATATTTCAAATGTCAAGCACTGAAGTTTTCTACTCAAGATTCTTTCATTTTTACTTTCTTCAACGAAGTAAAAGAATTATAATCATAATAAAAAATCAACTTCAAGATTTTAATGGAAATATACCTTCTGTCCTTCCCTGAATCATGAACTACGCGCGCGTGCATGTGTGTGTATGGGCATGTGTATATATATGTGTGTGTGTGTGTGTGTGTGTGTGCTCTACAGCCTAAACGGTTGAAGGTGAAAATTATTAAATTCATATTTGTTTAAACAATTTTAAGCAGTAAAGAACAAAATGTAAATAAATATATCAACGTAGGTAATTAAAGCCATCCATTTCAATTTTATTAATAGAGTCAATTTAGTCAAATTTACAATAATGATATAAGTGTAATACTGTGTTCTATATGTAATTTTCATCAAAGCAAAAGCTTGTCGAATGACCATGGCCGGTAATTTTTCAGTTTGAATATTTTCTGTACTTTAATATACATATTCAGCCGTTATAATTCAAAGAAAAGTAAAGGCAAAGCTAATTAGTAGAGCATATACCTACAAAGTCCACCGACATTGACGAGTCGCTAAAATGAGACGTTTGAAAGAAACAGCCAATATTTGTTATGGAGACAACGAAGCCGACGATCATATACGAACCTATGGAGTCGAGTTTAAGTTAAGTTTTTCGATTGGTATTCAACGAAGGTAAAACAGCGGTGTTCACGTGTATATTTAAGTGGCTATTAGTCCAGCGACAGATGTTTGTGCTTCGTGCACAAGTGGCCGTGATTCTGTGTACGCCAACTTCTTCGGGCCACATAAACACAAAGCGATCCTCTGGATTACTTACTACTAAACTCACAGTTAACATAATATATTTGTACATATTGTATACTTTGATTTGTTATTAAGAGCCCTTTCTTTTATGCTACGTAAATATATAGAATTTATTTCTTGGAAACAGGAATGGATACTTTTATTTTGTTCAAACTTCCATTAGCTTCAAACTTCTCATACTTTACTATAGTGGGGATAAGTAATTGAGCATGTGGATAAGTTGAAAGTAAAAATATTTCTTATAATTGTATTAATACAAAAATATCCGCAATGGCTTGCATTGAAGTTTTTTTTTAATTTGCTAAAATAGGAGGGATATTAATGTACAAATTTTTATATCATATTTTTATTATTTTACTAATTTATAATATTTTATTAACCTTCGAAACACTTTTTCCCTAAATATATTACTTACAATAATTATTAAATGTCAAATTCCAAATTATTATTTAGTGCAACCATTTTTGAGTAATGGCAGAAAGCGTAAAAAATGACTAGAGAAAACAGGCACACAAAATAGATTCTTTTCTAGCCAAACATATACAAATCTTAAATTGAAAGTTTCATCATTTTACCTTTAACCGTTTAGGCTGTGGAGCGCTCTCTCTCTCTCTCTCTCTCTCACACACACACACACAAACACAGATACACTCACACACAGCCACACTCACACACAGACAAACTCAAACACAGACACACACACTCACATATACACAGACATAATTCCAAAAATAGTTGAAATCGATTTAAGGAAAGTCAAAACGAAAAAATAGTACATATGGTTAGAGGGATAAGTAAAATTACAATTACAAATTACAATATTAACTTTCTGTAAGGTAATAAAACGAGCAAAGTTTATTCATGCTTCTGATGGTAGCATTTAACAAATCTCCATTTGAGGAAAAGCCGTGATGATAGGTATATTTATCTATTCGTTTTACGTATGTGTTAAAACAGAATCCTGTTTATTTCTAATATGAAAACAGTAAGGTTATTAAGTGGTAAGCAAATATAGTTTGATTGAAATAGAATCATATTGCAATAAAATCACGTACACAAACATAATCTTTCTTCCAATGGATTTGATCAATGAGTACTTCAAAATCTTGCTTCTACTGGATTTGGTCAATGAGTTCATCAAAATCAATAATGCTTTATTAAGATTTATTCATTTAATTTATGTAATTAAAAACGAGAAAATTTAAAAGTCTTACAATTTAATACTAAAATTTAATGAACATAAAACACAAAATTTATAATCATCACATAAAAACTATATTTTTGTCACTTTATAAAATTGTAAGCTACTAGTTCCCTACTATAAAACAATTTTTATTCAATCAATTAAATAAAATAACCGCACTGATTTTAGTGCTGATTTATTCTTTGAAATCGCCAGAGAAGGTTGTTTGAAAACAACTCGAACAAATAACCTTAAGTAATTACTAGCTAAAGTGAGCTATGAAATATGATATTGTTAATATGAGAATATTTACATCTCTTCAAATAAATTACAGCCGCATTTATAAGAAAATTCTATTTGTGCTCTTAGTGAAAGTTCAATTAAACTAATAAGATAATAAAATAACATCGATTGACATTAGATAAATAGAGATCACCAATTTCTTTTGTCGTAAATGAAAGTGACTTGATTTTAAATCACCTTTAACTTATTACAAATATGGGCGTAAGTGTTTGCTTTGTCAACCAGTATATTTATATTTATTTTTTATTAGAAAATTTGTTATTATTTAGAGAAGAGTGTAAAATTTTAGGACCGTTGGGAGTATTTGCAAGAAATTTTAATATAAAAATTGCAAGACCATTTGTTTACAATGGTATACTTGTGCCACGGTAGTGAATATTGGGTTTGGCAAACCAAGCATAATGCGTGTGTGACCGCTACGGAAAGGAAAGTTTTGAGACGAATTTGTGGTTATTCTAGGAGAGACAGAAACTTGAAAAAAAAAAAAAAAAATATATATATATATATATATATATATATATATCCCTATAGAGAGCGAGAGAGAGAAAGAGATAGGGTTTTGAAAACGAGTGAAAAATGAAATGCAATATTGGTTAATGTAGAGATGTAGAAGTGCAATTTGTATTTATGATATTAATATGCAAAAGTTAATATTCCTAATATGACAATTATTCATATTTATATTATTCCGTACACATACCAAACTTTAAATAATGCAACAATAAAATAAAACATGAAACTAGTAAAATGCGAACATAGCAATAAGAATTATACAGGCAACATTTTATTACACCATTTAATCGCAACGCGAGCTTTTAATTAACACGATTCCGACAGGAAACCACAAAAAATAATTAAACGCCAAAAATATAAATCATCAGGAAAAGATTCGAAATCAGCGCGTGGCATTACAGGGGAAAAACACCTCAATACATCACGTACAATATGTGCGATATTCGCGTGATACGTAACGCAAGCGTCGCATAGCAACTCCCTTAGTGAATCAGGGTAGTAGGCGGGGCTCGACAACTTTTTCACCAATGAGATATAACGGTTGTGCGCACACTTGTTCTCCCCATACGCGTACACTCGCACACATTCACGCGGATAATGTATTCGTGCAAGTGTATAATGAAAGAGTAATGTGTGATATTATATCGTTAGCACTATCCCGAATCGTTTAGTTCGCTATCAACGTCGCAACTGATCGTGTCAAATTGTCATACTACCGATAATCGTGAAGTGAACATAAACAAACATTAATTTCAATTATTTATCGATGGTGTATTATTTGAATTGTTATATATTTATGTGAATTTAAAAACATTCTTCGTATTTGAAAATGTGTTCCATTTCTTAGTGTTATTGGGACTTATTTGTATATATTATAGACTTAAAATGGCACATTATATAGAGGATAAACCTCAACATATACCCAATCAGAACTATACGCAAAAACCAATTAGCGTTGAAATAAATACTAAAATTCACGAATCAAAAGGATCGTTTTGTATAGACGCACTATTGGCGCGAAATGAAGATCGCGCTACATCACCAGAAACATCCCGTAGCATCTCACCAACATCATCGTCGCATAGTCAAAGTCCGCCAATTTCACCGGGCAGTGAAGATATTCATCACAATCCATTTGTACCTAGGCCCGGTTTACTGAATCAAATTTATCCGAGCGCTAACGCTTTGTACGGTTACCAAACGCAACCACACATCCAATCGTCGGCGTTTCACAGTTTGGATGGAGTTGGTATGGTACAAAAAGTTCAAATTCCCGTTAGTCATAATCACCAACAAATACATCAAATGCAACTGGAGTGGTTAGCGCGTACCGGCATGTTCTACCCTCGGCTACCAGATTTATCAGGTTAGTTCATTTACTTTACTATAATTGCTTTTAACGATGGATACTTCAAGAATTTAAGAATTTACAATTGTAATTTGTTTCACATATTAATAAAAATACGCATTAAATATTGAAATAATAATTAAAAACCACTTCAGTTTTAAAAGGAATTAACTTTTGTACTTTGATAATAAAACAATCATACTCATATCAGAGGATATATTTGAAGTTAATCCGCAAATCAGATTCTTATAAACACATGTTAGATAGTGATTAATGAGAATAGAAATTTATTTCATTTATCAGTTTATCTTTATAAGAAGTCAACGTACAACAATTAGAATTACAATATCTACTACATTTTTCACTTAATCAGCAATGGTGGGCACAGTTTTAATTTAACTTCAATAAATGATAAAACACTTGATAATTTATTTATTATTATATAATTAAAAATACTTTTATAATAATCACTACTAAAATAACATACGGATATTTTCTTTAAAAATTATTAAATTACGGTCTTGATAGGTATTTGATAAGATCTGATTGTTTCATATCGAAGTATCATTCGAAGTGATTATTTCGTATCTAAAAGCAAAATATTGCACTGAGAAATAGGGTAAAGTTTATATGGATTTTAAAACGTATCAAAATACAGATTAACATCGATAAACCTTAGTGTTAAGACTAGATATCATATCATATGTGGTATCAAATAAAAATTAGAAAAGTGAGATATATTATAATGCGAATGTATATAAAAAGTATTGCATTCATGCAAATTATAGATTTCGAGATATAAATGGAAATACACGTTTTGATCATTTCTGAATTATATCTAACAATTTTCGGCATAATATATTCCTTTGCCATTTTTGTATCTACTAAACGTTATCACTTGCAGCAAGTATAGTCGTATTCGAAATTGAAATAAAATATTTCGTATAACGTATTGTTAGTATTGTTAAACTATTCTTTAAACATCTGCAGTGTCTTGCACTGAACTTTCTTCAACGCATTTTGGTTAGATCATATTTAGACTATTATTCTAATTTAAAATATTTTACTAACCTTTGGAAACTCTTTTCACTAAATTATAAGATAATAAGAACAAATTTCAATAGCCATTTTCTTGTTTTTGGTAACCTTTTTGAAAAAAAATTTCAAACAGAAGTTATGCAAAATATTAATACTTTTAATTTTAATAAAAAATAATTTTTCTGTAACTTCAACCATTTCTGAGTAATTACAGAAACCGTAATGCATTTTCGGTTTGAATATTTTCTTCAAAAATAGGAAGTCTTAATTTTAAGGCTTCATCATTTTACCTTTAGCCGGACGTCATTCAAAAACTATTCGGAATCGATTAAGGGAAGGTCAAAACGTATATTTCCTTAAAATCTTGAAATCGAAATTTTTCGTGCTCACAATACTTACTTATACCGCGTATAAAAAAGTAAAAATATTCAGCCTTATTAATTATTACTATTGCATAATAATTATAAATGATTCAATTTTTCAAAATTTGTAATTAAATATCCTTCTTATCTAAACAAAATATTCATACTACGTATAAGAAAATACAGTTCGGGGTATTGCCGTTGTTTTATTCACTGTATTAATATTGCAGTAAATAATATGTTTTAAGTATTATCTTAAATAAATACACTTAAAAATTAACAACTCCATTGCAAAACCAACGTAATAACAAATAAAAAATATCGCTTTATGACTTATAGAAGATTTCCTTACTTGTTTGAACATATTTTACATTTCCATAGTTTAGACACAAGCAACTCGCCCAACTAGTCAACTTGATTGATTAGTTTTTATATTATAGATGGCACTTAAGATGGGACTTACCTTAGCATAATTTATTTTATCGTTAAATTAATAGTGGGTTTATATAGAAAAATTTAATATTACATTTAGTAGCAAGAAAAAACTGGCGTTTATACAGCTAATCTAAGATTATTAACGCATGCGCATACTTGTGCAGACCGATTCCGTGCTTGACCACTTGTTTTTTCAGCCTAAATTATTCTGATTTTCGAAATATTTTTCTTTTTGTGATAAACATAGTGGTTTTTATCTATTTTAAATACTAATGAATCGGAAGATGTACTGGCCATTGCTGACAAGTTTGAAATTGTACATGCGGTCACGCTTGCGCAGATGTGTTCTTACAACTGAACTGATCTTAGGTCCAAAAAGAACGAGTTTAGATCTATTTTTTTAGTCAGTTATCTTATCTGAAAACATAAAAATTAGCCAACTATTAGCGTTAGTACTAATAATAAATGAATTTTTTAATTTTGTATAAACGACAACATTGGTTAATACGGTTTTAATCTTTTGCTTAGCCTTAAATATAACTATAATGAAAATTTTTTCTGTATAAACTTACTATAAGGCAAACGAAATGCATTAAAACTTGAACTCGAATTACATTTGAAGCATGGCAACTCCACCAAAATGTGCTCTTTCATTTTATACATTACTCTCTTACTAATGTACTTTTAAAGTACAACAATATTTAAGAATACTTAAGTCCATGTTTCATACATGTATTTACTAATAAAAAATAATATTTTGGTCAACTATTTATTGAATTTGTAAATAAAACAGACATATTTGTTTACGTATATCGAATCAGTTCAAACATCACATATTTAGGTCTACATTTTCCTTTATGCTTAACAACAATTAATCATTACGAAACTTGTTATATCACTTCAAGTCGAATCAAGTTTAGTCCGCATATATTATATACATAACTTTTTACGTGACACAATTTTAGTTTTACGGCTATCATTAAACGACCTTAAAATCTAAAACAATAAAAACGTAAGATTTACAGAAATAGTTATTATGTAATTAATATATTTAATGAATTATTCTACAAACGGTAAATATATTTTTTTAAAAAGCATTAACCGTTAACTTATTTTATCGCGTAAGTATTGATAGATTTATACTACCACAGTTTACTTAAACAGTCGTATGGATTCAATCTTTATTTCATACAGATTGTTTAGTTGAAAAGAAGATGAAAAATTATTGCCTTATTGATAGTTTCAGTAGTGATTTGTGATGTGATCTCTTCTTATCGTAATTTCTAATACATAACTTCTCTGTTATTATTACGGATATGAAGGTTACATACAAGATTCAAGTATGTTTTAGATATAATATTCTGATAATGTACTACTCGTTTTATGTAAATATAAACTAATGTATTTATGTATAACAAACTGGAGAGTTTTCATAATATACAACATATTTTATATATTTCTAATATTGTGAAACGGTAAATTTCTAAATAAACTTTATAGTTTATGCATTCTAACGATAAGCTAAGCCCAAGTCAGGTTAACTTAACTAGAGCAAAAGTTCGTAATCTTAACGATTTTTTTTTACTGAAAGAATATTGAGTTATAATCTTAGCGTTTGCTTGACAACACGCAACGTTAGTTTATCTTATCGTTAAATGGGATTTACCGAATATTTCAATTATTCATAATATTTAATATATCGTCTATTCAAAGCTTTTATTAAATAAATTCAGAACCAATATCTATAAAATCAATATGCACACTTCAATATAATTTGTATGGTGCACGGCAAAAAGTGACCGACGGCTTAAAACAAATACGTAAATGTCGATATGTGAAATAAAATATTTTTGTGATTTTATTTAATTTCAATATTATATTGAGTTTGGAGTGAGCTGAAATATTATTTAAAGAAAAAATAGCGTTTGTAGTGGTTTAACTCTTAAGTAATATACTAAATCAGAAATTATCTGCAATGTATAAGTAAATACTATATATTCTATTAAAAATGTATTATCAATTTAAACAGAAATAAAATAAATGCTATTTACGTATCAGTAATTCTTTTTACAACTAAATGCATCCCTGTGTTTGGCTGTCGGTTACTTTTTGCTGAGTGGCATAAAAGTTATATTGAACTCCACAGAATAATTTTATAGATATGTTTGCTGTAAAGCACATAATACAATAGATACATTTTACATAAATTACTAATCGAAGCGATTTCTTCTGGCACATAAAACATTATTGATGCAATATTCAGCCATAGTGCTGGTTTAGTATCATTAGTTTTCGGACTACTGATTTATCTTTAGTCCCTAGTATTGAATTGTATCACAATCTCCAATAAACGTTTTATTTTATAAACATTTGAAACACTTTTTCACTAAATATTTTTTTTACAATAGATATTAAAAGTCAAATTCCAAATTATTTTATCCTACTCGTAATTTGTTAAACAAGGAAATAGCTATAATATTTATTCCAACTATGTTTGCTGTAAATGCAACCGTTTTGTAATTATTTCAAAAATCACTAAAAGTAACTAGAGTATAGAAGCACTTCCTGTTTGAATATTTAAAAATGGCGGTTTTCTTGAGAGGCACATCTTAAGTTTAGGTTCATAATTTTACCTTCAAAAGTTTAGGCTATATAGCACTCACAAATACACACATAGACAGATGTCATTCTAAAAAGAGTCAGAATTGATTCAGGGAAGGTCAAAAGATATATTTCCGTTAAAGTCTCGGGATCGATTTTTTATGATTACAATACTATCTTATTACTTCGTATAAGAATGTAAAAACTCTCATTTGCAGAAATGTAGTTACTAAGCAGTTGTTGAAAAGATTATATAATTTATAATGGGTATTAGAATTAGAGCAGAACAATATAAGGATTTAAAAAAATATATTATACTTTTATGGATTATTTTTAATATACCAGAAAATGAGGTGATATTTGGATGTGAATGTTGCTCGTAAGAGAGTGTTCTGGTGGCTCTATAAATAAGTTCTACCTGCCATAGGCAACATGAGTAACATACATAGATTCATACATATACATATATCGTACGTATATAGTATATATAATAAAGCACAATGTGAACGGACCAAAACGACGAAAGGGATCTCTCAAATCGAGTTAGCTAATTGCAGAGTCTGCCGGTCGGAGTGAGACAGCACCGCTTCCGGTTAGTTTAACACCCGGTAACAGAGATGGCAGAGCAGTCGAGCCTAATCTAGTGCTGATCATGTTAGAATGTGTTTACAGGAACAATTTACAATTTCTCGCCGTGTGATTCGCTAGTTATGTTCGTAGATTGCCGTGTTTGTTTTCCTTCTCGGAACAAGAACGAAAAGTACACTCAACGTCATCAATATCTGATGCCGGTGTAGTACAAAACGCGTCTTGAATTATCCATCACGGTGTCCTTAAACGATGTCAACTTCATCAAACGTCTTTCTGCACACGAAAAAAAAAATAACTTGATATATTTTATGTTTCTACAAGGTATTAGTTAACTCGTATAAGGAAACATTTTTGGACTTGTCTTTGAACATTTATATGTATATATAGAAAATAAAAACGCATTGATAACTTCTAATATTCTATAAATATAGATGGAATACTCGAGTGATATTGCTTAATCCGCGATAGCTCGCGTATGAATTTATTACGCGATTATATAGGAAAATCATCGAAAATGTTAGACAAAATCTAAGAACACGAGTAATCAGTCAATTAATTATGACAACCAAAGAGACATATCCCATAGTTTTTAGGATTCTTAAAAAATGGGCTTTATGCGATATTTATGTAGAAATGGTAGATTACGTGAGAACAAGATGAGATAGTATGATCATGTTCAGTGAATGACGAATGAGAGATTGACGTAGAAAATATAAATAAAAGAAATGAATGGTTTAAGAATGCGGGATTGTCCTCAAAATAAATATGATTAAGAATAAGTTATGCGAAAGAAAAGTTTTGAGCAAGCGGGATAGAAGAGCGTGTATGAAGAACTTGATAAATTAGAATGAAGCAAAATAAGTTGTTAACTACGAAATTGAATAGCGAAATGTAGTTGAGCATGGATGTTTTCTGCCACTCCATTTGATGGGATGTATATCTTCAGTTGAAAAGTGGACATTGTCGCTTAGATTTATATTTTGTTAAAATTTATTTAATCCGTTTCGTTATGAATACAAATTTAAAAATCTTACACTTTTTCACTAAATTTATAAGTGCAATTGTTTCTGCGTTATTGCAACAACAGCAAAAGTGACTAGAGTAAACAAGCAATTCCGGTATAAGTATTCTTTCCAAAATAGGAAGTTATCTTGCCAGATATATACAAATATTAAGTTTAAAGTTTCATAATTTTACCTTCGACCGTTTTGGCTGTAGAGCGTCACACACACACGCACATAATAGTATGTTTAACTACTTTTGTACTAGTTATAAAGTAAAATGTCAAGCGTCTCTGCTGTAATATTGTCTTGTTACAATTGAAAAATCAATTAATTTCAATCAAAACTAAATTGATGTGATAGTAATTGTTATCCTACCGTAACCTTAATCTCTTTCAAGTACGTATCAGCCAATTGGCGGAGCGATCGCGCCTGCGTACCCAAGCACTTACGTTTCTGATTTCAGAACTGAAGCGTTATAGCGACCGAGCTTTTACCCCTTGGCCTGAAGCGCGTAAACGAAGTCGAGAGGAGTCGCCGATAGCTAGCATTGCCATTGTCAGAACGGTGATTCAATTATAGTTCATTAGGGAGTCCAAGAGTACGCTGTTTTTCGCAAACGCCCGCTTAGATGAAGAGCACAATTTACATTTAATTATCACATATAATACGCATTAAACTGTCCCCGATGTTTGCCGAACGAGAACGGCTCCAGCCGACCGCGAAATCGCAGTACGAATCTGAAATTTGAATTTGTGATTCGGTATTAACGTTACCGTGATATCCTAATGCCGCGTCAGACTCATTCTACGTTGTTCGTATATTTACTATGTGGGAAGGAGATTTATTCTAACGAGCGATATATATATATATATATTTTGTCAATGTACAGTTTATTTATAATAAATAAGTCAAATATAATTTTTCTTTCAATCAACTATCTGCTTAACTTTGATTATATTTAAATGATTTTATTTTAAAATAATGCCAGAAGTTATGAAAAAATTTAGCATTTACTGACATTGATTACATTTTTCGACATCAACAGGACAAATTCAGCAAGGATAGTGTTTTATTCATAGCAAAAGATTAATCATATTAATTTTTACATGTATTAAAGTATATTTATTTTATATATACATAAGTACATATTCATATTTCTAACCGCTTTAATATTAATATTATGGATATTTATATTTCTCATGCAGATAAAAGTATTATTTTAAAATCAATATTAACATATCTAAGCAAAGGTTTATTTATAACTGAAAAATACTTGCCACAAACAATGAAATCGTTTAATAACTAAATATTATATAAGCGAGCAATTTACATTTTCTAAAAATAAATATTTCTATGATCTATTCTAAACGTATAATCTTACAGGTGCATCATGTTAATAATAGTAACAAAACTACGTTAATTAGTATTTATTGTTGTTTATACAATATACCTTTTGACCCACCATGAATCGAGTCTGACTATTTTTGGAATGGCGCCTGTGTGTGTGCGTATGCGCGCGCACGGGTTTTGTGTGTGTGTGTGTGTGTGTATTTTGGATGCGCTCTACAGCCTAAACGGTTAAAGATAAAATTATGACAAAGTATTTGTATCTAACCAAACATTGCTAGAAAACGTAATAGCAATACTAGAAACCGTTTCAATAAAAAGAAAAAAATTAGGAGGAAGTCGGGGGTATCGGACAGCCCAGTTTCTACTACTTGCAACGTGAGGCAGAGAATGTCAGTTTGATGACATATTACCCTGAACAAGTAATTAATAGCTGTTTTATTAGAAAATATTTCATCGTTCATTGTAAATTTTAAAAAGTTATGGGGTTTGACACCGTACAAAGATAGGTTTTCAAAACCTGTATCTCAAACCAACGTATGTGTAACTAGAGCTATTTGAATCGTTATTGATTAACGATTAATTAGTAGGTTATTAGAAGCTCTATTTCAAGTAGTCTTAATTTTGTATTTGATTTCTATATCCGTGTCAGTCGGGTAGTATCGGACACGTCCATTTCGGGTGATATCGGACGATTCAAATGGCATCGATGGGATAGTCTCACGAAAATTACGTTGTTATTCAAGGGGAAGATCTATTTTAAAAATGCGACGTTTTTTTAGTATACAAGAAAAATAAAGTTGTAAGGCAAATAAGGTATTTTTCGTTAATACATTTTCATAATTTTATTTTTTTATATTTACAATCTGTCTTAATAACTCACATTCAGTAAAACTTATAATAAGATGTACTACTATACTCATAGGCATTCAAAAAACATATTTTTAATACATAAAACCTGTGCCCGATACCACCCTCCACATTCTGAAATCACAAAAAAGTAAAGTATTTTAAAATGTAAAAAATAATATGACCCATAGTCGTAAAAAAATAATTTTGTTACGTGTTTGTGATAGATCAAATATTTATTAAATGCCAAAATCAAAGTTGTACAATAGTTTACACAGTAAAAATTTGTCCGATACCCGAGACTCTCCTATTTCAAAATTATCTAATTTTTATTAATCATCTAGTTCTAGTATGAAATTAAATTCAATATTCAGTAATATTATATTTTCATATTATTTATCACCCTTAATTTCTCACTTTTTATTTAAATATCATGATTATTTGTTTGTTATATTCAGTTATTTTTGTAAATATTTATATATTCATAAATTTTTAAAATATATAGTATAGTTTTCAAATGAGTGGGTGATACGTGGGAATTCGTGTTATGCGTCGGTAATTTATTGCAGGTAAAAATATTCGAGTCACCACATAGGTACTTTCCAATTGGGACAAATGACAACCAATTTTAATTAAATATGCCGATTCCATGCCATATGCCTTATGGGAGATAGTGATAAACGGAAAAATTAATTCATAATTTCAATTTATCGAAAACAAATAGGATTAACTTATCTTGATAATTAAATGAAATGAATTATAGAAATAACTTTCATTTAAATATATTCTCCTGATTCGCATGCTATTTATAATATGTTTATTAAGCTTTAATTGCATTTAAATCTTATCTGATACCTATAATATTATACAATTAATATGAGCAAATGTAGACAACAGATATGCCGATACCTTTAGTCGTTGAATATATTTTGTAACCCAATTACGTCAATACCAAATTATTATTTTTACTTTTTTATACGCAGTATAAGTAAGTATTGTAATCATGAAAAATTTCGAAATCGAGATTTTAACGGAAATATACGTTTTGACCTTCCCTGAATCGATTCCGACTATTTGTGTGTGTGTGTGTGCCTATGTGTGTGTGTGTGTATGTTTTCTACAGCCTAAACGGTTGAAGCTAAAATTATGAAACTTTAAACTTAAAATTTGCATATGCCCGGGGTGTGCATCTCTTATACTAAAAAATATTCAAAGCGGAAGTGCCTGTTTACTCTAGTAATTTTTTGCAGTTTCTGCAATTACTCAAAAATGGTTAGAGTTACAGAAAAATTGTATGAACAAAAATTAAAGGTATTTATATTCAGAACAACTTTTGTTCGAATTTTTTTTTCAAAAAGGGTACTGGTTTCAATATAAATTTCTGCTTATTTTTATATATTTTTACATAAATCGTATCATCAGCGCCTGTCAATTGTTTAACAAAATTTTATTCAAAGAAATATATTTAGTGTAAAAGCAATCTAAAGGTTAGAACAATTCTTATAAATTAGATAAATAATAAAACTACGATATGGTTTTACCCAAATGCTTATATGAAAGTTCGGTGCATGACACTGCAGATGTTTTTCGATTATGTTTTTTTAAACAAAATTACACATTGATTTGTCGTCCTAATTAAGATTTTCGTTGTCTTATTCTTCACTAATATATTCTATAGCGGTAATTAATTTTTAGTAACAGCAACAATATATTTTTAAAATTTTTTGTAACTGTAACAACAGTTTTGCGCAGCTATTAGTTATTGACAACTTAATTATTTGGTGCAAATGGGGTGGTAGAAAACAATAACTATAATTACTAAATATTTATAATGCAAAAGAATAAAATTAAACAATAATTAATGTTTTAGTAAATATTTGCTAGTTTCTTAGACTGCAGTGTTAGCCATTTTAATAATCATTATTTAAGAATATCTATAGCATTTATATTACGTAAGAATATGTTTAATAAGTTGGAATAAAACAAATTACAAAATTATTTTATTAAAATAATCATAAGAAAATAAATAAATATGTTTACAAAAAGTAATTAATCATATAGAAGTATAGAGCGTTGAAACTTCCACGTAGTTCACTTCAATTATTATTTCTTGAGAAGTAAACAAAAGAATATAGAAAGCGATTAAAAGTTGAAGCGACCGTTTCCATAAACAACGAACGAATCGGATACAGTAGACCGAGTTTCGGATATATGCGATAAACGAGAGAAGTAATTCCGACGATTATAATGGAAGTTCTCGTACAGTTCGCGAGTTGGCTCTGGTGATCGAGTACTACGGACGCAATTTGTATAACGTATGGACATGTTTTAAGGCCCTCTAGTGATTCTCTCCGATTGCCTGTTGATATATGGAAGCTATACGCCTCGTTCGGCGACTACAAATTACCCACATTATGTAGAAACGAATCGAAATCGCAGCCCTCTCGATTCTTCCCATACTAGCTCATATCAAAATGTCTGAACGGAAATACGGCTACCGAATCAATATAAGTACGAATTTAATCTGTGTTTCTTATGTCTTTTTCTTTTCTTTCTTGTTTGCTTTTTGTCAGAATGTCAGAACGATTTCAAAGTTTTTATATTTATTTGAGTTATATATGAACGGAAAGAAAGCTCGGGCAACATATAGTTGACATAAATATTACATTATGGTTGACTTTATGGCTTATAAAAAGAACATTTTTGATTTTTTCATACTTTCTTCACTATATTAGATTTTCGAATGTCTTTGGATGTATTAGAATTGGAAACAAAAGATAAAAACATCTGCAGTGTCTTGCACCGAACTTTCTTATACGCATTTTGCTTAGACCACATCGTAGTTTCATTATTTTTCAAATTTATTATATTTGTTCTAACCTTTGGATCACTTTTACACTAAATACATTTCTTAGAATAAATATAAAATGTCAAACTTCAAATTATTAAAGTCTATTTTGTTTTTTTGATAAACAATTGACAGGCGCAGATGATACGATTTATGTTAAAATAAATATAATAAGAAGAAATTTCAATAGCAATAATTTTGAAACCAGTACTCTTTGTGAAAAAAAAATCAAGCAAAAGTTATGCGAAATATAAATAGCTTTAATTTTTGTCTTAATTTTTCTGTAACTGTAACCATTTTTAAGTAATTGCAGATACCGCAAAAATTGACTAGAGTAAGCAGGCAATTCCAGTTTGAATATTTTTTTCAAAAATAGGTGTTGCACATGCGAGGCATATACAAATCTTAAGTTTTCAAAGTTTCATAAGTTTACCTTCAGCCATTTAGGCTGTAGGGAGCATACACACCCATACACACACACACACACACACACACGCGCACACAGAGAGAGAGAGAGACAGATGCCATTCAAAAGATATTTGAAATCGATTCAGGGAAGGTCAAAACGTATATTTCCGTTGAAATCTCGAGATCGGAATTTTTCATAATTACAATATTTGCTTATACTGCGTATAAGAAAGTAATATATATTAGAACGTACTAATATAAATTATTCTTACTATTTAAAAATAATACAGTTTCAAAGAGAGACTTAAAATGGTCAATTTACCGAATTAGAAGTTTTCCGAATGGACAATATAGTGAGTAGGCAATTTATTTAAATAAAGAAAATCAACTGTGCTTCCTAATTAAGGTAAATTTATTTTAAACCATGATAAGGCTGCTCTCTCAATTGTTCTGCAGAGCTTACTAATATCTCCTAAAACTTATCTTAAAGATTTTCCTTACTTACCTCAAACTCGATTAAATTATTAAAATATTGACTTTTTTTTAAATATTTAGTCATTTGTAATTCTGCTTAGTTGATTTTGATGTATCGTATAACCATTATTATACAAATTTGAAACATCCTATTTGTTTTACTTCGAAGGTATGAATAGATTTCGAATAAGTGGGTAATTGACTTTTCTTCTTTTTATCATATTATGTGCAAATGTGTACTTGCTCGTATATAATTTTTCTAAATGTAAAATGTTTAAAAGGATCGTAGAGGAATGAAATTTATTATTAATTTAAAAGCATATTTATCTTATAAGCAATGTTTTATTTAACATATATTATAAAACTTGTAACACTAGCGTACTATCCTTTGAAAGGATATATGAAATTGATCATATTTGACATTTCACGGATCGAACACTGCCGATTCCGGTTCTAATTTTAATATATTGTTTAATATTAACGCTAACAATCCATCACCGATTTCTTTGACTTGATCTCGGATAGGTAGAATAATACCTCTGCTGATTTTCAAGAATTCTTTCTGTTGTTCATCTATAACGAAAAAAAAATTTTTTTTTAAAATTTATTTCGACCCGTCTATAAATTTCATTGTAATAATTGAGGATCTATATTTATTTACAATGAAAGAAATTTTGGTAATACATATTTAACAAAAATATATTGATAATTAAAATTTGTTTGCTGTAAAAAGCATTTCATATACCTAAAATAAATTGTTTTTAAGGATGTTTAAAAAATTAAATTATGATTATTTGATATCGAAGGAGATAATTTATTTTATGGCACCTAGTAAAATTTTAAGGTAAATTATAGATTCATTACCAGATATTTTATCTCGAACGCTATTTTGATTATAATGTAGCATTTCAAAGGATTTGCTCGATGTCACCGCGTTTCCAGACGTAAATTGCATGTAGTCTTTTCCGTCAATATCTTTGATTTCAAATTGTCCTGTGTAGTTGAACTGTAACCCATCTATAAGCAATTTAAGAAAATTAAGTTTATACATTTTTAGATTTTTAGATTTAGATTTGCAATAAGAGAAACATTTTCTCATTTCAACTCAATTTATATTATGATATCGTCTAAATGACTAATCATCGCACGCGTGTTTATGTGTGTGTATATATCTACCTGGATGTTTGTCAGTCAACGCTATAGATGGAAAATAAAACTTTACTTTGTTTGCGGCTTGTCCTTTTGTAATAATTCTAAAACAGTTGCACTTACTGCACAGTGACATTAAAGATGAAAGACATATTTTGGACAACTTTTGATGAAAAGTTTTCGCAAATAATATACCGATTACGGGAAAAACATTATTGATATTTTCAAATTTTTTCGATGACCAAACCAAATCTACATATTATTTATATAGTTTGAATCATACCTATACATATTTTGTACGTAGGAGTACTTACTGAATGTAATATTCAATCGTCCTTTCTCTTCAATTGATTTGTCCAATATATTTCCGCTTGCCAAAAAAGCTGCATCCCAATTTAAGAGAGGTAATAGAAAATTCAATTTCAGAACCTTACTTTCGAAATTAATACTGAAACAATATAAAAGTATATTTAAAATTGTTGCTGACTGGTATCAATAATGTTAAGATGTTCCTTGCGGGATCTCACTCATTCGTCAGAATTAACATAGACAATTGGCCGGTATCATTTAAGCGGTATTCATATTTGTTTTTTTTTTTTTATCAAAAGTTAACGCGAAGATCTCAACCATGCAAAGCATTCATTTGCTCATATTAGTAAATGTAGGTAAATACAATAGAAAATCTATTGTTTATGATATACTAAAAAAAATTACTCAGCGTAAGAAATTTTAGCTTCATCAATATCTGTTGTAGATAATCCATTAGATAAAATATATCGTAAGTTATCCGTAACTTTGAGATTCATTTCAGGTAATTGAAAAGGATTTAGCTTAGGAATATTCATACTCGGAACACCTGAAAATATAAACATATATAGCATTTCGATCCATTAAAATTGGATTTTATTTTCTTGATAACGAACCATTAAATATAGTAGGAAGAGCAACGTTGCCCTTCTCGATTATGCATTCGTTTAATTTTGGATCACTTCTGCTACATTTTTGAATAAACTCAGCTGAAAAGAAAAATCAAAATTGAAGATAATGTGTGATAGAGATTCATCTTATTCTTTGGATTCAGTATAGTTGACCAGATAAAAATTAAAAAGCTAGAAAAGAAAATCGACTACAACACCAAACCTCATATAAAATAAATATTGGATATATCTTGGCACAATATGACATATCAAGCGCAAGCGCTATAACAATATTTTGCGTTGTAGCGCAAGCGCTTGTTTCTACAATGTATTGCAGAGACCAGTAGCGTATTAATTGAAGCTAGCACAAATTTACCTAAAATTTTAATGAAACCTTTTTTAAAAACTGAAGTACTAATTTACATTTATCGCCAAATAGTTTTTTTTTCCCTTACTTAACTTTCTAATATAACGTGCGGAACGTAGAAACGAGTACAAAAATATAGATAGCTATACACAGCGCGTTTGGGAATTTCAGCTGGTGTGCTCATTTTGAAATATAATTAATATATGTTTTTCATATACATCATAAATGGTTAATTTTTTAAAAATATATAATTATTATTCACATTCATAATATTTTACATAACATGTTTATTTCAATAGTTCCATCGAAAGTACAGAAAGGGAGGGCGAGGATAGTTTTACAAAAAGGAGATTTAAATTATTTTTAAAAATCGGTAAGTTAGAAAAATCTGTCATTTAGCTGTGACTTTTGTTTGTTCTTTGCGTTGTGTATCCTAATTTTATTCTTAATTTATTTATTTGTGGCAATGAAAACAATATATATTTATATCCTCGTTAAAGTGTAACAACTTACCCCCTCGATGGGGCAATTTGTTACAGAACAGAGGCACTTTATTACAACATATATAACATAAGCAAACAATTATCACAAAGAAATTTATTATTTATTGATAAGATTTGAATATTAGCGTAACAATATTATTGAAAGAATGAAAAAATTAAATAAAAACTCTTAGTAACAAAACACTTAAATCGCTGTCTTCATTATTTAAATCAGACTTGCAGTTAGCAAAAACATAATAAAGGTCATTCGACAAACAAGCAATATGGGCCCAATTTTGTCAATGAATACATAACTTCTGTAAGTAAAAGTAACAAAGTTGAAATAATTCAAATTATTTATCGTCCGATTGCCATACTTCAAACAAATTACAAGTAGTTACTATTTTGAGCATTGATAGAACAAACTAGTACACTATTGTTACTAAAAGATCAAACTCTGACCTCTAACAATGTTGCTCACATGCAACTTTAAACGGCGACAACCAGATTTACTTTTGGTAGATAAAAACAGAAACAAAAAAAAAATTGTCGGTAACTGAAGCATTGTATGATTGATTTGTCTAGTGGACATAAATGGCTCTACTTTTTACGGAAAATTTAACGACTGCTATGTAACAACTTGCCTCCCGAATAACTATTCCGCCCTCCCCTAAATTATATTACATGCTTGTTTTGAAAAATAATGATTAATTTCACTTTCCTATTTTAAACAATAATTAATATAGAAAAACTAGGCAATTTTTAGCGCGTAATGTAATTTTATTTAAAAATTTACAATGACTTCTATCTTTTTAATATTTAGTATAAAAAGCTGCCGTTTAAATGATTGAAAATGATAATTTAGATATCAGTAAATTACAAATCAAAAATTATATATCAAAAATCATTTCATATGATTGCTATTGCGGTATGTGCAAAACCAATATTAACTATTCCATTTCCCAACAATGACTTCTATCCCTTTGTATTATTTAGTATAAAAATTACTACTCACGGAATAGACCAGCAACAGCATTCAACCCCAACACAGCTATAACTAGAAAATACTGTGAATTATACATGTCGACTCGCACACTTCAACAATTTGAATCAAAAGATTTTTGTTAGGTTATATATATACGCGAACTTATATGTAAATATATGTTAGCCTTGAATGAATTCGATTAAGATTGTGATTTATTATTTATAAACAAGAAAATAAAAAAGTTTATTTAAAAATAAGGAATTTCCTATACTTTTCTTTCTTATAAGAAGTAATAAGTAAGTTATATAATCATGAGAAATTCTGAACTCGAAATTTTAACGGAAATTCACATATTGACCTTCCCTGAATTGAGTCAGGCTATTAGTGGAACAATGTTTACATGTGTGTGCTTGTGTGTGCTTATGTGTACGCATCCTTATTATACTTTAAACCTAAGATAAGTAAAAAAATAAAAGTTTTAATGCACAAAGCAATTTTTGGGAAAGTTTCTTCTTAAAGTTACAAGAAAATTGATATTGAAACTTACGCTTCTTATTACTTTCTTATACGCAATATATGTAAGTATTATAATTATGATAAATTTCGATCTCTTAAGATCTCTAAGATCTCTTAAGATTTGTACATGCCTGGGCAGAAAACCTTCTATTTTTGAAACGAATATTCAAACCAGAAATGCAAGTTTACTCTAGCCAATTAAAGCGGTTTCTGCAAAAACTCGAAAACGGTTCCACTACTAGAAAAATAGTTAGAATAAAATTATAGCCATTAACATGTTGTACAACCTTTATTTGAAACATTTTTTCAAAAAAGGTACCGGAAACAAGAAAATGGCAATTGAAATTGGTTCTTATTTTAATTATTTTCAAATAAATCGTTTCAACGGTGCCTTTCAATTGTTTAACATTTAATATTTATTTTAAGAATTTAAAGATTAAATGTTAGTAAAATATTATTAATTAGAAAAATTATAGCAGGAAAACAAAAAGACCCTAATAACTTTATAAGTTTTTGCATTTAACATTTCTTGTCACAAATAATGTTAAAGAAAATGAGTTTCGAATGTTAGCAAAATATTATAAATATTCTAGATAAATAATTTGTTAGTTCAATAGAAATTTTAAAAAAATCCGGCCACAATAATTTCTAATACAGTATATTATCTTCAATTTTTAAAATTTTGTATTTCATAAATCATACCAGCTACGTACAAGAAGGTCCAATGCAATACACTGCAAATATTATTGCCATACATTAGGTGGCAAATGTTCGATGCATGTAATGGCAAAAAATTACAACATTAAGTAAAATAACAGGTTTTTTAATGGTTTAACATTTATGAAATCTTTTGGTTATCAATAATACTTCGAGAATAAGAGGTAAACGATCTAGAGAAAATATATGCATTTTGTCTGAGACTTTCAAGGCAAATGGTAAAATTTATTAATTTAACGTGTATCGTATTTACATATATAAAACTGACTTTCTTTCGCCAGCAAATTAAGTCCTCGATATGTATATGAGCCAATCCTACAAAAATCTGGAATTATATGGCTCTGAATTTGATGAATGTTGAAGTCAGAGGTACACCTTTCTTAATCGACTCAAATCAATATTTGTGCGCCAAGAAGTATACAAAAAAATTGATGAACATGAAAAAACTGCTTTGCGACAAGATTTTCAAGATATTAGCTAAAAACCCGTTATTTTCTGAAATTATGCGAGAACTCGATATATCATATTTATTTCTTTATAAATAATAAATCGTACATATTCCTGCGAATATACATAACTCACACGTACGTAGTACGCGAGTTTCGACTGAGCTATATAACTTGCGCTTTTATCATTATATAATATATCATTATTTGATGAATTTAGCACAAAGATGGTGCAAAAAAGTAAAATAGACCGAGTGCATAGTCCGTGTAAAATCTTCGCTTTTATAGTATCAGTAAGTTAGTTCCAGATTATAAGCGTATTGTAAATGTGATTTGGAATTAATTTAAGACAGGAGTTGGTAGATGGGCGACTGAAGTATGCTGTTTTTCAAGGATATGTGCATGTATCCAAATTAGTTGATCGAATGAATATGTAAAATTAACGTCCGTGGAAAAATTGAAGCAAACCTCAAAGATATGTCAAGTATTGTTTAACATAAAAACATAATAAAATCAAAAAATTTGGAATTTGACGTTTAATATATATTGTAAGAAATATATTATGTTGAAAGTTTTTCAAAGGTAAGTAAAATATTATAAATTTATGAAATACGTGTATAAATATTGAAAAGATTTGCGTAAAAGAAAAGTGGTGATCAAGCGGAATACAGGAGCTTATATGAAGAATTTAAATGAAGCGAAAAAAGTGTGTTGGGATAGAGTTGAATGGCAAAAGATTGTCAAGCTGTGAAACAACGGTTTTTTGCCATCCCTTGTAATTGACATGATATGTATTGCAGATAGGTTTTTAGTTTATTTTAAAAATTATACTTTCTTAAACTATTCTAAATTTGTATTTGAATACCCTTCTTATCTAAATAAAATACGTATAAAAAGGTGCAATGCAAGCCATGGATGATATTTTATCACATAACGTGCAAATCTATTTGTTCGTATACAATTTTTATAAATGTAATTAATGTTTAAAAGGATTGTAGAAAAATAAAATCTATTATTTATTTAGAAGCATATTTATTTTATGACCAATGTTTTATTTAGCATATTATAAATCATCTTAACACTATCGTACTATCATTTGAACGGATTTATGAAATTGACCTTATTTGATATTTTACGGATCGAATACTGCCGATTCTGGTTCCAATTTTAATACACTGTTTAATATTAACGCTACCAATCCACTACCGATTTCTTTGAAATACTGTCGAACTGGTTGAATAATAGCTTTGCTGATTTTCAAGAATTCTTTCTGTTGTGCATCTATAAAAAAAACCTGATTATTTAGCATATTATAATTGGACCGGTTTTCAATTTTCGATGAAATAGCTAAGAATGTATATATATATTTACAGAGAAAGATTTGTTAGTGATACATTTTTTATAAAACAGATATACTTAATATATTTACTACAGATATAACTATACTGAATGTTAAAATATGTGTGGCTATAAAAAGCATTATGTACACCTAAAGAAAATAGTAGTTTAAGGATGTTTCAAAATATGAAATTATGATTATTTATCGTCGAACTTGGTAAATATTTCACGGCAAATAATAAATGTTTAAGGAAAATATTAGATTCATTACCAGATATTTTATCTTCAACGCTATTCTGATTATAATGTAGCAAATAGAAGGTTTTGCTCATTGTTATCGCATCTCCAGACATAAATTGCATGTAGTCTTTGCCGTCAATATTATGAATTTCAAATTGTCCTGTGTAGTTGAACTGTAACTGATCTATAAACAATGATTAATTAACAAGATATTTAGAATTAAGACCAGCCACCATGTGTGTGTGTATGTGAGTTCGCGCGTGTCTGTGTGTTTGTGTATGTAAATTTTAAAGCAAACCGTTTTTTCTCTCTCTATTTTTAGTTACACATATAGGAAATGATATATCGTTGATAATGCTAGCAATTGTGAAGTTACGCTGTGCAATTCTATTGCTTTAGACAACTGTTCAACATTCAAATATACATATAAATATTTTGTACTTAGTGGTACTGACTGAATATAATCTTCAATCGTCCTTGTTCTTGGATTGGTTTTCCTAATATATTTCCGCGTGCCAAAAAAGCAGAATCCCATACAGTCACAGGTAACTCAAAATTCAATTTCAGAGTTTTAGTCTGGAAATTAATGCTGAAACAGTATAAATGGCATATTTAAAACGAAAAATGTTGCTGATGTATCAAGAATGAGAAGTCAACAAATGAAATATAACTAAATTTAACAATGAAATTAAATTCATTATTTTGTATTGTCACGTTAGTATAGACGATAACTAACGCGAAGATCTCTGGCATTCGAAGCATTCATTGGCTTATGGTAATAAATATAGGTAAATACAATAGAAAACTAATGTTTATGTTACATTAAAAACAAATTACTCAGCGTAAGAAATGTTTGCCGCATAAATATCTGTTGTAGATAATCCATCAGATAAAATATATCGTAAATTATCCGTAACTTTGAGATCCATTTCAGGTAATTGAAAAGGAATGATCCTTGCTATATTTATACTGGGAACACCTGAAATAAGACTTACATAGCATTTAAATCAATTTGAATTGGACATCATTTCATTGATAACGAACCATTGAACAAAATAGGAAGAGCAACGTTGCTGCTCTTGATTATGCATTCGTTTAATTTTGGATCACTTTTGCTACATTTTTGAATAAACTCGGCTGAAAAATGAGAACATAATGCATGATAGAGATGCATCTTATTCTTTGGATTACGCTATAATAAGCTATTGAAAATTCGAGTATTACAAAACCGTACACGTTTGTGAAATCTAGCTGATGCGTTCATTTTGAAATAAAATCAGTATTTATTTTTCATGTACACCAATTAATCGTTTATTTTTTAAATAAATAATAAATGTTCACATACAAAATATTTTACATAATATTGTTCTACTTTATATTTATGTATATAATATTATATATAAATGAGTTTGAATGAAGCGAAAGAAGTCTATAAGGATAGAATTGACAGACACGCTCGCAGCTTAAGTATTCGACTAGCATTATGGTGTTTCAGTGTCGAATTGGGAATGAAATCAGTTTCATAATGCTATTTTGCAAATGTATTTACAATTTTAACATGTTGTTATAATTATACATGAATGCCTGTAGCTTATACGTTACTCTAGTACTAATTTAACTTAAATGGATTAGCTGTGATATGCGCCGCCAGTACTTACCGTGGCGGAATCAAATTTGTTTGATATAGTATCCATCCAAATCAAATATCTAATAATGTATTGCAAATGCTTCATTATGATTGACCATTATAGTAAAAAATTTAGTTAATCTATTACTATTGTTAAAATTACATATTGGGAATATTTTTATAGCATCATATGATATGTTATTCAGTAAAAAATAGTTGAAATATTTTCTATGAATTTTGGATTTTATATACCATATAAATATGTACTACACTGATATTTGTTTAAACATCGTCGTGTAATTATATATTTAATTTTAATGAAATTTCTAGAATGGTTGTTTTCTCCTGATGTCAAATTAAAAGTTTGGTATAAATAGGAAACAATATTATATACCGTTTACATAGTAAATTCGGTAATTTTAATACTTTTAAATATGTTTACATCTTGCGGGTGTGTTTGTGCAACTATTTGAAAAGCTGCCATTTAAATGATTGAAAATGATAATTTGGATATCAGTAAATTACAAATCAAAATTCACATGCAACTAACAATTGTATATCGAAAATCATTCAATATGATTGCTATTGCGGTATGTGCAAAACCAATATTAACTATTCCATTACCCAACAATGACTTCTATCCCTTTGTAATATTTAGTATAAAAATTACTACTCACGTAATTGACCAGCAACAGCATTCAACCCCAACACTGCAATTACTAGAAAAAACTGTGTATTATACATGTCGGCTTGAGACACCAGCAAATTTAATCAAGAGCATTTTGTTATGATATATATATGTAAGAAAACTTATATGTAAATATCTGTTAGCCTTCAATAAATTCGATGAAAATTATGATTTATTATGTATAAATAATAAAAGAAAATATCCATGTATTACACTGAACTTTCTTCTACGCATTTTGATTAGTTCATGTCATATTTATATTATTTTTCTTATTTATAATATTTTGTTAACCTTTGGAACACTTTTATGATTATAATAAGAACCATTAACAAGAGTTAATGTTATATTATTCTTATTATAATCATTTTCGCATAAATCGTATCAATTTTGTCTGTCAATTGTTTAACAGAAACACAATATAGATAGAAATATATTTAGTGAAAAAGTGCTCCAAAGGTTAACAAAATATTATAAATAAGAAAAATACTATAAATATGATATGAGCTAATCAAAATGCGTATAAGAAAGTTCAGTGTTTTACATGGCAGATATTTTTCTTTTATTATTTATAAATAATAAATCACAATTTTCATCGAATTCATTGAAGGTTAACAGATATTTACATATAAGTTTTCGTATATATATATATCGTAACAAAATACTCTTGATTAAAATTGCTGTAGTGTCCAAGCCGACATGTATAATACACAGTATTTTCTAGTAATTGCAGTGTTGGGGTTGAATGCTGTTGCTGGTGAATTACGTGAGTAGTAGTTTTTATACTAAATATTACAAAGGGATAGAAGTCATTGTTGGGAAATAACATTTTTAATATTTCTCTTGCACATACCGCAATAGCAATCATATGGAATGATTTTTTATATATAATTGTTTGTTGTATGTGAATTTTGATTTGTAATTTACTGATGTCTAAATTATCATTTTCAATTATTTAAACGGCAGTTTTTCAAATAGTTGCACTAACACACCCGCAGGATGTAAACATATTTAAAAGTATTAAAATTACCGAATTTATTATGTAAACCTATTTATTTTTCTATTTATACCCAACTTTTAATTAGACATCAGGAGGAAAATAACCATTCTAGAAATTTCATTAAATTCTTAGTCTAGTCCATACTTATATGGTATATAAAATCCAAAATTCATAGAAAATATTTCAACTATTTTTTAATATATCATACGGTTGCTATAGAAATATTCCCAATATGTAATTTTAATAATAGTAATAGATTAACCATTTTTTTTACTATAATGGTCAATCATAATGAAGCACTTGCAATACATTATCAGATATTTAATTTGGAAGGATACTATACCAAACAAATTTGAAGCCGCCACGGTAAGTACTGGCGGCTCAAATCACAGTTAAGCCCTTAAAGTTAAATTAGTACTAAAGTAACGTCTGCAGGCATTCATGTATTATCATAACAACATGTTAAAATTTTAAATACATTTGCATAGTAGTATTATGAAACTGATTTTATTCCCAATTCGACACTGATACATCACAATACTAAGTCGAATACTTCAGCTGCGAGCTTGTCAGTCAATTCTATCCTTATACACTTCTTTCGTTTCATTCATACTCATTTATATATAATATTATATATTATTTATTATATATAAAAAATATAAAGTAGAACAATATTATGTAAAATATTTTATAAGTGTACATTTATTATTTATATAAAAAAAAAGATTAATGGTGTACATGAAAAATAAATACTAATTTTATTTCAAAATGAACGCATCAGCTAGATTTCATAAACGTTTAAAGTTTTGTAATACTCGAAAATAGCTTATTATAGTCTAATCCAAAGAATAAGATGCATCTCTATCATAAATTATGTAATTTTTTTTTTCAGCTGAGTTTATTCAAAAATGTAGCAAAAGTGATCCTATACTAAACGAATGCATAATCAAGAGCAGCAATGTTGCTCTTCCTATTTTATTCAAAGGTTCGTGAAATAATGTCCAATATAAATTGATTTTAATGTTATGTAAGTCTTATTTCAGGTGTTCCCAGTATAAATATAGCAAGGATCATTCCTTTTCAATTACCTGAAATGGATCTCAAAGTTACGGATAATTTACGATATATTTTATCTGATGGATTATCTACAACCGATATTGAGACTGCAAAAATTTCTTACGCTGAGTAATTTGTTTTTAATGTAACATAAACATTAGTTTTCTATTGTATTTACCTATATTTATTACCATGAGCCAATGAATGCTTCGAATGCCTTAGATCTTCGTGTTAGTTGTCGCCTATACTAACGTGACAATACAAAATAGTAAATTTAATTTTATTATTAAATGTAGTTATATTTCATTTGTTGACCGCTCAAACATTTTTGACGCACTACATGCTATTTTAACTTATATTTCTTTTTGCTTCAAATAGTTGTTTTAAATAGTAAAACTATAACGTAAAATTTCATAAGTAGATTATATAATTTTAACATTGACCGTTTTGATTTTTTATTCTATCATGTTTATTCATTATCAAAAAACACTTCAAGCCACCCGCTCGAATAGTTTTTTATTTACTAGTGTTACTATTAATAGTTGCCATTACTAAAAGAAACTATAAATACAACATTATTGGCGGGTTTTAAAATAAGCCATTTTATTAACAAAATCATGTTAGTTTGTTAGAAGTTATATTTCTATAACAAAATTTCAGACCATAAAGCGTAATAATACACTACAGTAATGCTTAGTTCACTTTCATATCAATTACTACATATATTTAAATTTGTAGAGCAAAACAAGTTATATAATAAATAATTATTTCTCCATCGAATATCGACAAAACAAACAAAACATAGTGACGGCAAAATTACCGGTCAAATTACTACGCTTATCCCGCAAGGAGCTTCTTTACATTCTTGATACCCGTCAGCAACCTTTTTAGTTTTAAATATGCTATTTATACTGTTTCAGCATTAATTTCCAGAATAAAACTCTGAAATTGAATTTTTACTTACCTGTGTCTGAATGGGATACTGCTTTTTTGGCAAGCGGAAATATTTTGGGAAAACGAATCCAAGAACAAGGACGATTGAAACTTACATTCTGTAAGTATTGATTGATTGACTTAAAATGATTAAGCTTGTTATTGATTTATTTGTCCTTATTGCAGGCTTGTCCTAAGTATTTTGTATAAACCTAATTAATCGTTATAATTGTTTATAGATGAGTTACAGTTCAACTACACAGGACAATTTGAAATTAAAGATATTGACGGTCAAGACTATATGCAATTTACGTCTGGGGATGCGATAACAATGAGCAAATCCTTCGATATGCTACATTTTAATCAGAATAGCGTTGGAAATAAAATATCTGGTAATGAATCAAATATTTTCATTTATTATGTGGCGTGAAATATTTACCTGGTTCGACGATAAATAATCATAATTTCATATTTTGAAACATCCTTAAACTACTATTTCCTTTAGGTATACAAAATGCTTTTTATAGCCACACATATTTCAACAGTCAGTTATATCTGTAGTAAATATATTAAGTATATCTGTTTTTTTTTTTTAAATGTATCACTAACAAGTCTTTCACTGTAAATAAATATAGGTTCTCAGTTATTTCAACGAAAATTGAAAACCGGTTCAATTATAATTTTTAAAATAATCATATCTTTTTTATAGATGCACAACAGAAAGAATTCTTGAAAATCAGCAAAGCAATTATTCTACCAGTTCGAGAGCAAGTCAAAAAAATTGGTAGTGGATTGGTAGCGTCAATATTAAACATTGTATTAAAATTGGAACCGGAATCCGTAGTGTTCGATCCGTAAAATATCAAATATGGTCAATTTCATAAATCGTTTCAAAGGATAGTACGATAGTGTTAGATGATTTATAATATGCTAAACAAAACATTGCTTATAAAATAAATATGCTTCTAAATATGCAATATCTTTTATTCTTCTACAATCCTTTTAAACATTGAATACATTCAGAAATATTATATACGAACAAGTAAATATCTGCTCATTAATAAAATAAAATATCCGCAATGGCTTGCATTGAACTTTCTTATACGTATTTTGTTTAGATAACAGGAATATTCAAATACAAATTTTAAATAGTTCAGGAAAATTTAATTTTTAAAATAAACTAAAAACCTATGTGCAATACATATCATGTCTATTCCTATTGCATGGGATGGCAGGAAACTGTTTACATTTTCTCTCACCTTGACAATCATTCGCCATTAAAACTCTATCCTAACTTACTTCTTTCGCTTCATTCAAATTCTTCATAAATGCTCCTGTATTCCGCTTGATTACCACTTTTCTTTTATACAATTAATTCTCAATCATATTTATTCACTTATTTTACAAATTTATAATATTTTACTTACCTTTGAAACACTTTTAACAAAATATATTCCTTAAAATAGATATTAAATGTCAAATGAAGTAAAAACACTACTTACAATTAGTCAACAAACAAAATGTTAAAATGTATGAAAATTTGTTTTAGAATAATTACTGCCAAAAGCTAGTGTAATTATTAATACAGCCTGAAATAGCGGAAAAACAAACGATTTACACAAATATCATTAGTAACTGTTCTCATTTCGCTACCAAGAGAGGTATTGAAAACCAGTTGAATTTTGAATGAAATCCATGACGTCATGTCAAATTTAAAAAACGAATCCAATTGATAGTAATATTGTTTTTGAGCGAGAGCCTATTGTGTGTTAATAAATTGTTTCTTCATTTACTTGCAGCAATTCCGATTAATTTTATGAAATATAAAATAAAGAATCATTTTCACAAATTGTATTTCTTGATTTAATAGTTAATAATGTTGTTATTTATATTATAAACGAATGTCAATATTTTTATTATTATTCGAAATATTTTAAAGTAATTAAAGTTGATAAAATAATAATTTATTGATATAATCTATTATTATATGGCAATAAAACAAGTAAATATAAAAATAGTTTTGCACTTAGCAAACTTTGATTACGTTAAAACTTTACTAAATTATATCTTTCAATAAATTAAAGATATTTCTAATCAGTTTTTTTTACTATGTTATTTTTAAGATTATTTATAGGTTTTTCTTTTGAAAATGTTATTAATTTTTTTATTAAATATAGAATACTGCATCGTAATAGCAAAGAATACAAAATTAATATAATGAGTTTTCAATGACTTTCATGGTCAAAATATTTCTTTTATCAGAATCTTTATTATATTATTGAATTGCTATATTATGTTTCATAAATTTTTATTCTACTAAAATTCTTTCTATTAAAAGCGTCAAAATAATTTCTTTACTATAGTTTATACCAAATTTTTCTTATCGGTTTTTACTTTCTTATACGCAGTATAAGTATGTATTGTAATCATGAAAAATTTCGATCTCGAGATTTTAACGGAAATATACGTTTTAACCTACCCTGAATCGATTCCGACAATTTTTGGAATGACATCTGTTTCTGTGTGTGTGTGTGTGTGTGTGTGTGTGTATGCTCTCTACAGCCTAAATGGTTGAAGTTAAAATTATGAAACTTTAAACTTAAGATTTGCATATTCTTGGGGTGTGCACCTTCTATATTTGAAAAAATATTCAAAGAGGTAGTGCCAGTTTACTCTAGTCATTTTTTGCAGTTTCTGCAATTACTCAAAAATGGTTACAGTTATTCAAAAATTGTATGGAAAAAAAATTAAAGGTATTCATATTTCGCACAACTTTTGTTTGAAATTTTTTCCAAAAATTCCAAGATAATGGCTATTTAAATTTCTTCTTATTATATTTATTTATATATAAATCGTCTCATTTGCGCCTGTCAGTTGTTTAACAAAATAGACTTAAATAATTTGATGTTTGACATTTAATATTTATTCTATGAAATATATTTAGTGTAAAAGCGATCTAAAGGTTATAACAATTATTATAAATTAGTAAAATAATGAAACTACAATGTGATTTAACCCAAATGTGTATAAGAAAGTTCGGTGCATGACACTGCAGATGTTTTTTATTTAATATCGGATTTGAAATTCAAGCAAATATAATTTAGCATTCATTCCGACAACTCAGAATAGCTTCAACTACGATCTCGATGAGCGCAAAAGGCTGTTCTCATCACCATTGTACAATATGCATACTATTTATGTTCTTGTTTCTTTTTTACTTTCTTATACGTAGTATAAATAAGTATGATAATTATCTTTAGAAATATACCATATGAATTGCTATTGATTTGAGGTAGATCGCATTCGATAAATTTTATTTATAATCAAATTTTAGAAACGTTTTTATTTACGATGAATATTTAAATAAACATTTATTATGCTTTTAGAAATGTTATTCTTCTATAAAAAGATATTAAACATGTAATATTTGAATATATATTATTTATTGAGAATAATTAATTTGGATACACACTTAAAAATATCAGTATAGAGTGCAGTATATTTTTTATGGTAAAAACAGTTGTTCAAATGGAATCGTTCGTAGTACATTGTTTATTGTTGAATTAACTATTTCGAATGCAGCATATCTTGCATCTTCTTTCAAATGATCTACTATACCTTGAGATATCTTAAGAAATTCTGTATGTTGCTCATCTATAAAAAAAATAAACAATTTTATGAACTTTATATTCTTATCTGCTTTCACTTGATTTATCAACTGTTTGAATTGCGTATACAATTCTTTACGAAATTGATAATTTAAATTTGTTTACCTGACATCGGAGCACCAACACTTTCTTGTTCATGAGGAGCAAAATTAAAATTTGTAGTCAAAGATGAAGATTCTCCATGTGTCATTTGTGCACACTCTATTCCATCTATGGTCAATACTGTATAATCAGCTTCATATTTGAAATCAATGTCAACTAAAAAATTAAACACGTACGTCAATTAAATAGCACCTACATAATAAAACTATTTTAATTTCAAAATTTTCAATTTTATCATAATGTACTTACAAAAAGTGAAATTTGCACGACCTTTTTCTTGAACTTCTGCACCTAAAACAGTTCCTGTTGCTAAGAAAGCAATATCCCAATCCAGAATAGATGCTTCAAAATCCATAGTTACATGTTGAGACTCAAAATTCCATCTAAAATAAGTAGATGTAATTTTGTTGTTGATATTTCATTAATAATTAATCTCTTACGTCGCCTTGGTTACTCTAAGATCTTGGGATGCAAAAGAAGTGCCGTCGGATAAAAGAAAATGTAATTCTGGTGATACTTGGTAATCAAATGTAGGTAATTGTAGTTCTTCAAATACAGGAATATTCGATTCACTCACACCTATAATGAATATTATGATATGAACGAGTAAAAGAAAAGTTTACAAAATTTTTGTTTACCTGCTAAGAGTATAGGTAAAGCTTTATTTGCATTATTAATAATGCACTGTTCTATGTCAGGATCGCTTTGACTACATGGTTCAAGATAATCAGCTGAAAATGAATAGACAATGAGTTACACTTGCCATAAAAAAATTGTTATGAATTAAATTTTGAATTACAAATTTACATTATTAACATAGAAATGTTTTTAAAACAATGATTAAATAGGATCGTGTCATCTTTTCATTTAATAATAGATTAAAATACATAATCTTTAACATAACATTGTGGACTAAATTTTTCTGATTAACATGGCAAAATTGTAAAGAAGTCGTTATAAACTGTATTTAAAAAACTATTAGATTAAAAATTATGATCTTAGTGTACTATTGTGATCCATATACTCTTATCGCTACTTGTAATTGAAATCATTAACTCGTTTCCTTTCGGTAAAATTAATGTACTAAAAATATTAGTTATTCCGCCGTCCAATATTAATCGATCAATTGCTTATTTGTTTCATAAAACAAAACAAAAATAATCATCTATCTTATTCCACGAAGGTGTTTCTACCGCATACAATAAATAAGTTGTTTAAGTTTGGTTAGGTCATATCGTAGCTTCTATATTGTGTTAACACAACTGCCAAAATACATTGGTTATTATTCCTGGCATTTTTGTCATTGCCACTAACGTCCCCGATTATTTCGTTCACGAATAATAAAAGCTTGACCTTGAAAATTATATATAATGTGTTGAACGTGATTACTTAGACTTATGCCAGATAGTTTGTCGCGGTAAATATATTTTTGAATGAATCTAAGTCGAAAGATTTCTAATTTTTGTTTTTATACTAAGTCTATACAAGTACTTATTTGGCAACTTGAATCATGAAAAAATATATTTAATAGAATATAAGCAAATATCTTCCGCGGACAATTCCTGCAAATTACAACGTCTAATAGTTACGAAATAGCCTATAAAGTATAAATTGTTTCAAATAATACTTATGCAACAAATATAATGCTCCTTTAAATAACGATTGCTTCACCATACTATTAAAAAATTGAAAAATAATATAATAAATATTTATTATTTTGGCCATTATTCCGATTTTTTTACCATTCCATTTTTTTTTTTATTTGTCTGAGCACTTATAAGTTACATACATTTATAATAGACTATAAATTGTATACCAAACAACTTATGATAAACAACACAAGATTATAATAAGAAAAAACATTGTTAATACATTTATAACAAACATATTACTAAATTACTAAATATATCATGTAGAAATTTGATATGTAAAAAGACTGCCTATTGCTCATGACGTATACATACACCGACAAATTTGTTTGATGGAGATAATTATTTTGTTTTACTCATTTGTTAATTGTTCGTTAGAGAACCTATTTTGTAGGACTACTCTCAAATTGATGAGATATTTATTAGTTAGTATAATTTATTAGTATAATTATATTCAAACATTTTGCATTAAAATAATGATTTATACAATTTTGCCCTCAAATATTTAAATTTTGGTACAACCTAATATTTACCTATCGTTTACGGAATAATTTTAAATAAAGAAAAATGGAGCATATTGGTAACATTGATGAGGCATGGAATATACTTGAATAATTATTTATTTATATATATATATATATATATATATATATATATATTTACTAAAATATCGATATCTTTCAAAGAGTATCATTCAATACGCCGATACAATTGACAGAACTCTTCTAACGAATATATTTATCAGAATTACCGAGATATATACTAATAATAATAAAGATATTTTGTATATTCCCTTGGTAGCAATATATTACTCACTGACCTACCTATCATATGTAATATAGTATGAGCAACAATTTTATGAAGATACTTACGAAATTGACCAAAAGCTAGCTGGAGCATTGCCGCTGCCAGTAATATAAACAAATACTTCATATTGAATATTGTAATTAGGTTCGGGACAGTCACAAACTACACTGTACTGAAACTATTATTTCTAAAGCTATTTATATATATTGCCATTTGTATTTATAGCATTGAAACTGCCATATAGGTAATTGTTTAGATGCAAATATATTTTGCGTTATGAATTACACCATTAAGTTATTGTTCATTATAATTAATCTTTTCTGAAATCTACCGTTGTGTGAAGGAACGTATTTTTTTTTTTTTGTACTTTTGCTGTCTCGTTATGAAATTAATAATACATAATAAATTATAACTATAAGCAAATATCAAATGATAAAATAATAGCACATTATTTTTATTTTTAATTATTGGCTCATTCAAATATATATGGTTTTACCCATAAGTGAATTCAGCAATGAAAATGATCATATATATATATATATATATATATATATATATATATATATATATATATATATATATATATATATATATATATATATATATATATATATATATATATATATATATATATATATATATATATATATATATATATATATATATATATATATATATATATATATATATATATATATCTGTCTCCTATTTTTGAAAATAATTCAATAATTTCATACCATAAATGCAAGTTTACTCTAGTCATTTTATACCGTTTTCTTCAATAACTCCAAATTTTGCACAGAATATTTTTCAAAAAGTGTCCTTGATAAAAGTAAATCGCAATTGCAAATTTCTTTATGTTGACATATTGACGTAGGCATAGGAAACTGTGTCTGTCAATAATATATATTGTAAGTAATATATTTAGTGAAAAAGCATTTCAAAAGTTAGTAAAATATTATATATAGTATGTGTAAATATTTTGATTGGTTATAAATTCTTTTGAAACCTATAAAACGTTCGGCGATAATAATTTCTTTGTTAGAGTAATAAATAATCACATTTTCTCGAATGTTTAAAATTTTATATTTTAACATCCTGCTTAACTAATCAAAATTAACCTGCTACTTATAAGAAAGTTCAGTGTATTTTGTGGTATACCTAAACTTATGTAAATTAAAAAAAAACAATATTATATTTGCAATTTATATACAATCTACATTCGTGCGAAGTGATCTATTGAATTTTTTATATAATGTTAATTTTTGTTTTTGCGTCATGAAATAAAGAATAAATTATAAATATAGTCATAAATAACAAATGTTGAAATTTTATTTCAGTTTCTATACAAAGAGTAAAAATAAATTATTAAAATAGAAATTATTATTATGTAAAAAATAGCCAAATAACTTATCAACATCAAGGTGAGTCATCTACTAGAAATATTCTTTTATATTTGAGCTAACAAAACATAAATTGTCCTAATGTTCTAACGTAAGCGGTTTTAATATTAATTTTAAAAAATACTAATACTACGCCAATATAAATAATGGACAATTGACGTTCTAATGTATGTCTGATGACAATTTCACTTGTCATTTAGGACAATAAACACCAGCACACAATCACAAAATTCGACAACAGATGGCAGGAAAACCTGCTCTTATAAAATAAACACACTGTTGGTTGGGAGGGTGTCTTCTATCAACAAACCATTGCATTATAATGGCTTTAACCATAAAATTTAACACCTAAAATGTTTTGCAGGGTTGGGGGATCTCATGTATTGTTGTACCCTCGCACATCACGCTAAATATCATTTGGCGCGGGTACTCTTTCTAGGATATGGACAACCATATTGGAGCAAAAGAGATGATATATGTATATGGGTGTATTAAACCTGCTTGCTAATTGTGAGAATCATGAATATATACATTTTTAATAGGGGCGGATGGTCCATGCCATGTTTATCCCGTATGATTTGATGGGCGTTGGTAGTGGTACTGTATGGAACGTATTATACTAATCTCGTTATTTTTTCAAATTGATTGCGCAGTTTTTGATTGGAATATATTGGATTTAGTTTTGTTTGTCATCATTGAAGTTTAAAAATTAACAATTTTCGTTTCTGTTTTCATTTGCTATTGTTCTTAATTGTACCAGCATACCATAAATTGTAATATTTACTGTAAAATTAATAAAAACCGTATCACAAACCACATTCAAATATCCGCAATATCATACACTGAACTTTCTTATACGTATTTTGTTTATATACGATTTTCTCAAATTTTTATATTTTACTAATTTATAATATTTCACTAACCCTTGATGCACCTTATCGATAAATATTTTGCTTAAAATAAATATTAAATGCCAAAGATATCATTCCAAAAATAGTCAGACTTGATTCAGGGAAGGTCAAAAGGTATATTTCCGTTAAAATATAGAGATTGATTTTTTTTTATGATTACAATACTCCGCATAATAAAATAAACTCAGTTTTAGGAAAGAAAATTTATATTTAAAAAGATAAAAATACAGAAATATGAGTAAGAAACCATTACTAATTAGGCAAAAACTTATGTTATATCCAAAGAGTCGCCCACAAAGAAATTTTGGTGTTTGAAGTAATCTTTGGGCAATATTATGAAGACCTCAAGTAATCAGAGAAAACTTTAAGAAATTCTTATACCATCTAGAGCATACACGGATAAATTGAGGCTCAATTGAATATGAAAATGTTGAATTATACAGTAAAGTACAAATGTAAAAAAAACTGCACTATTTTGTGGACGAATTAAACTTTATTCTTTTTTGTTTCCGATCAGTCCGCAAACCCACTCCACTGGTATTATAGTGATTGTGAACAACGTCCAATTATACTTGTACTAATATTTTTACAAGTTATTAGCTTATGCATCAGCTTTTGATAAAACTAGAGGGATGTAGTGGGGGCGGTTGTTATGCCATCAGAGGGGACTTAGTAATGCAATTACACTGAAATACAATTATTTATTCTCTATGTACATGACTACGCATTGGTTAAATGGATTATGCAAGTCTAAACACTATAACTGCACCAGAGAACATTTATATTGTAGGTATGTGTACAAATCCGCGATTTTCGATTGCTTAACGGCATTGTTCATGTTATGTATTAATGTATTATTATTTATGCTACAATAAATATTTTGGTGATATTAGATATTTTATAAATATCCTCAATGGCTTGCACTGAACTCTTATACGTATTTTGTTTACGAATTTATAATATTTTGCTAACTTTTTCACTAAACATATTTCTTACGATTGATATTAAATATCAAATTTCAAATTATTTGAGTCTACTTTGTTTTTCTGTTAAACAATTAACAGGCACAGTTGATACGATTTATGTAAAAATAAAGGAAATAAAAACTAATTTAAATAGTACTTTTCTTAAAACCAGTACACATTTTTAAAAATTCAAACAAAAGTTTCTTGATTACTATACTTACTTATACTGCGTATAAGAAAGTAAAATAACTAGAGTAAACACGCACTTCCGGTTTTATTTAAATAGGAAGTTTTTTTTACCAGTATTTTCAAATCTTAAGTTTATAGTTTCATATAAAAAATAGTCTGAATCGATTCATGGAAAGTTCAAATGTATATTTTCGTTAAAATCTCGAAATCGAAATTTTTCATGATTACAATACAAACAATAGACATCATCATCGCCAGTTCATTTCAAGGGATATGGCATGTAGCAAGTAGTAGTACTGTAACTATTAGTAAGTACTATTTAAAAATTCTTAGTATTTAAATAGTCTTTTTGTTTTAATACTGGTCACCGCTCTGGGTGCCATATTGTTTAAAACATCAAACCAGTATGAGATAAATTTTAATAGATCACCAGTGCCACATAAAGAACACCATGCAAAACAAAATAAAAAAACACGAGCAATAAACGATCGGTAGGTATCTACAAACAAATTTTCCAATTTGATACGGCTAACATATGGGGTGGGTACCAAGGGTACAAATTGGTCGTATAAAATCACCCCATAACCGCACGGGTTGATGTGCCGTAAGTGGCGTGTCGCTTCTAACTCCCCTGTTCCTCTTGTTCAGGGCCGTATTTTGCAATTTACGAAGTCAAAATAAACTCTGAAAATTATGTCACATCTCACACCTCTATATCACTAAATATTCAATTAATTCTATTTAGAAGTAATATCTGTTATATTCATAAATCTGAACTTATTAATTAGTCTACAAAATGGGCTTAAGTCTAGACTGCATTGCATTTTCATATTAAATTTTTTTCTTACATAATTTGAAGGTGTCCAGCATAAATATAAACATTCATTTAATTACTCCTATTAATTTTATTAAAATGAGTACTGCCATTGTTGACCACAAGTTGCTAACATATTTTACTATAAACGCGCACACTTACAAATTTAAAAATGAGCATGTCTTAGAAACGTGTTATATTTTTATTTCGGGAATATAATAGGTCCAGTTCAATTATATATTGATACTTCAATCTTTTCTATAAATCTCTATTATATTTTTATAAGTAATATTTTTGGATGCATATACATAAATTAAAAAACGTAAAAATATCTTTCAGAAATGTTAAAAATAAATTATAACCTACAGATTGGTAATATAAAAGTTACTCTTATAAACAAACAAAAAAAATAATATTGCGGAAAGTAATGCATGTAATTACAATCACCCTGTAATTTTAGTAAAGCTAACACCTGCTACAACCATTCTAAACCGAAATCCGTTTCTGTTCATTCATCCACCATCCTTCAAATACCCCTTACATTACGTACAATACAATGACACACATACGCATGCGTTGTTATGTCACCCTCTGCCCCTTCTGTTAGCATGCATCTATACCAAGAGTGGATACATGTGCCGACAAAGTGCTATAAATTAGTTTAATTGCTGTCATCAGACCGGGCTTAATCTGCAGCCGTGTTTCCGTACATCAGTCGCTGATTAAATTGTAGAAAACTTCTGTACTACCCTGCGTGTACTTCTCGATGTTATATAAGAACGAACCATTTTCTCTCGCTCGCACTTAATGATAAATGGACCCAGGGGTGAAGGAAAGTACTTAGTTGGAACCACACAAATCGAACACTGCGAGTAATCGATTTTATAAGTTTTAATTGTACCAAAAAAATATTGCTGGCCTGATAAAACCTAATTTTCCAAATTAAATAATCTTCCCTTCCATTGATGTGACAAAACATTCTTTCAAATGTTGACTAACTGTCGTCATTTGATTCTATCCTAACACGCTTCTATCGCTTCATTCAATTCTTCAAATTTTTCACACACGCTCTTGCGTTCCGCTTCTTTCACACAATTCATGCTCAACTATATTTATCCACTTATTCCGAGGACGACGTCGCATTCTCACACGATTCATCCCGCCCACGTAAATCTTTTTTTTGTCAATTTTTCATTCGCCTTCTTTCAATATGACCATACCATATTATTTAACTTGACCTATTCTACGTACGACATTTTTTACAATATAGCACTGCTCCCACGTATTTTAAGTTTTATATTTCATAATTTCTTTTATCTAAACTGATCTACTCCGTATAAGAAAGTCAATTGTAAGACACTACAGATGTTTTATTTTTATTATATTAATTATAATGTTTTAAATGAAGTATTTATTTAAACGTGTATTATGCTTTAATAAAAAATCTAGTCAAACCATTATCACGCCACTTTCGATAGATCCCATAAATAGTTTTATTTAGTAATATCATTACTATAGGTACTTTTATTGCTGAGCAGTTTAACAACATGCATGGCATATCTGTTATGGTTTAGTATAGGACCTGAGAGCAAACCTATCAATTTCAATTCAATGTATAAAAATCCCAAATTATATTTAAATTTTATTAATTTAGTTGTACTAAAACGTCGAAACATGATTCAAAGTATAAATCTTTACATTTTAAATTACTTTGCTTTATTGAATATTACATTACATACTTATAATCAAAGAGTACATTATTTGTTTTATATACGTGTATAAAAATATTATTTTAAAATAAATATTCTTGCCTTATAATATTTTTAATAAATGACTATATTCATTATATTGTGGATATGTTATTTCATCACTATAGCTGCCACTATAGTCGTCGACTATACCAATAGGGCCTAAAGGTACGTAATGAAGTTGATGGATTTCATGTGAATCTCCGCTACTGCTTTCACTGCTGTGATGTGGCTTTGCAATTACCATTGCAACACAAACAACCAAAATATATAACTAAAATTAGAAAATGTATAACTTTTAGAATCTTTTATATGAACCTCATCATAATTTCATAAATTATTCTAAAGACACACGCTCGGTTATGTATTATTCATCTACAATTTTACCAACATATAAGTAATATAAAGTAACATATAGTAATATTAAATACTTACGAGTTTCATTTCTATTATTTATTATTTGGATACACCTTACAAATTATAATGATATTTGATGAATGTTCGTTAGTATATATAGCAATTTTTATTTATTATTATTTTGAGTGATTTTAGACCTTTGATAATCTATGGTTAATTAGAATCACATTAATAATCCATTAAGTGTTAGTAATAATGTAGTTTGCTTTGTTTTATCCAAGGCAATGGACTCGACTGATTACAACTGAATTTAATATACAGAGAAATATCATATTAGTTTTATTTTACAGTTTATTATAAATTTATAAACAACACTCACAAAAATGTATTCCTTTAGTCATGGAAAATATTTTGTTTATTAGTACAACCAAACAGATATTTATGATTTACATATGCTCATTCGTTCTGAATTTTTCTAATGTATTGTCAAGCAATTCTCTGTTCTTCTATTCTATTACCTAATACTTTAATTGTAAAGTATTCTCTAATAAAAGTTATATAAAATAACTATAATAAAAGTTTGTCGAGAGTAAATTGAGAATGTTTGCTAAAAATGTGATTTTTAAAGTAATTTATTGTGTACAATAAAAAGAGACATAAAGAGGAATCCGTAGACGTAGATCACATCAAGTGATATGTAGCATACGTAGAGTGAATGATGGTCAAATGAAATGGTTAGGAGATGTTGAAAGTATGTCGAATGAATTGAAAGGTTTACGAAAATGGTTTTTATAACAGACATATAAATAGAGATTAAGCGTTGATTTGCAATATTTAATAGTATAATTAGATTAAATGTAATAAATTAAATTAAATATGTATGTCAAATATCTATGAATATGCAGATGTTAGATATTTATGCATATATTGCTTCTTATATATTTTTTTAAATTTGAAGTATCATATTTCCAAATACATGTTGCTACTGGTTTGACAGAATTTATAATAAGGGCATTGTTATATGTCAAAGTATTAAGTATGCTGATACGTAGAAACATAAAAGAAAAATTTGAATATGTTCGATTTGCATATAAAACCAATGTGGTTACATCATAAAACGAAGAAATACGATAATCCATTTAGCAAGATTGCAAAAATGCATTTAAACCATATGAGAGATAATGTTGGGGTGATCATATGCAGTGCACTGGAAATGATACAGTGAAATAAACAAGGGTCGTGCCAGCACAACACCTCATCCGTGACATCTGCTCCTAATTTCTGCATTTACTGGCTTATTTACGGCATTTGCCAACATATTTGCTCATATGGCAGTTAGAAAATTTTTACTACTATTTTTCACGGGTTCGTAAACATTAATGGTAATATTTCAATTCAAGTTACATGAGCTAAATCCCATTTACTTTAATAGTTTTTTTTCCGTAATTGCAGTTTTTATTCATTTAACAATTTATTAGTTATTTTCTTTTATTTAGTTAAAAGCTTGAATAACTAGCACCTGTGAAAAGACGCATACGAAATTATTTTATATTTTACATGATCCTTGTCAGTATATAAATTTCTTTAATTGTCTATCATCGTCAATTGTTAACTAAATAAAGCGACCACATATTACAATACTATTGATCTCTGTGTTTACGAAAACAGATACTGTAGCCCAGGTTTAATTAGCATTATCGGTTATTATGCTAAATTCTCAGCTCCACGCCGTAAATAAATGATTCTGATGTGCTAATTTTTAAAACCAGTTTTTTTTGCAGAAATGGTGATATATTTATTGTAAAAAGAAATATTATTTAAATTTTATGCATTGGCGTTTTTTTTTTTAATTTTTATACATATTACCATTGGGTAATTTTATTCTGTAAAAGACTAACATTACACGAGTTAAAGATCAAATCTAGAGAAGTTTACAATTTCCCAAGTAGTATTAGTCATATTTTGATACGATGATAGACGGAATTAGTATCGTTTTGTCTTACTATGCTCGTAATATTTGTTACGTTACCACGTTTATCGTTGGCGGTACTCGCAAATAAAAATGAGGCATAATTTATTTATAAAATTTTATATAAGCATGCATACATTTAGTTTATTTTATTATAATATATGTAGTTAGTATAGGGTAAAACGACCAGTTTTGGCACAGTTAAGAAAATTCTCTACTCTTTTGAGGATTAAAAAAAATATGGATAATATATTTATATAATAATTGAAAATTTTTAAAGTTTAAGTGTTTTATAAAGTAAAAAAAAAATTAAATTGTTTATTGATGTTTTAGGTAATTTTGTTCACAATTTATAATTCGATGTTAAAATGCCAGTTTTTAGACGGTGGTTGCCTTTTAGCGCACAGTCCTTTCTAGTAATAGCACGGCAAATATAGTTATAAATTTATATATTTTAGCTTGGATTTCCTAAAATTTAGGTATATATTTATAAAAAAAACACTTGCAGTAGCTTTATTTTATAAATTTTTAAATTATAGAGGTAGGTACTATACCTATCTAAAGCTAAATTTCATATTTATAAAGTTCTAAATTATAAATGTAGACAACAATATTATTCTTTATCTATAATGCAAATGATATTTTAATTAAATAATAATTTTAATCGAAATATTAAAATTACTTATAAATAGGTATATTACATCAAAATTTTCAATACTTTTCTTGCATTAAAATTTTGTGAACAATGAAAAATTGAAATCTTTTCTAGTTAGTTATTTTTTTAGATAAGAATACTTTTCATCTTGTAATTTCAGATGAAAGTATTTTTTCAAGTGTACCGGGTGGGGCAAAACAACCTCCCTAGTTTTGCAAGTGAATTAAAGAAAAAGGAGTCGAGATACAAAAAATTTATTTCAATAAAATAAAGTAGTTACATGGCCAGTTTTATCTTATGTAGTTTTAAAAATCATATCGGCCAAGTGTTGTCCTTCATTGTCTACACACTGCTGCAAGCGACTTTTGAAGTTTTGCATAACCCTTTCAAGCATTTCTTCAGGTATACGGCGAATTTCCGTGCGAATTGTCTCCTCTCAGGGGGAACATTTCATTCAAAACCAGCATTGATGCCCGCGCTGTGTGGGCTGTGGCTTCCCCCCGTCCTGCTGAAACCAGACATTCTCGAGACCAAGTTCTTTAAGAGCAGGGGCAAAAAAATTCTGGAGCATGTTCATATAGCGCCCAGAATTGACGGTAACTGCCCAATTTCTTTCCTGTAGTAAAAGTAAGGCCCGATAATCCCTATTCGGGAAACTGCGCACCAAACTGTAACACGATCACTATGCAGAGGCTTCTCGTGGATCACCCTCGGATTGTTTTCGCACCAATATCGAAAATTTTGTTTATTTACACCGCCAGAAAGATGGAAATGTGCTGGGCGGCGATTACAGACTCCTTTTCACGTATGTATGCTTCCACGGCAAAAGCGCGCTGCTCGTTCGTCCACATTGTGTTTACGACTGAATCCTTTTGTAACCCATACACACGGCATATCTTTCTGCCGCCATTCACGCCATTCCTACCCTGTTACGACCTCTGCTAGCTTCACAATTCTCTGTTGAAACTAGGGAGGTTGTTTTGCCCCACCTGTATAAGAGGTTTTGGTTCTAATTCTTGATTTTTCACATTTCTTTTTACCCTTTTTATTAACGGTGTCATTGTTTTTACCAGTTTTCACTAAAAAAAAAAAAATTATTCAAATGAATACAAAAATAAATTAAAGGGGTTATGTTTTCGATTTTTACTTTTTATGATATAAACAATAAAGTTTCAGTATAGGTATAATGTAAATAATATACTATGTAAACTGATACATACTTTTTAAAGGTGCAGATAAAATTCGTTTTGATATAAAATATGTATAAACTTTAACAAACTCGCTTGCTTAGGTACCGTTCCACATATAGCAGCAGCGGCGCCAATATAAAAGCGCTGTAAGCATAAAGTGCTTTTATAATTGGCGCGCTCTTCAAATTTCATACTAATTAAAGAACACGTGTTTTTAATATTAAAAAATAAAAAAAAGTCAATATTCAACATTTGAAATGTTTCGATGAACTATTCATTTAGTTTATTTAACCAGGTACATATTAAAAAAATACGTTTTTCTAGTAAATATGATTGTAATTGCTTAAGCTATGGTAACCGTAAACTAACTAGAAATGGCTGTGAAAAGTACAATTTTGATATCGCTAAACAATATTCGTTTTTTTTTTAATTAATAATTTTAAAATGGACGTTCTAAAGGTTTTTTCTTGTTTAAAACTATATATAAATATTTAAATCGTTGTTATACCTACGCATTTGCACAGTTTTAAACGTATAAAACCAAGTTTTTGATACCTGTGCCATTACTAGCGATGTGCCGAAACTGGTCGTTTTACCCTATATGTATATGATAAATTCAAATAAAAAATTGTATCAAATTCCGAATAAGATTAAATGGAGTTCTATAGTTATTATCAATTGGACCCTAAAAGTAAACATATTTATAGCTGTACTAATATGCAAGTACGCTTTATTTCAAAATGTAATAAAAATAAGTTATATGATTTATTTGTTCCTAATTCGTCAATAAATTTATTTATCTATTTGGTTTTTACAATTCAATTCCACATTTTAGATATATCTAGGTATTATAAAAATATATATTCGAAACCCTTTACTCTGCATTTAGTACTACATAGTGTGAAACATACAGATTGTCTGATTGATTATTGGATTTGGTAGCAAAATATAAAATACTGAATAAAAATTGTCTGTAATAATTTTTGGATTAGCTCTTCTGCAGCAAGTGATTGTGCGAAAATTATAAATTATCCGGATTACTTATATCTATATATTCGGGCTCTTTATCAAGACTTTTTTTTTTCCTTTTATAACTCTAAGAAAACTGTATGTGCAAACTATTTATAAAATAATTTTAACAATATTCTCGTCTAATGTGTGTATAATTTTAATACATATATTAGCAACTTTTAAATATTTCTGTTATTTATTTATTTAATTGAAATCATATCATATTGTCTTTGTTGATTATTCGTTTTTTTATAATTAGATTTGCTCTTCGTAAAGCAAGTTTTACGACCACGATTTGGAAAGTGTGCTAATGTGCATTTTAATCCTTTTCGGGTGACGCGAAATTTAAATGGTTTGTTTATACGACCAATACCACTAACAATTAGCACTTACATTATACCCAGGATGCAAAAGCATCGAAACAACGACTATTCTGTATTGGCCTTGATGGAGATGATAATTGATATTTGTGTAGCTCTATAACTTCAGCGTAAAATACAGGTCGTTCGCAATTCTTTATATTTCAACACATGTATATTTTTTAAATTTCAACATATTTCGTTTACTAGAAAATGACTATTAAAATGTCTTCTTATTTTATATTTTCTATATAAATAGATAACATATTTATTTACTAATATTACTCTTTATATTTCTATTTTATAATCATCCTTTGACTTTTCTATTCATTCCCAAACAAGAAATAAGTTTACAAAGCTCATCGAATAACCAAAATGACCACAATGTTCTGCCGCGAAAGCCTCCCAAATGTACCGTAAAACTTTATCATAATTTAATTTAATTATTCGATTTTAAAAAATTATGTTATTTTATAATTTTCATAATACATTTAATATAAAAACAAAAATTTTGGAAATAGTTGTTTTCATTTTTCTTTTAATCATTTCAACAATATCTGCTAAACTTATTTAAAAAAAACATGCGTCAATCAAGACAATTATGAGGATTGTAAAACAAGCGAGTAAACATAAGCTATATACATAAGTGATATGCACAACACCTTCGAGCAAAAGTGAGATAGAGTAACATTAGAAGTAGGGTGTTGTCAGAGCAAGTATGTGCGATTGGTTGTATGGGTACTTTTATGGACCAGTACACAATGGTTACGCAGCCGGAGGGCCTTAGTTAAACGTATTAGGATATTAAATTACCATGACAATGCGGCAATCAGCTTTAAGGGGGCACCCGTCCTGTGTGACTGAGATAGAATGAGTATGGTGATAAATAAACGGTAAACATTAAGCCCTTTTGGCCACAGTGGTGACGCGGAGGACCGTTCTGCCATCAGGGGAATTGCTTGAATAATTATGTTATATACCTCACACTGTGCTTTTGTTATTACAAACTTTCTTATATTAATTTTTATTATTTTTATTGTTATGAATTTTTTATACAAATACTATAAATTTAGGATTCCAACGAGTATCATAAGTAGATTTTACAAACAAAATATCTTGTATTTACGTAATAATCATAAGTTTTGATTGATTATTGTTGCAAAATAAAAATATCACTAGTATTGGACCTCGGTAACGAGATATTGTAATCATAACTGCGTATAAAATAAAAGATTATTGAATTATTTTGTTTATGTTGATTCCTATAAAAAATCATAGGTATAAAACGAAGAAGAGAGTAATAAAATAAAAGTAAATATATATATTTTTTAATTTCAGGTTGTGGTCCCGGACATGCACTATTAGGAAAAACACGCCGACCACGCACAGCTTTCACCTCACAACAACTTCTGGAACTCGAGAAACAATTTAGGCAGAACAAGTATTTGTCAAGACCGAAACGTTTCGAAGTTGCTACGAGTCTCATGTTAACAGAAACACAGGTAAATATATCTTACCATAAGACTAGCATGTCCAGCCATAAGCCCACTCATGATTGATGTTCTATAAACATTAAAATTATATTACATAAAACCGCGTTTATACTATCTTGTAGTAGTATTATAAGTAAAAAATGACATTGAACATTTAATGGCTAAAATACACACCTGTTTATGTCATAATTCTTTAATTTCTTATAATTTACCACTATCAATAACTCTATATGCAAAATTATAAATTTTATGTGATTTCTTTAATGCGTATTTTTTTACGATTAGATTTCAATATTCTATTTTAATGATTGGTCCGTAGCACGGACAAGCTACTATGCCTGTATTAGCTTGCTATTTGTGTGATATTTTGCGCTAATACAGGCTTAGTAGCTTGTCCGTGCTACGGACCAATCATTAAAATAGAATATTGAAAACTAATCATTAAAAAAATCGATCAATTTTGGTATTAATTGTGGCACAAAGATTTAGAAATGATATTTATGTTTTCCTTAAATTATGACAAAAAAATTCCGAATACAAAAATTATTATTTCTAGCCATAATATACTCGAGCTATTAATATTTATATAGCAATTTGTAACTATGCTACCTACAACAATTGTCTAATCTTATGAACAGAATTCTTAGACTCCATTCTAAATTATGTCTTGCAACAAAGATCAGGACAGAAATACATGTTTATCAGAAAGACTAGGGGTCCCCACAATAAAAGGCCCCCACATTAAATTTTTTTTTTAATTATATTTAATGTTTTAATTTTGTTAAAAAGCATAACTTATTTTGTTTTAATTAAATATACTTGAATAAATAAATATGTAACAAAATTAAGTTATTAAAAAAATCATAATTCGACGTAATTATCTCTCGGAAAGCAGCCTCCTACTTTTTTTTTACCGAGTTGCATCTAGGAATTTAGATGAGGCCCTAATGTTTATATGTTCTAAATAAGACAGATTAAAATTAGATAACTTTGGTTTTTCATACTAAACAATACTTCTACCATTGTAGAATTTCTCCACATTTAGCAAGACTATTTTCATAAAGATTCTATTATTTTTTGTCATATAAGTAACTAGAAAATCTAAGCTTTCAGGCAGTAAAAATATTGTACGAATTATTTTAATTTTATGCACTGCCGGTCTGAACATTCTTTTCAAAAATATGAGGTTTTCTTGCCAGGCATATACAAATTTTAAAATCTGAAGTTTAAAGTTTCATAATTTTACCGACAACCATTTAGACTGTACAGCGCTCACACTCATTCACACAAACACACACACACTCGATATCTCAACGGAAATATTTTTTTTGATCTTCCCTGAATCTCTCTCTCTCTCTGTATATATATATATATATATATATATATATATATATATATATATATATATATATATATATATATATATATATATATATATATATACAGAGAGAGAGAGAGAGAGAGAGAGGCGTCACTCCAAAAATCGATTCAGGGAAGATCAAAAAAAATATTTCCGTTGAGATTTTGAGATACGAATACGTTAATACATACTGTCAACTATATAGGTATTCTACGTAAAATAGTTAAATATTACATTTTAATGAATTAATTTCACAAACTAATTAGAAATATTTTCAAAGACGAAATCACTATTCTGCCTAAATATATGGTAGGCTTTTAACGGCATACAATTTTCCACAAATTGTAGCCAAAACTGTTTTCTTTCATATGGAAAGTTATGGCACGAGTAAGTCCCTGTATAAATAAACAGACAGAAAGTAATATTTTAGGATTTCCGAGGAAATATGACGCGCGCATAAATTACGTAACCCAATGTATTCTAAACGGCTAGTGGGTTGGCGTCGTATCGCATCAACGTCACATGTACCAAAGACTAATCGCGAAAATCTCTCTCGCTCTCTGTTATTTCTAATTTGCAGCAATCTTGTGGTGTTTACATTGTATTATGAATTAAAGATAGGGTATTTGTATTTTTTCTTTTTTATTTTCCTATGTTACGTACAAAACGCTTCATTTATTCCTGGGGCGGGAGGCGAATTATTCTCAACACATTTAACTTTTCACTAACGATATTTCAGTACGCTCTAAATTCAGCTTTCTATAAAAATTTAGTTACATTAAAAGAATACATTATAATCATGAATAAATTCAATTTCGAGATTTTAACGGAGATATACCTTTTGACATTCCCTGAAGCGCATATTTTTTTAATAACGTCTCTCTGTGTGTGTGTGTGTGTGTATGTGTGGAGCCGAGAGATAAAGAGCGCTCTACCAACGGTTAAGTAAAATGATGAAACATAAAACTTAAGATTTATATGTATATGCTCAACAAGAAAATATTTTATGTATGTGCATGTTTACTCTAGGCATTTTAGCGGTTTCTGCAAAACGGCTACACTTAAGTAAACACAATAAGAATTAGAGATATTGATGTTGATATTCAGCATAACGTTTGATTAGTACTAGTAAAATAGTACAGGTTACAAGAAAATGTAGATTGGAATTTATTCTTATTTTATTTATATATAAATCGTATCAACTGTGCCTGTTAATTGTTTAACAGAAAAACAAAATAATTTGGGATTTGACAATTAATTTCTATTGTTAGAAATATATTTAGTAATAGTGTGTTTCAATGGTTAGTAATATACATATATGTATGTTTCATCTACAAAAATGTTCGGATAAAAATGAACAAATATATAACAACGGTGATACAACCGGTAATGTGATGCATTTAAAGCACAATTGATCCGGGCAAATAATCAAACGCGCACATTTTTCATCAATAAAATGGATTAAATTGTCAGACAAGATTAAAATAAAATTAGTTGCATTTTTCACAAATAAAAAGCATTCCTAAATGCGTTATTGACATACGAATAACATGATTTACGTTCGCATATATTCGGAAAAAAACAATTTGCCCATAAATATTCCCGATAAAAATACAAGAGTCACTTTGTAATAAATTGTATTTTTGTGCTTCGCAGGTGAAAATATGGTTCCAAAACAGAAGAATGAAATGGAAACGAAGTAAAAAGGCGCAGCAAGAATCAAAAGTGAAGGACAGCGACAGTTTAAACAGTGAAAAAAGACAATCTACCTCACACAGTCTGAATTCAAGCAGTTCTAATCTCAAACCCAGTGCAACCGCATCTCAAGATACTTTAGTCGTAGCTCCAACATCTGTACAAATGGCTGTAGATACTAGTCCAAATAGCGGTAGAAGACTTCAGGAAGGCGAATCGTTGTATAGACCATATGTAGTTTAAATTTTCTATTTATAAAACTAAACTTGTATATACCACCGCAAATGAAAAGTGTTTTCTCACGAGGGACGCTGCACTACTTAACACCTATATTCATCTACCTTTAAAGGTGTTTTTCGTTTCCGCGGCAATAATGAGCATTTTTATTGTTTCTCTAAAAACACCTTCAAATGTTTTCATGAATAAGTTTCTATATAATTTGATGAGATTTGATGTAAATGTAATTAAATAAATTCAACTATATGTTGCATTGTTTTATTATTATGTTGTAAAATTGAGGATAACATTTCAAATATTCATAAATCCAGAAGAAAAATGTTATACTATATTTCGTATGGGTGCTTATGCAACAAATCTGTATCCGCAAGTGGTACCTGATTTTATATTTGATATTTATATTAAATTTTTGTTATTTATATTAATTTTTTTAATTTCTGTATAGTTTACGGCATTTATTTACTTAGCTAATATTAATTATCAGAATATTTGGTTTATGGAGTCCTATTGGTGAAAAGAGATTCTATATCTATCCGTTAAAAAAAATCTGGATTTTAGCAATATCTTCAAATTATGCCCAATGTGTTTTTATTTAAACACTTTTAATTTAAATTAATGATGTATTTTATTTAAAAACAGTCATAATTCTTTATTCAATAAGTTATGTCAAATTTCTGTGTAATCTCTGAATTTGTATTAAGTGTGCATTTCCCTCATCGGTGCTTTTCATTTGAACCAAAACGCAGCAACAAGATCTCCATAGTTATATTTCTATATAATATAGCTAATTTAAATAAAATAGTTAATTGTGTAAATAAGTATGATGATATGTTTTCTGCCCTCTGAAGTGATGCTAGTAAGTTGGCTTGGAAATTACTATTTTGTGTCTGACTTTATGTGTGTTCCTACCTCAGAATAAGTCAGTACTGTAATATAAACATTGTGAAGTTCCTATACATATAAAAAATATATATATACGTACTTAATTTAAACTAAATAAAAATAATTAAGATACAATGCGAACAAATTATTGCAAACCCTTACTTTTTCCTAACTGTATTAATAAAATTGGAAAGTGTTTAGTAAAAAAGATGTTAGTGTTTTATATTTGCAGGTAAGTTTTAAAATATTTATTAAATTAATAATAATTACGAAATGTTAATATCTCTCTTTTATTTCAACTATTTTTGCTATAAGTGCAACCGTTATCGAGTTATTGCAGAAAGGGTAAAAAATTATTCAAATAAACATGCACCACCGGTTGGAATATTCTTTTCAAAAATAGTAGGTTTTCTTGCCAGGCCTATACAAATCTAAAGTTTTATATTTTTATCTTCAACCGTTCAGGCTGTAGAGCGCTTACACATCCTAACAAAATAAATTAATAATGGTAGGAGTTTTTATTTAGACTCTATTATTCCTCATATCCTTAGTAAAAGGTTATTATAGAAAATCAAAAAAGAAGCAGATTTACTGCTGATAAACGCTAAACCCAGAGAGAACGATCGGAAGCCAATAAGTTTTCCGCTCTTGTGTTGCCATTTGAAATTTCAAAAAGCAATGGACATGCACAACACCGTATTTACTCGTACACATTTTCTAAGACTTAGTAATACGCTAGCATACTTTGGCATAATCACAATTATAACGAGATAAAAAGTTAAAGAATCAATTGGGTAACATAAATTTGAAAGAGTGATGGATCTATTACAATTGTTATTGAAGTGAAACTGCTCCACTTTGCAACAGCCAGGTTTATAGCTCTTGCCAACTAAAATATGTTGAGAATATTATTACGTTACAAATTATAAAGGCCACAGAAGGAATTAGAGCTATCGCAGAGAGAAGTAGCAATCAATCCTAATAAATACCTAGATTATATTGTTATAAAAAAAAAATCTCTATATAACAAATTATATTATAAAACGTTAGGGTTTAACAGATCAGCCAAGGGAACCTACCAGGAAAGTCCCCAAAGAAAATTTTATGAAAACAATAATGAATTGACTTATACGGTCGTCATTATAAATAAAACGCATATATTTACTATATTACGCTATGTGACTATGTGTAAATTAGTTTAGGACCGGGACAGCGCGTACGCAGTCCCGACTACCAAAAATTACGCGCCCGAGTTATTCGCATTAGGAATAATCGCAGGGGTCAGCTCAACCGAAGTGCAATGGGAGAGCCTCACCCCGGGGGAACCTCCTTGTTGATCAAGGTAACCCCTACGCCAGGTAAGTATGCTTACGAATAGCTTCATAGAAGCTTATATGCATCGCCAAAAATATGTATAAGCAGGAGAAGTAATGCTACATTACATTTTAATAGAGACTATTGTTGAGTTTAACATTTTTAATTCAAACAATCATTATTTTATTGATATTGTTGCAATGATGGCAGAATTTATAAACATTTACGACTTTTAAGATAGTATTTATGTTCAAATTACAATAATTTTTTTGCAAACTATACCGATATGAATGAAATAGACAACTAAATTTTTATGATTATTTTTAATTTAATGAATAAAACCTTCGTCAATTAAAAATAATTGATCAAATAAAATTGATATAAAAACACTCGATGGTATTTCACAAATTCTTATTACTTCGCATAAAAGAGTAAAATACAATTTAATACAACTGCTAATAAATATTGCGAACAATATTTTTAATCTTCAACTACATATATAATTATTTATTGTAATACTAAAACTTCTGACGTGTTTATCAGAATATTTGCAAACGAAAACATGTATAAAATTGAATATATTTCTAAATAAAGATGAATTCTAAAATTATTCTACGATATAAATTAATTAACAGTTTTTGACATTAGACGTCATCATATTCGCACTGAAATTATCGCATTGACTTCTGCAATCATTGCGGCAAAATGTGCATTCGATACGAGTCTGGTTTTCGTGGCGAGTAAAAACGTGGCATGGGATAAATAAGTAAATAATAAAAATGGATACTACAATTATTGATAATGTAAATAATATTTTTCAAATTGTTTTTGATACCAAATATAAAATAAGCAAAATTTGATATTGACTTTTATGTAATATTAGACAAATAATTATACTCGCAATATCCCGAAGCATAAAATGGCCTTATATAGAAGGTGCCACCTTTATGAGTATATGCTATTTAATATAATGGGTTATCCATTAAAATTTTAATTGCTGTGTACAAAAGAACTGGTAAAACTCAACATATAAAACCAATTTCAGCTAATAAATATTACTTTACTGCACGCAATTATTTAAGTGATAACGTACGTATATTTGCTATGTGTGTTTCATCAAGCAATATTTTTATACAAAATTTATTTCATTTTACAATATATTTTACATTCATCCATTGATTTTATTCTAATTTATTTATTATATATAGGTATATTTCTTATTTTTTTTTTTTTTTTTTCGTAAGATTTATTGATAAGATGTTTTAAAATATTATTCCACATGTCCGAGTTTTTAACTTACCATAGTACGCTTGCCTGCATATTTTGTCTATAACATTCTCGGATGCAAAAAGAATCTTTGACAGAAATTTATTTCACATTCCGAAAATGTCAATATGTCATATACTCGGTAACACGTTGCTCGCTCGGCGGTCATAAGACTAACTTTTGTCGTCTCTTATGTTCGGAAGCCTAACCTATTTTAACTAAATTTGGAATATGGTGTGGGCACCCGATTGAATCCACTGGTATTTTAAACCACAGGAGCTACGGAGCTAGGCAAAAGAGGCAATTTTGTTCTAAAATTTATTCAGGTTTTTACTCAAAACCGTAATTTAAAATGAATAAAAAAACAATTGAAATAATTGTTTTGTTTTTGCCAGCTTTTGAGATAAATTCACTACATTGATTACATTTATATAAATTACACACACATACACACAAATGATAAGTACAATTACTAGAGCAAAATGAAAATATATTTACGAATTATTTAGGCTATTCGCGTTATATATTTTCTATTGATAAAAGAAAAAACGAATTCATAAATTTAGATGAAGAAAACAAATATGTCAAGTGAATCTAATGTTGTATATTTTTTTTGCTCGTAAAGAATAAATGGATAAGTTCCTCGCAAGACAGTTCTTCGTAAGTAACGTGTGGAAAATGTGTTTCCCAAATAAAAAACAATCATAGAAAGTCCACATGATCTATTTATGCAGACAGGCATATCTACAAGCGAACAAATGACTAAAGCACTATGATGGAATGTACGACCCGTTAGATGGTGGCAGCAACAACAAGGAGCAAGAAGCGATCGTTGGAAGAGAGAAGAAAAGAGGTTACGCTATTTGATTTAAGACTGTAAGAGCGCCGACTAGAAAGCACTGAACAATATAGATTACACGGCTATATTGTGCTTAACCAATTTACTAAAAGCTTTCGTCTAAAGTGGAGCTTTCGCTTAGCTTAACAAGCGATTCCGTATAATGTTTATATGCATGAGGTACACTCCACGCAGTACGAACATAGAAACAGAGTCAAGAAATACATTCAGATCCCTATGCGGCGTCAATAATTTATATTTTTATTTATTACTATGATTAATCTTTACATCTTTCAAGTATGATAATTTTGTAAAAGATTCCTTCTTTTCGAACAAATATAATTTAAGGTTGATATACTCATTAAATTATGACACAGAGAAATTTTATAATTCTATTGTTTTGGCATCCATGGTAAGTAGAGAAGATTGGGCTACATTAGTAATAAAACAAATAAAAATTCCTTCAGATTTTGAAATCTTTTTTCAATTAAGATTAGCAATATGTGAGTTGATGTAAAAGATTTTTTTATGGGGAGTATGAATTTATGTATGTAAGTTTTAATCAGGTAAAATTTAAAAAATTGTCAATTACAGAAAAATATCTGCATTGCATATTCTTATACGTAGTAGATTTATTCTATTTAAATAGGAATATCAATAATAAATATAACATACTATATAGCAATAATTATGACCGGTAATTAATTACAAATCATAAGTTTAAGGTTTCCTTATTTTTCAATTCAACCATTTATCCTGTATAGTTTTCTCTCTCTCTCTCTCTCGCACATATACACAAATAGAGAGAGAGAGAGATAGTCAGATTCGATTTATGGACGGTGAAAAGGTATATTTCCGTTAAAATCTCGTGACCATTTCTTTTCATGATTACAATAGTTAGTTATTACTTCGTATAAGAAAGTAAAAATAGTAATTCGCAATAAAAAGTAGATTAAATATGTTTGGTCAACTTGTTCTGGTCTCCCCTATATAAGAAAGTTAAAATAAATATATGTCCCGTACTATTTCATCAGACTGTACAATTCACGCTCAGCATCTAAGGGTAATAAATTATGAGTTTCAGACCAAAATTACGAAGATTGGAACCAATCTAAAAGTTTTCAACCAATCACGTGACAGCATTTCACTTACCAATTCATATCCCTTCATCTACCCTAGCCAAGTCGCGTTCCCAATCAGAAGTTCCTCCACTCCACACGATCGTATCATTGTTTCAACGCACATCGTTTGGCAATAATATGTAGCGAGCGCTGAATCCTGGCGCCCGCCAAGGCATCTGTATAATGCAGGCATCGGCATGGTGCCGGGAAAAATCCACACACGCGCAAACTGGCATTAGGTAATATAAGAGTAAATTAAATTTTGCAATTGTAAAAAAAACATTGCTTGTATGTACACTTCAGTTTTAATCGAGTTTGAGTAAAAATGTATTTTAAGGATATTATTTTCTTTATTAAAATTGAGAAACATAGATTTATTTTTATTAAATTATAAATCGAATCACATACTTTTATGTACTACGAGCCGGAAAAATCACATTGCAATTAAATAAAAATATATTTCCGTGAAAAACTCGAGATATAAGTAAGTAAAACTGTGATATACCAATTAATATAAACAGTGATACTTTCAAACCATAACCATAAGAGATAATTCAATAAGATTTTGTTTTTATGTATGTACGTATATATGAAATTTACAATTTATAATTTAGTATATAATTTCCAGTTCCACGCATTATCTTATCAGCAAAATATAATCGAAATTTTTAACTAAATGTTTATTCAACCATTAACATCATGTTTTGATTTATGCACGTAGTTAACATTTGCACAGCTTATTTTTACAAAAATCTGTCATACATTTTATCAACAGATATAGGTACAACCATCCGTGACGAATTTTATTCAACAAAAATGTTCCTAAACTAACGAATCGGAATCTAAAGACAGTTGATCTGTTATCAAGAAGTAAGCCACCCAAAGGGAACAAAAGCTATCTGATCTCCTATCTGTTACCTGAAAGCGTACCAAGAAACACCACCGTAGAAAAAGAGAAAGAAAGAAGTAAGTAAGTAAGTAAAGAATACAGAAACACTGCTATAGCACACCACATCGATAGGTTTCGTAGAATTGTTATTCAGATGGTGTTCAGGCTAGAGTGCCGAAGAACGGAACAGCGATGACGTTTCACGCGCCACTAAACTCACCCTCTGATTGGCCAAGAGTCGGGGGAATCCCTTGTGCCCGCGGGGAAACAATTACCAATCAGCCAGTACGAAGAACGTCCGACGTCGTGGCCGACCGCGGGGTGGTTGATGCCACCACACCATCATAGCATGGCCCAAAATGAAGCATGTTAGTAAAATGGTATACTAATAAATTTAACTATATGATGTTTTTATTATATCCCTTAATTGGTCTACAATGTTTAACATGACATATTAATTATTTTAGATAAAATACTAAGCTCCACATTTGTAATTAAATGAATATAACGCTGCCTTCTGTTTATTCTTAAGCTAAGTAGAAACTGTCATATTATATTCTAGAAGTTGTAGGTTGATGATATATTTAGTGTATAAATTGTTTTATAGATTTACGGTTTTAATAATGTACAAACATATAATTATTGAGTAAATGATTCATTCCTAGTTTCTGTGCCGGGTTGTAACAACTTAAAACACGATATTAAGTACACCATTTTAATGGAGTTTCAACTATATTTAGGATAGCACACTCAGGGTAAACTTTTACGGTGTTGCATTTCCCACTTGACTTTACTATGAGAATGATTTCATTGTCGCTTTTCCTCTCAAATTGTAAATTGAACTCAGGTCATGTTCAATGCGAACTTTGTTGCTCTGACCCAAGTAGCAAGCGCTGCATGCCTACGAGGAACATTAAGAGCTGTAGTTTTAGTACAAATATGTCGTACAAGAAACAAAAGTATCACATATCAAATATTATTTGTGTTTTAGAATTCAGTATTATTTGTTTTAGTTAACGAATTATTAAATTCGCCTTCCATGATTTAAAGTTACAAGCATCAACAATACGGAAAATATATCGGCCCCATCATGCACTGAACTTTCTTATACGTATTTTGTTTGAACATAGTTCGTTCATAGCCTATATATAATAAACCACTAAAAGTAAACTTATCTTTACAAACATTTTATTCTGCTTTCTATCTCTCCCTGATACACCACAAATACCTCTCAACAATTTAATTTCCACAGCTTTTTATACTTGTTTTGGCAAACACAACATTCACGACCATATATAATTCTTAGAAATATTAAAAGTTCTCGCAAACATTCCTAACACTCATAAACTTTTTCAACCAGTAGACATTCTTTGCATCGCTTAAGGGGACATTACAGGTTGTAGGACTGAAAAGTGGGTCAAGTTTGGGAATTTTTTATGAAAGAACTAAAATCAGTAGAGTCAGGCAGTTTTGCGGGTTAAATTTATCCATCCATCTTCTATTACTGACCATTTATTCAACAATATGTTATCACAAACATGGCCGCATCGGCGGCCATCCGGGCACCGCGCGCGCGAAACATTTGTCCACTGTGTCGGGCTTCGGGCCCCTCCTGGTCATCTAAACCAAAAAACGCAAATTGGTCAGTAAACTATAATAGATTTTCTGGATTCTGAACCTAATTTATAGAAAATTTGTGGTTATTACAATAATATTGAGACCATGTGAAAAAAAGTGATAAAATTTCCATTGCTTTTTTGAGCTTAAATCGTGATAAAAAATAGTAAATTTTAATAATAATTAAATAAACTAGGTTCAGGAACCAGTAAATTTTGTCTAGTTTTCAGCCCAATTCGCGCCAAGTCAATTGGTCGAGTCGTTTGATCGCAATCGACGACACAGTAAAAAAAAAGTAGTTCCGAGAAAAACGCGTTTAAAATTTTCACAATGGTTCCGACTGCAACAATAATTTTGCCGTGTCACCCCTGTGGACGAAAATATTCCTAAATATGTTGTGACACTATATTAACTTGATTTTGTTATCAAATTGCAATAATGAGAGTCCACAGATCCAATATGGCGGATGATGTCAAAAAAAGCATTTCCCAATTCTCATGAAATTGAACATATAAGCGTGTTGCGAACTTGAAATTAAGAAATTGGGGTCGGAATCATAATAATTTGCAAAATAAAACAATATTACACACTAACAACATATCACTGAAAATATAATTCTAAAATTTCCGCATATTTTCAAAAAACACACATAGATGTAGCCAAAAATCTAGTATGGCTAGAGAAAAGTATTAGAGCAGGATTTTTTTTGAATAAATCGTTTGAAATGTAATGTAAATTCGTGTAAAATTCGAAAATTTATTATAAGAGAATGAAAAAGTAGTTTTTTAATTTTAAGGGAACTGACGGTGCCGTTAAAGTGATTAATACAGAAATGTGAGCATTATTACTGTTCTCTGGTCGTTATATGGTAAATTTTCTAATTTTACGTAAAATAGCTAACTTTTGCATACTGCAGCTTTAACGTGTAACGATCATTCTTTATATTTATTTAAGCAAAACAGCTTCGCTTTAGTTTAGTAATAGTAAAAGTACTAAAATATTCATTACGTGTGTTCAACCGTAAAATAGTGTTAATTCATTTGCAATTCAAATTTACACGAAATTTTGGATGGCGAAGGGTGTAGTATCAAGTTAAATGCATCGATACGTTTTCATATAACTGGATCATCTCAGTTTCCGTTTCGGTTACATTTTGTTAATTGAAACAATTTAGAATGCTCAACGTCGTCGTTCTCGGTTGCCGTTCGGTACACTCACACAATCGTACCTACAAATAACCCTCAAATTGGTACGTATTTCCACACCGATGGCGATTCCGAAGTGATGAAATCTAACAGTATCCCGATATCTTGTTTCGTGTGGTATTTAGTACTGAACCGTGTGGGTAGCCTAAAATGAAATACGTTTCGAACAATTTGTACCTATTCAATTCAATATACATTTATCAACATTATAGCGCATTCTTCTTTCGGTTTTCTTCAACTCGTAATTTAATTGACTGCGATTCTTTATAGAAGACAAAGCAAATATGAAATTTGACTATACATAAATATATCAAAATACAAATTGGCTAAAGGTAGTATATCTATATATGTTATAGTGTTCAATTCAGCATTATATAATTTATGCAAGTTCTTTGTCCAGTTTTACATATTTGTGGTTTACTTCTCACATTAATAAAATAACACCTAAATATGTTTTTAAACTGATACGGTTACCAAATTCTTTTATTTTTATTTTCTTATACGAAGTAATAAGTAAGTATTGTAATCACGAAAAAATTCGTTCTCCAGATTTTAACGGATATATGAATTCCAAAAATAGGCAGATTAGATTCAGGGAAGGTTAAAAAATATATTTCCGATAAAATTTGTTCATGAGTTCACAGATTCAGTCATCAATTAATGACAATGGAAATAATATTTGATTGCTAATTTTAGGGATTGATTTGGTTGAAAAGTTTATAATTTCTAATACAAAAATTAAAGTTTATCTAAGGAGTACCACAGTTGAGCATGATATGACAATTGTAAATCTAATAACAAATAGTACAATGGCATCGACAATCTAGCTGCGAAATTTCATTTCAGTTCTCACTACGCACTACGGCTATATGCCACAACTCACCCCAGACAGCGGTTTGGTCAATACCATCTGACCTGATAGCAATACTTTTTCCTCAACCAACATCTTCGATCTACAGGTGTGTTACCATGAAAAGCGAAATGTCCCATATCCAAGTAAACATGATTTTTTAATTAATAAACTACTAGATAGAGAATCTTGGAAAGCTGAAACTACAGTATAGTCTCGACAATAATAAATATAGAAGAAAGTTTTCGCATTCATGCCTACGTGTGTAAACTTACAAAAAAACTTTTGTTTGGCCCAAAAGAAACTCTCCATCTGAACATTATTCAGAGATACGAGCCTGTGAAATAAATTCAGCGATTCCACTCATTTTGAAAATAAGTATCAACAATAATTACGACAACTCACTAACTTTCGTTAGAATATTCCAAATACCGGATGGAAGAGTCTATCAAAAGTTATTGACAATCAATACATTCTGACTTGATTATAATAAATTTTGACAGGCATATACCACAAAATAATTGAAATTACAGTACCAAATAATTAGAACACACAAGTGTATGGACGTTCATTGTACTGAATGAAATAATAAATTTTACTTGGACAGTGCACAACTGAGAAAGACTAACGAATGTAGTTCTAATACCGCTGTGTTAAATACTTATAGATGTGATTGAATGCTCAATTTGGTTGTGATGAGACCGAAAAAACAAGTCGAAAACGTCATTTATCCACAGCGTTCAAATTTTATTTCTTAGAAGAAACAAATTGTAATGATTTCAGTAATAAGAGACTTTTGTTCCTTTTCGGTAATATTTCGTATAACAATGTATGAGTTTTTACTTTCTTATACGCAGTATAAGTAAGTATTGTAATCATGAAAAATTTCGATCTCGAGATTTTAACGGAAATATACGTTTTGACCTTCCCTGAATCGATTCCAACTATTTTTGGTATGACGTCCGTCTGTTTGTGTGTGTGTGTGTGTCTGTGTGTGTATGTTCTCTACAGCCTAAACGGTTGAAGCTAAAATTATGAAACTTTAAACTTAAGATTTGCATATGCCTGAGGTGTGCACCTCCTATTTTTGAAAAAAATATTCAAAGCGGAAGTGCCTGTTTACTCTAGTCAATTTTTGCATTTTCTGCAATTACTCAAAAATGGTTACAGTTACAGAAAAATTTCATGAACAAAATTTAAAGGTATTTATATTTAGCACAACTTTTGTTTGAATTATTTTTCCAAAAAGAGTAATGTCTTCAAATTAAATTTCTGCTTATTATATATATTTTTACATGAATCGTATCATCTGCGCCTGTCAATTGTTTAACAAAATTGACTTAAATAATTTGAACTTTGACATTTTATATTGTTTCTAAGAAATATATCTACTGTAAAAGCGAGCTAAATGTTAGAACGAATATTATAAATTAGAAAAATAATGTAACTACGATATGGTTTAACCCATATGCGGATAAGAAAGTTCAGTGCATGACACTGCAGATATTTTAAAAATATATTAGTGAAATCTTACACAAATTGTACTAACGCGTTCGATGATTCTAAACTTGTAATGATTCATTTTGTCAATTCCTAAGGAATTCTATGTTGAGAAATGAATCAACGGTAATGATAAATATGTAATGTATGAATATTGGAAGAAAATTTATTAAAAAAAAATTCCGATATTATAATAATAAATTACCATAATTACATTCTTTAACCGAATTTGTATAATTTATACTGTTTATTATTATTCCTTAAATATTACAAAATAATATTTCTCAATAATTTAAAAAAAAAAGTTGTTAAAGTATAATAATACCAGTCATTTTCACATTATTCTATATAGAATATTTTATTTAAATTGAAAACAAATTACATATTTATTATATGCTACTACTAAAAGAAGAACACCTAAGATAAATATATTTTTATAAATTTGATAATAATTATTATTCACTTTTTACATCTGCTGCGTGGAATTACCATTCCAAGTGTTGTTGTCATCATCACTGTCTGTGCGATCGCTAAGTCGGTGTATGTTACTGCTTCCTTGGCGACGAAGTACAGATGTATCCGGTTCTTTGCGTTTTAGTGACCTTATAAAAAAAAATCAAGAAATACATTTTCTAATATTGCTAACAAAACAATAGGCTCTTTTACTTTTATAGCAAGAGCCATCATAAATTATTATACAATGTGAAAACTATGAAACTAATTGATTACGTTTTAAATGAATTTAACCCCTATTCTGTATAGACGAAAAAAGGGTGTATATCACTACCGGTAAAGACAGCGAGGGAATAGCAAAATGTCCAGAGAATCTACAATACATTTATTGTGAGATTTTATTACTGAAGATTAAACTTACGTTTGTGTTTCAGGCAGAGATGAATTTGAAGCAGACTGCTTATTTCGTTCCAGTGCCGGAGATGACGTATTACGTGGTTCAGTTGGCGGCGGAACATTTTCTGGTGCGCCGAAAACTAAATTCCTAAAGAATCCATATATGCTCATAATTGGCGAGACTAGAAGCCAAAACAAGGAAAATATTCCACCGGAGGTATTTGAAGTTACAACGCCACTACTATGACCTTGTAGAACTAATAACACCGCATTTGGACACAGCTCTAAATCGCGTAAAGTTTCATCATTTTCGTCAATGGTGAATTCTCGACGAGGAAAAGTAGTAGATAAAGTGAAATTCCTGAATGGTATATTCATGTTTTGCATCACAAATTCTCGAACTTCGAATAAAGTTGCTGTGCTATCGAATTCGTTTGTTCTGCTGCTGCCATCTGGCATGCGGAATTGTAAGCGCGCTGTGTTTGCGTTTGGGATGGTTGTTTGAATTGGTCGGTTAGCTGGATAGGGTACTGGTGCTGCAGGTGGTGACGTACTAAATTTGGCGGCACGATCTGCTTTGTCCTGAGCAATTTGTGCTAGGATCCGATCACGTGCCGCTTTCTCTTCATTTTTAGTACGTTGGCGTTCTTCCATTAGCACTTTCATATCTTGGTCTTGTTGCCAACGACGCATTTTCTGGACATCTTGGCCCATTTTACGACGTTCGAGTTCTTTTGCCCTAGCCAACTACAAAAAATTTATTTCAATATATGATTGTATATATCATGACGTCATAATAAATAAATAGAGTGATTTATGATTTTTATATTCCTCCACGGAATACCTCATCTTTTTGTGAGAATATTTAAGACGAAAGATTACTCTTCTTGTTTTTCACAGCTCCAAAATATCTCGCAAAGCGTATACACTTAGAGTAAATAGTAAACTTTAAAATGAAAGATACTAATATTACAAACAGCTTTTATTTGAAATCTTTCATCAAAATGTGTACAATTTCTAAGAAATTGAATTGTTGTTGTTGTAGTAAAAGGTGAAATGATTTGTATTATTTGTAGAATCTAATATAAAACTTGTATAATTACCTCTTCTTCTTCCTGAGTTTTAGCAGCTCGTTTCAATTCCACTAATTCTTTTGCCCTTTGAATCTTATCTTCCTTCGACAATTTATTTTTCTCTTCTTCTAAGAACGCAGCATTTTCATCTAGACTTTCTGCAAGAGCAGTACTTGTTGTAGCCGCTTCAGAAATCATTGAAGAAACATCATTTTCGGATGCATCTTCCGGTTTTTCAGCTGCTGCCGATGTTTGTTGCTCACTTTTGATAAAATCTTCAGAAGACGTTACAGCTAAAATAACAAGATGGTAAAATAACGATACATTAGAGCAAAGAAGCTATGAAACGAAACGTCATACTTGTTATAAAAAAATAACGTAAGTACTGTCATAATAGAACAAGTAGCTTGCTTTAGGTATCCGTGACCTTAAAAAAATGATGCTTACAGGCTAGCAAGAACGCACAGTAGAAATCACGAATATAGTAACATCCCCAATTTACATTTTTTTACAATTTTTCAAGAATTATCAAAAATACGACCTTTTGCACCTGTTTGAATAATGCAGACTTATGGGTTTTGAAGAAATGGATTCATTTTTGATATATTTTTGTATGTAGCATAATAAATAATAATTTAAAAACATCTGCAGTGTCATGCACCGAACTTTCTTATACGCATTTCGGTTAGATCATGTTTAGACTATTTTTCTAATTTGATATTTCTCTTTATCGCTAAAAAAAATTATTTAAGTTTTTTGTTTTTACTTTCTTATACGCAGTATAAGTAAGTATTGCAATCATGAAAGATTTCGATCTAGAGATTTTAAAGGAAATATACGTTTTGACCTTCCCTGAAACGATTCCGACTATTAAATAATTTGGAGTTTGAGATTTAATATTTATTCTAAGAAATAATTTAGTGAAAAGGGGTTCCAAAGGTTAGTAAAATATTATAAATTAGAAATACAGTGTAAATATATGATCTAACCCAAAAGCGTATAAGAAAGTTCGGTGCATGACACTGCAGATGTTTTTATTAAACAATTGACAGGCACAATAAATACGATTTATGTAAAACTAGTTATAATAAGAACAAATTTCAATTGGCATTTTCTTGTTTCCGGTGACTTTTTTGAAAAAAAATTTCAAACAAAAGTTTTGCGAAATATTAATACCTTTAATTTTAATCCAAACAATTTTTCTGTAACTTCAACCATTTTTGAGTAATTCCAGATATCCCAAAAAATGACTAGAGTAAACAGGCACTTCTGGTTTGAATATTTTATTCAAAAATAGGAGGTGCACATGCGAGGCATATACAAATCTTAAGTTTAATAAAGTTTCATAATTTTACCTTTAGCCGTTTAGGCTGTAGAGCGCATACACACACAGACAGACGTCATTCCAAAAATAGTATCGATTCAGCTATTTTTGAGATGACGTCTGTCTGTGTGTGTGTGTGTGTGTGTGTGTCTGTCTGGCTGTCTATGTGTATATGTGCGATTTACAGCCTAAACGGTAAAAGATACGGTTGTGAAACTTCAAACTTAAGATTTGTATATGCGTGGCAGAAAAATCTATTATTGAAAAGAATTTTTTTTTTATTTGTAAAATAGTACCTGTTTGCGAAATAGTATCTGGTGATGTACCGGTATGCAACTCAATGACTTTATTGATTCGTGTCATCAAATCAGTATTAGTTGAATCGGTGACGATATCAATGGGTTTGCCATTTTTACCAATAAAAAATATTGATGGAACTGGCACTGCTTTAACTGTATTGTGACGTTAAGGAATATTGAAAAGATGACGTAAGTTGTAAATGTAAGTACGTCGTAGAAGGATACAAATTGCGGTAAATTGGTTATGTGAAACAGATCCAGCTTCGACTTTAATAGCAACAAACGTGTCCGACTCTAACTTCGAAGTAATTTCATTTTCATTGATTATGGAGGTTAGATTTGTCGATTTAGCATCTTTGCCTATTTGAAATGTTATTTTAGTTATTGCACACAATTCAATATTAAATGTTCAAAATAATTTACCTTCCACATAAACTACAAATACAGCATTTTGTGTTTTTGATGTTGCTACTGCCTGAGCAATATCACCCTCATACCACCGCATTTTGCTATTTGTTTAGATATTTTATCACAGATACAAGATGTTCAATATTCGTGGTTCAATTTTAAGTTAATACTTTATGCTCGATAAAATACAACGTACTAGAATTTTTCTGTTTTCTTAAAGTATTTGACAGCTGGCAAAACGGCAAATATACAACGAATAGAGTACGCACTATTAAAATTAGTTGCCTCCTACATACCACTAGCGCTGTTAGAAAGAGATAATACAGCTAAACCAAAGTGAAACAGAAGATTTGATATTTAGTGGGAAACTTGAAGTTTCCAAATATCCATTCCAGATTTGTAAATGAGATAAGCAACTAAAAATTCTACAAAAACTTGTATTATTAAGAAATATAATAAGCTGCTTTTCAAGTGAACACAATTCAACAACGTTAATTGATATATCTTAGTGTATTTATTTTTAAGCAACAGAACGCAATCCACAATTTTAATTAGATTATTATAAATACTATGTAATCTGAAGTGGTCTACCTTAAATTATTACTTTCTTATACGAATCAAAATTTTTTTAATGAAAATATTACTTTTGAACTTCCCTGAATTGAGAATGACTATTTTTGGAAAAACAAAGGAGGACTCAAATAATTTGGAATTTGACCTTTAATATCTATTGTAAGAAATATATTTACAATTAGTGAAAAAGTGTTTCCAAGGTTTGTAAAATATTATATATATTATATATTTGTTTGGTTTCGTTGTAGAAAATGTTAAAATACAACGAAACCAAACAAACGCAGCATATTGCGCATGTGCAGAGACGCATTTAACATAAAATGCATTTTCAATTTGAAAATATTGCTTTATTAAAGATGTTCGCCATTGCATACATACAATATCATAAAGGTTATTCTATTGCCCCTAACATATCGATTTTTTCATTGATTCATCGACAAATACAGATGTAATGTCTCAAAATAAATGAGCCGCCGATTCTCGCCATAAAGTTAACATGTCTCTCAGCGTTGAACGCGAACATTTTTGAAGCCCGCGTCTTTTGTCACGTGCTCACTTTTTTTGTCTATTACAGATTGCAGCACCATCTAACACTCCGAACACACGAAAAAGTACTATATCTTTCTATACTTTAAAGTACAAGTCACGCAACCACGAGATATTTAATAGGAAGTTCAAATAAAAGTTGGGTGTGTGCGAGGTTTACGAGAGATGTCAGACCGTAGTTTTTAAAATTTAGCTATTACGTCACACGATTGGTCAAAAAAATGCATTGCGGCTTAGAAATAATCTTCAAATATCTCGTAGACCAAATATGCTAGAACCCTAAAATGTGACCACTACGTCGCCATTAAAATCGTTCACTTTACCCTGGTATCTTTCGTAAATCTCAATTTGTAGCATATAAATTGTTTTAAAAATTGGAAAATTAACATTAAATAGTACATTTGTATTTGCGTTCAAAATAAATATATTTTTTATTATTATTTTAACTGCTCGCATTAAATTAATGGAACGAAAGAAGAATGTAAGGATAGAGTTATATGGCCAATAATTGTCAAGGGTTTTCTACCATCTCAAGGAATAGGCATATGTAGGTATATACCAATGTACTACATGTCTGTTTTTGTTATTTATGCAGTTAACCAAGAACTTTAATAATCATTTGATATTTTAACTTGCAATTTGCGCCATATATATCTTGCAAACGTTATAATTGTCATAATTATACAAAATTACTGGGAAATCTTATCCAATTGTTTAAAAGTTACAATTTTATTAAAAATTGCAATACATTTTCAATTTTAATTTCTGAACATATAAAAATGTTCGTGAACATTTTTATTAATTATTTGTATTTTTTGACAATAAACATATTTTACGTGTTTAACCTTTAGTAAATTTTATTCTATTTCCGGCACATTACGACGAAATTACAAGTTTAAAACAATAGGTAGTTATAATAATTGTTGGCAAATTAATAATACCATAAACAATTTCCTTGCTCTAAAGTTGAAAATACAATTAAAATATTGATATAATATTAACACAATTAATAAATAATTTTTTTTTTAACAAAATAAAGTATATATTATACCTATACTATATATTTTAGTTTTTTTTTAAATTTATTTTAGAAAGGTCAAGGTAAATTTAATTTCGGGTCAATATATGACCGTCATCATTTGATGTAGATAGTGTGAGAAACAATTTAATAAACATTGGCTAGGTCAATGTCTAAAGTTTGACGTGGCATATTTCTGTATAAATAAACAATATTTTCACATTTTAATTTTAATTAGTAAAGTAACAATCAAAACCATCAATAACAAAATAATCAAAGATATCTATTTGTATAGCTTGTGTATTAAAATTAGTACACATATTAGCAATGCCATTATTAATCTATCTGAAACAAAAATCAAACTAATCAACACTAATATAGTAATTAATATGATATTAACTGTTATATGCATTAGTCTAAAAATTACAAATGCAATATTGAATTTTGATTTATTGTAAAAACAATTATTTTCATTATTGTTTTACGGCGTTCAGTTATAACCTCGTTAAAGTTTAGATACATCATAAATAATGCAATTTAACACAATTAATTAAACTTTTAATGCCTGTGCTTTCTTGTGGGCCCAGTATTACCTGAAGTACGGTAAAGGTTAGATTTTTAATGCGAGCGGAATTCAATTGCACAGCTACATAATATGTGTGCTAAATTTGGTTGAAATCGGTTCGATGCATTTAGACAAATAGAAGTGAAAATATATGTTCTTACGACTAACTTACGTGCAACCAACATGTTACCAAGTATTACATATTTACATTTTCGGAATCGAGGCGATGTAAAATGAATATTTATGGAAAAAATGTTTGAATCCAAGAATATTACAGATAAAATATACAGACACACATTTAATCTCGTTTTAATCTAAAACGTTTTGTTATCAACTCAGGCTCAAAACATTGGCACAAAACCATTAAAACTTGCCAGCCTGTTTGTATATATGATTTTATTATTTTGTTATTGTATGTAGTTTATGATATGTATTATGTAATTTATTATATGATTTAATAAATATATGTATAATAAACAGTTTGTTATTACATGCAACCAAAAGATCTAGTTACTTTCTTATACGAAGTAATTAGTTAGTATTGTGATCATGAAAAAATTCGATCTCGAGATGTTAATAGAAATATTTTTTGAGCTTCCTTAAATCGAGTCTGGCTATTTTTGGAGTGACTGTGCCTGTCTGTCTGTGCGTGTGTATGTGTGAAAGAGTGAAAGACAGATACGAGAGAGAGAGTGTGTGAGTGTGTGTTTGTGCGTTTACGTGTTTATTTTAGTGTAGGTTGGTTTTTAGTTTATTTTAAAAGTTATATTTGTTTGGACTAAGTTTTAAAATTTTCTAATCGAATATCCTCTTACTTAAATAATATACGTATAAGAAAAATCAGTGCAAGCCATTGCGGATATCTTTTAAACATAATGTTAACCAAGTTCTAAATCATCTAAACACACATCGATTCTAAGACAATCAATTTCCCAGACAGGTGTCCATCAAATATTTAAACAGTCAACAGCATGGAGATTTCTTAGAATTTGCATTCAGGCAGAAGCACTATACAATTTGACAGTCCTATGATTTGTAACGCCGAACACCGGACAGTTTGCCTATGCGCCAATAAATCTTCTCAGTCATTTACAAATTTTCGAAAAGAATTACAACTTTAGGCTGCTTCTGTCAACATACATAATTTGATACCAAAAACATAATTTTATTTTCAATAAACATTTTCATGCAAAACACAAAAGGTTGGAAAACAGCGACATAAAAACGTAAATCACCTCCTAAGATCTTCTCAAAAATTTATTGATAGTACTCCGAACAATATAATTGAACTATGTTATAAATGCAAAACCTTATGTGTAGCTTTTATTTATTTGCTAAAAGAATAGAAATAAATATTGGTGATAAAAATGACAAAAACAGGCAAAATTAAACACGTTCACGCTTATAATGGAAACGATAAATTTGTAAACTGTCGATATATTTCCAATAGAAGGGCGAGGAAACTGAGAAGGTCCCTTGAACAAAAAGTTTTCTATGTGGCACTAGCCATATGCGATACCACTGGCATTTATAGTCGATTTCAGCATCCTTTCAGTATCCTTATAAAGAACATAGTTGCCATATTTTCCGTCTGGGGTAATTAAACAGAATTAGATATACTTGTGGTAAATCAAGCTTAATTTAGCGATATATGTGATAAATGAAAACATGATAACGCTGTGCACAAACCATAAGAATAATATTACCAATCTTTGCTTATTCATAGAGAAAATAAACCTATACTAAAGTATTCATCTGTATACTCTGCCTGTCTGCCTGTCTGCAGTCTGCTTGTCTGCCTGTCTGCCTGTCTGCCTGTCTGCCTGTCTGCCTGTCTGCCTGTCTGCCTGTCTGCCTGTCTGCCTGTCTGCCTGTCTGCCTGTCTGCCTGTCTGCCTGTCTGCCTGTCTGCCTGTCTGCCTGTCTGCCTGTCTGCCTGTCTGCCTGTCTGCCTGTCTGCCTGTCTGCCTGTCTGCCTATCTGCCTGTTTGCCTGTCTGCCGGTCTGCCTGTCTACCTGTCTGCTTCTCTATCTGTCTGTCTGTTCGTGGGTCTGTGTGTATATGTGCTCTAAAGCCTAAACGGTTGAAGATAAAATTATGAAATTTTAAACTTAAGATTTGTTTATGCCTGGCAAGAAAATCTATTGAAAAGAATATTCCAACTGGTAGTGCATGTTTAGTTTAGTCAGCTTTTGCAGTTTCAGCTATAACTCAAAAGCGGTAGTACCTACAGTAAAATCAGTTAGATTAAAAATAAGAGATATTCATATTTCGCATAACTTTTATTTGAAAATACTTTTCTTAAAAGGTGTTGATTACAAAAAAATGACTTTTGAATTTTGTTCATACATTATTTATTTTACATATATCGTATCAACTGTCAATAGTTTAACATAAAAAGCAAAATAGCATTTTCAAAATTATGAAAAATTTTTAAATTTTCATAATTCAATATTTTCAAAAAAATTAAATTCTTATGATCTGACCAAAATGCGTAAAACAAAGAACAGTGTTGGTCACGATAGATATTTTAATTCATGTACAACTAGAAAAGATTATCTTATTTTATCAAGTTTAGTCTTGGCCAAAAATAAAGCGTTTGATTATGAATACGGTAAATACAACCGTATTCACAATCAAGAGCTTAATTTAGACCAAGGTTAAACTTAAAAAATATATCTTCCATGAAATATGTTAAGGATATTAGATTTTATAGCCTTACCCTCTAGAATCTAAAGGGTAACATCATTTGAGTACATGTAACATAAAAGAAAATACCCAACGCGTCTACCTAATCTTAAGACTATAGAGTTTAGAACTAGATAATTGTTAGGTTAAGTATAAAATTAGTGAAAATGAGGGAATGTTATGTGGAGTTAAGATAGGCCACTTAGGGTTATATGGTCTCTCCTGTAGAGAATTGCGATGCTATGAGATGGCGGAAGCTCGTCACTGGTGCCAGTGTGAAACAGTTTCAAGGTTGTCTCGTTTAAATGACCTATAAACCGACTATATGCTACTATAAGCTGAAATAGGCTTCATCTTTGGTATTAATACTGATAGAGATCTCTATAGATTCGAATATAAGAAACCTTATAGGAATTATTATTTTATTTACTCATACAATAAAATTAAAATATATATCATAAAATTTGTAAAGCATGAAAATATTTAAAATATATATGATGAGTTATTGCTCGGTAAAGTTTCAATGGTTAAACGTTTTACACCGATTCTGAAATTTGTCTATAGTTAAGTTTTACAAATATTTAATTTAATAATTAACTAGTTAAATTTTGCTAAATTTATGCAACAACATAAAAATTAATTAAAATTATAAATTTAGCAGGAATGCAGTCAGTGGTATTTATTACCATTGACTGAATTCCTGCAAAATTTATAATTTTAATTACCTACACCATACGAAAATTTGTTAAAAATCATAAAAATTAATAATTAAGCTTATATTTCCAGTATTTTGGAGTAATATGTCTAAAGAAATATTTTGTATAGATATTTAGATTATGTTGATATCCTTGCTAGTATAACGCAACTTATAAAGAATCATAATTGTAATTCTATATCGATTTCAGTTTCTTTTTTTTTGTTATTTAAATTAAATATTTAATCATCAAATAGAGTTAATGTATTTTTTATGTTTCATATAAAATATAAATCATCTGATGGATTTTTTAGTTTGCTAATTCATTATGATATAAAAATTAAATAAACAACGAGGAAAATATGGAAATGGTTGTTTGAATATTGTGAAAACACAACACAAAAAGTCAATATCTTAGTTCATGTTTTCAGCACCAAACATTGGTGGCATGCAACCGACGCCGCCTGCGACGCTTAAACGAATCACGTCGCTACGTATTTTGTTTGGCCTAATAGTGTGTTTTGTGAGTGCTGTAAAAGAATGAGAAATAAAGTTATACTGTGATTATTTCATATAATCCATGTTCTATTGAAAATTACCGTGAGTTTCAATCTAAGAATTTATTTACTTCCTATATTAAGAGCAGGATCAGAAACAGTCGGAGCCTTATCTGAGAATATGTTACGTTCGAATGTAGTTAATTTGATTTATTTCTATATTATATGTTGCTGCCCTTTTATTAATTATGTTATATTTGATAATTAATATCATTCGTTTATTGTTGCTATAGAAACCATAGGATGTAAAGATTACCTAGTTTGTCCCCTCCACCCTAAAGTCAAATAGATCAATACATTCTGACGTCAGGACGAAACTATTTTGAATTAGTAGAATTTCGAAATTTGCTCATAGTTTGGCGAAATTATTTTAAATACATTAACTAATGGTTTAAGCGAAAACGTTAAAAACGTTATTCCAATTGCTAGTTCATGGTATTACACAAGCATTGATTTTCCTCTATATCTGATCATTTTTTATAATAGACTAGCAAATATAATTTAATTATTATATTTTTAAATAATTAGCATTTTGGCGGAATGTGTAATCTTACTCAATATTTAATTTAAAATATCGATAAGTATTAAATAAAATATAATATGACAATTTTAATATTCTAATAACAAAATAACAATATTTGTTAAAATTGATTCTGCGAAAAGCTTACACTTCCACTCGTATTTATTTTAAAGGTGCTTACCACAACAGCTGCAATTTCTATTCTTGTATTAAAGCTGTAGGAACTGTCCAAGCTTTTTAGTTTCTTCAGAGAATTGAACTAAATTATGTGAAATTTAATAAAAATATTGATCAAATACATATTATTAATAGATGTAAAATAAAGTTTTTTTGGAAACCATATTATTGCATTATTTCATATTCCACAATATTTGTATTTCATTGCTAATATTTGTGGAAAAATCGCGTAACCCGATTGAGCATATTTGAAGAGCACGTAATATCAACAGGAATTTAATTAGATTTTTGACTGTAATTTTTTTTTGCTTGTTAAAAAATTGTAATTTCAATCAGTGTAACCGGTTTTAAAATCAACCGAACGTGTAAATTTGATATCAAATGTCACTCATGAATCGTTGCTATGTAACCAATATTTTTGCATGGTTATTTTTGTTTGCGAGAATGGTGAATTATGTCATGACGTAAAATTTCTCTTATTTTATTTCTCATTACTTTTCCATTCCTGCCATGTTCCATAATAACGACGAAGATATGTCATCGCCATCACGTAACCAAAATAAAAAACAGGTTTCTTGGTTGTTATTATGGACTACTTTTACATTTCGTAAATTTTGAAATAAGTGCGCTCTGCAAAATATACGAATTGTTCGAAATGAATTCTCAATTATTTGGAATGTTGTAAATAATTTTGGCTGATCATATAGTACGTAACAAAATATTTACAATATTTTAAGCTGAAATACAGATTATGTTAAAATTGACGTCTTTAGTTTATTTGATGAAAAGGGATGTCTAAATTGTTATACATTATATTATTCGTTTCAATCGATAAGATTTTTTTTGAAAATTATTCTGCTGCAAGAAATTAGCGTAAATATTTTTGCTATTTCTGCTTTATTATTTGCAGTTTTCACTGCAACTGCAATGGCATAAGTTGGTCTAGTCAGAAAATTAAACATTTTTTTACATTTCTGCTCTTAATTTAGCAAACGAGATTATTGCTCTAAAAATGGTGCTACAAATTAAAAAGTAGATTGTATCATATTACCGGAAAATGACTCTCATTTTAAAGAACTCACCGTGTACAGATACAGATACTAAGTAAATTGATTTATAAACAAGTTCAAAATTACCTCTTCATAAATTTAAACTTTATTTATTATATAATGGAATTGTCAAAATCGATACCATTTTCACATCGTTTTAAAAGACAATGAACCTAAACAATGTATGATTTACAAGCTCTTCTCCATATATATTTTTTTCTTCTTATAAAGGGAATGGATATTTTTCGTCTGGTGACTAGTAAAAGCCCAATGATTCCGATAAAAAATGACATGAAAGGTTGTTTGTTTCAGTGGAGCTTTGTAAAAATGTATTTGTTCAATCTTATACAGGTATATCATTTTCGAAGAAGTGTGGACAAATAAATACGAAAACTGTCATTTTGTCAACGAACAGTATCTCTTAATCAGAGCTTTCAGTATTCTTTTTATAATTTTAAATTTGTTGGTCACATTTAAAATAAATACATATAAATTTAACAAATTAGAACCCTAGCGCTACCTGTAGATTGCAACATTTTTTTTAATAAATGACTCCTTTACGACTCAAATACTAGTAACCTGAAATAAATAACAAAATTCTCCAATGATAGGTGATAGTTTATTAGGTGGTCTCATTAGTAAAATTATTTCGACACGTGTTTTAAAATTAACATTTTTGAGTTTTTCTATTTTCTTTCTAAAAGTATTACGCCAACTAAAGAATTAAGAACTGTACGTACATGTCTGTAGAAAATGATAGTATAGGAAAATTTCAGCTGTCAAATATGGAAACTGAAAATAGCTTTTTATACTGCATGTTGCATTATCTGAGTCCTTGGGCAAGATGTGTGTGCTTGATTTACGTCACACACTTTGTGCAACACGAGTACTCATCTAGGATTTTTGGTTGTTTCGCACATTTTAAATCTATCTAAATGGCTTTTACACTATCCAACAGATTAAAACTTTGTTTAGTTTCTAAATGAACGACATTTTCAATATTGCGCATTTTCATGTTGATGCTTATATCAATAATAGTATTTGAGAAATATAAATTCTTATTCCACGGTTATCAATTTTAAATACGATAGATAAAATCTATTGGGAAATGTTTTATTTTTTTAATTCTTTGTAGTTCGTTTCGGAGCCTTCAATATAATTTCTGATAATATATTGGGGCTTTATATTTATTCATTCAATATACCTACTATTAAAGATAAATGGTAAATTGAGATCAATTATTTATAGTAATTGTTTTGGAATGTTTTAATCGATTTGTTTCAAATATATGTAATGTATGCTAGATAAGAATTCCATTTCATATTTTGTAAACGAATATAAACGAATTATCGAATGCTCAGTTGCAAAAGAACAAAATATTAATCTAAATGTTGAATTTAAATAGCTTGGATAGATGATTTGTTCTTGAAGTTTTAAAATATTGTAAAGGTAAAGCTGTATAATCTCCAAATAATACAATCGCATTTTGGTATTATTATTATTCGCATTGCTTTACATTCAAAATTATTTTTAAATTTCGTATAATTAAAACCTGTCAAACAATAATTACCAGATATTTTCTGAGCATATATTTACTAAAACATCCATACAGCATATTTATTTTACGACTACGTTATCCCAAACATAAAATTGGAAATCAATCAACACCATAATGAAACAATTTAATATTATATTCACATATTAAAAATGGAGCATAATATTGTGATAGATTTCTAAGTCACCGTCTCGCCCATATTGTGTTCGCTAAAATTTTTGCATAATTGTTTTAAAATAATAGCTTGCTTTTATTATTTGTTGGCAATTCTGTGAGAAGCATTATCAGCTACGTAGAAGATAAATTTGTACTGCGGAATTTTCCGATACAATAAAACTATTAATAAGATAAAGAAGATATGAGCAAAATATTTGTCCAATGTATATTTTACTATTTTAATTTTATTGTAATTGTCACCTTATAAATTGTCTTTAATGTTTATGTTAGTAAATGACAAATTTAACGATAGATATTTTCTTTCTAGGTCTGAAGATAAAAACTTGCATCTAGACGTTCGCATACTTTCCTTCGCTCTCAATTTAATGATTTTTATCATAAATCAAGTAGACCGTCATTTATAAGCAAATTTATTTCTACCTTTTATTTTGTATATAAATAAAAATCGATAAAAAGAACAGAGAAAATAAAGATTTATTAAAATTAAAGCAAAATAAGACTGATCATTTTAAAATTCAAAATATACGAATCAATACACTAAATTTCCTCTTCAAGTTTCTTTCGTGAGAAGGAGTCAGGATAGTTGTTTAACAACTATAATTTGTGCTGTCGTGGTATAACAACTATCAAAGTGGCGCCGTTCAAGTTAAAGTTCAGCAGGATGTCCAAATCAAATTCATCGACAAGGAGTAATTCGGTCGAAACGCCTGGCGAAAGTGAGGGTGAATTAATTAGCCCTCAGAAACCAGAAAATAATGTACCATCAGCTATTATGGAAACATCGGAAGGATTGGAAACTATACCTTCAAGTCCACCTCCATCTTATGAACATGTCCTGGAAGAGGTTAATATATATTTGTTTAATTTTTATTACAATTAGTACAAATACAGTGCGATAGCCATACTGGTTATCTCTATTATATCTATCTTAAATTTTTAATCAAATTAAATTAGACAGATTTAAGTTCAATGTTATTGCATAATTAATAATAATAATGATTCTAAAGCAGATTTGTCGCCCTTTTGAATATTTTTGGGATCTTTATTAGTATGTCCTAGTATATTAAATTCTATTTATTTTTACTGATTAATAGATCAGCAAAAATTTATTTGTTGATTAAACTCTTCGATAAAATGTGAAAATTTTATGAGTGTGTTTTAATAAGGTCTAGTAAAAAAATAGAATCCATCGATTAATTAATATTTAAATCAAAAATTGGTGCTTATCGCGTAAATTGAATAAATTTGCTTATTATTTATTGGGATTGAATTAAATAACTCTTAAATTAATTAATTAACAGTGATATTTTGTAAATATATAAATCAATTTTTATATCTAGAATAACTTCTTTTTGCAAAATGATATAAAAAGCAATTGCTATTAAAAGTAATTCATATTGGTACAGTTCGATCTAATAAAAACATATTTTATTAATAGCTATAAATTTAAACATCTGTGGCGCGCCAGCAAGCGATAAGGAATTGCTGAGTATGCTCCCTTATCCCTCGTCCCCGCCTGTGCTTGGTAGACTAAGTAGGTAGAACAGTAAGGGACGGACAGTTGAAGACAAAGTGCTAAAGTGAGTGCACGGGAATTAGACATAAGGCTAGAGACGCTAGAATTGGTTACGCTACAATGGTGACAGCGGTGTGATCGAACTTATTACACGCAAATTAAAATTAAAAGATTAAAAATGAGTGATGTGCAGTGCCCAAAGTTTAGTTGTGGAAACTGGGAAGAGTGGATTGAAAGATTCGATGCTTTCGCGTTAATTAAAGACTGGGACAATAAGAAAAAGATTACGGCGTTGCCTTTCTACTTGGAAGGATCCGCGTGTCAGGTGTATCGGAGTTTATCAAACGAACAACGTGCGGATTGGGTTACTGCATGCGCTGCGTTAAAACCGACATTTACCAAAGAAATAAATGACGCGGAAATACGATTTCGCGCGCGCAAACAAGAGAATGGCGAAACGCTGGCTATGTTCGCGGCGGGTTTACGGTTTTTGAGCGGACTCGCGTTTACGGATCATAGCGACATCACACGTGAGAGGTTGGTATTAAAACAGTTCTTGTTGGGAATTGATGCTCAAGTGGCGGAGGAGACAGCACGGAAAAACCCAGGTACACTTAATGAAGCTCTGGAGGAGGCTCAAGTGGCATTAAGGATTAAGCTGAGGTTGTCTGAGATACGTGAACATCATTCTCAACCTGCGAGCACTGCAACAATTTGCGCAGCAGGTACCACACCAAATACAGATCTGGAGGGCCTTACAAAGTTAGTGGGAGAGCTTGCTACCGCTGTTAGCAAGCTGACTACATCCACTCGTGAATTAGAAAGAAATCAACAAGACAATGAGAGGCCGAGAGAACCTAGAGTTCGCTGGCGTTCACCAACACCACCAGTAGACACGCACTTTTATCATAAGGAAAGGTCGCAGAGAGTCTACAGTGGGGAGCGTTCGCCAACGCAGTTCAGGGATACCCGTCGACGTAGTGCTCAAAACCGTGTAACATCACCTGCTCCAGTGCGACGTGGACAGACTGATGGATCGGGGAATAAACGTTGCTATCTGTGCAACGCTTACGGTCATTTTTGTAGAAACTGTCCAAATCGCGATAGTAGGGATTCGGGAAACTAAAGCAAGCGTTGTTCAGTCCCGGAGTGACGCTTGGTACTACGATGGGACAGGCTGGAATTCAGGAGGATACAGCAGTAGTACGAGTGAAAGGACATATAAACGAATATTCGGTGATATTCTTGGTGGACACAGGCGCATCTCGGTGCTTCATGCGTAAGTCCTTGTGGAAACAGTTAGGAAGTGCGCCGTTACGAGTCGCGAACGGACATGTAGTACAGGCAAATCGGGAGGTTTTACCGGTTCTCGGAATATGTGACATTGTAGTCCGGATAGCCGATTTACGTATACGAATACAAGTTAGTATTTGTGAGAACTTGACAGACGATTGTGTGTTGGGATGTGATTTTTTACGACAACAACAGTGTGTGTGTTACCCGGCCGGTGGTTACATTGAACTACAAGGGAGACGAGTAGAGGAATACACTATCTCTCCAGTAGCCGCGATATTATGTGAGACAATAGTCATTCCCGCACGTACGGAGATTCTTGGTTGTATACAATTAGTTGGTGAACATTTGAACTTGCCGCGTGTAGTAGAACCATCGCCGCAATGTTGGGACAAATTTAACTGTATGTTGGGGCGCGGGTTAGTGTCGGCCGAACACGGGACTGTGTTATTACGTAATCCAACAACTGAACCAATCACCTTACGGAAAAATGCACGCGTAGGAACCGCGTATGAGTGCGCGGTAGTGAATGTGAAGTCTCCCCCGGATGTTTCGACTTCAAGTGAATTCGATTGGAGTGAAGCTTCTTGTCATTTGTCTACCGAGGAATTACGGCGGGCTAAATTGTGCATTGATCAATTCAAAGACACTGTAGCACATAGCAAGAACGATACGGGACGCACACGTATTCTTCAACATCAGATTGACACTGGAAACGCAAAACCTATTCGCCAATCACCACGACGACTTCCAGCGGGACGGCGAGAGGAAGCCAAACACGAGTGTCAGCGAATGCTCGAGGCAGGTGTTATAAGACCATCATTATCACCCTGGTGCTCGCCTGTCGTGCTTGTCCGGAAGAAAGATGGATCTACTCGTTTCTGTGTCGATTTCCGGAAGGTAAATGACGTAACCATCAAGGATAGTTATCCACTGCCACGAATGGACACAATACTCGATTCATTATCTGGTGCTACTCTGTTTACCGCGTTGGATCTGCAGTCGGGCTACTGGCAGGTGGAAGTGGCTCCGGAGGACCGAGCTAAGACCGCATTTTCAATGGGAACGGGTCTTTATGAGTTTAATGTTCTTCCGTTCGGAGTGTGTAATGGACCAGCCACATTCCAGAGGATAATGGACGTTGTACTGGAAGGCCTAAATTGGGAAAGCGCGTTAGTCTATCTAGATGACGTTATTGTGTGGGGCCGTAATTTCGAAGAGCATCTCCAGCGGCTAGAGGCAGTCATGACTCGTCTGCGACAAGCGGGCCTAAAAGTCAACCCGAAGAAATGCAGACTATTTCAGGAAAAAGTAGAGTTTCTTGGTCATGTCGTGGGTCGTCATGGAGTGGCTACAGATCCGGCTAAGGTACAAGTTGTACGCGACTGGCCCACTCCTAGGAACCTTACGGAACTGCGTTCTTTTCTGGGATTGGCCTCGTACTACAGACGCTTCATTAGTGGCTTCGCCAAAGAAGCTGAACCTTTGCATCGCCTATTGAACAAGGGGGTAAACTATAGCTGGAATGAAGATACGGAGGCAGCTTTTAAGAAATTAAAACAATGTCTCATCAGCGCCCCAATCCTGGCTTATCCGAGATTTGATCGGCCATTCATTGTCGATGTCGACGCAAGCGGTGTTGGGCTGGGAGGCGTTCTCAGTCAAGTTCAAGATGGTTATGAGCGAGTAATTGCCTACTTCAGTCGAGCATTAACAAAGCAAGAGCGCGGTTACTGCGTGACTAGAAGAGAACTACTGGCCCTGGTATCAACTTGTAGACATTTCAAAGGATATCTAATCGGAACACAATTTCTAGCCCGGACCGATCACAATTGTTTAAGGTGGTTGAAAAACTTTAAGGAACCAGAGGGTCAGGTGGCCCGGTGGTTAGAAATTCTCGCCGAATATAACATGGAAGTATGTCACAGGCCAGGCAAGAAACATTTGAACGCTGATGGGTTGTCCCGACGACCATGCAGGCAATGTGGAATGGAGGCAGTCAACGAAAATTCGACAGTACCACCGGATACTAGGAACGCGTATGACCCGAATATCATTAATACAGTGTCGGTAGGGTCTGTACCCAATACTCTACCGGTAGAGTACGTGAAACCACTGGTGCAAGCACAACTGGAAGATGATCGGTGCGAACCAGTGATTCGGTTTTTACGCGGTGAACGTTTTAATTCGACTGAACTGTCAAAAGAAGCAAAAAGTCTGTTTGATTTAAAACCGGAGTGGACAGACGAATATGGATTGTGTATTCGGGACAATAAATTTGGTAAATATCGTGTTGTAGTACCGCGTAGTAAAGTGTGCGAAGTGTTGAAAGCGTATCACGACAATGCAGCCTCGGGTGCACATTTGGGGGTAACAAAAACGCTTTCGAAACTAAAAGACCGTTATTATTGGAATAACATGCAACGTGATGTAGAGCAGTGGTGCCGCGATTGTGAGTCATGCAATAGACGGAAAGCTATTACCCCAGGACCAAAAGCCCCACTACAGACACAACTGGTAACACGACCACTTGAAAGAGTCGCGATCGATTTGCTTACATTACCAACAACTAAAAATGGAAATAAATACGTCGCAGTAGTGGGTGATTACTTTACGAAATGGACGGAAGCTTACCCGTTGCCAGATAAGTCGGCAACGACAGTTGCGCGTGTTTTCGTGCAGGAGTTTGTGTGTAGATACGGTGCTCCGGAGACATTACACTCGGATCAGGGCAAAGAGTTTGAGGCCCTGCTATTTCAAGAAATGTGTCGATTGTTCGGAATTAATAAGACTCGTACGACACCGTTCCATCCGCAGTCGGACGGTATGGTAGAACGGTTTAACCGAACACTGATCGCCATGCTATCTCATTATGCAGGCGAACGACAACGAACGTGGGATGAGGAGCTCCCCTTGGTTATGATGGCTTATCGGTCGAGCCAACATGACAGTACCAAACACACTCCTTTCTCCTTGATGTTTGGGAGGGAATCCCGGCTACCAGCAGATATCCAGTATGGCCTCCCTCCGGGAACATCATACCAATCCGAAGAGAAATATCTTCAGCAGCTCCGTTCTTCATTGGACTATGCCCATGCGACCGTGAGACATCAGCTGGAAGCTTCACACCAGAGACGTAAGGAGTATTACGATAAGGATGCTCGAACACCAACTTTTCAAGTGGGCGATTTGGTATGGGTTCATCAACCAACACCTAAAGTTGGTGAGAGTTTCAAGTTGCACCGGCCATGGACCGGACCATATCGCGTGTTAAAAAGCATGGGTATGAATACCTTCCGGGTGCAACATTGCGCGTTTCGTCACAAACGCATGGTACTGCATGCAAACCGAATGAAACCATGCTATAAGCAACCGGGTCCTGAGCAAGCCAGAATAGAAGAAAGGGCCAACCGACGTCCCGGACGACCGAGCAAGCGGGACGAGCCAGTAGTCAGCCGAGGTGCTACCCCGGCCAAATTCTCCTTGTTGGAAGTAAGCGGAGATCTCTTTGATGCTCCCCCTCAATATGCGTTAGCGCATTGTGTAGCACGAGATTTGCGTATGGGGGCCGGTATTGCTGCAGAATTCAAATCGCGATTCGGAGGGCTACCCGAATTGAGGAAACAGGAATCTACAGTGGGGACCACTGCGATGCTAAAGCGGGAAGGGCGAGCAATATTTTACTTAATAACTAAGGAGAGAAGTTATCAGAAACCTACGTATACCAACTTACGCAAGGTTTTAATTTCTCTACGGCGGAAATTAGTTGAGGAAAATATTGTTAAATTAGCTATACCAATGATAGCATGTGGACTGGACGGATTAACGGAAGATCGAGTCAAGGATTTGTTGCACGAAGTCTTTGAAGAAACCGATGTAGAAATCCGAATCTACCGGAGGCCCGAAACCCCTAGAAGGAGACATCTACCGCAGAGGTATTCATCCCGAATTATAGAGCCAACCCGGACAACCAACTCTCCGCTTAATACATCATCATGGAGCCGGAGTTCTGACAGAATAACCCCCTTATCCGAAGCGTTCCTCGCGACTCCGACGGGATCACCGGAGTCGAGGAATACTCGGTACTCCACTCCTCTGATGACGCCAGAGAGAACCGAAGTAGAGACGCCGGGGCCAGCAGAAGACGTCCCGGGCTATTCGAGTGTCGGAGATGCTACACCACCACGAAATCAGGAACCTCTCGAAGGGGAAGTTGCCTTGGAGAGGCAGACATCAAGCGAAGAGGAGGTCCCCCTTGACCAGACCATAACTCCCCTAGTGCCGGATCCAATACCTACACGTCTTCGTGTATTGCCACCACGAAGAGCAAGAGAAGAAGCCCTGCTCAAAATACGCTTCCAGGAGGAAGTATGAAGTAAGGAGGAGGTAGTGTGGCGCGCCAGCAAGCGATAAGGAATTGCTGAGTATGCTCCCTTATCCCTCGTCCCCGCCTGTGCTTGGTAGACTAAGTAGGTAGAACAGTAAGGGACGGACAGTTGAAGACAAAGTGCTAAAGTGAGTGCACGGGAATTAGACATAAGGCTAGAGACGCTAGAATTGGTTACGCTACACATCTATAAAAATATATATGAATTGTAGTAATAAAGTAGATTTTTATTAATAAAGTTCGATTAGTAATCCATATTTAATTAAAATCGATTTGATACTATTTTAATTAATTTTAAAAGTTAAATTCCAATGCCAGCTATTCTTATACGTGGAGATCTGAGAACTCTGAGAAATAGGTTTATAGTAGCTATAGCAATAATTAAAGTATGTATAATAGTGAAAATATAAAAATAGACAAAAACTATGACAAAATAAGCAAATGGGTATATCAAGTTTTATTAGAGCATTTCTAGCACTTTCCTGTTACAATTTAAGTATCTTTACGCGAAGTAATAATCCAATTTATAGCTTTTTTTGCCAAATATGTATTATATTATTCTTAGCTTTGTAACTTTTTTTGATAGTGTAATAAGAACGTATAATAAGAACGTATAGTTCTTAGCATCCTCACACGCATTATATGAGAACGAAGGTATTATTAACATGTTTTAGATAGATATCAACTCACTTTTTTTTCATATACGAATTAATAAGTAAGTATTGCAATCATGATAAAAATCGTTCTCGATATTTAATGGAAATATACCTGTTATTCTTCCCTGCATTGGGTCTGACGCGCGCGCGAGCGAGCGCGCGCGTGTGTGTGTGTTGTGTGTGTGTGTGTGTGTGTGTGTGTGTGTGTGTGTGTGTGTGTGTGTGTGTGTGTGTGTGTGTGTGTGTGTGTGTGTGGGTGTGTGTTTGTGTGTGTGTGTGTATGTGTATTCAAACTAATACTGTTCAAATTAATCCAACTTATTTCCACTAAGGAAATAAGTAGCAAACCGTTATTGTTTACATATTTTAGGCAGGTTTTTAGCTTTTTTTTAATCTTAAAAATATAGCAATAATTATATTTTTTTGAATTATTCAAAATATTTATTCTAAAATTCCTAAATAAAATACGTATAATAAAGATCAGTGCAAGGACTGCAGATATTTTGAGAAAAGACAGAAAATAATTTAATTACATTTTTGTAATTAAAACCATAATTTTATTATCTGAAAATATTTCGTAGAGCACCAAGTAATCCCAGAAATTATACATACATCGGGCACACGATTATTGGAAATCTAGTATTTAATTATCAAACTCTTATAGTGCAATATTCAGACGAATCTCTCGCTAAAAGATTTTAGAAATATAGTATTATATCCGGTATACATGTTTCCGGTTTTTGTGTTAGGGTCGTACAGAAAACTTGAGTCTTTGCTTCTTTTGTTCTAATATTTCATTTCGAAGGCAGGTAAAATTGATGTGGCTTTCGGAATACTTCCTTCGCCTACTTATGGTACGCGCCATTGTATTTTGGATACGGTTATGATAGGTGGTTTATTACAGATTAAAACTAAGATCCACTTTGGAACAATACTGTAATAAGTACGTAGCGAATTACAATTATAGCCGTAGCATATATAATTATATAATATAAAGTAGTTAATCGAAAACAAATAAGATTTTCAATTTTCAGACAAGACTGGCCCAACAAGCAGGCGGCTCGTCACCGACACTTGAAAATCAATTATCCGTGGAGCGAAAAGGTCCAGAAATTCTACATAAATCAAGTAAAGAGCTGTACAGAGCAGTAGCCAAACAGTTTGGTATAACATGCAAAATGTCGGATCAATGTCGATGTTTCGACTGTCAAAGTCACTATTTTGATTGTGAATATGAGCAAAACGAACAAGAGAAAACTGATGGAGGCCTTGGAGCAGGAACCCCAATGTTTATCTCAGAAGTAATGCATGGTACTGCATGTGTAATTTTGTAAAAGTGAACAGATTGGCAATGGAAATTTAAACAAAAATTTTACAGCTACATTAAAATCCATGTTCTAATGTAACTTTTAAGTTACATTCATTTTCGACTATCATCAATATTGAACGAAATGTCTCAGATTTGCTTCGTATAAGTCCCGTCGTGTTATACTTTGAAATATAACGAAAAATGGTTTTAACTTAAAAGTCAAATAAGTACATGGTCGCAAACCTGTGAAAATATTAACGAAACTGTCTTTAAAAACGAAGTAAAGATGATGGAAGGGATCAGAATCGATGCTAGAAGTATCGTCTGCTGGATGTTGGTATTGCAATTGGTGTATCGATAATTTAACAAAATTATATTTATACTCCAGATAAAATAAACAATATCAAAGCAAAATTACAGTTTAATTAAATTAAATAACTGTGAATATTGGTATGGTTCAACTTGAAAATAGATGAATTATGTCGTTTCATCACATCATTCCAAATATATACCAATATGAATTAGCATGAAAACTGATTCAAAATTAATATAAATAGCATAAAAATAAAATTGAATAACTCAAAAATAAATATAAATTTAAAGTTGGTTTATGTAAAATATAGTAGTAAATTTTACCGTTGTAGTTTACTTAGTTAAATCTTTCATAATACTATATAGTTCATAGATAGCCCTTAAGGGAGAAACTAACCATTTAGCTAAATTTAAGATAGAGTTTTAATCAGGTTTTCATAACTAGATAATTGAAGAGCTTTTGTATAACTGGATTTAAGTAACATTAAAATACCATGCCATAATTCCAAACAAAACATACAATTCCAGTAATCTTAAAAATTAACTAGCTGGACTATGCCACTTTACTCACTGATATTGTTTAATTAGATCAACTGGAGGTTAAATATAAGAAGTTGTACAACTGATACGAACGAAAACAATCATATTCTTCATCTAGATCATTGCAAAGTCATGCGAAATATGACTGAAAATAAATCGTTTATATTAAATGCGGGAAATAATATATAATGGCCAGTTTGTACAGCTTTGATTATTGATTCAAAAGTAACTTATTGTTAGTAAAGATTAGATTATCCCCATATTTAATTTGTAGAAAAGAGGTAAATTACGTAGTTTCATATAGTTTCCAAAAACTTAAAGTATAATGACGTAAACGGTCATATATATTTTTTTTATGATTAAGTTGAGAATGCAACGTACAGCATTATATAATAAAATATATAGTATTAATCCCAGGTATTATTTAGAAATATTTTATACAACGTTTAGTTTCATAATTTTAGACGGATTCATTTGAAACTACGAGGTACAGATCGAAGAGGAATATAATGTATTAAAATAGGTTTATTTGCACATGAAATATACTTTATAGGTGATCTTATTTAAAAAAATAACATCTTGTAAAACTTGTTACAAAACTAACACTCGTATTCATAGAAACTATAAGGTATCTAACCACCTTTAGTAGTAACAATTAATATTTTTAAAAGTATTCTATGAATACGGCTGTAAATATTCATCTGAATGAAATATAAATAAAGAACTATTATAATCTAAATATGGAAATGTCTCACTGTCTTCATATACAAGAACAACAATATGGATGGTTTTATAAGCTCAGTTAGGGCATTAAAATGCAACGTTAAGGAAAGCAAATTCTTCGATTAAACTGTAATAAAGAACTGGTAGATTACTAAAGTTTTGCACAGTGTTTCTTAAGAATCCAAGTCAAATTTAATTGACGAGTTGCAATAAATGAACTATTTCAACGAAAAACTAGCCTGCTAGAAAACATATATCTATAATATAAACAAACATTGATCTTTAGTCTACAATATCGACGTATAAAGTTTATATTTTACAGGAGTGCTATAATGATACATGTCATTCTATGTTAGCAAAGCTATAATAAAAGAACACTGAGAAAACATGTTTGAACGAGATATGTGTCTTGAGGAGAATTTATCACTGGCCTAATTTACTGTAGTCTTGGTTCGACACAAACCTTGTTGCCTTATGATATAATTTTACCATTTTATACTTATAAGTAAAAATCTGATTATTAACTAACTAATTCCTTGTCAAAAGAAGCTGTAATAATTGTAGTTTGATAATGTAAGCCGACAATAATGAGAGCACATAACCAAAACATTAAGTATTTATATCAGCTTGTGTTCAAAAAGAAATAGGAGTACATTAACAACCAATACTTATTACAAATAAGAATAGATTAACTGTTAAACAAATCACCGTCAAATGTTGAACAAGAAACTAAAATGATTAGCTGGATGAAATTGAAAGATAGTTGAATAGATAAGTGACATTATTTTCGACGCTTTTGGCAGTCCTAAACCTAGCGTAAGAAACTTTTAATTCACTATTTTTAAAGAAAATCTATAAAATATTAATAAATTATTTATGTTGGTGAACAAGCAGCAAATGATAGGTTTGCATCGTACTAGATTTGCAGTCAAAACTTTGGTAGTCTCTCAGCAAATATAAATATTAAAAACCATAATGATAAATTCGTGAAAATTAAATATCTAAATAAATACTTACTCAAACCACATCCAGTAGATGAGAAAAATTATTATAATATCTATAATATGGAAAATGATGTACGTAAAAAAAAATAACGAAACTGTAAAGTAGCAAAATAAAAATATGGGCTTACGAAGACTGTAAAATGCACATTGACGGGTAGAAGATTAATGCACAAAACGATTGCCTTCTGATGAATGTAACTATAGTTATGTGTTGTACTATTTAGACTGTAAGTTGTAAATTATTAACCGAAACAGAACGAAAAAAGATTATCAAAACAATATAGGAAAGAATGATTCCGTTATGCTGCGATTGTTGACTGTCTTTTACGTCCATTTACATCGCTCTCACATACTATTTAATTTGCACTTAGTTTTAAGCAAACCTCGTTATTAACGGACACTAGTATACTATTTTACCACAAATTGTTATACGAATCATAGCAACAATTTTTAAATGCATTATGAATACTAAAACATACATTAAAATATGTAGAAGTTGGTTAAATGGTATACTGATCGCCTATAAAGGGTTAAAGCTTAAGTCTTAGTGGTGTAAATGGGCTTCAAACGATTTACTTATAGTATATATATGTTATTCTGTTGGAGTATTTTGTGTAAATTGTTATTGACGGGTATTAAAATTAATGATTATTTGTTGGTTTTAAAGTTGAATGCAGTAAAAAAAACTATTCTATTATCGATTTTAACATTTTGTTAATTATAAACTTGTATGAAATGATTATGCTAAAAATATGAAATTCGTAAAATTCCGTTTTAACAATAAAATTAGTCATATGGTCCTTATGATAAAGGTGAATATTTAGTATGAACTCAATATAATTTAAGAACTTTTAAACGATATCTCGTTACCTAGCAAATATTTACAGTAACATTTTCACTAAAATTTATTTGTGACTGAAAAGAATAACTGAGTATTATATTACTTGTTATTCCTACAATGCCGCAAATAAAAATTGGTTTGGTTTATCAAACCAATTTTTTTTTAATTCATAGAGTAACAATTTAACAATTGAAGTATATATAAATATTTTGGGCCTTAAAGGTTAACTGAATTTTACATGTTTCTAGTTTTTAATGTAATTTTAATAAAACTTACGAACTTTGTAAACGAAAAATAAAAAAAAAAAGCCAATTTATCTATTATATTTTTCGTTATAAATAAATCGAGAAATATTACATTGATATAAAAATATTTCTAGTGGATTAAAACATTTCACCACCTACGGGGTTTAGATGTATACATGACACCTTATTATACATTCCTTGAATAAATTGGATCAAGAGTATGATGATTCCAAATTATGGGCCCTAAAGTAAATCCGCATCATAGTTTTAATTTTGTTTGCTGCTATATTTTGATAAAAATATCCATACTCCAAATTTCCAAAATATAAATGAAGCACAATTTATATAATTTGAGAATAATTGCTTTTTATAAAATTATATAACAAATAACAACAATATTTATACCTATATAATAATAATGATTTCGAGTATTGATATAGATTTTTCGTATTGTATTTTAAGGATCGAAATTATGTATTGTATCTAAGAATAGGCTAAAAAATATCAACTATTTTCATAACATGAAACGTGATGAAAGAATTAAATCTTAATATATCTACGAATGTAGACATAATGATGATAATACGCGTTTAACATTTTAAGGAGTATATTAACATTATCTTGCTGTTTATATAATGATGGGTAACTACTTAATATATAAGTAATCTTTTTCTATACTTAACCAATTGAACATCTTCATTATTGAATATTGTATATTTGACAGTATATAAGTTATTGAATTTTTCCCATAAAGCAAGTGGTTCCGTTTACATGTTAAAGAATTTAATTTCAAGTAATTAATGAAGATCTACAATAACTTTTAAAAATATTTATTATATGTACACTAAACTTTATTGTATACCCATTTTAGTTTTGCTTTAAATTATTTTTATTAATACAGAATTCAATTCTTATTTCACATATCTTTTTATTTATTATGTAGAATGGATCAAATTCGTTTTCGAAAGAAATTCATTTCGGTTCAATTCACAGCATTTAGATTCTATTTGTGTAACTTATTTGCTTCCGATAACAATTTATTAATATCCTCACATAAATACAAAATATACTATGACGAAATATTTCAAATTAGTGACGATTATGATATGTATCGTTAACAAATGTTTTTAGATAAATAATATATTTAAGACAATCGACAAATACAAATAGAATCGTAAGTTAAGTACGAAATTATGCATTATGTACGTAATTATTTATTGCTATCAAATTAATAAATTATTACACACTTATATTCATAGAATTTTAAAGGCACTTTTAAATCGATCCACCATTTTAATCAATCTAAACAATTGGTAATCACTATTTAACCAATTTAAATATATATTTAAATGAAAGCACCTTTAAAAATTTCTATGAATACGGATGTTAATATTTTAACGCACAGGCTACGTTTACGTCTTGAAGTATTCGTATATTGAAAAGTAACGAATCCGAAATAGTAATCGAAATTACAATCTGTCCCTGATATTCTATTACTATGATAGAGGCTGGATATCTGGATGTATGTATGTATCTACTAGTATAAAGTAGCATAAAGTACTTAATTATTGAAAACAAAATGTCGTAGTATAAGTGCTCTGACGTAAGCAAATTACTTGACTGCTTTTGGAAATTGGAAACGCTTTCGAATCGATTAAATATGCCGACGTAAATGTAGTCTATATGTAATTGTGACACCGAACATTTACATTGACTGGCTTCTGAACTGAACCCTCCAAATATAAAACAAAAAATGTATTTTTCAAATAAGCTTACTTATCTATATAGTGATTTTAATAAAATCTTAAAGTTCTATAATGTAAGGAGAGCCATGTCATATGTTGTGTGACTGCAGCTTGGTTAAGAATGTAGACGAAATGGTCACGCAAAGAAATACATCCTTGAGTAATAGTTTCTAATCAATGATACATAAATTTGTATGTAAAAAATGTTCGATAGTTGCTTTAAACTTGAATTAAAAATGTGTTTTGTTTTATATCTATTTTTATTAAAAAAAAAAAGTGTGAAGTATGTATTTTGTAACATACATACCATCAAAATAATAATATTAGAAAATTGTAAACATGTGGTATGATTTCCAAAAGTTCATTTACCAACGTACATTTCATGCGAATCATACTAAGTGTGATTAAGGCGATGTTCCAATTTTTTGGTCAAATAAATGACTATTTTTAATAATTTTTTTCTCTCTTATTTTATTAGCTAGAAAATTAATTTTTTTTTTATAATATTAAATAACTCATGCAGTATACAAAAAAAAATTTATTTTTTATTTTTATGCATAATTACTTATATAGGAGGTGACAAAGTAGAGGCCGCGGAGATGAGGTGTTTTGCGGTGTGCACGATAACACCAGTCCAGGTTGTCTAAAACAAAAAAAATCTAACGGGTTTTTTTTAAGAAAAAAATTACTTTCCCCGTAAACCAATAAAAAGTTAAAAATTAAGAAAAACCTAGAAAATAGAGTGAGTTTAAGAAAAGTCCTATGTTTTGTACACAAAATTGGACCTATGGGATTGAATAAAAATGGAACAAATGCATATTTATGTGAAAATGTCGGTTTGAGTTCTGCATTATAAGTTAATTTATAAAATAAAAAAAGATTTGAGTCAATAGCTTAATTATTTTTTGAGCTAGAGTGCACCCCGTTTTTAAAAATGTAGTTTCGAGAAAAACGTGTTTAAAGTTTAATTTTAGTGTATTTATTACCCGGCTACTACTTATGGAAATGTAAATATCTTGGAAACGGTTTGGATATTTACCATAAAATTTTTTTTAGATATTTTTGAAATGTTTTTGGATAAAATTATTGAACAAAACAAAATTCGATTTTTTTTTTTAAATTGGAACATCGCCTTAATATTACAGTATTGCTATTTATTAAAATTCTGTTTAGATTTGTAATAACACCAAAATATGAAATTTATTGATGTTACCATTTATATTGTTTCCCTATCTTTGGCAATTTATTTTACATACGATTTCTAGTAGTTGGAACACACACACCCATAATTTTTGGTTATAATTCTGTATTAAAAATAGATAATTCACAAAAATTTGGAATTTATATGAAAAACACATTTTTAAATATTATTTCTTTATATATATTATGTCGACGTACACTGATATTTATTTACTTCACTATAGATTTGTTCCAACTAATATTAAAATAGGTTTGAAACTGTACGACGCATGCGTATTCTTTGCTACGGAACATTATTTTCGTAATGCGCATGCGTCCTACAGTTTTAAACAGATTCTAATATCAGTTGAAACAGACCTTATATGACAACAAAAATCGGTTATATAATAAATTAGAGATAATCCAGAAAATAATACGACTTGAAGTGCATGGAAATATTCGCCGCAGAGTCGATTTAATAGTTCTTAAGTGAATGTGGTGTACAGTTTCAAAAAATAAATATGTTCAACATTATGCTGTTTATAATGTCGTACCTACGTTATAAATTCGTTATAAAATGTATGTAAATTGATCCATTCTGCATAAAATGTTATTCACTTGATGTAAAACTTCTATATAAAGACCAATTTACGAAACAGCCATTTTAAAACGGAGACCAAGTCTGTATACTGTACATATAAAAAAGAAAATGAAATCCTAGTTGTACTAGCTAAAAAAAAAATCGTCTCGTTTTTAAACTCTGTGTATCTTAATACAGTTTAACAAAATGACGAATTTATCTGGCCTACTTGTAATAATTGTGAAATGCTATATATCTTTGCACAATCTATTATTATAACATATTTCGAAAAAAATATATTTAAAAACTATGCACCCGATCTATATACATATACTCAATATATATATTTTATAAAAAAATGTTTTTCAAATATTTCATTTGTACATGTTTTATTATGATGTTTCATTATTTATACACGTTTAAGTTTGGCAGACTGTTTATTTCATCGTTGTTTTCTAGCGCTAAAATTCATATTGGGTAAATTTAATACGAAGCATTTAAAATTATTATTTTAATGTAGGTTATAAAAATGTATGACTGTGAACTAATATATTGTATATATGTATAAAACGAAAATAATAAAAAAAAAAAGAATTTGTGTACGTGAAAAGATTCCCAAATAAAATTATTTCAAACCCTTCCTGTTCAAAATATTAATTCCATTTTATGAATGAATGGTATGAGAATATGGAATCCTCTTTTGAATTGTGCGGAGGAATAATTGGGATCAAGCGAAATAGAAAAGCATATATGAAGAACTTGATGGTTGTGAATGAAGCAAGAGAAGTTTGTATGGATAGTAAAGTATGTATGTACTCAAATATTATAATAACTGTAACATTTATTACTTGAATGCAATTATTCAATACAATAACGTTAAAATTAAACAAGGATATCGTTGATATAGTTATTTAGTTTCAATTATTTCAGAGTTGCAGCAATATACAAATAAGATTAAAGCAACTATTACATTTTATATAATAACAATTTGTATTCATAAATCATTTAGAAATGCTCATAATTGATTTAAAATATAATTTCGCAATTCTATTCTACGCGGTTTTCCTGTTGGTGTCCTTGGAATATTGTCTATGAATACAACTCCACCTCTTAGTTTCTTTCGGTCCACTCCATTATTACGTTCTAAAATTAATTTACAAAAATAAGAATTATTATAACTACCCACATTATTGCTGTTACCGTTATAATAGTTCAGTATGTCCTGTTCGGTGACATTGGAACCTTCATGTAGTACAATTACCCCTGTAGGGTGTTCACCATCGATTTCATGAGGTTTTCCAATCACTACGCAATCTTTTACATCTGGATGAGATAGGAGAATATCTTCTAACTCTGCTGGAACAATCTAAAATTTAAATAATATTAGTCAAACGTATAAGAATGTTACTTAAATCCATTTTGAAATTGATATGAAATTATCAAAATTGCAACTATAAAAATTTGAAAATCATTCGAGTAAAACTTACATGCCATGTTTCGAATTTCATTACGTCTTTAATTCTGTCAATAATGAAAAAGCACTGATCCTCATCGTAATAACCAATATCCCCAGTTTTTAAATAGCCATCAGCGTCCCAAGCCTTCTCTGATTCGCTAGGATTGTTGAAATAACCATTCATTAATCCTTTACCTTTGACACGAAATTCTCCGATTTCATTTGGCCCTAATATTTCTTCTGTCTCGATAGCAACCATCTAATAAAGAGAATAGTTAATATATAGAACTGAAGAGGCACTTTACTCGATGATAACCTTATAAGTCATTCCTTGTAAAGGACGACCACAAGATATGGGATTTTTTTTCATAAGTTCTGCATCCCATTTTGGTTTAAATGCTGCGACACAACCGCAAACTTCTGTCATACCATAGCAAGCACTGATATTCGTATTTGGTAAATGCTCCCTTATGAAAGCCATCTGGTTTTCGGCAACTCGACCACCGCCAAGTATCACATTCTTCAAATGTGTCAGGTTGAATAACTTGAATTCATTTCTCGCGTTTAATTTATAGATGTGTATAGGTGCCATAAAGCAAAAATTTACCTAAAATAATATTTTAATATTGATTTATCCTACAAAACATAAAATTGTTGACAACATTCATGGTACTTTTGTGTACAAAATACGTCATCAGAAATTATAAAAAAGAAACATTAAAATGGAACCCAAATTGTATAGAATTGTATAGAAAAATAAAATAAAATTAATATATGTATAGTCAGTGCTCTATCAGGTCACGATATAAATTTATTTATATTAATTTGTTCATACTTTGTAATCTTGAATCATTTTCAATGTTTTCGTCTCCTCAAATTTCCGGCATATTATCCTAGTGCCGCCATTTATAATAGACATGATTAGCAACGCAAGTGCAGAAATCCAGTAAGTTGTTGTAAAACATAGGAATACACTTGAATCGTTATCCCTAAAAATATGATGAGCATATTAATATGTAATGGATTTCATTTGCCAAGTTGCTTACAAAAGCCCTAGTTGTTGTGAGATTAATCCATAGTGCGTTGTACAAATGCCTTTCGGATATCCAGTTGTACCACTTGAGAAAAGAATCACTGCAGTATCGGCTAGATTTTTTACTGGCGTAGCTTGAAATGCTGCTTCTTGATGAGTTTCAGTTAAGAATTTTGCGAATGGTATGTGTGCTTTTGAATTTTTAGGATCATCATATAATATTATAGTTGTTGACAAATCGAGCTCTTTCATTGCTGTTTCTATTAAATTCAAACTTTCTGGACCACTAAAGACCATCTTCGGTTTTACCAAATTCAGTAAGAAAGTAACATCACCTATTTAAGAAATAGAAATATATATATATATATATATATATTTATATATATATATATATATATATATATAATACCTACTTTGAGGTAATGTAGGATCTAATGATGCTACTTTAACTCCCAAATATAAGGCAGCAAGAAGTGGTAAGCAGGACTCCATGGTGTTACAGGAGCAAAGAACTACAATATCATCTGTTGTTATACCATTTTCTTGCATATGTTGAGCAATACGAATGCTTTTTAAGAGAATTTCGCCGTGAGTCCATTGTTCGCCGGTCTCTGAATCAATCTACAATTCATTTTTAAGTTAGTAAGTTACTATCAAACAGAAAACTAACACCGCTTCAAATCTTAAAGATTATTTTGAATAATTGTTTTTATATATATTTTTAAATTCAATAAATATATGGAGAAAATGACACACAACTTAATTGCTTACTTATTATAAATATTATTTATATAATATTAAACACAATTCAAAGCATGTCCACATTTGAAATAGCTTTTTACTTTCTTATACGCAGTATAAGTAAGTATTGTAATCATGAAAAATTTCGAACTCGAGATTTTAACGGAAATATACGTTTTGACCTTCCTTGAATCGATTCCGACTATTTTTGGAATGACGTCCGTCTGTGTGTGTGTGTGTGTGTGTGTGTGTGTGTGTGTGTATGTGTGTGTGTGTGTGTGTGTGTCTGTGTGTGTATGTGTGTGTGTATGAGCGCTCTACAGCCCAAACGGCTAAAGGGAAAATTATGAAATTTTAAACTTAAGATTTGTACGTGCCTGGCACGAAAACCGCCTATTTTTGAAAACAATATTCCGACCGGAAGTGCATGTTTACCCTAGTCATTTTTTGCAGTTTCTGCAATTACTCAAAAATGGTTACAGTTACAGAAAATTTTTGTGAACAAAAATTAATGATATTTATATGTAGCACAACTTTTGTTTGAATCTTTTTTCCAAAAAAAGTACTGGTTTCAAAATAAATTTCTGCTTATTATATATATATATTGTTACATAAATCGTATAATCTGCGCCTGTCAATTGTTTAAGGCGCGATACTTGCAATCCCTGGGTATCTGCGTTGTTACAAGTGTTACAAGCAAAGAGGCAGTCCCAAACGCTACTCGCCGCTACCCCACTTCAACCAAAAACAGTATTGTAGTTACGCCACATATCCCCTTCCAAATTATAACTAGTACATCACTAACAATGTAGTGTTGTGCTTTAATATTCTCCAATTTTATTAGTAAATTAGACAGCAACATTAATTTTTTTTGAGTTTCTGTATTTGGGATTCCGAATATCCAGGCCACGAGTATGACGCGGGTCTTGAAGTTCATAAGGTGTTATCAATTTGAGTTGATTCAAATACTATTGTATTTGTACTTTATAAATATTACTTTTCACAAAAATAAAATTAAATATTGTAAATTACCAATTTTACATTCTTATACGAAGTATAAGTAACTATTGTAATCATGAAACATTTTGTCGAAATTATTTCGATCTCGAGATTTTAACGAAAATATATCTTTTGACCTTCCCTGAATCGAGTCTGACTATTTTTGAGTTGACGTCTATCTGCGTGTGTGTATTCAAACCGGAAGTGCATGTTTACTCTAGTCATTTTTTGCATTTTATGCTATAACTCAAAAACGGTAGTACTTACAGTAAAATTGTCAGAATGAAAATAAAAGCTATTAATGTTTCGTATAACTTTTATTTAGAAATATTTATCAGAAAATGTACTGGTTACAAAAGAATAAGCTTTTTCAATATTCTGCTATAATTAAAAAACGGTAGTACTTACAGGAAAATTTGTCAGAATAAAATTAAAAGATATTAATATTTCGCATAACTTTTACTTGAAAATGTTTTTCAGAAAAGGTACTGGTTTCAAAATAAGGGTTATTTTCAATATTCAGCTTTATCTCAAATCCGGTAGTACAAAAACGGTAGTACTTACAGTAAAATTAGTAAAAATGAAAATAACAGATATTAATATTTAGCAAAACTTTTATTTAAAAATATTTTTCAGAAAAGATACAGGTTACAAAAATAATAAGTTATTTTCAATATTACATTTAATACTTCTCACGCCTCCTGCATTGACTTTATATACGGGTATGCGGATAGTTTGCCGTTGAACCTCAGACGTATAAGAAATAAAAATTATAAGAAAGTTCAGTAACAGACACATCAGCTTTTTTTCTTAGAATATGCCTGTCTACGCGTAGATAAACGGGGATTTCGTTTGGTATCTTTTTCACCTTTTGCCATAATTTATATATGCGTTGGTATGACAAACAAAGCAATAACACAAATTACACGATATATGGAAAAATTCTTTATTCAATATTCTAACAAAAATCAATTGTCGTTTGCCCATGAATACCTACTGAATAGGAAATAAAACATTCGCATATTTGGATCAGATTTTTTTTAATATTCATACAATGTAACAAATATAGTTTTGTGTAATTACATTTATAATATATTTTTCCCGCCAAAACGGTAACAATGTTTATCACTTTTTCCATTTCCACAAAGGATATATAATCGTATTATTGGAAGTTGGAATAAAATTATTTAGACCGAATAGATAATTTTAGAGGGTTAAATAAAACATTATTAGAATTTGAAATAATATAGTGAAGATCGCTTCGATAATTTTAGAAATATAAAAAAGTATTCCAATCTATAAAATAGTATTGTAAAAACGAAAAATAATTTCTGCCGTTTATCACCAAAGAACCAAAGATTTTCTTATAATAGTATGTATATTTCAATTGCAAGTAGACGAAAGGGGGGAATGGCTCCGCCTTGTGCTATCGCAAAGCAATAATATTATTGTTTCGAACAAATTGCTATAGTAGAGACATCTATCCATCATAATTCTTATTAAAAACACCTGCTCGTATATTCGAAATAAAACAATAGTTAGGAAAGGTAATGCATTTTTTTTAAAACGTATGCAAGGTTTAATTGTTAAACTACACTGCTCCGTGAAGTTTTTCGTAAAAATGTTACTTATGTAGGCGTAATAATGCCGTAAAAAACGTATCAATTTGTGAATATTTAGTATTTATTTACATTAGTATAATTAAACGTACATTAGATTTAAGCACGGACCCGTGTAGAAACATCCTTTGTGAACATAATCATATTTTTTCAAGTATGATAAAGTAATGTGTATTAGCTTCAGAACGAATATGCCAACCACCGTTTTTCCTACTTTTATCACTACAAGTATCGCGCCTTAACAAAATAGACTTAAATTATTTGAAGTTTGACATTTAATATTTATTCTAAGAAACATATTTAGTGTAAAAGCGATCTAAAGGTTAGAACAAATATTATAAATTAGAAAAATAATGTAACTACGATATGGTTTAACCCATATGCGGATAAGAAAGTTCGGTGCATGACACTGCAGATATTTATATATATATATATTGCATGTTGTATAATTTTAATTATATCATTTGTCTTTTTAAAAATAAAGTACGTGTTTTGTCTCAGATTAGTAAATTAGATGCTTTGAAATGTTAACACGTTTTTATTTCGGAGGTCATATGATTACGTATTATTATTTCAGGGCCAAGACCATTTTTTAGTACAATTATAATACTTGGAGCATAAGATTTGTAATTGATTAATAATTCTGAAGGAATATATAACCCGGAAGTACAAGCATATTCGAATCTGTATTTTTTTCTCCAGCTTCTATTATAGTGAACACATTTAAACACTTAATATAAAAGGTATTACAATCTTGCATAACTTTCCTCAAGAAGCAGAACAGTTAAAAGAATTTTTCTTTTGAAAATCATAAATTGATGTTGCCATAGTTATGTAGGTATGGAAATGTCAATTAAATACATCCTATCAATTTTCCCAGTAAATACACTGCATATGTTTTTACTTTCTTATAGCATGTAAGTATTGTCCATCGATCTCGAGATTTTAAGGGAAATATACCTTTTGATCTTCACTGAATCGATTCTGACTATTTTTGGAATTGCGTGCGTCTTTGTGTTTGTTAATTATAATTATAAATGGTAGAATTTTAGTTTATTTTAATAATGATATTTTCCAAACAATTCAATATTTGTATTTGAATATCTTTCTTGTCTAAACAAAATACGTACAAGAAAGTATCGTGCAAGTCATTGCTGATATTCTTAAAATGTAGTGTTGAATTAAACTAAATAACATGCAGTCATCTAATATATTTATCAACAACATGACAACTACTAAAGTTCAGGTTCTTATCATATCCTTATCTTAGTGTATAGATTTTTTGCCGCTCAAATAAATGTATTTACATTATTTTAATAAGTGAAAAGTAAATACGATCTTGATATTTTAGCGAAAATATACCTTCTCTGAATCAAGCCTGACTAATTTTATAATGATGTCTGTATGTGTGTGAGCACGCCCGACTGTGATTTGTGTATGTGTGTGTGTGAGAGAGCGGGTAATAAACGGTTGAAGATAAAATTATGATTGTATATGCATGGAAACCTATTTTTGTATAGAATAATCAAACCAGAAGTAATTGTTTACTTTAATTACTTTTTGCGTTGTCTGTAATATCACCGAAATGGCGGCACATACAGTAAAAAAATTACAATTGCACTTACAGCAAAAATAGTATAACTTTGGTTTCTAAATTTTTTTCAAAAAAGTATCGTTTAGAAGAAAATTGCTATTCAAATTTGCTCTTAATTTAATTATTTTTGCATAAAACGTATCAACTGTACCTGCCAATTGTTTAACAGAAAAGCAGATTAGACCCAAATAATATGGAATTTGACATTTAATATCTATAGTAAGAAAATTTTTTTAGTAAAAAGGTATATATATATAAAGTAGAACAATATTATGTAAAATATTTTATATGTAAACATTTATTATGTTTTTACAAAATAAACGATTAATGGTTTACATACATGAATAATAAATACTGACTTTATTAATATTTATAATATTGCGAATATTTATTTTTACTTTGCTATAATTACGCAGGAATAGGATGCATTATTACATAAATCGTACTAACTATGCCTGTCAATTGTTTCACAGAAAAAAACAAAATATTCAAAAACAATTTTACGATGTTACAATGTTTCGAAGGTTAGTAAAATATTAAAATATATTTATATAATAGGTAGGTTTTTACTTTATGTTATAGGGTAAACAAAATAGCATAGTTAATAATTATCTAAAATGAATTATTCAATATTTGTATTCTAATAGCCCTCCTATATAAATAAAGTACGTATAAGAAGACTCAGTGCAAGGAACTGCAAATATTAATTTCTAATTTCGAAATTAATGTGATGCAATTTTTCTTATTAAAAAAGTTGACAAAAAAATACATTTGTTTTTTATTAGTGTTGACATTATTTTAAATTCAGGCTCAAATTTTAATTCGCATTAGTTCTTTCCAATAATCCTAGTGAATCCATGCAATTTGATTTGAATTGTTACATTTTTTTCAATTAGAGTTAGAATTTATATCTTTAATTTACGGTATATAAACCTAAATTGGCTATTATATTGATAATGAAAGAGATAGTTTCAATTCAGTAATGAAAATAAATAATGGCTATATTTATAAATGTCACTTATTGCAATTAGGATGTGAATTAACTAAAATATTTGCACAATACTGTATCAAATATATTTGAAGCATGTTATTGAACTTTTTTCTTTTATTTAACGACAGGGATTTGAACTATCGGTTAAATAAGTTCATACTAATTCACTTACCTGACCAATGTTATCCGAATATATTTTCATATTTTTCATAAGTAAAACTCCCAAACCACCTGGATCCGGGTTACATTTTGGATTTGAGGGCACATGAATAATTTTACTTGTCGACATGATACACTTAAAATTTGGTCAACTATTTAACACAAGTGTAAATGTTTACTGAATGTCAACGAGCAAAGGCGAGATACCAACTGGATGAAACACAGGGAGTAGGGGGAGTTGTATGCCAATCAGAGAGTAGGAGAAGTTGCATCTGAATGTAAATAATAGTAGGTTTGATAGTTAAGTAAAAATAGACTATAGTCTATTCACGTTAAGAAAATAGCGTTGAGTAAGATAGGACGATGATATCCTTGAATCTGATTGGTCTAGACGAGAGGTGGATTTACATTAGCGAACATGGAAGAGATCTGCGATTTCATTTCCGTTTGGTATTTCGCAGAGAGTGGCATTGCAAGTGTTTTTAATTTTAAAATAGTAGAACAACGTGTGTTTCTTTTTTATTTTGACAATTTTTATTCGTCTATAGGTAAGTTTAACACCCTTTATAGAATGTTTGAGTGTAAAACGGGCTGCATTCGCAGTACCATCTACTATTTTCTTAACGCGAATGGAGTATAGTATTGTACATTCGATGTTTTAAAATTTTTCATCTTATATAATTCTATTAATATTTGATACAATTATTATTTGACACATTTATCAGTATTATACATGAGATCCAAAAATTTGGCAAAGTACATTAATACATATTGAATTTTTGAATTTGATAATGTCACTTATATAATATATTTCCCTAATAAAATAGATGCTGTTCTATTTTAATTAAATTATAGGTTTCTCTCAGTAATAGTAAATAGTACAATGGTAAATAGATATGTCCTTATCGATATTTTTATGTAACAATAAGATACTTATTTTGGGATCTAAATAATTAAACTCATTGATTACTTATATCATATTTCAACTTTTTTAAGTATTGATACAATTGTTGAATGATTTATTTTTTAAAAGGTTTGTAAGATTTCAAAACTAACAATAATAAATAAGTTGTACCAAAATGATAAGTGTGTTCTAAATTTTATGTTGGTTATGATTTTAGAAATGCAAGAGTCGGAAAGTGAAATACGTGGGTGTATAAACAGTGCGATATTGTAAAATATGTCTCACGTAGAGTAGGTCAAAGTCAAATGAGATGGTATGGTCATATTAAAAGAATTTCGAACGAAAGATTTACAAAAAAGATTTACGTAGGCGAGATGAATAGTGTGAGAATGCGGGGCTGTCCTCGGAATAAATGCATAAATATATTTCAAATATCATTCTCAATCATATATGATTGAGAATGAATTGCGTGAAAAAAAAGTTGTGAGCAAGCGTGTATGAAGAATTTAATGAGTTTGAATGAAGTGAAAGAAGTGTGTAAGGATAGAGTTGAATGGCGAAAGATTGTAAAGATGTGAAAGAATATTAAGGGTTTTCTGCCACCCCATTTGATTGAAATAGGCATGCTGCATGTATTGAATATACATATATTAATTCTGTTCAAATGAGGCCAACTTATTTACACTACGGAAATAAGTATCAAACCTTTATTCAACATCTGGTCAGCATCACCAAGGCCATGTAAGTAAGAGTAGCATGGTATTGATGTTTCGGCGCATACTCTAGCTGCCCGGCGGTTGGTGTCACAAATCATTGGACTGTCAAATCGTATAGTTATCCTGCCCGAATTCAAATTTTAAGAAATCCGCATTTTAGAAGGTAGATTCACAAAGGCAAAAAATAAGAAGAATAAAAAATTCTTAGATATTTTATTTAAATGTATAAATATAAAATTATTTTATTTATTATTATTGGACCATGATAATCAACTTTAAACTAAACTGTATTTTCCCTATTGATACATTATTACCTGTAATAATAATTTCGCAGAAATGTACCAATTTCTAATCTTCCTGTTTAATACGTACTTCTCGTAAAACTAGGCAATTTAAGAGAGTTAGTGAACCATTTTTTTATGACGATGGTTCGGGCAAAATGAAAGGTCAAAAAAGGTACAAACCCAACCGCCGGGCAATTTGAGTATGCGCCTGATGTTTTCTATGCATGCGCTCTTTTCAACTTAAATTACGCGTCTTCGTTTCACACAAGTGGAAAGGTCCGGTTTTGATCGTTTATGGTTTACAACTGAAGTAAAGCATAGTGACTAATGAGAGTTTATAACTAATAATATACAGTAATCTAGTTGTAATTATATTCCATTCATTCAAATTAGCTATATATCCTATAGCCTTCCAAACCTGAAAATTTAAAGCACTGTTTTGGAAAGAGAGCTGCAACCACCTTTAGTCGAAGAGGCAGCCCTAAGGATGATGCAGAACCACAATTGCTCTCCGGAGGCTTAGCTCGATCTCCAACTACATAGGACCAGTTACAGCCAGAGGCACTGCCCAATTTATAACCAATAAGGAGTAGTTATAGCCGGAAGCTCTGTATGATTTACATCCAATCGAGAGCTGGAGGAGCTATCTTCCATAGTTATGAATGAAGGAATTTACTACTGGAGGTTCTGAAATGTATTATTAAATATTAACTAAACTAATTCACTTTAAATATTATTAATTTATTTATTGATATCAGTAAATTTCTTATCATATTTGTTTATATGACGTCCTTGAATCAGATGTACTGCGCGCGCGATAATTTCCATGCGCGATAGTGACTTGCGAAAATCACTATAACTCGTATACTAATTACGGGCCGGAATATTTTATTTCTCCATTTTGAAGAAGAAGACTTTTACAATCTCTTGGACAAATTAAAATTCATGTAGCACATTGGAGAACATGAAAGAAAATTAATTTGTTAATTAAAAACTTAATTTTTCATATATAAATTAAACGTAAAAATGATTTTTTAATAATATTTATATAGGTCTATTTATCAGCTACACTTTACCAAAATTCCATGAATTTCTATTAATTAGTATCTGAGATATCAATTATTAAATTGAATGACTCATAAAAATTCAATAGCTTATATCTTAAGAATTAAATATGCATATGCAGTCACTATTATTATTAATTATGTAAATTTATACGCGCACCCCTGCACCTTAAAATAAAAATATAACGGATGAGGCCGTTTTAACATGTTTCTTCCCATAGCTTTATGCGGTAATGGCCTAAGCAGTCGATCCGCCTAAAAAAAGAAATCCAAAATATTTTCAGAACCTAACTTGTATTCATTATATCTATCGAAATATTAATTTTCAACGAAATCCGAGAACCGTGTGTAAATCAGTATCGCACTTGGGAAGAGTTTCTTTTATATCAGCCATTCCATCGACATATTCAATTACAACATATATACATATGCGGGGTGTAATTATTATATGTAGTTCTTTAGATTGAAAGAGTAAAAGTAAATATGGTTTGGTAAAATAATAGCGACGACCAATCACAGGCGGGGTACTGTACACTTTAGATAGCGACTACTCGTCGATTGTCCACACTCTGGTATATTGCCAACAAACCCGCAAGCTTACGAGAGAGAGAATGACCGGGTGTCTCAAGATATAGATGGAATTTTGAAACATTTATAGTATCATTAAGAAAGTGCTTTGCATATATTTAAAAGTTGTATTAAAACATCATTTTATTCTCTCCGAGTATACAGCAAAGATGGGCGAATTACAAGCAACGATTGCAAAACTACAAATAGTTTGCAATCGGTGCACAACGAATTATTAAAAGAGGGAAGTGTTTAATGCGATATAGGAACCACTCAGAATGCGTTGTACCCCTTGCCTTGCGGCGAACCGCAAGGAGAACGATCATCGATGACTGTAGACCAACCCTATCGGATTAATCAACAAGTCCGCCTCACGCTCAAAGCACAACGCTGCACCTCGTCATCGCGGTTACAATGACTCTACATTTGAGTAGAGAGATTATGAAGATATACTACAGAAATGATCCTGTGAAGTATGATCTTAATTTCATAAACCAACTGTAAGCATCTTATCCAAGCTACGCATAGCAAATACAAGTGAGAGGTAACGGCGACCTTCTAATAAGATCGCATTTACATCGGTGTAATGTCGAAGAATTATTTAGGATTAAATACGTATTTGTATTTGTCCAGCAATAATTTCTTTATTTTTACTATCTTATACGCAGTATAAGTAAGTATTGTAATCATGAGAAATGTCGATCTCGATATTTTAACGGAAGTATACGTTTTGACATTCCCTGAATCGATTCCGACTATTTTTGGGATGACGTCCGGCTGTGTGTGAGTGTGTGTGTGTATCACAGACACACACACAGATGTGTGATTGTGTTTCCGTTAAAATCCCGAGATTGAAATTTTTCATGATTATAATACTGCATATAAGAATGTAAAAGCGAAATAGGCTCAAATAATTTGGAATTTAACTTTTAATAATTATTATAAGCAATGTATTACTGTAATAAATAGTGTATCGAAGTTTAGTAAAATAATAAAAGTATGATATGATCTAAATAAAATCCGTATTAAAAAGTTCAGTGTAAGACATTGCCTAAAAAATAAACCAAAATAATAAATATCTGTCATGCCTGACATTGAACTTTTTTATACGCATTTGGGTAAGATCGTTAGAATATAAAAATTTACATTTTTTTTAAATTTAAACGATCTAACCAAAATACAAAGTTCAGAGTCAGACATGACGGATATTGTTTTGTATGAATTCTACCGTGTTGTGAGTCTGTTAATAATTTGATGGGTAATCTAATAGTGAACCGTTTACCAGTCTTTTGGATTGATATGATTTCTGAAGTGTATATTGAGCAGTTATGTGGTAACTTAAATCGAAAAAGAAGGCACAAACAACTTTATCTTTTTTGGATACTTTGCATTACTTATTTGTTCATCTTCCTTGCTGCTTGTAATTTCCTTTCCATAGAATTGGTATTCATAAAGATATAGGAATATTGGTGTCTTGAGTTCTGGGGTAATTTTTCTCAGCTCTTCTTTTATCTTCTGGAGGGATAGGGTGAGGACAGGTGGCTGTTTGTTTGTCTAGGAGTTTTTGACGGAACTTTTGAAAAATATATTCAACAAGAAGTAGATGTAAAAATTCGTAATTTTGTTATATATATTAATATGGATTAATTATGGATTAAAAATGAATAATATATAACATAAACATATTTTAGAAAATGTTTCACTGTTGAAGATATATTGTAAAAACTAATCTTTCGAAATTATTATATATTTTCATCAGTGATTCATATTCTAAAATATTTTTATAAATAGTATCGTAATCATATCGGATTAATTTTTGGCTACATTGCCGTATTGTGTAAATTCCAAAATTTACTTTTGAAACGTTGGATCTTAAATATTGCGTTGTAGAAATTATAGCTAAAATATCTCAGTAATTTATCTCGAATCTAATTAATATTCTGCCAACGTATGAACTTGTAGGTCATTTCCAATGTCTCCTTGAGATAAGGTAGATACAATTGTGGGGTTACTGGCACCACATATATGAATAAATTCTTCTGCGAAGTCAATGTATTATAGAAGAGAATGTATACTAAACATTTTTGATTGGCCAATTTTCTTAAATTATTGTCCTTAATTCGTTAAAATGTTACCGGGACATTCTGAAGGCCAAACAGCTTACGTAAAAATTCGTAAAGTACGTTTTCAGTGTTAATAGTTGTCTTTCGCCAACGTTTATTTTTATTTGATGGAAACCATTTGATAGATCACGGGTCCTAAAGTTTGCTATACTAGGTAAAGGGTATTTGTTCCCAATAGTTTTATCATTTGATTTTAGATTTTTATAAAAATTCGTAATTTAAATTTCTAGAGACTTCTAATTTTGCTCGAATCGCGCTGAATTTGAATGGTAATAATTTTTTATTTCACCTAATCATGAAAATTTTTTCGTAAATTTTTAACAGAAATATACCTTTTGACCGTCCCTGAATCGATCCTGAATATTTTTGGAATGGCATCAGTGTGCGCTCTACAGCCTAAACGGTTGAAGCTAAAATTATGAAACTATAAGATTAAAGAAAACCTATTTTTGAGTAGAGTATTCAAACCAAAAGCGCAGGTTTACTCTAGTCATTCTTTTGTGGTGTCTGCAATAATTCGGTTTCACTTACAGCAAAAATAGTAGGAATACGAATTAGAGATATTAACATTTTGTACAACTTTGTTTTATTTATTTTTCATATTTTCATATCAACTGTGCCTGTTCGTTATTTGAAAGAAAAACAGAATAGACTTGAATGATTTGGAATTTGACATTTAATATATATTTCTAAGCAATATATTTAGTGAGAAAGTGTTCCAAATGTTAGTAAAACGTTGTAAATTAGTAAAATAATAAAATATATTGCAGATAAATTTTTATTTTATTTTGAAAATTATATTTGCTTGAAATATTCAAAATTTGTATTTTAATATCCAATCTTATCTAAACAAAATACCTACATTCAAGTCCATTGCGAATACTTGCTTCGAGGAGTGTTCAAATAACAATTTGCAATTAATATTTCATATTTGCTACTTCTACTTGCCGCAGTGTAATATTTTGTAAAATTAACAACAGAGGAGTAATCATTATTAAAAATAAATTAAATATATAGTTCTCATTTATTTTATTATTATTTTATATAATATTTATTTAATAAAAGTTCAATTAATAATTTATTTAAGAAATGTTCAACCTTGATTCATAATATAATCCCGTATTTCTCTTCTACGCGATTTTCCTGAAGGTGTCCTTGGAATATTATCGATAAATACGATACCTCCTCTTAGTTTTTTACGATCCACCTCATTTATTTGTTCTAAAATTGAAATTATATAAAATATGAATTGTTATAACAACCCACACTTTTGCTCTTACCGTTGTAAAATTTAAGTATTTCCTGTTCGTTGACATTGGCACCTTTGTGCAAAACAATTACCCCTGTAGGATGTTCACCTTCGATTTCATGGGGTTTTCCAATCACTGCACAATCTTTTACATCTGGATGAGATAAAAGAATATCTTCTAACTCTGCTGGAACAATCTAAAATTTGAATAATATTAGGTGTAAGAATATCCATACCTACGTTGAAACTAATAATTCATGCATTTATTCAATGGAAGACTCCTCAAAACAAATTTCAAACTCAAGCCATGATAAATAGATTCTCAAATAACATAACAATTTCTTATTAGGAAAAAAGATATCAATAGTTTTGCAACATTTTAATATTGAAAGATCATTTTAGGATGGTAACACGACCCACGGAATATTTGTTGTGAATTCGTACTGTATTTATAAATATACAAAGCAATTGCATATATTGGGGATTTATTTCTACGGATATTCATCAAATCAAATTAGAATGTATTTATTTAAACAATTTTTACTTTCTTATACGCAGTATAAGTAAGTATTGTAATCATGAAAAATTTCGATGTCGAGATTTTAACGGAAATATACGTTTTGACCTTCCCTGAATCGATTCCAACTATTTTTGGAATGACGTTCGTCTGTGTGTGTGTGTGTGTGTGTGTGTGTGTGTGTGTGTGTGTGTGTGTGTGTGTGTGTGTATGTGTGTGTGTGTGTGTGTGTGTGTGTGTGTGTGCGTGTGTGTGTGTCTGTGTGTGTGTGTGTGTGTGTGTGTGTGTGTGTGTGTATGTGAGCGCTCTACAGCCCAAACGGCTAAAGGTAAAATTATGAAATTTTAAACTTAAGATTTGTATGTGCCTGGCAAGAAAACCTTCTATTTTTGAAAACAATATTCCGACCGGAAGTGCATGTTTACTCTAGTCATTTATGCAGTTTCTGAAATTACTCACAAATAGTTGCAGTTACAGATAAATTATTACAACAAAAATTATAGATATCTGCATTTTGTTTGAAACTTTTTTTCCCAACTGGTACCGGAAAAATTAAAATGGCTCTTGAAATTTCTTCATATTATATTAATTTTAACATAAATCGTATCATCTGCGCCTGTCAATTGTTTAACAAAATAGGTATAAAAAAAACTAGGTATAATTATCGTATATGTAGTTTTTGAATGAAATATTGAATATTGGTTACGGGCCTCTGTAGAAAATTAATTCATGAAATTAAAAATTTGATTATATGAATAGATTTTGCAATTGTGTGCATGTATCTAATTTGTCGTAAACTCCAATTAAATATATGTATAATTTTCAATTTTTATAGTTTGAACATTTATTTACTGCTGCATTCCACATGCCTTGGTATAACTGCCCGTTATCGTTTCTGAAGAATTATAAGCTTTTTTTGACAAATCGCTCTACACCAGTAATGCTAACAGCATATAAAGTAAAACCAGTCAATTTGGATCCGTATTGTTTCGTGAGTTTTGTCTTTGTATAAATTCGATCTTTTTCAATTATTAATTATTTATGTCTTTTATAGATCTGCAATACATCGATTTCATACTTTACAATATTGCGCAGTTTTTCCAAAAAATAGATTTTCTACATTTGAATTCTAGTTAGTTTTATTGTGCTTATATAGATGATATAAACATTTCTTGCAAAATGCTTACATTTACGCAACAATGCATAGTAGTTCTTTAGACAACAATTACTAGAATCTCAAGTAATTATTTTGTTCTTATTAAAAACAGTAACTTTTTGAATCATTATATTCTATTATATAAGCGAGCATAAGATCAAACTTTTTGCAGTGCAAGTTGGTAATAAAATCTGTATTAAATTTTCAAAGAAGTCTCAAAATGAGCTATGTTGATAGAAAATTTCATCAAATTCATAATATTATACGGAACATTATTTTAAATATTTGCAATTGATTGCACTGAACTTTCTTATACTATTTTTATTTAGATAGGAGAGGTATTGAAATATGTATTTATTAATTTGTTCTAAATTCTAAACAAGAAATGTTAAAAGTTTTATTACTTTACTAACTTATAATATTTTATTTATCTTTGAAACACACAAATATGTTTCTTACAATAAATACAAAATGTCAAGTTATTTGAGTATATTTTGTTTTCCTGTTATTCAATTAATATGCACAATTGATACGATATATGTAAAAATAAATAAAATAAAAACAATTTTCAATAGATTTTCTTGTATCCGGTACCTCAATTCAAATAAAAGTTTTAAATTCTGATTATTTTACTGTAAGTGCAATCATTTTTGAAACATTGCAGAAACCGCTAAAAGTGACTAAAGTCACCCAATCGATTTGAATATTCTTTTCAAAAATCGGAGGTTTTCTTGCCAGGCATAAAAAAATTAATCACAATATTATACTGTTTTTGTATTGTATATAAAATTTGACGATCACAAAGGTGTTTCATATTGTAGATCTTTTGTCCAAGAAACTGTTTGTGTTCCGTGCTTATATTTCTCTGCCAGTTTGTTTACGGGGTCAGGCTACCCTAAAGACGATAAAAATAGGCAAAACTAGCACTTTATTGTCTGTGTACTGAATAATTTTAATTTTTATACGAGCTCTGAAGAACAAAATGGTGGCTTCCCAGCATTTTCACAGTGACGCCTCTTTTTTTCAGTCCTTTGCGGCCGAACCAATATCTCAGAATCATGAACTAAACAAATTTCGATTTCGTATATAAACAGCTAGAGAAATACGTCGAATTTTTTTCTTATATTGAATTTTGCAAAAATGGCGTGCTTATAAATAAAAACTGTTGAAAATCGGAAAACAAAACGGCCAAATATTGCTAATAACAATTGAACAATGCAACATAAAAACAGAGTAAAGATTTACTCCGAGTTATCGGTCCGGCTAACTTGAAAAATGTTGTTTTGAGAAAAACGCGTTTAAAGTTTTAAGTAGTAAAACTGTAGCGTTATTGCGCTCGCATTGAAAAGCGCGAGGACACGTGCTATATTCGAAATTCAGGCTCTTTTAGAGTTTTCTGGAACATAAAACTTTGGCATATCATTTTCAAGATACTAAAGAATAGATTAAGCAAAAAAACGTTTTGCTGCACTTGAAATCTCTAGGGTAGCCTAACTCCTTAAACCATTTAAATAGTAAGACTCCCTGTTGTGTGAGGTAGATTAGAATACCATGCCAAATTAGATAAATTAGTCCTAATGTTGACCGAGAGGTGTGTGGGTGTATGGGTGTGTGGGTGTGTGGGTGTGTGGGTGTGGGCGTGGGTGTGGGTGGGGGGGGGGGGTGTTGTGTGTGTGTTTGTGTGTGTGTGTGTGTTTGTGTGTGTGTGTGTGTGTGTGTGTATGTGAGCGTTCTACAGCCCAAACGGCTAAAGAGAAAATTATGAAATTTTAAAATTAAGATTTGTATGTACCTGGCAAGAAAACCTTCTAATTTTGAGAAAAATATTCCGACCGGATGTGCATGTTTACTGTATTCATTTTTTGAAGTTTCTGCAATTACTCAAAAATAGTTGCAGTAACAGATAAATTATTACAACAAAAATTATAGATATCTGCATTTCGTACAATTTTTATTTGAAACTTTTTTTCCCAAACGGTACCGGAAAAAATAAAATGGCTCAATTGGTTTCAAAATAATGGCTATTTAAATTACTTATTATATTTATTTATACATAAATCGTATCATCTGCGCCTGTCAATTGTTTAACCCATTAACGCCGACGCGACCAAAACTTTCCACGGCTTTGATTTGACGAGGTTTTCCAGCCAATTCGAATACAAAACCTGTTTACTCATAGGAAATTTTATCAATTTTACGATTTTAGGGTAATATTCCACCTATAACCTCATCCCGAGCGGGTACAGGGGTGTAAAGTGGTGCAAAACTGTAAAAATTGCTTTCTTATCGGCCAAAACGTTCCACTAATTTTTGATAGATTGCGTTTATGACAAAATTGAGTTTGGGAATGTTTGTCACGTATCAAAAAAATATGTTTCCAGGGATTTTTATAATTTTCCTCCTTCACCCTTTTGCCGGGGGTATATAGAGGGTAAAAATGGATAATCGGCTACATGCAATGAAAAACTTTTTTTGCCATGAAATAAAAGCCAATGGATTACTTATGATGTCCATGACCATTTACATAGTGTTATACATTTATACTATGTAAATATAAATGCACAACACTATGTAAATGTATAACACTATGTAAATGTAGAACCCTTTGCAAATGCTCATGGACATCATAAGTAATCTATTGGTTTTTAGTTCTTGGCAAAAGAAAGTTTTCATTCCATGTAGCCGATTATCCATTTTATCCCCTATACACCCTCGGCAAAGGGGTGAATGAGGAAAATTATAAAAATCCCTGGAAACATGTTTTTTTATATGTGACAAATATTCCCAAACCCAAATTTGTCATAAACGCAATCTATCAAAAAGTAGTGGAACGTTTTGGCCGCTGAGAAAGCAAATTTTTCGGTTTTGCACCACTTTACACCCCTGTACACGCTCGTGGTGGGGTTGTAGGTGAGATATTACCCTAAAATCGTAAAATTGAGAAAATTCCCTATAAGAAAACAGGTTTTGTATTCGAATTGGCTGGAAAACCTCGTCAAAAGAAAGCCGTGGAAAGTTTTAGTCGCGTCGGCGTTAATGGGTTAACAAAATAGACTTAAGTAATTTGAAGTTTGACGTTTTAAATTTATTCTAAGAAATATATTTCCTGTCAAAGCGATCCAAAGGTTAGAACAAATATTATAAATTAGAAAAATAATGTAATTTCGATATGGTTTAACCCATATGCGAATAAGAAAATTCGGTGCATGACACTGCAGATGTTTATATTTGTGATGTGATGTTTGGTAGTCTTAATCATTTAACATGTTTAATCATTACATATCATTCTAAGATACTCATGAGTATGAAACTTGAATGAAGAGTATAGTAACTTTTGGAAACAACTTCTAATAGGTTAGTACTTTAAAATGAATTTTACAGAAATGCACTATTTTAGGAGTATAATGAAACTTACATGCCATGATTCAAATTTCATTACATCTTTTATTCTATCGATAATGAAAAAGCATTGGTTTTCATCATAATAACCAACATCTCCAGTTTTTAAATAGCCATCAGCATCCCAAGCATTCTTTGATTCTTCAGGATTGTCAAAGTAGCCATTCATCAATGCTTCACTTTTAAGACGAAGCTCTCCTATTTCGTTTTGCCCTACGGTTTTCTCAGTCTCGATATCTACTACCTGATTTAGAAAATATTTATTATAGTGAACTTAGGAGATCATATTAAGTATGATAACCTTATAACTCATGCCTTGCAAAGGACGACCACTAGAAATTGGATTTTTCAACATAAGTTCTGCATCACGTTCCGGTTTAAATGCCGTGAGACAACCACAAACTTCCGTCATACCGTAGCAAATACTAATACTTGTATTTGGTAAATACTTTCTTAAAGCTTTCATCTGATTTTCCGCAACTCTACCACCTCCAATAAATATGGTTTTAAAATGCGTCAGGTTGTATAACTTGAATTCATTTCGCATGCTTAACTTGTAGGTGTGGATAGGAGCCATAAAACAATAGGTTACCTAAAAAAAAATGTTACATAAGAAATTTAAAAAGGAACTATGTTAATTTATGCATACTAATGACATATGAAATTGGGACAAATACAGAAACATTTTTATGGTAGATAATTTAGCGCTATTGTATATTATATCAAAATCTAGGCGATTTGGGCTTTCAAACTTGATGTATTTAATTCTTATAAACATTAGATATTCATCAATTTTGTATTCATACTTTGTAATCTTGAATAATTTTCAAAGCTGTGGCATCATCAAATTTTTTGCAAATAATTCTAGTTCCACCTCTCAAAGTGGTTATTGTTAACAGCATAAGTGCAGAAATCCAGTAGAATGTTGTAAAATATAAAACTACACTAACATCTATATCGTCACTAAAAAATAAAAATATATGACAATGATATATTTGATATAATTATATATAGTTATTTTTAGTTACAAAACTGCAATTTGTTGAGAGATTAATCCCCTATGAGTCGTACAAATGCCTTTTGGATATCCAGTCGTACCACTTGAGAATAAAATAGCTGCAGTATCTTTTAGATCATCTACTGGCTTAGCTTCAAATTTGTCCTCTCTGTGAGTTTCCATTAAAAAATTCGCAAATGGTATATGTGTTTTTGAGTCTATTTTATCACCATAAAATATAATATTCGTAGACAAATGGAGCACCTTCATTGCAGTTTCTATAATATCCAGACTTTCTGGTCCAACAAAGATCATTTTTGGTTTCACCATACCCAATAAGTAGTTGACATCGCCTATTCATAAATATTTATCATATTTATATGTGTGTGTGTGGGTGCACAAAAAATACTTACTTTGAGGTAAAGTAGGATCTAAAGATGCTACTTTAACTCCTAAAAATAAAGCAGCAAAAAATGGTATACTGCATTCCATGGTGTTATAAGAGCAAAAAACTATGACATCGTCTGAAGTTAAACCATGTTCTTGCATATGTTGGGCTACGCGAATACTTCGTAAGAGAATATCACCGTAGGTCCATTTTTCGCCTGTCGCCGAATCAATCTACAATTAATTGTTGTGTAAGCAAATTTTGTACATGCTTTAATGCTAAGGACAAGGTTTTTATTTGGACATACGAACATATCGAAAAATCAAATCGAAAACAGGCGCCACTTTATTTTGAAATAACAAATAAGAGAGTATTGCATTTTAATCATAATTATTATTTATATTTATGTTTATATAATGCCATCGTCATGATATGCAATTAATAAAGCGTTTCAATCGCTTGCTCAATTATCAAATGCCGAGTTCATTTGATAATAACGCGAAGATAAGCCAAAAGTTGTGTATTTTTACATATAATAATAGCTGTGAACTGGAAAACAACGCAATACACACACATTTAAATTAACTATATAATATCTATTGTCCTGATTACGTATTCCAAAATAGGAGATTGCTGCTCAAATTCAAAGAAAAGACGAATGAAATAAATATATTAAAAAATCAGCAAATAGTAAAAATACTAAATAATTAAGTAATTAATTCTAGATATGTGTTCAAATAAAATCGATAATTTGTTAAATGATATATTGATAGTCGATAATCATCATTTTGTTAATCGATAATTTCATATGCGTCTTATTTATATCAAAGTTATATAGCACATTTATTTTGGCATCAACAGATATTTATAATATAATCAATTTACTTTTGGGCATTACATATCGCTAATTTATAACCATATTTTGCTTGTCGATCGCATTATTGTTAATGCGATATCTAGCTAAGAAAAGTCATAATATTATTATTGCAGAATTATATGTTTATCAATTAAAACATTTTAATAGATTAATTTTCAAAGTATCAATATCAAACGATTAATAATTGAAATAATGATTTTTATTATCAATCAAACTTCCAGCCACTACAAAAAATTAATAATCAATGTTCAATACATTCATAAAGTTGCGACAAATGCAATGCGATCTTATAATATATATTCATGTTTAGGTGACAGCATGAAACTTTCGGATAAGATCAATATATTATTATATGGATTTTGTCACGATTATAGTTTTTAAATTGTTCACTAACCTGTCCAATTTTATCGGAATATATTTTCATTTTCTTCATAAACAGAACTCCCATACCTTGTGGATCTGGATCACACTTTGGATCCAAAGGTGCATGGATAATTTTACTTGAAGACATGTTGCACTTCAACCAAGTACTCTAATAAATGCATAAATGTTTACTGGACATATGAAAAGATTCGTCCTTCAAAAACGACAACTAATTAATTTCATTTTTAGAGTTATCATACATTCAGGTTAAAAGTCATAAAAATTGGATTTATTTTAATAATATAGTATTGCAGTAGAAAAATATGTAATGTCATACACTAAACTTCCTTATATACAATAGGAATATGTTGTCTTGATAAAAAGGATATAATAATAATTTTTTTTAAATTCATATAGATATAATTCTTCATTATGCTATTATTATGGCTGAATATTATTTAGTTTTCAAATAAGTGAAAAGAAACTTTATTTATTTATGACAATAGATGTTAAATACCAAATTCATAATGATTTGCCTATTTTTATCTGTTAAACAAATGACATGCATAGGTTGTTATAATATATTAAATACAATGTTCTACATATACGTAATTTTTGCAACTTAAACAAGAAATTTAAGAAATTCAATAGCAATTTTCTGTAGCTAGTATATTCGAAGAAACGTCTCAACAAAAGTTGTACGATATAAGCATGTCTTTTTACTTTCTTGGGTAACTACTAGAGGTGATTGGATGTATCGAGCGTGTCTTGTAAATTCAACGTAAGTGATAACTTATTTAAACAAATTATTGTCACCACACAATCTTTTTAGGTTTAACAACGGACAAGTTAAGTATCAAAACGACGAAATAGTAAACAAAAAAACCTAATGGCCGATGTGGTTACTAGTGGGCCTAATACAATTGCAAGAAATAACAAAGAAGAAAAAGGAAAAGAAGTAATACTGAAGAAGAAAAGAAATACCATAGCAACGATCACCAAGAAATCAATACATACAATCGTTTTTAAATACCAAGCAAAAACAGTAACGTAAGTAAAATGGAAGAAGAAACAATTCTTAAAGTTATGAAAACGTCAGGCTTTTAATAATTGATACTGTAGTAAATGACAAATAATATCTGAGTTTCGTAATTTTACCATCACTCATTTAAGCTGGTGTGTTGACACAAACACAAATACCAAATTCGATACCCCACCCTCTGGGATAGGGTGCAACTTTGAAATCTTAAATGGGAACCCACATTTTTTTTGCAGAATCAGAATCACCTTAAAAAAATTAGTAAGTTTTACTCAAATCATTATTTTTTATGGAGAATCTGATTCTGCAATAAGAAATGGAGCTTCCCATTTTAGATTTCAAAGTTGTCCTTCGCCCCACCTCCAGGGGGTAGGGTATTAAATGTAGTATCATTACATAACTTTTCTTTCTTTCTTTTTTTCTTTCTTGTACGCTGTATAAGTAAGTATTGTAATCACGAAAAATTTCTATCTCGAGATTTTAACGGAAATATACGTTTTGACCATTCCAACTATTTTTGGAATGACGTCCATCTGTGTGTGTGTGTGTGTGTGCGTGTGTGTGCGTGTGTGTGTGTGTGTGTGTGTGTGTGTGTGTGTGTGTGTGTATGTGAGCGCTCTACAGCTCAAACGGATAAAGGGAAAATTATAAAATTTTAAACTTAAGATTTGTATGTGCCTGGCAAGAAAACCTTTTATTTTTAAAAACAATATTCCGACCGGAAGTGGAAGTTTACTCTAGTCATTTTTTGCAGTTTCTGCAATTACTCAAAAATAGTTGCAGTTACAGAAAAATTATTGCAATAAAACTTATAGATATCAGCATTTTGTACAACATTTATTTGAAACTTTTTTTCCCAAATGGTACCCGCAACAAGAAAATGGCTCTTGAAACTTCTTCTTTTTATATTTATTTTAACTTAAATCGTATCATTATCAATTGATTGTCAAAAAAAAAACAAAACCGACTTAATTAATTTGAAGTTTGACATTTTATATTTATTCTAAGAAATATATTTGGTGTAAAATTGTTCCATAGGTTAGATAAGATATTATAAATTAGAAAAATACTGAAAATAGGATGTGATTAAACCCAAAAGCGTATAAGAAAGTTCGGTGCATGACACTGCAGATGTTTCTTTTATTTTTACTGTAAGTGTAGTCGTTTTGGAGATATTGCAGTAACTACAAAAACTCTGCATATGTGTATTCCTGTGTGTGTCAGTGGTATATTTGTGTGTGTGTGTGTGGGTGGGTGTGTATTTTACAATTAAGAATTTTTTTACTTAAAATTTATACGTCGTTCGCAAGAAAAGTAATGATTTATGGTTTCTGAAATATCTCCGAAATACCAGAACTTATAGTAAAAATGGTTGGAAATGTATTAATATTTTACACTTTTGTTTTAATAATTCTTAAAATGTTTATTGCTCACAAGAAAACAATTGACACTCTTAAATATTTGTTTCCATAGTTACGAAGATGGAACTTTATATTTAATAATTCGTAACAACTTTGCATTAGACATTTAACATATTTTGGTAGAAATAGAAATTAGCATTGGTGTCACGAATTCACAAATTTTAGCATGGTGAATTTCTGTATAAATAAACATTATTTATACTGTAATTACAATTAAGGGTCTGGAAACAATAATGGTACATGTTCGTGGAACTCGGAAATCTCTTTTTTTTTTCGAGGAAAAATCGAAAAAAATATGACCCTAAAGAGAATTTAAAAACGCACCGTTTTTGTCATTACAATTTATTTTATCAGAGGGCTCAATGTCGTGTAAAATTTGTTCCTCATGATTTTCAGATCAAAATTCAATGTTTTTTAAAACATGCATCGAAATATCTCGACTAACTATTAACGAAATACGTTTTTTTTTCTGTCTTGTTCAGAATATATATATATAGCTCACATAAAGGAGCAACATATCAATATTGAGATAATTTATGGGAAATTTTTGCTTATATACTTCAATTTTCACGAGTTAATAAGCAAATTTTTAATAAATGCACATAACATCTGTTTTATTGTTATTTATAATTAAAATAGACAAGATAATTTTTTTTATAGCTTTCTTAGTTTTTATATTTCATATTTGAAAAATATTTGCAAAATTTAAGTAAATAATATAACAACAGTTTGTCTTACCTTACTAAGTATATTCAAATTGCACAAAAAGATTATTTTATTCTATCTATTCGAAATTAGAGCCGAAAATTCTAGATGCAAAAGACAGCATCATCAAGCTTTAGAAATATTTTCACAACAAGGGCAGTTTCCCTTTCCACTTCTCTAAGATCTGTACAAGTTATACTGATAGTTAATGTCAACCTTTGTCAATGCCGTACCCCAAAATAGAGACTCTAGCACCTAGCCCCACTCCCGAAAGAATTTTTTTAAATAATCTTTCTTTAAATAAATGTAATGACTCGTTTGTATTTTATTTATAACATATAGATTAATTATAATACACAATTAAATAAGTTATTAGTTATAAAATGCATATAAATTATTAAAAATTTAATTAATTAATTTTGTTCAGTTTATTGAATGATACTTGGAAAACTACTCAACCAAATATACATTTACGCGCTGCGGCTAGTGCTATATACTAATACGAAAGTTCAATAGAGGGTATATACAGTTAAAAATAGTACTACATTTACTATTGTTCTCACGAAGAAATTTTAAGAAATTTCTGCAAATTTCAACACGAAATTCTGTATCAGAAATTCCAAATCATGTCATTTAGAGTTTATGTCTGCAAGTCCTTAAAATTAGAACATGTTCTAAAACTTGCAATTCTGTTTCCTCGACTTTGAGCTTCAACCTATCAGAGATCGGTTTCAAGTCACATGGCGGTTTCAAGTCACATGACGCACGCGCGAATATTGCACATGTTCAGAATTCTAAGCACGAGAAAAGTATTATATGTTCCCGTCAACATGTGTCTTATGAAAAATATTATACTAGCTCATAAAATTTAAATGAATGTATGTACGTGCTCAAACGTGAAAATTCGTTTTATTGCAATATAATAAACCAATGGTCAATTACTTTAACACCGACCATTTCAAAATTGTTGACCTTTTTGAGGGGTCTAAACCCCCCTTTTTCCGATGGATTCTTGATTCGAATTTAGTTTATCATAACATTTCGAACAAGTAAGACCGAAGATTATATTGTGTGTGATGTTAAAAATATGAAGTCAATTTCAAAAAAAAAGAAGGTGAACATTCATTTTGAAAGAAATATTAATGATTAATGATAGTTCGCAAAAAGCCTTTGAAAAAGTTGGCGTCACTTACCCTAAGTTCATTTTCTAACATGGCTAATACATCTCTGCCATCACCATCATCACGTTTTAACAGCCACCTACGTGACCAAAATTTACGTTTCTTTTTATTTGTCTTCTTAATTATCGAACACAGAGCGATTACACTCAAGACAGTTTTGACAGATTCTTTATCCGCCATTTTCAAAAAGATTTCATAACATAAAATTTCAACCATTCAACAACATCGTATCCGTGCAAGTTTATTTCTTGAAATTTTATTTCATGAAATAGAATTTTTAAGAAATTTTATTGCATCGTGAGAACAAGGCATAAGAAAAAGAAAAGCACCATGTTAACCAATGTTGTTGTTTATACAGAATTTAGAACTTCATTTACTATTAGTATTAACAAAATTGAGGTTGGCCAACTTTTATCTTTTCAGCTAAGAAAAAATAGATATATATTAGTTCTTTTTCTACACAAAATCAGTTCAGTTAGACAAACACATCTCTCAAGCGTGACCACGTGTACGTACATTAATTATAGTATAATTTCGCGCTTGTCAACAACCGCTAGTACATCTTCCGATTTCATTTTTATTTTAACATATAAAACCTACTATATCTATCACAAAAAGAAAAATATAATATAGAAAATCAAAAAGATATATAATCTCAAAAAACAAGTTGATAATTGCAAATGTCAAACACGGAATCGGGCTGCACCAATATGCGTATACGTTAATAATCTTTGATTACGATAGATTTTTCGTGATACTGTAGTCATAATAGTAAAACTAATGGTAAATGTAATAGAAAATTTTTCTGTATAAGCCCACTATAACACTCGGATAATTAAGACAAAAATGTATTCTTTCATTAGAAAATGCAATATCTATTGTTCTGATACTTATTACAATACTGATTTGTAATGGTCTTTTGTATTATACCTATATTTACATGATAACAATAATTATGTGTTCTCTTTTCTGCTAAAACGATTTAAAATAACCTGGCATCCATACTACTTAAAGAATATTGAATGTAGCTTGGCAAATCACTCAACCAAATACGTTTACGTGCTGATTCGGTAACGTACAGTATACGTACAGTATACTATATGTATATATATATGTAATACAGAAGTAAAGATATGCTCCTAACTAGGCGAATGAAACCAATATGGAGTAATGACTTCTTACAAACGAATACATAATTGATAATCTGGTCGTATCTCTCAATTATACGTATAATAATATATTTACAAAATTAATCACTGTTAACTAAGTGAACATAGCTTATATTTAAATAATTTTAAGAATTTTACCCCGACTATACTTTCAAAAGTCAAGTGTTTTTAATGGTTATTCCTCAACATTTCTCACACAAAGAAACGGAAACTAGATGTTAAATTAAATAAATTACCAGTACATATTTTTCTCCAAAATATATCTGTCACTGTTAACTTTATGCGGTCATTAATTAAATAGCAAAAAAAAATGTGTAAGGGTAGATTGATCTTGGGTGTTACGTTACATACTACAACAAATTAATTTAGCACTCTCGTCGGTGGGCACATTTTCAAAATTATAAAAAGATTAAAAGACTTGGTAAGTTTCACAAATAATTTATTCAATTGTCTACATATATTTCGACCTCTCGGTTATCATTAGGACTAATTTATCTAATTTGGCATTGTATTCTAATCTACCTCACACAACAGTCTTACTATTTAAACGGTTTAAGGGGTTAGGCTACCCTAGAGATTTCAAGTGCAGCAAAACATTTTTTTTGCTTAATCCATTCTTCAGTATTTTGAAAATAATATGCCAAAGTTTTATGCTCCGGAATACTCTAAAAGAGCCTGAATTTCGAATATAGCGCGGGTCTTCGCATTTTTCAATACGAGCGCAATAACGCTACAGCTTTACTACTTAAAACTTTAAACGCGTTTTTCTCAAAACAACATTTTTCAAGATGGCCGGACCGATAACTCAGACAAATCTTTACCGATTAACTTGAAAATTTAACAGTATATTCAAAACTGCTTTCTTCATGGAAGTACGTAAGATTTTTTTTATGTTGCATTTTTCAATTGTTATTAGCAATATTTGGGCGTTTTGTTTTCCGATTTTCGACAGTTTTCATTTAATAGCACACCATTTTTGCAAAAATCAATATAAGAAAAAAATCCTACGTACTTCTTTAGGTGTTTATATACAAAATCGAAATTTGTTTAGTTCACGATTCTAATTTAGAAATTGCAAGAGATATTAGTCCGGCCGCAAAGAACTGAAAAAAAAGGCGTCACTGGGAAAATGCTGGGAAGCCTTCATTTTGTTCTTCAGAGCTCGTATAAAAATTAAAAAGCATTATTCAGTATACATACAATAAAGTGCTAATTTCCAAATTTAGATCTATTGCATAGTTTTGTTGGAAAAATTCAAAAAAATTGTCTATTTTTATCGCCTCTAGGGTAGCCTAACACCTTAAACAAACTGGCAGAGAAATATAAGCCCAATGTTGTGCACGGAACACAAACAGTTTCTTGGAAAAAGTTATATAATATGAAACACCTTTGTGATCGTCAAATCAACAACAGTAAAATCTTGTGATTCATTTTTTTATGCTTGGCAAGAAAACCTCCGATTCTTGAAATGAATATTCAAATCGTTTGTGTGACTTTAGTCACTTTTAGCGGTTTCTGCAATACTTCATAAATGATTGCACTTACAGTAAAATAGTCAGAATGTAAAACTTTTATTTGAATAGAGGTACTAGATACAAGAAAATATCAATTGATAATTGTTTTTATTTTATTTATTTTTACATATATCGTATCAACTGTGCATGTTAATTGAATAACAGGAAAACAAAATATACTCAAATAACTTGACATTTTGTATTTATTGTAAGAAACATATTTGTGTGTTTCAAAGATAAATAAAATATTATAAGTTAGTAAAGTAATAAAACTTTTAACATTTCTTGTTTAGAATTTAGAACAAATTAATAAATACATATTTCAATACCTCTCCTATCTAAATAAAAATAGTATAAGAAAGTTCAGTGCAATCAATTGCAAATATTTAAAATAATGTTCCGTATAATATTATGAATTTGATGAAATTTTCTATCAACATAGCTCATTTTGAGACTTCTTTGAAAATTTAATACAGATTTTATTACCAACTTGCACTGCAAAAAGTTTGATCTTATGCTCGCTTATATAATAGAATATAAAGATTCAAAAAGTTAATGTTTTTAATAAGAACAAAATTATTACTTGAGATTCTACTAATTGCTGTCTAAAGATCTACTATGCATTGTTGCGTAAATGTAATTTTCCAAGAAATTTTTATATAATCTATATAAGCACATTAAAACTAGCTAGAATTCAAATGTAGAAAATCTATTTTTCAGAAAAACTGCGCAATATTGTAAAGTATGAAATCGATGTATTGCAGATCTATAAAAGACATAAATAATTATTTATTTAAAAATAATTGTTGCGTAAATGTAATTTTCCAAGAAATTTTTATATAATCTATATAAGCACATTAAAACTAGCTAGAATTCAAATGTAGAAAATCTATTTTTCAGAAAAACTGCGCAATATTGTAAAGTATGAAATCGATGTATTGCAGATCTATAAAAGACATAAATAATTATTTATTTAAAAAGGATCGAATTTATACAGAGTTAAAACTCACGAAACAATACGAATCCAAATTGACTGGTTTTATTTTATATGCTGTTAGCATTACTGGTGTAGAGCAATATGTCAAAAAAGGCTTATAATTCTTCAGAAACGATAACGGGCAGTTATACCAAGGCATGTGGAATGCAACAATAAATAAATGTTCAAACTATAAAAATTGAAAATTATACATATATTTAATTGGATTTTATGACAAATTAGATACATGCACACAATTGCAAAATCTATTCATATAATCAAATTTTTAATTTCATGAATTAATTTTCTACAGAGGTCCGTAGCCAATATTAAATATTTCATTCAAAAACTACATATACGATAATTATACCTAGTTTTTTGTCAATATCTGTGTTCAATTAATTAAATCAAGTGCCAATTGCCATTAAATGGAGTATTCAATGTAATTTAATATAAAATAATGGACGCAACCCATTCTGCATCGCAGTCCAGATTGTAAATAACTTATCTCCGATTTTGAGTACTCGACAAATAGTGGTAACAGAACCCTAACAAATAGAATTTTAAAAGCCAGGTGCGAACAACACCAGCACCAATTCTTTAAGAATTCATTTTTTTGAATCACATGTGTGATTGTGTACTACAGTCTGATTCACGGAGCTAGAACATTTTTTTGGCATGAATCACCCACTTCGTTTATACAACACTTTTAAACGGAGCAGATTTAAATAAAATAAAGGAAAATAACAGTTCAATTCTGTTTTTCTCTTCTTCAAATAACGCCATCCTACTCAAAATCATGCTTTTGTTCCTTTTGACAATGTGAAACAATAATGTGACATGAAAACAATATAATGTACGAAGTATGACGAAATATGATGGAAAATAAACGTGGTTGCGTTTGTTATTAATACGAGGTCTGGGTTAAGTAAAGATGTACGTCTATAAGCTTTAAACGACACTATCGCACATATTATAAAATATATCTACATTATTTGTATGTCGTTACTTATATCTGACTAAGGAATGTAAAGAATATTCAAGTTCCGTGAATCCTACTATACATTAAGGTACCCACAGTAGCCATGTGCGTCATACATGCTTGCGCGTTGATGTTTGCCAGTGTGTAGTGAAATTAAAAAAAAATTATATATATATATATATATATATATATATATATATATATATATATATATATATATATATATATATATATATGTATATATATATATATATATATATATATATATATATATATATATATATATATATATATATATATATATATATATATATATATATAATCAGAATCAATTTATGACGCCTGTGTGTATGTATGTGTGCGTTCATATTTATATATATATATATATATATATATATATATATATATATATATATATATATTTATATATATATATAAACAGAGGTACCTTTGTTTGCAAGAGTTGACCATAATAACAGTAAACAAATAATTCCATGAGGAGGCTAACAAGCCAACATCTAAATAGTAGTTTTTGTTCTACATTTGAATCCTCTACTACCAGTGTGAGGCAAATTGACATCGTACTAATGCAAAACTGCATACACATAACTGAACTATAAAAGTTTTCAAGCATCTTATAGGCACTGTAAAAATAACTCAAATAATATATTACAGAACTATATTCTTCAGATTAAGTGTTAAATTTTACCCAAGTACTTTTTTATGATATTCAACACATCTTCCAAACAGAGGACTTGTGACCTGTAGTTTAATTGCTTCATCAATAGCAACTTCTAAAGAATATTCAAGCACGTCTAAGGCTGAACACAGCAATATAATTGTAGTCGAAAATAACGTCGCAATACCAACATTGAATATCATTATTTCTATCCCTGTTATGTCCTCTATTAAAATCAATGGAATATAATATTTCCATTCTAGATTTGAGCCTTCGAACCGATTAATTAACACAAACGTTTTTTTATTTGTTCTGTAGTATATCCACCAAGGAATTCCAATATACAAAATGATAGTAGTACTGAATGCGTAGAATACGAGTTTTACCCAAGTTTGTGCCTTACTTTGCCATTTTAAAATTATCTCTGAAACGCTTTTGTTCGATGATTCTATCGGTGTATTTATAAGTAGTTCGTCAAAGAGAAACAATAATTTTTCTAGAAAAGCACATCTGAACATAAAATACAAATTTTTGATTAAATCTTGTATTACAATTACAACTTCGAGTAGACCTTCTATTAATATAATCATCTCGTTTTGGTCAACAAGCACCGCCCATGACATAATGAATATGGTGAAACTGAACGATATATTATTTATATGATTAATTAGTTTTCTTAATAATTCTGATTTAAAATCGCCTTGTATTGGCCAATGGCCAGTTTGTTTTAAAATTAGTTTATTTAACTTGAAAAATCTTTCCATAGTATCGAAGATAAATGATTATTTTGGGTAAATTTTCAATTCAAATTAGTAAAGACTTCTAGAAAAGACTTCCTTATATAAGTGCTCTTTATAAAATATTGCTGGATAATAATTATAACTTGTCATTTGTCGGTGACATTAATTCGTATTCATTTGTTTAACGTTTGTTTAAATAAACATAAGATAATTATACATGATATGTATCATCATTTATATCTTACCCCAATCAATTATTTTTACTTTCTTATACGCAGTATAAGTAAGTATTGTAATCATGAAAAATTTCGATCTGGAGATTTTAACGGAAATATACGTTTTGACCTTCCCTGAATCGATTCCAACTATTTTTGGAATGATGTCCGTCTGTGTGTGTGTGTGTGTGTATCTGTCTGTGTGTGTGTGTGTGTGTGTGTGTGTGTGTATGTTCTCTACAGCCTAAACGGTTGAAGCTAAAATTATGAAACTTTAAACTTAAGATTTGCATATGTCTGAGGTGTGCACCTCCTATTTTTGATAAAAAATATTCAAAGCGGAAGTGCCTGTTTACTCTAGTCAATTTTTGCATTTTCTGCAATTACTCAAAAATGGTTAAAGATACAGAAAAATTTCATGAACAAAAAATAAAGGTATTTATATTTAACACAACTTTTGTTTGAATTCTTTTTCCAAAAAGAGTAATGGCTTCAAATTAAATTTCAGCTTATTATATATATTTTTACATAAATCGTATCATCTGCGCCTGTCAATTGTTTAACAAAATAGACTTAAATAATTTGAAGTTTGACATTTTATATTGTTTCTAAAAAATATATCTACTGTAATAGCGAACTAAATGTTAGAACGAATATTATAAATTAGAAAAATAATGTAACTATGGTTTAACCCATATGCGGATAAGAAAGTTCGGTGCATGACACTGCAGATATTATATCTTTACCATGTATGTGAAAAGTATGTGTATTACTTTTTAATAATTACAGCAATTCATTTAAGATGTAGATATTTTCATTTTGAAGACTGTCAGATGCATTATATTATTTCTCACACATATATTGTAACATATTATTTAGTTTTTATAGTAAGAAATATATCCTTTCACATAGAAATGTCAAATGGTAGCCAAAAGATAAAAATGACCTCTATGCTAAAGGACCAACAATTACTATAAAATCTAAATAATTTAAAAAATAGGTTTTTTTTTTTATTTCTTATAATGAGTTATACTTTTTAACGTATTCAAAAAACACCTAAATTGTCCTCTTTTCACACAAGACATTCAATATATGAATATATTTATACCACTTCATTACGTAAAGTTCCATATATATAGGGTAAGGTTGCTCAAGTCGTACCTCTCATGAAAAACATCTGCAGTGTCATGCACCGAACTTTATTATACGCATATGGGTTAAACTACAACGTAGTTTCATTATTTATCTAATTTATAATATTTGTTCTAACCTTTAGATTACTTTTACACTAAATATATTTCTTTGAATAAATATTAAATGTCAAACTTCAAATTATGAAAGGCTATTTTGTTAAACAAATGACAGGCGCTGATGATACGATTTATGTAAAATTATATATAATAAGCAGAAATTTATTTTGAAACCAGTACCCTTTTTGGAAAAAAAATTCGAACAAAAGTTGTGCTAAATATAAATACCTTTAATTTTTGTTCATAAAAATTTTCTGTTACAGTAACCATTTTTGAGTAATTGCAGAAACTGCCAAAAATGAGTAAACAGGCACTTCCGGTTTGAATATTTTTTTCAAAAATAGGAGGTGCACACCTCAGACATATGCAAATCTTAAGTTTAAAGTTTCATAATTTTAGCTTCAACCGTGTAGGCTGTAGAGAACATACACACACACACACACAGAGACAGACGTCATTCCAAAAATAGTTGGAATCGATTCAGGGAAGGTCAAAACGTATATTTCCCTTAAAATCTCGAGTTCGAAATTTCTCATGGTTACAATACTTACTTATACTGCGTATAAGAAAGTAAAAAATCGTATAATACCTAGGATTTATCAAATAAATAAAAATGGAATGTGTTGTTCGCATCATGTACTAATATTGTAGTTATTTATTATAACGAAAATAAAACATCTGCAGTGTCATGAACCGAACTTTCTTTTACGCTTTTGGGTTAAATCACATCCTATTTTCATTATTTTTCTAATTTATACTATTTTTGCTCACCTCGAACGCTATTACACTAAATATATTTCTTAGAATAAATAAAAAATGTCAAACTTCAAGTTATTTAAGTCTATTTTGTTAAACAATTGACAGGCGCAGATAATACGATTTATGTAAAAATAAATATAAAAAGAAGAAATTTCAAGAGCCATTTTCTTGTTTCCGGTAACGTTTGGAAAAAAAGTTTCAAATAAAAGTTGTACAAAATGTTGATATCTATAATTTTTATCCTAACAATTTTTCTGCAACTGGAACTATTTTTGAGTAATTGCAGAAACTGCAAAAAATGACTAGAATAAAAAAGCACTTCCGGTCGGAATATTGTTTTCAAAAATAAGAGGTTTTCTTGCCAAGCACATACAAATCTTAAGTTTAAAATTTCATAATTTTTTACATACACACACACACAGACAGATGTCATTCCAAAAATAGTCGGAATCGATTCAGGGAAGGTCAAAACGTATATTTCCGTTAAAATCTCGAGTTCGAAATTTTTCATGATTACAATACTTACTTATACTGCATATAAGAAAGTAAAAATCTATATGCTTTCACGTAAAATAAACTAAATCTTTAAATACTTACATCGGTACGACTAAAGAAACTGGTTTCCTATGCCGTATCACCTATAACCTAAGTCGTACCTAAGGATTAAATTAAGCAACAAAATGAATGAAAATTTATTCTTTATTAATCAGTTTACATGATACATAATCAAACAGATAATTTAGGTATTGCAAACAACACATATATATTTTTTTGTTCTTTTATCAACTCCAGCGCATAAATCGTGAGCCCATAATTTGTATTTCAAACAATTAATCATGTTTTCCTCTCAATCTTCTCCACAAATAAAACAAAACCAATAACTTTTCTTTTTTTTTTCATTTTAAATACCAATTCCTTTTTATTAATTACTGCATTTTTTTTATTTTTCGCATTTCTTACATTTTCTTTAATCTGTGTTGATTGACGAGATAGAGCATCCACGGTTTCGGTTTATTATTGAGATAAATTATTTAAATGAATTTTTATGATTTACACATATAGACGCTTCCGTGGATATTTTTATTTTCCTGTGTAACCACTGCAGAAAGTTCTTCTTGATTATTGATGTCCAAAAGAGGAGTGCGTAAAGAGTTTCCAAACACGGGTGTAGAAGCACAAAAATCATCATCAAATTCATGCCTGTTACATGGCCAAATACCGGTATATTTAAAACCATTCAAAGCAATATCCATTCGAACTGATTTTGAGTTGGCAATTCCCAATAGTTCAGACACAGTAGTTTGTTTAATTGTGTTTCCGGGATTTATTCTTAACCAAGAAGATGAAGCTTCGTTATAATTGGTTTTCAGCAGGAAAGGATAACATTATAATTCCATAGTCATACGACAGTAGACAATCCTGTTTCGTCAACGTTAGCAGTGAATTTGTATTCATCTAATATGGATTCGCATTTATCAAAACATCCGTAAGCACATTCTTCTGGAGTACGCAAAGATAAAGAAGGATTATCTTTCATGAATTTATAGTACCACTTCTTCCCTGCAATTTCTTTTTCTCTATTGAAGCGGTGTGGTAATTTATATTTTTCTGCCAATTGATAAGCAAGTTTTCTTAGATCGGTAGCAGTAATACCAAAAATGCTTGATTCTAAATTGAGAACGTGTTCAACCAACTCCTTCTCCATAGTTTCGGTCATATCCTTAGGCCTTCCAAATTTAACATTCTTATTTAAACCTTTAAAATGTCGCCGTAATGTTGGTTTAGGAATATTATATTGCCTATGAGCTTCATTGAAGCCAATAACTCCATCGGATAATTTAGTTAAAGCCTCTTCCATATCTTCTTTTTTCCATTTATTGTAAATACGTTTTGACATAATTATGGCTAAAAAAATTAAAACAAAGTCAGTTGAGATTGGTTAAAAAAGAATTCATTTCTTAATTCGTAACAGTACGATTTAGTAATCTCATATGGGTACGACTTAAGACACGACACAAGTTAACATTAAAAATAAACATAACCAAACATTGAATAAAGTCAATACAATCTCGTTTCTTCTGAATTTATATTTAATAAGTAACATCATTTTATTAATAATTAACTTGCAATATTAACTTCGAAACATATGCAGAAAATTATAAAAAAATTGAAATAAGCTTACTTGATGAGAGAATTTATAACAAACCACTCTTACAGCAGAAAACCAGAGAGTAGGGGAAGTCGGATCTCAACGTTAAATCTGTTGTACAACGTTGAGCAAAGATGGCGGGTTCCGAGCTTACACTGGACGTTTAGTTGTCGCCGCAGCCACCGAGGGCGCGTGTTTTTTTTTGTTGAAAGGATAGATATACTTTTATATTCGTGATACATACAATAGACCACGAAATACAAAAGTACCAAAGGTACCTCCTAAATAAAAACCATTATTTAAATAATACAAATATTTTTACTAATTCAGGTTTAAATTTTACTTTATATAACATTCACATATTTATATGTTAAGATAACAAATATATTTTAATTATTAAATATTAATAATATTCGTATTTGGCTCTTCAGCCGAATATGAATTACATTCGATCAAATTGTTTTCATAATGGAACAAGTAAATGCTCATATTTATAAATGATAACTAATTTTAATAAGTACGTATTTTATGAAGCTACAATTGACTTTCATCCAATCATCGCAATCTTTAAACCATTGTTTAACATTTAAATAAATTTTTCTTCAATAATATGGTTTTGATGTTAGTACATTCTTCTCATACGCACCCATGTAAGATAAAAAAACTTTCTGTTTTTCCTCCGCAACGTCTTACGTTGCCTTTCTGTCGCATGTCATAGAATAGGATCGTGCCAGGATAAGTGCAAGGTCTAATCCACCTGCACTCGAAATGTTTTGCATCATGTGCAGGTGGAATAACGTGCAGTCGCAGATTGTTGATTTTTTCCAACCAAATTTGGAAAAGTGCTCTGTCTGTCGGAAAACAGGCGAATCGTTTTCCGTAATTAAAGCATCCGGGAACACAACAGAATCGGTTATTTAAATGCATACTACGAACAAATTATTATAGAATTCATATCAAATGTTTACTATTTACTTGTGATTTAATACCTACTTACATGCCACAAAAAAAAGGATTGCTCAAAAACAAACACTTGTTAGAGATAAATAATATAAAATACAAAAGAACTTTCTGATAAATAACAGAGAAAAAATCAATAAAGAACAATAACAAAATTGCATGTATGACGTATTGCACAATAAAAATGTTACATTATGAAAAGCCAATGCAATATGCATTCCAATAAACGTACTTATAAATAAATAATTTGTTTTTCCAAAACATGCAGTATAAAATCATCCTAAATTTTTATTTGATTAGTAAAATAACAGGTAAATATTTAAAATTTATATACATTTAATTCGTTCAAATTTTTATAATTTTTTCTTTATCGCGACGATCGCGACATCTAGAGCAGCGGCGAATATGACAATTTCTAACTTTAACAAAACTCTGTCCAATGATGGCTATGTTTCTTATTACTCCCCCTACTCTCTGGACTTAAGCAACCTTACCCTACTTGCCAAGGATGTTTTACAAAAAGATTTTTCAACGAATATCTAAAATTCCATAGTTATTTATATCTAATGTTATTTTTCTTAAACATATATATAAAATAAATCGTTAGTGTTATTTTCTAGTTATTAGAAAAATGTATGAAAAATTTTTTTTTTTACCCCAAATTATGCACCTTTTAGAGTATTTAAATCGAATGGCCTTCATTACATACTAAGACTAGGTCGAATATTACTTTATTTTTCAATGTTTTTGCAAGTATGGGGTAAAAAGCTTACATTTTAGATTGTGTACACTGTTAAACATGAAGACAGTTAAGTTATAGTGTTCGGATGTCGTTGTAGGAAAAGTTCCACATTTTATAAAAATATAAAGAAATGTGACAAAAGAACGCTACATACTCGTAACATCCCATTGTTCTCTTACTGTAAGATAAAAGCGAAGATATATGTATTTTAATCGCTATTTATTCATTTGATCTCTTTTAATCGTTTACAATTTCTTAATTGATATATTAAATACATTCGATACATTAAACACATTAGACAATTAATTGGCTTATAATTATACTTTTGAAGTTAATATTATTTGTTTTATACAAATACTTCATCAAAAATATTCAAATACGTAGTAGCAATATTTATTACTTCTTCTGAAGGTGTTATTGAATAACTATTCACTAATTACAATTTACTTTTATTATTAGAATTGCTGGCACAAATAAACACTGACCAAAACACTGATATTTATACTTCTTTACACGCAATCATGAAAATCTCGAAATTTTAACAGAAATGGAATGACGTCTGTCTGTGTGTGTCTGTCGGTGTATATGTGAGCGCTCTACAGCCTAAACAATTGAATTTGGAAAAAACATTTTTCGCTGTTTCTGCTATAACTTGAAAACAGTACCACTTACAGCAAAAACATTTAGATTAAAAATTAGTAATATTTCGCATAACTTTTATTTGGAAATATTTTTCATAAAAGGTGTTTGTTACAAAAATTGGCTATTGAAATGTGTTCTTATATTATTTATTTTACAACTATCGTATCAACTATACCTTTCAATTGTTTAACATAAAATGCAAACTAGACTCAAAATTATCATTATTCAAAATTATTATTATTCAAAATTTTCATTTTTTCAAAATTTTGAAATTTTGTGTGTATTTTAAAGTATTTTAAATTCTAATGATCCAACCAAAAATCGTATAAGAAAGTTCTCTGTAAGACATTGCAAATATTTTAGTTTCGTACGCAGGTTATTTGTTCAATTCGATGTAAAATGTTTTTCACGTAGTAGTTTCGACGACAATGTTCTTTCACTGTCAGTATTACCACTTCCGCTAAGATTTACAGCTGATAAATTCATAATCTGACAAACTTAGTTGATACGATTTGTATATAAAAACATCTGTAGTGTCATGCACCGAACTTTCTTATACGCATATGGGTTAAACCACATCGTAGTTACATTATTTTTCTAATTTGTAATATTTGTTCTAACCTTTAGATCGCTTTTACACTAAATATATTTCATAGAATAAATAAATAAAATGTCAAAATTCAAATTATTTAAGTCTATTTTGTTAAACAATTGACAGGCGCAGATGATACGATTTATGTATAAATAAATATAATAAGAAGTAATTTAAATAGCCATTATTTTGAAACCAGTACTCTTTTTGGAAAAAAAATCAAACAAAAGAAATACAAATACTCTTAACTTTTGTCCATACAATTTGTCTGTAACTAACCATTTTTGAGTACTTGCAGAAGCTGCAAAAAATGACTAGAGTAAACCGGCACTACCGCTTGAAATATTTTTTTTCAAAATAGAAGGTGCACACCCCAGACATACGAAAATCTTATGTTTAATGTTTCATAATTTTAGCTTCAACCGTTTAGGCTGTAGAGAGCATACAGATACACAAACACACACACACAGACGGACGTCATTCCAAAAATAGTTGGAATTGATTCAGGGAAGGTCAAAACATATATTTCCGTTAAAATCGAAATTTTTCATGATTATAATACTTATACTGCGTATAAGAAATTAAAAAGTTGAAAAATCATTATCTATAATTCACCGCTTAAACTAGACTTTTGATAAAACTTTACTATTTTAGAGGATAAGCGTATCATTATCTCTAATTCTGTTATTCGGAGTGACAGTCATTAATGATGGGTCAATAATGACTTGGGAAGAATATCCAATGATAATACATTCCTATTTAGGCAAAATTTCGTAGTTAGAAGACATCATAAACTAAAACAATTCGGACAATCATAGATTATAGATTAGAAGAGCAGAAATTCAAAAAGGTAATTTGTATTTAAATTATCAGTTTACAATTTCTATTGCCAAATATAGTGGGTAACTGTAAAAACTATAAAAAACAGTTAATTCTCAAACTGGAGACTGTGACGTCATATGCCGATTAAATGTTTGTGAAAGTACTGAACAGGTATCTTATGTATGCAGTTTTGAATACTCAATACTACTTTCCAGTACCATGCTTACCTTGGCAGGTAGAAAGAACCCAATGACTACGAAAGACACACAAGAAGTAACAGTGTTGTTGACAATGAGTATAATACTCGAAGGAAGTAATATTAAAATAATTGTTAATAATGTAAATCATCAAGTGTAGTAGACAATTGTTGAATGAAGTGAATAACGTTACCAATTACGAAATAAATGATAACATGATAGTTTTGCCTCTTTACAAGCAACAGTTTTAACAATATATGGGTAAGTGCTATTTGGAGTCATGCATACAAAACAATTTTTTTTTATATTATATTTACATTTTGGTGAATTAAATTTGGAAATATAGTATTCTACCTATCTAGGCTAAATAGGAGAAATGAGCGCAGACTAGAATCAGAGAGCGGGACATAACAGCTGTTGATACAATTAGCAAAGCTAATGCATATTTTATTCAAACATTTAAAAATTAAACTCTAAATAAGAGGTGCATGTAAATAAATACAGTACACAGTATTTCCTAAATAGTATATCATAGGTTTATCAGTATTTCTTCAATATCTAATATTGTATTTCCTTATTTTATTTCAAATACATTATATTTATATTATATAGGGAAAGTTTAGTTCTATTTGCGATTTGTAACAGTTGGAGTTGAGGTCAGAACTAACCAAAGGCACGAAAAGCTTGTGATCAACACATAAATCCAAGAATCACGTATATATAGAAAATCAATGTGGTTTAACACTTATGATTAACAGATTGGTAATGTCAAGATACTCCTCCAACGTGTGACGTCATAATGGAATAAATATGTAAAATATCACCATTACTAGACTACATATATAATTTTGCATAGGCCAAATTCAAACTAATTTCGAATAATTTGAATTTTGGTTTGAATATTAATTAAAACGAAATATTTTAATTGAAGCAATTTTTAGTTGCTATACATTTCATATTTATTTCGTGTAATTATATCATCATGTATGTGTAACTATAAGTGACTAAAGCGGTTTCTCCACTGAGAAATTAAAATCGTAAAATTTAAGTAGACCTTTGTTTAAATGAAATTCAGTATATTCACAGAAAAATCGCTTTGTCTTGTCTTGGCCCATTTGTAATAACGATGACTATTAGCCTTAATCCGAGTAATGGTTACGACATGTAGAAAAAATGCACTTACTAATCATTATTGGATTATTTAACTATACTATAATTATTATGTTTTGTTTGAATGTTTCAATTTCCCGAGTTACATTTGTTTATTTCAAACAATCCATGGGGTATTTTATAAAATTATTTAGAAATTCATATTTTAGAAATATAACTTCTTTTAACTGTAATTAGTTTTTGTATGAAGATGTATATTTTGGGATTGTTTAATTCGGAATGTATAATAAATATCTTAAACTTACCTGTATATAATTAATGATATGGTTGAACAATTTTTGATACTGATCGAAAACTGCCAAATATTTGCTTAGTTTTCTGTTATATATCTTTACACATTTTTAAAAGCATTTCTTCATATTGATTAAAATCTTATCATCTTCATACTAAATTTTTACACACATATTATCTTGTATTGGTATTTCATTGTATCGGTATTTCATGCGCAAATGATCTAATAATTCAATTGTGTGTAAGTCTGATGCTCTGGAAGCTGGCATAATTTGCAAAGGCATAAACCAGTTTAATTGCCAAGAAAATTTAGAACGTTTATTAAGATTTTATTGATTTATGAAACGAACTATTCCAATAACATTTATTCTATCTATAATAGATCTCTACCAAGTGCTACCTCTAACAACACAATTACTTTTGTTGAGGATAAGATAATAAATTTAATTTACTAATGGAAAATACTTTTATTTTCTAAACTAGCAATAACATATCACATCACAACGTTAAATTGTAATCAGGACTGTATTTATTTGGTAATAGGAAATTCGGAAACTAATTTTTATATAGAGTTCCTCTAACGTATCGATTAACATTTGACCTTCATCAGAGCTAAATTAATTAAAATACAAATGTGTTTTAAACACTTCTGCAGTGTCATGCACCGAACTTTCCTATACGCTTTTGGGTTAAATCACATCCTGTTTTCATTATTTTTCTAATTTATAATATTTGTTCTAACTTTTGGAACACTTTTACACCAAATATATTTCTTAGAATAAATATAAAATGTCAAACTTCAAATTAATTAAGTCGGTTTTGTTTTTTTTGATACACAATTGACAGGCGCAGATGATACGATTTATGTAAAAATTAATATAATAAGAAGAAATTTCAAGAGCCATTTTTTTGTTTCCAGTACCGTTTGGGAAAAAAAGTTTCAAATAAAAGTTGTACAAAATGCTGATGTCTATAATTTTTATTGTAACAATTTTTCTGTAATTTTAACTATTTTTGGGTAATTGCAGAAACTGCAAAAAATGACTAGAGTAAACTTGCACTTCCGGTCGGAATAGAGTTTTCAAAAATAAAAGGTTTTCTTGCCAGGCATATAAAAAACTTAAGTTTAAAACTTCATAATTTTCCCTTTAGCCATTTGGGCTGTAGAGCGCTCACATATACACACGTTATTCCAAAAATAGTTGGAATCGATTCAGGGAAGGTCAAAACGTATATTTCCGTTAAAATCTCGAGATTGAAATTTTTCATGATTACAATACTTACTTATACTGCGTATAAGAAAGTAAAAACTATGGTGTATACATTTATAAAACGGTGTTACAGTTACCGAAAAAGTATATTAATTAATAGATCACATATAATTTAAGTTTGATATAAATTTGAAAAGAAGGTTGATTTAGCGTATGATTAGAGTGAAATTTAGAATTCATTAGTGTCAAAAATAAATTACAGCTAAATATTAATTTCTGTAAAATAGAATATTACTATTTTATTGCACTTCCACTCTCAACCCCCATATACCAACTATGATTACAATTAATTAACAACAAATATATGAGGTATGTTATTTATATATTCTTTATTATATTCAATTATAACAAAATTTTACAATCACTTTACCAACAGTGACACGTGAATGTATTTTTGAGTTGTAAAATGTAATACAATGTCTATGTCTTCTTTCCAAATCTATATCATAATTAAATTAAACGATAATATCAATCATATTTTATCGATAATAATCAATATTCTTGTTTCGGTAAATGTAACACACCGTTTTATTAAAGCATACCATTTTTTTTCCGGCTGCATTTGCATATAATTAATAAACAATATATCTCCGATGAAGGCCTAATCTTGATCGAAAGCGTAACTAGAAGAGTTTTTATAATCCTTCAGTTATGCAAATTTCCGACGAGTCATCCTTCCTCATGAATTTAGTAGATATGACCACATCTATAAGTTTATAATAGTTAATGTTATATTTGTTATGAATATGAATTTAATTATAATAATATTTAGTTCTTTCGCTCAAAATTTCTACTCATAACATAAAGAAATACATAAATCTCTCAATAGCAAATTATAATGCACTCATATTTCTTCATATATGTATGTATTTCATTGTCTAATATTCAACAAGAGAAAACTTTATTTTGCAATTTTAGATAGAAAATGAACAAGCTAAACGTACTATTGCTGTGCAGTGTGGCATCTTGGATATGGACAGAAAATATCGTCCAGTGTGGTTACATACCACCCGGACCACAATATCGTTGCCCCGAGCAGCCCTTATTGCTACATCCTTGTAAATGTGTGAAAGAGAGCGATGTTGGTATTTACGTGCATTGTGAGAATACGAACTTGGCAAGTATCAGCGTCGGATTAAATAATTTGGCTACCTTTCGGATACCAATTGAAGAATTGACGATTTATCGATGCCAAATTGGTGAGTTTTATTTACAAAAATAAACAATCCATTATCTAAGTTATAATCAAACACAAGAACTATTAACAAAAAAAAAGCTAGTGGATCACTACTCTAAACATATTCTTTATTCATCAAGCTTAACGCGAAAGTAATGTAATTTTTACGAGATTATGTTATTTTTAAATGAATTACTCATTTATTGGCCATAAACAGTATATATTTAATTTCAGGTCGATTATTTGGCAGTCTATTATATAAACTACTACTGAGAAAACTATATATAATAGAAACTCCAATTGAAACAATCGATGCACATACATTCCTCGGAGTAAATAACACCCTCAACGAACTACATATTCTTAATTCATCTATGGTCGAGTTCCCGAACATGGCATTCAAAGTAAGTATTAAAAACATTATTTGTATAATACAGATAGCTCTTCTTATCGGTTGTAAGGTACAGAATGGTCGATTTTTGAATATAATGGGTGTAAAGAAGAGTTAAATTACATTTAAGGCATCTGCCAGCTTTATTTACTCTCTCAATTCGTGACTCATGAATACCGTTGTTTGCTAAAAGAAGTTATAAATTACCTAAAGCGTAGGTTTTATAATTGTTAATGTACATTTTTGTAGTGAATATTAAGTAGTGCTTAAATTTATCTTGCATCACCTTTTTTTCCAAATCATTATTTTTTATATTTACTAAATTTGTTTTTTAAGTATTAATTATAATATATATTTTTGTAAAATTACATTTTTTAAAGTAATTGCCATTGATTTTTAAAATAAATTGAAATAAGTTGTGAAATAATGAATTATTTTCAGATTTTAGGGAATATAACAGTTCTTAATATTGATAATCAAACAATATCGTTATTGTCGGCGGATGCATTTGGTGGCAGTGAAGCAGCAGCTAAATTACAGAAATTTTATCTAACAAATGGTCAACTAACTGCACTACCAATTGAAAGTTTACAACCGATGAAGAAACTGAAAACCCTGGATCTACATGGTAATCAATTAACAACGTTGAAGAAAAATCAATTCCGTGGACTACGTGATGTGGAAGTGTTGGATCTTAGCTATAACAACATCACCAAACTTGATTCGTCTCATTTGGCTGATTTGACCAAAATGATCTTTTGCAATGTTTCACATAATAGCATCACTGAATTAACAAGGTATGGATTTATTCATTTCCTAAAGATTTTGTTTATTTTAACTATATAGTTTAAATACGCAACGTTAATATATATATAGTAGAATTCACGGAACTTGAACATTCTTTACAATCTTTAGTCAGATATAAGTAACGACATAAAAATAATGTAGATGTCTTTTATAATATGTGCGATAGTGTCGTTTAAAGCTTATAGACGTACATCTTTACTGAACGCAGACGCCGTATTAATAACAACAAACGCAACCACGTTTATATTCCATCATATTTCGTCATACTTCGTATATTATTGTTTTCATGTGACATTATTGTTTCACATTGTTAAAACGGGCCAAAAGCATGATTTTGAGTAGTTTGTCGTTATTTGAAGAAGAAAAAAACCGAATTGAACTGTTATTTTCCTTGATTTTATTTAAATCTGCTCCGTTTAAAAGTGTTGTATAAACGTACTGGGTGATTCATGCCAAAAAAATGTTAAAGCTTCGTGGATCCAACTATATATGCTAGTTGTATATAAAAAAAAAAGAAAAACTTTATATTTAGTGTTTTAGTTAGAATAAAATATGTAATAAATTATTTTTATCTCAGGGGTGCTTTCGCTAGAAACGCTGTGCTAAGAGTGTTGAATATGTCGCACAACAAAATAAAACGACTTGACTCGAACTCATTTCGTGGTATGAGATTTTTACGGCGTCTTTACCTGTCTGATAATCTTATATCTGATGTTGGTCGCAGTACATTTGGATCTGTTACTCGTATTGGAACTATTGATCTGGCAAGGAATTTGATTAAGAAAATCGATTATCAAATGTTCTTTCAACTTAATTTTATCGAGGTAAGATGAATAGATCGTTGGTAGTATATTTTGTATTTTATATATGAAATATTAGGTATTCACATTTGAGCTAGTGCCGTCATTAAATTTAATATCACTACCAATTACTGACACCAACACACTCCCACGGTGCAAATAAACTATAGCTATCATATTTAAATTTCGAAATTACTAAACAAATATTTCTTTGAATACACGAAATTAATTTCGACTAATAAACAGTGTAACTTTTTTATACTTAAAGAAAAACCATATAATTACAACTGTAAAATATCCAATACATAACTTATTATATAGATTTATTTTGCTACAGAAATAGCAATAAGATCAGAATCACCAACTAGCGGTACATTTTATAACTTCTTTCAGATAGTACAAAATTACTTTAATAAGAAAAAGTTATTTTCTACTTTTAGTCCTAGATAAAAATCATACAAATTGCATGTATTGTTGTCTTAAATTACGTTATGCACTATGGAATAACAGTAATTGTTTTTTATAATTTTAGAAAGCTACGTTGGCTTATGCATTAACGACAATATTCTTTGTATACATATTATAAATAATTATAAATTTAGCTTTACAAAAAAGTGTTTAATCATAAGAAAGTTTTTAAAAATAATCTTTTACTGGTTGCAGATCTTGGATATGTCGGAAAATAATGTGACAGAGATACAAAAGCTTGCGTTCAAAGATTTATATCTGACGGATATAAATTTATCACATAATTCTATTTCGAAAATTGAAGTAGGTGCATTTGAAAATTGTGCCAATATCACATTGCTTGACTTATCATACAACAACCTGACATCGATACCAAAAGGAGCGTTTGATCAAACTACCTACGCTTCTGTATTGCAGCTATCGTATAACGGGCTTACTGAATTAAATCAGGTAACAGACGATATCAAAACTTATTTTTACTTTCTTATACGAAGTAATAAGTAAACATTCTCATCATAAAACATCTGCAGTGTCATGCACCGAATTTTCTTATACGCATATGGGATAAACCACATCGTAGTTCATTATTTTTCTAATTTATAATATTTGTTCTGACTTTTGGAACACTTTTACGCTAAATATATTTCTTTGAATAAATATCAAATGTCAAACTTCAAATTATTTAAGTCTGTTTTGTGTTTTTTTTTGATAAACAATTGACGGGCGCAGATGATACGATTTATGTAAAATTAAATGTAATATGAAGAAATTTCAAGAGCTATTTTCATGTTTCCGGAACCGTTTGAGAAAAAAAGTTTCAAATAAAAGTTGTACAAAATGCTGATATCTATAATTTTAACTGTAACAATTTTTCTGTAACTGCAACCGTTTTTGAGTGATTGCAGAAACTGCAAAAAATGACTAGAGTAAACATGCACTTCCGGTCGGAATATTGTTTTCAAAAATAAGAGGTTTTCTTGCCAAGCATATACAAATCTTAAGTTTAAAATTTCATAATTTTCCCATCAGCCGTTTGGGCTGTAGAGCGCTCACATACACACACACACACACACACACACACACACACACACACACACACACACACACACACACACACACACACACACACACACACACACACACACACACACACACACACACACACACACACACACACACACACACACACACACACACACACACACACACACACACACACACACACACACACACACACACACACACACACACACACACACACACACACACACACACACACACACACACACACACACACACACACACACACACACACACACACACACACACACACACACACACACACACACACACACACACACACACACACACACACACACACACACACACACACACACACACACACACACACACACACACACACACACACACACACACACACACACACACACACACACACACACACACACACACACACACACACACACACACACACACACACACACACACACACACACACACACACACACACACACACACACACACACACACACACACACACACACACACACACACACACACACACACACACACACACACACACACACACACACACACACACACACACACACACACACACACACACACACACACACACACACACACACACACACACACACACACACACACACACACACACACACACACACACACACACACACACACACACACACACACACACACACACACACACACACACACACACACACACACACACACACACACACACACACACACACACACACACACACACACACACACACACACACACACACACACACACACACACACACACACACACACACACACACACACACACACACACACACACACACACACACACACACACACACACACACACACACACACACACACACACACACACACACACACACACACACACACACACACACACACACACACACACACACACACACACACACACACACACACACACACACACACACACACACACACACACACACACACACACACACACACACACACACACACACACACTCACACACACCGTATGTATGTGTGCATATGTATGTATATGTTTATATATATATATATATATATATATATATATATATATATATATATATATATATATATATATATATATATATATATATATATATATAAATATGAACGCACACATACATACACACAGGCGTCATAAATTGATTCTGATTAAGATTTTTCCAACATAGGTACCACTTCAAAACATGAGCGGTTTGAAAGTTTTAAACGCTTCACACAACAACATTTACAGCATTCCACGGCATACATTCCCGAAACTCTACGAACTGCACACAATCGACATGTCGCATAACAATCTATCCGAAATTTTCAACGCTGTATTTCAAGTGTTGTTCAGCTTACGTTTACTAGACTTAAGTCATAATAGCTTAGAAGTTATTCGGCCAAGTACTTTTGGCGCGTTATCAACATTACTCGAACTAAATTTGAACTATAACCAACTGCGAGATATCGCTCGCGGTTCCCTTGCAAGATTAGCAAGTACTCGTATACTGTCTGTAAGAGGCAATAAATTAGAAAAAATATTCCAATTGCCAATTTCCGTTGGGCATCTTGATATGGGTGATAACCTACTAAAAGAAATACCACCGAATACGTGGCCGTCCATGAATGCTTTATTGAGTTTAGATGTCAGTGGCAATTTGTTGGAGAATCGATTACAGAAAGGAAGTTTACAGCCTTTACTAACGTTGCAAAGATTAAACTTGAATAGAAATGGTATTAGTAAAGTACCATGGGAAGCGCTCAGTGATTTAACATCTTTACAATATTTATATCTGGAGGTAACACATTTCTTTTTAATTAGGCTATACAATAAAAAGTATTTATTGGGTGTTTCAATCGTTTCTAAAGTAGTTGCTTTTATAGGGAAATTATATATCTTATTTACCGAAAGCTGCTTTCGGTCGTTTACCAGTAATATTCGAGATAAATTTGGCGGAAAACCAATTAAATAATGTAAGTGTTCGTGCTTTTGAGGGACTACTTCAAGTACTTGTCATCAATATGACTCATAACAACTTATCGTTTATACCAAACGGCGCATTGCAAGGTAGGTGTAGTTCTTCAATGCATACATGACTTAAATATCACTTAACCATTCATTGTAGTTAGATTCTGTAACTGTTTTATAATCTGTTTTAATATTTATTATCTGGCTAAATATAATCTTACATATAACCATCCCCTGTGGTTTAGATACTATAACTTTTTATAATCTGTTATAATATTTATTATCTTGCTAAATATAATCTTACTTATTCTATTTCTAAGTACAGCTATGAACTAAAAAGACTGATTTAAATTTTCTAAGCTATTTTCACTTAATATTTTTCTTCTCCTATAATACTCTTGGTTGAGTTTTCTTATATTGCAGGTGTAGTGTCGTTAAGGACGCTTGATCTATCGCACAATCGAATCGAGAAAATAGACAATAAAACACATGGACTCTTAGACGATTGTTTGTCACTGGAACGTGTAAGTTTTAAGTTATTAGAATTCATGGCAAAATTTTACTAATACAAAAGTAGTACTCAAATTGAGTCCTATTTTTAAATATGTTTAACTTATTTTATACAATCTAATCATGATTTATAACAAATCCTTTCACTATGGATACCAGAATTTTAATGCATTTTTCAATATTATTTGGCATATATTCAAAACCAAAACAAATTTGATACAACGTAAAAAAGTAGACATTTAAAATGTAATTGTATAGTAAACTAAATTCATTTGACTTAATGAAAACTAAACATTCTTAGAAAATAAAGGAGATACTAGAAATTAATTTTTCTTTCGCTGTCTCTTATAACTATATTATATAACTGTATTGGCCAATGGTTATTATTTCATGATATGTTCATGTTCTTACTCATATTTAATTAATCTAAGTAACAATGCAATTGATGTGATTTTATTTTTAGGTTAATTTGAGCCATAATAAAATAAGCTTTATTTCACGTAAATCTTTTCCGAGCAACCCATGGATTCCATACAGGCTTAGAGAGATTGATCTATCGTATAATTCCATGCCTGTTTTAACATATGACTTGGTATTTGGTACATCTAAACTACAAACGCTCAACTTATCACATAACGCTATCACTGACATTCGTAAAGGTGAGTAATATATATTGCATATCAGATACTACATCGTGAAGTAGCATCCGCACACATAAAAAATGAGACAGCGATAATAAACAATTTTGATGAAAACTGTACTAAAAGCAATGAATTCAAGATAAATTTTCATTTCATTGCCTACTGAAGCGATTTGGTCAAATAAAAAAAAATACTGTGGAAATGATATTCTTGAGAAATGTTTGTGGTGTATCTAGGAGAGTCAGAATGAGGAATACGTGGGCGTTTAAGCAGAGCGATTTTGTAAAAAATGTCGTACGATTAGAGTCAAATGAGATGTTATGGTCATGTTAAAAGAATTGAAAGATTGACGACAAAGAGTGAAATGATGGGTGTGAGAATGTGGGAATAAATGGATTGAGATTGCATTTTGTGAAAATTGTGAGCAAGTGGAATAGCTAACCCGTTTAATGCGAATAGGCATGAAGATAAGTAGTATATTATTATTTATGTCATATAACATTTTGAATTTTAGGCGTTATCGGAAATTTGACTCAATTACAATCGTTGGATTTGTCTTATAATGGTCTAGAAGATATATCAAAAGATGTGAATGTGTTTAAATTGCCATCTAACATTTCCAAATTGTATCTATCTCATAATCAGCTCAATACTTTACCATGGGCACATTTTAAGAAAGTAACAGGTTTGACCCTGCTTGATGTGTCATATAATAATTTCGATTCGTTCGCTGTCCAACTCGCCGACATGGTTGAAAATGAAACGCAAGTGCATTTTGAAGGTAAGCAGTATTTATTGCTATTTTAAAATTCCTATCAACTTTGTTTATACTTCATATTCAAAAAAAGTTATGAACCTATAGATTTTAAACAATTTTACAATTCGTTCAAGATTAGTATGTTTCACGATATATAGATATTCTAATGACAACATTATACATAATAAATGGACCTCCTATTCAAGGTCAATCACTTATTGTATAGTATTTTTTTTAAAGTATATATTAAATATTACATAAACCTTTTAAAATATAACTCCGCATGAGCTAATATTAATTGTTACCATGATTAACATAATTTATCAATAAAAAATAAAATTATTAGCACTATCATTTAGAAACATGCATCATTTTTGGCAACTGATTTCTGTTCTGCTTTGTAGGTAATCCATTGAATTGTGATTGCTTTGTACGCCCACTTCGACGTTACTTTACGAAAACCCTAGAACTAGCTGAGCCTTACAAACGTGTGGAGTGCGCAGGTCCTGCTCATTTAGTTGGCCAACTATTATACGAAATCCCCGATGACCGACTAACATGTCCCAGGAACGTTAACAGTACCAGGCTTATGGAGAATCAACCGGAATTATACGACGTTACCCCCGATTTCAAGTTCAGAGATGTGCAAATGTAAGTTCCGATAACGCAATTTATTTTAGAAGCACACGAGTCAATATATTTATGTTTCTAGTCAAAAAGATAAGATCTACCTAAAGTGGTACGTAACAAGTAACGAAGATATCGCAGACCCATATGTTATTATCCGAGATGTCTCCAATCCGCAATATAATGTCTACGAGAACACATTACCGTATTTCAAACGTTCATTGGAGATCGATACATTAGGAAACTTATCAAAGAAAATTCAAGCCACCACTGGTGAGATTGAAATTTGCCTCTTAGCGAAAGACAGTAAAACAGATGTACGGGGCTGGAACAAATATCAATGTAAAGAGATATCTAAACAAGCTGTACAAAATGGCTCACCACAAACAGTTCCCGTTAATTATAGCGCTATTATAACAATTTTGTTTTGCAGTATCCGATATTTTTTTTAAATGTATCAGCAATTATTTAAAATTATTTAAAATGGAAAATTCAATATATTTTGATATTAAAACCATTTTAAAACAATTTTATTATAATACATACGGTTACTGTAGTATAGTCGGATCCACGAAACTTGAACATTTTTTTGGCATGAATCACCCACTACGTTTATACAACACTTTTAAACGGAACAGATTTAAATAAAATCAAGGAAAATAACAGTTCAATTCGGTATTTTTCTTCTTCAAATAACGACAAACTACTCAAAATCATGCTTTTGGCCCGTTTTAACAATGTGAAACAATAATGTGACATGAAAACAATAATATACGAAGTATGACGAAATATGATGGAATATAAACGTGGTTGCGTTTGTTGTTATTAATACGGCGTCTGCGTTAAGTAAAGATGTACGTCTATAAGCTTTAAACGACACTATCGCACATATTATAAAAGACATCTACATTATTTTTATGTCGTTACTTATATCTGACTAAAGAATGTAAAGAATGTTCAAGTTCCGTGAATTCTACTATAGATCTTAATGTATCATGTAAAGATTCGACTAAATAGTATCCAGCAAATTTGATTACTGTAAACGAAAAACAAATCGATTTAAATAAAAATATATTCATATTAATACAAGAATGACGTTTAGAAACATTTTAAACCGCAAAATAGTTTTCAATATTCATTTAAATAATGAAACTGAGTATTTGTTGTGATGATACATTATTTTGAAAGCTCGGTCGATTAAAAAAAAAGATTATATAAAAAAAAACGTATAATCTACCTATATTCAGTCAAATCGCAATAGAAATTACTTTGGCGTTAAGATTTATTTCGTTATAAATTGACAGGTTAGCCAAAAAAAAATTAATTTTCAAAAATATGGTAAATTCATATAATTTATGTTTATTTTGAAAATAACTTACTTGATTTTATCTATCATTTGATAACATTCTAATCCCTATATGAAATATATAGCGGTGATATGAACGTCGTTCATATACATTTTCACTAGTCTTGATGTAATTTTTTAAGAAAATATAAATTATTTATTTATTGAATAGGTTTAATTAACTGTTACTATGTAAAATATGGTTGCTGTTGATATACCAGCGAGAAATAAACTGTAAAAAATGTTAAATATTAAAATTATTTTATAATTGCTTACATTGTATTTTCTATTTGAACGTTTCTCATTTGATAGTTTAATTAATATTTCTGGTGCATCGAATAACCAAATGTTTCTGTAATTGGAATGAGCGCTTTACGTGCACAGGAAACGTATTCACATTCTGGACAGAAAAAATCAATTTCATTATTAACGACTGTTTCTAATCAGTCGTTAAAAATAAAATTAGCCGTATTTCACATTATGGTACAAACTAGTAACAATCTCATTAAACATAACACACTTTTACAGAGAACTAAAAATTATTATAATAAATAGCAATTAATAATGGCTACCAAACTTACATTATTAATAGACTATTGAGAAACAAGAACAGAAAACATGTTACAAAATATTGCTACACAATTTGAAGTCATTACAAGTAAAAATTGGGTATATTTAAATTATTTTCCTAAAATAACTCCGACAGTCACATCAATACAGGCTGTAACAGCAAAACGAGCTACGTCGAATAACTTCTATGTTATTAAAGATACAATAAAATGGTATAAGACAATCTTATGCAGGACCAAGAGGGACATCCAACTATAAAAGAAAATATTTTTTTAAACCAGTGGTTCTCAAGCAACAACACAAAGTTATGTTTTTTCAAATGAGATGCTATATATTTTTTAAACCCATTCGATAGAGTTTTTTTTTCTGAATTCCATTATGTATTCGTTTTATACCCTTACATAAGTAAAATATTGAGTAAAATGCGATTGAAAGTTAAATAAATTTTATTTTTATAGTTATTTTTCAGTAGGCTATGAAACAAAATTGAGCTTAAATACATTAAATTATTTGTTATTTACTTTATAACATTATTTATTAAGTAAATAACAAATAATTTAATGTATTTAATTTATGTTTCGTTGTATTTAAGCTCAATTTTGTTTCATAGCCTACTGAAAAATAACTATAAAAATAAAATTTATTTAACTTTCAATCGCATTTTACTCAATATTTCATTTATGTAAGGGTATAAAACGAATACATAATGGAATTCAGAAAAAAATACTCTATCGAATGGGCTTAAAAAATATATAGCATCTCATTTGAAAAAACATAACTTTGTGTTGTTGCTTGAGAACCACTGGTTTAAAAAAATATTTTCTTTTATAGTTGGATGTCCCCCTTGGTCTTGCATAAGAATGTTTTATACTATTTTATTGTATCTTTAATAACATAGAAGTTATTCGAGGTAGCTCGTTTCGCTGTTACACCCTGTATTTAGTAAACTCAATAAAAAATCATTTCCACCTACAAAACTACGTTAGTTGAACTAAAATAAACGAAAAAATTACATAAAAGAATCATCTGGGGTATATAAAATTTTAGATTAAGATTAAAAGAACATTTAAAATAGGCTTTTCCCAATATTGTATCGAACAGAATTACTCATTCCATGATTATAAAATTCTCCACATTGAACCAGTAGAACTTAGATTACATTTATTAGAAAACATGTAAAACTTGATGTTAGCAACTCCCCAGTTTTAAACTTAATTTTTAGTTTTTAGTACCATTCAACAATTTTGTACAAACTATCAAGTATTTTTAATTATTTAATTTAAACAAATGAACTAGTTACATTTCTTTTTTGTTTTTTCCGGTTTGTGCGATGTTTTTAATAATACATATTATGGTTGACATTGAATACTATATCATTATTGCTTTGATTGGTACTTCGATAATTTTAATTATGGTACCTACATTTTGTTTATTTATGCTGAAATTTGCCATGCCAAACTTTAGACATTGAAATGATCAATGCTAAAGAACTCGTCGAAAATGTACTTTTCATAATACCAAATATATAAATATAAATATCTTACATTGATTACTATATTATATATATTGTGTAATTATTCTGAAATGTGCCATCAAAATTTAGTTTTGTTCTTTTTATAATACTTAAGATGTAATTATAATTTTCTTAGATTGTATATTACGTTGATCATTAAAATTTCAGGACATATAATCTTTATTTAAAGAAATATTCATAAAACCTAAGGCATTCACTTTATTTTTAGGCTTTGTTCTTTAACGCAAGCATATACTGTATAGCCAGTCAATTTTTATTTTCATAAGCGAAGTAATAAGTACCTATTGTAATGATGAAAAACTAAATATTTACTTCTATATTGCATTCGCAAATAGTAGATCCAAAATATCTACTGGCGAACTGTAATTCGAGGATTCTTAATCTCTCGAACACGACCATGGTAATATGACTGGGCATCTGTTTAAATAAAGGTGGGTATCGTAATAACTTTGGTAAAACGGTACGTCGACAGAATACATATGACTTGATAATTTGAAGATCATATCATACAGGCGAATACAGGAGGTCAGGTTTCGATTGGTTTATCTCAGGTACACTAGTCACGGCAAATATCAGCCACGCACACTGACATCACGCAACAAATAAAATAATTCCCAATAGCAACGCACACGATAGTAATCATAATATGTATCGGTGCAATACTATCTTCTAAATGAATGTGAACAATACTTAATTTCATAATATCATAATTTGAATTAGTTATGGAGGAATGATCATCAACGTTAACTATTAAATTTTTTTCAAATATTTATAAAATATCTGTAGTGCCTTGCACTGCATTTCTTTATAAGTATCTTGATTAGATAGGAAAGATATTAAAATACTAAATGTTGAGAATTACAGAGATTATAATTATTCATTACACATAAACTTAAAAAAAGTTTTAAATATAATATAATACTTACTTTTGAAACGGTTCTTCATTAAATCTATTTGTGAATGTTCACATCAAATAATTTCGGTCTATTTTGTTTTTACTTTCTTATATGCATTATTATTAAGTATGGTAATCATAGGAAAAATTTCGATCTCGAGATTTTAACGGAAATATACATTTTTACCTTCCTTGAATCGAGTCCCACTATTTTTGGAATTACGTCTCTCTCTCTCCCCCCCCTCTGTCTGTGTGTGTGTGTGTGCGTGTGTGTGTGTGTGTGTGTGTGTGTGTGTGTGTGTGTGTGTGTGTGTGTATGTATGTATGTATGTATGTGAGCGCTCTACAGCCTAAACGGTTAGAGGTAAAATTATGAAACTCTGAACTTAAGATTTGTATATGCCTGGCAAGAAAACGTTCTATTTTTGAAACGAATATTCAAACCGAAAGTGCATGTTTACTCTAGTCATTTTTAGCGGTTTCTGCAAAAACTAGAAAAGGGTTCCACTAATAGCGAAATTAGGCAGAATAAAAATTATAGATATTAACATTTTGTACAACCATTATTTGAAACTTTTTTTCAAAAATGGTACCAGAAACAAGAAAATTGCTATTGAAATCGATTCTTATTATAATTATTTTCACATAAATCGTCTCAACAAAAACTTAAATAATTTGGAGTTTGACATTTAATATTTATTCTAAAAAATAAATATAGTGAAAAAGGGTTCCAAAGGTTAGTAAAATATTATTAATAAGAAAAATAATATAAATGTTATATGATCTAACCAAAATGCGCAAAAGAAAGTTCAGTGCAAAACATTGCAGATGTTTCTATTAAACAATTGACGAATAGAGTTGTTAAGCTTTTTAAAGCTCCATACCTACGTAACTATATTAATTGTTAAGACAAGTAGGAATTATAATAGTAAATTCCTTGTAACTAATACACTTTTCCTGAAACTGCAGTCGTTTCAGAGATATTGCAGAAACGGTAAAAACAGACGAGAATACACGCACTTTCGATTTGAATATTTTTTCAAAAATAATTGGTTTTCTTATGAAGAAAATAGATCTTCAACTAATGTTATACAAAATATTAATATCTCTAATTTTCATTCTAAATATATTTATTGCAGAAACCGCAAAAAATTACTAGAAAAAACGTATACGTCAATATCTTTTTTGAAAATAGGAGGTTTTTTCAGGCATATACAAATCTTAAGTATAAAATTTCATAACTGTATTTTCAACCTTTTAGGATACACACGAGCATGCACGCACACACACACACACACACACACACAAAACACACACACAAAAAACACACACACACACACATACAAACACACACACACACCACACCACACAAATAGTCAGAATCGATTAAGGAAGGTCAAAAGGACAATTTCTCTTAAAATCTCGAGATCGAATTTTTTTATGATTACAATACATACATTCATATTTCTACGTATAAGAAAGTAAACACGCCAGGTCATAAAATTTCTAATATAGCGTAGAATCCACCAACCAGACAATTTTTGTCTAAAAATTTATATTTTGGTATTCTTCCTATCTAAACAAAATATACGTACTAGCAAAAAGAATAATATTTTATGTTTCTTGCTCCTACGTATAAGAAAGCCCAGTGCAATGCCCTGCAGATGTTTCTTTTATTGTTAAGTAAAATAACTTTTTCATCTAGATAGATTTTTTTTTATTGAGATTCCTACGAAAGTTTCATGAAGACAGTCGCCTCAGTTGTCAACAGAAACATATTTGAATAATCAAAACAATATGTTCAGATTTATTCATCATTTAAGTATCAACTGACTATACGAATTGTACTAATCCAGCTCTTTACATAGTTGTGTTAGGGCTCAATAAAGAAAATACGAGTTTAAGTTAATATACATACATATATGTTTATTCTACAAAATATGATGACAAATTTTATCTTACTCTTACTAGTCATTCAGTAAGCAATCTGCTATTTACACTAATTATCTAAATCTACTACGGTTATTCATAAAATATTAAAAGATAACTAATTACAATTTACGTTAATAATTAATAATTAAAATAATCAAAAATCTACTCATTAATATCTCTTTGGAAATACTCAAAGTCCCTCATGTTTTGTATTTTACTATAAAATAATAATGCCTAAAACATCTATTAAAAATTATAAAAAAACCAGAAACCAACTTTAAACTGATTGTAATACATCATTAGACAAACACAAAAGATCGAAAAGCAAGACCGCTTATGAACCGCAATTGCTCTAAAATTAGGGATTTCTTATAGCACTTCCATGGTGGAACTGTTAAAAATTCACATCTTACGTTTAAATCGTGACAAAAAAGCCAAGATCAGTAGTTGAGTTCTTATATGTGGCATATAATTTTAAGCGAACAGGTTTCGACATATACCTAACCTTTGGGGTGAATCTCCCAGACAAAATTCCGAGAAATGAATTTCAGTTCTTGGACGGCTAACACATGATAAAATATTATCCTAATTAATATTTATATATGAAAACATTATATAATAATTAAAGTTTTTTGCTGTATTATAAATAATGACTAATTTACGGAATTAGTAAATTTATCTTCTCTCACCTACTGTTGGTTGCTCAGTTTATTGTTTAAAATCTGATTGTTTTTGTCAATAAAAAGAGTTGTTTACATGTCAATAAAAATTGTACTGAATAAAAATGATTGTTCAAAGGTCTATACTCATTAATTTTTCTCAAATTTATTTATTTATTACTTTTTAATTCCCATTTATATATACAAAGTACAATCTTATAAAAGGTGTATGAAGCAGTATTAGCCCTGTGTGTGTGTTTTTTATAATACTTTATTTAATATCTCAAAAACTACTTATTGCACAATAATAAAATTTTACAGTAATCTTTTTATATATGTCCTTAATATGCTATAAAAATTATACTTAAACTTATTCATCAATTAGTACAGTTTTAATTCTTATTTATGTATAACGAGTACAATCTTATAAAACGGGGATGAAACAGTATAGTATAGTATATGTTTTTTTTAATACTTTATTTAATATCTCAAAAATAACTCAATGCATATTAATAGAATTTTACAGTAATCTGTTTATATTTGTCCTTAACACGTCATAAAAATTTTTTAGCCATTAGTTCTCTTTTAATTCTTATCTATATATAAAGAGTACAACGCGAATGAAACAGTATTAGCTCAATGCGTATGTGTGTTTCTTTAATATTTCAAAAACTACTTATTACATATTAATAAAATAGTCCAGTAATCTTTTTAAATATGTCCTCAATACGTAATAAAATTTATCAATTCTTTAGTTCCGTTGTAATTCATATTTATATGTCTGTGTATCATACGATAAAAGTGTAAAAGTGAAGAAGATTTCTGGTGTTACCCCGAAAGACGACACGTTGATATCATGTACCGTAGAAACGACAACAATAAGAAATTTTGATTTTCGAGACTTCTGCTTCTGGAACCATATATAATATATATATATATATATATATATATATATATATATATATATATATATAAACAATAAATTTTTAGTTTATTAGCTTAGTATATATATATATATATATATATATATATATATATATATATATATATATATATATATATATATATATACATATATAAACAATAAATTTTTAGTTTATATATATATATATATATATATATATATATATATATATATATATATTTGTCGAAAACCGGATACGTGTTGACAATATATATTTGCGCTTTTAGTTCAAGCTCCCACTGATATAAATACCATTACTAATACATGTAAGCAAAAAAACAATTATAACTCCATTAGATTCAACGATATATTATCAATTACAAAATCAAATTACATAAATTACATCTATCAATTATTAACTCGTAAATAAATCATATCATATATGTAACGAAAAGAAATATTTTTTAATTTATTAGTCATATTTACGATGTATTTTTCAAAAGATTTAATAAATTTGCATCGCGATTTTCTTTTCGTAATTTACTTTTGCGGTTTATATTCATTCGAATTCACAAGGGAAGACAAAAAATTGGGCATTAAAGTGCGCAAAAATCGTATAAAAACGCTTCTAGAAATTGGAGGTATATACGTAATTATAACAAAGCATCTACAGTATCTGTAGCAAGCTCAAATCGATTTCGGTTTACGCTAATTTAATTTAATCAATCTTAAGTCTATTTAAGATAGTGTAGCATGACAAGTACTCTAAAGCATGCACAAGTACTTTGAAGCATGCGTAAATACTCTAAAGCATGAACATGTAAGAACTCGAAAGCATACTCAAATCCTCTATAACATGCACACACAAATACTCTAAAGCATGCACAAGTACTCTAAATTATGCTCAAATACTCTAAAACAAGCTCAAATACGTTAAACAATGCGAAGATACTCTACATTATACACAGGTACTGGAAAGTGTGCGTATATAGCATGAATAAGTACGAGTATGTACTATAAATCATGCACAAATATCTAAAGTATGCGCAAGTACTTTAAGGCATGTGAAAATACTATTATATAAAGCATACGTAAGTACTCTAAAGCATGTCCAAGTACTCTAAAGCACGCGCACATATTCTAAAGATTGAGAAAATACTCTAAAGCATGTGTAAGGACTCTAAAGCATGCGCAAATACTCTAAAGTATGCACACAACTGTTAGGGGCTTGAATATATGTATTTAGGACCCAGTTTTATATATTATGTCCTTCATACACGTACATATACGTATTTAAATATATTAGCAAATTTCCTAAATTTAATTTACGTATTCTAAATAATTCTAAACTTGCGGAAACTTATTTAGGACGTTGTTTATGTATTTATTAATTTGTACACGCATTTATACGTCTTCAAATTTACTTAGAATATTTGTAAATCTATTAGGGATTTTATTAATTTTATTTAAGGAGCAGAAATTGGTTTAGGCTTGCGCATACTTATAAATGGCGTACAAAAGATAGTTTGAGCTACTGTTTTTGCGTGTGGGTTTGCGCACTCCAACGAGGGCTTGCGCTAGCATATTAAAATCGATTTGAGCATGCGGAAAGGTTAAGGGAAGGTAATGTTTTCTTTTATTCTAGTTATATTTTCCATCATTTTATGTGCGCAATACTGGAGACAAACGATAACAGTTTCGAAGAATCCAATTCATTTACTTCTGATTGCGTCCATTGCTCTATTTTCGTCGTTAATAGCTCTCACGTCTGCTGTGCTGTTCGTGTTCAAACACCATCACTACGTACACTTATTACATTTATTAGCCGATTTAGATCGCGACATGGCGCAATTACGAATACAAGTACACTATAAATACTGGTTTTTGTTCTGCGTTTTATACTTTTGTTTATCGATTATTGGGAGTTTAGTTATATTAGTTTCTGATCGAATTCCTCTTATTAAAATATTAGATATTATTAGTATCTTATACCCTATAGTTATCAGGTTTGTTTTAATTATATTTCCTTTAGCAATGAAAGGGATTATTTTGGAGCGCTTATTAGCGATAAATAAATGTTTAGAAAATTTGGAAGATGGTGAGGAAGTGAAAGGTAAATTATATGGAACTCGGACGGCGACTTTTATTTTATTAAAAGTTACGGAGCTTCATGAGAAGCTGGTGATTGTTTCTCGGAAAATCAATGACGCGTTTTCGTTTATTTTATTGTTGAATGTAATGTCGAATATTATTCAACTTGTTTTTGCGATTTTTATTGTTTATATTGGAGACTTTAAAGAGATGACTAAGCTGGAATGTTCGATGACGTTGTTCTTTTATTCGCTACAAATGACGGTGGTGTATATGTTGAGCTTTAGCGCGGAAAATCAGGTGAGTTGGATTTGATTAAATAACTTGTGTAACTCGATATTAAACTTATAACTTTTCAGTCTAAAAATACTTTGGTAACGCTGGGATATTTGAATATATTTTATTTCAATGAGAAAACTGCTTTTATGGTATGATTACAAAGCTTTCGTCGCTTTGTATTATGTGTAATATGTTTCAGAAAAATACGTTCCTCCTTCAAGGACTGCATGCCAAAGTCGATTTTACTCTATGTGGATTGTTTCCCTTAAATATGTCGATATTTTTAAAAGTAGGCATTTTTTGATAAATTAACGAAAGTTTTTATACAATTTTAAAAAAAAACATTTGATGTTTCTAAGATTTTTGTACCAAGAATAAATTCTTATACATTTTTAATTGTCATGAAAATTATTTAGTTTTATTACGTAATTAATAAGCTCACTTTTTTAAATTTATTGCTTGTGCGACTAATATAGTCATATAGCCATACATACAGAGATGCATACAGATATAGATACAAACAGCCAAACATACAGACACAGACATGCAGAAATTTACAGAACCATACAGGGACATATAGACATATACAGAGGCATCCAAAGAGGTACAGACCCATATAAAAAACATACAAAAACATATAGAGACATACAGAAACATACAGACACATAAAAACTCATATAGACACATACAGAGGCATACAGAAACATATAGATACATACAGATCCATACAGAAACATATAAAGGCATACAGAGATATACAGAGCTATACAGACACATAGAGAGACATACAGAGACATATAACATACAGTGAGCGCAAAAAGTATTCGTACAGGTTAAGTTTTCAAAATAAACTATTGAAGATAGATCAAAAATAAAAATATGTGGAGTTATATGGAGTCGTACGCTTATTTAATTTACCAAAACGGTTCATCAAAAATAATATTAATGTGGAAATAAAAATTGCAAACCATTCCAAATGAACGAGCAAACAGTATTCGTACATGTAAAAAATTGTTATATTATATATTTTTTCGATATCTATTGGCTCTAATAATAGTTAGGAGTCTTTTTGGTATTAAATTTACCAAATATACCGTAACAAATATTGAAATGCTATCCCATTCCCCTTGGCGCTCAATTTTCAAATAGTTTTTATTAGAAATTAGCCGTTTTCTTATTTCTCTTGCATCTTAAATCTATAATTCTAATCTATGATTCGGAAGGCATTTTCGATAGCTTGGTGTATTAAAAAGGATACACAATCTGGAGTACCAAGCGCTATGTTTTGGATCATTGTCTTGCATGAATATGACAATTTTCTTGGCTCCCATTTTCTCCACGCTAAGAATGAAATATTCTTTTAAAATGATGCTATAGACTATATGATCCATAATTTCATCAATTGAGTGTAGTTTTCTAATACCAGCAGCACTCATACATCCCCAGACAAGTACATATTCGCCACCATGTTTTACTAACCGAAGTAAGCTTATTTTGCCAAATTCTGTTTGTGTTTTTCTCCCTCGAACCAAATTATTGTTCTTTGAGTCTCATCAGGATATATAACTTTATTCCAGATCACGATTGTCATTTTATGAAGTCTTTAACAAACGTCAATCGCTTTTTTCAAATAACTTCGTAATATTAATATTTTCTTTGAGCAGATCGACCATGATACCCTGTATATCGTAGTACATTTCGGATAGTACACGGACATAAAGATATTTAAGTGGTAAATTACAGTTCTTTAGCAAATTTCGGTGCAATAGTTTATGGAATTTCTTTAATTTTCCGACGATCAAGGCAACTGACTCTGGCGACCGGTTTACTTCTGTCTTTATTTTTCAATGTTTTAGTTTCACGAAAGCTATTAATTCTATTTTACACTGTGTAATGTGGGCTATGCATTATACTCAAAATCTTCCTCAACGATATGCACTAATTATGTTATGAAATAATAAAATTTCTTTCAGCTTAACTAGTTTCTTTTCTTTTACTTCTTATATTGCACAGATAATTGGTAAATAACATTGGTTTATAGAAAATTTCATATAATGTGTTCGGGGGTGTTCCCATGTTATTGTTATTCGTGCCATTCAGCGCAAGTCTATAAAATAACTTATGCTGAAACAAAAAAACTAACTATTTGCACTATAATTTAATTTTTGTTCATTTATTTATGTATAAATATTGAAAGTGTGTATCCATATTACTCTACATAATTTTTATTTTTTACTTACCTTCAATTGTTTTCCTGTAAAAGTACGAACACTTATTGCGCTCACTGTATATGGTTTTATTATTATTTTATTTAATTAAACAATTTCTAGGAAAATTACAACGTAATTAATAACAATTTCAATTGCAGCAAATCGACATATGTAAAACAATCGTTCTACTATTAATCCAATACAACCCAAAAAATAATGCCACAAAATAGATAAATTGTTTATAATAATTATTTATTACGATTTATGCACCCATTTACGTGAATAATGCAAGTGTGTTCATACATATAAAAGCTGTAGCACTAATCTATATCACTAAATAAAATAAAAATTATTCTACGACAAATATACCTTAAAATATTCTTCCTACTGTCACAATAATTCATGTTATGAATGTAATATCTATTTAAATAATAAATGGTGATGATGATATAAAATAAAAACGGTATATTTATTATTAGATATTACGAATGTGTCGTAAGAACAATAATACAGAGACTGAATTGTAACTAACAGAAAATATGAGATTTGCTTCAGATGTAGTATGAACAACGGCGCCCAACGATAGGCGTATTTAGGGCCTTGGCATTCTATATATTTTATGTATATTTATGTTATCATGGTGCACCATTGATTTGTTTATGTATACAATTATGTATGTAATTCATGTATGAACTAGCATTCTCCCCTAGCGATTTGCAGTATGGGAGACGTCCCATACTGCGGGGTCTCTTCGGAGTGCCCAAGGAACGTGTCCGAAGGGATGCGTTCCGGATGTGTCAGTTGACTCCCCGATCAGTCAAAGGTCATGGCTGACAGTTGCTACTGACCGTTTGGCATGGGTCTGATCAACCCTGCGGCTGACTCCTGGGGCTTCCGTTTGCCACGGAGCCCCAGTTGAGAAGAAAGCTATGCTTTTGTTTTCAGTGAACTGCTACTACGATATCCTGATTGAGGACCGATGTGCGTAGAACATCCAGTGGGTGGGGACACGACACGCTTCCCGGGGATGCTGGTTGGCCTGTGATAAAGTAAACGAACTGATTGGGGCGCCTTAGTGCTAAATGGACCCAATCATAATAGAGGAGGCATTATGCCTTATATTGGGTCGAGTTTCAGGTAATGACTCCCGGTTGTGAAGGTCCTGGAAGGCAAGTAGCTATGGACTACTGGCCAGGCAGGACCAACCGAGACGGAATGCCAAACTATGCTATGACAAACGGGTGCGGTATTTACGAGCAGGGTCTCTTGGCGAGCCTTGTTAACCGGCAGGAAGTGAGGGTGCGAAGCACCCCTGTAAGTATCGCTAATATGACCTTGATAAAGCTACCATAATTATGTGAGTACTGTTTATTATATATCACCGTGGGAGGGGTCCAACCCCTTCCACCGTTGTGCCGAAGCGTGTGTGCTGATTAGGATAAACCTGTACTGCCAGTGGTCATGTAATAATATGATGATCTGATTGAATGTTTATTACGTAAGTTTTTATTGTATTGTGTCTTGATCACTGATTGTGCGTCTAGAATTAAAAAATGTGAGAAAAATCTATATAGTGCGTTATTTACATCAACCTCTACTTCTGGCTTCACACTACCCTTAACTTTAATTATTTTAAGAGTTCTCAATTATTTTCAATTCTAAATTCATCAGGAGTGGCTTAACTGGGACAGATAACTTTAAAACATATATAGGGCTAGTTATTTCGTTAATTATTTAAATACTATATAAGTAATACATTCACACACATGCATACACACATATATACAGATGTGCATACACACATACATACACGCACACACATATAGAAATATCATTACTGAAATAAATACACAAAAATAATTATATTTCGATTAGATTCAATCATATATAATCAATTACGAAATCAAATTAACCCAATTCAACATTTATCAATTATTAACATGCATAAAAATCATTTCATATATATATATATAACGAAAAAAAAAAAAACAATTTCATTATTACATTCATATTTACGATGTATTTTTCAAAAGATTTAATAAATTTACATCGCGATTTTCTCTTCGTTATTTACCCTTGTGGTCTGTATTCGTTCGAGTTCACTAAAGAAGACAAGAAATTAGGCATTAAAGTGCGACAATATCGTATAAAAACTCTTCTAGAAATTGGAGGTACTTACGTAACTGTAACAAAACATCTACAGTATTTGTAGCAAGCTCAAATCGATTTCAGTTTACACTAATTTAATTTAAGCAATCTTAAGTCTATTTAAGATAGTATACTCTAAGCATGCACAAGTACTCTAAAGCATGCGTAAGTAGTATAAAATATGTGCAAGCACTCTATCGCATGAAAAAATACTCTAAACTATTCGTAAGTATTTTAAAGAATTCACAAGTAGTCTAAATTATGCACAGGTACTCTAATGCATGTGCAAGTACACTAACACAGACGTAAATATTCTAAAACATACGCAAATACTCTAAAGCATTCACAAGTACTCTAAAGCATGCGCAAATATTCTAAAGCATGTGAAAATACTCTAAAACATGCGCAAGTATTCTAAAAAATCCATCAGCTCAGTCCAACATTAGCTCAGCACGAGAACACAAGTTTATAACATATTTCATTCAAAAAACAATATTGTTAGGTGTTGTAAATAACTATAAATATACGTGAGTGTAATTAAAGAATAACCAACGAGAAAACGAACAACACACTAACAAATACTCTAAAGTATGAATAATTAGATACTCTGAAGCATGCGCAATTATTCTATGGCATGCGACAGAAATCTGAAGTATGCGCAAATACTCTAAAGCATGTACTAAAGCACAAGTACTCTAAAGCTTGCGCAACTTCTCTAAAGCATGCGCACACCTGTTACGGGCTTCAATATACTTATTTAGGACATACTCTTAGATATTTAGTCATTCATACATGTAATTATACGTATAAATATCTAATAGGAAGATTCCAAAATTTAATTGCAGTATTCTAAATACTTTTAAGCTCGCGTAAACTTATTTAGTAATTGTTTATTTATTTAATAATTTGTACAGGCATTTAGACGTCTTCAAATCTACCTAGGACTTTTGTAAATCTATTACTACATTTAATTGTACTTTACTAAATTTAATTGAGGGGCTCAAATAGATTTAGGATTGCGCCAACTTATTTACGACATTGTTTTTACTTTCCGTTGAAATCTCAAGATCGGCATTTTTCATGATTACGATACTTATAGTGCGTATAAGAAAGTAAAAACTTAAATAATTTATAGTTTGGAACTTAATATCTATTCTAAGATATAATTTCCAAAGGTTAGTAAAATATTATAAAATAGAAAAAAAGTCTAAATATGATCTAACCGAAATGCGTATAAGAAAGTTCAGTGCATGACACTACAGATGTTTTAGTTTAATAATTCGCACACACATTTAGACATTCTTAAATATACTTAGGACTTTTGTAAATCTATTAGGGATTTTATTAATTTTAATTAAGGAGCAGAAATTGGTTTAGGCTTGCGCAAACTTATAAATGGCGTACACAAACTAGTTTGAGCTAGGTTTGCGCATAACAACGAGCCCTTGCGCTAGCATATTAAAATCAATTTGAGCATGCGTATATAAAAATTTTTAGGGAAGGTAATGTTTTGTTTTATTCTAGTTATATTTTCCATCATTTTATATGCGGTACACTGGAGACAAACGTTAACAGTTTCGAAGAATCCAACTCATTTATTTCTAATTGCGTTCCTTGGCCTATTCACGTCGGCAATAGCTCTCACGTCTGCTGTGCTATTCGTGTTCAAACACCACCACTACGTACACTTATTACATTTATTAGCCGATTTAGATCGCGACATGGCGCAATTACGAATACAAGTACACTATAAATACTGGTTTTTGTTCTGCGTTTTATACTTTTGTTTATCGATCCTTGGGAGTTTAGTTGTTTTAATTTCTGATCGGATTCTTATTGTTAAAATATTAGATATTATTAGTATCTTATACCCTATAGTTATCAGGTTTGTTTTGATTATATTTCCTTTAGCAATGAAAGGGATTATTTTGGAGCGCTTATTAGCCATAAATAAATGTTTAGAAAATTTGGAGGAAGGTGAAGAAGTAAAAGGTAAATTATATGGAGCTCGGACTGCGACTTTTATTTTATTAAAAGCAACGGAACTTCATGTGAAGCTGGTGATTGTTTCTCGGAAAATCAATGACGCGTTTTCGTTTATTTTATTATTGAATGTAATGTCAAATATTATTCAACTTGTGTTTGCGATTTTTATTATTTATATTGGAGATTTTAAAGAGATGACTATGTTGGAATGTGGGGTGATCTTGTTCTTTTATACGCTACAAATGACGGTGGTGTATATGTTGAGCTTTAGCGCGGAAAAGCAGGTGAATTATATTTGATGAAATCACTAGTATAACTCGATATTAAAGTTGTTACTTTTCAGTCTAAAAATACTTTGGTAACGCTGGGATATTTGAATATATTTTATTTTAACGAGAAAACTGCTTTTTTGGTAGGATTACAATGCTGGCGTTGGTTTGTATTATGTGTATTAATATTCCAGAAAAATACGTTCCTCCTTCAAGGACTGCATGCGAAAGTTGATTTTACTCTGTGTGGATTGTTTCCGTTAAATATGTCGATATTTCTAAAAGTAGGCATTTATTGATATTTACAGACCTACAGACATGCGTGTATATGCATGCATATATACAGACATACAGATATATAGATATACATATACATACATACCGATACTAATAAAAATATGCAGACACATTCAGAGACATATAGAAATATGCAGAGTCATACAGAGACAAGCAGAAACATACGGAGATATAAACACATATTCATTGACATACAGAGGCATACAGCCATATACAGGCACATACAGAGACACACAGGCATATACAGGCACATACTGAGTCATACAGGCACATACAAAGACAAACAGAGATATGCAGAGACATACAGAAACATATAGATACATCCAGAAACATACAGAGACATACACAGACTCACAGAAACACACGAGACATGCAGAGACCTACAGAAACATACAGAGCCATACAGAGACATCTTGAAATATACAGAGTCATACAGAGACTTACAGATACACACAGAACATACAGACACATACAACCACATACAACCACATACAGACACAAGCAGAGTCATACACAGACTTACAGAAATACGCGAAGACATACAGAAGCATACAGAAACCTACAGAAACATACAGAGCTATACAGAGACATACACAGACATACAGAGACTCACAGAGGATATACAAAAGCATACAGATTCATACTCAGGCATACAGAAGCATACAAAGCCATATAGAGACAGAAAGACTCCTACAGAGACATACACAGACATACAGAGTCATACAGAGCCACTCAGACACATTAAGAGACATGCAGATATACATATAAAATGTCGTTATTTAATTAAATAAATTTTGACAAAATAACAAAGACATTAATAACTATTTCAATTACAGCAAATTGACATATGTAAAACAATCGTTCTACTATTAATCCAATACAACCCAAGGAAATAAAAACACAGGATAGACAACTTGTTCATATTAAGTATTTATTAAAATTTATGGACCCACGCGCGTGATGAATGCACGTGTGCTTACATATAAAAGCTGTACCACTCATATTCTACATCATTAATAAAATAATGTTCTCTCCGACAAACATACAACATTTCCGCAAAATATTCGTCCTACCCTTAACTATAAACGGCCTAAACTCTGTCCAACTCGATTCCACAGGCATCCGAAAGCGGCGTAATAATTTTAAACTAGTGCTAAGTATCACAGGTAATTAAGTGGGAGTTTCATGGTTTATTTAATTAATTTAATTATTTTAAGCGCTGTTCTCGTTATTTTGTTTTACGTCGATTATCTAGTTCACGTCTGTGGTTATTTTTTTAGTGAGACATAAACATTACGTGCACGCGATTAAATTGATTATTGATATTGATAATGATTTCTTGCAATTGGGTATTAAAATAACGTATAAGTACTGGGTTTTATTTGGGGCGGGCCATCTATTGTTTATTCCTGCAGGTAAGTTATGTAATTTTGGGTTTGTTTGGGCTTTTTACGGATTCCGATTATTTTTACGTCTGATCGAAGTTTAGGGAAGAAGTTCTGGGATATTTTTACGATATTGTATCCGGTGTATACGAGATTTTTTACGTTGTATTTGTGGATTTTTATGGTTGGTTTGGTGTTGAAGAGGTTTATTTATTTAAATAGATTTTTGGAGGGAAACTTAAATGATGGGGGGTTGTTTGGTTAGCGTAGGTGAGGGTTACTGAGCTGCATGGGATGTTGGTGATGGATGTGAGGGAGGTGAATAAGACGTTCTCGTTGATTTTGTTGTTGAATGTTTTGTCGAATTTTGTCCAGTAGGCGTTTGCGATTTTGTTTTTATATAATGGGAGGCTAGATCGTTCGAGTTGTTGGTGCTTTTATCGTCGTATATGGCCATGGATTTATTCGTTGAGATTTCGGACTAGAATACAAGTATGTGGCACACTAATACTCACTGAACTTTCTTACACGTAGAACTGTTTTGATGCCTAAATACTATTTTTTTATTATTCTAATAAATAAATATATTATTTTTATTTAATTTGTAATACATATACATAAATGCCTACATACGTACATGAAGATATACATACATACAGATATAAAGAAATACAGACAGAGATATACAAAACATACATACATTTTTACAGATATACATGCATACATAAATGCATACAGATTCTTTGTACCCTAAACATCCTCTCTTATAGCGGATACAAGCAACCTTGATGACGCAATTGTCACAAGGGTTTATTGTGCAGTTTATTTGGGTACCGAGTCATGCTGGTATTCGCGGAGATGAAGTAGCTGATGCAGCAGCTAAACGAACTTGGTCCAAGGCCACTATTGATTAAGATCGGATAATTGCTGATGACCTCAAGAGTCCTTTCAAGCATCTGATCATAAAGAAATGGCAAGAAAGGTGGAGTCAAAGTTATCTAGCAAACTTAAAATTGTTAAGTAGAATGTTAAGCCATGGGATTCTTCCCATAGGGCATCCTGAAAGGAGGAGGTTGCTGTGGTGAGACTCCAGATAGAGCACACCTAGTGGACGCAAGGCCATCTTCTGCGCCATGAGGGGCTCCGATGTACGAAATGTGTGACACTGCTTTGACAGTGGAGCACTTTTTGTTGGAATGTTCGCAATTTACCGAGCAGCGAGACAGGGCGGGTCTGTCACTTGACCTGACGGTGACCCTTTGTCACCATTCGACCCTCATTGACAGAGTCGTCATGTTCCTCAGGAATACAGGTCTATTTGCCTTTATTTAAAAGTGCTAGTTTTATCTTTAATTTTATTTATATATGTATATATTTTAGCACTCTTTAATAATATTTTACAATATCTTTTATTTTACAATTTTAACATTCTATACATTTATATGTGCATTTTTAATCCGCTTTATTAATATTTTACAATTTATTGATTTTATTTTTACAATTTTATTTTTACACAATATAATAATATATAATATATTTAAAATGATAATTTATTTCTTCAAATAGTTTATGGCGTGAATAGCCCTAGAGGCTGATACCCCGTTCAATTTTAATCCTACCTACCTACTCGATCACGGCAAAGGACAAATGTGTGAAAATAAATGCACAATAAAAACAATTCAAGGCACATACGTTGGTTCATCATGGAATAACCAAACAGGTATGTGAATATTGTAAGCAGGAACACAATTTATTCAAATGAAGATCATTCGTTGATTTGTCACCGGTAGAAATGCATGTTTTTGTTACAATTGCTTGAGAGCAGGACACAGTAGCGCTAATTGTAAATCAGGAACTTGTCGCACATGTCAAGGACGTCATAATACTCTCATACATCTTGGCGACCCATTACAGAGTCAAATAGTGGAGAAGCTATCTCAATCAATTACATCTCATTTTGTTGGTAACTTAAGTACAACAGGTGTATTACTTGCAACAGCTTTAATACGAGTTAAAAACAATCTCGGTAAGGAAGTCATTTTTCTTGCGTTACTCGATTCAGACCAGAACGTGCCTGAAGATATGCACGTATACTGAAAACAATACTGCAAGGATTTATCTTCTCTTAAACAATTACGCATAAATCGATGGATATCAATCGATATTCATCACTTCGCAAACTTCAACGAGTGATTACATGGTGTATGAGATTTTACTCAAATGTGAAAACCTTACCACATTTACGAAGTTTCTGCTTCTTAACTATCATCGAGCTAAAATGTGCAATGTATAAGCTAATCAAACTTGATCAAGAGTCCGAATTTAATGAAGAAGTGCGCTGTATTAAGAGCAAGACGGTGCTGCTGCCTTCGAAGAGCTCTATAAAATCATTAGACCCATTTTTAGACTCTGAAGGAAAACTCCGGATAGATTGCAGCGAGCAAGAATATCAAAAGATCAAAAACATCTTATTCTGCTTCCAAGACGTAGCGCATTAACAAAGCTTATTGTTATGAATGAACATTGTAACGTTTTACATGCTAGAGCTCAGCTAATACTCACTCAATGACAGAAAAGCTACTAAATTCTATGTGAGCGTGATGTTCTTAGGATAACATGTTTCCGACATCAAGCTGCTATTGCAGAACAAATGATGGGAAATTTGCCATCTGCACGAGTAAATCCATCTCGTGCATTTCTTTATACAGGCGTGGATTATATAGGTCCATTTTATCTCAAACCGTTTAGAAATAGAAGCAAAATATTATGCAAGGCTTATATTGCGTTATTCATTAGTTTCGCCACTCACGTCATTCATTTAGTAATTGTAAGTGACATGACCACTGAGGCATTTATCGCTGCTTTAAAACGATTTATCGCACGTCGTGGAAAACCATCTGAGATTTTCAGTGATAGCGGTACCAACTTTGTGGGAGCTAGCAAGGAGCTCGAAAATATGCTAAAACTAGTTAAGACTGCAGAACACGATTAAATGATCGGAAATCATCTTAGTAGTCTAGGTATTAAATGAAAACTTAATCCGCCATCTGCACCATATTTTGGAGTTCTATGGGAGGCCAGAGTGAATACCATTTGAGACGAATTATTGGTGAGACTAAATTAGATTTTTAACAAATGTACACCCTGTCTACACAAATTGAAACTTGTCTTAGTTCTCGGGCATTAACAGCTTTATCGAGTGATCCATATGATTTAAATGCTTTAACCCCTAGACACTTTCTTACAGAAGATGCACTTCTAGCTTTACTTGAACCAGACATAACTATTATTAAAATGAGTAGAGTATCATGGTGGCAGTATGTGCAGCAACTTGTTCAACATTTCCGGCGAAAATGGAGTTCAGAGTATCTTTCTCGTCTACAACAACGACCCAAATGGTGGACAAAACTAGAAAATTTGAAGATAAGAGAACTGGTTCTACTACGAGATAATTTATTGCCACCATTGAAATGGAAATTGGGTCTCATAATTCAGGTTAACCCCGGAGAAGACAAATTAGCGCGATCTATAACAGTTCGTACTGCAATTGATGAATACAAAAGACCAATAGTCAAATTGTCTCCTTTCTCTTTTACCAATTGATTACGATTAATGAAATTTGAAACAGGCGGGCGGAATGCTGGTTGCTCAGTTATTTTTTTAAAAACTGATTGTTGTTGATGTCTAAGTTACGTGTCAATAAAAAAGAGAGTTTTTTACATGTCAATAAAAATTATACTGAATAAAAAGGATTGTTAAAAAAGGTCCATACTTTTTACTCAACAGTACGAGACACCTACTATTACCTGTTCTCTCCATGTTATACTATCATAGAATATATATGAAGCGATCTAGTGAAAGTACAAATGGTACAATTGTTGAATTATTATTTTTATTTAAACCTAACAATTTTCTTTACTTTATTTAATTTCTAAAGTATTCAGTAATATATATGCATATCATTTGACCTTAATAAATTGATAAATAAATATTACTTTCTAATGAAATACAAAAAAGTGTGCGCCGCGTAAAGTGAGTCATCAAATTACAGTACTACTAGTGCATAGATTTTCGCTGTGATTAGATGTAACTGACATATTGCACCGCTAAGTAACTGATTTCCGTAAAATGTCAAACCAGTCTAATAATAGTAACCAAATTATAATAAAGGGCTCAAAAAACAAAAATTGAGATATGTGGTGCAATTGTTGCATTCAAAATGATTTATTAGATTCATATATTACATATGTATTATAAATGATTCAAATTTTATTATAAAATAGAAAAAATTGCCCTACGATTAAAATCTGCTTTGGCGGTGTAGGTACATACATGCGATTGATGTTACATATGATCTGAAATCAAAATCTCAATTATTTCACATAGATTAATAGCAAAACTAATTGCTTGTGTATGAAAAATAAATTCTAATAAAAAATGTGCAAATGGTAACCAATTGAAAAATAATTATTTATTTTTCAATTGGTTACCATATGCACTTTTTTTTTTGGTCGATAAATTGAACAAAAAAATTATTATTTAAAATTATATGAGTATATTGTAAAAATTATTAAGCGGGCGATTTGAGTATATTATATGAAATAATTATAACAAATTTTAAATCTACTAGACTACCTATAAGTTTCTGAGATCTCGTGTACGTAATATGCAAAAACATAATTTTCAGAAAAACATAAATGAAAGATAAGCACGACCGCACTCAGCTTACAGCGCTATGTCTGGGTCAATTCTCGTAATTTTGAATTATAATTTTATTTTTTAAACTTTCCAAAGTTGCATATTTCGTAAATATAAAGTATGCTATACTCTATGTCTAAAAATTTTTATAACAGACAGAAGCACGATACAAATCGCGCTTTATTTAATATGTAATTGTTTAGATGTAGCTGCAATGGTTTCTTATAAATTAGTGGATATTTGTTATTATTAAAAATGCAATAAGTTTAAGTCAAATACAAACACTGCAGGTTGCATATATTTGATGTTTTTTAATTTATTTTACAGTAGGAAAAACTGTTACAAACATTTAATACATAAAAAAGATCATTATTTTTAACAAATACTTCCTAGTTAATTAAAATATATCCCTTAAAAATAACAAAATAATCCTCTGCTAACTGGTAACATATATTTATACGTGAGAAACAAAGAAGAACGGACTGCAAAAGCTGTAAGAAATAATTAAAAAATGTTTCAAAAAATAATCAGTTTTTCTTAACGTCATCTTGTCCCGGTCTCCTATATATATGCATGCATGTGGAATGGGTTCTTACCTTGTTTCCACTGTCGTCTCAGGTGACTGTTCCTCGAGCCGTGCCCGCGCTGACCACGACCAGTCAGTCAGTGTTAAGCAGCCGTTATAGAAATACACCTCTAGCGCATATGGAATGGACTAAATAAACAAAAAAATATATCCAAGTACTCGGTGTGATTGTGAATCGTGTTTGTGATCTAGTTCGTGGTTTTTACAAGTTTACAATTCATATACCATGGAGTACCTAAAGTTTTTGTGCGTTTTTGGAATTGCTGCAGCAACTGCTACTGCTAAAGGTTAGTTACTATTTATTTATGTCTTTTACTCTGACAGCCAACTTTGATTTTCGGAGATTTAAAACTTTTCTAGTGTTAATTATTATATGTATACAACAAAATTAAGATATCTTAAGTAATTAAGATATTTATATACACCTTTAAGTAGGCTTTCGTTAAGCATATCTCATGAGATATAAAATAAAATTTTATTTTGCATCCTTTAAAAAAATTTTGAAACACATTTCCTAAATAATTATCATTAAAAAACAGCTTTAATTTCACTATAATATTAAGTAAATTTAATGGTGTGGTTATTGAAACAAAATCAACTTGATTTTGATCTTTGCCAACAGAAGAACATATTTTATTTGAAGTCCTTAAACAAAGAACTTGTCAGTCATATATAAATAATCTAAGGACTTAAATATAAATCATCTTAGGAAACTCTTAATTAAGAAAACTATAATTATAATCAATTTAGTATACAGACAGTCACGACTTGAAAAATAAAACAAACCAAAATAATAGAATCAAATTTATGAGTGCCAGAGGTTTAAAACTATAGACATATATTTATTTAAATCTATAGTTAAACCTAAATTATGATTTGAATTCGGTGACAAAGAGTGAACTATTGTTATTATTTGATAATTAATGAATAACATTATATTAGCATAAAAGTGTTTTCTTTATTTTGAGTAATAATAAATTTCTCGTTTTATTCACTCTTGCCATATTTGTTTTTTTTTCTATATATAAGATGCTTTTATCTATTTGGGAGGAACAAATTTTTAAAAATAAAATCTGTAATCAATTCAATAAATTATTTTATAAATGAAAGTTTCGTGAAGACCAAAAGTCTCTATAGTTGCAAGCTATTGCACTGCAGTGCCAACGATATATGTTATCCGAGAGATTTCAAGTATCGATCATACTAGGAACCGGTTTAGAAAAATTTGCTTCGTTGAATTTACCCGTTTTTGTCCTTCGGAATAACATCGAGGCAGCGGCGAATGGAGTACTAATAAATTGAAATTTATTATATATATATATTACATAATAATAACTTTTAAATTTCGGGGAATGTAAATTCATCTGGAAATGAATTTATAATTTTTGATATTAAAAATATATTGCAATTAAAGAATATAATACAAGTAATTGATTTATTTGAAAAATTACAAACCTATCCTTATAATAATTCCTAGTAAATAATCGATAATATTATTTCCTTGAATTTTTATTTATTTTATTATCCTTCATTCCTAAACTGATGTAGCTAATACGTATAGGAAAGTCCAGTGTAATGTGTTTTAAAATAGATTTCAATATCGATGTGTAAGTTTCTGTTAGTAGGTATCCTGCTGAACAATAGTTGAGTAATGTATACCCTCCCATAAATAAACTGTGCTTAATAGTGAGAAGAATTGTTATAATTTTGCATACCAAAAACGACATTTTGTACATTAAATTTGTTCTATATGATAATAAACTTTTGTGCACTATACATTTATGGGGGAGTATAAGTTTCTCGACCATTGTTTGATATTTGCATTGCATTGATATTCTAATGGATATACATATTTTATCATTTTACTAATTTTTAATGTTTTACTAACCTTTGAAACACTTTTTCACTAAATTTATTTCTTATAATAGATTATTTGAGTCTATTTTTATTTCCAATAAAAACATAAACTTATGTTTGGAAATAACAAATATATCGTAAAAATTATGGTTATACACTAGCAGTAACGAAGTGCATTCTAAACCATAAGATAATGGAATGAAACAAAAAATATTTTACCTATACTTCCATGTATAATAAAATAATTTCTTCCTCTAACTTAGACTAATATATTAGTTTTTTTGTTTAAACGTTTATAACTTAAAAAGAGATTTAAGTAGTTTTACGAGTTTTTGTGGTAAATCAAGCAACAAAAAAGATTATAATGGTTTTTTTTTTAATATTGAAGCTATTAAAGTCATAAATTATGTGGAATCACCTTCTTACCGTCTTACTCCTATTTGCTCAAAATATATTGATATTTTATCGGTATATATAAATATAAGATGACAAGGTAAGTGAAAAAACACACTCCCGTAAAAAATGTTTTCAAATGTTTGCGATTTACTCCTGTGTACCATTTTTCTGTAGTTAATCTCTATCTTGTTGTGGTTGTTTGTTCTTCTATTTCGTTTCCAGCTCCTTATAAATTCTTTTTTTTTTTGTGTCTGGAGCTACCTTTTTTGTTCATTTGCAGTTATGGTTTCGGTCATTTAGATCGTTGTATAGATTCTTTTTGTGTCTACTCGTCTGCCCATTTTTTTTCTTTTTCCACCTTGATGTTTAAAGCTTGTTAAGCTTTATTGTGTTGTGGTATCCGCAAATTGTATCATATCCAATTTCATTTAAATCTTTTTATAGTACTTTAACATATACATTAGTTCCCTAAGTTCTTTTTAATATTGTTCGAGCACAACATATCTCTGAGACACTTAAGTATACTTGCCAGTGCTCTATCTTTCGGTTCCATAAAATAAGTTGTTTGTGATAAACGTTTAGCTAATTTTACATTATATCTTTCGAAATAGGTAATTATTTGTTTTAGATGTTCAAATGTAAATTACTTTTGTACATTTAAGCGTCTCATATATTTACAATCTTTCAAATTATCGATATAATAATATAATATAATAAAATTCAAATTTCGTCTGATTATATATATTATTATTAAGCGAAAGCTCTTCAATATGCAATGAGTTTGTTCATAATTAGTTCAGTTTAAAATACATACTTATACAACATAGGATAATTTACCCAATGTCTCAACTCTTACACTGTAAAAGTAAAATTTCTGCGAAATCTTAAATAATAATATACATTCCTAACTTTTACGTTTAATTTTAATAAAAATATATATTTGTCTTGATTTTTTACACTGGTTGTCTTCGTTTGGCTCTTTTTGCCTTAAAACGTTTAGTTTGAAACAATTATTCGTTTATGTATGCATTTTACCATATTCTTTTTTCCTCTAGTAACTCACTACACGCTCGTGTTAACATGTAATACACGATTTTCTTACAACGTTTCTAGTACAATCGATTTATTTGGATGAAGGAAAAATATATATATTACAATATAATTAAATATACTCAAATCACTTTGATAAATATATGTATCAACTGTATTAAACGTAAAAAAAATTTGCAAATACATATTTTGATTTGACTAAAAAATAAAACGTACGCCAATCTTGTGGGATCATTATTGTTTGCCACAGATTTGATAAAAATTTATTTGAAATGCTGTATACTATACAGGAATATATTTATGTTTATGTACAAATAAATATTGAAAAAAACAAATAATCGATCCATGTCAACAAGATAATTCAATTTGTCACGTATAAACTGCTTCGAAATGTGCGGCGTTTTTGTTTTTGCATTAAAAAATACAGGTTATAACATTTGTAGTTAAAATATAAGTTCATAATTTTTGTTCTTGTTTAAATTGCTAAGACATTAGCAACTGCGATTATGAGAGTATGTCAACTCAGTCCAACGTTGCTGTCCCCACTTTCTTTAAATATGAATTAGTTTTTTTTTAATTTTTAAACCACTGACTATTTTTTCTCACTAGTGCCTCTGTACAGTAAATGTTACATATTCTCAGACTACATTTGTTAACCTATTAATAATTTATTTGAAGATATAAAGTTATTATAGGTAATTAATTAAGTACGGCTTCATTACATAAGTTTATGTAAATTTATGTTATTTTGTTTGTTTTGTATGTACGATTAATCGCTATTTGTTCCAGTTTTTGGATCGCTTGTTGAGCGTAAATAAAATTTTAATTTCATCTTAAATTAATTGAAAAAGGTTTATATCTATGAGTTGTTTTGAATTCTAAGTTTAAGGACTTCTTTAAATGTATATTTTAAAGATTTAAGTAAGAAGTATTAATTAGATATGAAACACCTCAACTTATAAATTGATAAGAAATAAAATATTACAGATTTCATATTTAGTATGTTTATTTTAAATTAAATACATTTCATTTTAGCCTCTAACCAAAAATAGTTTTGGGAATAAATTGAATTCATAAAATAATTGTTTGGCATTTCTTATTGAAGATATATTTCCTATTTCTTCCTCGAATTGCCTTTCTGTGCACTTTAAACATTGCATGTGGTTTTCAATGTTAATTCCCTTATTCCTAATAATTTTTTACTTGTATAATTTAGATGGAATTCGGTTATGTTGGTCACTAAAGCAGGTGAACAGTAATGCATTTATTTATAAGAATCTTCATAACATTTTAAATAATTTCTTTGTTACCACAATTCATTATTAAACCAATGCGAGTTTTTGTGTTGTCATTGAAAAGTAGGTTGATGTAGTGATTATTTCATTGTTGTTTATTGTTGGCACTGACCTATTGAATAACATGGCAGTATTGTTAGATAGCAAGATCATTATAATTTATATTTCAATAGCAATTAATTATAGTAAATTAAATATTTTATAGTGAAAGAATAAGTGTGACATTTTTGTTTTCCATAGTAAAAGTTTGATTCATTTCATGAAAAACTAATAGAGCGTTAATTATTTTTAAATTTGTGATTTAAACGAGCACCATTTATAGACTCTACTCGTCAAAACTCTTACAATGTTTGTAATTGTTAAACCGGCTTTTTATTTTATTGTAAATCACCGATACACCGGTTTGAAAAGATTTCGGTTTGTGGGAATTCTTTTATATGTTGAATGTGATGTTCCATTTTGTTGGATTCTCCGTAGGTCGTCTAGCAGTCATTATATAATTCTCGATGCGCATGCTCCAAATAGATATTTTTTGTAGCTCTTTTGCTTCACTCGTGTGCATTGCACAGACATAGTTGTGATTCTTCTAATAGTACGTATATGTTTGTATTGTATAAATAATATAGTGTGCTCTGCACTGCTTGGAATGCAGTTTTGATAATTGCAGTGAGAAAGCACATGTCATTTAAGAATTTAAAAATAAAAATATGTACCATCTTACTAGTTTCACATTATAATTTTAATATTAAATACATGACGAACTGAAATTACTGTTTTGGATACTCATTTTTTTTATGTTAGAAATTTCAAAAATATTAATCTATTTTGTAATAATTTACTTGGTAATCTAAAGGAATATTTTCATTAAACAATTGTTTGGAAAGCTATTTATTGAGTAAACGATTGATATATCTTTAGAATAATAGGCAGGTTTAAATAGGCAAAGTTCAATAATTAAAATAATTAAATTTTTTGCAATGAAAACAAAATTTTATGTTACAAAATACTTTTTAACGTTACACCATACAATTCTCAGGCGACTGACTTACGTAATTTTTATGTTGTCCTGAGAGAGTTTATAATTTTGGTATTTTTTGCGACAGAGCAATAGTAATATTTATGTACCATGATTAAAGCTCATATATAATGAAATTATTTTCTCTAATAGTAATTTGGCATTTCAAAGTGACTGACTAAACATTAAATGTTCGTGTTAGTGTTTTTTTTCGTATGTTTGTTGAATATTATAATAAATAGTATATGTCATCAATTTTCTACGAAAAAAAGCAAGAATTTATTATTTTGCTTAAATTATAAAACAAATCATTTTATATAATGATAGAATATTTATTAACTTATGAGTTTTAACAAATGCGAGCTATTAGAGCTATGGAGACAAATTTTAATAATTCTCATTCGTATTTTTCGAGTCACAAACCGTTATTGAATCAATCGATAAAACAACACTTTTTTTATCATCTTTACATTAACAAAATCTGTCTAAAAAAATATGTTTTTTATTAAATATATTTTTAATTTGTGTGCATATTTTGTTCGTCACATTTTCAGATTTATAATATTCTTTCTTATATTTCACATCGCCCTGGTCCCGAAAACGTAAATATTATTTATTTCGTAAAATGTTGGTCTCTCGCTTGCTCTCTTGCCATACATAAGTTCTAACTTCGTCGTCCTTTCTTCTCTAAGATATATTTTTGTTAGAATCTCGGGATCGATTTTTTTCATGATTACAATACTTACTTCGTATGAGAAAGCAAAAATTGTTGACGTCTAAATTATTTTAAGATATACCCGAAAGCCATAAAATAACTTGGGTAAATTTAACATAAACATCAAATTTTATTATGAAGAATAAATTAAGAAAAAACTTGATTATTTATTCCGTCATCTTTATTTTAAATTCTATTGAAATTGCCCTTTCATTTTATTTCCCAATTAGTAATATCCGTTTAAAGAAAGAACTATGATTGGTGTTGATATTTTATCATGATAAAAAATAAATAAAACTTGTTGGGTAATGATTAATACAGGCATATGGAAAATATAAATGGCTAGATTAAAAGGTCAAACCTTCAACAATAGATACTATAAATTCGGTGCTAACACTTGTTCAGCAACATAATGGCAGTATGGCTAGGCCAATTTATTAGAATTTTAACAATAGCAACAATTACAATTTTTTGATAAATTAGCTTAATACATATGCTATAAAAAAAACCTTTAATATCAGCTCAATTTTTTTCCATTTCGGAATTCGCATTACTTAATAATGGCTATAAATAGTTTCGATTAAAGCATAATTTATTATTTTAAGAATAAAGCAAAACCAAGGATATAGCAACATAACAAGTAATACTGGCGAATCCCTGTCTATAATGACAGTAATTATTTATAATTTTATCATATAATAATAAAATTTGCAGACGTGAAAGTCTAAAGTACTTTATATGTAATGACTATCTATTCTTAATCATGATACATGAAAACGGTCCACATTAAAAACATATTTTCCTATGAGATATATGTGTATAGAATTATTTTTAGAACTGTTTTATATGGAATTTGTATGTAATTATTATTTCCAAAAAATCTCGAAATATAATAAAATGTATTAAATATTGCTTGGTTTTTATAGAAATTATTTTTATTAATTCTAACATGCGAAGTAGCAATTAATACATGTAGTAGTAAAAGAAATTACATAGTTCGGTAAACATTTTGTAAATCTGGTTATTTCTAAATAATATAAAATATGTTTCAAGCATTTTGTTGGTTCTTTACAATTTATAGCACAGTATTTAATTTCTGATTGAGTTTTTCTTAATCTTGGTCCTATTCAATCCACTATGTGCGTGATATCAGTATCTTTATATATAAAATGTATAAATGGTATTTGAGTTTGACGAGCAAATATCTAACTTCAATTAGCAATAGACAATTTAATTATAGAGAAGCCAGCGACCTCTAGTGTATATGTATTACTTTTGGTGCTGCAGGCACATACAGAAAATTAACGCCTTTTACATCTAATATTTACTTTATACTCGCAAAGGCATGTAGTTTTGAATTCATTTGCTATTCCCATGCATAAAAACCATAAAGAATTTATTTTGAACCTTAAAAGGAATTCCTTTTCATGATCTTACGAAAGTTTAGAGTTCAATACAAAAAAAAGTATGATTCATGTTTTAAGAATAAATATTATAAATAAATCGAAAATTGAGTGAATTCAACGTGAAGCACATTCAGTTATTATTATTGTTGATATTTTCTACTAATTATTATTGTACTAATTTTTTCTATAATTATATAAATGATTACTATCACTTATTGTAGATTTAACCACCAACGTATTTAATGTTTTTACTTTCTTTTCCGGATTCAAAATCTTATAGTTACGAAAACTTTCGAATTAGAGATTTTAACAAAAATACCCTCTCTGATTATCGAAATGTCCATTTGTAACCGTAACTGTAATTCTAAAACCGATAAGTATGAATTTATTTAGCAATTTATTAAATTTAAAACAAGTGTTATAATAGACCAATAGGAAATGACTTTATTAGCCATTTTATTTTATATTCCATAGTTCGAAAATGTACTTATGTATGTATTTAGTAAGCGGATGTCAATAAAGTTTTTATATTTTTTGTTTGAAAAGCTTTTAAAATTTACTTCTGATATACATGCGCCGAATTTTTGAATTTTCGTTTCTTCTTATTTACTTAAATAAACAAATAATGATAAACTTTTAACGTATCAAAATTACTTTCTCCTGAAGAATATACGTATATTTGAAATAATAATTTGAATTTTGTTAATAAATGAATCTATTAAATTAGAATCAAAATAGTAGGTTATTATGAAATTTGCTCCATCGTTTTTCTTATATTTTTGAATTTATTTAAATATTAACATATAATAAATATTGTACTTTTATTATTTGAAAAAAATTGTTATTTATTACTCCTTTTGGTTTCGTAAGAATGTCAAACTGCTATTATAGGTAAACGTTATTTGTTAGAGACACGGTTATTTTGTGAATACATATTTGAAATAAATTATTCCCTTGGAAAATTTTTCTTTCTCATATATTAGATTTGTTTATTGATTCAAATAGTATAAATTTTATAATTACAAATAGAAAAGATTCAGAATACATAATTGTATTAATGATTTTTAAGAATTTGACATGGAAGTATTTTACATTACAATACTAATTTTTATGCTATAGTAATATTAAAATGTGATTATAATTATTTTCTCATTTAAATATATTTCAATACAACATTCTTGGATGTAACTATAGGTCAGAAACCTTTACATATGTAATTAGATTTTTTTTGTATTTATCTATCTTTAGTGGTATTATTAACAAAATACAATTGACTAAAACATAATTTTAAAATGCTTTTCTCAACAAAATAATGTTTAACCAAATTAATCAGGATTTGAGCAATGGTATAATTATAGGATAATAAATTATATTCTGCAAATGTTTTATTTAAAATTAACGGTAGTTTGACATCGACAAAAACAATGTTTGCATATGATGTCTAAACAAAAGAAATATTTTATTTATTTAATTAGTCACTAATCTCACATGCAAATAGTGCGCTACTAGCTAGTTATACGAATAATGACGACACATGCGAAGGAGATAGATCTAATATATTGATATAGCATTGAAAGACTGTAAAATTAAAATATATATTACATAGATTAGATACATACAATATTTTCAGTTTATGCAGTATGATTACTATATACTCCTAACTGGTTTGGGACGGTAGCATATACAATGATAGAAGCTGAAACCCTCCAATTAATAAAATGCACAATTTATAAAATATAATTTTCCATACCATATTAATATATAATAATATTTTTGAAGAACATTATTAAATAGAAGTATAATGCAGTAAAAATGTATATGAATGACACCTTTCGATAAAATAAGTGGCCTTAAGTATAGGTACTTTGTAAGTGATAGAATAAAATTTAAAAATTACGGCAATACATTTTTAATAGAGAAAAACGGTTAATGTGTGACAAATTTTTAAACCGTGCCTGACCAAAATTCTCAGATAATCAAAATGCGTGACAATTGTATAAAAGCTTTCAATTTAAAGGCATGAAAATAAACATTTGCAGCACAATAGGTTAGAAATTTTAGCAACTAATAATACTCAACTAAAATTATGATTCGTTCTATAGGTTTTACGAAAATCTGTTCACATATAAAAATGACTTACTCTGAACTTTTTTGCACTTATTTTGTTTAGATAAAAACAAAACATATTTTTATTAATTTGCTAATTTAGCTTCTAAAGGGTCTAAGCGCCATAATCAAATACTTTCAGTTTCATAATTTAACGTAGCATTCACATAGATACACACACATACTGACGTCATTAAAAAATAGTAAGAATCGATTCAGGGAAGATCAAAAGGTAGATTTTCAATAAAATCTTGAGATCTAATAATTTTGTGAATATAATTCTTACTTATGACTTCGTATAAGAAACTAATTAATATTCTTTATAGTTTTTTTCCGATTATTTGCGTAAATATTAATTTTAAAGCACGATATGATTATTTTAAATATAAATTCGTGTAATTTAAGACAATATTTTAAAACGCCTATTGTATAATATATCATAATATACAAAACATCCTAAAATGTCGCTACTCGGATTTTCACTAGATGTAAGACAATCTTAATTATATCAATGCAAACGAAAGTTACAAAACATAATATTAAAGAGAAAGAAGTAGTCAATTATAATTGCATTTAATAAAAGTGAAAAGAAAAATAAAGATTTAAGCCATTAATCATTTTGAGAGATGTAATTGCATCATTTTACAATTTTTGTTTTAATATTGGCATGTAACATTTGGCAGTTCAACTAGTTAGCGAGTAGATGTTAAGAAAATATTGCTTGCTAAATACAAAATATAACGAAATTCATTACGAGTGTTGCAAAACATGCATAATGTAATTGAAACAAAAAGATATAATATAAATATTAATTAAATTTTCCATTTAGTTGATATTTAAATTATATTAACTGTTCTTTGATAGGCACGACCGTGAGGCAAAAAAGTGTAACAGTTTTACGAGCAACCAAGATAATTTGTCTAATAAATTCCTATATGATGCTCTAACTACGGCTTACATCAATTAGATTGAACGACATCAATAAATTACAGTTCTACGAAATTAACTGAGTTCAAGAATCAAAAACTTGTTTGCATTCTGCGACCAAAACCTGAACCTGCCCACATACCAATTTCTGCGAAACATACAAAGAATAAAAAAAGAAAAAAGCCACTTGCTTTGTGCCAAAATGTGGTCTGACATCATTCTTCTTATATGTACAAACACATACGTACAAATGTCCACTCTTCAAAATGCATTCCAATATGGTTACGTAATATTACAAATACAACAACCCTCAATTTGCTTTCTTTATTTGTCCGCTTACACTAATTTTGAATAACGTATCTAATTTCGTATTTCCAACAGTTTGTTTAAATTTTTATTACTCGATAGGTTTACATACTTAAATGTATGGCTTAAGGCTTTCGAAATTTGTACTTGTTTTCGATTAACATGTAGAAAAAAATTCCCATCGGATGGAACATTTTTTACATTCTTTCACATCTTTCGCCATTTACCCTTCTTTCGCTTCATTGTTATTCATCAAATTCTTCTTACTCGCTCTTGTATTCCACTTATTCACAATTTTTCTTGCACGCAATTCATTTTCAATTATATTTATCCAATCATTCCAAGAACGGCTTCATAATCTCACTCCATTCACCATGTCTATTATTTGCCTAAACAGCGTTGGTGTAAAACTCAAGCAATAATGTTTTTAGTACACTTCAAATTGAATATTCATGTTTTGGGTATCCACAATAGCGCGCCTATTTTATTGATGGTATAAATAGTTTTTAATATAATGGTTAGTCTAATGAGGAACACGTTTGACACAGTAATTACTATTTATTGTATGTACAACTTTTTTTTTCGCCTTCATACACATTAATTAGCAACACTTTTACTTCTACTATTGAAACCGCAGATGTTGCCGTAAAACCGATCGCTTAATACACAGAAACTCAAACCGTTTGCAATCAGGTTATTCAAGTTTATAATAAAAAAAATGTATGTAACAAGATCAAGGAGCAATGGTCACCATATAGCATATATCAGAATAAAAAATTCAACACTTAAATGAACCCCGTTTGTATCGCACATATAACACCATACATTATATATGAGGTTGGTGCAGTTACTAGTAAATGTTTAAGAATGGATAATACAGATTCAACCATACAACGTAACAAACAATTATTTAATAGTGCTTGCTAGTCAGCCTTCTTGGTTCATTATTTTCTATAATAAATATTTGTTACTGAGATATTTATTTATTTACACCTATGCATGTATAAAACATCTGCAGTGTCATGCACTGAACTTTCTTATACCCATAATCGGTTAGATCATATTTAGATTATTTTTCTAATTTATAAAATTTTACTAACCTTTGGAACTCCTTTTCACTAACTTATTTCTTAGAATAAATATAATATTAAATGTCAAACTCTAAATTATTTAATTTTTTTGTTTTTCTATTAAACAATTGACAGGCACAGTTGATACGATTTATGTGAAAATAATTATAATAAGAACAAAGTTCAATAACCATTTTCTTGTTTCCGGTACCATTTTTGAAAAATATTTTTAAACAAAAATTATACGAAGTATTAATATCATTAATTTTTATCCTAACAATTTTTCTGTAAGTGCAACCATTTTTGAGTAATTGCAGATACCGCAAAAAATGATTAGAGTAAACATGCACTTCCGGTTTGAATATTGTTTTCAAAAAACAGTAGGTTTTCTTGCCAGGTGTATTGAAATCTTAAGTTTGAAGTTTCATAATTTTACCTTTAGCCGTTTGGGCTGTAGAGCGCTCACACACACACACACACACACACACACACATCGATTCGAGTTCGAATTTTTTCATGATAACAATACTTACTTATACTGCGTATAAGAAAATAATAGTCGGAATCGTTTCAGAGAAGGTCAAAACGTATATTTCCGTTAAAATCTCGAGATCGAAATTTTTCATGATTACAATACTTACCTATACTGCGTATAAGAAAGTAAAAATGTAATTACTTTGTATCTGGTACGGACGAATATCACGAAATGACAATTTAATTACGATATGTCTGATCCATAAATATTGGTATAAGTTTAAATTCTGATCTAATTACGTATACCAGGTTTATTTAGGATAATAATGTGAGTATTTTATATTTAACTCACACCGATACAGAAAAGCAGTCATACACATACACATGTAATTCCAAAACTAACTAGAATCGACTCAATAAACTTTAAAAGGTGTAGTTTCGTTAAATCTCAACATCGTTTTATTTTATTTTAAACAAATTTACACATTGTTCTTAATGATATACATTACAATTTATGATTGATAGTTCGATACAGCAAATATTTGATCTAGTGAAATATAAATGAATATAATATAAATATTAAATAACTAGTTTAAATTTCGTATTTAATTTATTTAATATGAATCGATAACTGTCATTGAACGATATGCAATGGATCGGATACATTCAGATGACTGCACATATTTATGTAAATAATTTAAATGCTTGTTCATTACAAAATTGTCATGTATGTGGTATTGGCATTAGTTGAGATTTCTCTGTAATTGTATAATATATGTATGTAGGACATATATTGTGACTTGTACTTTTTATTTCATAAATACAAACTTGTAGAACTGTCATTAGCATTCTGACGTTAGATATCAACGGTCAAATAAATATAATTTTGAAGTTTTTATTCTAACTACCGTATTCATAATAAAGTGTTTAATTTTAAACTAAAAATAAACTTGATAAAAAAAAAAGTTGTACATACATGAATTAAAATAGGATGAATATTTAGTATAGGTTTAATTTCATTTTGAACATGGTACTAATTGTTTAGTAAGATAAACATAGAAATTAGGTGCTAATACTAATTATTGAAACACTTAAATTACTCGTACTTCATCAAATTTTTCTTTTTTATATCTTTATTCTCAAATTTTCTCCATTATTTATTAAAACCTAGCCAATTATATTTAGTAGATACGTTTTAAAAATATTAGTTATGTATGTATGTATTAGATAATAACGAATAATATTTTCAACTTTTTTAAATTTCACAAATAATACCTTCCACAATTATTTATATTAGTTTTTACTAATTGGTGGGAAATAATATTTCATGTCTTGTCATAAACAGTTTTAATCTATATAACCCTTAAATTTACATCCATAAATTATGTCATTACTTTACTAAGCATCGTTATTATAAACCAGCCTTCGCAGGAAGCAGTACTACACTTAGTTTCGAGTTGTAATATGAGCATACTATTGACTAGTACCACTTTCTACTAGCTATATTTACTATTTGAAATTAAATTGCGCTTGAACTCTGCACTTTTCCATTCTATGATTGCTATATAGATAGTTCTATATATTTAAGATGCACAGAATAATCCAGGTCATATCTCAAGCACAATCTCATTCTAAAATATTTCTTGGCTAAATAGGTAAAAGATACTTCATTTAATATGAGGTCTAAATATAAAATTAATAAACAAAATTCCTGCATCATATTTATATAGATTACATGAGTTTACTAAATACAAAATAACACTTTCTTAGCGGTAGGTAAGAGTAAAACAATTATTTAACGTTCCATTCGTAAGTTAAATAAGCTATCGTTATTATTTTTGAACCTATATACGAGCTAAGTACTCTATATGAACTGCTAGGATATTGGAGTCACAGAAATGCCAAATTAGTTTACGAAAAAAGCAAAATTGTATATTATATTTGTGTGGAATGAAAACGATGATTAAAATATGTTAAGTATAATTTTGTCAAAATAAATTTTATATTTTAAATAAAAATTATTACTTTTGAGATATTTCTATCAGTATATTGTATGTTTTACATAAAAATAGTTCTTAATGAAATTTACATGCTTATAAAAAAAATGAATCTCGAGATTTCAACGGAAATGCACATTTTGACCTTTCCTGAATCTATTCTGATTATTTTTGGAATGACGTCTGTCTGTGAGTGTAGATCTGCGCGCACGCGCGCTCGCGTTTATGTGTGAGCGCTCTACGGCCTGAATGACAACAATTAAAGCTATGAAATATTAAACTTAAGATTTGCAAGTGAAAACCATTGTAAATATTCAAAATAATGATTCAAATATGTAATTTTACAGCTATATTTTTAAAATAAGGATTAATGTTTTTATTACAATATTTATTATATTTCTTTGAATATTTGATGGAATGTGTGTATGTATACATATAAAATTTTATTCATTAACTTTATCTAAACGTGCTACTAATAATTACTTGATTTTGAATTATATTGCATGTTAACGCAATTGCTGAATACTACTATGATTTGTTTACAATAACTGAATTAGAAAGCAGCTAAAGGTACAACAGAACTCTTTCATTTGCGGTTTGTGAACATATTCGCAGCAGCAACAATGTTTGTCCTTTGAGAAGTCACTGCATTTATAAGGACCTCTCTTGTCTAGACAAACTGTCCTAAATTTGCATTGGCATTTTTGCAAAATTGATTCCCAATTTTAAATATATGCTTCATTACTACCAGGGAACAAAAGAAAATTATCTTTTGAAAATTATAATTCGTAGTAGTACGTTAAAGACTGAAGTTTATTTATATTTGTTTAATTTATATTCATATTTTTTTCTTTTGAATAAAAAAAAAATGATACATATAAATAATGTTTGATAGTGTTTAAATTTAAAAACTGAACTATTATTACACCACCCTCGGTCGATACTTCCACCTCAGTAAAATGGATAAATAATTCTTATTTAAAAATTATGTATATACTTATTATACTTTTGTAAATCCCAGTTTTATAGTACAATAACAAATATCAGCCTTACATTTTAATTTTATTATTTGTCTCACACTCGTAGGTCTTAGCGTAGCATTGCTCATTGTTATGCGGAAAAGCGAATGCCATGCTTCTATTTGAATTGGAGTGCTAGTTAAATAGTTGTGTTGAAGATATTGGTGGATCGAATTTCGCGTCACTTCTTTACTTAACAGAGTATCTAATTTATACAGTTGAACTTGATTACCATGAAATATATCGTAACTTAAAAACGTGGGAAATATACTGCTAAAAGTAGAATAGGTCATCGTTGTAGTTTTACTCAAATAACCTTTTAAACAATGTTAAATATCCGAATTTACGTCCCTATTAAAGTAGCTATGGTTTCATGTTGAGCAAAACCAAGGATACGAAATACCATAAGTTGACACAGTTGTAGTACATATATTTATGTAAATTCAATTTTATTCAGGCAAAACTTATAATATTACACTTATAAGAAAATTAGCACGGACATGTTAGCAGATACGTGTACGTTGTAAAAATAATTGTAAACATGCATATAATTACAGTATGAAAAATGATTAAAGCTAACGGTTTGCTGGCAAGTTGCTAGAGTTTGATTGGAGTCGATTATATAATATGGTGTGCTGCCTAAGATACAGCTCAGCAAAAAAGGGACACTTATTCATCAAATTAGTTATTATACTGCATGTATCATTTACAAAACATAAAATAATATTTTACATCGAAAAAATTATATTTATTTAATTAAATTGGTTAATTGGAATCATAATCAGGAGTGAACATAAATAATTAAGGAATTTCAAATTAAAAATAAAATCACTCGGTGATGTTTTACAAAAAAATTTATTATGACGACTAATTTCGGCTGTTATCAAGTATAACATACACCTGATGATGGCATAACAGCGGAAACTAATCGCCAGAATAAAATTTTTGTAAAACATCACTGTGTGATTTTATTATTAATTTTAATTTCCCTAGTTATTAAAATGTTTTACCGAATGGCGACAGTATCGTCAACCGAAATTATTGAACATACAAACTTACAATTTACAATTTAAAAAGAAGGGTGGGGGGCATGACTTCATTGCAATGTTGATTTCAAAAGAGAATCTATCAATCCTAGTTGATTCAATAAGTGATATTTACGCACGATTTCACCAATGTCAGCTAAATGATAAATTGAATTGACAATATTATTTCGCCATAAAAAATGTCATTTTGCTTTGATATTGTTTATTGTAACTAAAGAATATCTATTACTATCATTGGTCATTGGTCATATAATAATGTAATTTGGTGGTTTGTATTTATTTAGCTTGACTAAAGTATCTTCGTCGTTTACAAACCCTATAAGATTTTCCAAGTCAAGTTTACGTATACTTGCCATATTTAATATTAGAAGTTTGCGTTCTGAATAAAATATCAAAGTCTCACTTATTTTTTGTTTTATTTATTTATACGCTGATTCGACACGTGTTTATTTATTATCACTATTTTACATTTATTAATTAGCATATCTAAACAAAATCGACAAGAACGGAAACGAAACATTAATATATTTTTAATTCTTTACTTTGGCAACAATGATAAATGGCAGGATATTGCATGTTCACGTTTTATTTAATAATGGCCAATATATTGGTCGAATTTGTCCATAATTTTTGCATAAATTTTTTACTTTCTTAGATTTTAACGGAAATATTCTTTTCGACCTTCCCTGAATCGACTATGCCTATTTTTGGCAAAACGTCGAATATGCGTGCATACGCGCTTGTGTTTATTGGTGTGTGCGCGCTTGTGCGTGCGCGTTCTTGGCAAAAAACTCTTATTATTGAAAAGAGTACTCAAACTGAAAATGATGTATTTCTGATTCTGTTTTGCAGAAATATCTTTTCATATACATAATTTCTTCAAATATATATATTGTCTATTCTACATAAACGTATAGGCGAAACCAGTTATGCTTTTATATCCTTTAAATTGAATGTAAGAGGGGATCAAATGAACTTTAAAGTTGAATAATAAAACTCATTTGATGATAAATAAAAACGGGCGTATAATTATCATAAACATATTCTCTATATGGCAACGGTATATGTATAAACGTGTGTCAATATGTGACGCAGCAAATAGAAGGTGGGAAGTTTTCAATGTCGATGTCTCCTCCTGTTTGCGATATGGCTGCATATATTTCTCTGTATGAGCGTGTATTTTGTGTGGGATTCAAGCCCAACGCTCTTACATATATGTCCTGTTGTGAATGGTACCTCGTATCACCTACGTGATTTTATATTTTGATGTAGCATTTTTACTTGGTAAAGCTATGACGTCACATCGCTTGTATTATAGAAACTGAAAACACGTCTGATACAAAAAGTGAAGTTCGTTGCATGACAAATCTAATATTCGAATACAAAGCTTAACCTACATACATTTTAAGTTCCTAAGATATCTTATGATCGTTGATTTAATATTCTGGTATCTAGCATTTGAGATGAGCGACATGTTTTACTTTCTTATACTTATACGAATAAATATATATTTTAATCACGAAGTATGTCGATTTTGAGATTTCAACATAAAAATTCGTTTCCAACATAATAATCCGTTTGTCTGGATGCTTGCACTATAATTCAAAATATCTTCAGTGTCACGCTCTGAATAACCATGATTGAGAATGAAAGAAAAGTTGTAGGCAGACGGAGAAAGAGTATGTATGGAGACTTTGATGAATTTGAATGAAGCGAAAGAAGTGTGCAAGGATAGAGTTAAATCGTTGAAGATTTTTAAGATGTGAGCGAATGTAAAGGGTTTTCTGCCATCCCAGTTGATGGAGTAGGCATGATGTTATGTAAGTATGCATGTATATTTTACCATTTTTCTCCCATTCAAATCTATGTCGCTTGATTTACATTAAACAAACCTTTCATACTTGCTCTATTGTTTCGCCTACTACGAATTCTCTTTCACTTTCATTTATGTTACCATGCTTCGAAATTTCTTAAATCCATTTCCATTCTTTTGATGTAAAGCATATAATTTCTTATAATAAATTACAAATTATGATAAAATAAACTTAGTACTGAAGTACTGTTTAATTGTTAACTTTTTCTTATGTAGTAGCACAAGTTTAAATTGAAAATGAATGCAAAGACCATTGAAAATATCTGGCATGTCTGATACTGAACTTTCTTATACGCATTTTAATTAGATCGTTGGAATTCGAAAATTTTTGAAACATTTAAAGTTTTATAAATTCTATCGATCTAACCAAATTGCGTATAGGAAAGTTCAGCGACATACATGCCGCATGCCAGCATATGTGCTGCACCGACTCCATTACTACTACTACTGACGTAAAACAAGTATATTTGCAGTAGACGTGAGAATTACTGAATGTAATATTGAAAATAACTTATTTTTTCTGTAAGCAGTAACTTTTCTGAAAACTCTTTTCAAATAAAAGTTATGCAACATATTAATATTTTTTAGTTTCATTCTAACTACTTTTGCTGTAAGTACTACCGTTTTTGAGTTATAGCAGAAAATGCAAAAAATGACAAGAGTAAACATGCACTTCCGGTTGGAATATTCCTTTCAAAAATAGGTAAATAGATTTTCCTGTCAGGCATATACAAATCTTAAGTTAGAAGTTCCATAATTTTATCTTCTACCGTTTAGGCTGTAGTGCGAACTCATACACACAGACCCAAGGACACACGCATACGGACAGCCGTCATCTCAATAATAGTCAGACTCGATTCAGTAAAGGTCGAAAGATATATTTTCGTTAAAATCTCGAGATCGAAATCTTTCATGATTACAATACTTACTTATACTGCGTATAAGAAAGTAAAATGTTGTCAAACTATGACAAATTATATATTCGTCTTAACGTTCCGAATTAAAATTATTATTCGATTATTAAGAAAACCAACGCCTTTATAAAACATATTTTAATTGACTATAGTACTTATGACTTTATTAAATTTTAATCTTTTAAAATTATATACGTATCAATTTAAGAGAGTTCAATAGATAAATATTAATTTTATGGCATACGTTACCTGCAACATATCACAAGTACGATGAATATGTGTAAGATACTTAAGATATTTCAGATAAAAAATCATGCAATATTAGTAAATACAAATTCTGCTACATTTCATAATTATTTATCTCATAAATGTAGAGGAAATTGCTATGTAATATATATTTACATATTACATAGGCGTTTACTTTGAGACAACCGAAAAATATTGCTTTTACCAGTCTCGTATTCTCTATGTAAAAGTGACAGTAATTGCCAATATGAGTTCGTTAACCTCGACAAACTTAATTAGATTTCATATATGCGAAACCAAAATTCTTTCCTCTCTGCCATGTAATGATGGTTATCTGAATAATATTCTTCGGTCGAAGAAGAATTTTGTCGTATTTATTTTAAACTATATAATTAATGTGGAATTGATACAAGCCAATGTCTTATATGCTATAAATACGGCTACCAAATTAGAGGTAATGAAGCTAAATGTTAAATGCAAGTTGTTTTTTGGGCTGTTAGACACGTTTTACCAGTTTTTACTCGCCGCACGTAAAGTGCCCAATTCGTGCCACTCGCCATTCAAATAACAGTAGTAACAGATTTAATTCCTTAAACACTTATTTTTAAAAAAATTCAGATTTTTATTCTAATAATTATTTATAATTGTTGCAATTTTGATTTAGTAATTATGAACCTTGGTGAAATTATATTTGTTGTATTTGTAGCTTGGATAGCTGAAAAACGAACAAACATTTCATCTTACCATTTTATTGTGACTGCGTTACTATGTGAGATCTCTTTTAAAAATATAAATATAATATTGTAATTAAGTGATACGATTACGAAAAACTATATACATTTAGAGTATATGTATAGTACCTACATGAAGTGAAAAAACTACAAAGACAAAATGCAAAACGTACATAATCATCACAAATGTAGTTAGCAGTGAAATCGTATTTTTTGACGAGATTTCACCAATACTAACAATAATGAAAGTATATGTCTTGTAACAGATCTTTATGAAAACAGCCGATAAACTCGTTTTTACTTTCTTATAGTAAGTAATAAGTAAGTTGTATGCATAAGTAACTATTCTTATCATGAAAATATTCGATCTCGAGATTTTGACCTATGATTCGAGTATTTCACAATTTTACCTTCAATATACACATACACACAAAAAAGCGCGCGCGCGCACGCACACACACAAACACTCGCACTGAAAGTCGTCACTTTTTTATCTGAATTTGTCAGGGAAGTTTAAAAGGTATATTTCAGTTAAAATTACGTGATCGAATATTTTCATCATTACTATACGGACTTATAACTTCGTATAAGAAAGTAATATACATTCGCAGATTTACTTATTTTAGGGCTCCCGCAACATTTGCTAAAATAAATGAAATGCTGTTTATTTTTAATTTTATAAATATTCATAATATGTAGAAATCTAAAACAAATAGTAAATTAAATTGCTTCTTATATCTATAAATATTTAAATTTCATATTCTACCTAACAAGATAGAGTTTGTTTACAAGGAATAATTTGCATATAAACACACAGAGAGCAGAATTGCTAGGCAAAATTGTAAACATTAGAAATTTCTACCATGCATTTCACATTAAAAATATAAAACTCGCTACCGTGTATTTAAAACAATATTTAAATATCCGTAAGAAGCGAGAAAATAAGTTTAGTGTGTCAGTATAGCCATTAAACAATTTGGCACTTACAGTTGTCATTTTATAATGGCAACATAAACATTTTGCTTTAATCTTTTTGCTCGACTTACACAAAAAATATTATGTTCTTTACCTCTTTCTTCATTTCCGAAACCATATATCAAAATCAGTTGATATTTATTAAATGTAACCATTAGGTTATTCTTTTCTATTCTGCATCCTGCATACAGTTCAAATAAAATAATATAGACAAAAAAAAACTAAAACGATTAAAGACAAATATATATTAAATGTGCTTGCACTTCAAAGAACGGCCAGGTGAAAATAGAATTAGGATATTTAAAATAATTAGAGAAATAGAAAATATTTGGTAGTATTTAGTAGTTTCATAATGTTTACTTTAAAAGGAGATATTTTATTTTGAGGGAAATATAAAATATAATACAAGATACATTCATATCTTTTATTTATCTAAAAATAATATATGTTATAATTATAAATTCTGAATAATAATTGAATAAGAAAATAACATTAATTGAGATTAATCATAGTGCACTGCTTCTTTCCTTATTTAGTTGTTAATAATACAGGTAGGTACTGTATATACATATAAGTACCTATTAATTGCCTTACTAATTAAAAGTTCATTGTATTCATGTAACGATAGCCAAAAATTACGTTTCGCTGGCCACAAAAAGTAGCGCGTGGGCATTGTAACTGCCTATTTTTGGAAAAGTCATTGACCGCATGTTCAACTTATTATTTATTTATATATATATATATATATATATATATATATATATATATATATATATATATATATTATATATATATATATATATATATATATATATATATATATATATATATATATGTATTTATATAAAATCAATAGTAATTTTGGAAGTATAAATCCTGCCGATTTAAAATGCGAGAGACATAATTTGGACATTCATAGAATATATTTGTTAAATTTAGTTAAAATCAGTTGCCAGAGCAAAAAATGGACTTAAATCAAGTACTTCCATGACTACATTTTCGTAGTCATGACTATTTATCATTTTCGTATTACAGCCATACAGTTGATTGCTTTCTATTTAAACAACATAAATTATTTGTATGTTGTTTCATCTTTTCCTTAATTTAAATGTCTTTAAAATGCGTATTTAAGAATCTCTAAATACCTGTACATCTGTCACAATTTGAAGCAAATGATATTGCGAATGCGTATATTATTACTATTTAAATTCTGAAAAAAGCATGTTCTAAAAATATAACACATGTATAAATGTATCATACGAATAAATGGTCACAACGTAAAATTTATTTAAACTAATACAATAGCAATTAAACTATATATAGGTATAGAAATAATGAAGACAAATCATTAAAATCAAAATATATTTCCTGTTGAAGAATTGCTGTTTGAACAAGTATATCTTATATCTTTTTGCTCATTATTTTTGTTACAGTACAATTTTTAACTCCCTTGCACGGAAATTTCTCATAATAAGACTATTTCTGTATCATCATCACGACAACAAAATAATATACACGCATGACCATATCCTATATTTATAAACACACAATTCACACACATATACGCCTGACCTGACATTGAGTCGTATTTAGTCGAAATCATACAATACAAAGAACTATCGAGGATGTTCATTTCTTTATCAATTGAAGTATTGTTTAAATTTTGGTATAGATATGACATAAACGTTTGACATACAGTTATTTGTATATATTTAATTTTTGTCAAAAGACATTTTTGGAGAATTGTAAAAGTTTTACTTTGTTAGTTGCAATGATAATCGAAAGAATTTACAATAGCTGTAAACTCTATCTTATGCACATGTGGTGCCCTATAGAAAAAAATGTACATATGTAACCTGAAATTGTAATGACCAAATGTATGACCTCGCCACCATATGGATACGTGTTAAAAAACGAGATGAAAGTTAAACATCTGCTGTGTACCATACTGAACTGTTTTATACGTAGTAAGTATAACTGCTAAGATAAAAAGGATAATATGATACAAATTTTTCAAATCTCATTGTAATCCAAATATTCATAATACTATATAAGTAATTCTTATGACTGAAAATGTGCTAGTTTTCAAATAAATTAGATACATATCGAAATAATACCAGCAGAATAACAATAGTGCGATATTTTGAATATAATTTCTTATAAACATATAAATAATAAATTTAAGGCTTTCAGTAACCATTTTCCTAAAAATTGAACACTATTTAAAGGAAGTTTTCCAATCACACACACACACACAAACACACACACGCGCTCGCGCGCACGCACACACACACACAGACAGACACGCGGACACACACAGATAGCATTCCAAAGATATTGAGACTCGATTCAGGGAAAAACAAAAGAAGTTTTTTTTTGATAAAAACTCAAAATAGATTATTTTTAATCGCTACAATATTTACTTATTACTTCATATAAGAAAGTAACAAGGTAATCTACAAATTTTATAAATAAAACGAAAGTTAGTCTGAATTAGCAATTTTTTTAAATTTAAAATATCAAATATATTTTATATTTATAAACATATTCTGATAAAAATTATAACATACAAACAATATACTTATGGATAGAAACGGGATAAATCAAATTATGGAAATTTAGACGGCCAGCACTGGTTTCCCATTTACTAACGCATAATAACTATTATTAACACCAACGACAACAAGCTACACAAGATATAAGGAACGCAGCGTCCTCGTCACAAATATATAGCTTTAGGAGCAACCGGTAAACCAAATATTTATTATATTTTTCTTGCTTATATAAATTATATAAGATGGACAAAGAATACATGAGTCTATTATTTACACGTAAATATGATCGTATTATTGTTTCACTAACAATCCTGAGAGCCGTGATTTTATATTTACGACAAGGACATGATTACATCAACACACAATCATATAATCTATAGTGAAAGGATGCACACGAAAAAAAAACATTTCAAAGTAATTGATAAAGCATGAAGTATGAGTAAAACTTCATTAAAATCATTTGTATATCTGTTTACTAGAAACTATATTAAACTAACGTCGACTGTACAAATCCCATATAAACTTTTGTAAAATATTATAAATTAGTAAAATTATAAAAATATGTATATGAATATCCTTCTTATCTAAACAAAATATTCATAGGAAAGTTCAACGCAAGTATTTGCGGATATTTTATAAATGTAAATAATTGTAATATAAATTGGTGATGCAGTCATGCATAGTTGAAAAATGTGCATTAACGAAAAGTTTATATTACATAATTGTTTAAGTTAAATATTAGGTCACCTTACCTTGAAAATGTTGAGTAAGGTTTGAGGACCGACAAAGGATTGAAAAGTAATGTTCCATCTCATTAATATAACAATCGGTTTCAATGCAAAATAAATATACACATGCATTTTTGAATATTTGCTTAACTTTTAGCGGCCTTAATTTAATATAATTATATAATGTAATTCATTGAAATTCATCATGTATTCCTAAATCAATATAGTATATGATATTTTTTCAGGATTTTGTATATGTTTTTATTATTTAATAGCAAAATTGCGCCGTATGGCCATGTTATGTGATAGTAATATATATCAAATAGCGTGAAAGTTTTGCAGTTGCTAGTCAACTTAATATATTATTTGTACAAATTTAATTTATTTTTAACTTTAATAGGCAATTCCATTATTTCAAATAAAATTATTTTAAAATTTGTTATTAATAAATAAGTGCCAATTTTAATAAATTAGCAAATATATTCAATGGCATGTATTCTATTGACTAGTGTTATCAGTGCCACATTTGAATTTATTACTTGCGCCATAGACACGCTTCCAGAATGTTTTCTCTACAATTTTATAGCCATACACAACGACAAACTACCATTGTATATACAGTACTACAGAAATAGTAGTGAAGTAGAAACTTCGTCACAAACCGCTATTGAAACATCCGATAAAACACTTTTTTATCCTCTTTGCGCTTACCCAATTTGTATGAAATAGATGTACAATACATAAATCTGCTACTTAACTATGCAGCGGTGACGTAAATTTCTAGCTTGCGTATTTAATGTACAGACGCTATGGTAGCTACAGCACACAACTGATTCGCAATCCCAACACAGAGCATACATATCTTGCATGCATAAATAAAAACATAATCTACAAAGGTACAAAATAATTTCTAAATAATTAACCTCATACACTACTGCATAAAAAATACCCCACAAATCAGTCATGCGGAGAGAGTTAACACAACTACCAGTATCCTCAAAAACGTACTTCATTCTTCTCGTAGTTGAGCGAAATATTAATATCTTTCACTTTTATTGTAAACATTTTACTGTGAGTGCAGCCGTTTCGGTGATATTGTAGAAACTCCAAAAACGACTAAAGTAAACAAGCACTTCCAGTTTGAATATTTTTTTCAAAAATATGTTGTTTTCTTGCCAGACATACAAACACACATACACAGAGGGAGAGACAGACAGACGTTTATTCAAAAATAGTCAGACTCTATTCGGGGAAGATAAAAAAGGTATATTTCTGTTAAAATCTCATGATTGTATTTTTTCATGAATACAATACTTATATTTCGTATAAGAAAGTAAAATAATTCGTGGCCTTAATAATTATACTTCGCATAAGAATACGAAAACCATGTATAAGAATATAAATTTATTTATCGAAAATTTTAAATATTAAATCAAAGAATATAAGATATGCAAAAAAAAATTATTCATGCACTATGGAGCATAAAATATATTTTTTTAATCTAAGTAATCAGATAGAATGATCACTTGTTTTCTTAATATTAAAATTATGAAAATTTAATAGTTGCATACATAATTATTCCTGCCGAATATCCTATAAATATGATTTTTTTTTTCATGCAGAACGCAGGCCAATGTAACTCAATTATTTACTTCAATGTTAGAATATTAATTTTATTATTTCCGAATAATTCTCATTGTGCTTATAAATGTAACAAAACCTTCTCTTTTATATTGATAAAAAATGTGTAATGCTACTTTCATCAGTAATTGGCCATTAACCCCAGAATGTAAGTGGATTTTCGGGGCAAATTTTATCATGTTAATTTAGCTACAAATAGCGTTGTATATACCGGTACTAGCATATTTCAGTTTAAGTTCTCGTTAATGAAATCTAATACGCAAGTTTCAAGACATAATAAATTTAATTATTACTTTTGGTGCGATATGCTTAGTCACAGATAAAAAATATCTTATAATTACGGTTACGTTTTATAACTTGTTATAAACTAGCGCAACTTCACCGACAGTGAAAGTGAACATATGGCTCTGGATTTATAATTGAACAGATTGCGGTTTTATCCATTGAGTATTAGGTGTTTTTTTTTTATAGAATGAAACAGTGGGATAATTTTTGGATTTACAATGATTAATTAAGTTTATATACGAGTTAAGGTAGGTATGCAATATTTCTCTTAAAATAACAAAAATAATATACGATTATACGGATCGGCAACATTCATTAGCTATATTGAAGAATGACGCCCTAATAGTAATCTGCAGAAATTATTAAATTTTGCAACTCACAAAAACACAAACGTGACGACATAATTTTAGTAACTTTCACTTTAATCGTAAATATGTTCATTGCTAATACATATATGTCACAGACGTCATGCCTAAAATATTCAGACTTAATTTAGGAAGGGTCAAAAAGAGTATTTCCGTTAAAATCTTTTAAAATTACTTATTATTTTGTATAGCAATGTAAAAAATTATAAAAATTAAAATATAAACAATACAATACAAACATTAATATAGATAATATAGCAATGTATAACTGCAAATAGCTTATAGTCTCTGCAATGAAAAATATTCTCCATTTTATGAAGATCAACAGGAAAAGAATTCCTGATATGAATTGCAAATTCTTATTTTATCACTAGTTTTCACGACTTTATGAAGTAGGACGACATTGAAATATAACATATGCTTATAGGAAGAAATTATTATAAACATATGTAAGCGAAAATATAACCATTTCCTGTCAAAAACATTTGAGAACACATCCTGTAAATTATGACTTGTAACATATAATTAAATACTTGTACCGTAATAGTATTGGCGAATTTTTATCAATATAAGACACTAGTAATTGTTTCGATATTTTAATTTATAATACAAAATACGTAGTAGCGGCTACTATAGAATGTTAATCCTTTTATTATGTTTCGACATAGAGGCAGAGTGTTGCATTATACGTAGGACAGTATTTAAGTGTTTTCACACTAACACGTGCTAAAGTAACGCCGTTTCGAGAAGTAAGCTTTAGCTAGGCGTATTATGCAACTATGTAGTAATGATTAAAATTTGGTATTGGTCGTTAATTTGATTAATCTTTATAATTTATAGATGCTGCTGTTAATAACGGTATTAGGAATAAAATTATGTTTTACGAGGACACATTTTAATTTCTCGTTAAACATTTAAATATATTTATGGAAAAATTATTACGCATTAAAAAACAAGAGCACGTCATACGTGAGTGAAAGCACTAATTTGATCTGTCTTGTGCGTAATATTCAAACGCAGACAAAGATAATTCCCTATTCTCGAATATTTTAAGATAATAATGCATATATTATTTGCAATTTAAAAATCAATTTGTATTCAAATTTATTTCATGTTAATAATTCAAATAATAAATTTCCGTTATTGGTGATAACATGTGTGATTTTAGCATGTTTAAAGATGAACCCAAAACATTAATTAAAAATAATAATTTTTAAATTATAAATAATCCGTAAAATAAAACACAATTGCCCTTTAGTTTCACAGGGTATCGTGAGAACTCTTATAATAATATGTATTACATTTGACAGTTATCTGTCAGCTAAAATAATAATATAATGATTATGTAGAATGACACGCCACTGATCATCAAATGTAAATCTGCAGGTTTTTGTTAACTATGAAAAAAAAATGTTATAAAGTTTTGATTAATCTACCTATACAATATATGATTCTATACATCATGGATATATGGTAGTAAATTGAAAGTATTATTTGTATTATATTTTAGAGATTCAATAATCGTTTATAGTGGATACTTTACGGAAAATTTATAATCACTTTCTGACAATAATTAAAAACTGAATTTGATCCGCCATATACCGAATAGTACTTGAAAATGATGAGAATTAGATTGCTTGTATAAAAGCTAATATCTCACTTCTATGTTGTTTTAATTAAAATATTATTATGGACGTGTACAATGGGCATTTTGGCTTGTTTAAAATATTAATCTGCACTAATCATTTGGTTGGTATAATTATTATTGCGTTAGGACAGACCATTTTTTACTCAAGTAAATCATGTTAAATTTAATAGAATTAAATTGTGACAGGATTCAATATAAGTTATTTCTTTGCTCATTATTGCGTTTTATAAATGCCAGTATCATATTATTCTTCAAATACCTATATTCCTGCATACATTCGTTTATTATTTGGATTATCTGTATTTCTAAAGAATGTTCGCCATAGACAAACCTTAAACTTTCACGAAGCTAGTGCTTATTATTGATTATGTTAAGTGCTATTTTGAGACAAGATTATTCATGATATATACTGTTGACAGACACTGCTAATATTGGTGATTAACGACAGAACTACAATCCTTTAAATGAAATGTACATGAATAGAAAAAAATCTTATCATAGTACTTATATGTGTTCTAAAGTTTTCAATTATACTACAGATCTAAAGTGTGTTGCTTATAAAGCAAAGATTAGATACCTAAAGACAGATTTGAATGCTTAAAAACTATTTGAAAAGAAATATTTGGATTTAGATCATTAGTCATTTTGAAAGTTCATTTTTGAAAACATATATTAAATTTTAAGTATGATTTTTATTAAATAACCGTTATAATAATGTGGTTATTTAATTATTCTAATAATTTAACAATCGTTTCTAATTTTACCGTGGCTATGGTTCATTAAACAATTCGAAGACTCATATCTTTATTCAAAATTGGTTCATGGGTTCATTTTACTATTGAACCCAAACGATGATATAGATTTTTGATTCTAAATTGTAATTTAAAAATATATTTTTTTCAAAATTACGAATAAATATCTAACAAACACTGCAAGAACTGCGTAGTAACTAGATTTTGCATAAGTGTAAGGTACATCTGGTACAAATATTTGAACACATTTATTCCTTAATATTAAGTATTAAATGCCATGACATATTCAATTCGCGCTAATTAGCGTGATATTTATAACTGAAGCATTTAAGCAATCAGGTAATAATACTATTTTATTCACAATCTTACAGTACATACCGTATTTTAACTTTAAAGTTATCACTTATTCTTTTAAGTTTATTCGCGTTGATCGCATCTTTGACAAATCTTACTTTATTGCCATTTATATTTAAATTATTCACTCCGTGGTTAGACACAACCATTGCATAAATTTCATGATTTTTGCGGTCTAGTGCTGCAAGCTTGAAAAAAGAAATTACAACGAATGAATATGTGTGATATGGTCAGACAGTACAGGAAACTCGTCTCGTGAAACTTTTTAATTTGTATGCAATTCAAGGCCTTCTCGACTACGATGAATGTAACTGACTGGTATGTTGTACAGTACGCAATCCAACAATTTTAAACCACAATCACACTAACAATACAGTCCATATTTCCGCCATGTACAACAATGCACACTGTATATATTTTTTTATACCAAATGCAGACAATGGTCAAGGGATTTACAAACTTTAGCGAAGTTACTGTATAGTACGCGTTCTTGCGTAGTGTTGGTATCTTATACATATAAATTGTGTCTTCCTTCCGTCTTAAGTTTTATACATACGCATATCAATTAGGATATATATATATATATATATATATATATATATATATATATATATATATATATATATTTCAATTTAATTAGGATAGGTAATTGGTTATCACAATCAGCAATCATTGGTTTTATTTTAATGTTTTTTGCAATTCTATAATTGTGTAATATAAGTCCCTGTAGCAAAATAGCTAAATAAATCACTGCCCTATTCGGGAATATAAATAAGATTACTTTTTATGTGCATAATCATGTATCCTGTAATAATGAAATAATAAAGCTCGAATGTAATAAGCATAATAATAAAATTTAGAAATAAGTGCGTGAGATCATTAATTCCTCTGAGCTCTTACTTATGTATAGAAGTTAAGAGCATTGTTAAATGCTACATGAAATATTGAAAAATCCGAGAAACTGTTTAGGTAAACTATTCAATTTTATAAATTATTGGAATGTCAAAAAGTATCAAATTAATTTAGTAATAAACTTATAAAAATTAAAATATATGTTAAAAAATCTGCTAAAGTGTATTTGGGAAAAACTAAATAGGGACGAAAGTGGATGCAGTGAGGAGTGCAAGAGCAATCAATGAGAATGAAAGGCAAATTAAATTATGACGTATTAAGATATTAATTGCTTAAATTTTATTAATAAATATATAATATATAAATTCTACATATTCTAGTAACTTTAAGGAAATATACATATACTACTACGAGTAAAATCAAACAATTTGTATGAATTTAATGCTTTAAATAATACTAGTAGTATGTACTTAGAAAAGTTAATTCGCCAAAAGGTTACATGTACAGAAAATACACTTTAAGGGAATCACCAAATATTGTTTATTTAAATAGTCAAAGTAATTACAGTATACTTAAAGGGACATTGATCTATTGAGTGCAGTAAACGACATATTGCGTGTCTCTTAAGTCAGAATTATTACAGATATTACAGATTCCGAACTCACTAATGAATACTATAATATACTGCGCAGCGATTCTCCTAATAGGTATAGTTATACACTATTATTGTTTTTGCTATCCGATGTGAAGTATGGCTTATGTTAAACATCTACAGTGTCTTACGCTAGACTTTCTTATACCTATTTGGTACATTTCATTTCGGTAAGAAGGATACCAAAATACTTATTTTGAAAAATACAAGAAATAATAATTATTTATTATACTATATTAACAATTATTATGGCCGAACGTTTTTATATACATTCGTACAGAAAAGTAAAAATGGCAAGAATTTTATAAAACAACACTCATCTGTTGAAAATTTTGCCGAAGCTGTTTTAAATTTACAGTAATGGTCCATTGGAGCTTTCAATAAAACCATTAAATAAAAATACATGATAAACTTAATCAGTTGCGATTGGCAATTTCGTGATTCCGTATTTATTTTTCATATTATGTATTGCAATCTGTTTATTACATACTACATACTACATACAACAAGTTTATTTCATATAGATTTGTCAATTGCGAATATTTTAGCGAATAATAAGGTTTAGTTTCTACAAAAAGCTTACAGAATACATCCATAAGAGATTTATAAATTGCTATTCTAAATTGAATTATAAAGTGAAATGGAGTATTAAAGAAATAGACGAAGCGTACAAAAGTTTAACTATTACACGATTAAAAACGAATTGGAATAATTATAATCAGAAGTTTAATCATGCAACTAATAATACACGTGATTAGAAAACACTTTAATAACAAATTAATTTATGACTATAAATATATAATTCTACATTAATGTAGAAAACTTTTTTTAAGTGTTATATGCTGCAGTTAAAAGTAAAGATTTATCCGCAGTTATTTTAAATACATTGTAGCCAATGAGCAGCCACGTGCAGTTGTTAATAAATAGTGTGTAAATATCTGTAGTGTCTTACACTAGACTTTCTTGTGTGATTTAGGTAGCCTTAACTGTTTAGATAGAAAGGATACGAACATAAAAATATAATAAATTACTTATCTGGAAACATAACACAATTTTAAAGGATTACAAATATATTACCAATATATTATTGAAACTTAAATCACGAAATTTAAAAATTTCATAGCACTATAGCTCCAAACCAAGATTAGCTTAGCTTGATTCTTCGTGGTTGTAGTATGTGAATATTCTGAAGATTATTCTTATGTTTGTATCTATAATAGTTGTAAATATAATAGTTTAAATGGAAAGTAACTTCTATTTGCATCCCTTGATTAAGAAACCACGAGTTTGAGATAAACGGTAAATTTGTGTAATTATTATTATAATTAAATAATAAATAAATGGCGCGGACTGTGGGCAGCGTGTTGGTTTGTTGTTAAATTTGGGCAAATTAGTAATTATTTATAATTTTTGGACCAGATAATAGAATACATAATTAATCACCAATATTTAAATAAATTATTTGATAGAACTATTTTATCTAGAAGCAAATATATAAAATAATATATTTTTTTTTTTATTACAGGTAAGGCTACAAGATGATTATCTAAAATTAAACATAACAAGATAACTTCCTACGTTGGTATGAATCATGCAAGGTAATTTAAATTATTAAAATTAACCTTTTCAATTATAAAAGCTTCGATGCATCATTTTAACTTGTAATTTGTGTCTGCACACTTAGAGAAAAATGGTCGTCCTAATTAAACATTTTTCAATGCTAAATTTTAGTACGTAACTAACATTAAAAATGCAAATTATGAATGATTTAAGAATATATACCTATTCACTATGGCATTTTTTTTTTTCATCTTTATGGTAACTATTTCACTGTAAGTGCAGCTACTTCAGTGATAACAGAAACCGCAAATAACGATTGAAGCACTTTTGAATATTCTAAAAGGACGCTTTCGTGCCAGGTGTGTACAAATCTTAGTTTTAGTTCACACATATGAGCACACACACACACACAGGCATCATTTCAAGAAATAAGAGTAAAAATTAACATTTAAAAAAAATTACTGCTGCAATAGACTTTGTTTAGTGAAAAATGAGATGAACAAATTCTTAGTTATTGAATTTTTTCTGGTCTGGTGACATGATACTAGTAACCTTACCCTAAACAAATTGACAAAGTGGTTAAAACGTACCAGAGTATTTTATTTTTGTACTTATGATTGAATTTCTGAAAGCTATATGGCAAATAAGAAATAAATATACTTCAAGTGTACATATATTTTTCTTCTTTGTCGGAAAAAGGGAGGGAAAGGAATCATCTTGTAGGATAAGCCGATGTAAGGATTTGCTGTCAAATAAAATAAAACTATGAATGAGTACTCTTATTGTAAAAATCCAAACATTCCTAGCGGTCAATGAGTATGTAGCTCACTAGTGCTATATGCGCACTCATGCTAAATACTCACAAAAACTTCATATTCACTGATGCAATGCATAGAAGCTACATACTCGCTTATGGGATATACTTAGTCGTAGTATATACATACAAATTGTTTTGTCTTGAAACATATTTCCATGTAAATGAAGCATGTAAAGAAAACGATACGCATTGATTATTTATATATACGTGCGTTTATCCTCTAACGGGTACAAAATATTTGAAATATGGTCTTAGGAAGCATAAGGATATATAAAAAACTGTATTTAATTGTTCTTAGGTATCATTTTGAATTATAATGTTATTGATGTGTTTAAATTACTAATTTTTACTTTCTTATGCGAAGTAATAAGTAAGTATTGTAATCATGACAAAATTCTATTACGTGTTTTAAAGTTGAGTGTATACCATTTGGCCTTCTCTGTATTGATTCTGACTAATTTTTTTGGGATGACGTCTGGCTGTGTGTGGACTGTGTATTTGTGTGTTTGTGTGTGTGAGCGCTTAATTGAATGTTAAATAATGAAACGTTAAACTTAAGATTTGTATATGCCTGGCAGGAAAGCCTAATTTTGAAAACAATATTCAAATCGAAAGTGGATATTTACTTAATTATTTTTTGCGGCTTCTGCAATAATTCAAATACGGTTGCACTTTTAGAAAAAATAAATAGAATAAAAATTAGATATACATTTAGTGCATCTTTTTTTCGAAATATTTGTTTCAAGAATGGTATCACTTCCAATAAATTGGCTATTGAAACTTGTTCAAATTTTATTTATTTTTACATATATTATTTCACCTATGCCTGAAAATTGGTCAATAGAAAAACAAAATAGACTCAAATAATTTGATACTAAAGACTTTTATGAGATACGTAAAATTCGGCCGTTTAATTTATATAACCAAATATCAAATTAAATTATCTCTGCTTGGGCATTGAAATTAGTTTTGGTCCAACCAGTTTTGGTTGGCCATCAGATTAGCATCTAACTGTAACTGCAATAAACGTATGTAGACCTTTTTTTATTCTTCTGTACTTGTCATTACTTTGTAAGAAAAACGTTTTTGTATTATATTCAGTAGCTAAGTGTCAAACATTGTTCTCAGTCAGTATTGAACCTACAGTTATCCATATATTATTATCTTTAAGTATGCTTTTGTCATAAAAACAATAGCCTGGATTTTACAGCTGATATGAAGGTCAAAAGTGCACTGACATAGAAACTTTTTTGTAAATAAATTTTATGATCATAAGTAGCCTCTTGTATTTACTATTGATTTGAAGTAATTTTTTGTTTTCTATTACTAACATATGCAATATAAATCCAACTTTAACTGATTCATCAAATTTTGCTGCCTTCATTTTTATCTTTAAGTGTGCTTCTGTCATTAAAACAGCTGGCTGTAAGGTCAAAAGTGCACTGACATTTTCTGTTCTATTTTGTTTACTTTGATCTTAAATAAATGGGCTTTATTGCTTTGCTGATATCTATATATCCTTTGGCAATTACGTGATTTATCATTCTTATATTAATAATATTCTCACTCACGGCGCTTATCGGAAGGGTTAAAATTAGTTTTTAGAGGCCTATTTGATATTTATTTCCCAATATTCTTACACACAGACACACACACAGATTATTCCAAAAATAGTCATACTCGATTAAGGGAAGGTCAAAAGATATATTTCAATTAATATCACGAGATTGAAATTTTTCATAATTACAATACTTATAAGTACTTCATTATACGAAGTAATAAGTTATTACTTCGTATAAGAAAGTAAAAATAGGCATTTTAAAACAATTATATCAAAATTAAACTTCAGAAAATACATTCAATGACAGAAGGTTGCTCGGCACAAAGCGATTTGTAAAGTATGGTTCAATATGAAAATGCATAAAACAATGAAATTTTTCTATCACATACAGAATATAACTTAAAATTCTAAAATAATTGTTGAGCCTTTACAGACTTGGTTTTATCCTCATATACTAATTATATACATAATTCCTGAGCGTATAATAGTCGCAGTACTTTTAAATTGAAGTTGATAGCGACATTTACGCAGTTAAACACTTTATAGATTCGTTTTATCACAAATTCAATATTCAATGTCAAAATAGGAAACTCAATTCGGATAAATGTTTCGATACTAACATAGACACAAATGTAAATATTCTTGCGCTACTTCTACCCCATACACACACCTCTATATCCATTCCTTATTAAAACAGATAGCGGGGAAAAAACTTACGATAGTTGCGGAATGTAATAATATTACAAGAATACACCTAAGTAGTAGAGCTTAACCCGGGATCGGTTGTCTTTTTTGCTGTTGTGTTTTTCACTTTCTTATTTACTAAATATTTACGAATTTTGTTAATAGTTATATTCTAAACGGAGGCGATCGACCCTGGGTTAACAATATAAATGATAAATTTGAAATAAAAAACATCGCTTGGCGCCCATGTGTCACCAATTTATAAAAATATAAATATTATGCAATCGCCTATTTACCTATTCTACTAAATTAACTGAAGTGAAAGTAACGGGTAATATTTTACTTCATCTACGAAAGCAACAGCAATCGTTAGTAAACGGATATTTTAACATATTTGATTGCAAATACGGATACTGAGTTGCGTAACAATATGGTAACGATAAGATTTCTATTTATATAGGCAATACTAAATCACTACAATATAATCACTTAAAAAAATATTAAAAATGTATCTTCAAATATTTATTATTTGTTTAATGTTATCTGAAGTTTAATTTTAATTTATAGTGGTTTCACATTACTTATATTTATTTATTTTATAATTTTCTACACTTATCTTATAAGTGGAAATGCGCAGATAGGAATGATTTTAAATATAAATGAAAATATTCTAAAAAGTTTAATTATTGCGTAATTGTCAAATGTTCACTAATAATTAGGCTAATAATCGTCATAAATAATTAATATAATCGGTATTTTTTACTTTTGCATACGAAGTAATAAGTAATCATGGATCGAGTCTGACTATTTTTGGCATGACGTCTGGCTGTGTGTGCCTGTGTGTGTATTACTGCGTGTGTATGTGTGTGTATGATATGTGAAGGCGCTACAGCCTAAACGGTTGAAGGTAAAATTATGATACTTTAATCTTAAGATTTGTATGTGCCTGGGAAGAAAACATTCTATTTTAAAAAATATACACCGGGTAGTAAGGCATACATGTGTGTACATAGGGATTAAACATGTAAAACCAGTTTTTCAGTGCACACTGCTCCCCAAATTATTTTAGAGAAAAATGCTTCAGATAAAAGCTTTTTTATCTTTCGTTTCTTTTATGTATCATCTTACATTTTGATTTATTACAATAATTTATATCTTATTTTTTATGTAAGCGATATTCAAAAATTTTAAATATTCACAGAATGTGGAAAATAAAATAAATGGAATATTTCAAGCGATTCTTCCGTGATTTGAACGGGGAAAACGCCAAGTGAGCGACAACCAAATTTACAAACCTTTTCGTTTTCCCCTTGAAAGATCTCGTCCAATTACTTTAAGTGATACCCTACTGCTACTGATTAACTCATTATGCATATCATGATGTTATGAGGGTTGCATCATTTTAGACCAATTACTCGTTACGCTGCAAAGTTTAGGTACACAACGACTCTAAGAAACAATCATGTATGTAAATTAATAATTTGATTTCTAATAAAATATAATAATCACATTCAATTTGAAATCAACTGAAACATTATAGGTATATGATTATCCAATATGCCTTAAGTGTAATAAAGAGTCTCTTAAAATGCATTTTAATGCTAATTTATATGCATTGTTATCTGTTAATAATGAAATTGTAAAGACATTGATATTTATGAACTTATAGTTTAGTCTTATATCCGAATCTATTAGGTCACATGTCCGAATATTGTAAAGAATAAACAAACGTTCTCAACTCATAAAGGTGTGTCTTTTAGTGTGCGAGCATCGGCTCATGGTAATTACCAAAAGTTACTTAAATGACAAAATGTCAAGGTAAATATTTGACAATTCTAAATAAATATAGTTAAATAAATAAACTTATTGCATCTGATGGTATGCAGCAAATAAATCTATTTGACTATAAAGGATGCTATGATCATTCATTAGTTTTACATCCTTAATTTTCTCATACTTAATTAAATAATATCAGTATTATTGCAATTATGATCAAAGATCTAGTAGTTATATTTGTTAACTGCAATAGTACTGCAGAATATTCACCTGAATAATGTTTACACGCATGGCCAACTTGTATCAAAATAATTATATACATATAGGAGTTTTTGCAACTATATTAAAGCAATTTTCTGTTTAATTGTTTAACATCACATCAATTGTTTATCTTTCTAAATATGTAGTTTATATTGCATTTCATGTAATTTTTACACAGCTGTGAATGCAGTATTATTGTGTAATAATTTAATACTGCTTTAATTGTTGTTTTGAAATAAAATGCACATATTGTTAGATGTGTGCTCTAAAAGAGATTTCATTCGAAGGTTTGGATATCAGGAAAAATTTAATTTGATGTTGAAGATATTAAACATCTACACATACTTTGATTATAAAATTGAAATAAATGAAGTCTTTCTTTTGAAACTTATTATTATTAAGTAATTTATATCCTAGTATTAACACCAAAATAAAGAAATGAAATGAACTTGTATAAATGAATTTATTTATTATTCAACCAACAATCAGATGTGTATTAACCATGTTATGGAGACGCACGAAGCTAATTAGGTATAGAATTAAATAAAACACATAATCTTGTTTCTCGACCATGAAATAGAGTAACTTTGGCTACACAACATAAATTTTGAAATAATTTAGGACTAGATGATTTATTTCTAATTTTCTTGTATTTATGAATATGTATGTTTGTATACTAAAATACACATATGAACACATGAAGAAAAAACGATTTTTAATTCTAAAATCGGTTTTGATCGAAAGCAGATTGTTCTGTCAAATCTGGAAAATGACTATATTAAATCATTGTTGAAAATCAATTTATGAATAATTTTTATTGCAATATTTTAAAGGTAACTATATATAGGTAGTAATCAATCAAAATACAGAATTCGGTGAAACAAATAAGTCATTAAAAAAATAATTTAAAAATGGTTCCATCTGTAATTTTGTATTGCTTGTGCGAAACATTAACTTGATTGCATACAGAGTTTGTTTTGTACAATAGAAAAACTCGAGCAAATATGTTTATAGGATTTTCACAAAAACGAAATGAAAATATCTGCAATGGCTTGCACTGAAATTTACGTTTTTTTTAAGATAAAAGGTATATTCAAATGCAAATTTTGAATAATTATATAATAAGAGATTAATTTTTCATTTATTAACAAAATGATAATAGAAATTAACTAATCAAAATTACAAGGAACGTCGATTTCGTTTCTAATTTATTTCACTTCCTCTGCAGCAATAGCACATATATACTACCTTACCCTTACGAATATCTAGACTCATATATGCTTAGTATGCATATTAAGATATTTCTAATTGATATATAGAATTACAAAAGTGCTTCTTGATCTTCATAGATGATTTAAAACACAGTACAAAATAAACATTTTCAAACATACAAAAATAATATACTTAAAAGTGTAATGTATTGAACGCAAATTCGCCTTTATACATGTAAAAATAGTTGAGTAACTTCATAGATTAATAATAATTTATAATTACTAAATGATGGTTATGCACATAAGTAGCATGAAATTGATTAATAATATCTGCTAATGCATAATATCCTATGCTTTTCCGCGACTTACATATCAAGAATATTCTCTATTTACGCATGAAAAATTTGCTCATGCAAAATTAAAACGAATTAAAAATATCCGAAACTAATTTGCTTAACTTTAAAACACATTATATATTTACAAAATATATTTCTTACAATAATTGATTGAATGTAGATTCGCCTTTATACTTGCATAAATAGTTGAGTAACTTCATAGATTAATAATAACTAATAATTAATAAATGATGTTTATACACCTAAGTAGCATGAAATTGACAAAATTAACTCAAATCATTTGCCATTTAAAGGCTAATTGTAGGAAAATAATTTAGTGAAACACGTTAGTAAAATATTGAAAATATATTACTTAGAAATGCACGCGCGTCATTCAAAAATATTTTAGCGAAGGCCATGATGTATATTACCATTAAAATCTCGAAATCGAAAATGTACATGATTACTTACTTATTACTTCGTATAAGATAGTAAAAAGTTTGTTACAAAAATATAGATACGTGTATTCGTAAATATATTATAGATGAGTATATGATTTTTTTTTTAAAAAGTAGCAAAAAATTGTGCAAATTTTACCATTCAAAACTTTCTTGAAATAATTGTTTTTATACTATGTCCAGGAAATTATTAATTTTAAATCTCAGTTTAAACGGAAACAGCCGGTACTGATACAAACAAAACATGGAACGGAAGACAATAACAGAGAAAAAAACTAAGTACAAGTCATAATAGGAGTAAAATGTTAGCGATACGGAACGGAATACTAGACGGGCGTCGTATGTATGTATGTATGTATGTACCTACGTGGCTATTTTCTTTTTCAAGGTTCCCCGTGCAAATAAACGACCTCAAATACACTTTCATTGTTGTGTGTGATTATGTGTTTGCTTTGTGTGACTCTCAGCTACATTCAGTTCCGCACATGACGTTGGAAAATATTGCAGGAAGGAGAGGATACTACATTATCGGTGAAGCGGTAGATATACATATATACATATGTTGCACATGAAAATTAAAGTAAAAATTTAAAAATTGCATATACTTATAATAAATGCGACATGCAAGTAATTATTGCTGAGCTATTATATCAAAGGATGTGTAGTTCAAGAGACATCACAAAATATTTGGATTTTTATAAACCAACCCTTAAACTCTTACAGGAAACCGAATGAAAAACGATTATCTGACTTATCAAACTTGTAACATTATTGATTTATAAATGATATGTGTATGTAAGAATATTAAAATGATGTGTAATAAAATTAACATACATTATCTTGTTTTTGAAAAATAAACAAAATTCTTTGAAAATCATCTTATGCGGTAAATGGCTGTTTTGATGTGACACCAATGCACAGCTAATTCATAATAAAGTGGAAATACCAAACAAGTATATTTATACTTGAATTTCACTATTTTCTTTAAATCCAGATTAAATTATTGTTATTATCGAACCAACATCTCAGCAACTGATATCTAATCACCACCACAGCCTATTACGTTTAATATTTCTTGGGAAAAACACTTGAAATTGAAATTAATTAATTGAGATACACATTTGCTGTTGTTATAGATAGTACATATTTTAATCATGAATAAAAGTGAACCTGCACTTCCGTTTTGAATATCTTCTCAAAAATAGGAGATTATCTTACCAGGCATATTCGAATCTGATTTCAACGTTATGGATAAAAAGATGTCTTTTGATTTACATCCTTTACCTAAATATAATCATTTTAAAATAATCCACACAATAAAATGGAATTACTTTTTTTGCGTCTACGGTCTACCTTAGTTCCTGTCTTTCATAGCTTCGTTTTCTAAGGTATATTCAGCATTCTCTGCAGTACATAGATATAGGCACGAACATACCATTGTTAAAAGAATATTCAATTATAATAGGCAAGTCTTCCACAGTTGAATTAAAAATATGGACACGAAAACTTGAATGTGTGTTTGTGTTGTAACTGCGTAGAATAAATTGCTTTTATGGTTATATTGTTTACGTATCGGCAAGCGACTGGTCTATTATTGATAATATTGTGGTTTTTAGACGAATGTGCGTATACTTTCAAAATAACGTAATATTAGCAATCTTTTATTTATTTATTTTCATATTTTCAGAAATCGCGGAAAACTGTCAACGCTTTAATAACTTTCATTTCAATTTTTTGCAAGTGTCTTTTAGAGCATTCTTTTAAAAAATAAATTGTTAAATTTCTTAAATATATTTAGTGGAAAAAAAATCATTATGGTGATAAATGATTTACCAAGAAAATTTTACTAGAGCAGGTTTTGTTAATAGAGAATTCGTTAGCAGTTACATAATATTTATAATCTTTTCTTATCTATAACATTTATAAACTATGTTGTTAGCAATCTTTTGTTCTATTTGTTTTTCCCACGAATTTTATATACTTGTACCCTTTGTTTGGATTATAACTTTCTCATTTTCGTAATGTCTATTTTAATATTTTAACAAACACTTTCACGTTTTTAAATTAAATTGTTTTTAATACAATCAACGCTCGTATATCCTCCTTAAAAGTTACTTAAATTCTATAAGCTTCTGCAAATACATATTTGGCCACCAACAGATTGATTTAAGACTATTGCGAATTGCTAGCCAATTTCAAGTTAGATCATTGGGATTTCTTATTAATCTTCACATTGGCAATATGTGTTAAAGTGTGATTTGACCATCTGTAAAGGTCGTCGGTGGTCTAGTGGCTTCTACCTTATAGTAAGTGAACTATGAAGCATGCTAAGGTCGAATCCCCTAGGTCAAATAGAATTGTACACCTATCATTTACTTCGGGAAAAGGATACGTTGGCAGGTTTTTTCTCAGTTTCCATGCTTAGTAAACACACACAGACATGCAACTAAACAAAAAAACTTTCATACTCAAATATAGGGAATCAGAGTTCGGTCAGGTTAGCTAGGTGTATGCCAATCACGGAAAATATCGGCCACGCAGTAACATCACACAACAAGCTTAAGAGGAAACATTTCCTATAGCGGCGCCTACAATAATAATGACCATCTGTATCATACCTTTCTCTGTTTTACAATCAATATTATAATGTTTGAGTGGCAATTAGTCAATTAAATGTAACCGTCTTTCTATTTATGTAACAGTATTCTGGATCATGAATCAGATTCATTAATTAAAACACTCTTCCAATAATTATTGTTGTTGGCTAATAATAACTTACATTGTGTACTCAAATCAATAACAATTAAAATATAATTAATATCATCTATAATTTACTAATAGTAGAGGTTCTGGTATTATTATAATGCGTGCTGGAAGTATTTTCTTACAATTACGACGACATTTAATTGCTACTAGTTAGTGCTTCATGTTCTAATTGAGAATAATTCTTCTCGTCCGCATATTATGCTCTACATATCAAATATAACATATATTTTTAATTTCTTATACGATGTAATAAGTAAGTATTGTATGAAAAAATTAAATCTTGTGATTATAACGGAAATATACCTTTTGATCATCTCTCAATCGAGTTTAATTATTTTTGGAATAACGTCTGTCTATGCATGTTGATGGTCATTCATTTCGGAACTTTTCTTTGCTATTTAACAATAACAATTAATGAATATGCAATGTTCACCAATATTGTCGGCTAATTTATATTATATTCACAATTAGCAAACGTTAAAGCTAATATTTACATGCTTTTAGAAATATAAAAACTCCTTCATGCACTGAGAGATAGAATTACATGGAATGAAAATCCAATTCATACATTTAAATACTAGGTTTTGATAAGACCTTATACATATTTATTTATTCAATTAAATTTCACAATTAATTATAATTGTGTACAAATCTGAATTTCTAGTAATTGTATTTTTTATTCGAAATTGTTACAGTTATATTAATTAATCTATTACATCTATAATAGCGCCCAGATCAAGTGCGGTTCATCAAACAAATATTATATACAAATTAAATCGTTACATACAATTTATACAAAATAGAACTTCAGCAATACTTCGCGGTTGAGTTTACTCAAATGTAAGAATAAAATACAATTTCTTACATTATTGGTTATTACTCGATTCACTGAATTTGTTATTTACAAACCATATCAAGATAAATAAGGCATCCAAATAAAGTAAATATAGGTTGAAATGTTAAGTTCCGCTTTATTCAACTTTAGTAAATAGCACTACGATTAGCTTGTCATTTTCCAAACAAATTATATGATATATTTATTCATTACGGAAAGATAAGAAGGTCTATGTATACATCCTGTATAATTTGATAGATTTTAAAATTGTGTACTCTAGCTTAAATATCTGTGTAAATGGTAATATAATTTAGTATACAATAAAAAAAATGTATTTTACGCTGCATTAGGCTATTACGTATAATTGTATTTGCAAAATAATGAGAACGTAATTCTGTTTTCGTTTTTAGTTGCTCCTATATCTTACATGTCTTAATGTCTTACATTTATGACTCGTGTGATACATCCGACCTTCTTTGTTTGGCGGATTCTTACTAATTAAATGTGCTTCACTGAACACTAATGAGATGTTTGCAATTAACTGCAATTAATCATATTCTCGTTTTTCTGTCACCAATGATTTTTCTACTTAGAAGGAATAAGTGAAACATGTACCTGTATATTATATTAAACTAAATAAATGTGCACCCAACACTTTTAGCCAGATCTGTGTGATTCGAGATATATGTATGAGCAAATCCTACAAAAATCTCAAGTTACATGGCTCAGAATTTGATGAATGTTAAAGTCAGAGGCACACCTTTCTTAATTAACTCAATTCAATATGTGGGCCACCAAGAGATGTAAAAGAGTCGATGAATATGAGAAAACTACTTATGTTTTTTTTGTAAAGTATAAATTTTGCTTCAATATAAACGTAGTATATTTTTAAAAAATTTAGCATGCTCGTAAAGTGTGCTTTAATGATGCTGTCGCTAAACTGTAAAAGAAATAGTTGTTTAAAATTTAATACTTCAACTATAAAATAATAAATTGTCGGATTCGTTCAGCTGTCGTTGGTAAAAATATAATTTAATAATGAAGCAGTTGTTTCATCATAGAACATCTTAATGTCTCTCATTTGACTTCTATTGTTTCATAATTTAAAACAATGTTACATTGTATTTTTGTGACAGATATAATCAACAGTTTTATTTTTGACTGCCAATCAGACAAATCCGACTTGTCCGTGTTCTATTAAAAATTAAGTGGGATTTTAATAACGTCTTAACCGTTTTATTATTATATCATGTCTAAATGGGAAACAATTTTCATAGTTAGAATTGGAAGAAAATTGACAATTTTTCCGAAAATTCATTACTATCTACATTTTATTTTTAAATTCTATGACATGCATTATCAACAACATGAGCCTATAGTAATTATTGTTTAGATTACTTTATTCATAGTCAAGGATTAATTTTAGACATAGACTAAACTTGATAAAAAAAAGAATATGCGAACGTATGTATAAACAAAATAAGCCTATATTAAGTTATACTTAATTTTCATCCTCTTTTAATTCATCTACAACTACATAAGCATATCTTTTTTTATTAAGTTTATACTTGGTCCAAAATTAAACGCTTGACTACAAATAAGGTAGATATAGACATGAATTAAAAGAGGATGGACATTTAGTATAGATTTATTTTCTCTATACGTACGCACATCAATCTTTTGACCACGTTTATTATAATACATATAATCAACATAACAAACATTAACGTTACCAGTTACTTATAAATCAGAATTATGGTCAAAATTATTCTACAATTATTTTCAAAATAAATATTTACATATATTTTGTGTTTTGTTACAGTGACAACGGAATGTAATCACAATGAAGTATCCATTTCTATGCCAGTAACGAATAACCTACGGTTAGCTTATCTTAAAGTTCTAAAAGACTATCCGGAACTTGATTGCAAGTTTCGGTATTCTGCAGACGGCACTCGTTATTTCTTGGATCTTTCCACCTTAGACAAAAATATTTATAATTGCGGTCTCACTAGAGTTACCAATAAAATCACGGTAAGTGCAATTTCATTAGAATTATATTATATTAACTTTAAGACGTATCAGAAAAGTGTATGGAATATACGTATTTATTTTAATTTATAACATAAATATGTTGCTATTTTTTTTAACAATTTAACAATTCTATTTCAATTAATAAGTGAGTACATTCCTTCGTAAGATAAAATATTTTTATCTTGTAATTAATTACTGATTATAAATATTAATATTATACAGAAGCAAAATTTAATTATCCCATTTTGTTGCATATTTTTGACCACGCTCTTCATTGTCAGTTTAATAATACGGCAATCAATCAAATTCAGTATTCGTATTAATGTTAATTGTTTAAATTATCGTATTCTATAAATATGTATTCATTCAATAATAATTTAATTACTTTCATTTTACAAGGTACGTTGAAGTGTTTTACATTTATAATTAAAAGTTCCCCACATAATACTGCTATATAATATCAATTTATTTTAAATATATAAAAATTATGTAGATACAATTTTACACAAAACAAAATACTTCGTTTAAAAAAGCAATACATACAACATTTGACATGTCGCATTACGAAATTCTATTATAATTAAATTCGTGTCAAAGAATCTTTGTCATTAATTAACTTAAACGAATTTACTACTTGTCAAAAATTTAATACATCTTTTAGAAATATAAACTTGTTATATCAATGGTAATTTAATGTTTTAATAAATATGAAGATGTTGTTAAACTTCTAAATATATTTTAAAGCACATATCTTAATATCAGTAGGTTAGCGTAAATATATGATAATTTTATTTCCAGAACAAACGAACTTATTATCATACAATAGTTATCGAAACATCAAACGAATCAACGAATTCCAGTGAACCCCTAACGATAAACAGTGAAGTGTTACGTGTTAAATGCTCGGTGGAACCGGATGGTCGTAATCATACAGTTGTCCGAAGAAACGTACTTCCGGCCGGATTCCAAGAACCAGAGTAAGTATAAGCTAATACACATATATCAAGAATTTTAAACACAGTTTTAAATAAAACCACATTACATTTTTATAAAAATTGCGATCCTTATTTGTCTTACATCATATGTTATCAATTCATTTGTCCCATTACAATTTTTAAGTAACTTTAACTATAAACTCCCTTAATTAACTTTATAAATAAGGGCTGTAAATGTTTGATTATGATAAAACGAGATTTGAAACATTTAAATTTACAATTTCTCTCGAGATGAAAAGAGAATTTTAAATAATTCATGTGGATAAAATGGAATATCTAATAGGTGTGCGATCAGGTTAGCTTAGGTCACTAGTCACGATAAATATCGGCATAACGAAACACTGAAGATGGAACATATCCTATAGTAGCACACACGATGATATTAAATATAATATATAAATATATTCAGTATTGTTTATTTTTTATTACTTCTGATATACAGGGTGTAACAGCGAAACGAGCTACCTCGAACAATTTCTATGTTATTAAAGATACAATAAAATAGTATAAGACAATCTTATGCAGGACCAAGGGGGACATCCAAATATGAAGGAAAATATTTTTTTAAACCAGTGGTTCTCAAGCAACAACACAAAGTTATGTTTTTTCAAATGAGATGCTATATATTTTTTAAGCCCATTCGATAGAGTTTTTTTTTCTGAATTCCAATATGTATTCGTTTTATACCCTTACATAAGTAAAATATTGAGAAAAATGCGATTGAAAGTTAAATAAATTTTATTTTTATAGTGATTTTACAGTAGGCTATGAGCTTAAATACAACGAAACATAAATTAAATACGTGAAATTCTTTTGTTATTTACTTTATAACACTATTTATAAAGTAAATAACAAATAATTTAATGTATTTAATTTATGTTTCGTTGTATTTAAGCTCAATTTTTTTTCATAGCCTACTGAAAAATAGCTATAAAAATAGAATTTCTTTAACTTTCAATCGTATTTTTCTCAATATTTTACTTATGTAAGGATATAAAACGAATACATGGTAGGATTTAGAAAAAAATACCCTATCCAATGAACTTAAAAATTATATAGCATCTCACTTAAAAAAACATAACTTTGTGTTGTTGCTTGAGAACCACTGGTTTAAATAAATATTTTCTTTCATAGTTGGATGTCCCCCTTGGTCCTGCATAAGATTGTCTTATACTATTTTATTGTATCTTTAATAATATAGAAGTTATTCGAGGTAGCTCGTTTCGCTGTTACACCCTGTATAGGTACAAACTTTCAATTAATATTTTTTTCAACTCTTCAACATATAAATATTTATTTAAAAATTGTAATTAATAAAAGAGGTATATGTTCATCTGTAAAATACTCTCAATTTAGACAACTATTTTGGTAATTTAGGCTTTAATTAATCCTATGAGGCATCGTCTTTACTTAGTATGTAATATTTTCTAAACTAACTCTGTTTTTCTATGCAGATATCTGGAAATTACAAGTACGTTCGAAAAAGAAGCACCAAAGCCAGAGTTGGGAGTGGGTGTGAGGCAGAATGGAGCTTTGGTGACCGGCGAACTAAACGTATCGCCTGGTACACCGTTACAAATGGAAATCTTCCTCGACAAGTCATCCGCACCCATCTATGGATTATTGGTGACACATATGCAAGTTACGGACACGAAAAATCAAGAAGAAACTATTATTTTCAACGGGTATGTTAAAATATAACTGTGGATAATGAAAAAAAAATCATTCTTCATCAAATAAACTTATTGCTCGGAAAATGTAAAGCACTAACAATTAACTACTATAATTCGTGAGATTGTTATATTTCTCAGAATAGAAAATTTGATGCTATACATTCACTTTGCATTTTGTTTTTACGTATATATGGTAAATTTCTGATAACATAGGTATTTTATTTTTATTAATAAATATTAACAAGCGCTCTTCGGATTCTTTGTAAAATTTATATCGTAGGTATGAATATGAATTTCTTTACATGATACCTACAATACTGGTATTTTATTTAAACAATTAATGCAATTAACGATGATTTACTATATGTTAGAAACTTTATAATTATATGAAAAATATGATAATAATTATTGTAATAAATCAAAATGTGCAATGATCCATAAGAGAAACGACAGAGAAAAGAGATTAAAAGATTTATATAAATAATATTCAGCTAGAAATTTGTGCATATCTAAGAATAATTTTAAATAAACAATGTATGCAGTATATGCAGAATTTTTTAATATGTTTAAGTAGAATATCAATATCTGCATTATAAAGTACATTACGGTTTGATTTGAATGTGAATAAATGCTATAATCAAAATAATGTTGTATGAGAATTATAATTGGTTGTAATAAATGTAGTAGGTTAGTAGAATAGAAGACGTGCTCGATACGCTAGAATGGCTACATTGAATTTCATAAAATCGTATAAAATCTTATATTTAGGTTTGAAAGAAATGTGTAATTATTATTAATATATTTACATCAGAATACTCCAACATAATTTATTATTAGTGACCGTAGTAATACATGATTGCCAAAAGAGCGGCAAAATTAGATTTTTCGACAAATAAACGACTGTATATGACATATTCACAATTTTGGAATCCAAGCTATTTGATATGAATGTATGTAAAAGAATTTATTGCATCCGAGAATATTACAAATAAAATATACTGGCAAACTACGTTTGGCGAACTAAAATTGTGTTTTTCTAATTTGAAGCGCATACATTTAAAAATTTAGAAACAAGTAATTTGGATCATATAATAAAATAATGTTTCCCATTATGAATAATTCAGCTATGTTTAATATTATATATATTTATAGATGCTCCGTTGATCCATATCTATTTGAAAATTTCAACACCGTCGATGGGGACTTTTTGACAGCTAAGTTTCGGGCTTTCAAATTCCCTGAATCTACATACGTACAATTCAAAGGAACTGTTAATGTTTGCTTAGATAAATGTTTGGGCGTAAGTATATTTTATTTAATAAATAATATGATATTATATTACCAGCCGGTTTTGAAAATTTGGTGTATTAAACAATAAGCATATTATTAGCATAAATATTTGTGGTAGAGAATCATATTCTTGGCACGTCGCATTGTTTGACATTGAACCGTCTGTTTAATATTAAATTTATTCAAAAATGTTAACGAAACAGTTCATGGTCATATAATGTATAACGAAATAACTAAAACATCAGTAATTTGCTATTTTTACGCATAAAAATATTGAAGATGTAAGTAAATATTTATATTTTGATTATTATTTAAATAGATTGAATGCAGCGATGGTGTAACTGGATACGGTCGTCGCAGGAAACGTTCATATCCGTCCTTACCGGCCGACCCAAATAAAGTGTTCGAAATCACAATATCGTCATTCATCAAAGTCAATTACGAAGATGAGTCCGAGAACTTTGAAGAATTGCTCAAGAACACAACGAACAAGTTGAAGAATAAGAAACTGATCGTTGGCAACGAAATGAAAGACAAAGAAGACAATCGTCTATCATATAAAACGCCAGAAGAAATGCCACTGAATCTAGGCAAACCTGTTATCAACGAAGAGATCCAATACACTGCCATAGTCGCTGATACTAGTTCATCGAATGTTCACCGAGCAACACTGTCAATCAGTTTTGTGCTGATGTTAATACTCGCTAATTTTTACTAACAAATTATTAAAAAGAAAAACTGATTTTTACTGAATAGGGGTGTGACAATAATACTCTTTCATTATTTGTTAAATGCAGAAGCTGTGATAATACGTTTTGTTCTTCTTAGTTCATAGCATGATTTAAAACATACTTGTATTTGTAAGTTTGACGGTAAAAGAATACAGCTACATTTTACTGCCATTTTATATTAAACTAGCTATTGAAGCTAAACAACCAGTTAAGATACAGTAATGTACTCATTATGATATTGTACATTATATTCAATCATATTTAAAATTTAAATACTAAAATTACCTCAATATACACTGCACATATTTATGTAAGCTGAATAAAGTTTTGATTTTATTTTACTTGGGATAGAATTTATAGTGAAATCCTAACATTCATTTTGATTTGTTTATCCTCAATCAAAGAGACTCTTATGTATTTGTGATTTGCAACAAATTTCATGACGACTCTGGAAATGTTTGTAGTGTTTAGTCGCTAAAGTAATTTAATTTTGGTAGTTTAAGAGTTAATTCTGAAAATCCATGAATTTTTATTATATTTAATTAATTATATTATTTAATATTGGTTTAAAATAAACCAGGCATCATTCTATTTCTTTACTCCATTTTGATAATAGTTTCGTTTAATAATAATAAACAAAATTAGTGATAACAAACACCAACCACAAGTAAAAGTAAAACCTTGCAACTCAATACAAAAATTAAATCGGCAAGGCCACCGTCACGCATTGTTACATGTCTGGCGTACCTTTCAAATTTATAATAGAAAATGCAATTTATATTAAAAATAACGATACATTAGGTTCAAAAAATGTATATAATATTTTAGATAATGTTTCCATATTGAATAGACGTTACTTAAGCTTTTGTTTAAAACCAAAGGATGTGGAGGTGCTATGAATTCTATCCTAAACTCGTGCATAGAGAGATCATTTATTAATTTCGTAAACTATGTAAAATTTATGGCTTATTACTTTATTATAGTTTATATTTTCTGAGACCACACCCCTATTAAAAAATACGTGATCAAAACGAAATTGATGCCGTTTGTTCAACCGAATGCAATTTGCCCGATACAAACACAATAAACTTGCTTACACTAATTAATACCAATAGAACTAATTGTGATGATAACAACTGCTTTTCATGTTTCAAATTTCAAGGTTTGCTTTTCAATTACCTGATTAGCGACTGATTATTTTACTCATGATTAATATGCTAAATTACTCTAAAATGCCTTTAATCGATTTGTGTGACAAATTACTAATAAAGTATTTTTTTTTAATTGTTCTCTATTGTCGATAAATTTCGATACATCTACATTGCGTCAATATGAGTAATGATTGCATAGCTGATGCAAACGATTCTAAACTTTCAAATCATTAAAAGCATTCGTGAAAGTAAAACTTTGAAAATTTAAATTGATTTATACGACTTATATTCCTTTATTCTAAACGATGTGTGGATGAAAAGAAACTAAACGAAAGCAAACGCATTTATTACTACACAATGAATTGTTCTCGTACACAACTGTTCTCGTGGAAATTTACAATTTTATAAATTTGTTGAATATAAGTACAATATCAGTGATAAGTATATGGAGTCAACTTTAATATGTAGGTGCATACAAAAATGTATATAATTTTCTTTTTAGGAACCAGTAACTTCTTTCTTTTAATTAAAAATATGTTTTTATTTTAAATTTTGCTCATTTGCTTTTTAAGATTTTGTTTTGCACTGTTTCCTATTGATATTCCTTTTAATGAATTTTAATATGGAATCATACAATTTAATAATTGTTTTTTTGTGTTTGCTTATTATTCAATATAGTATATTAGGTTTAGAAAACTGTTATCAATTTTGCTAAATAAAAAATGGCAGTAATTAGAACATTTTTATTTCCACGGAGATTTACCGAATAAAATCATTATAAATGCGCTTGTTAACACAGAAAAGTGGTAAACAGTTTTTTGACTCGAAAATATTAAAACAGTTTTAATTAAGTGAATAACATTAAGTTAAAAATAACATAACTAGTCTGTACTATGTAACAAAATTATTATGGTAAATAAATAATAAGTAACTAAATTATAAATTGTTTGATTTTCCACTCCTATTATAGACTTGTTCAGTATATATGGCAGATGCACGAAATAAATCTTTTGTCCGAAAGCTCATAAAACAGAAAAACAAAATTGACAGCGTTTCAAAGGTTAGTAAAATGTTATAAATTAGAAAAATAATAAAAACCTGATATCTAAACAAAATATGTATAAGAAAGTTCAATGTAAGATATTGCAGATATTTATTTAGATAATCGTTATTCTTTCTCATAATTTTATAAGAACGATCTATAAAACACTTATTTAAACAAAACGTACATTCATATATTTGCAACAATATGTAACAAACAAAAATAAGTGTGATCATCAGATAGTTATCAAAAAACAAAAAAAGTTGCGAATTTTAGATGGCGTTTTAACATTTGCTTGTCGTTTCATTTTCTAAGACCTCTATTCAATACCATACATATAGTTAGTTAAAAAAAAGCACGTCAGGAAATGAAAAAAAAAGAATTTAGTCCAACCAACACACGAAGGAGGTTCGGAAATGGTATGGGGGTGTATAGCTGCAAGTGGGGTAGGAAATTTACAAATAATAGACGGAATTTTGTATACTTAGGATAGTTGATAGATTTGGTCGACGGTGCTGCAAAACTAGGATTGCAAAATAATGATCTATTCAAATAAGACAACGTCCCAAATATTACATCTCGGATTTATCAAAATAACAATTGACAATCAAATCAAATGCAATCCGAAAGAAAAAAACAACCATCTGGTTTTTCAAAACAAACAAAATAGTTATTTGACATTACGTATAATACAATTTTTCGCGCAAGCAACTTGCTAAAAAACTTTTCGACGACAGGGCATATGTTTGAATTATAGTTAAGGTGAGCCGATCCCGGCGGCACTGCAATGCCGGGCCGACCCATGACAGAGGTGGAGCAAGCCCCTAACGCTCCGTCATTTTCCAAAAATCAGTTTAATATACTGGTCCTGCCGTGCAGGACATATCAGATATTAAGCTGATAAGAACAGATACTACACTTTGATCTTAGCCATAGGCCGAGAAGCGATACCTTTCAGTTAGAAACGAGGACCTTATATTTATATATAAAAGAGTTTCTAAACGTGAGAAGTAACCGTGTTGTGCAATATAAATTGCGTCGCAAACATGAAATAAAGCGACCTTTAGAGAAACGCCATCTAGGAATAGTTATTCACAGTATAATACAGTAGTAAACCAAAACAGTAGATGTCTCTATCTGCTATTTATCGAATGAAGTTATACAAAGAAAATAAGATACAAACATGAAAAATACAATCAGCTGTTGACTGTCAGAAATGTCAGATGTGTTGAGTTTACCCAAACAAAAATAATCTGTTTGTGATACAGTTCATTTACGTAAATCTAAATGAAAGTGGTGGAAGGAAAAGTGGTTGTGTTAGGTGCTCAAGGTGTGTATCAACTAAAATTATATATTATTATAAACGTTAGAGGTTACTTCTTTGTTTACTGATCCATGTTTAGTTTAAAGAATACAGTTGTTTTGCGTAAACTTATAGCAATCTTAATTTTACAATATGGATATTTATAATTACTTTTAATTTTCAAATCTGTGTTATAATTAGCTTTATTAGATTAGAGTAGACATTGGTTTTGTGTATCTTATAAAATTCAGGGCCGCATTTAAATTATTTGCTGTGTTTCTTTACATTCTATATAAGATCACGATTAAAGCCCTTTGTTTTGCAATATTTCGCCGTACACAAAAAGAACTCTGTTTTTTAGTTATTATTATTTATTTTATAAAAAAATATTAACATAACTGAAGTTAACATAAATTAGTATTTTCATTTATTTTGATAACGATATTTTTCAATTGTTAATATTCATTTTAATTAAACATGTACTCTGATTTGGTTGTCTTGTTGATTAGAGGGACTAATTGATAAAACGTTTTATCAAAATTTGTATATTTATGTATGTATGTAAAAATATCTGTTTATTAATAGGTGTTGGAAAAACAAGCGTCGTCACGCGATACATGAATAAAACATATTCAAATTATGTATCACCTACAATTGGTGCATCATTCTTCACCTGCAAAATAAATATTGAAGATTTGAGGGTTAAATTACAGGTAAGTGTGAAATAGATATTCCTTGAAGGTCTAGCTTATCTTTTCACTTGAAATTTGATATGGACTTTATAAATATGAAAAGTAAATATGAAAATATTTGCTTTTTTATGATACAAATACAAACTGCAGCAATAGATGATTCGTTATAGTTAACAGGGCCGAACTTATGAATGATCGAAAAGGGAATAAATATCTATGTTTGCTCCCACACAACTAATTCCCCCAAAAGCCGGTACTGTTACTTAATCATTATAATGTAGCATTAAAATCATTTTTTTCTGATTAATAGTTCATGTTATGTCATAATTTTTAATCATATCTTATATGATATCTTGTTTTACAATAAGTTTTTTTATTATTAAATTATTATGTGCATTATAAGTTATTTGCAAATAAATAGTTTTATGAGAGTCATATGTGGTATGATCATGTTGAAAGAATGTCATTTGAAATTTACGTGGATGAGATGAATAGTGTGAGAATGCGAAGCCTTCCTTGGAATAAGAGAATAGATAATGATTGTGAATGAATTGCATTAAACATAAAACACCTGCAATGTCTTTCACAGAACTATCTTACACGTATTTTGTTTAGATGGAAAGACTTTATTATTTTACTAATTTATTATATTTTTCTAATCTTTGAAACACTTTTTCACAACCTAATTATTATTATTATTTTTCTGTTAAACAATCGACAGGCGCAAATGCTACGATTTATGTAAAAATAAATAAATAATGTACAAATTTCAATAGCTATTTTCTTGTAAGCTGTACTACTCTTTTTGAAAAAGTTGTGCGAAATATAAATATCTCTAATTTTTATTCTGACAATTTGCAACCATTTTTAAATAATTGCAGAAACTGCTAAAACTAATTTTCGGTTTGAATATTTCTTTCTAAAATAGGAGGTTTTCTTGACAGGCATATACAAATCTTAAGTTTAAAGTTTTATTATTTTTCCTGCAGTCGCTTAGGCTGTAGAACGCTTTCTCTCTCTCTCTCTCTCTCTCTCTCACACACACAAACTTACAAATCATAGACACACTCATATAGACAGACTGGATTCAGGGAAGACCAAAAGTTATATTTCCGTTAAAATCTCGAAATAAATTTCTTTCATGATTACAATACTTATACTTCGCATAAGATAGTAAAAACGGATAATTTTTTATAGAAGAAAATTACTATACTGAAATAAAGATTGCATATATTTCTTACGCCTTCTGTTATTTGTGTTTTTTAGTGTTTGGTTTGGTTCTTCGTGTATTTTGATTATATTCATATGCTTTCCCTTTCAACTTGAAAATGGCAGAAAATCTGATGCAACACATATTTTATAAAAGATAGCAACTCTCAATAGTAATGCAAAGTCAATGATGCTAATTATTTGCTAATTGTAAGTTAAAATGCGATATGTATATGGTGTAAAATCATTTGGGAAATGCTCAAATAAGGACACTCCCAGAATTGATTCGAGTAGATTCTAGACATGTCGAATAATGGGTAGTCTTCGCACAACGAACAATCAAGAATATACGAACAAATCCCCAAACCATTATTTTCAAATAATGTTAAATGTATTGAAATAAAATAAACTCTGATATTATTTAATTTCTTGTAGCAAGAGCATGTTCTAATTGTTGTTTGTTGTTATAGGTATGGGATACAGCAGGTCAAGAACGATTCCGATCAATGGCACCTATGTATTATAGAAATGCAAACGCAGCTATTTTAGTGTATGATATTACACAACCGCACACATTTGCCAGTGTCAAAACATGGGTCACAGAATTAAGAGGGATGATTGATGAACCTATGACCTTATGTGTTGTTGGGAATAAATCGGACTTAAGTAAAACTAGAAAAGTAAGTGCCACAGTAAAATATATTAGGCGTAACTGCTGTTGATTTTCGTATATATGTATCCTTCTGATTTTTAAAGTATACTTATTTAGTATCTCTAAGACAATTTGATTTTTTATACTTTCTATATGGGAAGTTTTTTGAAATAACTTACCACATACCAAGGAAAGGCAAACCCAAAACGCGTTGCGTTTTAATTTCCTTGTCGCTATTATCTATACTTAGCTATTACGTGAGTCACGAAATGAATTTATCTTATAAATAGATTAATTATTGACTATTAAAAATCCTCAAAAATTATTTGTCGTTATCAGCAAATTAACTTGAAATAATAGCAGAAAATTGCACAGTAAAAAACTAAAATAAATTGTACTAGTACCTAAGTAGAATACGAAGCAAATTGCAAATTGTATTACGTATTAGGATAATAGATAATAAAGAAATTATAAGACCCTGTAACGAGGAGTCGTTGTAGAGAAAATATGTCATATAATTTCTTTTTTAACCTATAAAGTTATCACAATTGAGTTTTCTATCTATATCATAAATTTGGATAAATAAATACTAATAAAGCAAAAAGAGAAATAAAAATAGATGTCAAAGCCTTGACAAATTATCTATAAGCGCCTTATACGCTATTACAGTAATTGTTGGACAACATTTAATGAATTTAAATGAAGCAAAATAAGTATGTAAGGATAAAGAGCGAAAGATTGTCAAGCTTTGAAAGAATGGTTTTCTGCCTCTCTATGTGATGAGAATGTTATGATGTAATGTATGATGATTTTGAACAAGTTCTAAAGAAAATATTTAGATATGATGTTTTAGGGTAAAATTTTAACCAATAAATATTTGATTGCTCGTCTACAAAATTCTCTTATTCAGGGTCCTAGTTTTTCTTTTCTGTCGTAATAGCTCTGATATTATTTATCTTTTGATCATATACAACTATATATTTCATCACAAGTTTAAGAAAAGTTTTATTATGTTTTGTAGGTTACTCGAGATGAAGCAATTCAATATGCAAAGTCTATTGGAGCTGGTTACTTTGAATCATCTGCTTTACAAGATACAGTAAGTTTATAGATAAGAATTTGTATGAGTAAATAACGTCTATTATTTGTATTGTGGATATTATTTATTTTGGGGTTTGCATGACATGATAAAACTTAGACTGTGCTACTTATAAATCCACCTTAACTCGCAATTTTCGATTTATATTAATTCAATAAACAATCGGTATTAGTCAAGAAATAGTTAAAATTAATAATTAAGTTGCTTATTACTAGCAAAGTGTTGTTACTGATAAATCATGAATTATATATATAAAATAAACATTTGAATTTTTTGCAGGGGATCGATCAAATATTTCTGAATATTGCTACTGGCCTGATACGGCTATCAGGTGAAGATATCGCAACATCCTTAAAAATCTATGATAGTGATAATCCGCATGCGCTCGCATCCGAACTCAATGCAACGGATGTGGGGAATACGGAAATACCCAGTTGGAGTATTGATAGTATAGCGCATGCGAATTCTGCAAAACCACACATGTGTTGTTGACAGTAACATCAGTTATTTATCTTTTCATAAATCGTTAAAATTACTATTTCTTTCTTATAAATATGAAAACAGATTTTCGTAATTCAATATCTTTGATGAAAGGGCATGAGTCAAGCTTTTACTCTAGTGAAGATTGTATCGCCGAAAAAAAAAAAATGCTTGTATGCTTTTTTTAAACATAGTAATAATTTAATACATACTATTTACGAAGAAGTATAAAATATAAATATATTTACTTCACGCGGAATTGATAGTAAACTGTTTTTGCTAGTAGTATCAATAATTTTCACTTACTAACTTTATTAGTGAAGTATTGAAAATAATCTTGTAAATATGCATTACAATGACGTCACATATATGTAATTATAGCATATATGCCAATGGGGCAATGTCGATTATTTATATAAAATGCTCTTAGATTTTTCTCTACATATAAGTCTGGATTATCAGTGCTTTCTGTGATTTTGATTCTGTTGGATTAGTTATTTTTATTTATATTTCTTTCGTCTAAAATTACTTTTACGATGATACTTATAATAATAATAAGCATTAATTTTTTTGCTATATCCGTTTTAACAGAGGAACAAAATTAATTATATAATGAAACCCTAAATAAATAAACAAGAAAAACGATTTCGATACTCACAATTCCCTTTTTTTAAATATCTTATCGGTGAAACATTAAACATTATCAAATTATACAAATGAAATAGTTTATAATAAATAGAAACTCGCACCTGCTTTTATATGTCGAACAAAAAATCTTAAAATTCAATTTAAATTAAAAATCAATTAAAATTCGATCTTTTTTTATTATAATCGAAAGTACAATTTTGGTACAATGACATTAAATTTTTTTTTTAAATTTCTCACCATTATCTTGTGCTTATTAAAGAATTTAATAATACATACAAAATATTATACATCGAATAAATTACAACCTTAAATATAATGGTAGTCAGGCAAAAATTAATTCTAAGTTAATATGTGGTAGTAAAATGACTTTACTCAAATTTAATTAATATTTTAAAAACGAATAATTTGTGCAATATCCAGAAGTGCTTCTCATGTCCGTTTACTAATTATTATCAAATGTATCCTACATTTACGCATAAACTTTTTAGTGATATTAATACGTCACAAATTATAACCAAAAGCTTTATATACATTAAGAAATATGACCGAAATCTATAGCATAGTAATTTACACATACTGTACTATTCAGAATTAATAAGAACTGACTTGATATTTGGAATATAAATCTGAACTGGATGATTTATTATTTTAAATTTGTATAGTGTAAGGCGAAATCGCTAATAGTGCAAAAATCTTGTATCTATTAAAATCGCTACCTAAATGACATGTTGATTACTAGTGCAACGTTATTTTAATTCGGTTATTCAGTAATTTCGATTTACTCATATGAGGTTTTAGAGATAATTCTAAAGTACGTCATAATACTTAGGTGCTAAATATACTGAATAAGCAATATTTACAACGCTTTTTTTGCGAAATTTGTGTTCATTTGTGTAAGATTGGGCACACTGTAATTTGTTTTATTTATCTAATTGATACATCAACAGCTATTACTTTTTATGTGTTTAAAACCATTTTCCTAATATTAGATGTTTGTTGCTTTTCATTCTATTCTTATTATTACATAAACCATGCACTTATACAACAAAAATTGCACTTATTTTTAGTTATATTCATTAATTTCTAATTTCAGACGTCTAGATTTACAAACATTTAAATCTTTTATATGAATTACAACAAAATTATTTATATCGCAGTATAATTTTACGACACTTGTTTTAAATCAATTATTTAAATTTGTTATTAATTAGTTTTGATTAAAATAAGATTTTCGTAGATAGCATACATTTATTTGCCAAGTTTGCGCTACATCGATCTCAAAATCCTGGTAATGTTCACCACTACTCTAGTGTACTTAAAGTAATAGTCTGCAATTGTAATAATGTATCTTAGATTATTTTAAATTGATATCAATGTATGTACATATACCATAAAAATGGTATTGAACGTGTATATAAATTATATTAGTTTTTATTGATGATGTATTTGATCGATTTGCAAAAGACTTTTAATTTGTAAGTGACGTAATAAGGCAACAATATTTGCGATATTATGACGTAGACTTAATTGCTTTTATGTTAAGTTTGTTATGAATATGTTTTTAACGTATAATTACCAACATCATAGATATTTATTTTTGCTGTTATTTTATATTTAATCTTAAGACGCTATTTTTATATAAATATATTTATATCAATAGTAAAAAATATGTTTTCATTTAATATAACCACATACACATGTCAAAAAGTAATTTAAAAATATTGAATCATTAAATATAATCCATGACAATTAATTTGTTTAGGATTGAAAAGAACGCAATGAATATTTAGAAATGTGAACATATTAGATTATTTTTAGCGCAAATGTTATAAATAATTGTATTTACTTGTAATAATTAGACGAAAAAAATTACTCTCCAATATGTTAACGACCTAAATATTCACTGCGCTCTTGAATCCGCGCTACTATACAAAGGTTAGATATAAATAAGACAAATTAAATAATAAAATCTCATTGAACTTTTTCTATCGCATATCTCGCATTGGCCCAGTTAAAAAGGCCTCGTTTACTTTGAAATTTAGTAGATGTATGTTGACTTTGTATATTAAGAATCTCATAAATTGCCGTTTAGCTGTGAAATGGCCTATTAAAGTCTTTAAGGAGCGTTTTAAAAATAATAAATTTCGTCCAACTTCGCATCTAATTGAAAACACGTTGTTGGTTTGTGTCGCTTTTAATATTTTCAAGCGTTGTTAAATAAAATTTATATATTTTTTTCAGAATTGGTACCGATACATCCTGAAGAGAGATTTTTATGTATTGTTAATATGTTGATATTTTTTAAATATAATGTATCAAGTTCACAGGTGAATTTATATATTATAATTTAATTTTTACTTTCTTATACGCAGTATAAGTAAGTATTGTAATCATGAAAAATTTCGATCTCGAGATTTTAACAGAAATATACGTTTTGACCTTCCCTGAATTGATTCCAACTATTTTTGGAATGACGTCTGTATGTGTGTGTGTGTGTGTGTGTCTCTGTGTGTGTGTGTGTGTGTGTGTGTGTGTGTGTGTGTGTGTGTGTGTGTGTGTGTGTGTATGTGAGCGCTCTACAGCCCAAACGGCTAAAGGGAAAATTATGAAATTTTAAACTTAAGATTTGTATGTGCCTGGCACGAAAACCTCCTATTTTTGAAAACAATATTCCGACCGGAAGTGCATGTTTACTCTAGTCATTTTTTGCAGTTTCTGCAATTACTCAAAAATGGTTACAGTTACAGAAAATTTTCATGAACAAAAATTAAAGGTATTTATATTTAGCACAACTTTTGTTTGAATCTTTTTTCCAAAACAAGTACTGGTTTCAAAATAAATTTCTGCTTATTATTTATATTTTTACATAAATCGTATCATCTGCGCCTGTCAATTGTTTAACAAAATAGACTTAAATAATTTGAAGTTTGACATTTAATATTTATTCTAAGAAATATATTTAGTGTAAAAGCGATCTAAAGGTTAGAACGAATATTATAAATTAGAAAAATAATGTAACTACGATTTGGTTTAACCCACATGCGTATAAGAAAGTTCGGTGCATGACACTGCAGATATTTTCAGTTGTACAATGATTTCTGTAATATCCTACGACTAATGTATATTAAATAAATTATAATAAGCTAACTTGTATGTTAATAAATAAATAATAAAATTTTAAATAAAGGTTGGAATTATTAGTATTAGAATAGCAAGGCTTTTACAAAAAGAATTTTCTTAATTTATAGATTTATTTATTTTAATTTCGTGTTGAAAAGCCCTTTTAATGAAATAATTTTTTCCAAAAGTCGGATGTGTTGACGCCAGAGTGGCGCTAACTGATACCCTCGTAGGACATCGGAATGCCGCAATTTGCATTCCTAGACGTTCGGTTTACATCATTCATTCAATTCTCAACTTCTTGTCAAACATAGTGAATTATTATGTGTAACGCGAAAATTGGCTAGATTTTAATTTGTATCCCTAGATAACTTGATACATACATACATACCTAGACGAGCATAGCATTCGAGTTTTTATCTTAAATCTAAATGTCAGGAAGAGAAATACAATAAATTGAATCAAATGAAAATAGAATCTACAAGTAGTAATTTACAGGAGTATAAATATATAACATGGATCTGTAATCGAATATTAACACATACAAAAAAATTATTATAACTAGGAATTTGTTTGTTTCTCTTTTCGCTAATTAAGTCTTGCGGCAATTGGTTTTTAGTGATTGCAAGAATATTCTAGATACCGTACAAAAAATATTATTGAAGCTTTTAAAAATTAGTTACCATAGGCATACTTTCATTGGTAAAAAGTGTAGATAAAATAATTACAAAATATTTTGAACACATATTAATAAAGCTGTAAATTATTTATATATATTTCTCTTTTTATTGCCTTGTTCACTTTTTGGTTCTAAATTAATTCATGGTGATTAATTAAAATATCGTAAACAAAAAATATTGAAATTTACTGTAAAATTTTTTTAAAATGTTCTAAATTTAATATTGAAGGTCTTTTAGGAAAATATCGAAAATAAAAGGTCTAATGGATTTAAAATATAAGTAGCACGTATTTTCAACTCATAGATTATGTATCGTAAATTTGGTGGCAAACCATTCAATATCCAAAGAAATGAAGGAGCGACAAACTTTAGTCTTACGAGCGACCAAGCAACGATTATCATTCAGGTATATGATTTATATATTTGTGAATTCGGGGCAGTGAAAGACGAACTTTTAGTTAAAGAAGTTTTCCATTCTGACATACTTATAGACACACTGCAAAATGATTTAGCTTTTCAGTACTACGAAATAAAAACTTCTGCAGTGTCATGCACCGAACTTTCTTATACGCATTTGGGTTAAACCATATCGTAGTTTCATTATTTATCTAATTTATAATATTTGTCCTAACCTTTAGATTGTTTTTACCCTAAATATATTTCTTTGAATAAATATTAAATGTCAAACTTCAAATTACGAAAGGCTATTTTGTTAAACAATTGACAGGCGCTGATGATACGATTTATGTAAAAATATATATAATAAGCAGAAATTTATTTTGAAGCCAGTACCCTTTTTGGAAAAAAAAATTCGAACCAAAGTTGTGCTGAATATAAATACCTTTAATTTTTGTTCATACAATTTTTCTGTAACTGTAACCATTTTTTGAGTAATTGCAGAAACTGCAAAAAATGACTAGAGTAAACAGGCAAACACCGCCGCTTGCATGAGCGTTATATTATTAATATGTTGGGTAATATACCAAAAAAAAAAATCGTTTGGTACAAATAACAGTAAGTCTACTATACTGCCATAAGATAAAAGTTCATTTTCACAAAAAAAAAATTGTATATTATCGTTTTTATATTATATTTTTGTTGACAAATATTTAATTAAGTTTGCAAAAAATATGACAAGTTCGTTAGCGAATATTGAATATAGTACATATTATAATGACTATTAATCTGAAGTGAGTTACTAAAGAATAATATTGAGCGATAGATCCCAATTATCGGTAAAGTTATGGTTTCCGTTTAGTGGTGGTAGGACGCATTATTCTGGGGTGATAGGTTAATAAGTGGCGCCTAGTCTAACACTCCTAGCATCTGCTACCGGTATCGCATCAGTAAGATGGCCTACCCACTGTTAAATCATCCGTAACCGTGTTTCCCTTCCTTTGGAAACCGCAAAACTAGTGTTCGGCTCTTCGGTAGAAGCTGTAGTGTTATATTACGTAAAAGAAACAAGATTTCTCTTTGATTTTTTTAAAGAAATCCATAAATATCCCGATTTATTTTTATAAAACGGTACTAAAATAATTATTAGGCATTCCATCTTCTATATAGGCTCCTAGGAATAATAGATTGTTCATAACTAGTGACTATAATTTAGTTTTTACATTTTTCACTAATAAAATCTGTCGTAGCAACTATAGAAATGAGATTAGTATTATATAACAATATTATGCGACTATATACATTTCTTTTAAATATGTGGTTGTTTCTAAATTATAACGATTTTTTGCAATATTTTAAAAAACAATAAAATATTAAACTATATTTCGTATAATATCATTGCACCATTTGATTTATTATTATATTTTGTCGAAATAAACATGTTTTGCGAGTTGAAACACAATATTCAATTATTTTCCTTATTTCATTGTGAGACATAAAATGGCGCTGATACTGTTGCGAATTTCTATCTTACAAATTCAATATTTAATAAAGACATCATATTAGGTATGCTGCTTTATTGAAGCTATACACTTAAAAAGAAACAAAATTCAAAATAAATGGTAAGTACTTCGTTATCAAGTATTTCATTATTGGCATTTAATTATTGTTTGAAAAGTTATTGAGTTTGAAATAAATAATTTTTTTGAAACAATAACATGACGCTTTTTGAGAAATTACGAAAGCGTAATTTTTGTGTAATAAATAAATAAAATAATGATAATGGATGATACTGTCGTCACGCGTTGAAACATTTTTAATAAAATAAAGATTAAGATATCAGCTATTATTGCAAAATGCAGTTCTATATCGGATTTTATTGCTTGTAGATCTCTATATATTTCTTATTATATTCTTTCTACCCTATTCATAGTCAAGTGATTAATTTTAGACCAATATTACACTTGATAAAAAAAGATAATCTTATGTAGTTGTACAAGAATTAAATGAGGATGGAAATTTAGTATTACTTTAGTATAGGTTTATTTTGTCTATGAATACTCGCATATATCTTTCCACGCTCTTCTATTTCTTTCACGCAATTCATTTTCAATCATATTTATCAACTTATCCCGAGAACAATCCCGCATTCTCACAGCATTCATTTCACTCTCGTTAATCTTTCATTCAACTTGACCATACTCTCATCTCATTTTACTCTCATTTATTCTACGCACATTATTTTTTACAAATCGCACTGCACACCCACGTATTTCGTTTTCTGTCTCTCTTAGCTACACCACAAACAGTTTTAAAATTTAAATTTCCACGTTTATTAATAAGATTATATATTCATCGCTATGTGTGAATATATTTAACTTGTTACAAAAGACATCAAGCTTGTTATAACTGACAATAATTTGGTGTTGTTTGTAACAAAGTTCGAGATTTCATTAGAATTAAATATTGCCGAAAACGAAAAAAGGAGTTATTGAAAAGAAGAAAAAACTTATTTTAATTATACTGTTACACTTGTTAAATAGTCAATAGTATTCTTAGAAATAATAGTATTACAATTTTGTGTGTTCAATAAATTTATAAGGCTCATATTTATAGATCATCCACAGACATTGATATTAGGATAATTCCTCAAAATTGCACTATAAATAAATGTTTCATAGATATTCGTGATAATTTATCAAACCTAAAGTGTAACTTACATCTTAAATTCATATCAAATTACAAGCGTAACATTAAAAACTAGATTTAAATAGCTTTATCGTTTATAAATAATGAAATCATAAAAAACTAAACAAAAACTATTAATTACCATTAACAACACATCTTCAGAGAATAAATATCTCAATTATGTCCCTACCATCACACAACAACCGGCTTAGACAACGCCCCAACTTGGTTCTGATTGGTTGAAAATTAGCATATGTATTCGAACCAGTGTCGGATCTTAAAGCCGACATTGAGCCTATACAACTAAGAACTATCATCCTTAGCTGTTGAAATTTGTCGCTATTACCCTTACGACACACAAAGCCCGCCTATGTTTGTTTTTAGATCACATTTGAGTGCTAAATACACCATTTAGTGTCGATTAGTGGCTTAGTAAACAACAGAATCACGTTTGATATTAGCGATTGTTTATTTTACGAATGTTCAATTATAAATGCTAATCACTTTAACACTAAATTCAAAGTTATTTCACAACGTACTTGCTAATTATAATTAAATGTTGCTTATTAAATTTAGTTATTAAAATACATTTTAAGCTACAAAATAGAGATTTTGAAATGTATTGAAAAACAGACTCTAAATACACATTTACTTTATATATTATTATAAACAATATATTACCAATCATCCAAAATATATCGTACTAATCGATAATATATTATAGACAAGTATAAAAAAATTGTTAGTCATAAAAAATAAAATTTAACGAATAATAAATGTATTGGTGATACGGTAAATAAGTTATAAAAGTTAAATATGAATTCTTCTATAGTGGACGAAGAACCTAATGTGCAACATAAACAAATAAATGATACTAATCAACTATTAACAACAAATGACGCTGTAGAAAAGTGTAAAACTAAACACCAATCGAAAAACTTTATGATTGATAACTTACTCTCGGCGAGTTCATCGAAATGTTCTTCTTCTAAGAATAACTATCAATCAACAGAAGCACGTTCATTTCCATGGCAATGGTCAGGAAATGCGACCGAAATAAATAGTGATTATTTAAGTACAGATAAAAATAATCATTATCCGAACAATTTTGGTGTTAGTTCGACGGCAACTGCAAAAGCAGATTCGAGTTCATCGGCGACGGATACCCACGAAATTGGTGCAAGTAATGAATTTGACGGGATCAATTGTGATTTAGTGCGACGAGATAAACCTGAAGTTGGCTCAACATCATCGGAAGATTGTTTTGGAAAATTTGAAGGTAAGCATATTTAAAATTATAATTTAAAGCAAAATGTTCAACAATGCAATAAGGATAACATAACAGACATATATTCAATATAAAGCTTCTTTATTTACTACAATAATTATTAAACGCCATTCAGCTATTTTTTGCTATACCGATTAATAATTAATCGGTATAGCAAAAAATAGCTGAATGGCGTTTAATAATTCTTTTAAAAAATGGCTTTGATAGAAAGAATTATTTGAATAAAATAAATATCCATTTTCTACAATAAAATTATGGTGGAATTTCAGATGTACGATTTCGCGCGTATTTATAGAGAAAACAAACTAAAGTAATACCAAATTTCGGCGCATACTCAAATTGCCCGGCGGTTGGGTTTGTACCTTTTTTGACCTTTCATTTTGCCCGAACCATCGGTAATAAAAAAAGGTTCACTAACCCTCTTAAATTGCCTAGTTTTACGAGAAGTACGTATTAAACAGGAACATTAGAAATTGATACATTTCTGCGAAATTATTATTACAGATAACAATGTATCAATAGGGAAAATACAGTTTAGTTTAAAGTTAATTATCATGGTCCAATAATAATAAATAAAATAATTTTATATTTATACATTTAAATAAAATATCTAAGAATTTTTTATTCTTCTTATTTTTTGCCTTTGTGAATCTACCTTCTAAAATGCGGATTTCTTAAAATTTAAATTCGGGCAGGATGACTATACGATTTGACAGTCAAATGATTTGTGACACCAACCGCCGGGCAGTTAGAGTATGCGCCCAAATTTCCATCCTCTTTTCATTCATGTATATATGTAGGTACAACTACATAAGATTATCTTTTTTTATCAAGTTTAGTCTCGGTCTAAAAGTAAATGCTTGACTATGAATACACCGGTTAATTATATGCATGTTATATATCTATGCGAATCATAAACGCTCCTATCTTCTTTGTACGTTTTAGAAGCAGTCGTTATGTATTTTGTTTTTGACAGTATTGTTGCTATTTTAAAAGGTATATTTGGCAATTGTTTGCATTTTACGTGCTAGTATAAAGGCACCCGATACAACATAATCGCTATCTCTAAAAATGAAGGTGTTAGTATTAAGTTCCCTTCCTTTTAGTTAAAGCGCTTTATCTCGGATATAAGAAAAGCGAGTGATGTAATTATAATTAACGTCTCAAACGAATGGTTATATTTATTTCGTATGACATGAAGTCTATTTTCACGAAACTAAAATATATTAGTATTAAATATATCTTATAGTTTCATGCGAGATATTTTCAAAAGCTCTTCTACATTAGAAGTGTTATATTTACATGGAAATATTTGATAATCTATATTCATATGATTGATGTATTTACATTTTATTTGTTTGGAAACATAACATTATTCTCTTAAACAGGCTGTGTTGGCGAACATGAATCCGCAAACAAACAATTTTCAAGAGTGGCTTGTTTTCTGTTTTACGAGCAATACATTTTCTTCAGATAAGCATAACAATTAGCTTACGAAAAATACACATTTATTGTTTAATTTTATTCATTTCTAAGAAGAAATGGTTTCTCTCTAAGTCCTCAGGCTGCGTATTTTCTTCAAAAGGAAGTCCGTATTATTTAAAAAGTGTCCGATCTTTCTTAAATTGATTGTAAGATGTTGTTTAAGCTCTTAATGTGCGATGTACATACAATAAACTTTTAAGATAATCTCAATCAGAAAAACCTGAAGGTTTCAAGTTAGGATATCAGGAAGTTATGTAATGGAATCGTTATCTTCTACCCATCTTTCAGAAAGTGCTCTATAATTGACGAGGAGTATGATGGAGATCATTCATTACTCAAATGATCAGGTTTTAGTTTAGTCATCTTCTAGGAACATCAGTAAAAAATAACAATATATGAGGTTAGTTTAAATTAGTAAAAATAGTTTCCCGTGACGAGCCAGATATTTCATTCCAAAATTGAAATTTCAACTTTAGTGAATCCGGTCTTATTAGTGAAAATAATCAACAAACTCAGAGACGGTATTCAAAGATACATTTAATACTAATTGAAAAAAATTTCAGTTTTCGACTTATTTTTTGCTGTACATATCCTAAATTATGCTATCCTGTAATAAAGTTTTAATTAGCAAAAATTTTTTTTGAAAATTTGAATGATTTAAGATGAATTTGGAAAAGTAAATATACGTTATGGTATAAATATGGGATCAAATACTGTTCAATTTGCAATTATAGAAATTACAAATATGATTTGTAATTAAAAACAAATATCTAAATATTCTGAATTATAAAGATATATTTTAATTTCCTGTTGCTGAAATTATGATTAAAATAATTCAGTTTTTACAAGTAATAAGTTTAGTAACCATAACGGCTTGAAATATTACAAACAAATGCAAATATCATAACCCACATTGACATATGTGCATAATATCAATTTATAATGTATAAACAAGAACAGCAAATGCGTGAGTGTAGTATTTTTTGGCAAGCGTGCGTTTGTAATTAACGTGTTGAGGACAATTACCGTAATACGTGTGCACTTAAATCACAATAAACTGTTGAGGAGCAGAGATCAAAGAGAACAGAAATGCGTTTGATATCGTCCAGAACACTAAATAAATCGGGATCAAGTAAGCGAGCAATTTAACACCGGGCTTAAACGTGTGTGTTTAAAATAAACATATACTATACATATACATACATTCGCAGATTAAAGTTTGTAAATCACACGCACACACATGTATAATAATATATACCTATGTGTTGGAAATTTCTGTTCATGTGACACATCTGTTTAGCATCTAGATTTAATAAAAATACTTTTATTACAACAAGAATAGAAATTATATAAATAGCAATAGTTTTATTAAAAATACATTACAATATGTTATTTGCTCATTTAATTAAACGAAATCCAATAAGTATAATATTTTCTTTAGAGTAGCGTATTGACATTCGAAAATATCTCAATTTGCTACAAACAACAAACCGCGTATTATTATATTCCTAATTAGACATCTTGCACTAGATTATCGTATACGTAGTAGGTATAGTAATTTAAATAAGAAGGATAATTAATAATATAAACATAAATAAATATAATACATTTTCTGAACAAACTCTTCGAATAATAGTTTTCCGTAATATTAATATATTTCATTTTGAATGTAACATTTTCACTGTAAGTGCAACCGTTTCGGAGATATTGGAAAAAACGTAAAAACTAACAGAGTAAACATGCATTTTCGGTTTGAAGATGCTTTTTAAAAATAGGTTTTTTTTTGTGAATTATATACTAATCACAAGTTTGATGTTTCGCAATTTTACCTTTCTCAGCTTATATAGAGCCCACGGATACAAAAGGGACATACACACACGCAGATATCTTTTCAAAAAATCTATCAAAAGGTGTATTTCTGTTAAAATCACGAGATCGATTTTTACTTTCTTATACGCAGTTTAAGTAAGTATTGTAATCATGAAAAATTTCGATCTCGAGATTTTAACGGAAATATACGTTTTGACCTTCCCTGAATCGATTCCAACTATTTTTGGAATGACGTCCGTCTGTGTGTGTGTGTGTGTGTGTGTGTGTGTGTGTGTATGTGTGTGTGTGTGTGTGTGTGTGTGAGCGCTCTACAGCCCAAACGGCTTAAGGGAAAATTATGAGATTTTAAACTTAAGATTTATATGTGCCTGGCAAGAAAACCTCTTATTTTTGAAAACAATATTTCTACCAGAAGTGCATGTTTACTCTAGTCATTTTTTGCAGTTTCCGAAATTACTCAAAAATAGTTGCAGTAACAGAAAAATTGTTACAATACAAATTATAGATATCAGCATTTTGTACAACTTTTATTTGAAACTTTTTTCCCCAAACGGTACCGAAAACAAGAAAATGGCTCTTGAAATTTCTTCATATTATATATATTATTACATAAATCGTATCATCTGCGCCTGTCAATTGTTCATCAAAAAAAAAACAAAACCAACTTAAATAATTTGAAGTTTGACATTTAATATTTACTCTAAGAAATATATTTAGTGTAAAAGCGATCTAAAGGTAAGAACAAATATTATAAGTTAGTAAAATAAAGAAACTACGATATGGTTTAACCCATATGCGTATAAGAAAGTTCGGTGCATGACACTGCAGATGTTTTACTTACGTATTATTTCGCATAAGGAAATAAAACTAGGAATAATAATACAGCGAAATAAATGAATACAATTTTGTTTTTCGAGTGGGAGCAACTAACATTCGTCCATTCTGAAAAATATATCAAAAATTCAAAAATAAGCTCCTGTGGTTTTACAGAAACAAACAACCAATTATCTGTATTCATGGTGTCATATGCAATTAATCATATATGTTTTGAGACTGGTAGCAACAGTGTTGGCCTGAGTGCGTGGTTAAGGTTCCGTTGTTTTGACTTGGGGTGTCATGTTAGACCAATTAGGAGCCACAGCAATCAGTCTTGTAATTATAAACCACTATATATACTATACACGCATACATGTGCCTACGAGTGTCAAGAAGTTAGGGACGCTGATTTGGGCGGCGCGACGCGGTGAAATATAGCATCCGGTAGTATGCGCGATGCTCTATATCAGGAATGTATTAAGAAGAAGTTTATCGTATATAAACTTTTTAACACTTTGTCATATTATCATTCTTTACGACAGAGCGTTTTATGTTATATTTGGTTCTTCAACAACTGCCACCAACTTACATATATACATACCATCATGGCTTCGATATTTATTCGGTTAAATTTTGAAATTGATGTAAAAAATTTAATAAAAATTCAGTTTAGGAATATATTTGCATTTCATAATAAATACTTACCATATCATGTATATATTTCTTTAAATAAGTATATAAGGACAGTAACTGTGAAGTAAGCGTCTAGATCATCATTTCTAAAGTCTACAATATATAGGATTTACAAAAAGTAAAGGGAAGGTCGAATATCTCGATAATTACACATCAAAATGTACTTTCTTATACGCATTTTGATTAGATCACATCATATTTTTATTATTTTATAAATTTATAATATTTTACTAACCCTTGGAACACTTTTTCCCTAAATATATTTCTTAAAATAAATATTAAATGTCAAACTCCAAATTATTTCAGTTATTTAAGTTTAAAGTTTCATCATTTTACTATAAACCGTTTAGGCTGTAGAGTGTTCACACACAATACACATACAGACACACATATACACGCACACACACAGACAGACGTCATTCCAAAGATAGTCGGAATCATTTCAGGGAAGGTCAAAATGTATATTTCCGTTAAATTCTCGAGATCGAAATTTTTCATGATTACAATACTTACTTATACAGCGTACAAGAAAAAAAAAGAAAGAAAAACAAGTTATGTAATGATACTACACTTAATACCCTACCCCCTGGAGGTGGGGCGAAGGACAACTTCGAAATCTAAAATGGGAACCTCCATTTCTTATTGCAGAATCAGATTCTCCATAAAAAATAATGATTTGAGTAAAACTTACTAATTTTTTTAAGGTGATTCTGATTCTGCAAAAAAATGTGGGTTCCCATTTAAGATTTCAAAGTTGCACCCTATCCCAGAGGGTGGGGTATCGAATTTGGTATTCGTGTTTGTGTCAACGCACCAGCTTAAATGAGTGATGGTAAAATTACGAGACTCAGGTATTATTTGTCATTTACTACAGTATCAATTATTTTAGTTAAAAGCCTGACGTTTTCATAACTTTAAGAATAGTTTCTTCTTCCATTTTACTTACGTTACTGTTTTTGCTTGGTATTTAAAAACGATTGTATGTATTGATTTCTTGGTGATCGTTGCTATGGTATTTCTTTTCTTCTTCAGTATTACTTCTTTTCCTTTTTCTTCTTTGTTATTTCTTGCAATTGTATTAGGCCCACTAGTAACCACATCGGCCATTAGGTTTTTTTGTTTACTATTTCGTCGTTTTGATACTTAACTTATCCGTTGTTAAACCTAAAAAGATTGTGTGGTGACAATAATTTGTTTAAATAAGTTATCACTTACGTTGAATTTACAAGACACGCTCGATACATCCAATCACCTCTAGTAGTTACCCAGAATGCTAAAAAATATAATATAACATAAATATATAAACATAATAATTAAAAATTCCGATAATAATTGTCAAATAAAAATAAAATGAACTAATTAAACATAAATAGTATCAGAATAATTAAAGTATAAACATTGATAAGGAAATTATAAGTCGTATCTCAAATCACTGGGATTTACTTATACCAGCCGGAATCAAGGTTAATGTTGGAGTTTAATATATTATTCGAAGAACTTATTCGCTAAAAAAAAAAACGGAGATGTATATAAAGCCATCGACAATAATAACAAATCATCAGTAAACTTTCTATCGAATTCTCAACTAGTTGAACAACCAATCTAAAACATCATGTACAAAATTAGTTTCATCGTCCTTTTGGTGGCCGTCGCATGCTCTGCAATTCCACTCGAAAACCAAGGTAATAATATTTATTTTATATAAGCTAAATTTTGCTATACTATATTTTCACTGGAAATATTTTATAAATATTAAGTATATTGATTATTAAAATTACATTAACTAACAACATTCTATTTGTTTTTAGTGGAGGATGAGTACGAAGTGGCAGAATCTCATGGCGATCGTCATGCTCGTGCTACTTGCGATTTATTAAGCTTTAGCGCTGGAGGAGTATCTGCAGGACATTCTGCTTGTGCTGCCCATTGTCTTGTTTTAGGCAATGGATACAGAGGAGGACGCTGCATCGATGGAGTTTGTAACTGCCGCAAATAGATGTTTAGTTATTAAACAATATTTATTAAATTTATATTATTTATATATTATCTCGATTTACTGTATATGTATAACCAATAAAATAATATTACAATTCTATATTTGCTTATATTTACTATTTCCTAACAGTTGTATTTCAAAGAAAAGAATACACTTTTTTGTTTTTAGTTAAACTAGCATTTAAATATCAATATGACACATTGAAAGGGTTTAAGATCGTAAATAACTTTTCTACGATTCACATGCGAACAGGTAACAAAAACCCCAATAAACTGAATTTCAAAATATTTTCAAATATTTTAAAAATAAACTATTTAATAAAACCATTAACTACAGTGAATAATAGTTACGTAAAACTAACAATAAACTAATAAATGTAAAAAAAAAATGTTGTACCAGATTTTTAGGACAATTTAACTTTTGTTAGTTTAAAAGAACCATTTCTGTTAAGCCTAAGATGAGATAAAATATGGCACACAAAAAGGTCCTTAAGTAACCATAAGGCCGCTTAAAGTAAATAAACAAAGAAATGAATAATTATTTGATTTAAATACAACTAAAAACACATGGTTTGTGTTTAAACATAAAAAACAGCTATATTACCTTCTTTGTTGAGATATTAATTACTGCTGTTTTGCGAATTAATTTTGTATTATATAAAGTTTTCCTTGTCATTTGCCCAACAGTTAACCAATGAATCATGAATACTTAAATAGAAAGCAGTTTTAGTGAGTAAATTGATAATGAGAGCACTGTTCAGTTCATTTAAATTAAATTTCAAAGTTTGTATACTTTCTAAATAAGTATGGTAGGTAATAAAATAACAATACTATTAAGTTTTACAAAAAAAAACGAAGGAAATATCTAAAACTGAAAAAAATGTTGCGAATATAACATATTTTTTGTAAAATAACTTTAAAAATAACCGTAACCTTAAGGTCGTACCTAAATACTGAGTAATCAGTAACATCGTGTATGCCGATTTAGGTAAACGATGATGACATTAAGATCTGGAATTAACAATGAAGCAGATTGCAATGCCTGCAGAGCCTTGAACGCAACTCTAGTACTCTTATCCAAAGATAATGTCAATTTCCTCTAAAATCATAATAAATATTCTCAATGCATCAAATGTACTCTTTTAATTTATAAGGCTACCAAGAAGATTGTGCTTCCACTAGTTGCATAATAATAAGTAAAGGCAAAAATGTTTTTAAATATAATGTGGATTTCCAGCGACACCTTCCCAATTATATAAATTATTTTTCTAAATGCCAAATACCTTGGCTTTATTTCTACAGCTGGCCCATCCCTGTACTCATGGTAAAAACTTACTAATATTCATTGTCATTATCGTTCTTCAATCTAATGTACGATATTATTTTATTCATGACAAAACACTTAAACATATTTAGAATTATTATAAAAGACTCTTTACGGAAATTTTCGATGTTATATAATAATGAGCGTTTGTAAGCTTCATGACATAGTTAATGTATTCTTAAACACTAAACCATATTAAATAATTGAATTTGATATCAATTCCTAATTCCGTCAGACAAATGAAAATAATCTCATAAAAATTCCCATTTCTGTATCCACATGTTCAATTTGTAATTGTACAAATAATTCTATTAGAATATCAATAAAAATATAAATTTTTTGATATATGATTGGTAGAAATTATTTGACTATGTAATCGTCAGTAATCTGTCAGAAATAATTTTTTATCGCCATAAGTACCAATTTTAGCAAATTAATTATCAGTAATCACAAAAAATACTTATCTACAACAATTGTATAAAAATTTTCTAATGTATAACTAAATAAATGAAGTATCGTATTAATAAATATAAACATCCGCAGTGTCTTGCACTGAAACTTCTTATACGTAGTAGATATATATTGTTTAGATAGAAAAAATTTTAAGAACTTATTTAAGGATATAATATAACTATTATCCATAATATAGAAGAAATATTAATTTATATACACTTCTAAGTTTTCAAAGAACCTTACAAATTCACTGGCACAATATTTAATATACTTATCGCTAACCTATGTAACACTTCTTTTTCAATCTATTTTGTGTAGTCGATGTCTATTTTTGTGCACCTGTTTCTGGAGAAATATCAAAAGCGACAAAAAAATTATCAAATGTAATTATTTTTCCATACTTTGGTAACAATGATTGAATGTTTATACATTTTTACATTTAGTATGCCGTTATACTTCTTCCGCACAACATTTAACATAATTGATATCAGTAAATTAAAGTATAAACATTGATAAGAAAATTATAAATGTAATTCACATATCTCACGTCTCAATTGTATACATAAGTCGTATGTCAAATTATTGGGATTTATTAATACCAGTCGGAATTACGTTGGAGTTGTATTTATTATTCGAAGAACTTATTCACTAAAGAAAACCCAGGGATGTATAAAAGCCGTCAACGATATCTTCAAATCATCAGTCAACTTACTACCGAGTTCACAACTAGTTCAACAACCAATCTAGAACATTATGTATAAAATTAGTTTCATCGTTCTTTTGGTGGCCGTTGCTTGCTCAGCAATTCCACTTGAAAACCAAGGTAATAATATTTGTTTTACATAAGCTAAATTTTGCTGTTCAATATTTTCACTGGCAATATTTTATAAATATTAAGTATATTGATTATTAAAATTATATTAACTAACAATATTGTATTTGTTTTTAGTGGAGGACGAGTACGATGTGGCAGAATCTCATGGTGATCGTCATGCTCGTGCTACTTGCGATTTAAGCTTTAGTGCTGGAGGAGTATCTGCAGGACATTCAGCTTGCGCTGCCCATTGTCTTGTTTTAGGCAAAGGATACAGAGGAGGACGCTGCATCGATGGAGTTTGTAACTGCCGCAAATAGTTGATTCATTTTTAAACATTATTTATTATATTTGTATTATTTATATATTACCTCGAGTTACTGTATTTGTATAATCAATAAATTAATATTAGAATTGTATATTTGTTGATATTTACTACTTCCTAAGAATCGTAAACAATTTTAAAAGTGCTTTTACCTAAACTAGTATTTGAATATCAAAATGAATGAAGTAACTTTGAAAGGGGTAACCAATTTTACCTCTTGTTAAGATCGTAAATAATTTTTCTTCCACTCACATTCTGTATCATCGAAAACAGATAAGAAATCCACAATAAACTGAATTTTGATACACTAATAAATATATTTAATAAAACTAATAACAGTTACGTGAAACTAACAATAAACAAAATTATGTAAACATATAAAAACGACATTAAAATAAAAGACAACATGGCGATAAATAAAAAAAATCATTTTTATGTTATACTTAAATCTGGCAAGACAATAAATATCTGCGTTTCGTTTTCCATGGTTATATGAACACGGAATGGTTTCACAATACAAAATGTCCTGTTTGAACCAGGCTTTGATCAAAATTTAAGATTTAGGAATAGGAAAGAACCGTTTCTATTAATCCTAAGATGAAGTAAAACATGGCACACAAAAAGGTCTTTAACTAACCATGAGGTATAATCGTTTTAAACCATTTCAAGTAAATAATCGAAGAAATTAATAAATATTTGATTTAATACAGCTTAAAAAAGCATGGTTTTCTATCCTTAAAAATAATAATTCCGCTATGTTCCATTCTTTGATTTTTTTTTAATTAACTGCTGCTTTGCGAATTAATATTGTATTATATAAAGTTATGTTTGCTATTTGCTCTACAGGTAACCAGAGAATCAAGAATACTTAAATAGTGCCGTTAAAATTGCAGTGATAAAAATGCTACGAAAATATATTTCCTTTGTAAAATTCCTTGATGAATAAGCAATTTTCTAAAATATAGCAAGCAACATTAAAATAACGATATTTACTTTTTACTTTCTTATATGAAGTAATAATTATCTATTATAATCTTGAAAAAAATCGATCTCAAGATTTGAACGGAAATATACCTTTTGACCTTCCCTGTAAATAATATTTAAATTTGAAGTGTATGTTCACTCATTTTTTGTAGTTTCTGCAATAACATAAAAACGGTTAAACTTACAGCAAGATAAGTTAGAATAAAATTTAGAAATATTATTATTACGTACAACTTTTATTTCCAATTTTTATTTTCTTATACGCAGTTTAAGAATTAAAATCACGAAAAATTACGATCTCGAGTTTTTAACGGAAATATAAAAAAGTAAAGCACCTAGGTAGCGACATTAACTTTTTAATTACCAATAAAACAATATTTATTTATTACATACACAATTAATAATTGGAAGTAACAATGAAGCAATGATTGCAATGCTACTTCATTGATAGAGGGTAAAGTCCAAAGCTCTCATATCCGAAGGCAACGATTATTGCCGCTGAAATCATAATAAATATTTTCAAAGACCCACAGATACACAGACACACACTCACAGACACACGAGCACTTACACACACTCACACACACACACACACACAAACACACGCGCGCGCGCGCGCGCGCGCGCACACATAATAAAGTAATAAAAATATATTGATTTATGTTTGGTAGGGGTTAATCGCCTATGTAATCGTCACTTTGTAATAAACTAATCTATTAGAAATAATTTTTAATCGCCATAAGTACAATTTCAGTAAATTAATATATTAATCAATAATCCCAAAAGATCTTATACAAATATAAAGTGTGTTCAGTTGCAATATGTTGCTACAACAAATATATAAAAATATCCTAATGTGTATAACTAAATTTTTCGGATTTAGTTTTATTTTGCTAAAAACCGAACCGTTAACATATATTGATCTATGTGTTGATATCATTCTCATTATTTGTTATTTAGTTTTGACCATTAATTGTATGCCGGATGTAGAATATCTCAATGTTAATGTATTATTTATATTTTTTGATAATTTTACATTGGTATTAAATTTTTTATACATATCTGTTAATCGAATTTTCGTTATTTTAAATAACAGAAAAATGATATTGTTAAACAACAAAATATCAGCCCTGAATTTAAATATAAAATATGATCGATCCGTTTTTGAGGTCCTAATAATTTTATTTATATCATTAATAATATTTTCAATAAGTTTTGTATTTGTTCAGTATGGAATAGGCAGCGTAAGTCTCCTATATTTTTTCACGTTCGCTTTCCCAGTTGTATTTGTAGTCACAATGAACGCGTATTTCATTTTCGCTAATTTTAACATATTACAAACATTAATAACGAAAATAAACACTAATATTGACCATTTCGAACGAAATTTTAGTATTACTAATAAACTGAATGAATTTGAAATTAATCAATTGAAAAATTTGTGTTTAAAATGCTTTGAAATCGGAATAGAAATGAGTAATATGTATGGGGCCCAAATTTTAATTTTAATATTCTTATATTTTTTTAATATATCCTTTTGTATGCAAGATATGACGAAGAATTTGAAAAAATTGTATTTCCGCGAAAATATATCAAAATATTTGATTATTGAATCTTTTATATTTTTACTTCAATCTGGTCTACAATTATTTACGTTAACTTATAGGTTACATAAAATACAAAATGAGGTAAGTTCTTTTAAAATAAATATTTGTATATCCTTGAAAATTTCAAAATCCCTAATATGTATAAGATATAATGTGAGACCCACCAGATGCTTCAAAATAGTTTGGCAATTGCACTTACAGTACGAGAATGATTCCTACTTATTCAAAAACAATTATCTATAAATATTTATTTCAAATGTTTATGTGGTATAAACATATTTTTATGAACTTATTTTGAATACTCTCCACACAGGCAAATAACATCCCGTTACGTTTTCATGAAATATGGAATCAACATTTTATGAAGAAAGAAGTGGCGACAAATTTTATAAACGTAAGATTAATTTGCCATGATCCGAAGTAACGTTAATTAGGCCGACGGCCGTTCTGCTGTTATTATCTTGGTTCCAAATGAAACATAAACAACAAGCGTACTTATCTATTACTATGTTATTTTTAAAAAGGAAATAACAAAAATTTAGTGCTAGTATATAGACAATCTTAAATTCACCAATTTTACATTGCAGTTAAAACTCATATCGATTCAAGGGAAACATTTTATATTTAAATTATCAGCTTGTGGATTATTTATTGTAAATAATACTATTATTTGCACGGTAAGTAATATTCGGGTTTGTAAATCAAATGTTCTATAAGTCAAAACCCAATAAACATAATGTCACATATGTGTCGACTGTTCCGCTCATGTAACTTCATTTTGCAAATCTCTAAATTATTTTTCTAGATTGTGGGATCCGCAACAACATATGCTATAATATTAACCCAGTTTGCTAATGAAAAATAATCTACATAGTTAATATTGTAAAATATATATACTGCTTACAATTCCTTTTAAATTGCTTATGCGGAAGTATAGTAAACATGAAAACTTAAGATTTCAGTGGAAATACATAAGTATGTACATACATTTGATATTTATTGTCATGCTTTGTTGCAAACAAAAACGAATTATAAAAATCATGAATGTATAAAATGATTTATAATATTAATAATATTGTAGTGGTACCCCCGCACTAAAGGTGGCTACTATAATTCCATCCCCGGAAGATGTCATACGCTATGCCACGACTACCTAAATCCATACATGTTCGATAGTTTCCGTTTTATCTCGATAAAAAAATCTTATCCTATATTGAATAGTTCGTGTATTGATGCTGATTGTTTCATTTGTATACAATTGCGTACATATTTAGTGTTTCTTTCAAATTAATATAAGATATCTGGACATAAGTGTTTATTTTAATTGTAAAAAATCGTGAATGGAACATCCCAAATGATCCTCTTTTAAATTTTCGATTCCAAAATAAAATAAAGTGCGAATTATGGGTAGCAAAAAGTGATCATAAGTTTTCCATACTAATATTTATGCGATACTATGCCGTTAGATAATTTATAAAGAATTACATGTTTAAAAAAATTTAATATATAAGAAATATATTAAATCTGTGGCTGACCTTTCTTACGCGCATTTTGGTTAGATCGTTAGACTTTATAAAATTTTGATATTAAAAAAATTTTTTAAATTCTAATCGATCCAATTAAAATGCGTATAAGAAAGTTCAGTGACAGATACGTCAGCTTTTTTACATTTATTAAGAAGTTATAGGGTTTATACTGTCTTCAGCACAACATTAAACATTAACATTATCAGAATAATTAAACTATAAACATTGATAAGAAATTTATAAATGTAATTCACATATTTTGCGCCTAAAATGTAAACAAAAATCTGTGTGTCAAATCACTGGGATTTACTAATGCCAGTCGGAATCAAGGTCAACGTTGGAGTTGTATTTATTATTCGAAGAACTTATTCGCTAAAGGAAAACCTGAGATGTATATAAAGCCATCAACGATATTTACAAATCATCAGTCAACTTACTACCGAGTTCTCAACTAGTTCATCAACCAATCTAAAGCATCATGTTCAAAATTAGTTTCATCGTTCTTTTGGTGGCCGTCGCTTGCTCAGCAATTCCACTCGAAAACCAAGGTAATAATATTTATTTTATATAAGCTAAATTTTGCTGTACTATATTTTCACTGGCAATATTTTATAAATATTAAGTATATTGATTATTAAAATTATATTAACTAACAATATTGTATTTGTTTTTAGTGGAGGACGAGTACGATGTGGCAGAATCTCATGGTGATCGTCATGCTCGTGCTACTTGCGATTTGTTAAGCTTCACTGCTAGAGGAATATCTGCAGGACATTCGGCTTGTGCTGCCCATTGTCTTGTTTTAGGCAAAGGATACAGAGGAGGACGCTGCATCGATGGAGTTTGTAACTGCCGCAAATAGATGATTGATTTCTTAACAATATTTATTATATTTATATTATTTATATATTACCTCGAATTACTGTATTTGTATAATCAATAAAATAATATTAGAATTTTATATTTGTTGATATTTACTACTTCCTAACAGGTGTACTCCAAAGAAACGTAAACAATTTTAAAAGTTCTTTTACTTAAAAGGAGCAACACCGATTCTATCGCATGCCTAAGATCGTAAATCATTCTGTCTCATCGAAAACAGGTAAGAAATTAACAATAAACTTAATTTTGAAAGCTTGAAATTATCAATTATCCATGGTTATATGAAGGACGATACAATACAATATGTCCTGCTTGAACCAAGTTTTTAAGAAAATTTAAGATTTAGGGATATTCTGTTAATCTTAAGATGAGGCAAATCATGGTATACAAAAAGATCTATAAGTAAATGTGAAGCAGAATCGATTTGGCGGTTTCAAGCAAATAAACAAAGAAATTAATATAAATTTGATTTAAATACAGCTTAGAAACTTGTCTCATGTCTGACACTGAACTTTCTTATACGCATTTCGGCTAGATTTATATTGTTTGAACGGAAATATACCTTTTGACATTCCCTGAAAATAATGTCCAAATTGGATGCACATGTTCACTCATTTTCTTGCAGTTTCTGCAATTACTTAAATACCTTGCTGACATTTCTTCAGTTGGCCAATCCCTGTTTATCCAAACAATTTTTCAGTAACTGCAACCATTTTCGAGTAATTACAGGAACCGCAAAAAAAATGCTGGAGTAAACAAGCACTTTTGGTTAGAATATTATTTTCAGAAATAGGAGGTGCATATGTGAGGTATATACAAATCTTAAGTTTAACGTTTCATAATTTTACCTTGCATCGTTTAGGCTGTAGAGCACACACAGACCCACAGATAAGCACACACAGATAGACGTCATTCCAAAAATAGTCGGAATCGAGGAAAGGTCAAAGCATATATTCCCGTTAAAAATTTGAGATCGAAATATTTCATGATTACAATAGTTACTTATAATGCGTATAAGAAAGTAATATAAATTTATTGGTTTATGCTTGGTAAGGGTGATCGGTTATATAATCACTTTGCAATAAATTAATCTATTAGAAATAATTTTTAATCGCCATAAGTACAATTTCAGTAAATTAATATATTAATCAATAATCCCAAAAGATCTTATACAAATTAAAAGTGCCTTCAGTTGCAATATGTTGCTACAACAAATATATAAAAAAATTCTAATATGTATAACTAAATTTTTCGGATTTAGTTTTATTTTGCTAAAAACCGAACCGTTAACATATATTGATCTATGTGTTGATATCATTCTCATTATTTGTTATTTAGTTTTGACCAATAACTGTTTGCAAGTCGTGCAAGAAGTTAAATATCTCAATGCTAGTGGATTATTTATATTTCTTGATTATTTTACGTTGGTATTAGAGATTTTATACATATCTGTTAATCGAATTTTCGTTATTTTAAATAACAAAAAAATGGCATTGTTAAACAACAAAATATCAGCCCTGAATTTAAATATAAAATATGATCGACCCGTTTTTGAGGTCCTAATAATATTATTTATATCATTAATAATATTTTCAATAAATTTTGCATTTGTTAAGTATGGAATAGAACGCATAAGTCTCCTATATTATTTCACGTTCGTTTTTCCGGTTGTATTTGTAAACCCAATGAACGCGTATTTCTTTTTCGCAAATTTTAATATTATACAGACATTAATTACGAAAATAAACACTAAAATTGACCATCTCGAACAAAATTTATGTATTACTAATAAACTAAATGAATTTGAAATTAATCAATTGAAAAATTTGTGTTTAAAATGCTTTGAAATCGGGATAGAAATGAGTAATACGTTTGGGGCCCAAATTTTGATTTTAATATGCCTATATTTTTTTAATATCACATTTTGTGTGCAAGATATAACGAAGAGTTTGAAATATTTGTATTTCCGCGAAAATAAATCAAAATATATGATTATTGAAGCTTTTATATTTTTACTTCATTCTGGTCTACAATTATTTACGTTAACTTATAGGTTACGTAAAATACAAACTGAGGTATGTTTAGTTTGGCAATTGAACTTGCAGTACGAACTTATTCAAAAACAATTATCTATAAATATTTATTTCATATGTTTATGTGGTATAAACATATTTTTATGAACTTGTTTTGATTAATCTCCACACAGGCAAATAACATCCCGTTACGTTTTCATGAAATATGGAATCAACATTCTATGAAGAAAGAAGTGGCGACAAATTTTATAAACGTAAGATTAATTTGTCATTTGTCGAAGTAACGTTAATTAGGCCGACGGCCGTTCTGCTGTTATTATCTTGGTTTCAAATGAAACATAAACAACAAGCGTACTTATCTATTACTATGTTGTTTTTAAAAAAAAAATAACGAAAATTTAGTGCTAGTATGTAGACAATCTTAAATTCGCCAATTTTACATTGCAGTTAAAACTCATATCGATTCAAGGGAGACATTTTATATTTAAATTATCAGCTTGTGGATTATTTATTGTAAATAATACTCTTATTTGCACGGTAAGTAATATTCGGGTTTGTAAATTAAATGTTCTATAAGTCAAAAGCCAATAAACATAAAGTCACATATGTGTCGACTGTTCAACTAAGTTGCTGCACGTAACATTTCTATAGCGTATCTATTATGCTGCCCTGGTCCCCAAGCAAGCGCTGCAATCAGCTCCTGTAATTTATTTTTACAAATCTCTCAATTATTTTTCTAGCTTGTCGGATCCGCAACAACATATGCTATAATATTAACCCAGTTTGATAATGAAAAATAATTTACATTAGTTAATATTGTAAAATAAATAAGATGTCCTTGAATTTTTCAAAATATCTAGATAGATCTATTTTGTATAAGGAAGTCCAGTGCATGACATTGAAGATATTTTCCATATAACATGAAATTTTCTATGATGATGCACGATGACATCTAATAATACTTATAGGGATACAGTGGAATTTAGTTTACAATACGTAAATAAATTTACTTGTTTTAACATCTCAAAATATGCAATGATTATCTACCAGCAAAGAATTTGAAATTTACAAATATCCGCATTGCCTTGCACTGAACATTCTTGCACATATTTCGTTTAGAAAAGAGGGATCTTATCTAAACGAAATACGTATAAGAAAGATCAGTGTAAGCCATTGCGGACATTTTAAAATAAAGAAACAAAATTGATATATACAATATAATATATACTGCTTACAATTCCTTTTCAATTTCTTATGCGGAAGTATAGTAATCATGAAAACTTGAGATTACAGTGGAAATACATACATATGTACATACATTTGGTTTTTATTGTCATGCTTTGTTGACAACAAAACACATTATAAAAATCATGAATGCATAAAATGATGAAATTTGCTGGTTCATAATATTAATAATATTGTAGTGGCACCCCCGCACTAAAGGTGGCTACTATAATTCCATCCCCGGAAGATGTCATACGCTATGCCACGACTACCTAAATCCCTAAAACTTATTATAATAAGTTTTCATAGAATCAAAAAGATATATAGGTAGTTCAATAGCACAATATTTATTATATTAATAACTTTTGAAATATTTCTCTTTTAATGTATTTTGTGTAATGTTAAACCCGATATTTTTTAGTATAATTTTCCTATCAGGAGAATTTTTGTATTTGTCTTTCTTATTGAATAAACTTTTTAAACGCATTGGTATCTTTATATTAAATATAACTATTTTATTGGAGCGTAGCTGTTTATGGAGAAATATCAAAAACCACAAACAATTATCGAAAGTATTTATTAACAATGATTGGATGCTTATACATTTTTTACATTCTTAAAGGCAGTATAAGTATTGTAATCATGATAAATTTCGCTCCGAAATTTTAATGGAAATACACGTTTTGACCTTCCCTGAATCAAGTCCGACTGTTTTTGGAATGACGTCTGTGTGTGTGTTTGTGTGTGTGTGTGTGTTTGTGCGTGCGTGCGTGTGTGTGTGTGCGTGTGTGTGTATGTGTGTGATGCGCGCGCGCACTACAGCCTAGACGGTTAAAGGTAAAATTACTAAAATTAAAAAATTTAAATATGCCTGGGAATAAAACCTTTTATTACTCAAAAATAGTTGCAGTTACAGAAAAATTATTAGAATAAAACTTATAGATATCAACATTTTGTCCAACTTTTATTTGAAACTTTTTTCCCCGAAAAGTACCGGAAACAAGTAAATGGCTCTTGAATTTTTTCTTATTATATTTATTTTTACATAAATCATATCATCTGTGCCTCTCAATTATTTATCAAAAAAATAAAATAGACTTAAATAATTTGAAGTTTGACATTTTATATATTCTAAGAAATATATTTAGTGTTCCAAAGGTTCGAACAAATATAATAAATTAGAAAAATAATGAAAAAGCGTATAAGAAAGTTCAGTGCAAGACACTACAGCTGTTTACATTTAGTAAGCCGTTATAGGGTTTATACCCTCCTCAGCACAACATTAAACATTAATATTATCAGAATAATTAAACTATAAACATTGATAAGAAAATTATAAATGTAATTCACATATTTTGCGCCTAAAGTGTAAACAAGAGTCTGTGTGTCAAATCACTGGGATTTACTAATGCCAGTCGGAATCAAGGTCAACGTTGGAGTTGTATTTATTATTCGAAGAACTTATTCGCTAAAGGAAGACCTGAGATGTATATAAAGACCAACGATATTTACAAATCATCAGTCAACTTACTACCGAGTTCTCAACTAGTTCATCAACCAGTCTAAAGCATCATGTTCAAAATTAGTTTCATCGTTCTTTTGGTGGCCGTCGCTTGCTCAGCAATTCCACTCGAAAACCAAGGTAATAATATTTATTTTATATAAGCGAAATTTTGCTGTACTATATTTTCACTGGCAATATTTTATAAATATTAAGTATATTGATTATTAAAATTATATTAATTAACAATATTGTATTTGTTTTTAGTGGAGGACGAGTACGATGTGGCTGAATCTCATGGTGATCGTCATGCTCGTGCTACTTGCGATTTGTTAAGCTTTACTGCTAGAGGAATATCTGCAGGACATTCTGCTTGTGCTGCCCATTGTCTTGTTTTAGGCAAAGGTTACAGAGGAGGACGCTGCATCGATGGAGTTTGTAACTGCCGCAAATAGATGATTGATTATTAATCATTATTTATTATATTTATATTATTTATATATTACCTCGAATTACTGTATTTGTATAATCAATAAAATAATATTAGAATTTTATATTTGTTGATATTTACTAGGTGTACAAGAAACGTAAAAGATTTTAAAAGGAATTTTACTTAAACTAGTATTTAAATATCAATATGAATGACGACACTTTGAAAGGGGCAACATCGATTCCATCTCATGTTTAAGATCGTAAATCATCTCATCGAAAACCGATAAGAAATTCACAATAAACTGAATTTTGAAAGTCAGGTTTACACAACAAAAAGAAACATATATTGAAATAAATATATTTAATAAAACTAATAACTACAGTGGATAAGAATTATGTAAAACTAACCATTAACAAAAAAACGACATTAAAAAAAAACATCTGCAGTGTCATGCACCGAACTTTCTTATACGCATTTGGGTTAAATTACATTGTAGTAATATTCTTTTTCTAATTTATAATATTTGTTCTAACCTTTAGATCACTTTTACACTAAATATATTTCTTAGAATAAATATTAAATGTAAAACTTCAATTATTTAAATTTATCTTGTTCAACAATTGACAGGCGCAGATGATACGATTTATGTAAAAAAATATATAATACGCAGAAATTTATTTTAAAACCAGTAAACTTTTTGAAAAAATAATTCAAACAAAAGTTGTGCTAAATATAAATATCTTTAATTTTTGTAATGACATTTTTCTGTAACTCTAACCATTTTTGAGTAATTGCAGAAACTACAAAAAATGACTAGAGTAAACAGGCACTTCCGCTTCGATTTTTCTTTTCAAAAATAAGAGGTTTACACCACAGACATATGCAACTCTTAAGTTTAAAGTTTCATAATTTTATCATCAATCGTTTAGGCTGCAGAGACCATACACACACACACACAAATACACAGAAAAAAAAGATTTGAAAAATCTCCTAATACTCTAGATAATTTATCTAATGTTCGTCATTGATTTTCAGCCTTCTAATTACAATAATTGATTTATCTAATTAGGAATAGTCAACTCATCTAATATATACATATACCATATTATCTACTTAACTAGTCAAATTATATAATAGAAATAGTTAGTTTATCGAATGATGATTTGTTATTTTAGCAAAAACAGTACGTAAATTAACTATTTAGTTTAGATGAATAAACTAAAAATAACAGAAAATTTATCTATTTAAAATAGATACAAAATCCTTTTATATATTTAAATTGTCTAATGTTATTAGATACTTTAAATAATTGGAATATATTATTCAACTAATAATGTTAGATGTTTTCAATATAAATAAATATATGAATTATCTAATTATATTGGTTTATAAAATAATCTAAAACATATAAATTTAGTAAAAAAATTTATTTAAATAATAAAAAATTACATAATAGTTACATATACTGTTACAAAAATGGTGGTTTAACTTAATTATATGTGCACAATAATTAATTTTTTTACAACATCTGGAACGAAACCCTACAAATGCATCTGACGAGGTTCGTTCGGATTTCTAATAGAAATTGGAAGGGACTCAACCCAGCTTCGAACTGCATTTACTTCTCTTGTGGCTAATGTGTTTCAAAACCCTAAAATGGATTAGTTTCATTAATTATATACATAAATATATAGTACATAAATATATAAAAACGTGTCAGAATCCTTTATTTTGACAAACATTCTTAGGTTATATTTTATCACAAAATCAACTTTAACTTACCTTTGAAATCAGGTATCAGGGCATCTAACATCCAAAGAATAAGAAGTCGTTCCCACTCACTAATGCCTTGACCCTCACTCATTATGTTCAAAATATGTTTGGTGCACAGACAACGCGAATATGATATACATATATGTTGCACAATATTATTACATTGTAGTTTACTAAACTACACAGTTAAATAAGCAACGTATTCAAATTGATCTAATTCTTTAGATATATTATCTATTTGCATTAGGTAAAACCACCAATAATATTCTTCAACTCACTCATTCATTCTTTATCAGTTCCATATATTTTAAATAGCCGAATCATCAACAACTATAGACGAATCATCAAATTTTCAGTATTTGAAACAACTATATATATTAGCTGAAAGACCATTTTAATTTGTTCTCAGAGACATATATTTTAAGTAGATAAAACATCTATATTTTTAGTTGCACAGCAAAAACGAACATTAGATAATTGATCTATTTTGTAGAATAGCCAACTAAAGTTTTAAATGCTCTAATTTTTTAGGGAAAACAGCTAATGTATTAGGTCAAATAACTATTGTTTTATTTGAATGACCTATATTTTTAACTAAAAATATCATATATTCTTCATTAGATAATTCATCTATTCAACTTTAGTTGTTCTAACTAATATTATAGATATTTTAGCTAATGTAAAAACAACTAATTGCAATTAGTCAAATTCTCTAAAGTTTTTCTTTCTGTGTAGTTGTAATCAAAGTCAAAACGTATATTTCCGTTAAAATCTGGAGATCTAAATTATTCATGATTACAATACTTACTTATACTGCGTATAAGAAAGTAAAATTTAATACATGGTGATAAATAAAAATATAATACTCTTATGTTGTGTTATGTTCTGTTAAAACTATCAACTATCCATGGTTGTATGAAGACGATTCAATACAAAATTTCCTGCTAGAACCAAGTTTTTAAGAAAATTTAAGATTTAGGAATATGTAAAAACAGTTTCTGTTAATCTTAAGATGAGGCAAATCATGGCACAAAAAAAGATCTTTAAGTAAATGGGAAGCAGAATCGTTATGCCGGTTTCAAGTAAATAAACAAAGAAATTCATAAAGATATGCTTTAAATTCAACTTATATACGTCTCGCATGTCTGACACTGAACGCATTTCGGCTAGATCGTTAAAATTTAAAAATTTAGAAAATTTTGAATATTTCTGGGTCTTTTGCTATTTATGTTGAACAATTGACAGTCATAGTTGATACGATATATGAAAAATAACTAATATATGAACAAATAAAAAAAAAAATTTTGTAACCTTTACCTCTTTTGAACAATATATTCAAATAAAAGTTATGCTAAATATTAATATCTCTTATTTTCAATTTCACTGATTTTGCTGTAAGTACTACTATTTTTGAAATATAGCAGAAAGTGAAAAAAATTACTAAAGTAAATATGCACTTCCGGTTGGCATATTCCTTGTAAAAATAAGAGATTTATTTGACGGGCATATACAAATCGTATATTTAAAGTTTCATAATTTTATCTTCAACCGTTTAAGCTGCAGAGGGCACACGATACACACACACACACACACAAAGACGTTATTCCAAAAATCAGACTAGATTCAGGTCAAAAGATATATTTCCGTGAAAATCTCGAGATCTAAATTTTTCATGATTATAGTACTTACTTATACTGCGTATAAGAAAGTAAAAACATGGTTATTAATCCTATATTCCTCTAAATTACATTCTTTGATGATATATTAATTAACTTTTGTTTTGCGAATTAATATTGTAATATATAATTTTTTGCTTGCAATTTGCACAACAGTTAACCAGATAATCATAAATACTTAAATATAATGCAATTTTAACGAGTTTATTGATAATGAAACCCTTATACGGTTCATTAAAATTAAATTGCTATTATAAATAAGTATGATAGTTAACACAATAACCATATTATTAAGTTCTACAAAACTACATGAAGAGAATGTCGTTAAAATTTAACTGATAAAAATGCTGCTAATATATATATATATTCATTGTAAAATTCCTTTACAAATTAGCAATTTTCTAAAATATAGCAAAATTACATTAATCAACATTAAAAATAACGATATTTACTTTTTACTATCTTATACAAAGTAATAATTATTGAAATTTTGAAAAAAAATCGACCACGAGATGTTAACGGAAATATACCTTTTGACCTTCGTTGAATCGAGTCTGATTTTTTGAATGACGTCTGTCTGTGTGTGTGTCTAGCTGAATGTGTGAGTATGAATGTCTACGATAAAATTATCAAATTTAAAACTTAAGATTTGTATATACCAGGCCGGAAAACCAGTTAGTTTTGCAAATAATATTCCAACCGTAAGTGTATGTTTCCATGAGTAATTTTTTATGGTTTCTGCAATAATTCGAGAACGGTTTTACATACAGCAAAAATAGGCCGAATAAAAATTAGATGTTGACATTTCGTACAACTTTTGTTTGAAATAATTATTCGAAAAAAGTAACACTTACAAGAAAATAGCTATTAAATTTAGTTCTTATATTTATTTTTATATAAATCGTATCAACTGTGCCTGTCAGTTGTTTAACAGAAAAATAAAATTCAGTCTAATAATTTGAAGTTTGACATTTAATATCTATTGTAAGAAATATATTTATTGAAAAAGTGTTTCAAAGTTTAGAAAATATAAATATTGTCAAATAAAAAAATGTATTTTAATATGCCTCTGATCTAAACGAAACACGTATAAGGAAGTTTAGTGCAAGGCATTGCAGATATTTTTACATTGTTGTTATAAGTAAGTATTGTAATCAGGATAAATATCGATCTCGAGATTTTTACGAAATTATATATTTTGCCCTTTCTGAATCGATTCCGTTTCAGCACAATATTAAACATTAGTATTATCAGAATAATTAAACTATAAACATTGATAAGAAAATTATAAATGTAATTCACATATTTTGCGCCTAACGTGTAAACAAGAGTCTGTGTGTCAAATCACTGGGATTTACTAATGCCAGTCGGAATCAAGGTCAACGTTGGAGTTGTATTTATTATTCGAAGAACTTATTCGCTAAAGGAAAACCTGAGATGTATATAAAGCCATCAACGATATTTACAAATCATCAGTCAACTTACTACCGAGTTCTCAACTAGTTCATCAACCAATCTAAAACATTATGTTCAAAATTAGTTTCATCGTTCTTTTGGTGGCCGTCGCTTGCTCAGCAATTCCACTTGAAAACCAAGGTAATAATATTTATTTTATATAAGCTAAATTTTGCTGTTCAATATTTTCACTTGCAATATTTTATAAATATTAAGTATATTGATTATTAAAATTATATTAACTAACAAAATTGTATTTGTTTTTAGTGGAGGACGAGTACGATGTGGCAGAATCTCATGGTGATCGTCATGCTCGTGCTACTTGCGATTTGTTAAGCTTTTCTGCTAGAGGAATATCTGCAGGACATTCAGCTTGTGCTGCCCATTGTCTTGTTTTAGGCAAAGGATACAGAGGAGGACGCTGCATCGATGGAGTTTGTAACTGCCGCAAATAGATGATTGATTTTTAAACAATATTTATTATATTTATATTATTTATATATTACCTCGAGTTACTGTATTTGTATAATCAATAAAATAATATTAGAATTTTATATTTGTTGGTATTTACTACTTCCTAACAGTTGTATTTCAAAAAAGGTATACACTTTTTAATGTGCTTTTAGTTAAACTAGCATTTAAATTTAGCCATGCATATTTAAAAGCTAGTCGAACTAAAAGCACATTAAAAAGTGTATGCTTTTTAAGGTAAAATTATAAAATTTTAAACTTCCAGCAAATACCTTGCTTTCATTTCTTCAGTTGACCAATCCCTGTACCCCAAGGCATATACTTACAAATGTACTTCATTGTCCTTGTTCATCAATCTAATGTACAATATGTGACATTACATGGCAAAATGCTTAAGATAATATTTAGAATTATTGGAGGTGGATAACAAAATATTCAAGCTTACAAAAATTCTCGTTCTAGTAGTATAACGAGCGTTTGTAAGCTTAATGTAAGTATTCTGAAACACAAAACCGTACTAAAGAATTGATCTTGGTGCCAATTCTTAATTCAGTCAGACAATGTAAGCTTTAACATGATTCCTCATCTGGTATTGGGATAATAATCTCATAATAATTTCCATTTCTGTATGCAAACCAAACCATTTGTACTATTTATAATTTTCTAAATAGAAATATAAATATATTATTTATTGGTAGTATTTAGAAAATTCGGTTATGTAATCGGTACTTTGTAATAAACTAATCTATTAAAATTAATTTTTAATCCTCATAAATACCAATTTCAGTAAATTAATATATTAATCAATAATCCCAAAAAGATCTTATACAAATACGAATAACGTATTATTCCTATTATGTTGCACTTACATATAATAAATATGTGTTTCAAAAATCGTGTCTCTATCTTTATTCCTCTTCATCTAGTACCGATTAAAAAAAAAAAAGAGAAGAAGAAGAAGTACTATTTATAATTTTCTAAATAGAAATATAAATATATTATTTATTGGTAGTATTTAGAAAATTCGGTTATGTAATCGGTACTTTGTAATAAACTAATCTATTAAAATTAATTTTTAATCCTCATAAATACCAATTTCAGTAAATTAATATATTAATCAATAATCCCAAAAAGATCTTATACAAATACGAATAACGTATTATTCCTATTATGTTGCACTTACATATAATAAATATGTGTTTCAAAAATCGTGTCTCTATCTTTATTCCTCTTCATCTAGTACCGATTAAAAAAAAAGAATTCATTTTACGGTTTTAACACTAGGGAAACCCCTTAATATATCATTTACCTTTGAAATACTTCTCTTTTAATCTATATTGTGAAATCGTTGGTAAATGTTAAATCCGTAATGATTTTAATCTATTATTGTTATCAGGAGCTTTTTTGTATTTGACACTCTTTTTAAACAAAAACAACAAAATATGATCGAAAGTTAATAGAGCACAAGCAACACCTGCAAAATAAGTATCATTGGAACCGTCTGTAGAAAAGTATCCCATTATGATATTTTATGTTACGCATTGTTTTCAAGAATTCAGCTATAAAAATAAATTCATAGGTATATTTATTGTAAATATTTAAAAGATATAAAATACTCAGACGGCAGTATTTGCTTTAAAACATCAGTTACGCTATATAAATAGTCGTTTAACATTTGTAACAACTTGATGAATAATAGTCAACACAGGCCAGAAAACAAAATTACATTTTCTGACTGACCAAAAATAATCATGAATACAAATTTGAAAATACCAAGAAATACATACGGACATACACATTTTACCCATGTGTGTGTTAGAATGCGAAGCATATATTTCAACGGGTAATTGACAGGCTGCGTTCCTAAAGACAAAGTGACACTAAACGTTGTCTAATTGCTTTAAAACACAGTACCGGACTGCGAAACTAACATAAACAATACTAAGCATATCATTTATATAATAGCATGGACATATTATGCTTGCTCATGTCATTATGTCACTATAGAAACGATAATATTATTTTAAAATTTGAAGAGAACGTCAACATCGTCTTCATTTTTGTTTATTCTTCACACTCACAAATTTTGAACAGATTTAAACTGGCGTCGACGATAGCATATATAGAACGATAAACGTTTAAAAGTTGACGTCAACATGATGCACATAGAAGATGTGGATGCGTATCGAGTTTTTACATGTTTATTTGACGCTTACTTAAGTTTATTAGAATTTATTGCAGTTCCAAAATAATGGTAGATCAAGTGCAATATATCTAAGCATTAAAAAAAATAGTTCTTCATATTATCTGATATACCTATACTAATATTTAATATTTATATAATCGGGAATATGAAAATTGCTTTACATACGTATATTCTCACTGTCAAATTAACATCACAGTTAATTACGACTTTTGTCTTGTTTAGTTTTATATTTATTTATTTTATAAAAGAGAAAAGGGAAAGAGGTAGACCAAGGGAAGACTGGGATGTGATCGTGGAAAAGATACTGAAAAACAAGGGAAAAACAGTGCAAGAAGCAAAAATCTGTGCAAGAAACAAAATACAGTGGGCAAAGTTCGTGCATGAATAAAGACCCTACACCTAACGGTAAAAGGGTATCAGACTATATATATATATATTTTACATTTTGTAAAAAATAATTGGGTTGTTATATTCTATATATTATGTTATGGTATAAAAGTAAGAACTGTCCCTAAATCTAAAATATGCCTGTTTATGAATAAGTAAATCCGAAAAGGTCGTTATAAGTCATTTAAAAAAATAATACGGTGTGCCCTTGATTCGTGATTTTTAGGTGAAGTTCCAAAATTGTTGCTATAAAAATATAGTTTGAAAAAATAGAAAATATATAAATTTTGCTTATATTGCTTATATGTATTTGTAAGTTATGCATATGTTTTTAAACCAGTAGTAATTGTTTGAGAATTGTCGTTCAAATCTATTTTAATCAACTCTTTCAATGAATTGAACGTGCGTCTTTGAGATTGACTATTGAAAAAATCAAAATATTCGAAAATCATGGCACTTGACTTAATTATTTTCCAGTTTATCTCACAAATTTACTTAGTTGTTATAGTTAAACCATTTTAATAGTTTTATTTATCAATATAGATAGATTAATCATTTGATTTGACACTATTATGAATATAAGACACAGCTACATTTGAAAACAACTCGTTTTGATAGATTCATTGTTTCAACATTCAACAGTTACACAAAACAAACAACGCTGAGTGAAAGATACAAACAAGAAATAGATGTGGCATCTCAAATTTAAAAAAGCAAAAAATGGTGGCATAGAAAAAACCGCGATAAATTTGTAAATGTACACCATCAGGCTGGGGATCTGAAAGTCAACATGCCAACACACACTATCACAACGAGCATAGAGTCAAATGTGAGTGAGTGAGTGAGATACCTTACACCGAGTGTTCTTAATTTGCCATAAAGTAATTTATGCACCCGTGAGCCGGTGGGAAGTGCAGACAAGACATGCCGGCTCTAATTTGCGGCGCGTCCGACAAAATTAGATTTTAAACGCTTAACGATCCGAGCCGGCGTTGAAAAATGTCAACGTGGAAAAAAGATCTGAAAAACACGAAGAAAGAAAGAAAATCAAACGCCACTACGACGCATGTTAAGATCACGTTCGATACTGTTTTTCTTTCTATATAAGCATCAGGATTTATTTATTATTTGTTCATTGCAAAATTATAAATTAATTATGTAGATATAATGTCCAGCCGACAACAATAACATTACATTTCCCACTTATTTATAAAATATATCAATTATTTGTTTGTAAGCAAGAACGTATAAGTAAGACATGTATTGACCGTATTTTATATTTAAATCGAATGCCATTTGAAACCACAACTACTAACATTAAACTTTACTTCATTCTATTTAATTTTCCACTATTTATGGCTAATGGACCATATTTTTTAAACCACAAAAATATATTATAAATTCGAGAATGCACGCTAATTAATTGTTTTTTTGTTTGTTTGACACGTTTATAGAAATAATTGTCTTTAAAAGTAAGTGTCAAACGTAAATATAGTTTTCAAATTGTATATTCGATACATTGATACAAATTTACTTTACATACACAGAAACAACGTCGTCAAAAGTTTCCATTTCGGTTTTATAATAGATAAATCAGAGGCCGAAAGAGCCTCAAAATGGTAGCGCTTAAGACCCATAGTGCCTTGTGACAATTATCAGTCGAAAAACACATTAATTTCGTATATAAACGAGCCCAGTTGACATTAATGGTGGTTAAATATGTGAGCTTGTGACTGCCGTATCATTGGCGGTATGTTCATATTCTCACTTTTACAAGATATCTTTGCAAATGCATAAAATTTGTCTACTTGGTTCATTGAATTATGATCTCTATTCTGAAATTATATAATATATATCATGCTTAAAGTGTTTACAAAACATACATGTTATTTTGTGATCAAATTGGTTTATTAATGTAAATTATATTTTCATTTGATATTTTCATAATTTTTTCGATTTATGAAGTTTTTTATGTATTCAACAAACGATAAATATGTTATGTTTACGCATAAACTATACATATAATATCATTTAGAGTAACATAAGTCGAGACGATTGCGCATGAATGTAATGCTAAAAATGTGTAATATTAGATTCCACACAATGTATTACGCAAAAATTTCATATAATAGATATTAAGTTTATTTTAGAAATAATGTTTAATTAAAATTTGAAATAAAACACTTGGATAGTTTCACATTTGTTGTTTATTATTTTAACGATCGTTTCGACCTTTCGAAACAATTGTTCCTGAAGAAGACTAAAATGTTGAAAGGATCGTTTAAATAAATGTGAAACTATCCAAGTGTTTTATTTCAAATTTTATTAAAATTATGTTTCAAGTACCCACCTACCAATCAATTAATAAAATTAATATTTTCTTGAACTATTAAAATTTAGTATTCGAATATTCCTCTTATCCAATCATAATACGTATAAAAAAGTTCAGTGAAAACCATTGCGGATATTTTTTATTTGCTACTTGAAATTTTTTTGAGCATTAATTATTTCTTCGGAGTCTACAAACATTTTTGTTCACTCTACCATTTTTTATTATTTCTGGTAAAACACAATTTTTATAAAATTTGGTAATCTAATAACAGCTACTACTTTATTCATAGTTAGGGATTAATTTTAGACCAAGCCTAACTTGATGAAAAAAGATATACTTATGTAGTTATATAGTACTACATGAACTAAGGCGATGTTCCAATTTAAAAAAAAATCGATTTTTTTTGTTCAATAATTTGATTCAAAAACATTTCGAAAATATGTAAAAAAAATTTTAAGGTAAATTTCCAAACCGTTTCCAAGATATTTACATTTCCATAAGTAGTAAATAAAGTAATAAATACACTAAAATTAAACTTTAAACACGTTTTTCTCGAATCTACATTTTTAAAAACGGTGTACACTTTAGCTCAAAAACTAATTAAGCTATTGAATCAAATCTTTTTTTATTTTATTAATTAACTTATAATGCAGAACGCAAACCGATATTTTGACATAAATATACATTTGTTCCATTTTTATTCAATCCCAAAGGTACAATTTTGTGTACAAAACATAGGACTTTTCTTAAACTCACTCTATTTTCTAGGTTTTTTTTAATTGTTAACTTTTTATTGGTTTACGGGGAAGGTAATTTTGTTCTTAATAAAATCCCGTTAGATTTATTAGTTTTAGACATTCTGGACTGGCGTTATCGTGCACACCGCAAAACACCTCATCTTCGCGGCCTCTACTTTGTCACCTCCTGTATAAGTAATCATGCATAAAAATAAAAAATAAATTTTTTTTTTGTATACTGCATGAGTTATTTAGTATTATAAACAAAAATTTTATTTTCTATCTTATAAAAGAAGAGAAAAAATTATTAAAAATAGTCATTTATTTGATAAAAAAATTGGAACATCGCCTTAAAAGAGGATGGAAATTTGGTATTACTTTTTTTATTTATTTATTTTCGCTATACACACGAAATTTTAATATATGTAAGGTAATTTGTGTAATTTCATGTTATTCGAAAGAATAATCCGTTTTAACCGGTCGCCTCTTAGTACTGACAACGCTCGGTGCGTCGCGTTGCTTCTATGTTTGCGACGCAGCTTGAGTCGCGCAACACAATTACTTCTCACGTTTGGAAACACTTTTATATATGGATATAAGGTCTCCGTTTCCAACTGAAAGGTATCGCTTCTCGGCCTATGGCTAAGATCAAAGTGTAGTATCTGTTCTTATCAGCTTAATATCTGATATGTCCTGCATAGCAGGACCAGTATATTAAACTGATTTTTGGAAAATGACGGAGCGTTAGGGGCTTGCTCCACCTCTGTCATGGGTCGGCCCGGCATTGCAGTGCCGCCGGGATCGGCTCACCTTAATTTTAATTCAAACATAAGTCCCCACGGAAATATTTCGAAGAAGGTAATACTTCTGCGAAATTTTGAAAATGGCTATTTTATTTGCTGTCTGTGCAAAACAGCTTTTGTTACATTTGTTCCTGTTACAGTAGTGCCGCTAAAGGGTACTGGGCAATATCTTTTTAGGTGATAGACTTAGCGATGGAAGACAAAAAACAAAAATTGTTTTTACTAGTGCAAAACCCATATTATTTAAGCATATAAAATGGGGGTGGTAAAGTGAATGGTGTGAGAATGAGAGATTGTCCTCGGAATTAGGACGCGGAAAATAATTTGTGAGCAAATAGAACAGAAGAGAGTACGAAAAATTTAATGAATCTGAATGATGCAAAACTAGTCTATAAAGAGCTAGTCTATATAGAGCGAATAATTATAAAGGCATTTTTGCCACTTCATTGAATATGGATATGTATAAAGTTATGCTTGTATGTATAAAACAATAACGACCCAATATTTGATATTTTTTAAATATTTCTACAGATATACAAATTTCTGATGGAAGCCTTGGCGACAGATACTCAGTAACGGATGAAAGAAAAAAACGACCTCGCACTGCCTTCACAGCATCTCAGATCAAATCATTAGAAGCAGAATTCGAAAAGAATAAATATTTATCAGTTGCAAAAAGGCTACAATTGTCAAAAACTTTAAAGTTAACGGAAACTCAGGTAAATATACATATACGGTTTCTTATTGGTATATTCAAAATCTATTATTTTTAAAATATTTATAAAAACGCCAGGTTTCTAATATGCCTTTAGTGCTATTCATATTCTAATTTATTAATTTTTATTTGCTCTAGATTAAAATATGGTTTCAAAATCGTCGCACAAAATGGAAGCGAAAATACACTAATGACGTAGAAATTTTGGCTCAACAATATTACAGTTCGATGGGAATATTGGCACCACGACCCATTTTTATTGGAGATCGATTATGGTAAGTATTTTTACGAAAAAACATTGGTTTAAAAGTAAAAATATTATTTACACTTTTAAATTAAGATCACTGCAGACAATCAATCATTCACAGCTATTCGCTACACTAGAAATCTCGTTCCAGAATCATTCTTTCCCGAACAGAAATTGAACAAAGCATTTTCATCCTTAGAACTACATCCTTTGTTCTTACAAGGATACATCCCGAGGTGTGTCTCACCAATTTTAATGAAACTGTAGTATGTTAGAAAGTAATCGATACGTATTTATTTTTTCGATTTCTAAGGTGTGAAAACCACCTCCAAAAATTTTAACAAAATCAGAAAAACACGAATAACTCTAAAAGTGAGCAATTTCAAAATAAACCTTAAATACAAAAGTTGATAGATTTGGAGCGGGTTATATAATGTTGACCTTCATTTGACCTTGTAATTCATTTTGAAGGTCAAATGAAGGTCAACATTAATTTTTTTCACCCGTTAGAAGTTAAAATGGGGCCGAAAAAAATACGTATAGATTATTTTCTCACATACTACAGTTTCATTAAAATTGGTGAGACACACCTCGGGATGTTTACTTGTTAGTTTCACAGTCAAAATATTCAACTCAAATCTAGGCAGCACATGCAAGTTCATCTATTTACCATTTATACCTCTAATATTCCAAGTGCAAATTTTCTTTTGTTTAAATTAACATTTTCTCTTGTCTTTACTCTATATCGCATACCACAACTGTTATATTATTATGAAAGAAAAGTTTTTAGATTACCGTGAACTTATAGAAAATAAAACATTTAAAACGGTGGAAATGATTACATTTTGTTTTGCTTTAAAATTAAAAGAAATTTTATTTGAACAATATTTTACCTGATTAACATATTCGTATATAAAAAATAAATTTTAAATATTAATGAAATTCGAAATAACAATATAATTTGATTAACATAGGTTTTTTAACTATCCGAATCATCCAAACGTTCCGATGGTACCAAATATGATGCCATCAATAAGTCATGGACCATCGCTGGTAACACCGATACCAATGAATGCAGGGTCACAGCAATGTCTATCGAATTATATCAATTTTCAAGAGCAGCAAACACCTGAAAATTCACCGATAGTGCAACTTCAAAATTTCGGACGAAATTTTGAAAACTCATGATTAACATTTAAAACATACAACAATATCTTTATTAATGCTTTCTATAACAAAATATTTATGAAATGTACTTATTTTTATGTACTACTAATAAAAATTATTATTAATAATACGCACCAACGATTTACGTTTTATCTCTTTTTTGATAGTTTTTACAAACACCGATTAACAGTTAAACGGTCATATATACAAACAAATTTTAATAAGATATTAACGATCATAAAAATAATTAATTAAAGTAAATGAAACAAAGTGGCTAACCAACCAGATACAAAATGTAACCAGAAAGCTTTTCCCCTACCACTAAATTTCATTTATTTTAAATAATTGAACATTTTGTTTCATACAAGAATTTTATAATACAAACTTTGATGGCAGAATTGATGCGATTGTTCGTCAAGGATTTCATATTTGGATGTTTTTCACAATGCGTCACTTACAATCTATAATATAATATTTAACACATCTATACTACAATATTTTAATGTTATATTCGTAATGGTTGCATTAAATAACATACATTTTATCACTATATATTGTTTATCTAAAAATGTGATCATGATTACTTCGTTTTGCATTTATTCGAATTACTACTAACAAGGCAAGGTAGAAATATACAATTTGTGCACCCATGACGAAAAAACTGACATATTTATCAAAAAATTGCTAAATACCTGTCAATTACAATAAAAATATGTTTACCTGGCTATAATGTGAAGGAAACACCAATTTACACATTACAACAACAAACATTTTAAGCAGAGTATAAAAATTTATAATAGTCAGGTATACAAGAGTATAAATTTTTATTGTTTTGATAGGAGCCTACGCTAATTTTAACTTGATAAATCCACCGCTTTTTTTGCTATCAACGATGTACAATTTTGTATAAAACTATTATAAAAATTACTTTTACTTTATTATTGTACGACTTTCAGATGTAACCAAGCAATTGTACGCATGTGCTAAAGCAAGTGCAAAAGCTTGGAAGTACAAAAGCCTTCAACTAAAAAAATAAAAATAATTCTAGTTTTGGTAATAATTCACAACAAATGCAAATAGACTAACATAAACACCAACATTCTCATAATTACTATCTATAGAAATATAATTGTTTAATGTATATTCTGTATCTAAATCTACATCTAAATATTTAAGCTAACTAGTTATATACACATATACAAATTATTGTAAAAACCGTAATTGGTACTTGAAACTTTTCTTACTTAATAGTTAAGATTGTAGATATCACTTTTTTTACACTAATGAATGATGATGAGAAACAGTTTATAGTTCGTAATATATGTAGTACAAAAATACACATTTTTTATACATTATAAAGCTAAATTCTAAATGATTCAGTTCACTGTTCATATTTTTGATAAGCAGAACTGCGTTATCATCTTAGCTCTCTGAGCCCACGGAGCTTAGGACCAACAAATTGCCGAGGGAACCCAATTACGATAATTATACACTATTAATAATAATGAAAATATTCATAATTGGGTTGGAACTCTAAACGATTTGCGTTATAGGCCCATTCACTGATAACACGACCCTGGTGATAGATCTTATAGTATTTAAAATACCGTAATTTATGTATCATTTAAGTTTTCCATTTCATTCTTTTATCACTTTGTCTTTAAGAATATCCTTGAAGAAATCGAAGGAATAAATAAATGACAAATAAACGTCATAACGACTCAATGATACAAGTAAAGAAGAGCCGAACATTTTCGTTTACTCTAATGTTTTTAACACAACAACAAACACCACGTACACAAGATACGACAATTAACATTTATTATTTTAACGTGTAGTTCCATCTATATAAATAAATATATACGTGTATGATTTTTATTATAAAATACGACGAATTTGACAAAAATTGTAAATGTAAATGTTATACCTAAACCACATCTATAATATTGTGCAATATATCAATTGTCATTTTGGGAAAAATCACAATAATAAAACACAAAATGTTTACAAAGTCGTAAATGTATAAAATTTGCGAAGATGTGAAATAGAAATTTGCGAACGGTTCACTTCCAGTTAAATGCAATTAACGCTGTTTGCAAGTATTTTCAAAAGCACTTGCACTTATCCGTGATTTACACTTATACACCTGATGTGCAAGTTTGGTAAAATGACAGTGGTATAAGTGTAAATGGCGATATGTGTGCTAATGGCAGGATAACAGAAAAAGCCAGTAAATACATTTTAAAATACAGCGACAACCGCATTTAACTGGAACGTACGAATATTTAAAAAAAATAATCAACGATCAAAATAAAAATAATACGAAACAAATGCTGGAAACGTTACAAAAACCAAAACACCAAAATGCTTCTAAATACGATTTATATAATTACAATTGATATATCTTCACAATTACACTAACAATTCACATACATATAAAAATTTATAAAAAGAAATAATTTATAAACGGAAATAATTTATTAAATAAATTGAATAAAAAATCACAAATTAATGTTTATATAAATAAATAAAAACTAGTTTAAAATGTTAGATCTATACCGATATCTAGATGGGTAACAGTGGTAAGTGCGAGAATGTTACCGCAAATAAAATACATTTCGAACGCAACTTAATTTTCAAGATAATAAATAAATGAAAAACGAAAATCACCTTCTTGATAATAATATCTATATAAAAGAAATATCATAATTTATAAAATTAATAGACTCTCGTTGAAACATTTTTAATTAATAAAATTTCAATCGTTTTGTATCAAACGAATTCAATTTATTATCACTATTCTGATGATCGATAATAAATTGAGTTCGTTTGGAACAAAACGAGTGTTTTATAAAAAAATCACAATTTAATTTTCACTTTTCCATCGCTTTCTCGACAATTTCATCTAGAATTTCTTTAATGAAATTGTTGCTTTCATTCGATAGCCGTCTTCGCTTTAGTCTACGACGTAAAGTCATCATGCCTGATGGAAAATCACATCAAATTTTGAATAATGAAACATTTTCAAATGAGTTACATTTTATCGTTTGGTAAACAGCAACTGCTGCAGGCTTCTTCTTTTGTGACTCTGTTCTGAAACAAACAAAATACTGTTCGACACATAGAACTTTCACAGAATAGTTAGATTTCTGTAGTTACGAATGGGTGCGATTTTTAATATCTTTTCGCAATTTACCGACAGTGAACGCTGTATCGGTTCGAGGAGGAAATATGCAACACTCAATAAGCGTTGTTTCGCAGATTGTATAATCTCTGTTTACGTGAAAAATATAGTGTAGGAGCAGTTTAGAAATCACCTATAATTACATGTTCAATTAGAGGTTTGTTTCGATGTTTGCATATGTTTCACAATGCATTACTGAATTATAAATGTTGAACCCAAGCCACGTCCATAATGCAATGTTTAATGTTATATTCGCATCTGTTGCATTGAATAGCATACGTTTTATCACTGGTAGTAATATAAATGGTGGCATTACTACACTATATAGTATTACACTAAAAATGTAATCATGTTTACTTCATATTGTATTTGCAAGAATTACTACTAGCGAGAAAAAGACTAAAATATACAATATCTACAATATTTTACATTTTGTATATCAAATTTTACGCTTAAAACGTAATTTATTAAATTACGATGTTGAAATTGCCGAGCGATTTATATAAAAATCAGGATTTTTAATACATTTTAAACAATATTTAACTTTTAACAAAATTTATCAAACATTGCTAGAACCTCGCTAATAGTAATTCACCATAATTTAGAATACTGTTTACAAATTTTCAAATAAAAAATTGATTTATGTATGTAATTACGAATTTTAATATATTTTCTCAATTTGCCGCCAGTGAACGCTGTATTGGTTCGAGGATGAACATGCAGCATAAAACATAAACATAAGAAAATAGTATAATCTCTGTAGTGTAGGATCAGTTTAGAAATCACCTTTAATTATCCTTTCTTATGCAAAGTAACAAGTTTTATAATGATGAATAAATTCGATTTTAACGGAAATATGCCTATTGACCTGACTAGAGTCTGACTATTTTTGAAATGATGTCTCTCTCTCTCTCTCTCTCTCTCTCTCTCTGTATGTGAATTTGTGTGTGTATGATTGAGTGTGTGTGTGTGTGTGTGTATCTGTGTATGTATGCGTTCTTGTGTGTGTATGTAAGCATGTATTTGTGTGTGTGTGTGTGTGTGTGTGTGTGTGTGTGTGTGTGTGTGTATGTGTAAGCGTTTTACAGCCAAAACGGTTGAAGTAAAATTATGATGCCTTAAACTTAAGATTTGTATATGCAAACCATTGCGAATATTTCACAATGTATTAACTGAATTATAAATTTTGAATCCAAACCAAGTATTTAATATAATATTTAATGTTGTATTCTTTGTATTGAATATAAACGTTTTATCATAATATAATGTTAAACTAAAAATGTAATCATGTTTGCTTCGTATTGAATTAGTAAGAATTACTACTAGCGAGAAAAAGGCGAAAATATACAATAATTGTATATGTTCGTCAAAGGAAAAAAAGATTCATATTTGTATGCTTTATAATGTAGTAATTTTCAAAATTTGTTATATGCGATTTTATATTTTTCAATAAATACCCCATGTATGGAAAATGGACCGACCCTGTCTGCGCGCAAGTCCCTTTATTCGATCCCAGTCTTCAATTTGCGCAATTTACACAAGATACGAATAGCCATTTTGTGAAAATAAAACACAAAATTGATGCTTAAAATGTTTACAAAATCCCAAATATATAAAATTGCGAAGCACCGAAGTAGATATTTACATAAAAATCAGAATAGATACTTTTATTAAAAATTGCTAAAACCCGCCAATAGTAATTCACCAAAATTGAAAATATATACGTATTTATTTACCTGGCAATAATGTGTAGGACAAAATAAATAACACATATACAATTCATTACAACCCTATTATGCAATTGAAAAGCAAATGTTCTGCTCAACTCTAGAACACACTGTGCCACATTATTAACATAAATTAATACGAATAATAACTCGGCACATCTAGAAATACAAGTATACTATAGTATAGCGAATAGTCGTTTCATCGTGAGCTTTGCAACGTACCCATTTACATATATGACACAGGCGAGTACAGTAAAACTCAAGTACTCCAAGCAATTTAAAATGGCACCACCACTTTGAGTCCCTTCCCAAAACGCACAATGCGCATAATAAGTACTTAATATTGTAAAACCAACTATGTATCTACCGGGTATGATGTTAATATCAGTCGCCAAAAATTTATCGTGGAAATTAAAAATATCTATGTTATTTCGGGATAACGTAACGAAACAATACATTGTACTAGCACCACAAAAACTAAAATTCCATAACGATGTGATTATACGAGATCTTAGGAACTCTGGGTACTTCATTTGCTTTAAAAGTGCCTATAAGTGTATATAATCCATTATTTAGTACTCGAAACATCTAAATTTCAATATAATTAATCATTTTGTTTGCTACTTAAGGTCATCGTTTACCAAAAAATTACTGATTACTCACAGCTCACACAATATTTTCAATTTTTTATATTTCTTCTACAATATATTTTATTTGTATTTAATTGTTTTAATAATCATTAATTTTTGTTTATAATTTTATAATAATGATTTTCTCGTGAAATATTAAAAAGTTTATTTAAATTTTTGTATATAACGTACATTCGTATATTTGCAATAATGTGTATTAAACAAATATTAATTAGTGTAATCATTAGATAATTATTAAAAAACAAGAGAAAGTTGCGAATTCTAGATGTCGTTTAAACATTGGTTTAGTGTTTCATTTACTAAGACCATTGTTCAAAATTATTCGTTTTATTACTACAAATATGTATAATTAGTTTTTATTTGAAAATAATTTCTCAATAAGTATCTACATGCATTTATATCTATATAAACAAATAATAATTCATCGCCCATTGTTGCAAGTCTTTTATTTTTATACACATATGTTGTGTACTTACGACAACAAAATTCGATATTCAAAAATACAAAATGTTCAAGGTGTTTGGAAAATAAAAGATCTGTAATATATCAAGTGAATTGAACGGAAACGCCTAGTGACATACAACCAACTTTACAACCTTTTTCCCGGCCCCTTGAAAGACCCCACCCAATCACTGCCGAGTAACCATTATACACGTCAAGATTTATATGATATGAGGGTTGCATCATTTTAGATATAAGGCGTTTTACCGATTTCAAGCTACGCTGTAAAGTTTAGGTATACGACGACCTTAAGCTCATATACACTAGGCGCAACAAATTTGATTCTAAACGTTCTAGACATAACAACGTAGAACATAAAATACTTACATTCACACATTTGCTGAACACAAAATGCACGACGAGCCAAATAAAAAAAGTCCAACTTATAGCGTTACCCAATGCATTATTATAATAGTTACCCACATATCTATCGAATAAACCTGGTATACAACTTAATTCTTTACTAAAGAACACATTTAACGAACTAGACATGGTGTTAGCGAACGCTGATATTGGCAATTGATTTGTTTTGTGTTATACAATGCTGTACAACACTTATTTCAATTTTGCAATATACAGTTTTCGCATTAGAATATTAAAACTCAAACAACTGAATACGATCGACAAGGCTGCTAACAGAAACGAAAAACCAAGGACACAAAACTATATTGATCAGTATTACGTCACAAAATGTTCGTTCAAATCGATGATAGATGGTGCTAGGAGACCATCTATAATGTACTAGACTTTCTTATACGTTGCAAGAATATTTAAGGAAAGATATTAAAATGTAAACATCTACAATGTCATTCACCGAACTTTCTTATACGCTTTTCGGTTAAATCACATCCTATTTTCATTATTTTTCTAATTTATAATATTTGTTCTAACCTTTGGAACACTTTTACACTAAATATATTTCTTAGAATAAATATTAAATGTCAAACTTCAAATTAATTAAGTCAGTTTTGTTTTTTTTTGTTAAGCAATTGACAGGCGTAGATGATACGATTTATGTAAAAATATGTATAATAAAAAAAATGTTAAGAGCCATTTTCTTGTTTCCGGTACCGTTTGGGAAAAAAGTTTCAAATAAAAATTGTACAAAATGCTGATATCTATCATTGTTATTATAACAATTTTTCTGTAACTGCAACTATTTTTGAGTTATTGCAGAAACTGCAAAAAATGACTAGAGTAAACTTGCACTTCCGGTTGGAATATCGTTTTCAATAATAAGTGGTTTTCTTGCCAAGCATATACAAATCTTTAGTTTAAAATTTCATAATTTTATTTTTAGCCGTTTGGGCTGTAGAGCGCTCACATACACACAGACGGACGTCATTCCAAAAATAGTTGGAATCGATTCAGGGAAGGTCAAAACGTGTATTTCCGTTAAAATCTCGAGATCAAAATTTATCATGATTACAATACTTACTTATACTGCGTATAAGAAAGTAAAAATAGGTAAATTTGAAATAAAACAAGTTTTACAAAGTCATGAAAGTTTTATCATATTAATAATTACAAAATAAATCAAACAATATGAATGCATCACCAAACCAAACACGGACAATAATATAATTCAGTTAGGTTAATATTTTATTCTATACTAGTCATTGATACATCAGGAGAAGATATCTTTGACATTTTTAATATTGAATCATCATGAGCATCATTTTCAGATACAATTTTTGCATAAATATTATCTTCTTCGTCGTTTAACATTGCTTGCAGTCGCGCTTTATATCTGTAAACACATATTTAAATAATCATTTACTCTCATTACAATTATGCGAAATAGCAAATTCATTGCAACGGATATACAAATAGAATACTCCATCCGAAATACAAATAGAGATAATTAGTAACTTACATATCGCTATCTGGGTTATTTTCCGGATTTCTGCATTTGTCCAATTTCTTTTCCAACATCCGTAGCTGTTCCTTAGGAGGTGGAGGAGTATCGACTAATTTCACCATAGATCTTATTTCTAAATGTAATAAATTATTAGTTCATGATTTAATAAATAATGCAAATTATCTGGTTCATAGTCACATACTTCGGACAGCTTCAATTAAATCTGCTAGCCGGTGTCGGCCATCTGCCCCAAAGAGTGTCTCCGTAACATAACTATCTAGATTCTCTTGAACTTTGGATGCAGCATGTAAAATTGCGGCTAGTGCAATCTGGGAAGGAGCATACAACAGACAAACATCTGTCAAAAAGACTCGTTCTAGAAAATCATCGATACCAGGTCGTAATCGTTCTGGGTTATTTAACGAACAACGCGTCTAAGGAATAAAAAATAGTGTTCATAAAAGTGGTCCCTAGTAGCACAGTTATATAATACCAATATTGGTTGACATATTGGCTCAATGTGGTTAGGGTTAGAGTGACTAGATATATAAGAGTATGGACAATCGACGAGTAGTTCCTATCCAAAGCATAGAGCGCAGGTTCCCCGCTTGTGATTGGTCGCCGCCATAGTTTGTCTAAATGTTCAAATGAAATGCATTGCGTTATATGGAGTGCGCGGCTCATATTTTCTTATACTCTTTAAATCTAAAGGACCAGATAAGATAATTGTACCCCGTATTTTTTATGTTATTCCTGAATAAATTCTGCGTATTTTATTCCGCGACAGCATATGTCTATCTTTTATAGAAACATTTATATAAAAGTCGAAACATTTCGCGCTCAAATATTACGGTATAAACATAATTTTAAAATACACAGTTTGAATTAATAAATGTAATAAGCATAATAAACAGTGTTTATTTTAAGAGATTCGCGAAATGTATAACACTAATATACTTGCAAGTATACAGCACAAATAGTTATATTAGCCCGCGAAATGTTTGGAATTTAGTATAAATGTTTCTATAATAGATAGACCTATGCTGTCGCGGAATGAAATACGCAGAATTTATTCAGGAATAACATAAAAAATACGGGGTACTATTATCTTATCTGGTCCTTTAGATTTAAAGAGTATAAGAAAATATGAGCCGCGCGCTCCATATAACGCAATGCATTTCGTTTGAACATTTAGACAAACTATGGCGGCGCCAATCACAGGCTGGGAAGCTATTGTCCACACTCTTATATATCTAGTCACTCTAATTAGGGTTAACATAGTATAATATTGGCGATATATATCAGACCCAGAGGCGCGCTGTGTTTAGTTATTTATATTTTTCTACTCGTTTCTACATTCCGCATGTTATATTAGGAAGTTAATAAAGATAAAACTATTTGGCGATAAATGTAAATAACTACTTCAGGTTTTAAAACAGGTTTCATTAACGTTTTAGGTAAATTTGTGCTAGTTTCAAATAATACGCCACTGGTCTTTACAATATATTGTAGAAGCAAGCGCATGCGCTTTAACAAAACATTGTTATAGCGCTTGCGCTTGACATGCTATATTGAACCAAGATACAAAATATATCCAATATTAATTTTATATTGGTTTGGTATTTGGTGCTACTAGGGAGGTTTAAAATAATTCGAATCTTACTTTTATATCAATTAGAAGTCCTTCCACTGGCCTCAAAGGATTATGAATAGCCAAATGAAAGTTTAGTTGTTCCATCAATAGTAATTCGTTATTTAAAATAATATCAGCAGCTTTTTCTCGATCACCTTTAATATTTGCTATAAATTGACTAATTGATACGTTAAATTCTTCAACTTTACAAGCCAAATAAACGCATGTGACCCTAAAATTGTACATTGTTATATTTATATTTGCATAATTTCGCGTAAAATGTATGTGGATACCTTAAATAGACTTACATTATTTCTTTTGGATGATAATTCATAACAGAATTATGTATGTAAAACCGTTTGAGATATTGGAATGCCGTACCAATCACATATTTGGGCATAAGTGGTTGAAATCTTTTGCAAAATTCTCGCATATGTATCTCATATTTGCGTAACAGCATTCGTTCTTCTTCTGCTGTCAAGAAATAATCGAATTTCTTGTTATCCTACCGAAAATGTAAACATAACCTTATTTATCAAGAATCAATAAACATGAGTATAAATAGATTTAGATCTATATATCGAAATGACAATGCTTACAGGAACAGTAGAGCCATATCGAGTAATATGATTAATATTAGCATTATCCCTCAATTTGTTTACTTCACTCTCATCACTATACATCCAATATTTTCTTTGTGAACTTGTAGGAAACATTGTTTCTTTCATAAATGTAACGTTTTACTTGAAATAAAAATTGATATCGTACTTCTTTAATTATTCATAAATATAAAATGTGTAACAAGACATTTGTCAAATAGTTTTATTTCAAATGTCTCAGCATGGCGTTTCTCTAAGCGTGAACTAAAAAAACATGAGCGCTCTCTAGTGCGCTTATTAACAAATACAAATTAGTTCAGCTATTGTTCTATAGGTGGCAGCATACGTATTAATTTTAAAGTAATTTATATATATATTCTAATTATCTAATTATTTAGTGTAATAACAAATAATAAAATTCATTTAATAATTATTTATTTATTTTCAAAAGGACGTATCTGTTTTTATATCGTTTTTTATGTACATTCATAGCTTCTAAATATGTTATACGAATGCTAGATATCAATTTATTTGGTTTAAAATTATTTGTATAAGGTGCATCATGAAATATCATAAATGCTTTTAGATTTTAAACGATAATTTTTAATTAACTACAAGTAATTTTTCAAACTAATTAATTGTTGTTCAGCATATCAAACATTTAATAACGGCATAAAGAATGTCTAAATTGAATTTAAAATGTTGTTTAATTAATGTGAAGGTTTAAGCGAATTCAACCAATAGGAACTTTATGTGACATTCTATAGAAATATTTATTATTACAGATTTTTTTTTAATTTTTTTACCTATTTGTTTCTTTAGAGCATAAAAGTAAAAATTTAAGCAAAATAATCATAACCGAATACTAGGTGCTTTTTTAGCTAAAGTATAACTTGTTATAACAAGTTATACTTTAGCTTAAAAAGCACCTAGTATTCGGTTATGATTATTTTGCTTAAATATTTACTTTTATGCTCTAAAGAAACAAATTGGTAAAAAAATCAATAGATGGGGATAGATTGGCGTCATTTAATTGTAAAATAAGTATTAAAACTAAAATGAATAATAAATGAATTCATTGTTTTTAATTACCATTATAAATATATTTGGTATCATGACTGATCACCCTACCCTAAAAGGGAGCGGTAGAAAACCATTAACTTGCAGATAAATGAAAATTAATAATCAGCAGTGCTGTGGCTGCGCTGTGTGTGCTACTCCCATAAAATGATTCGAGCGTGACAATAACGGAAGCCGATTCCTTACGAATATAAGATCAGTATTCATTACAATAACTCCTGCGGCAAAATGCCATGATTGTATATGTAAATCGAAATAACTCTGTATAATATATAATACCAGAATATCTTAGTGTAAAATTGTAAAAGATATTTTTCTCTGAAATAAAACGCATACTCATGTATTATTTATTCTTAAAACTTACTTGAATTTATACAAGAATAGCAGAATATTGAATAATATATTTTCTTATTACACTCCTCATACATACATACATATGCATATGTCCATCAAATAGGGTGGCAGAAAACCCCTTTACATTCAATTCGGAACACGATAATCCCTCACCATTCAACTCTATTCATGCTAACTTATTTTTATTTCAATCAAATTCGTCAAATTATGCATCCACGCTCTTCTATTCTGTTTGCCCACAACATTTCTTTCGTGCAATATATTCTCACCCCGTATTCACACACCATTCATCTCGCTCGCGTAAAATTTCATGCGACACATTCATTTCAACATGACCATACCTTCTCATGTGCTTCTCATCTATTGTACGCACGACATATTTTTACAAAATATATTTTTACTATTAAGATAAAATTGACTACATTTATAATCTCAATATATTTTTATGACGAATATATTTGTAGTTGGTACCAAAATCGAAAACATTTTCTCGGTAGCGGTTATTGGTGATTATGTAATTCAATAAGGTAATGAAAAACGGAAACCTATATTAGTGCATTATGGCTGCAAATTACGTCAACCTGCGTCTGCATGCTGGTCTGTATTTAGTTTACGTCAGTAGAACTCGAAAGATCATCACAAATTATTAAGTCACCCCGTTCAATAAATGCACAAAAAAATCTATTTTTCTATTAACCATATACAATTGTTTGTTTGTCTTGTAATTTGCCACCAATAGACATGGATTAACTGTCCATTAAATTTAAATATTAGTAACGCAAAAATATTGTATATAATATAATATTTAAATATGTAAATATAAATGAAAAATGACATTAGTCTTAAATAAAATTTATTTTCTTTTTAAGTTTTAGTATTTTGAATAATTATAATTTTTGTTTATGTATACATAGATAAGTAGAACATAAAAATAATTTAATGTGAATTTGTATATTGTATTTATTGAAGTTAATAACCATATTTAAATTTCTGTATCAGATTTAGGCCCGGTATTTCCACTTTAAGATAAGTTCCAGATAGCTATTTGACATTTAAGCATGCTATTCGGGGATTGATTCGAGGGTGAAAAAAATTACCCTTAGATAAATTATTATATAATATTAATACAAACATTATGTTCTTTCAATTAAGTAATTTATTTTATTAGAAATAAAAATAACAAAATTAATATATAATTTTTATGTTGTTTTTTATCGCGAAAATTTTTGTCATATTACGGAAGAATTTTTTTATGTATATATTTACATACTTACATACATACATATTGATTTATTGAAAACCTTCATCAGAAGATTTCAAAATATTGAAAACATGCAATTATACAATACAATACCTATACTTGTCGATACTACGTAGTTACTGTTCGGTCGTGTATCTGTAATATTCTTGGTATCACGGTATAAAAATAAGTATTTGCTTTCGGCTGTGCAAATATTCGCTGCTCGCCAGTGGAGACTTTGTTATAAATATATTTAATATCAGGGAATTATGCAAATTAACAATATGAGAGAGTTAAATCATATTTAGAACTACTGGTATTTGAAAAGTAAAATGTTACTAATCTTTATATTTGTGATTGTAATTATGATTATTTTATGATCGTCGAATAAAATAGTGAATCAAAATGCAATTGCCTATTATATTATGCAGTTGAAGTATATTAATTATTTTACCAAGTTCTCAAAAAGATTATAGTACAAATAATTGATTTTTACCAAAACCGACAAGCATAGTATACTATGCTATGCTATAGCTTATAAAACAATAACGAGACAAATTTGTTTTGCATATAATAAAATAATTCTTTGACTATATACGGAGAATATAATTTAGATACAGAGTGGAACAGACACACGTTCTTGATTTTACGTAATTTTGTAATTTTGAGCTATATATTTTAATACAAATTCAAACATATTTTTATAATATTATACACAAACCATTAACGAGATAAAATATGCAATATATTTCAAATCCTGATGTTGTATTTTGTAAGATTTTTTGTATCTAAAATTTTCCACGTACCAATGTGTTGTTGATAAAGTATGCAGACAAAGCAGCGTACGGTAGGTCGTTTGGATGTTGTTTTTTTTTGTTCGTGTATCGAAACTGGTTTATAAGGGCCATCGGCAACTCTAAAATGGCTGCCTATCTATACCGCCTTGGGAGGAGGCGGGCCCAACCATAACAGAACAAAGTCTTGACCGTATGTTGTTATATAAATATTAGAGAAAATAAAATATCTAATTTTTTTGTGTTTATCACTTGCCACAACATTTTCACGTAGTAGTTTTATATTTTGGTTACAACTTATTTCAGATACAAATAAGGATTACTTATTTACTGCCCCAAAAAATTATCCAGAATTTTTATATATACATTCATTTATATATATATTAGTTAGAATTAGATTTAGTACTATTTATGGCATGAATGAAGATAAGCTGTGGGCTTTTTTTTAAATAAACAACATAATTTTCGTGTTATTGTATTCACAGATTGATGTGATAGATTGAATTCCCGATTGTTTGAGTGCCCGAGTTTGTTACGTAAGATGTTTAAAAATATATAATTAATATCAGTAAAACAAAACTAGGTGAAATTAATATAGTAAAATTCTATATTTTAGTGTTTATTTGTTTGTTACTGCTCAAACAGATTACAAAATATAAATTAATATCTATTGTAAGAAATATATATATTAATTTTCATTATTATATGGAAAGAAAATAATAAGTATAATTATAATTATATACCCACATAATATACATATACTTATTATATAGCTTAAAAAATATTAAAATAGTTTTTAACTAATAAATAAATGAATACTTCTACTAAATAAAAAGTTAACATTATCTGTTAGAATTACTAATAAACATATTTCTATGTGAAGTTACGTAAAAGAATTGTCAATTTAATGGCCTTTAGATATTCATGGATTTTGAAAAAAATGCATTGGCATTCACTTACATTTTCTGTAAAGATAACATGTGTCAGTCATCAATATGAACATCATCGTTATCATAATGAACCATAATTATACTTGAATATTATTTTATCTGTAAAATAAAATTTCAAAATGCATTTACTTGGCATTGCACATCCAAGCATAAATATGAATTATTCTTAAAATTAACATACACATAAATATACAAGTTTCTTTTACTTTGGGCGCGTAAGATTTTTCCAGATAACTGTAAAAATTGTTACAAATGCAAATAGAATTCCACAAAGCAGTTGTTGTGCAGGCATGGTTTCGCCTGTGGCACCGTATATATTAGAATTAAATCGAAGTGAAAAGAATTTCTTGACCTAAAACGCACTTTTTAAAACACCTTGTATTTTAATTTTTTTAGAAATGCGTCCAATTATATGTTATATCATATCTTTTTCATCTTAAAGAACAAAAAAAAAACACTTCTGGAATAAATAATGAAATTAAAAACCAAATGTTTTTAAGTATATTCACGCCTTTTCCATTAAATGAAGTCACAACCCCATTTTGTTTTACTTCGTAAAATGAATTAAAAATATTAGTTAATTGTTTCACTATTTCAAACATTTTGGTTTCTATAGTTGTATGGACTAAATGCTTATTAGTTTTAAAAGATATTACATTTGCTTTCTAATTAGAGTATTCTACGAGAAGTTATTAAAAAGAATTTGCTTATCCCGGACTTCAAGTAAAAATTGATTTTAGAAGATTATAGTATGTATTTATTTTGTTAATCCTTTATCCGAAGCAGAACGAGTTACTCAAGAAGATGCCTAAGTAACTGTTGCCTTTTAAAATCTACCCTTGTAGTTACATAACTCGTTTAGTTAAAATATGACGAGTAACACTTGTGAAATGCTATTCAATAAATAGTAACGTTAATACATTTATTATTAATTAAATATTCACAAATATACAAGCAACCATTGCACTCTATAAACAACTATAGTTGTCATAGTTGTAATAACCATCTATAGTGTAGACAAAACACCTAAATCCAGCAATGATATCATTGGCTAGTCATTTGAATAATAGCAAATGAACAGGTCAATGATGTAATAGGCTGGTCATTGCCGTCAATGTTCATTTGCTTTGATTACCAATAGGTAAAAATAATTTTATTAGAATTGCTTCAAGTTAAGTTAATAAGTCTTAAAGACCCCCTGGAATGAAACCTCATAATGGTACGTTTTCTTAGCCATATTATCATCAATAGCTAGCTAATATAGCAACTACCGTTTCGGTGATTAATCGATCTATTTGTCAGTAATTTACCGGGAATTCCGCGAAGAAAGCGCAAGCAGCAACACAATGTGCGATGTGATAGAATATTGTTTGGTATTGAAATTTGGTATATGTAGTGAAACATACTTGATTTTATATTTTAAACAACAATAGAATATGTAGGTATACAGATTAAAATAATAAATTTTATTTTAATTATAAATGTGCACTCGTCGAATATGTATATGAAAATCATTTTTATGGGGATAAGTAGTGATTTATATGCATAAAGAAAATATATGATGGTTCTCATTTTTCATATTTCTATAAATTATGCAGGTATACCTACCTAATCATAATAAAGTTAAATATTTTTGCTAAAGCTTGATAATTTAAATTCAGACCACACACGCGTAACTATAAAATATTCATATTTAATTTAATTCAATTAATACTGGTATGCATGTGAATCACGTTACATATTTGGTCATCTACAATTATGAAAGCTTACACCAAAAGAATCTAAAGTGCCAAAACGTTATTCTATACAAAAATTATAACAGATCTAACCACGCGAAAAGCATGATTAAAACATTTACAAATTGAATTTCCCATTTATTAAACTAAATTGAATAATCAAGATTTAAAATGCCCAATTTACTATATTGGGTATTTAAAGTGTCTAGGATCGATAAAAAAATTGTATAATGACGGAAATAAAAATCTGTATTTTTTTATATAAATAGCGTCGTTGCTTTTACCAAATTTAGGCTTTTAATGTTTAAATGAAGAATCAAGAAATGAAATAATGTCGATAAAAATGTTTATTCTACGAATTTATAACCGAACGTTTTATTTTTATTTTGAAGTGCGCTAAAAAAGAGAATATAATTAATAAAAGAAAATATAAACCAATAGAGTAACTTGAAAGACTGCTATACGAGCGTAGAACGTAAAACAGGTTATGAAAAGAAATGATCTCTGATCAGACTGTATTTTGTCGTTTGATAGCAACGACTATGTGACCATCAACAGCCCATACCTATACGTATCTGGAATTCCCGCGCTGTTACTGGTGTACCAAAATTTTATTCCGTGCATATTTCAACATGCCGCACGTATGAAATATTACTTTGTATGAACGAAATCTATTGCCCGAAGACATACACAATCGGCCAGTACACAACGTCCTCACACATCGAATATGTAAATGCCGTGGAAATATATGCGCAAACATATTGAATATTCATCTGATCGGTTGGCTTTAACATATATGTATATATGAAACAGTAGCTTGTATAATGCAAGAAACGGCTGCGGAATATATAATTATATATTTTAAATAACAATGATTAACAGAAGAAATAATAAAAAGAAAACGTAATAAAAATCAAGTTGGTTATAGTCGCCTATATCGATATACAGGGAGTTTCTTTTAAATATAAGCTGGTACATCTCTTATAAACAAGCACCTGAAACTTATTGGGCAGTATATATACAATTTTAATTTATTTGTCAAATTAATACCAATGAGCCTAAAAAAAATACTGAAATTGTAAATTGCAGAAAAATTGTAATGATACTCGCAAGTTATAACCTGCAAAATGAAAAGTAGCATATCCACAAGGAATTTAAAAAAATATAATTTAAATTAGCGATTTTCAGAAAGACGTCTGTTTATTATACTGAAGAAAAATGAAAATTTTGATGTACACATACATATATAGATCATGCTTATTCCCATAAAGTGGAGTAGTAGAAAACCATTTGCATTCTCTCACATCTTAACAATCTTTCCCCATTCAACTTAATCCTTACACACTTCTTTTACTCCGTTCAAATTTTTCATACATGCTCTTTTATTCTGCTTGCTTACAACTTTTCTTTCCCGCCCTTCATTCTCAATTATATTTATCCATTATCTCGAGGACGGCCTCGCATTCTCACAACATTCATTTCTCCCACATAAATCTTTTTCGTTCATCTTTCATTCGACATTCTTTCAATATTACCATTCCATCTCATATGACTCGCACCTATTTTAAGAATATTGTTTACGGTATTGCACTGCTCCAAACGTATACCCACATATTACGCTTTCTATCTCTTTTAGATACACCACAAATATCTCTTTAAAATGTTATTTCTACAGAAGTTACACGATTTTTATACTTGGTTTGCCAAACCCAACATTCACTACAATACATGATGCGATGGTACAATTACACAATTGTACTTAGTCTTGCATCCTTAGAAATATTAAAATTTCTCGCAACCTACAGATACTCTTCTTACAACCTCGCAAGCATACTTTCCATCACTAGAGAATAAGCAACCCATATAAACTCTTTAACAAACATTATCACAATTATTTATAAAAACAAAAATAATGCACACATTCTTTTAAGGACATTGTATTACTTCAGTGTGGTTTTAATATGTTTCTCCATATAAACATAACTGTGATCACATTTAAACTAACATTAAAAGTAACTAGTTCGAAAATACAAAGATATTATACAAATAGGGATTTAAAACAAATGTTTGCGACAGATATTGAAACATAATTCAATTCCCTGCGAAAACATGAAATATATAAGACACCCTGTATGTATTGAACATACATATAGTATAGCAGAAGCAGCATCTCCCTTGTCCAGTACCGCCCTTCAAATATTGCTCCTACGGGCACGACCAACTGAAAATAAGTTCTGAATTAATTACTTCGGTCCGTCCCGTATGAAAACAATTTACATCGCCCACTTGATCGAAGGATCACGCACACGAATCCACAACAGTACATTGTCTTCTATTATTCGTATACCTAGATACTTACATACATACATACTTAATATATACTGCATGAAGGATATACGGAAAGATTAAGAAAAATGATCATTCGTTGTAACGTGTCGGTTCGCACGGACGATGAAATATTATGCGCTTTCCGATTTAATTTGATTGAATGTTTTGTGTTGTGTCTTATATTTGTGGGAAACGTGCCGAGTTGGCGTTGAAATCGCGTGATTTTCTTACTTTCCTTTTGGTGTTTAATATTATAATATAGAAATAGAATTATATTGATTTATTAAGAGCGGTCTGGAATACTATAGTATTTGGTATTACTTCATTAAAATTGAAGGAAGTGGCATCACTGGACAGATAAATATCTTATAAAGATTATAAAACCACAATACATTTCGCGTTATAAAATTTAACAGAATTTTATTTAGTAAATGTTTATCCAAGCACTAATACGTTGGAAGTTCAATTAAATTGCCGCTTATATTAAATTATTATTATTAATTATATATTTGTTTATTTTTATATGTAACTTGCAAATTGTCAATTTATATTCTTTAAAACTTATTGTACTAAATACAAAAGAGTAATTATGTTTTATCTACTTTGTTATTTATTTTTCTTATATGAAGTAAGTATTGTAATGGATACGTAATATTAACGGAAATATCCCTTTTGAATGTAATTGTATTTATATTGCAAATAAATATACAGACACAAATTAATAAAAGAATCAGACAATTTTACAAGACACTTCGTTTACTATAACCAGGGCGTTTTTGGTGTAAGTAGGAAGTAGGTAACTGCCAAATGTTAAATCTAGATAATGAATTTAGGACACTAACTTGTTTTATTACGTATTTTAAATACGCAATCTAAACAGTCTATGAATAATATAAAAATTGAAAATATATGAAATAATCATGCAAAACCTACTAACGATCTCTGACGATAAAGCCCACAGCGTTAAATAGAAAACCACGCATGGCCTACTTCTAAGCAATAAAATGATTGTGTTTAAAACACGCACGACTAAACGCACACAGAATCATTTTCATAATATTACGCACTAGCACAATATCGGATATTAACTCATGAAAGTTTCAATATAACATATTTGTTAATTCACACCTCCAATACATTTTGTTTTCTTACAAACTTTTGTAAATATATTTTATGAAAAATGCCTCTTTATTAAGTATGTTAAAGATACTTGAGAGTGAGCAGTATGTGAAGGTTCACTGATTATGCTCAATATTTAAGTACACATCAACGCGTACTTAAAAATTATTCTGGTAAGTGTGCTATTTGGGAAATGGTAAATTATTCTAAATGTTTCGCTTACAGCAGATATTGACAGGTTTTATTTTGAATATCTTGGATCCTCAACGTACGTTGTTGTCACAACCCATAACCTAATGAATTATTTACTCATTGATAATATGTTTCTTCTTCAATAAAACCGAACATTATTTTCAATTAATTGCGATATAGAACTAAGTATTTCATCCTAAATATTTAGCATACTACCTCAATAATAAATATTAAGATAATCTAATAATTAATTTTTATTTATGTCGCTAAATATTTTAGCCGTAGAAAATAGTTATTTCAATTTAAAATGAATAAATATTCGCACCTTATGATGCTATAGCATATATCCACAGTGACTTGCACTGAAGTTTTTTATACTTATTTTGTTTAGTTAAACACACACACACATAAAAAAAATAGACTTAATTTAAGAAAGGTCAAAGGTATTAAAAAATACACGCGGAAATAAAAATTGGACACTTTTAAATTGCGTAGTTACAAAAGTAAAATATAATCTCCTATTTATATCAAATTTTAGCAAGAGAATCTAATCTTTAGTAGAACGGTTAAAATAAAATATTTCAGCTTTTATATGAATATTACTTATTTTTGTTAAATCAACACATATTTTTAAAAATCCTCGCTACTGTACAATTAAGAATAAAATTTACATAAATACCATAATTTTTAAAAGATGACAATTCAGGTTTTAATTCAGCTGCAAACCTGAAAACCATAACAAAAACAATCAATGTTTATAGCTTTAAATATTTCATAATTATACTAATTTCCCGGGCTACCCAATCGAATCTCTTTAATACACTTCGTTCAAATATCATTTCTCCTAAAACTCGATCACAGAGTCTATTATTCTTGAACAGTATTGCACATTTCATTATTTCAATTTCAAAAAATATAAATAAATTATTTATAGTTCAACAAATTCGACGATAATTGATTTTAATAACAGTTATTTTAGAATACAAATTGGTGGCAAAGTTATGGTTGCCTGTTTATAGTGAGAAAGTCACGCTGTACCATTTTTCTACATACAATATACGTTTATTATAATAGCGTAATTGAGTCAAATTATCTTGACCACATGAAAAAAGTTAATTCCAGAATGGCTGCGTTCAAAACGCTAACTGGAGCGCCTAGCGTTCGCCGACACTAATATCTAAATGTTTGCCGTCAACATTTCAACAAATAGAAGCCGTAAATTCTAATCATATCTCGATATTAATACAATGGATTACCAACTCTTAATTTATGTTGAAGATATCAATTATAAAAAAAAAATATATATATATTATGAATTCAAATATATATATTTAAAGTACCCCACATAGTATTCATATGCCTCTTCTGTGTTATCCACCCAACTTTTAGAAACTTTTTGATTCAATTACTCGAATAATTTTCAAAATTTCTTCTCGGTTACGTTCTTAAAATATAAATATATTTTTATTATAGAGCAGAGTAAGTTCATTGTAACAATATAATTACTCTATAAATACATTCAAAAATGTGTCGTACAATATAAATTTTATAAAATAAATGCATGATAATACCGCATTAAAGTAAAAACTAACGCATAAGCTTAAAGCAGTTTCTTAAATGATTAAGATATCACTAAAGTTTCAAAAAAATACAAATCAATATACACGGTTGAAAATCTTTTCACTTCAAAATGAATATATATTTTTTCGGAAATTGCTAATTTACACGAATATATTAATTGTTTATCATTGTGTAATATAGAATGGTTTAATTAAAATATATTTATATTTGTATGAATTAGTAAGTATAAAAATATTATTAACAATCATGGTTTTATCTGAATATGCTACTCACAATTATATAATGCCTAGACATATACAACTTTTGATGTTCTTGAGCTACCTTTTTTGAAAATTTACAGATTTAATCAATCAGTACAATAAGAAAAATAATTTTTATTTTCAATAAGTATCGTTAGTAAGAGCTTAATAGAACTTAATATAATATTCTCGGATTCAAAATAAATGTAATTTTGTAATATTGCGGTCGTTCGATCGCTAGCTATTTCGTAAGACAATATTTTGTCGCCTCTTCTCCCCTGAAGGTACCGAAGCAATTTTAACCAAATTTAATGAACTTATTGTGTAGGCACCCGATTGAATCCGTTCGCATTTTAAATCCAATTGAAATAGTTGGATATAAAAAAAGATCCTTTAACGTAACATTTTTATGATATATCTAATGTTTTGTTATTAAAAATAATCCCTTTAATAAATCAAAAACTATTAAATATTGATAAATTTAATTATATTACGTTACAAATAATGTGAACTTATACAGAAATTCGTAATGCAAAGCTATAGACAGTAGTGTAGCCAATGCTTGTATTATAAATATTATCTTTACAATTAAAATGAATACTTATATAATGTCAATAGCTCAAATGTACTGAGTAATAAAAATTAAACGATAATGAAGGGCATAACCTGCCCCAATCAAATGAAAGTGAAATTGAAAGCGAGAGCGGCATAAATATTGTAACCTCGACACTAACCCGCAACGTAGTACACGCAATTTTCCTTTTTTTTTGTGTTCATTTTGTTATTCCGAATGATAGTTTAACCATTTATTTTACCCTGAAGAGACTCATAATAGATAATTATAATTGGATCACATAGTAATAAAAGCAGGTAGATAGTTATAATATCGGTTGGGTTGATGCGATATCATGCTATGATGGCGAGCGCACTAACTCTAAATTGCCCGGTCGTATCGGCGTCACGTTTCGAACACGGCCCCATATAAAGAGTGTAGTTTAACCGAGCAATGTAATTTTATAATTTTCCCCTCATTTCGACACAAATTACACTTCGGCTATATGTTTACCATAGGCAGGTTCGCGTTAGTCTCGTCTCGACAACACCGAGGACAGGACGTTATATAAAGCATATTGTGTCACATCAAACAAATCAATCGCAAATCCAGAAATTAAGAAAAACTGTAAGTTAAAACAATTACACATATAATATACGAATGAGTTTGTGCTTGTGTATGTGTGTGATGGCGGCTATTGTGGTGGGGGAAAGTGGAGGGTGAGTGTATCGTGGACAGTGTTGGAAAATCTCTTGTTTATATTATCTGTTAAGCGCTAATTGCAAGTGTTATATCATTGAATTCGTGTATTACTGCTTGTACATATTCTGTGTGCTGATTGTGGAATGGGGCATGAGTTTCGACGTCATGTGACTAGATGGCAGTGCATTCGGAATCAAAATGGCCGAATGTTTTGGTCTTTCTTATGCGGCGGGAAAATGTCTTTTTCCTTATTACTTTACTGTGAGGTTATAATACTATAATATTAATATAAATTAATATGTATATACGAATTTTAACTTTATAAAGAGATTATTATTTTATTTTTAAAAAAAATATTTTTAATATATTTTTCATTCATATACTAAGCCTATTACGTATTAGCCAAAATTTTAAGCATTTAGTTCTAGTTTTCTTCAAAATTAAGAAAGATCGTTCGATGAAAGAGATTATTGATATTTAATTTCTAAAATGCGGGTTTCTTTTAAATTTTATGCAGCTATTCCGTACTAAATAAAATTGGTTTTAGTTATTTTTGGTAATTTACAGATTAATTTAGTTTTCATTAATATATCACTGTGAACACATTTTGAATTCAATAAAAGCAGTAAAATAAAGATACGAATTGATATCAAACATCAAGTTTCAACTATACACAATATATAATAATTACAACATAAACACACCATTACCTGGCATGGCATATAGGCTTCTGAAATTCAAGTATACTTTCATTGTCCCAAATAGATATTTATTATACTAAGATCGACTGGTTGCACTCGGTAACCGGGTTGGTGATATTTTAATAACTGATAAATGAAAGTGGTTCCAAGTAGCACCGCTACAGGGTTCATGATAATACGATTAGACGCTCGCATTCTTATCTGATCTTACCACATACATCGAATGCTATATATACAGTACAATGTAAAGAAATAAAATAGATTTTTAAACAATAAATTATTCTCAACTAGTTAAATTTATTATTTATCAACATTAGCCGTCATAATATACCTGTATACAGAATTAGTCATATATTAAAACATTACATTTGTACCGATTGCATCTGTTATTATTACAGTTTACACAAGCAATATATATTTAATGGCGAATTTCGCGTTGGTTACAAAACTACTTAAGCGATATATTTTTTATTTTGTTTATTAGGAGAAAATTGATTTTATTGCTCGATTTTTAAGTAATTTGACCGAAATATAATTAATAGATAAAATGTCATGTTTATCTAACTTGTACAATTTTATTTTGTCAATAAAATATTTATTTGGTCATATTCAATTATGTATACTTGTATTCCATCCAAAGCAATTTTCTCTGAGTGTAATTAAACATACATACATTTTAATTATCTTATTCAATGAAGTGTTTGAAAAATATAAATTGATATTTTTACGTTTAATTAAATTTAAAATATAAATAAAATTATTAATAAACAAGTATGTTGCAACTTGACTTTTAAAATAATTGATTTAATCTACAGATTTGCATATTCTATAATACTACTGAGAAATTTCTGTCACGACTTTAGAGGGAAGCTCAGTTCCTGGAACACACTGCATTTATAATATTTTAAACCTTTTTATTTGAACCGCTGATTTCATACTTTTGTTACCACATACATGCCCCAAGCCGGATTTAAAATGTCATCATGTACAGTTACCGTAAGTGTATTTGGTCAAGCGTACAAGTATTTGCAATTATAGATAAATAAAACCGATATTTTGCGTATTTAAGTTCTATAAGAAACAATAGGTAAAAAAAATTCTGATATAGTGTTTATATTGTAGATTTTTTGAAAATACGTATAGATAAGTGCAACAGAGCTTACCAGATAATAATTCCTTACCCAAATAAGAATTAAAACTAATACTATTTCGTAGCATTAGTCAGTTATATATGTTTATTGATTTGCCTAAAATATAATCCTACGCTCAAACTTATATTGAGTATTTCCGAAATTCTGAACCATTTAAAAAAATTTTTTTTTGATATAATATGCCTTTTCAATATTTTTTTATATAAATCACGAATTATATGCGATATATTTACGAAAATACTTTGCTATCGACGTTTCAAAATTAAATTAAAATAGGTGTAATAATTATAAAGAGATAAAGATTTGTCTTCATATTAGTTTAGAATCACAATATTAGCCAAAAGTTAGCGTTTTAGAATGTTTAATATTTATAGTTTAAGAACTGATAATATATTTTAATTTGGTAGCACCATTTTGAAAAAAAAAAACTGCATAAACGCCTCCCTTTCATAATAATCAAATTTAATATAATAGGGGGAAATGCACCCTAAAAATAGTTACCTAATTAAAATGCCACCTTTTGTCATAAAATATCAATATAACATCGTTTACCGAAACAATAAATATATAATTTCTCATTTCAAAACAAAAGGCGATCGACCCTTTTAATTTCTAGTGACGTCACATCCTCTACCCCTAACGAACTCTGAAGCTCGTCTCATTGACACGGTGTAATTTAGACACCCTGTAAATACTGTAATTAAAAATTACCCTAAAAACATATTTTAAAAAATGTTTACAATCGGCAGACCTAAATTTGCTTTTGAATAATACAACTAACCCTCCCTACGAAAGTCATACGCAGTTAATAATAATTCATAAATGTATATTGTCGAGACAGTAGCTTCAGAATTAAACTATTAATTAATATACCGGTCTTTGCTTAATGATTAGTTTACTGTACGTATAGTTTTTCTTTGTTTGTGGCCTCAGATATCTCTGTCTGTTTGAAAACGGCCGGCGCCTGGTATATCCTAGGGATATTTAGATCTACAATTATACACTCTCGGGGATGGCTCTTTTGTAGATAGATGACTAGTAACCCTTAATTTTATTTTCTTCTTTTCTATATAGTTTTTTCTTTTGTTACCTCTACTATAAGTGATGCTTACCATCGCATTACCGGCTTTAAAGAATTGTTTTGTTTTGACTTGGTGTGGGCAACTGAACCATTTTTTAAAGTTTATAACATTAAAATGTAATTAGCAGAGATATGTGTTCGGACAGAGATTTATTAAAATGAGTAAGTTTCGAAGTTTATGCAAATAAATATATAAAAACAATTTTCAGAGTATCTCCACTGGTTCCGACGGTATATAACAACTGTATAGTTCTTCTATTTTTATAAAGCAAAAAAGTATCTCTAAATATTATTTAAAAAACTGACAAATGCATATATGGCCTAAATATTGTTTTTCAAATTATTGCTATTTGAAAAACTTTTTTAATAGTAATTTATTCTGATGATCAGTGTATGCAATAATTACATTTTTTAGTATGATATTTTATTTATTATCTTATAGAAATAAAAAGTCTTAGTACTCTATAGAAATTATGAGCGTATAAGAAATCAACCTGTAGGAATATCTAAACCACATTAATAAAAAAATTAAAAGTTCGAAAACACTATAAAGTAATGTTCAATCAACTTTTATATAATAGCGAAAGTTTTAAAATTGTGTAGCTATTTTATGCACAAACTATTGTTAATACTTTAATTATGTGAAACATCATATAAAGTACGCATTATATTATAAATCGTATTGTATCAATTACAAACTGTACCAAATTTTGTAATTGATATTAACCATTCGAATGTGATTGAGAATATAGTAATTATCATGGTACTTTATCGAACCATCTTTACAAGATAATTGAATCATTTATTTGAATAACAATACCAATATAAACATATTTTATGAAAAATATGCTTATAATCACTGCTAGATTTGTTTATTAATATTTGTCAGCCATTTTTACCACACGGTATTCGTAATATATACTTAGTAAAATTTGAAGTATTGATAGGATGTTATTAAAAGTCAAACGATTTGCATTTTACATATATTTTTTAGAAAATAAGAACTGACTATGCGATTCTGTTTATTAAAAAAAAGCAGATGCAAAAATTAAAATAAATAAAAATATTTTTTTAATTCGAGCATAAAATGTGCAGTGCAATAAAAATTAATCATTTCTTCAGCCAACAGTAAATTACATGGTGGATAATTCTCATTAGCAATATCTACGAAACATCAAGAAAGAATTCTTTTTTCTTTATAATCGTGCCAATTATTTACTTAAAAAAAAAAACAGACGTACACACACAAGCTCAAAATTGCCCTAGGTTAGTTCGAAGGGGCGCTTATTTAAAAATAAATAACAAGACGGCTTTCGAGATTCAAGGAATCCCAATCGTATAAACCAAGATTTAGAATCATTACAAAGTTGCTGTAATGCTTTATGATTGTTGACTGAAATTAAAAGCGTTCCTAGGGATTTTATGATTCGAATAAATAAAACGAATAAATAACAAAGATAATGTTCAGAATTTGATAGTAAATATTATTAATTTATGGAAACAAATTTAAAATTACTTTAATGATTCAAATTACTAATTATATTAATATTATACTTATGAAGATGGGACTGGGAGCTGTTGGTGAAGTTTCGTAGATTGAGATTAATTTTGGAAGAAGTTTTAGTGAAGTGCAAACAAAACTATATGTATGTATGTATGTATGTATATACACAAGTACTACTCACAGAGTATAAATATATAATTTCATTGCTGTGAGGCCTGATGTGCGTTCGTCCTAAAAACGGTACAAATACAAATTTGAACGTCTGGCGCTGCAGAGCGAAAGATAATGGTCAAGACGGGCGAACAGGCGAGCGTGCGGCGGTGGCCCTCCGGGCGAAGCCCTGGTCGGCAGCCCCTTGTGCTTCAGAGACGGGGCCGCTTCGCTCCGCGCGCTAGTAGTATAATTATACGGCAACAGTTCGAACACCGGCGTCTACAACTGTGTTTTCTGTATGTTATTATATATTTTTTTATACCGGAAACCGTAAGGGATAGACGAATGTATGGCTGAAAGAGGGGACAGAGGTAACGAAGGTGCAGACGACGACGTCGACTGACTTAGAAAGACGACTAACTGCCTTGGTTCGTTCTGTTCTGTCTGATGTTCACTTCAGAGCCGTCTTAAGAATACTAAATTTAAATGTAACATGAGTACTTATCTTCAAATTAAACTTTAAACTATTTTATATCAGTTTTGATCTCTTTTAAGTTAAAAAACATGTTTTGTACACATCTTGATAAATCAGATATGTTCATCAAAATTAGCAGAATGCTATAAATACTTAGCAAAAAAATACAAATACGCTTTCGAAATAAAATAGACATAATTACTCATTTTTAGTAATTTTACCGATAAAACCAGTAAATTAGCTTCTAAATTATATTTATTGCTATTTTAAATACAATCTCATTTTAAAACTTATAATGATTAAATGTTCCAATCCTTGTTTGTTTTAAGGCAACACTTAGCTAATAAACTATTGGTATCTTACTATACATCTCTAAATTACCATGTCTATTTATCGAGTCAACATCACTACTATAAATAGATCAGTGGAAAATAGCATACGATTGTGCTTATTGCCACGCATTTTGCTATTGCACATTTAATTTTGAAATGCATTCTTAATTTTGGTAATGCAGTCAAATCAGTAGGCGAAAACATCAAATATAATTTAACTAATGGATGATGCTGTTGTCTATCGGAAAAATATTTTTAAATAAAGATTAAAATACTGAAAATTATTTAAAAGCCGAAACTAGTCGTCGTATTTTCTGAAACTACACGGAGTGTTTATTTTAATAATTTAACTACTTTTAAAAATAAGTCATTTGTACAAATAATAAAATATCAAAGATATTTAAATTTTAAGAATGTAATTACAAATTTAATTGTAATACATAACTATAAAAATTATTAATTTTTTCGTCACTCTAGAAATCGAAATGTCTTTTTTACTGATATGGTTAATTATCTAATAATATTTTCCATTGATATATCTTTAAAGGACAACTTTCAACTCCATGTATATAATTATAAATAAACCCAGCTGCAAAAATTTAACCAGTATTTCCAGTAGCCGGAGTGATATTTTTGCCGAGAGATATAAAAATAAACCGCAAATGAAAACACTATTTAAAAATTTAAAACATGTAATGTTGAGTTCAATAAAAAGTATCACGATATTCTTAAAGTTTGTCTCAAATTTCAGGACTTGACGGACCTTAAAACGGCTCTGTGTTCTAGCTAGTTCGATGCCTATACTTTTCATGCTGCTGTCAATTGTGACGACTGATGCTCCGAGACCGCGTCATTGTTTTACGCGTGTTCATCCGTTGTTTCTTTTTTTATGTAGTTCGTGTTGTTGTTGTTCTGACTAGGGTTGTCTTTTGACGTGTTTGGATTGGACGGTTGTCAGCTGTCTGTACTGTGCACGAAGCAAATGACAGCCTGTGGGAGACCATTGTTTTTTTTTTAAATATATTAAATGTTACACTTTAGTATAGAGATTGAATAAATATTTTTTTATTGTAATTTCATGAAAAATAAAATAGATTAGACACTTTACTAATACATAAAAATAAGTTACTGCAACAGACTTTCTTAGCTAAATATGCTACAATAAATTCTAGCATTTGGTGACAATTTATTAAAAATTAAAAATTATATTTGCAGCAACGAAAATTTACCTGAATTCTTCAATACAATATTGCGTAATCAAATTTTACTTATTTATTTTCTAAGAGTATATGATAGTTATTCTAGCCATTCTATCTCTATTTTATGATAATTTTAAATAACAAACTATTACCACCTTATCATTACAAATGTATTATTTCACATATTACAATTACTATACTAGAATATTATATAATGCGACAATATCTGACTTTTAATGACCATATTATAACTGATACTATTTTCATAGATAATGTATTGTAATATTTATAATCTACGTCATATTTGGTAATAAATGATTATAATTTTTTCATTTCTATATTCAAATTTTATCTGTGTACTTCACCGATATACTTTAACGAACATAATTGGTCACTAAATAGTTTTATTAATTATAATTTAATAATTCAGTTAAATATATTTTTAATAAACATTTAGCATTAGCATAATTCCCAAACTGTTATATAAAGAATTATAGGGGCTTATGATGAAATAAATACGTCTATCATATGAATCTTTACGCTATAGATATATTGGCAATTTCCATAATTTGAAAGCAACAGCCGTGAAATTCAATATAAAAATTTTAAATTCTTACCACAAGCAATTGTGTTAACATTAAGCTCGTTATTTATGTCAAATTTATTGAATAAATTATTCTGATACAATCGGCCGAGTTTATAATATTTGTATTAATTTTGATATATAAATGAAATTAAAGCAATTATTAAATCTTAGTTACAATCCTTATAGATATACCATTCTTTTCGAAGAGGCATACATTTTTATTATTTTAATACAATGCATAGTATAATTAGGAAATCATTTTGCATTATATGTTAAAAAAATAATTATCGGAAATTTTTTGGTGTAAAATATTATGATAAAAATAACGAAAAATCTTCTATTTGTGAAGTGTATTTATTGGTAATTTATTCCTGCCCGATAAATTAAATTTATTACTCGGCAAGGAATAGCTGTTGATGAAAAATATGTATTAAGTTACCCTGAAAACTCACCAGATTTCATGGGCAAGTGACGGCTCGTTTACCGCCAAGCCTTATCGTAAAATGCGCAGTATCTTACATACGGATTCTTTGACAATATGAATAAACTCACATAGTTTATTAGTTTATTACCAAACATGATTTTAGAATGAAGTTTGTAATAAATTAATGCATTTTACTCGCAATAATATATACGTAGGACGCATAAGATAGCGCGGGAAAAACTTGGCATCCGTATTTATATATAAATTTGGATATAATTTTTAAAACAAATCCTATATTTTCTATAAACTCATTATTATTGTAGAATAATTTAGAAAATATATTTTAGATGATTAGTTAATAAAATATTTAATATGTATGCAAAATATATGTGATGATTTATTTTTTAAATGGAATATGAATTTGTTAATGCACCTAAAAGTACTATTAAATTATATCAAAAATAAATTAATCTACTCGTAATTCAAATAATGATAATTGGAAAAGAATATTAAACATTATACTATGTTATTAATAATAATATAGAAAATAAATAAGGATATTAACATTTAAACATACACATTTTTTAGTAACAGACTTATTAAGTTATTAAAACTAATGTTTGCATAAAACGATTGATTTATTATGAAATCAGAAGCATGATATCGGTAAAACTACTTAAATTTCAAATAACAATAATTATTTAAATAAAATAATCAACACATTGAAAATAATGTTGCAAAAGTAATTAATCAAGAAAACTTCATACGTGGACAACCTAGTTAACATTGATCATAAGAGAATGCAGTAAATATGATCTTTAAATCATGTAATTATAGATCTGTATGGTAATTTGGTTATCTAGTTATAGCATATATAAGTACGTTTTTCTCTTATGGAGTTCCTGCGGCTAAATGTAACCATTTTGTAACTGATTTGAATGTTCAGGTTATAATTAAAACACATCAAAACTGTAGTTTGTTTGTTAATATTTCTATATATCAAAAACGATTATAGTTGCATAATTTAGGGAGTATTAATTTTTAACAAGTAGCTTTCAGTTATTAGCTTCTATTTAAGGAGCTAATGAATAGTTGTTATTTGGATTAAGCGTGCTACTGTGGCCGCTCCATTTAATTATTTCATTTTAATATTCCTCACGAATTCTATTTTATTTTGAGCTTGTTTTTATTAAATAGTGGGAGCCTATAAGAGTACGATAATTTTACTGAAATATTTGGTATAGACGCAAACAAATTTTAACTCAAATATGCACTTAAATCTGTACTTATATGGGCGTTTCCAAACTTGTATTGCAGGAAAATAATCTTTTCAATATTGCATGAGCTATTCTTGTACTGCGCGAAAGAATCTAATTATTATTAGGATGAATTTAATATAACCAAATATTTTGTTTCCATTAAATGATAATTTGAAAATTACCAGAGTCGGATAATGCATCACAATTATAATTACTATTAATTATCACAATATGAAAAATGATCAATTCGTTGAGATGAAAAGTAAATAGTGATATTGAATATTCTGGGGATATAATTATTTTAAGAAAATATCTACATGCAAGTCCCCTTAAATTCATTGAAACATACGAAACAAGAACAAAAGGCAAGGAAATCAAATATGTATGCATTTATTGATATTTTGCGTTGCTCAAATACTTATAAAACTTAGGTTCATTATGTTGAACACTTAAATAAGAAATACGTGTGTCATAAATTCTACAACTTTTCAACTAGAAACAATAGAAGTTATAAGTTTCTTTCAATATTATACCATCATATTTTACTGCACCCAGTACAGACAAAACACAAATAAAAAAACATAGCTATAAGAAAATCCAGTTTGATATACGTAGACCTATACATAATATACTCTTTTGATCATTTCACAATCTATAGATCCAGTTGGCGACGGCTAAATCATGACAGCTTACGGGTATCTGAAACATAAACAGCCTAGGATGGTTTTCGAAATAGCCCCACAGAAAATATATAAATATATACGCATATATTGAACTATATGCACATGTATATGACCAGTACCAAGTGTGTTAGAATACATTATACGGAGTTTAGGTATAAATCTTACTGGGAAATCTACCTCATTCAATATTCATAGATATGATACCAGATCTACAGTGCGCCAAATCAATATTGATTATCTCAGGTGTGTTTTGTGGGCAGTATTTCAGTGGTCTGTTGTAATGATATCAAGGTGCGGTGCGAAATAAGTTGGTTGTATATTTATTACGTTGGCTTTTATATGTTCGATACACAAAAAACGTTTGGTACCAGTCCATATTAAAAAAAAAAAAATGAAAAAAAAACGGTTACAGAAAAATTCTAAATATAAAATGGTCACTCATTGCTTTACTGGTATAACGCGTATGTATATTTTTACATACGTTCAATATTAAGTAGTGTGCCGTAAATTGTATATAGGTTTTTTGAAGCGCATCATATCTTGATTGTTTTTCGTTTTTCTTTTTTTTTGTAAATTCTCATATACTAGTTAAACCAGTTCAAATGAATAAAATGTTTTAAATACAAGTTTATATTTTGAATTTGATACTAATGACATTTCATCAAAATATATACAAATTCACTACAATAACAATTTTAGAGAATATATATTATACATGAGTTTTATCTCTTATGCTCATAAGATAACGCATAGGTATACGTAGAGATGAAGAATATGTTCCTAGATCATATTATAGATTAAATTACCATTTTCCTAGGGTCTAGGAAAATAGTAATTTACCAAGAATATGCTCTTGAGCAACATTCCTGGAGAATCTTACATACGTAAGAATATGTATTTTTGTGAAATACTGTAGTAGATGGAAATGCGAATATATCAATTTATTATATCGTACGTATTTTGTAATGTCAGTTTTTGTAAAAAGTTTTCCGAAATAATAAAATCTGAAGATTTTTCTATATTTATAATAATAGAAACAATATTTATTGGTAAAATAATTTTATTTATATAACATAATGTAGCAGTAATTGCGCAAATATTTATAGTTGGTTTATAATCTAAAATAAATCATCTTAATTATAATTAAATGAATTTTTATGCTGTCTTTGACTCCTGGATGAAGAAAAATTTTGCAGTAAATCACTATTTCTTTATACTTGATACTGTTCACTATTTGAACTTTAGGAAAAAGTTGTTTAAAAAAGGATGAAGATACAAATCAATTATTTTTTATTACAACTAATTATAAGCTTAGAATTCTACTACTGTTAATATAAATTTAATCACCATGATGGACAGATTCAATTTAAAATAACATATGATTTTTATTTTATTAGCGTCAACTTTTTCGCTTTTATTTTGATTATCTGATTGAAGTTTGGTAGTGCTCGCAACAAGATTACAGTTTACACATGCGCAAACTCTAAGTGATACTTATAATTTATAATTATAATCATAAAGAATCCTCAAAGTTTAAACGGTACATGGCTTACATGATATGATTAACTTTTTTTCGGTGGTAATGATAAAATTAGTATTTATTATATATTTTCATCTCTAACCCACCATTATTGTTAACTTAACGTATTTAAGTCATACTAAATAATATTTCCTTTCGTTATAAATATACGAAAACAAAAGTAGAATATTGTCCATATATTATAATTTTTACACACTAATTATACAGTTTATACAATAAAAGTATTGTGGGCATTTGTATAAAACAAATGTGCAAAATATTAATATATTTAATTTTGAATATGAGACTATTATATTGTGTAACTGTTTTGATGATTTTGCCTAAAGGACAATATACGCCTGAAGTAAACATCTACTTCCGGTTTAAACATACATTTAAAAAAAACACACACACACACAGACGTTATTTTAAAAAATAGTCGATTAATATTTTTTTATAATTACAACCAGAAAATAAAAAGAAACACAATAGGCGTCTCTATCTAACTGTTTTGCCTGTTTTAAAAGAGTCAAGTGTAAAGCAACGAAATGCTGAACTTCCGGTATAAATAAAAATTATGATATAGACAAATAAGATATATTTACATACGTGCCACTTATCATCACTATATACTTTAATGATGTTCCGATTAACACATTTTATAAAATAATTTTATTTTAAAGTAATATTTCTTAAATTATACGTTTTATATTCGAAGCTTTAGTACTATGCGGATATAAGGTTCAATTATAAAATGATACTCTTATATGGAACAAAATTTAGAATTTTAAATAAAGTAATAACTTGTTTCATTTAATTGAAACCAATTCATGTTTCTCTTACATCTACCGCCGAAATAAAATTATAAAAGTTTTAGGTTACTGATTTTAGTATGAAAATAATTATGCATCAGCATTAATTCATTTTGTTGCTAGCTAATTTTATTCGTAGATGTAATCTAAATTCTAGGCGTTAGGTATGGACCTTCATTTGCATAGAAAGTTGAATCAAGATTTGCATTTTTTACTTCTTTTTTTGAATACTTAGGATGTGAAATTTATACAAGAAAACAACATTAAGAGTACGATATATGTTTGTTATTTATTATTTTTATTTCTTTCGCTAAACTGTTGATGGCACAGATAAACCAATCGAAATAATTATTATTTTATCAACGTTACTTTACAATTCTAATTACTGCAGTTGAGATAATTTCATAATAAAATAAATTGAAAAGTTACCACGAAATACATATTTCGTATTTAAAAGGTATTTAATTTAAAGTTAAAAATCTAAAGTTATATATTTTTAGTTGTAGTTAATATTTTTTCTTTCTTATACGAAATAATAAGTAGGTACGTAATTGTATGAAAAAAATCGATCGCGCAATTTAACGGAAATATACCTTCAAAATCAAAATAATAACTGATATTAATCATGTGGATTTGCAAAAGTAACACTTAAATTAATCAGAGCTCAATAAATGATTTAAATTTGTATTTTATTAACATTGAACAAATAAGAATATGTCGTATTTTTTCGTTTAGTTTAATTTTGAATAAGCAAAACTTAGAAAACCCGAACAACTTAAAATTAAAATGGTCAAATGTCTAAATAGAAATACGTAACAGGAATTAATTGCCATTAAAACTGTCAATTTTTGCAAAATAAATTTAAAATCTATTTTCATTGTCACTGCCATTGACATTGTCATTAATGCTGTTTTTGGATTATTTATGTTATAATTACTAGTATCACATCATAAAACTAGTAAGCAGACCCTCATTGTATTTTCTAATTAATGATAATATAGATTTACAAGTGGTTTATATGAGCAATAACATACTTTTAATGGGTTACTAAATAAAAGTTATTATTTTAATAATAGGGGAATTTGCATATTATCTTTGATTACGCCATTTCTCAATTTACACTGATGCATTCAACAGCTGTATGTTTCAAATTTATTTTAAACATTTATAAAACATAATTAACCATGACACTTTTATATTAAATTACATGTTTTTTATACCTTCCATTATGATATGAATTTATGTTAGACAATTTTATCAATTTTTGGATATATATCATTGCTGAACTTTGAATCGAACATATCTAAATTATATGGTTTTATTGAATTACATCGTAATTATGCTCGTACTATTATTCGAATTGGCTGTAGAATTTGAACAATGTTTACGATATGCATTGTTTAAATCCTGGTTTCTGTATTTTACATTAATAAAAGAATGAACATAACTCTAAAAAGTTGAACAGGTTTGGGCTTATGTTGGTTGCAGGTGCTGCTCTTAACGGCTTCTACAAGAACTACATTTGATATCAAGATATAGAAGCTATAGAAACTATAGAAATATACATTCATGTGTAATATTTAAACGTTATAGATCTTATAGTACCTATACTATTTATAAAGTTATTCAGAATAGAGCCATATATCTTTTAAAAATAGATTGTTTTATTAAAATAATTTTTTCTATTATAACATAAATTTGTGAATATCACAAGTTTGAAAAAAATAACAAATGTAACTCATTTAGTAATCGGTTGAATAGTCAATAAATTAATTTGTCAAAAACGGGACGTGCATCCCTAAGTTAAAAATTATTTCCCTACACGGACAAAAATAATCATATTCATATTGTAAATTTAGAATCATTTAAGAAATCATAATTGAAGTAATGGATGATAGGTGTGACAAAAATTATATTCATAGATGTAGCTCGCCAAAAAAGCGGAATTCTTAAATACTGTGAATTTAAAAATAATTTTGCCCAATATGAGAAAAAAAAAATTCAATAAAGCATTAATAAATTTTTAATCAAATATACAAAATATAGATAATTTTCGACGGTTAACCCTATATAAATAGCGTCATAAGTCACGCCTTGGTGTATGAGTGGAACGATGGCGCGGTGCGGGTGCGGTTTTTGGGTGTATCGCGGAGGGGTGGGGGTGTCAGAAGTAAAGCGTCCATCAGCCCCACAACGTAGTTGGCTTGATCGAGATATTCCGTGACGAGACGTACTTTATTCTCGGGTCCCAGTGTTAAACGGAAACAATGAGTCTTTCTGGTTCCTTTTCCTAACGCACGACAGACGATATGTATACAACAAACCACACTGCAGGAATACACGGGACATTCAGACCTATTTACACCCAACTAAATATCGCCAGTTTCAAATTAAATTATCCAAAAAATTACTCTTTTCAAATCTTATGTTGTTTTTTAATTTAATTTAATTCCTGATGAGTACTATAATTTAATAAAATCGATAAACCACCATCAAAGAAGTTCTAGGTCTCTATATAACAAAGAAAATATGTATACGAGCAATTGATCTACCAGATAACTTATACAGGGGTTAATTCGGAGACGGAAATACTGACCCTTTATAAATAAAATATATCTGCAGTATCCTACAGACACATACTCCAAAACACAAATACACAAACACAGACACACAAGTGGCATTCCCAAAATTACACTCTATTGACGGAAGGAGAAAAGGCGTATTTCCGTTAAAATTTTAATTATTAGTACCAGTTTATAGAGAATTATGTGAATGTCATTAGGAAACTTTAAGTTTTTTAACTAAAGCAAACATATTTACTGATTTGCTATTGTTCTCTATTATATCCATTTTAAATTGTTGACTGTTATCTATAATTTTATGCTGAACAATAGGTAAATTAATCGTATAACATATAATAAATGCATCTACAACTTTGCATGCCAAAATTTTGTAATATTTTTTTTTAAGAAAGCGGATGATATATTGCAAAAATCGGTCATTGAACGATAATATTTTGGGATCGTAATTATCTATAATTATTAGGGAATTTCATATAATTTAGGTCTAGATTTTTTTTGTAAAGTTAATTTTAGGTATAAATAGGGTTAAATTTAAGCTAGGATACACAATAGTTATAGGTAGCTTCTAGCAATTCTAGTTTGAACCCAAATAATATTGACCAATCAAAACTAAAATTTAATTTTAGTAAGATTTGTGAGAATTTTGATATTGTAGAAAACATATTAGAAATATTACAAACGAGCATTTTTAGACAAATCTTCTTAACACATCATCCAATTTATATAAATAAAATCAAATAACAGCAAATAAATTTCATTCTGACCTACACGCCACAGACACACACACATAGGGACACACCCAAACACACAAGCGCCGACACACACACACACACACACACACACACACACACAAACATACACACACATACACACACGTACACACAAACACACACAAAAAGTCAGAATCGACTCAGGGAAGGTCAAAAGCTATTTTTACGTTAAAATCTCCTGATCGAATTTATTTTATTATAAATATTGCTTCGTATATGAAAGTAAAACGACAATAAAGTATTTATTGGAATTTATTCAATTCTATCAATGTATATGTGTATAATTATTAATGCAGAATATTGTGTATGGCATGAATAATAATAAAATTTAATACGCAGAATGGTGTTGCAAAGTGATATGGGTATCGTGTAAACGTGTCTTTCACATTGGGTGTACAGTAACGCGACGACTGCAGGAAAACGCGGTTCATGCCGCAATGTAAAGTAAAGTAAAGGAAAGATAATGTTACCGTATCCGATATTTCATGAAAATATGCAAAATACGTTTGTTTTATAGTAGCACAGTTTCACGAATGCTACACTATTATTGATGTTGTTACCTTTTCCTTTTTTCAAACATCGTGTTTCTTTTGTTCGACAGAACGTATTTTGACGTTTGATGTTTTTGATTGATTGACGTGAAAGATCTTTACATCACCGCATGGCTTGCTTGTTTTTGTTTGGCATTAACATCTGCAGTCAATGTAATTGTTATGCAAATTAATAACAACAGACTAATAGATTTCAAATAAAAAGAGAACATTGAGCTTTGGGATAAATCACTTGTCAGTTATATGAAAATGTGCGTGTTTGGTCGATTAAGAAACATATTTCTGTATAGGAATTTGTTGGATGTTGCTTTGTTTGTCGCTGGGAATATGTGCATAGGGAGGATAATTGTTGTGGTTTCTAGACTGTATGGATTATATTATTAACTACAATGCTAATATGGCACGATTGTGTGACGTTTGTGGATTATCTGACATTTTACTTTTATGTCTGTATTTTTAATATACAACAATGTTAATAGCTAAAATAAAAATGTCCGTTAAAATTGTAGTTTAATTTATTTTTGTAATAAAAATAATACAAAGTACCCTAATGAGTATTAATTATCTGCGAAAAGTAATGACGATTCTAAAATAAACACCATCGATTTAAATTAGTAACGTCATAGCCCAAAATTGACAATAATGTTCAATCACCTAAAAGCATCCGTATATAGGCACATATAATAACATATTTACTTAGTTGATGCACACATGCTTCTATACTTATTTACGTCAATCACTTCCATCATATAGCGATTAATACGATATTCAGCAAGCATAAAATTTTACGTCGGCGTAGCTATTTTCCGATATCAATAAATCTTTGTCGTCCGCACATCGATCACCGGGGACTTGGCAGCCATAGCCATAGCCACAGCCGTAGCCATGGCCATGGCCGGCGCACCAGGCTAGGTCCGCGGGGGCCTCACAACAACAAGCGTGATATTTAGGTGGAGTGAGGGGCGTGGGGGGTGACGAGCTGTAGCAACTATAACATGCAGATATCCATGTATATAGGTATATATACGCATGGTAATTTAAACGGGCCTTATAATATTTTACACGCCCGTTGTCAGGCCATGTTATTTATGGTTGAAATCAAATTACATACGCGTGTGTATGTATACATCGGAGAAGGCTTTGCATATACGAGGCAGTGACAAATGGCAGCGCATGCGCTCGTATATACCTACACACATACATTTTATCCTTGTTGTGTAGTGGTGCCATCTGATGGCCAACTAATGAAACTTACACTTGTGTAGGTGATATGTTAATATTGTTTGTGATTCGATATATTATTCAGTCAAGCATAATTTATATTATATATCTATGCCTAATCTTTTCACCATTACACTGAGTATATATTCACATTTATAAGTACAAAATACTGCACTTACTATTAATATGCTGAAAATTTCATGTAGTAAACCCTACAGAAATGCCACTTTTATGTACATTTAGTCTTACCTATTCCCATAAAATGGGGTGGCTGAATGTTTATTAAAGATTTGAAATCTAATAAAATAAAATATACCTATTACGTATAAGAAAATCCAGTGCAAGACACTGCAGATGTTTCACATTTTGTTAAATATAATTTAGTTTTATTTACAACGATACTTCTGATTGTAGAATTCAGGTATATTGTAATTACAGTAAGGAAAACTATAGGTCTCACATTTATTAGACTGGTAGATCTAGATACCAGATCCCAAAAACACATTATTCTTCTGTGAATACATTCGATGTTTGTTGGTATGCCATTGGTGGCTGTGGGCTCGTTTTGTGCCATCCAATAGCACGACGCCAAGAACTCAGAGTCTCACTTCAAAAAAACTATTAGAAACCACGCCCTTTTTGTAGTTCTGTAACAAAAAAAAATCTTCATTATAATCTCATCAGAGAAACCAACGTCGAAAACAAACTTATATTAACATGACAAAAGTCGTTCGTCTTAATCTCATATGGGCTTAATTCACTAAAATATATTATTATTAACCATTAAAACGATGGTACAATTTCGAAGGTTTTTCAAAAATAAATCTGTAATTAAAATGGGGTCTATCTAAGTTATATGTATAGCCATCGGGATTATATGAATTCGAAGTGTGAACTATTTTGAACTTTCATCAACGTGTTTTCAATGTATGGGAATTAAAATGATAACTCAACGGAAAATTCAAAATGAATTCATTTTTTAATATATTTGTTAGTTGCGCTTCTTTCCTTGAGCCTCTCTTATACGCAGGTAAATTATTGTAATAATCACAAGATTACAAAAATGCGCGTAAATTCACTACGGGAATTAATTCCTTTGTTATGTCACTTGTATTAGCGCATCTTCTAAATTTGCTTGATTTTGCTTATTCGTTGTGGTGGCTACCGACATAATATTTAGTTGCGATCTTGGTGCCCACCATGTCAGAACTGTTAGCTATTTTAAAGCCATTGGTTAGCTTATATATTTTAAACTTCTGAAAGTGGAGTAAAACATACACCATTCACTCATCTGTCTGTATAATAAGTACTTGACTGAGATGTATAACCAATTCACGAGTACAAAATAAAAAATTATACGTTCTCAAGTTGGCAGTTATAATTTTCCGAATGAATTCATAATTAAATTAACATTGTGTAAATACTGTCTACATAAAATGAATTCACCCGTTGATTGAAGTCCGAATTCCGAATTCCGTCGTAAAAACACTTTAATTCATTTACGTGCAAAGAGGTCTTGCCTATATAAATTCATTAATACGAGTAATTACCCTTTATAATAGCAATATAACGTTTATGTATATGCAATCCGTTGTGCTTTGCCTAGAATATTACCTATATTTACGTTATTTTAGACAGCTTATGGAATCTTAGTCAGTTAGCAGTGGGTAGTCAGACATGCGATCAATTATTACGGGAATTATAATATATTATTTAATGTAGAAAACAATAATTTAATACGAAACATATACATATATTGTGTACGAATAAATTATCTATTTTGTATATATATATAAATACTTGTTAAATAAAAACATATTTATTTGTTAAATGCATTCATTAGATCTTCATTATGAGCCTTTAAATGACTGTATTTCATATAATTTTAACTACACACACAAATAAATAACATTTTTAGCTTAGAAAATAGAATGGTGTAAAACAGGCTCTATAAATTACCAAAATAAACAAATTATGCATATCTCCCTGCCATTTCTCACCAATGTAAAGATTTATAGGTACTTATAATGTGGCAAGTGACTGATATATGTGTTTTACTTTTGAAACTAACTTTGATAAAAATTCACGATAATATGTAAATAAAAGAATCTAATTCGTTTCTTTGTTTGAAACATACATTTTTACCAATTAAAAATCTTATTTCGTGACTAAAAACCATTCGAAGGATAATTAAATAAAGAATCAAAAAAAAAAAAACTTTATACATATATATAGTCTCATAAAGAAGAAAATATAAAAAAAAAGATTAAAAAAAGGCCATCCACATTTTTTCACATACGTTACTTGATGTAGCATCATCCCAAGTTCTAAAACGTGTTCCCTCATATGTGATAAATCATGTTGAAAATAATCATTTTGATCGGATAGTTAGTAGTTTATAATACTGTGGTCCGTGGATGATAAAGTGTGCCAGCAAGTTCGTCACTGTACCCCCTTGCTTCTCTGTGCATCGTTCTCCTACTGACCAGTGCCTTCAAATGCCCCTACACATGCTACGGCCATGGGTATATACGTGATATGGGGGTACATTTTATAATCTATGGGCTTCGATATAAAACATTTATCTTCACACACAAGCCTTGCATTATATTGTTATAATATATCATGATGATGTGTGTTGTGATGACCTCAACTTGTGATGTGATATTGTTTTTTGGATATTTTTTCTCGGAAGTCTCAACATATTTTCAAATAGTTTATTACATATTTCATTGCAGTTTTTAGGAATTTTTAAATACCTATTCAATCCCTATTGATTTTAACATCGTTCACATTGAAGTTTATTTAAATTTTATTTGCCTAATTTAGTTATATTACATTTTCTTCAAACACAAAATTTATACATCTGTATCTTTATCGTCTTTTTTGGACCAAATTTTTTCGCTTTACGACAAATTAAATTGTTGTCAAAATATTTAGTTGTCCTCACACTCAAAGTTACAAAATATAACATACTAGAAATCTAGAAAAACTTTAAATTTAATTTAAAACAAAACTTTATAAAAAAAAAAATTGTAATTACATGAATTAGAGAGGATAGAAATTTAGTATTACTTTAGTATAGGTTTATTTTCTCTATTATGAATACGCGCTTAAATGTCATTCTGAAATTGAAAATATTAATTGATTTTACGAATTTTATATATTTTCTCTTATACGAAGTAAATATTGTACTCAATATTATAATCTATTTCGAGATTTTAACGGAAATATGACCTTTCCTAAAGCGAATCATACTATTTTTGGAATGACGTTTATATTGTGTCATAAAATAGCTAAACAGGATCCTAACAATTTATTTCCCAATAAATTCCAAAATAATCACACATTGCGGACAAATGTACAAATTTACTACAAATTGATACAAATTTAAGAATGCAAATTGATTGACTGTATCTATTATATCATTTACGATCTTAATGTAGAAATACGAGTCTTCAATATTTGTTTAATTTTAATTTTAGTAAAATAACACAACATATCTCTCAGTGTGAAAAGTAAATGACATTACATTTTTGGGTAAACGAATATAGTAGTGAATAGGTATATGAGGAAATATACATATGTATATTTTTTTGCTTAATCGACCATATTTAAAATTGTTGAAATTTTATGTAAAATATTGTTGTATTGAAGAATATAATCTATATGGTATGTAATTTATTGAAAACTGACAAATTTCTGAATTAATTACTTATAACTGATATTTTATTGAATTTTTGAAAAATATCTATTACGTATAAAAAAAACCAGTGTGGGACACTGCAGATATTTTAACCTGTGGTAATAATAGATCTACGGTAAAATAATTATAGATATTTTGTAAACATATTATTAAAGTGTGTTTTCATATAATTAGACAGAGCAATTTTTGTTCTCCTAACAAGTAACTTGTAACTATTAGCAACTTCTGAAAAATGTTATCTTTTAAATAATCTATAAAGAATTGATTTTATAATAACTAAATAAAGATAATCTGTTAGTAAATGGACTGATGGTATAAGTTAATATATAATATATTTAGATCTATTTTTATATATTATATATTGTGTGGAATATTTTAAAGTGTTCGAATTAGTATTTTAATATATAAATAAATTATAGGAGTACCCTTTACTATCAAATATATAAATTATCCGAAGTACTAAATTTATGTTAACATATTATATAAGATTTAAAGATGCATCTGTCAATAGTAAGTGTAAAACCGTGTTATTGATTATTGTTACAAAAATGGTACAAGATCTTGACATATATTTACATACTTTCTAAGTACTTTCTAACACCAACAAATGAAGTATAAATAAAAAATCTAATATGCGTCTATAAAATATTAGCATGCCATTCATCAATCTTGTTCCGAGTTGCTTCGTAGAAAATGTGCATTTAGTACAAATATGTTTATTTCAACGTAGTTTTTAATAATCTTTAATTAACTGCATGTTTACTTTTTATTAGAAATGAATATTAATATGCATTTTTCTCAAATTAATTAATTCTTCTCATGAACATATATGAAAAAAACTTTAAAACTCCTAATAAATATAATTGAGAATCTAAAAAAAATGCCAAGTTTATAAATGTTAATATATGACCATTACAATAATATAAATTATAATAGTTGATAGGAGTGAGAGTGCGAAATATATAATCATTCTTAGAAAATATAAAATTAGTTTTTAATTATTATAATTATATTATTTATTTATTAAATATTATAGTTTATTAACTTGATAGTTTTGCATGCTTCATATTCTAAGACATATAATATTAAATGTTCAAATATAGGGTACCTAATATGATATTTGTATAAACAAATAATTCTTGCTCAACATATGTTAGCATCTTTATTGACCATTTTCTATTACTATTTTTTTTTCACGGACAACTTTAGGGATCGGTACTGTATTTATAATTATAAAATTCTCTGAATAGAAAATTGTTTGTCTTCGCAATTGTCTACTTCATTCATACTTGGATTCTTGTTCACGACTAACTGTATGGACTATTCTCTTTTCTTGCTAAAACAAATTTGATAAACATATACATATGTATGATAAATCTCTAAATATTTTTATGAATATTAAAGGTGCATTCGTTTGAATGTGCCATAACTTACTTAATAAATCATGAATATTTGACAAATTTCATTAAATTATTCAAACATTCCTTTGTACAATTCTGAGATAATTAATATTTACAACGAACCACCTCGCTATAAACAAGTTAAGAGTGAAAGTATTGCCTTAGCTCATGCTGAGTGTAAATTTATTTTATGACTAATATTTGGGTTTGTTTGATTGAAATAACATATTTATTATATTCAACCATATCAAACGCTGATATATTTAATTGCGGCAATTTGACCTTACGAACAGTTCAATTGTAAAATATTTGTTCGGACATATTCAATTCATCCACTCCATCGTACGTACTGGATTTTTATTTGGTGAAACAAATACTTTCTCTAATTGAATAGTAAATCTACTGTATCGAAAATATTAAACGTATCTAATATATACAAGTTTACTAATCCTAAACATAAAATATCTGTTTACATATATTGCATTTTATTTTATTAAGCTGCCATTTATTTAAAAAGTAAATGTAAATAACATATTAATTGATATTCTTGAAAGATACATTTTAACTTTGCTTAATACAAGCGTTGGTGACTAAGAAAATAAATAATTCCCTTTTGAGTACTTTGTTTTCTTGTCAGAAGAGTGACATTTCTTGATTAATTTCGACAACGTTAATGGTAGTCATTTCGGTTAGACTTTAACAACCATTTGAAAAGTTATTATAAAAAAGCAAAAAATAGAAGAATAAAAAAATTATTCGTATTTTATTTTTTTTCATTCCTTTTATTGTTTTACATCTCGTGTCATGGCCATCGCAGATGGAATGGTTACGAACGCGTCCTCCAGCAAACGGCGGTGTAACGAAACGGCAAACGAGGTTCGTGACTGTCTGTGTATTTGTATATAGATATATACATGTGTAAGTAAAAAAAATTAGCTTTCTCACAAGTGCGCCGGATTCTCGGAAAACCGACATTCTGAGTCCAGAAAAATGTTCAACACACGTATACGGCTGACACGCGATGTCAGATACTCACGTGGAAAAGTATGAAATGAAATAGAAACGAAAACACGACATATGTACACTCTATCAAAAAGTATAATAAATAGTAAAAAACATATAAAATGTATCCATTTATAGTTACTAGGTCTAATTGAATTTTTTCAAGGATTGCGATATTTTAATTTACTAATTACAACACTGTTTTTAAACGCCATATTTATGTCAATAAAATTTAGAGTAATTTTTTACTAGTAATTAAACTAAAAAGGAAATAATTCTACATAGTTTGGATTAAAATTATAGAAATATGTATCCTTAACTAAACTTACGTATAATTTATACATTTTTCATCGTAAATTAACGTAAATTTACTTACTTGAAAAATTAGACAAAGCAGATAAATCATTTATTTTTAAATTAATATTTTCATTTGTGAAATAAATGAGGCAGAAAAATATAGTTTTTGCTGCTTATTGCAACTCATTAAAATGTAAAACTATTTATCTCATTTTGGTTGCTATATTCCTAGTTTAATGTGTAATTACTTAAAGCGAGCCAAAACCTAGTCCACAATTTTAAAACATTGTTTAATATGAATAGCTTTCTAAATGATACTATTCATGAAGAACATAAATTAAATATCTTGGGTGATCAGCTCTCAATTTTTTAATACATTATATGCCTAATATGGTAGAAATAAAAAAGGTAAAATAACTACATTTTTTGTATGCCCCAAATATTAATAATATTCGAAAAATATTTGTCAGTAGATAGATACGCATCTATTTAAATAATATAATGATAGATGCACAATATATATATATATATATATATATATATATATATATATATATATATATATATATATATATATATATATATATATATATATACATTATTTTTCGAATATTATTAATATTTGGGGCATACAGAAAAATGCCCCAAATATTAATAATATTTTATATATATATATATATATATATATATATATATATATATATATATATATATATATATATATATATATATATAAGCTATAGATGGAAACAAAATAGCATATTTTTTTTCAAAGTTCTAGAGCTTTTATGGAATGACATATATAATGTTAAAATATAAATACCCATCAATTGCAGTAATGCAAGTCAAAATTAAACTTTGTTTATAATTTATCAATAATGAATCTAAATTTTAATTTCAATAGCATTGATGTCAAATATATGTTGTTAATTATTACCTGAAGTTTTAGTTGAAACAGTGGTGCAATTGCAGACGCAATGTAATTAAAAATAAAATATGACACGTGTATTTCAATATTAAATTTATATTATAGCAGCATAACGAATAATACTAATTTTAATGTAGAGCATATTGATCGAGTTCGAATATATATATATATATATATATATATATATATATATATATATATATATATATATATATATATATATATATATATATATATATATATATATATATATATATATATATATATATATATATATATATATATATATATTCTTTACAAAATAAGAATTGATATTACTATCTTTTAAACTGCATATAAGATAGTAAATGCATCCTAGAGCAATAAATATTACATAATACTTCCGTGTTGAGTTTCAAGTAAACAGACATGATGAATATTTCATATATGCATATAAGTATAATTCTGATACATATCTATAATTAAAAAAACTGAATCATCAATACATTTCTAGAATCAATTGCTTTCTGTCCTGAATAATTATAATTATAAATACATATTTAGTTTTTATTAGAAAAATTAGTTTTCAGTTGAAATTTTATATTTTTTGTAAATACATTTACACGGTTGATGTTTCCAGCGAGTTAATTCCACAGTGCATGTGTTTGTGGGAAGACACGCTTGGTTTGTGTACTTCTCGGAATATCATAAAAAGAATGCGCAAAACATAACAATGAATGTATATATCCGACTGAATATAATCGTTGATGAATATGTGCATAGTTGTAGCATGTACTCATATAAACGAAATAATATTTCTAATGTGATCCGGTAGTGTTAGTTTTTTTATTTAAATTGTGGAATAATTTAATGAGCTTCTTTAATTTATTTATCTCATGACATACAGTCCCATAATGAAGGTATAGAATTTGGGTCTTGTTTTTCACAGTTATATAATATTGCCATCGAATTTTAATAAAAATGGAATACATTTTTACCTTGAAACTTCTTTCCTACCTGATTTGGTAATAGTTTTATTTTAATCAGACAAAAAATGTGCTGATGTTGATATTAGTTCTCATATGACTTTGAAAGTGTAAATAATGGATATATGTTTTGTTTTGTTTCAGGTAACAAATCGATTAGCCAATTTGATCGATGCAACCATCAGTCTCCGTCTGCATCGGTCGACATTTCTTTTACCGGAATCCCTCATTATGATAATTGTACCCTTATGAGCAAACATGGAAACAATTTTTATAACCACACACAATAATATTATGATGAAAATATTACCCCGTGCAGGATACACATATCAACAAATAAAATTTTACAAAAAGTAAACATAAATAATTGAAAAATATTGATATTCGTACAATATTCCTTTTAATTCTTTATCTTCTTTGTCCTGAATTTCCAAAGATGATATCTTGACGCAAAACAACCCTAACGATTATCTTGGGAATCTTTATCTTTTTTAAGGACTGACATTTTGGTTTTTAGAAGAAGAATGCATATATTTAAATAACTGATTGTTCATATTAAACAATATTGAAAAAAAATATTAAAGCGATTAAATAAATTTGATGAGTATTATTTTCCTTGAATGTATTTATAGTTGCAGTAAATATATTTTATGTTTCTTTCATTTTTCTTAGCATTAAATATATTATAGACATATAGGCTAATATATCTTTCATTACATGTGAATTGCTTGTGGAGTAATTTATTAAACAAATTTTATGCTTTAAAATTGTTTTCAAATGAATAGAATATAAACGTTAATAATGATTGAATTCAGACAATTATGCAAGATTACGATATCTCAACCAAAATGATAAAAATAAAATAATTTAGTATTATTTTGGTAACATTGCACATTCTATAGCGCTGTTATTTTCATTTGGTAAACAATGGAGGGCCAATAGTAATACTAAATAATTCTCTGAGGCTCAATTTAGCAAGTGTTTAGAAATTGTTTATTGTTATCCTCACAGATAATCAAAATTATCATCTATATGGCCTTTGATGGTTGTAAAATTAAAACTTTTGAATATTAATACCTACATAAAATTATAACGAAATTTATTGATGATTTTATCATTTTACTAATTACAAACAAAATAGGTGTAGAAATAGTTTTATATAGAACTCGGTAGAGCAATTAAATTTGTATTATAATATACATATATATTTTTAATTCTAAACATTTCGCATATGTTTCATCATTAAATAATATAATCAGAACATTTTTATCTATAATATTTACATTTTTTTATAATTCATACGCAATAAATACTTCTAATTACCATCTACCATATTTATTTAAGGCAAAATTAAGAATAATACCATAGCAGATACAGTTTAATATTTCAATGACCGTTATATATTTAAAACAAATACAGCACAATAAATGCGTAAATGCACGGTCTGCGGTGACATATGCTATATTGATGTATGATGAATTGACCGACATTATGCCGAAGAATGTGTGTAAATAGATCAATTTTAATTTCATGCTAGAAAATCAAGATATATTAAATTTTTCATGCATGTAAAACTACAGGTTTCATATTAAATTTCGTTTATTTTCATATTTATAGAACATAAATGAAAGAGATGTTCACTGGTAAGTGTAACTTTGTCGTATCAAAATAATGTTTAAAATGTGCTCATAAGATTAATTTATTTCGAAATACGAAGAAAATTTAATTGCAATTTATCCGGAGAAATAGTCTGTAGCCAAACTTGCATTGACGTCAAATAAATTATTTTGAAGTATGGTCTATCCACATGGTACATGTAACCAATACAATAACCACATGGTGTATTGTGGTTCTCTATGGTGCGTGAGTGTGCCATGGTGTCCATGTGCGTGGGTGGTGGGCGGGGCTAACGGCACAACCAATCATATAACGTAAAAGTTGAACAACGGAACGGTCACGTAGCGTCATTCATATGCCGGCATTGTATGCTCCATACTATACCGCTCACTGCTGTGCTGTTCTATGTAGATTGTTGCTTTGGTGTTGGGTTGGGTACGTTGGTTGGTACGTATCAGTTATTTGAACCAACGCACTGCGATCTTACAAATCTCGTCATCTATCAAAAGGTGCCGCATTAGAGAGTGTTCATATTAAAAATAATAAAATATTATTACTAGATTTAGTTTCTCAATTTTTCTTTAATTTATTTTAGTATTTACTACTGCTACATTTACTTGTGCTTAAATAATATCTACTATGCATCCAATTTAAGCTATTTTTCGGCGATATCATTTAAAATTGATTTTGCACATTTAATTTATAAATTCATTTACCGTTTTTAAAGAATTGCAGAAACGGCAAAAAAATTACTGAATAAACAAACACTTTCAGTTTGAATATTATTTCAAGAATAGGAGGTTTTCTTGCCAGGCATATACAAATATTTCATAATTTTATCTTCAACCGTTTAGCCTGTAGAGCGCTCAGATACACAGATACACACACACACACATACACGTACACACACGCACATACACGCGTACACACACGCGTACACAAACGCACATACACACAGAGACACACCCAAACGTCATTCCAAAAATAGTCAGAATCGCTTCAGGGAAGGTCAAATGGTATATTTGCGTTAAAATCTCTAGATCGATTTTGTTCATGATTACTATAGTTACTTATAACTTCGTATAAGAAAGTAAAAATAGAAATGTTAATAATTTAAATACTGATTTATTTGAACCTAATCCTAAGTAAAGCGTTGTATATATCCTTTTTATACCATTGCTAGAGGAACGAAGATATTTCATATGCCTCAGAAATATCATAAAACAAAAAAATTAAGAACTGTAACAGAATTAATTATGTAAGCTATTTATAGAGCTTTATCAAAATATTTTCTGTGCAAGCACTAATTGGTGTCGCCATTATTTATAAAGATGAGTGAACATTAATTTGTCGGCATCATAAAGAACAAGCCTATTTATGTCAGATGTCAATTGTGTTGCAAAGACACCATTCCTTTTATGAAAAACCTGAAAACAATTCGCTTTATAAGGCAATTTATTCCAAGAAATAACAATAATATAATTATTTGGTACAGCTTATTTAGCATCTCGTAATGTGTAACCATATTTGAAAATGTGCGCGATGTTTAGGAATACTAAGTGAACATTTAATTAATTAAGAGTTGACAGAACTTTCTATCACTAATTAGATTAACAATATTATATAGTATGATATGAAATACATATTTAATTTATTAGTTTAAAGTCTAAGAAAATTTGGTATTGCTGTAAAATCAATGAATAAAAATAAATAAATTAATTACATATTAAAGTTACTGTATATAATCATAATTTAAGAATTTTTCTTCATTATAAATCTATTTTCACCAATGTTAGTTAACTGTTTTCTTAATACACGATTTTGCAATTTTCTTCTGTGTCGATATCAATTGTAATTTCGAGTGCGAAATTAGTTCTTAACGCTGTTATCTATAACAAAAATTAAATAACGAATATAAACTATTAATGTTAAGAGACAACCAATCATGTTTTCGATACTAATTTTATTTTCACAGTTAATTAAACAAAAAAAAAAGATTGAGATGTTTTGCTATCATTGCTAAACAGATATATATTTTTCATATATTACTAAACTAACATAACTTTGGAGTATAAAATTAATAAATGAACACTTCACCTATAATTAGTATAATTTAATGAGAACCAAATCCATATTAAAATTAATCATACATTTTTAAAAAGCCAATGAACAACATCGGTCCTAACATAGTCTGTATATACGAAAGACAGGCGAGTGAAGGTAGAGCAGAACATAGTCAGCTAAAACAGGACGTAAGAAGAAACGATCGAAGGAGCATCGCCGTAGGCAACTATTACGTTGTCTTAACGTGGAGATACATTACAAAAATATACGGACACGCTGTGTAATCATCAAACGCGAAAGGTATAATTGTACGATCGAGGCGGCCGTATACACATTGGAGCCATAGGTTAACCAGCCACAGAGAGAGGATACCGGTCGAATAGTCGGTTCGGTTCGGCGTTCTTACACACCAACAATTTTTTTCTGTAATTCATTCCTTCGTCTTCTAGTTCTTCTTTTTTCATTTTTCGCAGATCCTCTCTAACCAATGCTCGGTCAGTTTTATTTGAATGTCTTTGACCAGACTGCAACAAACAACAAAATACAAACGTCATCGTCTTAAATTAAATCATGATTGTTTTAGAATAATAGTTTTCTCGCTCTTTATTACTGTAGAAATGCAGGCTAGCACTTTTTCAAGAGTCTGATAAAAACTTTCTTATACGGAGTAATAAATAAGTATCCAAACCACGAATAATGCCGAATTCATATTATAGCAAATTTTAGGGATTTCGACATTTATTGACGATTTTTTGTTTGTGTATTCAATATAAACGTCATATACATTTTAGTTGAAGTTATAATCAATTTCTTTATAATAAATATTTATTTAGTGCCATTTGGTGGGAGCGCCAAATATGCATTTAAAAATTGAACATGTTACATTTTACACAATCAATCTATAACAGATTTAATCAGATACAAATAAAACAAATGATATTCAACTTGGAGACAGAAAAATCAAACAGATACAATCGACACATCCCGTATATATCTCACGAACAAACTCGGCATCATATACATTCAAGTATCTTTTATCTCACTCGACTGCGTGTGTGTGTGTGTGTGTTTCAATGTGTGGTTTGATCTTCTGTGAAATAAATTTCTGTGTGTTAGTGTTGATATGTTATAATCTAAGGTAATTAAAGTTAGGATTAATTATTGACGATCCGTGAGAACATTCTACAGGCGCATCACGCATTTAACCATCATGTGTTAGACAAAGATATAAGTATATAGTGTGTGTGTTCTATGTGTGTAGATTGCTATATGTTTTTCTCTTGCACTTGTTTTTATTTACTATGGCATATATATCATGGAAGAGTGTAACATACAATTGTCTGATAGTTTGTTATGTGGATGTTCTACAGCTATAGTGTTCCAAAAATAAATATTAGTTACTGCTGAATTTGGGTTGGTTATTAGGTGTTCTGAAATAGGTGCGCCAACATTGTAAAGCGTGTAAATATTAGTTATCTGGTAACATTCACTTTAGATATGCGGACAACTAATTGAAAACAATTTGCCGTTAGAAACAAGATGAAGATACGAATCGTTGAAATGCAATTCCTAGAATTTTTATTTTAAATCAATATACAATTATTGAAAATATAAAGTAACAAGCAACTACACTATATTCGGATAAATTCAGATGTTTACAAGTCAAGCTTGAGATTATATTTATTGATTAAATTACAGTTGTATCTTGTTTGTGTTTAGATGGTGGATTAGATTATGTTTAGGCAGTGCCGCAATTAAACATTTTCACAAAAATTTGCAATATAATTCGTCTTATTACGTCCAGAGTGACTGTTTCGGTCATCTCTATTACTCTGTTACGATGCTGTGTTTAGATTAGATTTGCAAGTGACTAAATTGAACTTTGATATGATTCTGTGCTTTATATTTGCTCTTCTATTCTCAAATATGAATAGACCAATATAGTTATTATATTACGACATTTTACTCTTTTTGAGCAATGAGTATACCAAAAATTAGTATTTTTAGCTAACTGAAGAGCTAAAGCATTCGGTTGTATGTATTTAAGGATGTTTTTAATAAAAAAAATCATCTTTTATTTTGAATACGTAAATATTTATAACTCATAATTGTATATTATTCGCTGCTCGCTGGGTAGCTCGTGAGACCAAATTTAGTCGCTCTTTCTTCTCTATAGATACTATACCGATTGATACCAAATTTGGTATGCATTTTCTATTAGTACACAATTCATGCTACTCGCAATTTAAATTCACTAAGCTTTGCATTTCCGGAGTTATTAAATATTAACTTTAGAACATTTTAAAAACACCAATAAAATCTACAATAAATTCTTATATATTTTTGATTATGATATTCATTACAAAAATGAAAATCTAACTCTGTAAAACAATTTAAAATAATTGCCTAGACATTGATTTGATGTAATTAGCTACCTCAACTCAGCATCACTAAATTATGTTAATAGAAATGAATAAAATCCTTTTCAATCGACAGTCAAATATATCAAAGTTGTTGTTCGTATAGTATACGAGTATATTGTTTATCGTGCTAAACTTTAAGCAAAGCAAATAACGCAAATTAGGCTTTGATACAACCAATGCTAAGCAACTCGCCGGAGGTGAGCTCTGAACATTAGTTTCGCTAATGCTTAATTCTTCAAATTTGAGATATCCTAATATTAGAAATTTTTATAAAATATCATGTTTTTAATTAAGAATGCCAAGTCATCGTTTTTTTTTTTCTACTTTAAATTTGATTTATTATTATAATATTTAACATACATGTGAGGAAACAGCACATTTTTTATCAATGTTCAAAGATTACATCTAATGGCTAAACCAATTATTTGGTTCACTTTGATGAAATTAGTTATGCAAAATTTTACGTTGAAGTTAACCGAGCCGGATATTTTACACTTTACACAGGAAATATGGGAACCTATCCACTTCTTTCTGCTTTTCTATTTTATAATCTCAATTAATCATTTTCAAAGTGAATGTATCGGGTACCTCTATGAACGTTATCGTATTTGATCTGTCGGTCGATACTTACGATCAAACGATATGCCCGCAACTAGTCTGCTACATATAGATTTACCTGCACATGCTTATAATTCTATTTATAATCTGTATTTAAGTTGTAAACATAAAATATTTATTATAACTTTATAAGTTTTCATAAAATAAGATTTTTTATTATTGTTGCTGTCAGTAGATAAAACTTAATAAGGAAAGTGAATGTAGAATGAATATAATATTTTGTTATTTATATTTTATAATATATGTATGTATCTATGACAGTATAGAACTATATATATATATATATATATATATATATATATATATATATATATATATATATATATATATATATATATATATATATATATATTTTTTTTTTTTTTTTAAGCACGCTTTACTCGTATTATTATTATTAGTTTGCATATTTTGTCAGTAATGTTATCTGATTCAAAAATTCATTCCATTAAATTCATTTCACGACATTCTTGTTTCGAAATTATATATAGATCATATATTTGGAAACATGTTAGTTGCTCGGTGACTATATCGGAAAATCAAATTTTATCACCTTTTTTCCTTTAAAGATTCCTAATCGGTTTCAATTAAAAATTCTTAGATATTTTATTTAAATGTATATATAAAAATATAAATGGATAAATATAAAGGTATGAATGGAAAAATATAGAAGTTAAATGGATAAATATAAAAGTATAAAACAATAGCGGAAACCATTAGCGGCAACACAAAACGACACTTCTTCCATCGTGATCAACTTTAAACTAAATTATATTTTCCCTATTGATAAATTGTTACCTGTACTAATTTTAGAAAATTAACGGAAATTTCGCAGAAAAGTACCAATTTCAAATCTTCCTGTTTAATACGTACTTCTCGAAAAACCAGGCAATTTAAGAGGATTAGTGAACCTTTTTCTTAAACCGATGGTACGGGCAAAATGAAAGGTCAAAAAAAGTCCAAAACTTACCGCCGGCCATTTGAGTATGCGCCACAAAATTTAGCATGCTAAATCGGGCATCTTTATAATATAAGTGCACTTATATTATAAAGATACCCGATTTAATTTGTTTGCATTTTAAATCCAATAAGTACTGTACTTCAGCAGCAACAGAATCCAAAAGGAAGACAAATCACAAAAAAAAAAAATGTCACTGTAGGGCATTGAATAAACAAATCCTATAGCTTTTGGTATTTATTTTCATTAATCGAGTTTTATTTAAAAATAATTATATAATGCAATGAACTATAAATTTTAATTTTGATGAATTTGATAGATCATTCCAATATTCCAATATCTACACTGAGGGTGAGACAGGTTTCTATGCCGAGACCAAAATTAGTCGGATACTATCTGAAACACTGCTGATTCTAATATTGCAATAAAACACAATTCTTATTCATCCTATGTCATTGTTTTATACTGACAATCAATTTCTCTTATTACAGATGTGAGAAATTTCCAAATGTGGTCGACATGAGAACCAAAGGAGGAATTGAAGAAACAGGATTTGCCCGTGTTTAAATAGTTTTCCTAGAAATAATTTATATAATTCCGGGTAGCAAAATGATAATTTAGTTTTGTTTTTGTATATATAAATATTATTAAATGTAAAATTCTCATATAATATTAAAAATTGACAATAATCATGTTTACTATCTTATACGAAGTAATAAATGAGTATTGTAATTATGATCTCGAGGTTTTATCAGAAATATACACCTTTTGACCGAGTCTGATTACTTTTGAAATGAAGCCTGTGTGTGTGTCTGTCTGTATGTGTGTAATTTTATGGGGCTTCAACAATATCTCCGAAATAGCTATAATTAATGAAAAACGTTACTATAAAATAAAAATTCAAACAACTTTTATTTGAAAAGTTTCATCAAAAAGTTAAAAAAAAAATTATATTGAAATTCTTACGTTACATTGGTATAGGAGAATTATATTTAATAAATCTTATGGATTATGCACGGTAAATGTTTAACAGAAAAATAAAATTTGACATTTAACATCCACTGTCACAAATAAATTTAGTGAATAGGTATTTCAAAAGTTAAGCTACCCAAGAAGTGAAAAAATTAGGTAAATTTTGTGATTTTTTTCCAGCAAAACTATACGATAGATCAAAATTTGGAAAAAAGGATTTTATTGTATGCACCTTGAGCAATATTTTTAAATTGTTTTAGGAACTCTGAGGAACCTAAATGGCTGCTTCCCAGTATTTCCCAGTGACGTCTCATTTTTTCAGTCCTTTGCAGCCGGACCAGTATCTCCTGCATTTTTAAAATTAGAATCATGGAATAAACAAATTTCGATTTTATATACGAACAGCTAAAGAAGTACGTAGAATTTTTTTCATATATTGATTTTTACAAAAATGGCGTGCTTTAAAAAAAAAATCGCTAAAAAATCGCCCAAAACTTACTAATAACAATTGAACCATGCAACATAAAAAAAATCCTACGTACTTCCATGAAGAAAGTAATTTTGAATATACGGTTTAATTTTCAAGTAAATCGATAAAGATTTGTTCGAGTTATCGGTCCGGCCAACTTGAAATGTGTTTAGAGGAAAACACGTTATAAACCTGTAAAAACTAGCGAATCTCTTAAAATAAATACGTTGTTATATTAGTATTATATTTATTTTTACCGTGAAAGTGTAAGTATGAAAACATTAAATAATTACAAATGAACTATTTTTTTGATACCTATATATTTTACAAGAATATATTTTACAAATATAAATAAATTAGTCAAGAGCATATGTATATAATAAAAAACGGTACAACTTTTATTTTTATCTGCCGCACCGCGGCACGTGTGCTACATAGCTGCATTTTAAAATATATAATCTGTTTTCAAAATATTTAAATGTGTTCAGTAAAAAAATAATGTAATTAAATAAGAATTTATTTAAATATTTATTAATACAGCATGTTATAGTAGTTTTTATTATATAATAGTTAAATACTTAAATGTGGAATAATTGTTATAACGCACTCTTTATAAATATGAATGAATTGTCACTTGTAAAATCCGTTATAATTAAAGTGTATTATCCATACAGTAGTCAAAATGGAGTCATTAAATATAAGTGCAGTTAAACGACACAATACCATTATATGTATAAACAAATTAAGTTAAATACATGTATTAGTGACCAAAGATAATATTAGCAATTTCACTAAACAAACAAGATGAATTTATAATGCCACGTAAATAACGGAAAATTATAATAATCTATTTATAGTACGTTGTTAAACTATCAAAAACTATCCATAAACTTACAAACAATTTCCTTAATAAATATTATTAAACACACTACTTAAAAACTACACTTAACAAAAAATATGGCTCATTTGACATAATTGAAAGATTGACACATTGACTGGCACAATTGAGAGTTGATAATGGGGTAATTTATACACGAAAACTGTTCTATATAATTAAATACATACAAATTGCTATAATTTTAATCAATCAACCCAATTAAAATCATATTCACTTACATAGCTCTATATTACCGAAAAGTTTTAGTACATCAATCTACTTTCGCTACTTAGAAATAGGTGGCACTAGTAGACTAAAATACCAACTACAATAATACATATGTTTTATTATTTATTGAAGTTATCAAGGCATTTGCAGTATTCAGCATGTAATTTTTCTAATAATTTACTATAAATGGAATTTGATTTTATTTTTTATATATTGTTTGGATGATTTGTCATGGTAAATAATGTCGGTAAAATTGCGTAGTATTACTATACTTTGTTAAATGTGGAAGCAGCTATTGTTTTATAGAGAAATAACTTGGTATTTTTGTATGAGAAAATAATGGAAAATGCTTGGTGCAGCCTTTTTTCACAAAGTGCGCAGATTCCCGTGAACATCTGTAACGCTGACGTTGTTTGTGCATGTGTGCGTGTGTGTGTCGGTATTGCAGATTCCTGAGCGTGCCGCGCGCCATTGCATGTGGGGAATTTTAGATTTTTTTTTATTTTCTTATTTTATTCAAGTGAATAGCGCTGATTGTTTCAAATATTTTTTTAATATCATTGTAAATGTCTTTAATACTGTAATATTACGCGAAATTATGTATACAAATTACTTAAACGTTTTAGAGACGTTTTATATTGCTGAAACTCCTTTCTTGAACCCTATTAAATTAATTCTTTAACTAAATTGAACAATACTTATACTTCGAAAAAAACAATTTTGAAATACTGCTACAATATCTAGATATATAATATAATTTCTGAATTCTATGTAAATAAACGCATTTTTTTCAATATCAAAAGTTTGCGGCAATATGATTATTTTCGTTGTTTAGTAGTTTTGATAAATATATTAGCTGTAACTTTTACACACACACACATAATTTAATTTTCTTAAATTTAGGGTAAGTTTAAACCTGCTATACTTTATATACTTTCAATTGTCACAAACTATGAGCATCGGTAAATCATAATTTATAATACAGGTTGCAACTGCAATTTGATTCATAAATAAATAACAAGTAAGTCATCAAAAGAAGAAAATTAATGAGTTCATTTCGGCTCATTAAAAGAAAGTAGTTGATATAATTAACAAATCAATTTAATACTAATTACATACTTTTCATAAAACATGTTTTTCGATCGATGATGTATATAAATTCCAGCATGATATGATAAACTTGAATACAAAAAGATATTTGTAATTATAATTAATCTAAATGATTCTCCACTTCACTTTTTTGCCATACGCAATACTTAAAGGTAGGCAATTAATAGAATATTGGTCAAATTTAAAACAAAAGCATACATCTAATCATAATTTATTTATGATTATATTCTGAAATGTGACGTCATTATGACACTTAATATTCAGCATCTTATCTAGACTATCTATCAAAGTATAACTGTAATGAACTTTCAATAAACATTATATCATCTGCAGAACAGTAATTAACACCCTAAAACTGCACACCAAATCAAAGAAATTATAAAAATTGGGAGAGTGGTGGGTGAGTGTGTTTGTGTGTTCAAACTTAAGATTTGTATATGCCTGGCAAGAAAAACATCTATTGATAAAACAAAACGTGAACCGGAAGTGCTTGTTTACTGCAATCATTTTTGCAGTTTCTGCAATATCACTAAAACGGCTGCACTTACAGTAAAATAAATACAATAAAACTGCGATTGAAAATTGTTTTCATTTAATTTATTTTTACATCAACTAATTAATTGTTAATTGTTGAACAGAAAAACATAATAGACACAAATAATTTGGAATTTGACAATAGCTAAAATTTGTCAACTTAACACATACAGGACAAAAACACAAATTTAGGATATTATACTGATGAAGAAAAAATTTATTATTAAATAAGTTATTTGGAATATGATAATTTTTATTAAAATTGGTTCTTACTTGTTTGAATCTAAAATACAACTACCTATCCTTCTCTATCATAGCCACTAAGATCCATTCTAACTGAAAGAAATAATTTTTGGGTAAAATAAAAATTTCAATCCAGCAATGAAATAATAAAAGTAAATGCGGCCAAATTAATATTTTATTGTATCAATAACATTTTTACGTTTATTTAATAAAAAAATCGGTTCTACATGTGCAATTATAAAAGAAATTCTTAATAAAATATGAAATTTTAAACCACAACCACTTATGAGACTTTTTGAAAAAGGTTTTATAAATACTAAAAAATAGGGAGAAAAACTTGTTTTAAATAACAATTTATTGTCTTCATCAGTTTGTGTTTTATGTGACCTCACTTTGGGTACTTTGGCGTATATCGTATCTCTTACAAGCGTGTGTTAGTGTGTATTCCGCCATGTTTGTTTTTTGCAGCGGGTGCCAGTGTGTGAAAACAATGGCACATAGTACCGGTTGCATTCTGCCTTTGATCAGTGCCGACGCATTCGACGCACAGGTATGCGTATATCGTATACGCCGCGATCGAAAAACTTCACATCGACAAGGGAGATATATGCAATGCGCGCGCAGCTATTGAATCACATCTATCTCTTAAATTGTATCTGCTACCTTTAACTATGTATATGTTATATATGTTTCACATGATATTATATAGCATAATTATCTGAAATCCAAGCAAAGCAACGACATTTTATAAGGATTTATATAACTATAAACATATACTAAGTATTTTTTGTTTAGGATACGTGACAATCCATTCCAGATCACATACATAGATATTGCGCAATGACAAATTTTTATATACAAATCTTAAGTTGTAAGATTCATAATTTTACCTTCAACCGTTAAAGCTGCTCGATTCAGAGAAGGTCAAAAAGTATATTTCAGTAAAAATCTCGAGATCGATTTTATCACTTATTACTTCGAATAAGAAAGTAAAAAATTCTAATATTATTTCATTTTACTTTAAATATTTGCTCTACAAAAAATCTACTTATTGTTAGTTAAAAGTAATGAAAGAGCAGCATAATTACGATGTGGATTGAAGTGTTTTATTCTAAAAGACTCTAAAGACTAATAGTGCTAATTTGACTTACGCTTTAGTATTAGTCATCCTAAACATTTATTGAAGATCAAACAAAAGACAAAAGTAATGTAAATTATATTTGTGCAAAATGTAAGAAAGCAACTCGTAATATTTGAAGCAGTGCCTTGATTCTAGCAGACGATTTAAAGGCTTATTACATTTAGCAAAGTGATTTAGTTAAATTAATACTTTCGTTGGTGGGCACTTGGTGAAACATTTTCAATATTATAAATGAATAAACACTTGGTAAGTTTCACAAAATAAATAAATTTTGTGAAACTTACCAAGTGTTTTTAATCATTTATAAAAGTGATTTAGAATGGATTATATGAAAGATTTTCAATTACGGGGACATTTATCTTACATAAGTTATTGTTAATAACATTTATTACAATTCGAACCAACAGATAATACTTACCACTTTTAAACAGTACCAAAAATGTATACGTTGGACCTTGCCATGTTTAAAGATGATAAAAATGGAAATGGACGATTTAATTTCACATGTCCATATGTTTAGCCGCGCAAAGAAAATATTCAAAAGATAGTGGGGGAAGGGATGTAAGTAAATGTAAGAAATATCTAATTTTTGGTTGTTTGTACTAATTGTTAAGTTTAAATTAAAAAATTGTTCTCGGTACAGATGTAAAAAAAAAATTAAACAAAAATTGTACAAAATATTAACAGATTTACCTACAACCGGTTAGGCTGTAGAATGCTCTTTCTCTCTCTCTCTCTCCTTCCCGCACACATGGACACACAGGTACAGACAGATGCCATGCCGAAAATAGTCAGGCTCGATTCAGGGAAGGTCAAAAGCTATACGATTATTTCCGTTAAAATCTCGAGATCGTATTTGTTCATAATTACAATATAATATTGCTAATATAAGACCCTATGCATTTTGCGGTGTTTTCCGTAGCAATTTTGTTAATTTAAGAGATTACAATTGAAATTATCGATTGTAAAACAAAATTTATTCTAATTTGAGAGAAATTGGTACATAGGTTGACTGTATATTTTGAAATTTTGCTTGGTTCTATGCAAGTGTATTGTTTGCTGTTCTCACAAGAGAGTTTACTTCTTTAAAAACGTTTTTCAGATTTGCATTGGTTATCACTAAAGACTCAAGCATGCTCTTATTCATTATACTATAATACTGTATTTGCAAATATTTAAAAATAATGTTTGTCTTGTATTCGGCTATTTAGCAAAGTTGTAAATATTTGTGTTCCATTATTTTCTTACGAACATTATTTCTTATTAATTTTTTAACAGAACTACTTACAATTCTTACCTGCATCCTTTAAAATGTTCACATAAAGTAAGATATCCAAGATTGGCATTATCTCGACTCGCAATCTCATCTATCCAATATGAATAAAACAACCGTGCACACAACACAACGACAAGTTGTCACAGCAACCGATAACCAATAACAACTTAACTCGATCGGCCTTCTGATGTTTTTATGATGTATCTCAATGCGTGCAGAATATAACACATTGTGCACAACTATTACGCACACATACTTTAATAATAAACCAAAGTAACATGCGCTTCTTGCAAACATCAAAACAGTTGTCAATTGTAGAAGACTATACAATATAATCACAGATTAGATTTTTTATTCGTTCATTGTCTTATATCTATATATGTTCCATGATTTCATTAGCTCTCTTATTAATCTTTGTTTCTTTGCCGATCCAAAAAATTACATGATTTTTGAAATTAAATTAATAAAAGCGTGAAGTACCTTATTAATAAAATAAAGAATGAAGCAGTTTCTCAATGTATAATCTTATAAATGGCTATGTAACACATTTATAAATTTTGCAGTAAATGTACGATGTTCTCACATGGCCATTGCACATTCACATTATAACTATATGATAAACCAAATTGGTATTCGATTCAATCGATATTGAGAATCACAGAAGTCGCAGCATCAGAGTAGATATAAACATGATGCAACTAACCAGCAGCAACAGCAGCAGCGTCAACAGCAAGCCGAAGAGAAGAGATATATCCCATGTCTTTGCGTTGTCGACAGGCGCTGATTGACGGCGAGTGGACAGACTGTAGGCCGTGGAAGAACACAATCGTTATCTTGGATGACGCATCAGAAATGGAGAAACAAAAGCAGTGAAAAACAAGAAACGATCGCCGTTTCCCATCAAATGTGTTACTTGCTAGCGGACAGATTTTATTGAATTACCAAAATGTGTTTCGCCCAGTCGCTTTATATGTTGTTTTAGATTTGTATATCATATTCTATTGTTATATTAAAATAGGTCTATAGTTAATGTTTTTTATTATTAAGTTTCATGATTATTTTTTAATAAAAATGAAAGTAATTCAATTTAAAGTTTTGCCTTTTTTGTGTGATATTACAGAATAGAAATATTCTTCGTTTCTTTATATATCGATCTATTTGCTTCTTAAAGATAATGTACTGTTGTTAGTTGATATTCATTTATATTAAATAGAACACTATTAGCAGATTTATATGACACCACAATCATTTTCTTGTAGTTACTCAATCTAATTTGTTTCACCATTCTAGTATGTATTGGCCTTGCAAATGATCTTGATGTATTTATTGCACAGATGAAAGTAGAATTCTTATTGAACTGTATTGGTATTACATATGTAGAACTGACCTGATGAATTTTGTCATTACTAGCTAGAGAATACTCGTATGGGGTACGATTGAGCCGATATTCCACCCGACCGCCAAGAACGAAATGATTCGACAACGTAGAGCAGAGTAGGTACCAATAAGACAATACTAAAGTTATTTTCTTATAAATAACTCCGCAAACAACATGAAATTTAATATGAATGAGGCGATATGTTTGTTTTTCACTTATTTGAATTGTAATCATGAAAAAATTCAAGCTCAATATTTTAACAGAACTATACCTTTAGACCTTCCCTGAATTGAGTTTGACTATTTTTGAAATGATTTCTATATGTGAGTACTTTCATAATTTGCTCTCATCCGTTTATCCTTTCGAGCGCTCACACACACAGACAGACGACATTCCAAAAATATTCAGAAACGATTTAGAGAAGGCCAAAAGTTTTATTTCCGTTAATCTTTCTATTTATTACTTCGTATAAAAAAGTAAAAATTGAACTTAAACTCAAATAATTCTTAAATTGTAAGTGAACGTATACTTATAATTACAGAAATATGCATTACCTATGCCAATGCAAGAATTAAACGTTAATAATTTTTACGTAAAAATCGTAATTGTAAATGTAACTTGTGAAATGATAAATTGTATTCAAATAGTTATTTGCGGAATTTCACTGTAAATTATAAATGAAAATTTGCATAAAAAACTTTTGAGAAACCAATCAGAAGAAGATAATTCGAAAGCAATTTTTCATTTCATTTAAATGTAAATGATGTGATGATGTTTTAATATAAAGAACTATGCACTTATTTACATAAATGCTTAAATAGGGGTTGAGGTAATTGTATTTATTATAATGTAATTACATTATAATGCAATATGTAATTGTACTTGTAAGGTACGCTTACTCATGTGTTGTACCAATGAACTTAATAGCAGCTTAACTCGCTTCTAATTATAAAGGTATTTTTACGTTAATTATTTAAAAAGAGCAGTTTACGTTTGATTTTAAGTTTTAAGAGCATAAAATATGTTAATAGATCAATTCCGGTGCATTTGTAAATATAAATAATTTTTCAATAGCCCGTGTTTATTTATTTACTCTCTTATATCAGGATATACAAATGTTTTGACAAGAATAATATATTGATTTTACTGTTGCATTAAGTAATAGCACATGATCAAACATTTATTGATATGATGAATAAAAACAATTTTTACAATTATGTATGATACTTATAGCGCATCGTGCGTTTTAGTAAAGATGGCTATAAATATGATCAATACGGTTCTGTTCTGATGCTATAATCATCCAAAATAAACTAAGCGAGTAGTTGTGGTAGATTAGATGCTCACTCCTACACCGATAACAATAAACTTTAATCAAGGTCCCCCCAGTCAGAAAGGTCATCTTTAAAAGGTGCGGCGGTATTTTATACTTTGTATATGTTAGGTCGGCGAACTAAACAATTCTCTCTTCCAAAAACCCTTCTCATGCCACTACCGCCAACATCAAAGTACGTACATTCATGAAGACTATGACGAAAATAATACAACCTGATGTTTTATATATTCTGGAGATAAGGGTGCTTTCGTTCGGTTTATAGTTTGATCAACGCTATTTGTATATACGAAGACAAACGTGCCTGGTGCGCCCGGCCCGGTGACAGTTGAGTCAGTCGCTACTTCCGGTTGTGGCCGGGGAACTTGGTACTTGCCCGCGCGCGCGCGCGCTTACATTCGGAGAACAATTGGACGCGTGCACCCGACCGAGGAAGATTGTGTACTATCGGCCACCGCACCCATTCGCATACACCACCTCGTCCGCAACCAGGCCCTTTGTAAACGAGCCCCACGTGATGAAGAGAGCGTAACGTTTATGGATTTAAATTAATATTGACATTTCAAAATTATTGTCTCATTTAAATCAGAATGTATTTTTATCTAATTCTTAGTAAAATTATAATTTATATTCCAAAAATAATTTATTGTGCGACCATTTAATTTGTGAAATAAGAATCAAAACTTTAGACATGCAAAAAACTCTACATTCCTTCACATTTTGATAATCTTTCGCCATTCAACTCTATCCTTACACTTACTTCTTTCGCTTCATTCAAATTCTTCATACAGGCTCTTGTATTCCGCTTGCTTATAACATTTCTTCCACGCAATTTTTATACATTGAAACTAGCATTTAAAAACAGTAGGGTTTTTAAAAAACTGATTGAATGTTATTTTATTAAAATTTAAATTTTGCACATACCAACTTTTTATTATAATTGCACGATACATTTATAAATGTATTTGATTCTAAAATTTACACAAACCATTCAATTCACACTCTTTTTCAAATGCATTGCTATGACTTTCATATACATAAATAGAAGAGAAAAAAAAAACCGCTTGTAATTTCAAAAAGTATTGATATTCAATAGCGTCAACAAAAATAAACTTTATGATTTGTATGTTAATGTTCGTTTTTTAGTAATGTCCAATTACATGTGAAAAACATGCGTCATAATTTGTTTACATTTCAAAATATCAAATGTATAATATAATAAACCGTTTCAGATGACAGAGTAAACATAATAAACAATGACATAGACCTAGAAATAACACCGGAAAATTAGCACGTATAAAAATTTATATTTGATTGATTTTGATTTCGAAAAAATCTTGTCACTTGATAGGATACATATGTGTCAAGGATACGGGGAAAAACAATTTTGGTCAACGCGTTTATATAACATGTATAAATTAAATACGCTATATTCATAGGGGTTTTTATTGAAATATTATTAATATTATTTACATAAATTTCTATATGCAATATAATAATCGTAGAGAATACATGACATCCTATATATCTATTTAGTTACAATATATTTTCAATTGTGTAAATATACAAATCTGACAACAATTACTTCTTAATATAACAAAACTTAAATTTGTTTAAATGTGGCATTGACCGAATATATGTAGAAACCTAATATGTAAAGTTACATGTTTTAATAGCAACTATAATTCCTTCATCTTGTTGCTACCTCACATGAAGACAATGCTTTAAGGAACTATAAAATTTTATACACCTTAAACGTCATAGATGATATATGGCCACTATTAATATAGCATATTATAGTTTAGGAAGTACTCAAAGAACTTATTCACAAAATAATACTCATACATATATTTTACAATATTAACAACCACCAACATATCCTATGCCAGCGATGTTATTTTATGTGTTATAAAAATTTATGTTGCGTAGAAAACAAACAATGCTTATTCAAGTTGTATTCATTTTAACTATTTTCAATTAATAATAGATGTATGATAGGTGAGAATTTTTTGGGTATGATTCATAGGTACTGGCGTAATTATTACAATAAAAAGTTATGGTAGACGTAGAAGGATTGTACTAACAAATAAATAGTACCTTTTGTAGTTCTGTATTTTTACTATATCGACGAAAGGTATATTGATATTTATTTTTCGGAGATTTGTATTACTTTTGTAAACTCTTATATATTTGATGGTAGTTTATTTGAAAGGTAGATGCATGGAGAATGTTTTGTAAATGATCATAATTGATCCGATCACTTATTGGTCATAATAATTCTTCTCCATATATTTAATATTTTACGAGTAAGCGATAATATGAAATTAAATTGCCTATTTATTAGAGTGTATATACGTTAATAGTTAGAGATGGGAGAGGTCCATCGTAGAACGGAAGAGACATTTCAGCGACCGGTCATGCGGTGATCGTGGACAGCGTGAGAGACTTTTGCTTGGACACATCATAATGTCGCGACATAAATCAAATCCCACACGTAAGATGGACAAGCTTGTGTGATATACACAGAGATGGAGTCAGTTTGAAAATAATGGAATTTTTTTTCAATTACCCGCATGCCCCTGGATATATAGCAAAATATATTTTCTGTATGATAGAGTTGAATAATTTGCCATTTCGTAGCTTATTATTTTTATAAAATATCATGAGTGATTAAATCAGTAGTTTACGTTTGCTGAAAAATCGAATATTTCTAGTAATTTCTTTACTTTCTAATACAAAGTAATCATGAAAAAATTCGATCTCGAGATTTAAACGTAAATATACATATTGACTCTCCCTGAATCAATTCTGACTATTTTTGGATTGACGTCTGTCTCTTTTTTCTATCTCTCTCTCGGTGTGTATGTGTGTAAAAGAATTCAAACGGAAAGTACTTGTTTACTTTGTTCGTTTTTTGCAGTTTCTGCGCTTAGAATAAAATAGTTTTAATGAAAATGAAAGATATTAACATTTTATACAACTTTTGTATGAATTCTTTTTTCCAAAAAGTTCTGGTTACAAGAAAATTTCATTTAGCTTTAAATAAATCGTATCATCCGAATATCTCTCTTATCTAAACATAATACTTATAAGAAAGTTCAGTGCAAGCCATTGGTGTTAAGTATTTGAAAAATAAATAAAAATTGAACACTTAAATACCATGCTATAATTTATCAGATTTGTTGATTATTTTAATCACAATTCATTAAAATCTTTGATATTCCCTTCGTTAGTATGTAATAAATAATATTATATATTGTTTGCAGACCTTAAATAAACTAATCAAAAGTGCCAAATATTAATGTTTAAGCGGTGAAAAATAGTAATTTTTCCTATAGTATTTAAATATCCGAATATATCTAATATAAATGTTTCAAGCTTTTCGATAAACACAAAAAGATAATATACATATTTGTTTTCAATAAATTTATGAATTTATTCGAAATCGTACTTGACAACTTTGGTGGCAGCTCCAAGATTTACAAAATGATGCATTTTGAAGTTTGATTTCAAAGTTAAAGATACAAATGTTACGTACCTGTATAAACATGCACTTCGTGTAGTTCACCTTAACACCAATGTCTGTATTAGTACACCTACATTTAAATAATAATCACAACGCCAACAGGAAACATATAATAGATTTCCTTAAAGTTAGTTTAGGAGAATAACTGTAAATGCGTATAGACAATAATTCAGTCAGTACAACAATCAAATATTTAATGTGGGATAATTGGAGATAATTATTTACATTTGTGATATAAATTATAATGATTTGAGATAAACGAAACGATATAGTACGTTTATAGTGACAGGTGTATACACAGATTTAAAACGATTATAAATAATTAGCATACGAAGTAAAGTATATATACTTAGTTTTATATTTAATTTGAGTCGAACGACCGTGATGGGCTATATACTTATGTGGATTGTTCATCATACTACTACTACTATAGATACGTACGTAGTACCATTATGGTTTGGTAATGCAATTTTTATTTCACACTGTTTCAAAAAGATAATTATTAGTTTTACTCTTTGGATGATAATTGCATTTCCATTTTGGATTTTAATGATTCTTATTAAATATGCTTTATGTATTATCGTGAGGTGTTTATTAGATATATTTCTATTTTAAACAAAATCTAACTATGTTTCTTACCATTATATGTGTAATTTTCTTTTTACGTGTATGAAGAAATGCAATTATAATATTTTTATTCTGTAGGCTATAAACCCAAATATGAAGCCCGTTTTTTATAATACGACAGTCTATTCCAGCATTGAAGACCTAAAGGATTTTACTTTACTTTCTTATACGAAGAATTTAGTATGTATAGTTATCAGGAAAAAAATCGAGCACCAGCTTTAAACGAAAAAAAAAAAGATTTTTTTAACCTTCCCTTAATAAATTCTAATTATTATCAAGGCACAAATTAAGATGTCTATTTGATTCACAAAAAAACAATTATTTTAACTTTGCATTTTTAAATATTTGTTACTTATTGTTAGTATCCTTGTCTAAATAAATATACGTATAGTACTAAACGTATAAGCAAATCTAGTGCGAGATACTTCAGATATTTGTAAATAATAACTGTAGAGAGTCAAGATGGCGTTCTTTGTGTTGTTTAATGTAATATATTGCTTACAACAAAAGAAGATATTATTTCTTCTATATTTACCATTGTTGGTTATTTTTCCAATTAAAGATTATGTGATACCAAATTTCAGTGATTTAAAATGTTTTTAACATTCTAAGGCTTATTCAGAGTCAACTTTTGGTAGCACTTTCGTTCGAAATCGAATTAAAATAATATTAATTATGCAATGAACAATTCTAATTATTGATAAATTGCATTTTACAATTTCCAGCATAGGGAAGTAACAAGTTAATATATAAATCTTAATCATCATAAATTCATTTAATTTTCAATTTCTAAACTCAATAAATTGAATCTATACGTGCTTCTTAAAAATACATTAATAGTTTAAGATAGAATTGTTTAAGAGTGAAATCTGTTTGGAATTAATAACAGCAAAATATTGAGAACTTGTGAAGAATTATTTGAAAACGAATGTACGATTAGGGAGTTCTCCGTCGTAAATTGCAGCTTAGTAACATTTTCGATTCTTTTTTCTGTAACAAATTTGATGTCATTGTTGAAGCATTATGCATTAGTTGCACATTGTACTGCCACGTGGCTGAGGCAGTGAAGTTGCATGTGCGATTTAACATGATTTAGTCAGAGTACAACTCCACGATGACCCAATTATAGGTCTTTAGGCAGCCTATTTTATCCTGATACCAGTGATAAAATACTATTAAGTATATTTAAGTACTTATATATTATTGTAAAGTACGATTTTCACAGTGCTTTAAGATTGTGTAAAATGTAGAAAATAGATCTACTCTTATTATAATTTTATGCTTAACTAAATAATAAACAATTAAATATATATTTCTTTATGGTCATGTATATAAAATTGTTAATCAATTTTTACTTTCTTATACGAAATGTAAAGTAAGTATTGTAATCATGAAAAACTATATCTCGAGATTTTAACGGAAACATTCTTATTGACCTTCCCTAATGAATGCCGAACATTTTTATAATGGCGTGCCTGTATGTGTGTGTATGAGTGAGATAATGTGTTTGTGTGTGTGTGAGAGAGAGAGAGTCTGTGTACATGCTTGTGCGTGCATGTTTGTTTGTGTGTAAGAGAAAGAGAGAGCATAAACGGTTATAGATAAAATTTTGAATCTTTAAGGCGATGTTTCAATTTTTTGGTCAAATAAATGACTATTTTTAATAATTTATTTTATTAGATAGAAATTTAAATTTGTGTTGAGAATATTAAATAACTCATGCAGTATACAAAAAAAAACTATTTTTTATTTCTATGCATGGTTACTTATATAGAGGCCGCGGAGATGAGGTCTTTTGCGTTGTGCACGATAACTCCAGTCCAGGACGTCTGAAACAAAAAAATCTAACGGGGTTTTATTAAGAACAAAATAACCTGGACCGTTAACCAGTAAAAATTTAGAATTTAAAAAAACTAGAAAATAGTGTGAATTTAAGAACAGTCCTATTTTTGTACACAAAACTGGACCTTAGGGAATGAATAAAAATAAGATTTATATATGTCTGGCAATAAAACATTTTATTTAAAAAAAAAGAATATTCGAACCGAAATTGTATGTTTTCTAGTCATTTCTTGCAGTTCCGTAATAACTCAAAAACGGTTGCACTTACAGTAAAAGTAGTTGAATTAAAAATTAGAGATATTAATATTTCAAAATACAAAATGAAAGTTCAGTGCAAGCCACTGCCGGTATTACAAAAAAAGCAAGTTTAGAAAAAAAATTGGGCTTTTTTAATTGTAATATATAATAGAAATACAATTTTTTGATTAAAAAATGAAAATATCTTGCAAGTTACAAGTAATTTAATATTTAACATTTTCCAATTAGAGACACAAATAAATTGCACTAATTTGACCATATAAATTGACTGTATCTTCAAAATACAGCTACATAAATTTAATTTTAATATACACCGTACATGCAGGTATTTCAGCATATGGTTTCTTTACAATGCTTCAAGTAAATATAATTTCTGAAGAGCACTGTGGTAACTACGTATCTAAAGTTTAAAGTGTGTTGCTACACGCATACATATGTAGAGAATAGACGTCATATATGCTTGTACATAATTCTGGTGCTGACGACGACGTCAAATCTTCATCTCATTCCCTTGTCTCTCAGGCACAGGACGCGTTTCTGTCGTTTCCCCTCCCGTTCAACCCGTGTATCATGCCGTTCGTCGTAGCGTCGCGCCGTATCGTCGTGTACAGCCGTTGCGCCGTGCTGGGCCGTGGTACACTTACGCTTGGTTGCTCGCTCCTCACCCGCCATTGTTCTTTTGTCGAGCTTAAAACACTTGAACATCTAAAAGCTCTCTAAAGCATTGCTAACAGTATCGAGCAAAAAGGTGCATGACGCGGAAAAAAGTGTCGACATGAAATAAGATGTTCAAATGCAAACCAGATACATTTTTGTTTCTAAAAATTGCTTTGAAAAAATTAACAAGTACTTGTAGCTAATTGTAAACTAAAAATTTAAAACTGAAATATAAATAACGGGAAAGCTGTCATTTGTTGAGTTAATTTAATTAATTTCGATGTTTCGGCAATACAAGTTTCCTCAGGAATATTATTGAACCGTCGAGATAAACTAAATCAATTCAATAAATGAAAGCTTTCCTGTTATTTATTTCATTAATTACTTCACCAGTCGATCATCAAAATTGAATCATTTTAAGTTGAAAATCATGAAATGTTTTTAATTATTTTAAAATAGCAAGTTCTACGGAGATAATAGCTGATGGTCAATAAACTCAAATACGAAATAAAAACACTAACCCATTGCTGCCGATTATATTCTAAGTTAATGTACATAAAATATTACGTAGTTAAATATTACTAATATAATAAAATCGAAAAGAATAACAATCAATAACGAACAGAAATCGGCAAAAAATAAAAGAAGCCTAGGTCCTTTTTGTAGAACAACTAGAAAAAAAAAACAATTGGTGATAAGCATATCCAATGTCAAAGGCACCTGTCCACACTACACCATCCGCGGCAGGTCGGTCCATTTTCAAACGGTGATATAATAACCAGAACACGGCAGGGTGCCATATTCCAGTGGTATCACGCTGCGAGCGGTTGTAAGGACCACCTGTAGTGAACTACTGTTTAATTACACCTATTATGTGTTAACATGATCTTATTGTGCGAATGATATACACATTGTTTAGGTTGGTATGTCTAATATAATCACAAAAGTCGATCCATCTTTTTTTTCATTTGTTATTTAATTTATCACTTCTCGTTTCTGATTGAAGTAAGATGAGTTTTTAAGTGAAAAAGGTAACATTTTTAAGAGGATTTCATCAATTGCGTATGAGAAAATAATAATGAATGAGCTGAGAAAGTATTTTAAAATTAAGGATATGACAAAAATGAGCAATATATCGTCACCACTATGATATAGTAAATATAAATAAAATTGGCTTCATTATAAGTGCTTTTATTTAGTTTGGGAAAACAGTAATAACTAATTGTTTTATCGGTGAAACAGTTGTATTATAGTTCGATTTATTTAGATTTATCAGAATCTGTTTCAGATCGGTTTGTCATTGTACGAAACATTCGCATTATGAAAATAGCGTTCCATTGGAATGAATGCGCATGCGTCGCAGTTTCAAACCGATTCTAACATTAGTTGGAACAAGCCATTTTCTCTATTAATTTATTAGATATATAGGTATAACTTTGTAAAGAAATTGGGAAATAGGTGATTTTGTAATCGTAACAAGATTATTTTTCTTTAAGATAAAGCCGCATATCGAAATTAAATTAATGTAATTTTTAAACTAATAGTCCTGCACGAAATGAGGTTTATTATAAGTTCATAAATCGCACACAAAGTTGAATACAGTGCAGTGTGAAGTATTGATATTAATGAGCTAGATTATTGTTATTGATGAAATTCTTGCGCCAATGTAAATATTTTGGGATGAATTATTATAATTATTTCATAATTAAATTCAGTACTCTATAAAAATAAAAGTTAGGCTACGTTGATTTCTGACTTTTCCACGCCATATTTGCACTGAAACTATTGCACTTGCAACAAGGGCCAGTGCAGGAAAGTTTGCACCCTACTTGAATTGGATGAAATTTAAAGGCAAAGTTGAAATCGTGGCACTGATTAAGAATGCACTGACACGTAAGTTGAATACGCTACACGAAACAAGCTCACACTCAGTGCGCATCCAACAGGACTGTTGAAAATGATATACTCGTAAGTAGAAACTATGTTTGTAGAAGTTTGTGATCAATTTAGTGTAAAATTATATATTGGATGAACCCCATATTCATTAGCAATTTTCGAAATGTCAAACGTAAATCACTTAAAGCACAACATATGAGGATCTAAGATATTCAAAATATAACCTGTCGATAGCTGCTTCAAGTGGGATGTCAAATTTACAGAATTTACCATTTTCTATGAATACTCACCTGAACGATTATTAAGTACGCGTTGATGTATAAGAACTTAAATCATTTTCACTAAAAAGTGTCTTTAATGTACTAACATTAGTGCGGTACTGAAGAGATATGATATGAAATTGTGCGTACTATAATTAAATGTTAGACCATTTGCTACCATGAAGCACCTGAATTCTATTTTTGTTTTAAACTAGTTTATTCGAAATTATAATTGAAAATTAATTAGCTTTTCATAAGCCAGCATGCCAGGCATGTTTATTTTATATTCAAATTTTAGAATCGAAATCTATCGTTATTGAATCAATCAAAATATTTTCAAATGTTACTACATATTATAGGTTTGCGTAGGTACTATTAAAAGAATTAATGTTACTGATGTTTTAGGTGGAAATGGCGAATCCATATTTTAATAGTGTTATTTTGTTTCAGTTTGCGAAGTTAACTATACTTAGATCATTTCGTAATAGAATAAGTAGGAAATTTTGATTTATTAGAGTAATTGGTTTAATTAAGAAGGAAGTAAAAATAGAAATTGTTCCTGTAGAAAAATAAAAAGTTCTTTCTTTACAATTATAGATTATAATAGTATATATTATATAATATTCACTACCTGAAAAAAAAAATTTTCAATTGAAAAAAAATTATGAAATAGATATAGGTAGATTCAAATTAAATCATTTTGAATTTAATCAAAATGAATTTACAATAATTTTAGAAATAAGTGAAATGTGTAGTACACACAAGATAATTTATGAAATAAAAAGAAAATGTTGAACATATAAATTTGCATTTCGAAACGTCGTTGAGGTTTTGAGTTTTAGGTATAGGGATTGATGCATGTAGAAGAGTACTTTGTGTGTATCGTTGAGTGGAATTGGTCGTGTGTAGGTGAATTGTACTCGAACAATTACACGACATAAGTGCACGAATCGATTACGTTTCACGCTTGAAGACGCAGTCTGAATGCTGCGACGGACCGTGTATCATTTCAAGCGAACATCGTGCATCTATCTAGTGGGTCCTACACGATCAATGAAGCGTTCTTACTTTTTATTTTTATGAATAGACTTTTTTTGTTCTCTAACTATTTCTTAAGAATTAGCCATTACTATTTAAAAGACAATAATATTTGATGTACAATAATCTGTAGTGGAAACATTTTGTAGAATATTTTTTTTATTAAAAAATGTCTTCTATATTTCTTTGCATACGTTAAATATGGATTGAGAAAATTTGTTAAGCGTATAAACACTTCTATAGTTGCAACACGTAAAGCATGTAAGTAGGTAATGTGAATGTTGGGATTGAAGAACGAAACATTTTAAGTTTCTGCAGAGGAAATTACATTTTTGAAAAATGTATGCAGTGTAACAAATGGGCAGGAATATATTTGTGTGTGAGGATGTTATGAAAGAAATGTAATACGTAGAGTGGATAAAAGATATATTTTGATTTAATGAATGCTGCATTTATATGGATTTATTAGAGCGATGTTAGTAAGATGCGAGCCACTGTTGTCTCTGATATGAATGATTGAAAATATGATATGTATGATGGGATTTACCTATATAAAATGCAGTTGAAAGAAAGAAGATAATAAACATGTGCGCAATTAAAAAACAAATGAACATAAAGAAAGCAGTTATCGGTAGTTACATAACACTCCAATACTGATGGTTTTCTATCTTGCAGCATTTAACCAAAAGCAATAAGACAAATTGAACAGTAAAGACGGCATCAGGCATCCTTCTTTCAATTCTGATATCCAACAAAGTAAAATTAACATTTCCATAAATGGTAAAATTAACTCAGGATTCGTATTTTGCAATTTTGAAACTCTTGATCGTGATATATGCGATGACGTATAGCACGAGTAGGTGTTGCAATTTCCAGAATAACCATGTTTAAGTATACATTTTAGTTTGAGTTGGTGTATTATTTTATCGGCTTTTTTTGGAGCTACTATTGTATATGTTAATGTTTTCGTGTTTTTAGTGTCGAGAAAATTACGACTAAACAGAAATAATTGTTGTTTTCATTGAGCATTTGAAGACGGCTCATTAAAAATTATTCAAGCCTAAAATTGTTTACTTGTCACGCTTTTATCGCTTGTAACTAATTGGTAAAAATTGTGTTAGTTTTTCGATATTTAAAATATTATATTTTTAATTATTAAAAGTTATCTGCTAAAATTTTGTATTGGTGCAAATTTCGTTCTAATTTACGATTAAAATTGGCAATCGCTATCTAAATGCGAACGACATAGATAAACCCATATACCAAACTAATTTCTCTTAGATTTTATACACTGAGTACGAATACGATTAACTTTGTATTCTAATATTCTTAAATTTGGTAAATATTTTAAAATATCTTTTAAGGGTAAAAGTAAGTCAAAGTGAATTTTAATTTACGAAAAAATATCTAGATATATTGACTATTTTACGGTTTCTAATTGAATAATATCTGACGGACATTACTAGTGATATAGTTGCGAAATAAATAAAAATGGAAACGTTTGTTTGTTGAATTATGTGTGAATGTTAATTTTATGTAATGATTAATGAATGATGAAAACTGTCACCGTTGCCCTAAATTCCTACATAAATAAGCCATCAGAAGCATCGAACACTTCCATGGCATCATTTGTAAAATAAAAATCAAAAGCGATAAAATAACGATTTGTCAATTGATTACGTAAATTACGTTTACATTACACTAATGGAATAACATATTTTTGACTGTATTCAAATAAATTGTCCACAAACAGTTACGAGAGTGAGATAATACATAATGATATTCCCGATTGGTATCTTTCATTTCTATTATATGTGGACTTCTATTTCCAATATATACACACACATTCATTAATAACATTTTCAAAATTGTGTACGTGTATGAACTAACATTAGAACGCGAGAGTATATTATTTGTATACGTATATGATTGAGTGTGACTAACATGTCATTTCGTTTATATATTTCGAACAATATGAGGGTTTGTTATCGGCGCACATAATAAAGAATACATCATGATCAAATATTTTGACAATCATGACATATAATACCTTTAGACTGCACTGGCTTCCCTGTTTTGTATCAAAACACATTAAATATAGGAACATCTATTTCACAACAAATTTAAGATACACACAAAAATTGACAAAGATTTCAATTAGACGACGTGATTATAAATATATTTTAGCTAATGACAACATATGTATGATTGCGACATTTAATAAATCTAAGGAAGTAAGACTATGCCCGTACACACTTGTTTCATCGTTGATGTATGGTAGTGAATGTTGGGTTTGGCAAAACAAACATAAAATACGTGCGGCTGCTAGGACTATGAATAGGTGGGTGTATGAGCAGTGCGATATTGTAAAAAATATAGTACGTAGAATACGTGCGAGTTAAATGAGATGGTATGGTCATATTGAAAGAATATCAAATGTAAGATTGACGAAAAAGAATTACGCGAGCAAGTGAGAGAATGCGAGGTTGTCCTCGAATTACCAATGTGGATAAATATGGTGGAGCATGAATTGCGTGAAAGAAATATTGTAAGCAAGCGGAGTACAAAAGCGTATAAAGAAGAATTTGAATAAAGCGAAAGAAGTGTGTTTTTTAATAGATTAAAAAATTAGTCGCGAAGAAACAAAGTAAAATAGAACGTATGAAAAGTTTGGTATATATTAATGAAGCGAGTTATAAAAAAGAAAGATAAGTGAAAGAATTGAATCATTTTCTCTTTTTCTAAAAATTGATTAATTTCCCTGATTTCTCTTATTATATTGTAATATGTAAAAATACAAATCAATTACTTAGAACATCACACAGCATTACAGATTCTTGTTTGTAATTATAAATTTATGTTAACGTTGGTATAATAATATTTTTTCATAGATTAATATTTTACTAAAACAATAAAAAAAATTCAAAAAAAAAATTATGTAAATGTAGATTTTATTTAACTTTACTTTTAGTTAAAAGAATTATAAGGACTGAATTGAATTTATATTAAAAACATATTATTATAATATAAATTATAATAAAAATTTATCTAAATTTTACCAAATATATAAAACACAAATATAAATATTCAATTATAAAAATAATAATAACGTTAACAGTCACATTTTAATATTTTTCGTAACATATTTTTCTTAAAAGCATCTAAATAACAATATTAAAAATAAATAGGTATATTATTTTTTATTAGTAAAAATATGAAAAAGATGTTTTATAATTACAGAGTATCAAACATCTACCAACATGTATATATATATATATCTATCCTAAATTTTGATTAATTATGCTTTTATTACAAAAGTTTAGTTGTCCCATGCAGTCAACTATCATATGACATGAATAGTAACTCGCCATAGTACAATTAATGCAATATTTTTCTACACAATACGCACACCATATTTATAAACAACCCAGCACTAATGATTAATCGAATTCTCGAAGCAAAACCAGTGTATCACATAACAAGATTTCACTAAAAACTAATTATAAAATGCATTTCTATGCAAGAAAACAGCATTAAATAATTTGTCACAGCACAATAGTTTTAAATTCATTCGAGAATTCGACTGTTATAATCTAGAAGCGAAAATTCACCGACAAAAAATGAAATAATTTACGGATAAAACACAATCGCACATACATATCTACGGCGATGACATCAAAATTCATTTTATATAACAAATATCGTGACCACTGCGCCCGCCATTTTGTTAAAGTGTAAACATCCGACTAACGCTCTACTAAGGTGAGGTTGTTTTTAGTGGGTGTGCTTGTGCATAGGAAATTATATAGCAGTACCGTGTACACAATCGTGCAGTTCGGCCGTCGATGATGTGCACATGAGAACACGTCCAGTATTCGGTGTGGTCGTATGTTATTGCCACGAAGTATAAGTTGATAACAGAAAAGCAATATGACTGGATGGTTTTGTGTGCAGCTAATTTATTCGGGCTTTTTCATTGGTCCGCTGGTGAAATGTATATTTTGTATATGCTGTATATGTAAACGCGCGAGTATACTGTACGGGAAAAAACCTCGTTGTATCTTTAATGGCGTGTGTTTGATACACACATGCCTGACTGCCAACCAACCCTGCTTGGATCAAAATACTTGCATGGGTTGTATTTATGTACTGTCTCGCACATTTTTCTTCGTAACAATTTTTTTAACAACAATATAATTAGTTTCTAAAATTATTTGAAATATATACATGACATACATTTCTATTTCCATCAATATGGTGACAAAAAAACTATATAAATACATTTTTTATACAGACTTGTCTATTCCACTTGCTCACAATGTTTCTTTGGTGCATTCTTTCGCAATCATATTTATCCATTTATTTTGAGGACTACCTCGTATTCCCACACCATTTTTCTGCATACAAATAATAAAAACACTTTTAAGAATACAAACATTCAGAAAACCTATATTTGTAGTAATCATCATATTTTGTCAAATACCTTCAAAGTTTCTAAAAATACTAGTTATTTTTGTAGCACAATAAGTAATTTCCCTTCTTTTCTTTGCTTCTCAGAACTGAATAAGTCTCAATTTACATATTCTTCATTATTATTGGTTTGTTGCATATGTATTGGATTGTGTTAATCAGAAGCTAGCAGTCGTAATTTTAAATTCGCTTTTAAATTAATATCTATAACTTTTTAAACGAGCAAAATTCATTCTGCGTTGCTTTAAGATTGCAAATCATTTTTCTCCGGTTTGGAATACGCATTTTACTATGAAAAAATGAGAACCACAATAAACTGAATTTAGATAGTCAAGTTCGCACATTGAAAAATGAATATTTTTCGAGCGTTCTGGGTTAGATCCCCAGCAGCATTCGATAAAATTTTCTTAATGTCAAATATTTAATATACATCGTAGTATATATACTACGATTTTCGTATTGAAAGATATATCTTTCAATACGAAAATTTCTCTATAACGCCAATTTCTTTTATTTGAATTTGTTTTAATTCGTGAAATAAATCTTCAATTTTAGTAAACAATGTAATTATATCCAGTCGCAATTTCAAATAGTTACTTCTTCAATATTTACTAATGGACATCCAATTAGAATGTAGGTACTGTACGAGAAACATATTTAGTAAAATGTTTTGCTTAAATCAGGCATCTTACGAATTTGCCGATTAAAAAAGATTATTGTATCTTTTCTGTTAAGTAATTTAAATCTGAGACAGAAGGAATATCTAAAAAAGTACCTATGTAACCGCGAAGCAGGATGAGTGTTACTCTTTTAAGCAGTTTGGATGCTACTGCAAGGGAGGACACTATTAATTGGATGGTTAATTTTGTATATATTCTCATGCGAATTTGTGTTTTTTCTCTAAAAGGGTTTCTTAATTATTCCATTGTTAAAATTGAATAATATAAATTTATTTAACGGCGTACATATTTTCAATTTTAGTGACAATACAAAATTTTAAAATAGAAAATAGGTATGTATATGCGCGATTGATCTCATCTTGATATTATTTGAATTAATCGTTGAATCAACAGATCTAAAAAAAATATCCATCAGAGTAAAATTCTTAAAATACAGGTTAGATACTGTACGCGTATGTAGGTACATGATGCATTTTAGTCGTGATTAAAATACAAGTAATTAATAATAGGTATGGAGCATACATAAACGTGACCGGCATTAGAAATTAAATGTTCTACATTTTTAATAACAATTTTATATTTTACATATATTACATGCATAACATCACACCATTATCTGGTTGTACTAGGGTGGTTACTGATAATCATCCATTTTCCGACTAGATTGTTCTTTAAATAGCAAATTTCTACTAGGAATCTTATCGTTCCAAAATTGCTAGTTACTATTAACATATAATGGTTTAGTGAAACAAAATTAATTATATAAAATCTAGGTAAGCTATTGAAGCTAAATACAACGTAATTACAGAAGAAAAGGTTTTTTGTATCAAAAATAAAATTAATAAAAAATGCATTTCTTCTTAAATCGAACAATTTTTATTGATTTTACATATTATACAAATAAGTTCATGACTGACTTGAATATATTTATTTTTATTTAAAAAATGCTAATAGTAATGAACATGCTGTGTACTGTTAATTTACAGTGAACAATTATTATTTGAAATTACTTCTGGTAATGAAATGGCATCTGACACCAGATGTTATTACATACCTGTCATAATTTGTAAACGCCTGCAAATGTTGCTTCTCTCCTTCATAAATATACCCATTACATTTCACAATAAGTAGTGCAAGAAGTTTTCGATTTAAAGCCTTATAACATGATTTATTGTACTGTAATACTGTATAGAGTATATTTAGAGGAATATCTTATATGGCAATGCAGGCACAAAAATAATAGATTTATTTTAAAGAAAACCTAATTCCACCAAAACATATTCAACTGATTTATTAATAGACTGGATCAATGATTTAGAACATAATGTTAGCGTATAGCTTTTCTGTATTTCATTTTCGAAACTATAAAATATGGTAACTGAAACGTTTCATGAAGCCTGAGATTTTAACATATTGAGTGCTATTGTGATTACAGTAGTGTAATTCGCACTCTTTCATGTTTTAAAAATTTTAAACACTATTTAGATGATGACGCGGTATTTTTAAACCAAAATTTTCTAGTAATTGTTAAACAGTATATATATACTATTAAAATACGGATTATTATGAATATTAAAGTATATCAGGAAGTATAGACAATAGAATTATTCTACTGACTATAGGTTGTTATAATATTATATGAGAATAATTGACGTATGATTTCAATTTTCAAAAAACTATATATTATGTATTTATCTACTATACAATTTTGCACAAAATTAAACGATTCGTTTGATTAAACTGTACTTACAGCATTTAACATCTCACATTACGAAATTGCAGATCATTCTAATTGTAAATTAAAATACCTTATATTCAGTTTTAAATATTTATTTCTATACATTTTAAATTCTAATAAATCATATAATTTATAAAATACAGTGTTTTCATTAATTGATCAACTCAAAATTAAGCTAATGGGTAAAAACGATTTCTCTCAGGCTTGTCTTACATAGTTAATAGTTTCCCATATATTTTTCCATATATACTATATGCTACCGTAACTTGGTCATAATCGGTGAGCCCCTATAATAATCGTGTATCAAATGCATAAATTTTTACTAAATCGTTGGTAGTATACATCATATCACTGAGTAAGGTCAATATTTACAATTTTATCATAATTATATGATATGCTGATATAGACAGTACCCTTATCGGCCTGATTTGATCTCTATATGATCAGGTTACTTCTATCTAGTAAAATGAATCGAAATATAATTGACTTTCTGATAATTAATAGAGCTTTTCAAATACTTCTTGCAATCCAGAGAAAATCTCATAATGCATTTCAAGATCTGGCGATATAATAACATTGTATGCTTGTAAAATTACTATACTTGTGAAGAGACGTTGCTTCACAGCTGTTACATACATATATAAGTACTGTTATACATATGCAATCGAATTTGTATGTAAATCATTGCTACCGTATTACCTACAACACCTAAATGATACATCGTCGTGATTTTTTGGATTTGTGCAATTCCGACAAAAAATGCTAATACGCGAAATTCGGAATAAACTATATTACGATACATACAATATAATAATAATAAAACGACAAATATTAGAATCATATCTATGTTTTAACAGGACTATTGCGAATTGTACAAATAAAACTTTTAATTTTTAAAAAGTAAACGAATTTTATCGTATTATATAAATTTCATTTTATTTCTATTTTGTAAATTATACTTCCTATTCATATATGCAGTAATATTGTAATCATGAAAATTTTCAAACTCATGATTTTATCGGAAATAAACTTTTTGATCATACCAGACACATAATCATTAAAATTTTTATAAAAATTCGATTCGGAAGATTTTTTGAATTTGAATTAAATAAACATTTGTAATAATTGTGCAATTTTTATGTAGTTTATCTTTTTTTTTTCATTCATGTGCTTACTTCTATAAAAGATATATACATTGGTACGTAAATGAAGAATAAAAGTAATATTTCAATACGACTTCTTTAGTCATACTTATTTATTTAAAATTATATATAGTAACTAAATTCGGAAGTCATTGTTACTATTATATTACTAATGACAAAATTACGGGAAAGAATAAAGTAAATGCAAGCAATGGCTAAGTGGTACAGCATATGTCAAACGACAAAAAACCAAAAATTGTATTAAGGTAACTACTTGAAGGAAAATAACTGCAATTTTTAACCTTTATTATTTTAAAGAAGTGTTCGCTGGGCGTCTGAACATGCTTTTTAGTCCCAAGCGACAGATGTCACGTGGATACGTAGAATTTCGGTTATTTGCGCGTAGGTATAGGTATATTTCCGAAATTATACGCATGTACTTTGCCAATATAATTATTTCCATAACAAGAGAATTGAATTCTCAAAGTAAGTCATATGTTATTTTAATATTCCTATAACAGATTGCAGGTTCACATCATTATGTCAAGGATTGCTTATTTAAAAAATAATCTCAAAAAATATAAATTTGCTATGGTAACATTACTATAATACATTAATAACATTAGAATTGCGACTTATTCAATATCCCATGCATTACATTTTTATTTAACAAATTTGTTTATTGATTAATAATTACTAAACAATTTCAAAATTATTACTCAACTAAATAAGTATATTTTAGGCTGAGGATCAGATTCCTCTTTCATCGAAATCTCATGAAATTGTTGTCATGAAAGTGAAAATATATTCTGCCATACATACTTTAAAACTGACATTGTATCATGAATTTTTATCTATACAAATGGTTATTATAGTCTAATCGGAAATTAAAATGAACAATTATTTCAACCATACGCAACATATAATTATGATTATTATAAAGCGATTCATTAAATATATTAAACGAATATTAATTTAGTGCTAATTCGGTTCTTCTGACTAATTTTTAAAGAATCAGATATGCTGTGAGATTAAAGTTTATAATAATTACCAATTTATAAAAATCTGCGATTAATTTCGCGTTTGGCGCGCGTTTTTCGTATAAAAACAAAAATGTAATAAATAAAAACAAACCAACGTCGACTGGCCGACAAGCATCAGGATAAAAAAAAATTAAATAACAATGTAATAACAGGTCATACAGTATTGTTTCTATAAAGTTAAACATATATGTTGAACATTAATAGGAGACTTAGCATCACGGTTTTCAGTTTTGTAATCGATTTTAGACAAATTATGGTAATCACTGAAATAATCACCCGCCATTTTGAATTTTTACATTATTATAAAATCCGTCACACAATATCTGTGTTACGGGGCATGAACACCATGAGTGGTATTCCGTTAAGGTGAAGTTGCCGCTCGATATTAAAATGAATAGGGCATTATAAACGTTAAACCAAAAACTATATTTTTCGTATTCACGAACTGGAGAGGTTCATATCATATTAAATGCCGCTTGACTTAATCGACCGATTAAGCCGAAGCAATTTAGTTGACTCGCCAAGTAGTCAGTATAGCCTGAATATTCATAGTTCGCGACAAAACGTCTTAGGGGCCAACTATGATCCGCCTAGTCTTGATTCACATTATCAAAGCCACAACATTTTCATATAAAAATTATGTTTCGATGAAAACGTATCATTTACGAAATTACGCCCGGGCCAACTATTATAATAGTAAAAGTATGCGCAAGATAATATATAATTTTCGTGGATCTTCTTTAAATTGTCGCAAGTTCAATTAAGTCGTGTTTGAATAGAGCCGTCGTTTAATATTACGTTGGTAAACTGGACTTTGTTCTTTATGCCATTTTTGTTTTGATGGGCGCCAAAATTATTAGAATTTTTAACAAATGCGATATTAATGATGATACAAGGATAATTTATGTAAATTTTATACGTGAACGATATTATTTTAATATATTTAAATTCATTTACTCAATACTTAATTTATTTAATGTTGGCTTGGTATCTCTGTTTTTTATCCTCTATTATAACTAAAATAAACAGTTGTATAAACCCTTAACAACCCTAATAATATCAGAATTTGGTAGCGCTGCAATGATTCATAATTCAATCATAATTATAATTATTTTCTGCCTCATTCGATGTGTTACTATAATTTTTATAGATACGTAAAATGTCATAAGAAATCCGCGTAATGAGAACATGTTCATGTAACTTTTTAGGTAGCAATTAAATGATCTTAATTAGTTTTTATAATAGTACAACTAGCAACAACATAGTTTTGTTTTGAAGAGATAAAATGTTTATATAATTTTCCTCATTATAGTATGGTGTTTTTTTATATTTTATAACTACTACAATTAACACTTATACATATAATCTTACTTAGTGCTATAAATAATTTAGTACCATAACACAGCTATGAGGTATGAAAGTAATGCACAAATTCAATGATTGGTGACACGTAAAAATTATAAATCATATTTATAAACAATATAAAATATTATTAAGTTTTTAGAAAATATAAAAGTTTTATAAGCTACAGTAGCCATCTCTGACTAAGTAAAAAATAATAATTATTGTATGGCTCAATTAATTATCTATACTATTTAATTGGTGTTCGTCAGTTGCAGAAATAATTATTGATATTCATTCGACTGCTTTGCCGTAGAAACCCGCCATAAATACAGTTCAATCAACCAAACCTATATTCTACTCGCGTGAAGCTAATGAGAGTTGTCGATATCATTAACATTTTTATACTGACGTAAAAACATATGTTGGTTGCAGAACTGACGTCGAGGGTTAATAACACATTTACTGTTTTACATTTCTGCCTTCACCCCCAGTATTCGATGCCACTGCTCATTGGTTAGATGACGTACAGGACTCGTGTTAATGTACCTTAAGCATGTGACCATTAAAATCGTATATTTCTAGTTTTGTTATACTGATGATAAGCTTTGAGGCTAAATTGTAGCAAAATACTTAAATTTAGAATTAAATAGTTGAATATAGGTTGTTTCTGATTAATTTGTATTCACGTGTAGTTACCGAATTATTTTGGTTGAGAAACACTTGTTTTAATCAAATTTATGCGAGAGAAAATTGTTTGCTTAATTCATATTTCTTTTTGTGAGAAATTCAAAATAAACGACATTATCTAATGATAAAAACATCACCAAAAATCTTTATTTGCCGTAAGAGCATACACATGTAATCCAATTCAAAAAGTATGATGCCATACTTTAATATAAGTTTTAATTTGTTTCTTATCACACGTATGCACATTATAAACAAGCAACAAATGGCATAAACTTTAATCTTTATTAATAAATATAAGTATTATTAATATAAACATATTTAGTATAGTTCATTCTTTCATTATACTGACAGAATATTTGTTAAGGTAGGCTAGTAGTTTAAATTTATTTAAGCTCATTAAAAATGTTATTGATCCAATGCGAAACATATTTGGACAAGCATAAAATTGATTAAATCTTTATACAATCCTATATTTCTGATTTATTCCTTTTACTTTCTTATACGAAGTAGTACATAAATCTCTGACTATTTTTGAAATAATGTCTGACTGTGTGTCTGTGTGTGTCGCTGTGTGTGGTGTGTGTGTATGTGGGTGTATATATGTGTGTGTATGTGCTTTACTGTCTGAAAAATTGTAGGTAAAATTATGAAACTTTTAACTCAAGATTTGTATACTCCTGGTAAGAACATCTTCTATTTTAAAAAGAATATTTAAACTGTTGCACTCACACCAAAATTATACATAGATATTAATATTTCATACAAATTTTGTTTGAATTTATTTATTTTTACATATATAGTATTATCTATAAACAGAAATATAAAATAGAATCAAAAAAATTAATTAAAATCTGTTGTTAGAAATCTATTTAGTGAAAAAGTGTTCAATATAAAATAATAAACAATCAAGTTTATTTCAAAAATTATATTTCTTTGAACTGTTCTAAATTTGCATTTGAATACGAACAAAAAAGTTCAGTGCAAGAAATTGCAAATATTTTATTATTGAATTATGTTTAACGAAAAAATATTATTGTTGCAATAATTTATAGTGAATACTAACATTAACATAGCTTGTATGTGGGAAATAAAAACGATTATTGTCAGTAACAAATGCAATTGTATGTATATTTAATGATACTTCGCCCTGAAATATCCTTAACTATACAAATATTAAGTGACAATGACACACGATTTGCTTATTTTTTTATGTAATGTTTCCAGTTATTGAGCTAATTAAATCATAGCTGTTTTTACATAATTTTTATGGCAGTAATTTGTAACAAAAGCATAGAAAATGAGTTTGTGCATCATGTAATAAATCTAATTGAAATTCACGTATTTTCAATCATAATTGCTATAGTTTATTATTCAATCTCTTTTGTATTAATCTATCCGATGTATTGTACTTTATTCATAATTGTATTATCTGTTAACGATAAGTTAAACCATTTATTACTTTAGAGTTCTATATATGGCTAAAAACAAAATGGTTGCTTCACAATAATACCAAACTAACGCTGTTGCTACGTGGCGATGTGACATTAGTAGTGACTAATACATTTGAATTTCTATTGTTCATATAAAAATGTATGCTTTGTAGTTTGATTTGAAAGGTAGCTATTTGCACTCAAACCAATTGTAAAATTGAAGATCGACAGATTAGTTTGATTCTTTGCCATATGTCGTATTTCATTTATCATTTAGATTTTTCTTTATATTTCATGCAACAATACAACCATAAATAAAACAAAATAATAAATAATCATTTATGAATCAGTTTTGTCACATGTGCACCAATAATAATTTTCTTCTATTTAGAAAATGTTTCTTATACAACAAACTGTAAATTATTTTTCCGTATATAATCGAAACTAAACAACTGCATGGGTTAAAAATAAAAAAAGCTCCAATGACAAATTAGCAGGAAAGAGAAGATTTTCATAGAAATGTTATTAGGCTGTTAATAAATAGGCATGAAACTATTGAACGACTGCAAGACAGAATTGAACACCAAAGCAGTGTAGCGTAGTGTTAAGGCAGTTTTCCTTTCACCCATAATAATTAATAAATTTATAAACCATTAAACCGTAGAATATCATTCTTTTGTAAATAATATTTTTCATAAAATTACTACGAACAATCGTATCATAATATAACACCGTTATAACATGAAATCTCTTATTTATAAATAAGGGTATACTCGGAAGTAATTCATGTTTCTTTCACTTGTAAAATAACGAGTCTGTGGTGCTGGTGATTATATGTATAAGAGAAAGAACAGGCATCCGTATTTTTATTGGTTGTATATCAACACCAACAATAACACAAGTTAACAGATAATCTGCGTGTTTGGCCGTCGGACATCTGACTTATTTGTGGACATTCCCTGATGGCTGCCGAGAGGTAGCCAATTTTATGTTCATATAAATGTCTTTGTTGGGCTGCTGCTGCCGTTGTTAGCGATGCCAAATTATATACCACCCAGTGTGCTCTAGCCTGCCGGTATCATTGATATCTACCTCCGCCGGTTGCCAGAAATCATCAGTTGCTGCAGATGTCATGAGCCCGGAGAGATTTTTAAGACTGAACAAACATGAGTATTCAGAGAAAAATATTGACATTTTTCTTTTTTAACTGTAGTTTTATTTTGATTTTTTCACCAACTTCAATGTAATATAATAAAATCTTTATTTATTATAATAATAGTTTTATTTATCTATATATTGAATGCTGTTAGATGTGCGTAAAATGATTTTGATGTAATCAAAACAGTTAATGCTTAAATATTTGTACATGTAAATATATTTGATATTAAATTGTTTATTTATTGTGAATTAATGAATCGCAATTCTCATATTTTTCTGGAATTCTTCTCTTTTTCATTATCTATGTACGATTATAAAATTTAACTGACGGATATTTAAAATTTTGTTGTAAGATTATTTGTAGTTTATAGTAACTATTCTCAATTTTATTTGCCATGCTATCTCTGCAATTATGTTTAATAAAATGTAAATTCATATTTCAAAATTTCATTTTTTTGGCGACTACTGTTTAGAAATTATTCAGAATAATTAATCATATTATTGGCCCCGTGATGAAAAAAAAAAAAGAATCAATTTAGGGAAGTTCAAAAGGTATATTTCTGTTAAAATCCCGATATCGAATTTTTTCACGATTACAATACTAACTTATTATTTAGTACATGAAAGTAATAACACATGTGTAAGTACTATATGTCTTATATTAAATCAAATCAATTTTACCTTCATACAAACAATGGACGATATTTTATAGACTATAAATTCATCTTTATACAATGTAGTTAGATATATAGTTTTTAATGTGACAGCAAAATTCCCTAAAGGTACATTTAATCATCATTCAACAAATATTTCTATGTTTCTCATTTATTTAATACATTGAAAACTGCATGAGTCAATAATTATTGCATTTTAATTGTAATTCTATACATAAATGTATTTTCTACTCTAATATTATAGTTGAAAAGAATCGCGAAATTATATTCTTTAAAATGTATATTAGTATTTCCATATGAAGCAGGATGAAGAAAGCTTCATTGCTAATTTGAAATATGCATGGCTCAAGTGGCTGATAATTGACGAAGTAGAATGACAAATGGGAGTTAAATAAATTTGTCAGGAAGACATAAAAGACACATAAACATGATTAGCATTGGTTAATTTATTGGTTGCCTATTAACATATTTAACGAAAATATTGTGAAAATCACTCATAAATAAAATTTTATCAATTGTAATGATTTTCAAAATATTTCATTTAAGTAATTGTGAATTAATTAAAATCGACATTTTACTTAATTTATATCAGTTGGTACAGATTTGGACAAATTCATTTATACCATGTATGTATTATTTTCAGAAGTTTTATTTTGTAATGTAACTGTAACAAGCTTTTTAAATATACAATATATTTATTTATTAGGCGAATATAATAAGCATACGACTAATCATTTAAGCCATAATAGACCAATTTATGGCCACTAGACAGATGCTGCAGTCACCGACAAAATTTTGTTGCAGGAGGCTTAATAATCGTCCAGTTTAAAGCTTATTTGTGAGAAAGAAATGTTGTGAGTATGCGAAATAGAATGAATTAGAAATAAGCGATAGAGGTTTGTAAGGATTGTTGAATGGCAAAATATTGTCAAGTTGTGAAAGTATGTAAAGGATTTTCTGCCACCTCGTTTGATGGGAATAGGCTATAAGTACTATAAACCAGACACATCTACATAATTAATAGTATCCATAGAAAATACCTTCATGTACGCATTTTCCCCATCATCTGTATCGTGAGAAGATCAAGCTAAGGAACAAGAGGATGTATTAGCCAGATTAAAAATAGAACAAAAGCACACTTGATATTCTAATATGAATAACTATTTACCGTTTCACGCCACGAAAATACATTCACATTTTTTCTGTATGTAGTACCTATGTATGTATCTAATATGCGCTGGGAGGCAAGTCGCGTAGTTAAGCCTACTAGTAGCATTATATATTCAAGTAGCAAACTGAGAATTCTATCTGATCCAGATATCAAAGATTCTCAGGATAGATATGATTATGCGCATATCATCTGATTTATTAATTCAATAAAATCAGGTAAGCGGTGCTGAGAGAATGTCGCCGCTTACAAACAAAAGACAAACTTCTTCAACACCACCTCGCCTCGGGTACACATACTAATTTCTTATGATAATTAAATTCTGAATTTTAAATGGGAAAGGGACCAAAAAAGCGGCATTTCCAACAAAAAGCGGCACATTTTAATAAACATGAAGTGAAATTAACTGAGTCCAAAAACAAAGTAGCATGTTTGGTTGGAGACCGAGCGAGAACGCCGGTTCTTGAATGTTTTTCCTTTTGGCCAACGGAGAGTCGCGTTTCTTGAATATTTTAATATTAATATCGGTGAACATGGCGCCTGGCGGGTAATTTTCAGCTTACTAATTGTGTTTTTGTCTAGACTATTTTTCTCTCTGTTTTCTATAAACAACGGTAAATCAACAATATAGTTTTACTAATATCATACAAATATAACAGCAGCTAGAACTTCATTTGTCATATTCATTGATATGCAGAAATATTAATACATATACATTATATACGAATTTATGTTAAATCAATCAGTCAAAAATTATTAAATCGCCGTTTTGTAGTAATAATTATTAAAATATTAACTAGCTTTTCATGTAGCTGAAAATATGCGGATATCGTAGCAAATTTAAGATACAAATTTATATAAATAATAAAGGCAAAATAATCGCGTTTGTTATCTGATACCTTTTATGAGCCAAATCTTTTCAACATAAGTTTCCAAGAAATTATATATTCAGTTATTGGAATAAACAATCGCCTACGAGGCTAGGTAATTTCAAAGCAACACCTTTAATTGTTGTAGGCTGAAGAATCAATGTTTGCGTGCATTTTTTAATACAAATTTCTTTGTTAGGTCGCGCAGCCATTAGTCGTTTCTTATTTACCTGCTGTTTAGAAGAAAGATTGATATCTAATCGCACTTGCTTATAGCTCCTTCATAAATATTTATGTCAGAACTCGCCTTAGTATGAATTTTTTTTATTGACTCTTACAGAAACTGTAAAAGATGTTATTTATGTTTTCCATAATTTGTTGAATTTTATTTATAACCAGTTTCTGCGTAAAACAGAGAATATATAATATTCTACTTCATTATATATTGGCTGTTCTGATTATAAAATATTAGTTGTTTGCATTCAATATGATATTCACAAATTTTATTATTATTTCTAACCTAGTTACCTTCTCATGACGGTAATTAAACTAATATATTATTATAATGCACACCTGATCGTGTCAATTCCTATTACCTATAACTAAATTATGTTATTCAAATGCACACAAACATATTATTAAATAATAAATGATAAAAAAGTTAATTCGTATATTTATTAATCATTATCTAGTTATCAATTTATTGAAATATATAAATATTGATTATTAAACATATAATGATGTATTATACTATAGAAACATTATTGCTAGACATTTAGGTCACCGCTGTTTAGCTAAGCAGCAGACGTATGTATTCTAATTCTGTTTCATACACATTTTGAGAGCGCAAATATCATGAACAATTGTTGTTTTATCGATTGTGTTTATTGCGGTTTAATCATTTCTGATATAGCTGAATATATATTATTTATATGAAAACTGAATGCAAATTCAAAGTTGGTGATTTAAGAATTTAGATAGAGTTACCATGAAACAAGAACTATATATGGGTTCCATGAAAAAATATCTGCAATGTATTTTATTAGTCATTTTTATTCGTAGTATGTATATTTTATTTAGATAGGAAGGATATTTAAATATAAATATTTAAAATTACAAGAATAATTAATTAAGGTATACTGGAAATTATTAGGGTCGGACGAAATATTTATTTAAATTTTTTGTTTTATATTCAACGTTCAAACACCCTTTCATTAAATCTATTTGTGACAATAGATGTAAAGTGTCAAATCGAAATTCTTATATATTTCAAAGGCAATTTTCTTACTATTTGTACATTATTAAAAAAAAAATTGTGGAAGAAAAGTTTATTTTTCCAGAATGCAGTCGTTTTAGATATTACAAAACTACACAAAAAATAATAATAAACACGCATTTCTAGTTTGAATATTTGTTTCAAAGATTGAAATTTTATATACAAATCTAAAATTTTAAGTTTCGTAGTTTTATCGGATACAGCTTCAGCTTTGGATCATTTAAACACACACATACACACAGACACATTCATAAGCAGCCATACAAACCCACATACACACACTGTCAGACGTTATTCCAAAAAGAGTCAGAATCAATTCGGGACAATTTCGAAACTGATTTTTTTCATGAATACGATACTTACTTGTTACTTTATATACGAAAGGTGTTTCATACTTAATTTAATTTACGAAAAAATTTAAAAAATAACATAGAAATTAATATATAAATTTAATGTTAAATAGGCATGATTTTAGGTATGTATTTATATTTTTAATCAAATTAATAAACAATCCAACAAAGAGCAATTATAATAAAACTAAGTTTATGATGAGTATAGCACAATAGTTTTCATATTTGTACATTTAATGAAGGATGCAATTCATTGTTTTATCCAGATCTGCTGACCGATTGTTACATTGATTCAATCATCAGTTATCTAGCAGTGGCGTGTATTAAAATAACTAATTAATTACGTATAATAAGCAGGATTTAAAATAAGATATGTTATTTCTGAAGTCTGCAGAATTTATTTTACGCAATAATGAAAAAACCTTGCCAGTTTTATAAAATATAAAATTTAGTGCATAAATTTTTATGTTTAAAAAATATAATGCTAATAGTAATTGTTAAAATTTGTTCCTCAAAAAGAATGAATCAACCCGCATGGTTATCGGCGATTTGACTGTCATCATTACCATGTGTTAAATGGACTATTAACTTCAACATTAATCAACAAAACACCCAATTTACAACACAAATAATTGGTTACCCACATCAAAGCATCTCGTAAAACAAAATAACAACAAGAACAATGCTTCCTAATACCTATGTATGTATATACTACTTTGTAATGGTTGTTGTGTTTTACCTATTAATAATTTGAAAACCATGAAATGTCGGACAACCGTTTTCACGCAGTGTTTAACTTTGGTGGTGATAGGTGGCGGTACCGCGGCGTGATACCGCAGAGCTATTTAGCGGATTACGATCAGCTGAAAACTATAAACAACGAACGTCAGAGGTAATAAGCTATGACAGTTCAATTGGCGACATGCAACATTTAACAGCTTGCTGTTAACTGGTTGCCGTTGCCGTTACCGTCGCCGGCCGGCCGGCGCGCCGTGCTTTGAGCGTGCTATTTTGCATGACCGATTTGCGGTTTCGAACGCTAACAAAACGGCGTAAACTCGCATGTAATGATCCATACAATTTTAGACTAAAACTCCATTCTAACTTTTTCAATATCTGTTCACCAAATATCATACTCGTTATATAGTAGCACTCAATGAAAATGTTGGTTTTCTTTTAAAATCATATTATAGTAAATACAATTAGATCGATTATATATTAGTCAACACAGAAGACAAAACAAATTTCATGAAAGTAGCTATATTTATATATAAAAAATCAATTGATGAAATATTTGTAATTTTCAATTTCTCTTTGCTTAACAATAAATAAGTATTATCAGTTATAAGTCGAGATTTTAATGAAATAACTATTTCTCTATTGTCTTGTTTGCATGAAAGAAATAAATAGTTATGATTTTGGTTAAATTTACAAGATCTGATTAGTATACCTATGCAACAATTGTCCAGAAATAATTTTACTTATTTTGTAAACTGTAAATTTTATTCAATTTTTGTTTGAACATAAATAAACTTAACGTTATGAATCATTGAAATTTCGTTTTTATGAGACTTTTGAAACTAGTAATCAAAATGTTTTGATACGGAGAATAAATATTATAATATTTATTCTAATTGTATACAATTATTGATTGATATATGCCAAAAATATATTTGATATTACAAAGTCAGTGACTCAAGGATTGTAGCAGTAACGAGTATATGTTGAAAATATATTTTATGATATAAAAATGTCCGCAATTACCTGCACTGAACTTTCATATACGTATTTGGTTTACTTGAGTGATATTCAAATATAAATTTTGAATGGCTTGGGAAATTAACATTTTTTAAAATAAACTATAAGCCTACCTATCATATTTTTATAATTTTACTAATTTATTATATTTTACTAACATTTGAAACATTTTTCCACTAAATAAATTGCTTACAATAAATTTTAAGTGTAAAATAATAAAATTTCGTTTTTCTATTGAACAAAGATAAGGGGAAATTAAAAGAGCCATTTTATTGTAACTAGTACCATTTTCAAAAGAAAATTTCATACAAAAGTTGTGCGAAATACCTATTACTACCTATCTTTCTATTTTATTAAAACTATTTTGTTTTGAGTGCCGCTATTTCGGTAATATTTCAGAAACTGCAAGAAACGACTGAAGTAAACAAGCTCTTCTGGTTTTTCAAAAATACGAAGTTTTCTTGCCAGCTAAATACATATCTTAAGTTTAAAGGTTCATAATTTTACTTTCAACCTTATAGGCTGAAGACCGTTCACATACACAAGCATACAGATAAACACATACACAAACGCGTGCACATACACACACACACACACACACACACACACACACACACACATTTACATGCAAACACACGCACACACATACATACACGCACAATCACAAACACACACACACACACACGCACACACTATCTCTCTCACACACACACACAACCAGACGTCATTCCAAAAATAATCAGAATCGATTCAGGGAAGAACAAAAATATGTATCTATATCAAATAGAATTAAACGCTTTCTACAAAATATATATATATTAATAACAAAAATGTTATGATACGCTATTGCAAATTTTGAATTGTCTTTAGGCTGAATTATAATATTTTTATTGTAGGATTTTATTTGATGTATTTCTTTCAATTTTATTTTGTTATGTACTATCTCAGCTTAAGCTTAAAATAAATATATTATTCCGTCTTTAGTGTACATAAAGAAAATGGAAAACCTAGTTATTCAATATGAAGAAACGGTTTATAACTAATGAGTGTTAAGAGTTATCATTATTTTGTCTCGTGATCTATTTTGTCTTTTCAAAACTAATTCTACCGATGAGGAGATGCGTTGTTGCTTTAATATGTTGAAATTTGATGACTGATGTTTACCCATGGTAATTCCGTACTAATAAACTCTAAGGTGTAGGATTATAATTTAAAATTAAACGCGTAGGATGAAGAGTTACAACATCTATTTTCAAGTTTATGTTTATTTCATTCTTAGTGATTGATTCCTACACTATATAAACAAGAATATCAGTTCGGTGAACTGAATATTAGTTTTATACTTGATTATTGAAATATGCTTTTGTTATTTCGGTTCTTCTTTACATATAAGCTCTCCGTAATATTATCATATTCCGGTACCAGTATGATATCAAAGTAAGCATTGATGATTATTAACTACTTATCCATATTTATAGTAAGTTTCACTTTCTTATATGATGTAATAAGTAAATATTGTAATTATGAAAAAATCCGATCTCGAGATTTCAGTGGAAATATACCGTTTGACCTTGAATTTTTTTTGGAATGACGTTAAGAATTACGAGTATGTGTGTGTGTGTGTGGGTTGAAGAATTGAATGTTGTGGTCATTTATATTATTTATAGTTGCAGAAGAAAAAACCGCAATATTAGGCAATAGCCAGGGAAGTAGTATCTTTTTCTAAGAAGGACCGCAAAACACAAATATAGAATCATGGAATTATTTCCATTTTTCTGATATTTACTGCAGGCAATAGTAGGTATATATTTTCAAATAAAACCAATAAGAAAAATATGTTTACTTCCCAAACTAATGAATATTGAATCATTAAATATTGTTTCTAACAAAAACCAAAATTCCCAATAAAACCAAATTCTTTTGACGTCGTACAGGGTTTCGAATAAATTATTCGTTGCTTTTTTTCTATTCTAAGAACCAAGTTACGTACATATACATCGACAAAGTCGTCCTAAGCGATGTAGTTGAACCACAGGTACAAGAACTTTATTTATGTATAAAAAATGTATAATTTAATGCGTCGAACCCCCCACCTCACAAAATATTGACAACCAATCGCGGATGGGCTTGGATCGTGGGGTAACGCGTGGTTGGTCCAGAAATCACCTCGCCAGAATCGAGAGAATCGTTATTATAGGTTTAGTTTGGTTTATAAATATGTATGATCCAAGTCGCCGACGGAACCTATCTATATGTATATATACTCATACATTCACAACACACACACACATACAAGTTACGTGCTCACATATGCATGGAGAATTTTATATAGCAGCATAGCTACCCATAATATTGGTATATACATATCACATATGTATAGTAAACCCTATATAAGATGGGTTGCATTTTATTTTTCAACTTAAATAGAATTTTATTAAAATATTTTATTATAATGTTACGGTTACTTGATTGGTGTATTGAAAATTAATTAAAAGTTAACTATATGCTGAGCAATTGTTATATTTCTCAAAGAACCTTTATTGAAACGTTCTCATATTAAGTTATAAACTATTATTGACTTTTTTTATGCAAATAAATATAATTCCTTCAATTATGATATAGTTGCAAAGCAGCTTCTATCTACATTACGCTAAGACCATATAGGTAAATAAAATGAATAGTAGCAATTAGTATTTACAAAATATTTGAACAATATTTTGATAAATTTTCCTGCTAAAGGTTTATAATTGTTCTCCAATGAATATAATATGATTCATGGCGATTTTATTATTAATAAATATCAGTTGATACGATTTATATAAAACTAAATAAAAAAACGATCAAATTTCAATAACCATTTTCTTCTAACAGGAACCTATTTCGATTCAGGGAAGGCCAAAAGGAATATTTTCAATAAAATATCAAATATTTGCATAATTACGATATTGACTTATTACTTCGTATAAAAAAATTATTATGGCCTTTATTATAGATATTATATTGCCTTTGTAATAATGCATAGGTCTTTATTATATAAAGAATTTTAAGAATATTTTATTATAGCGTTTATATTAATATTTGTCACATTTTACGTATCAATAAAAGTACTGTCTATATTTCCATACTAACACTATCAAAATATATGCTCCACCTTAGTGAAACTTTAGTATAGACATAGATTTCAGTTACTTGTTATTAGACATCTTAACAGAGAAAAAAATATGTAAATAATACATATTTCTTGGAGTTTCTTGCATAATAATTTTATTTTTTGTTTACGAATATTGACTCTTGCAATTTACATGGCTTAATTGCTATATTTACTATTTTTTGCTATGGAATTATTATTTAGCTTCTGTTTTTGTTTTATTACATAATTTCGTTCAATTATTGGATATATCCTGCAGTACACTCGATTAAAACAAAATTAGATAAATAAAAATAAAAAACCTTTTTGAGTACCATTAGGAGAATATTTTATTTAAAACGAACTTGTTTTTATTTTGGCATAATGCCTAAGAGCATAGAATTAATCGTATGAGGAATTAATTTGTTACGATACAGATACACGAGACTTATTTTGCGAATATTTAATAATTTAAGCATCACATTTAAACTAATGAAGTTCTAACGTCTTTTTAATCGCGATGCATGTAAATTAAAACGTAAACAACCATACTAAACGTTTGAATATATGGTGTCGGTAATCATATACAAAAAATTGTAGGGAAATTATGTGTCGTGATTCTATGTGCGGTTAGTAACAACGTTAATTCTAGGTTTTTCGATATAACTCAATTTTAATTTACTACTCATCTTACTAACATATGGTTTGTTGGTAAATATACCTACTAATATAAAAGATCTTTATTAAAACTCCAATTTAAAAGTATCTTTTTTTTATAAGTGTTTTTAAAAGATCTACTAAATTTTGCAACTTTTTATAAACCTTGCTATTAGATGAAATATTATTGCTATCATACAAATCTATTTAAATCAACTATAAAAATTGTTTAGTGATAACTAACATAATAAGAATACTAATGGGTTAATTCGGAGCTGATGCCGACCAGATGACGCAGATTTTATGTATGTATGTTATGTATGACCATGAGAAATTGAATAAGATATAACAATACAATTATATGTCAGCATGAAATATATTATTTATAAGTTATGTTTTTCTATAATCACTACAACATATCCTTGTCTAGAAAGGACGCTTACTAATCCTCTAGATTAAAAAAAAAATTAATAAATTATTAAATACATTTAATGAAATATTTGACTAAAGATAATAATTCCATAGACTAAAAATTAATGAACAAGCTTTGTTTAAAATTTGTTTTTTTTTTATTCAACAAGAAGGTATACCTGTTTAATGCTCACGTATTAAATAAATAGGTATACATTAAAACATACATAAATAATGGTCCGATTTCGCAAGTTACAGACAATCTTCAATGGCCATCATGCCGTGTCTGATGAATATTCAAATTTATTATTTGTAAGCAATAGGTATGATGATAGTTCTCATAAATGTTAAATTACAAGAAGTGAATAATAAACAGGAACCAAGATATATTCTATATTATATAGAATCCCCGCTGTTGTGAATGCAACCATTCTTTGTTTTATGCACACAAATTAGCACGAAGCATCATTGTTTTTCGTTACGCATTGTCTCAAAAACGTCATTTTTCTTTTATTCTTGTTTATTTCATTTGCATGCATTTCTCATTAGTAACTAAAGTAAATGAAACTTGCTTGTATGCAATTATTAATAAATGCATTCGATTGATATTGTACATGAATGTAAAATACCTTCATAAGTGTAGTTGGCTTATTATTATATAAATAAATATTGAGGGTCCGTAGGAAGTAAAAATGTGCATTGTTTTTGTCAATTTTTAGTTGAAATATAAAATGGTGGAGGAGAAATTTTAAATATTATATCCATACATACAATTAGCGAACTCTTTTCATCTAAAGTGAACTGCTCATTATTAAATATAATTCAGTAGGTAGGTACGTAAGTACGCATGTGATATGAGAAATGTTATTTTTTAAATATCTGGGTTTTTTTGTTGATCTGACTTTAAAAAATCAGTTTATTAGGATTTTATTTTTTGACGAGGTTAAATAAATATTCAAAATAATGACTCAAAACTCTATGTTCAACAAGTTTAGACCTTATAGCGAGTATTATAGAATATTATAAGCTTACAACTTAGTGAATTATAAGAAATATTTAATGTCACTTATTTCTTCAATTAGTTGTTTATATTAAGTTATTGACTTAAACATATGGAAATGATAATATATTTTTCAATTAGTATAAACCATTTAAAGTTAGTATGATTTATTGCCGGTAATTAATATGACAAGACATATCGATATTCTGTCAATCAACATTCTATTTAATTCTCATAATACATACTCAATCAATTTATTTACATAATTTGTTGTAATGCCCAATATATTATTACTCAAGATTATTTTTATAAATACAGAAATGTGATATATAAATAAACGATAAACACAGAATATGTAAATAATAGAAGGAACGTAAATCAATAAGTAATAGGTACTTTTCAAGCGTAAAACTAATTGTTAATTAATACACCATAAAATTGATTCAATTATATGAAGTAAAAAGTAAATAATGGGATCAAATAATATTTAAAAAAATCAATTTTCCTGAAAATATATGTTTTCTCAATAACATTTGTTTTGAGTGTCTATCTGTGCATTTTTTCTCTAGATTAAAAACTCTATGAAATGTTAAACTCAACATTTTAAAACCTATCTATAGAAAATCTGTATTTAAACATATAATTTAAACCAGAAGTACATACTTACGCTTGTTCTTTCCCTCATCCTAAGGTATTTTAAATAAAAAGCTGCACACATTTAGTATATGATTTAATTCGAAAAAAAACTATTACTATTTTTAACAACGCTAGTATAACAGGTTTATTGAAACAGTGTATGCCATTTGCAAGAAAATTACGTTTACAATTTATATTTGATATCATATGATTGGCAACTTAAATCACCAGTGAACATTAGTATGACGATGATTGACGTTATTTATAAAATAATAATACATTCACATCATTGTGAATTGTAAAGCGAATAATATTTCCTTGAATTTTAACATTTACATCTTTTCTATTTATAAATAGTAATGCTGCGTATAAGAAAGTGCAGTGTGGAGCACTGCAGACATTTTGATATGTTGCCGTATTATGTTGGAAAATATGTCACATTGACAAAGAATATAAATTTTTTACAAACACAAACTCGATTTCTAAATATTTTATTATCAATAACATTAGTTTTGTTTCACATATAATCCATACTTACCAAATCGTTAAAAAACCTGGAATCTCATTTATTATTGAAAACTAATATGTACTCAACAATAACGTAAATGTCTATTTAATAAAATTGTAGTTATACACTAGCAATACGTTAGCTCATACATACTTATATACATATGGTCAAAAACGTTTAATCATTAACTAGGTCTCAAAATGGCCGTATTAGAAAGACACTGATTTAATGAAATAACGACAATTTCCGAGAATATCAAACATTGTCATAAAATAATAAACTGTACATTTGAATGCATTATGATTATACAGGTGGTTAAGGTACAAATTCATATGTTTTAACAAACGATATAATGATGTAGCAAAAGAGCCACACGTTATTATTTAGGCAATCATTTACTTACTGGCTGGTAAATGCATATAAAGTACATACATACATATAAAGATCCATTCAGCTGTGCTATCCAAAGCAAGGAGACATTTAAACCCGGGGCCTGTGTAATAAAATTATCAACAACTGTTTCACCCGCAAAACGATATATATATATATTGTGACTGTATGCAGAAATTACCGGTTGCGTGTCTTTAACTAAACATTTGGAATGAGAATGATTGTGTGTTGTTTACAATTTAAAGTGATAATCATTTTATTAATGTTTCAATTGTATTGTTATTGTCGGTACGGCACATTCAAGAGAAAATTTCTATTATTATAAAATCAGTACGTTTGCTGTTGGTATTCAAAATAATATGCATTAGCAAAATACCATATTAATACACATATTATTTAGAAATTGAATATCATACTTTTGATCAAATCAACGGAAATTAACAAAATATTAAATAAACTTTGTATATGTTACTCATATATTTATTCTAATAAATTTGATAACTAAACAAAATGTATTTATTACAACTAATAATAATATAATAATAATTGTAATTTTCTGCTTCAGAGATACATAGGTATATAAAAATTGTGTAGTCACATATTCTAAATTATCATAGTATTTAAATGAATTATTCATTTAAATATTATATTTAGTTTCTAACACTAGGACAGACAAAAATAAAAAAACACAATTATATGTCAAATGAAAAAAAAAAAATTAATTATGTTCGCTGCTTCGTCAAATAATATGAGAATGCGTTTGTGAAATATCAATGATTACTAAGTTGTTCTAAAAATTCTTCAACGCAATAAAAGCATTTTTAATAATAATATTGCTTTAAATGCTTGTTTATATTTATCTCTGGGTAAATGTTTTATATATTCTGGCAGTTTATGCCATCGTTGAATGTTTGAAGTTTTGAAAGCATGTAATTATATTTATTTCTTATATTATGTACATTTAAATTGTTTATAAACTTGGAAATTTATTTTTTAATATAACAATACGGGCATAGCAAGAATTGCAATTATTTTTACTTACGATGATATTTAATTTTACTATGGTTGTTATTCTAATAAACTTTTATTGCCTATATTAATTGGTATAATGATAAGGATAAGTGCCAAATTATTCTTCTTAGTAAAAACTTAATTTCATATAACAAATCATAATAAATAATTTTATTTGTTTATACACTTATATTGTAATGTTCCATCAAATAACATCCACAAAAGTAATTTGGTAAACAATTCTTGAAGTCCTAAGGTTAAGTATAAGTGGGACTATACGTCGTAAATTATATGACACCGAGTGACAAAGATTGATTACATGTCAATTTATAATAAAACAAGAATTGTATGTTCTTTTAATATTCGTTACTTCTATCAATCCGCAATTAGGTAGTAATTTTCGATCACAATAATGCTTACTTATTTATACTCTGTAGGTACATGAAAATCAACTGAATATATATATTTATTTAATTGAATATACCAAAAAAAAAAATCTATGAATAATTACACATTCTAATCACACATTAATATAAATATGTAAAATTATGAATTTCATTTGGAGATTAAATCAAATTGCAGTGGTATTAAATGAATTTAATTTAATATAAATATGTTAGTTAAATAGTTCAGCCAAAATTGAAAATAATTACAAATATGTAATTTCAAATACCATTTCGCAATTTTCTCTATACAATTAATTTCTGTAATTAGATTCATACAATTGATTTTAAAGATATTGCTATAACAAGCTTTTTATCAAGTCATTATATTATAAATATATAATTTATTCAATGCACGAATCAATGAAGTGTTAAATTTATTGGTTATTTTTTCTTTCTTATACGCAGTATAAGTAAGTATTGTAAACATGAAAAATTTCGATCTCGAGATTTTAACGGTAATATACGTTTTGACCTTTCCCTGAATCGATTCCGACTATTTTTGGAATGAGGTCCGTCTGTGTGTGTGTATGTTCTCTATAGCCTAAACGATTGAAGCTACAATTATGAAACTTTAAACTTAAGATTTGCATATGTCTGGGGTGAGTACCTTATATTTTTGAAAAAAATATTCAAATCGGAAGTGCACTTTAGTCATTTTTTGCGGTTTCTGCAATTACTCGATAATGGTTACAGTTACAGAAAAATCGTTTGGACAAGAATTTAAGATAATTATATTTCGCATAACTTTTGTTTGAAATTTATTTTCAAAAAAAGTTCTTTTAAAATAATAGCTATTGAAATTTCTGCTTATAATATATATTTTTACATAAATCGTATCATCTGCGCCTGTCAATTGTATATCAAAAAACCAAAATAGACTTAAACAATTTGAAGTTTGACATTTTAAATTTATTCTAAGAAATATATTTAGTGTAAAAGTGTTCCAAAGGTTAAAACAAATATTATGAATTAGTAAAATAATGAAACTACGATGTGGTCTAACCCGAATGCGTATAAGAAAGTTCGGTGCAAGACACTGCAGATGTTTTTACATTATAAGAATTTGTTCTTACTATTAAATAAATTAACACAGCATATTAATATCATTATTAGAAAAAATAGTTCAACTAAAATGAAATTAGATTTTTAGAATATCCAGAATTAAATAAAAATATATTTGAATTAGCATATTTTTGCGTTTCACTAGGTATAATGAAAAAATGATAAAGACCATACTAGGTTTTCAATAACATACTTTCAGTAGTAATAGTATTTTCTGAGAAATAATTACAACATCATGAATTTGTAAGGGCTTGTGTTGCGTGCAATATACAGCTTAATTCGTGTGGGTACATTGCCTACAGCATCGCGATAGCGCTTATGGGTTAGTAACCTTCATTTACGGCATGCTCATTGTATCATTAATTATTTCATAAATTTGCGGTGAAATGTAATTCGTTGTTTTTCGGTTTTAAATATCATTCATATTTATATTTATAGAATTGTTTCCCCATGGATACATTCATTTTGTATTCTCTATTGGCTCATGCGATATTCGTAGAGAAGGCTCTATTAATTGCACTAAATTTTAAGTTTTGCCCAAAATAATATAACCTGTTCATAAACATGAAATTGAGATAATCATAACTCTTAAATATTAAAAAATTAGTTAAGAAATTCAATAACGATTTTCTTGTAACCGGTTGAAGAAACCTCTCATACAAAATTTGCGCGAAATGTTGGTCTTTAATTTGAAAAATAATTATATTTACTGTTAGTGCATCTAAGGTGAAGATTTTGAAAAACTGAAAAAAATTACTGCACTTAATATTCTTTTCAAAAATAGGATGATTTGAAGTGATTCATGCAAAATCCGTAAGTTTAAAGTTTTATGATAGTAGGTTAAGTAGTTTTGGATGTTGGTTGTTCAAAGATACACGTAAGCACATACAAACATACAGATTTACAGACATACACACATAGAACATACAGACAAGCAGACATCCAGACATACAGATATATAGGCATCCAGACATATAAATATTTAGGTAACCTTAAATACAGACACAGTATTTGTAATGTATATATATGTAAAAGTTTGATTTTAAAGATAATTGAAATACTCGATATAAAAATACAATTTTTTCATTGAAAGGTGACTTTGATCTCAAGTATTGAAATTTAAAATTAAATATATGACTAATCAAATGAAAGTATAGCTCTTTTTCACCAATTTTGTTAAGTACTGCATTATTTAATTATTATTCTATCAACTAAAAAATTATTAATAGAGGCTATCTATAGTTATTTAACAAATGACTATTGGAGAGAAGATTCTTTGGATCTTTATTATAAATAATTCTAAAAATAAAACTTCTTAAAATTATTTAAAATGCATAATAAGAAATTTCATTTATGAATGTATTTGTGCCATTATTAGGTTCGAATCAATGATTAGAATAACCAATTGTCCAGTAAAATAATTGCATAAAATCAACTTACATGACATGAACACAAAATCACATGATATAGAAGAAAAACGAATAAACTCGAAAAGACAAGCACAACTTTATCATCATTTTATAGTAGTATGCATACCACTTGCTACCACAGAGACATCTGTTTACAAAGAATCCTCAAACATGTAGTTAAGAGAAGCGAATGCAACGAATATCATGTCATACAATAATCACAGACGTCAAATTATCCCCTTGGCGTACAACTGGCACAAGCTGGATTCTTGACAGAAAAACACAGTTATCCTTATTCACATTAATAACTATCAGCTTTGCACGAAATGTAAAATCCACATTTACAATTTGGGGAAACAAAGAAACTATTTTTTCTTTTGCTATATAATCATTATCCGTCCTTTAGTTTTGTCTATTCCGTGCCGACCTTACTATGTCATTACATTATGACAAAAAAAAAATGTTTTTTTTTCTGCCAGTCTTGTTTCTTTCATATATATAACTGAGAGTAGTCTGGGACCGTTCTGAATCTGTGTAATTACGGTTTTGGTCGTCTGAACGCCCTTGGCGCCACTGAGCTGACGCGGGCACGGGCAAAATCAGGCACAGTGGTTGGTTAGTTGTATGTCTGTCGATTTGGTTTACTTTGTTGCACTACTTAGTTTGATAGTGACCGAAAAAATCAATCAATGGCTGCACTAACGTGTACTTTGTACTCCAAAGCCGCACTTTCATTCATTCATAGACCTCTACTTTGATGGATTGCGACTTGTCCGGAAATTAATATTTATTTTTGAATTAATTTTTAAATTTTGTGTTATGCTATATATTATTATTAATTCAGGATTTATTATACTTCTGTGGATGGTCAATATTTTATATATATTTCAACAATATCTAGGTCTTAATTTATTAATTTCAGTTGTTAAAAATGTTGGATTAAAATAAATTGTAAAATATTACTTATGATGAGAACTTAGTTTTCGAAATACGTATTTAGATTTATTTTTTTCTCAAAACGATGTTAATGACTTTTTACTTTCTTATACGCAGTATGAGTATTGTAATCATGAAAAATGTAGATTTCGAGATTTTAACGGAAATATATGTTTTGACCTTCTCTGAATCGATTCCGACCATTTTTGGAATGAAGTCTGTCTGTGTGTGAACGCTCTACAGCCTAAGCGGTTGTAGGTAAAATTATGAAATCTTAAACTTAAGCTTTGTATATACCTGGCCAGAAAACCTCTTATTTTTGAAAAACATATTCTAACCGGGGGTGCCTGTTTACTCTAGTCAATTTTTGCGGTTTCTACAATCACTCAAAAATGGTTATAGTTACAGAAAAATTGTTTCGACAAAATTAAAGGTAATTATATTTCGCATAACTTTTATTGGACATTTTTTTAATATTTTTAAATATTTGTCGATGCCTTAAATTTAATTTATAACTAAATTGTTGGGAAAATTACAATATTTTTATTTGAAAAAATTATACATTAATATGACTCATTTTACTTAAAATTACTACCCAACTATTATATTAATCGTAAGTAAGTGCAAGTACCGAAATTTTATATAATTTAAACAGACAACAAAAAACAAATCTTGTTGCAAAATATATTAACACTTTCATTGTTAGTAAACTAAGCGTAGTAGGTATGTTTCAAAAGAACGCAATAGTCTCTCAAAAGTCGGTCTGTTGTAGCAGTTCAGCGTAACATACAGTGCTCGGCCGCAAGAAACACAATAATTGGCGGTTTCTTTTTACAGTAATTACTCAAGGACAATATAATGTACTTATTTTAGGAGGCGAGCGGAAACCGTGTTCTGTTCAATGTTAGTTGGTTTCGTAGTTGTTGAAGTTACAAACATCCCAGCGCTATGTAGTTTACGTTGTTTCATCCGTCGCACATTTTTACGTCTTTTGTTGTCGCTCTTTACTTTGTTTCTGTGTGAAACAGACGCATAAATGTGAAAAAAAAAACACTACTATAATAACAATAATAGAAAAACTAAGGACATTTGTTAAATGACAAAACAATACTTTGTTTGTTACGTCGTTAGAAGTATTTAACGTTTCCCATCAGATTTCGTTTATATGATTTATTTAATGCCAAATAAAATTATTTTTCTGCAAAAGTATAAAAAGTATGGCATTGAAATATTTCGCAGAGTGATAGTTAAATAAGATAATTTTTCATTTTAAAGAATATGAAACGGAACGCATATAAAATGTTTCATATTGCTAAATGCGTTTGAAAATTTCCTTGATAAATATTAAATTATATAACAAAATTATATTTTTCAGCGAAAATATTTATTGAGTTTCTTCATTATATTTAATAAAGAAAATTTATATTATTCAAAGATTTTAAATATTTCTCCTTGAAGCTTAAAGCTTTAAAGTATCTTTCAACAGTTCTCATACAGTTCGACTATGACGTTCTTTGTCAAACAATATACTAAACAGGAATATAATAATCATTTGAACGTTTGCTTCATTATTATTCTATTACTTTATGGCGAATATCTATCAAAAACTACGAAAGCCCTGGAACTGCTTAGCAACCACATTTTTGATGAATTGTTTCATAGGTAGATAAAGTAAATAGTTATTGATTATCTTTACTTTATCAAATTTAGTCTTGGCCTAAAATTAAATGCTGGTCTCTGAATACGATAGAAAGTATATTGAACCAGTAGAATTTGATTGGTATCGGGTAAAAATTGTCAAAAAGGAAACATGAGGAGTTTCATAAATCGTCATTTATTGCCAGATATAATATAACTTACGTATGCATACGCATCTTATTTAAAAAATAATTGTTATAATTTGCGTTTTAACCGTTTTTTGATATTTATTTAAATTTTATACATCTCATCATAGGTTGTACTATTTAATAACTTCATCGATTTTAATAACCCTGTTTAACTCATATAATGATAATGCATTTCCTTCTTTTACGATATATTTCATGTTTCTAACAATTATAAATATTTAAATAATTCATAAGATATTACGTATTTTTTCAAGGAATATTTCCAAACAAAAAGTAAATAATAAAATATAAATTAATATCTTGAAAGAAATATTTACTGAAATAAGATAAGAATATGGCAAACAAAAGATATAAGAGAACATTATGATAAAAGATAAATTCGAAGTGCAGGAAAAGTTTAAGGATAAACACATATATATAAAAACAAATTATTAGAATGTGAATACAAAAAGACTAGTTTTGCTCTACTACACAATTTCAAATTAAAACTGATAACTTTCCGAGTATATGAAGGAGATAAAAATATTTCAGTATACGTGTTCGAAGTTTACATGTCGCCATCGATAATTTTGAAAATATATAAAATTGACAGTTGCGTACTATGGAAATAGTAAGTTATCATTATATAATTAACTAAAATATACATATTTGGTGTTGAAGAAAGTACTGCTATAAGAAGTAAATATTGTATATTTAGAAAACCCTATAATACACTTCCACGATTAAATATTTTACGCTAAAAGGCCGATATTGGCTTCTACAATTGCAATGTTAGATGTAATCATTTCCACAATAACCATTAAAATATTTAAAAGATCACGACGGTACAATTGCAACAATGTTGACAATTACGATTGTAATATGATCTTAAGAAGCAGCGAATGACGAAAACGATGAGCCATATTCATGCTGTGTACAGACTTTTTAAAAACTTTTAGAAAATACAGTGCTCTAGTTAAATGAAATGGTCACGTGGAAATTGCGCCCCACATTAAAAAGAAATATTTTCTTGTTCTCTTCAATGCGACGATATCTGGGATTATATTTTGTTTAATTACCTCAAATTATTTATTTACGTTCATCATAGCAACTTATGGTAATTTTGAATCTCGGTAATAGCAATAAGAAATTTTATTAAATAATTCGTATTAATTCTATCTATTGTTTAACAGGAAAACAAAACAAACTTATATAATTGGAAATTTTATATTTTATTAATAATACGATATTTAGTGGAAAATTGTTTTAAAAAATTGTAAAATATCAACAAGAAATATATAATAAAAACACAAAAAAATAGAATAGTTCCAAAAAATTTAATTTTCTCGGATTTTTGAAAATTTTTATTTTAATATCATAACTAAAATATACCTACTGTAGATAAGGAAGTTTATTGCAAGACAGTAGTTTTTAAATTAAAATAACAAAAATGATCAAATGACACTATTAACCTAAGCCCAGATACTGGCATCTGGTAACAAGAAAAAATACCCCAAAGAGCCTAGAGGCTTGCTTATGACATGTCAAATGACAATTTTGAGAAAGTCTCACCTATATTAATAACCCAGGTGTAATTTTATGATTCCCACATGTTTACGACTAAATTGTATGCCTCAAAATAAATTGAGTGTGTACCAGTGCAGGTTTTTCGCCGGAAAATTACATACAGATGAATAAATTTTTGGTCTGAAATAACGCGACAGAGATGAGTACCTCAATGTGTGAGTGCAAGCGAATGCAAATGATACGTTATTCTCAGAGTAAGAATCCATTAAAAATAAAATGCGAATCGAAATAAGCCTGTTTTGTTCGATACGGTCAGCCACGTTTTCATGCGTTAATAACCAACATGAATGCATGTATGATGTATGGAAGATACGCCAATGGTCATCCGGAGACCATGATACCTACGTTGGTAAACAGTGGCTTTTGTCGGGTATTAACACACGCACACCGTTATACTAAACATCATTCGTGTAATGATTTAGAAGAGGACTTCAGTGGTTCGATATCTTAGAAGCTAAACTTTTATTTGTATTGTAATATGATCAGTAATTTTTATTTAGAATTAAAACATTTTCATAAATAAATCTTAGAAAAGAATTTCACATAAATAGAAGCAAGGTGTCTCAAAATGATTAAACGTCATTTATCTAATGCTGTACTAACGATATAATTAAAAGTTTTAATATAGTTTGAAAGTTTTCATCGACGTAAAAAGTTTTAGAAATAACTTAATTTATAATTCTCACACTAATAACCCATGTGTATATTATTATTGCATTAGCATTTTAGAAATGAGTACCTACCTGAAACAAGAAGTGAAACTAATAGTTACATTACAAGGGATCGACGAATTCATGTTATTTATTTACAAGAACATTAAATAATGAATTGTTACGCCGAAGAGTCCACTAAGGTATAATAGAGATTTGATAACGAGTCAGCAATAGTATTTATAACGTTATTAACGTCGTTTTGAACAGGCTAATCGTATGATGGAAAAAGATGAAGCATTATTGAGATATTAATGACTACTTGATTCATTATTAATGCTGTTGTGAGCACTATTGAACGCCCCACTCATTAACTACAAGCATTTAATTAACGTATAATTATAATTTATTTCTATTATATTCAATGAACTTTGCGTTGTTTGGAATACATAAACAAATCATTTGCAATCTCGTTAGAAACCTACAGTTTATGATATTTTACATGACTTCCTAACATTTAAAAACAAATATATATTTTAATAAAAGTGATACATTGCTATCCACATAGGCCGAAAATTTAATCTGATGGGTATTAATTTTATAGCATAGAAACAATATGGCCAACCATAAATCTTGTTTGATATATGTTGACACAACCAATTTGTTAAAGAAAAGCACTAACCAACTGTATGTGACTTTAAGGTAGTGACATTATTTTTCTAAGAAACTACAATAATTTAAGGACAAATAGGTATATAAATTTTAAAATTAACTAAATTTTCAATAGTATATCGATACAGAAGTGTTAAAAGCGGAAAGCCGATCAACTATCTTCTGAGTTAGAATTTTTCTAGTTTCGCAAATAAATTGATCTATAATCTAATTAATTTGTGTAGCGATCTTGAATCTTTAAATAACTACTCAGTTGGTTACAAATATAAAGAAAAATATGTTCATGTTTCTTTTTTAGTGTCAGTGAAGGAAAGTTATGCTAATAGGTTAATTATTTATTAATTTCTTGCATTAATATAAAAACGAGTTATTGTAGCCAGATATTGTAGTACTTCACATTTATACAAGTTATCGCTATAAATGTATCATTGTAAAAAGAAGTCATACTGCTACATTGCTATATTTGTTTCGAATCGCCACTGTGTAAATCCTAAGAATAAACTGTTATACATATTTGTAATCGAATTCTTATTGAACCGCTTTTTGCAGCAGATTTTTTACGTAGTATATACTTATATGACATGTTAGTATAATTATTTAATCATACTGTTGAAATATATCATTGAGATTTTTCTCAGTTTACTAATAAACAATTTCACCTAAGATAAATATTATTCTGATTGCAATGATTGTTTAAAATTATTTATTTATTGCCATAAACCGATTATCATTTTAAGGGAAGTGAAATACATGAAATAAACTTAAAAATACAATAATCGCTCAGGCTCATAATGAATGGGTGGGAAACATTTTCTCTATCCAACGGGCTTAACATAAATTGCAGAAGATAGTATATTGAAAGAAATGGTTGCAATTTCATTGAATTCCGAAGTGATTTATGATACTGTGCATAAAAGTCAATTTGAAAAACCAGCCCATAAATTAATTTTTTTTTGAGTAATACGTCTATCAGAAATAACCTTGCAAAATATTGTGCACACGAATATTAACTCAAGTAGGGAAAACTTCAAACAGGCACCCTCAAATAATTAAAGCATTCACAATTATTATTCAATTTGAGAAACAGGGGGCAATGGAAATAATTCGAAACAAAGAAATAGTGATTTCTTTGAAACAAAGTAATCAAAATCTACTTCCATCCGAGAAAATTCCTCCTCTCAGATACCTAATTCCTTGCGTCTCCTTCCGGAGTGCTGCGACAAGAATCCGTGGGTGAACTCGACAACGCTACGAGCACGAGGAAAAATATGTGGCGCATGTACTATATTATTGATTGCACTCTGATGCGTGACACCCTCACATAATAAGCACAGCGCATGCGCCACCAGCCCCAATAGACTCACGTCCGAAAGTTTACTATACGTTCTAAGGGCGTGTATGTTTGAACTGCACGACATTTTTATTTCGCGTGTTGTGCGAGGGTGTCAACGACGACCATTTTCTACTTCAACATGACGACCGGCTGAAAATTTATTTGTACAATAAATTATGTTGGTTTATTTCATGTTTATTCTGCAGATGTTATTATATTTACTGTAATTTACTCTTTGTTATTAACAATGAATCCATAGGATAAACAACAATTTATAATGTTTTGGTGAATATATACGCGAAATATTGATTAGTATTTGTCTGCATATTTGGTCTGTAATATTCCTGGATTTGAAACATTCTTTCACATCGCCCTGATTTTGAAAATGTATATGTGTCTAAATATTTGCTCATAGGCAATTCGTAAGACCAAATTTTGACGCCTTTTCTCCTCCTAAAGTATCAAACCGATATTAATCAAATTTGGTGCACATATTATGTAAATGCACAATTGTATCAGTTCATATTTTAAATATCATAGGTATTATACTTCAGGAAATATTGGGCCCTAAAAAGAGCGGGCGCAAATATATTTTAAATAAACATTTATACTTAAACATTTCTATGTAAATGTACAATTTTTTATGTATCTTATGTCTATTTATATTATAGCTGAAATAATAAAAACAATTTTTTTAAAATATCTGAACTTTCTTGTTTTTGTTCTCCTACCTACGATGTTTTGAATAATATATTTGATATTACATATTTACTTTTTATAATAAATAAATATAGATATATTAATAATATTCATTTATTGTTCATTAATAAAGAAACTCGTCAAGTCAAACTTTTGAAATTAGCACAGCCAATCATTTTTTTTACATGGTTAACTTGTTTAATAAAATATTAATATGCCTATTCCAAATCATTCATTTAATTGTAAGAATTGTAGATATCATACAAATCATGCATTTATGTTGGGCGTCAGAAGTATCTTATCGCTGCGTTTATTTATTTGGCAACAATTAATGAAAATTTGGGGAAAAAATCGTTTAGTTGGTTGTCATTTCTTGATTTAATTTAATTGTTATTTCAAGTTATAGCATTATTTCTAGTATATATAACTGTTGAGCATGCCAATAAGAAACAAAGGAAAAATGGAAATACAGAAAAATAAAAATGAAATGTCGTGTCTAGCTGTGTCCTTGTTTCTTGTACTACACAGTTAGATACAGCCATATGCACGTGTGCTAATGGAGCGAGATGAACATAGAATGAAAAAAGTAAAAAGCCAAAGAATATTGATGTCAATTTCGACATAAATCATAAAACGAACGCATGTTTCTGACATACTGATACGGTGTGTAACATGGCACAGGTGTTTCGCTTATATGTATATGCACACGCACACGAATATACAATTATACACGATATACAGCACATTGATATACACGGACTGTGCTTGTGGTAGTAGCAATTACGGATCAGTGATCAACAAATTTATGTCGAAATTATATAAACCTGTGCATGCTTATTGCTATTTAAAATGCCAGTTGCCTGTATTGAATATGGTTTATATATATTAATTTTATGAGTTGCAATGTGAACTACAATAAAATATTTTTGCATGACGTCAAATGCATTCAGCAGCAACGGGCGTAAATTTGCATTATGTCTATACTTTTATATATTTTGCAAACAAGCATAATAATTCACATAAAATTGTAGATTTTTGAAATGTAATAGTGAACTTATTAAATTTACATTGCAATAATGACATTAAGTGTATATAATTACAAATAAGTGTTTGTGTTTTACAATTTATGAAAAATAATAGATATATTGCCGCCATAAACATATATTAGAAATTAAGACAGATTTTAGAAATAACTGTTATATTTGGAAATTGGTTTAAAGATATGGGATATGTTAATCAAATTATAACTGAAATCATACAGATTTAGGACGAAAGCACAATCCAAAAACTACTTGTTACCACTTTTCATGTTAACCGGAGGAAAACCGGAATTCTATTTTATTCTTTTCATTTGCGCGGAAGCAATGCCTTGCTACATTGTTATAACTACAGATAAAAAAGCTCATTAAAACGTAAGAAAAATGCAGCAACTCGTAAAAGAGTGAAATAGAAACAAACGATTGTTTTTTTTTTATTTCAAGATAAAAAATCTACATCAACAATCTGTTAAGAAGTTCTTAGAATAACGAATATACCCACTAGTAATTGCACTAACCTTGGCGTACATTCTCTTAGACCGCTTATTAAGAAGTCCCTATTCATAAATGTTTCATTTTTCATTTTTGTAGCTTTGTTTTGCTTAAAATTATACACGTTTAAGAGTCAACCTTGCTAAAGCAACAAGAAATTAAATATATCTAGTAAAATTATATAAGGCCGTCTACGGAAAAATGTTTTGTGGAAATCGTTTGACAACTTTACAAATAACATGTTTAGTTACATCCAAACTGTAGCCTAATGAAATATGACAACCTCCCACAATTTTAATAACTCATTCTTTGTTATACGAAATAATAAGAAAGTATTGTAATCATCGATCTCGAGGTTTAACCCGTTTTTCTTTTGTTGAAAATATAAATAAGAAACTTCAAATTTCTATATAGGGTGCGTAATAATCTTTTTAGTTTAAAGAAAAAATCAAACCGGAAGTGCATGTTTACTTCTTGCACTTTTTGTTGTTTCTACAATATCTCCGAAACGGCAACAAGTTATAATAAAAATAAAAGATTTATTTTGCATAACTTTTATTTGAAAAGTTTCTTCAAAAAGTATACCAATTACACGAAAATTGCTACTTATTTTTATATTTATATGGCCACAGTGTATGAGGAATTTTATTGCCACCTCATTTGATGGGAATAGGCATAGAATTAAATATGTTATATTTGTATGGAGATTATAATATATAAATTAACAATATTTTAATAGCGAATTAATATAGACTTAAACAATTTGCTGCAATTGATAACGATTATAAAATAAATTGATTCAAAAATGTTTCAATATGAAGACTTGTTTTAAAACGTATTTAAAACAATTTTCCGAACGAGTATTCTACAACGTAAAAACATAGAATATTGATTCTGAAGAGCAACTAATGTCTTAATTTATTCAACAAAAAAAAAACTAATTGTCCAACTTCCGAGTATTGTTACACATTATCCTACTATTTAAACATATAATTTATTAATAATTGATTAAAGAATATATTCAGTTGAGTATTTCATTTATTTGAAAATTATCCGGTACTTAATACAGTATAAAGAATAATTATATTATTTTGATATTTCAATCATTTATAATTTATTATTCTTCCTATTTAAACAAATACACTTATTATGTATAAGAAAATCTAGATGTTTATCAATGTACCAGTTTTATATATTTTCAAATTGTTTAAAATGCGACATAAATAATAACTTGGATGAATTGAAAATAAAATTTTATGATGAATAGGGAATATTAAGTTATGATTAGTAAATTTGAATCTAATAAAGCGCATTTATAAATAAATCAGATGTTACAATTTAATTTTATATGTTTTATTTTAACGACATATATTTTTTAAATATCAGCTTTAAACGTGGAAGTTAGATGTTGACAAGATCACGCGAACAGAATATTTATAAACTACTTCATATCAAATAAATTAGTGTTTGACATAATTACATATAACATTATCTAATAATCATACGCTACTTCGATCTAATAAATCAAAACAGTGCGTTAAGAGAAAATTGATCTTATGCTTCCATGGTTTTTTATATGGCAGGAAGAAAATATTTGTTGCTGAATTTATTGCGAGAAATATTTAATTAAAGTAAATAAATGATATCAACAATTTAAAAAATTAAATATTTATTTGTTTCAATTTTTGAATTCGTGTGTATAATACATAACTGGATATATTTTATTTATAAAAAAATATATTTTTTGTAACTTTAATCGTTGTCTTTTTTGAATATTTTAGCCTCGGTTTTTTTTTGCTGGCATAGAAGAGTTCGCTAATTGAACACCTAAAAAATGTACAGGCACCACTGTCCTCGTGCATGAACGATGTATGAAATATGTCAAAATATATGCTTGTGCTTGTTTGTACAACAAAAACGAATAAAATTCTAACGCAGGTTCCTAGAAGTTAATCATTACCTTCACACAATAACATAAACACGAATTTCAGTAAAAATAAATACACGAATAAAAACAAAATAATTTTTAACGTTGTGTATTACAACACGCAAACTTAAAAAATAATATAATACAAAAAGTATTCGTTTCTGCGTGGTAACATCGGTTTGCGCGCGAAAAGCCCATCGTAGTTCAGACATTAGCTGCCAGGGTCGCGAGTTGGTTGAGAGCTCTATATATACCGTATTCCACAATATTTATGCGAAATGGCAACAATAATTCATTTCGGATTTATAATTTGCATTTTATAAATTAAGATCGTCATCGAGTTTGTTTAAATTATAGATGCTGAATAATAATCAAAAAATCACCTTTCTTTCACAAATTTATTCATATAATAATATAGATGTACATTTCAACCACTGCTCAGTAAAAAAATAATTTATATTTAGTTCGTTTAAAATTTTAAATATCATTTTAATATCTTTTTTGAAAGAATTTCCTGAATTTTATGCGTATTTACATGACAAAATGATTAATACAGGACACATAATATCTATTACTATTGTTATTACTATTATTATTGTTATTATATTATATTGTAATAAATCAGAAATTCATTGTTGGCTATCAATTTTGAAAAATTAGTGCATTAAGTACTATTATAATTAGTTTACGGTATAATTCCTTTCTTCATGATATTTATTTACTGTAGTAGATCGCCTACTATAATCATTACTGCTATTTCCAATTGCTTTATTCTTATCAGATAAGAAACTAGACGGTCTTGTCTTTTATAAAAGAAAAACAAACTAAATTAATCTGGTCACTTTAATGCTAAATTTAAATCAAAATTTCTATGTTCAATACTGTATTATTTTCTTATACAAAATCATGAAAAAATTCGATCTCTATGAATCGATTCTGACAATTTTTGAATGACATTTGTCTGTCTGTGTGTGTGTGTGCTTTACGTATGTGTGTGTGTGTGTGTGTGTGTATGTGTGTGTATGTGTGTGTGTGTGTGTGTGTGTGTGTGTGTGTGTGTGTGTGCGTGCGCGTGTGTGCGTGTGTGTGTGTGTGTATATTCCTGGCAAGAAAACTTTTTATTTTTGACAAATAAAATTTAAACTAGCAGTGCATGTTTACTATAGTCTTTATTTTACAGTTTCTGCAATAACTCAGAATCGGTTGCACTTACAGCAAAAATAGAGAGAACAAAAATTAGGGATATTAATATTTTGATAGAAATTTTTTTTAAAGAGTATTGGTTACAAGAAATTGGCAATTAAAATATTATTTTATTTATTTTGTTTTTACATAAATTATATCAACTATGCCTATCAATTATTTAAAAGAATACAAAATAGATTCATATAATTTGAATTTGAAATTTAAGGTATATTGTAAAAAATATATTTATTATACGAAATAAGTATAAGAAGAAATTTTATATTTCCATAACACTACTATTTGTAAAATAGGAATTAATAATTATAAACGCAAAGGAATGTTATATCGAAATTATATAAATTTTTTGCCGCTTGCCATATTTAGAGCAAATGAGCAAACGTTCAACAAATAAAGAGTATTTGTTATTCATAAATCTTGAGGAAAAGAAATTCGATTTCATTTCGATTAGTATATTGAACAGTTCGGCAAAACGAAAATTGCTATTGTCGAATAGACTATACATAAAAATCATAAGCACAACAATAAGCGGGTCGTATATGAAAGAGGCAAGGGGGACTAGATCACGTCGTGAAGGCAATATGTCGCATATAATAACGTGCTTCCTGCATTACATAACAGAAGTATCTAAGAACGAAATTAAAAATGATTTTGTCTTCTGAAGGTCTGCTGACCTCCACCAGCAGTCAACACACGGTTCGACATTTGTAACAAATGAGTGCTTTCTTAATCGAGTCCCAGAGGTACCTAACTAGTGGCACACAACACACCGTATAGTAGATTGAAATGTCATTAACGCTAATGAGAATTGTTTTAGTAGATGGGATCGTTTATGTGTTATGAGAATTATAATTATATTGTTTAATAGTTAAATTATGTATTTTTTATACGATATTAACATTGGATGTTTTTTTTAAATTTTGTTACAAAACTAATATGAAGCTGATCCAAATGGGCTACAATTATAATTCACTAGTGTTGTAAGCTATTTGAAATTGAGCATATATTTATTATAGATTCATAATAATATTATAATTAGATCTTGCAATAGAAGGAATGTATATCATTACTTTTTATACTAAAAATATCCGCACTGAATTTTCTGATACGTATTTTATTAAAAAACATCTGCTGTGGCTTGCACTGAACTTTCTTATACGCATTTCATATCATAGTTTTACTATTTTTCTAATTTATAATATTTAACTATCCTTTAGAACTTCTTTTCACCAAATATATTTCTTAGAATAAATATTAAATGTCATATTATTTAAGTCTATTATGTTTTTCTGCTAAAAAAATTGACAGGCACACGATTTGTGCAAAAATAATTATAATAAGAACATATTTCAATAGCCATTTTCTTTTTACCGGTACTTGTGTCAAATAAAAGTTGTATAAAATGCTAATATCTATAATTTATATCGTGTTAATTTTTCCGTAAGGTCAACCATTTTTGAGTAATTTCATAAGCCGCAAAAAATGACAATATTCAAACATAGAAGTGATGGTTGTGTACTTTCGGTTTTAAAAATGTTTTCAAAAATAGAAGGTTTTCTGCGCAGACATATGCAAATCTTAATTTTGATAATTCGTAATTTTACTTTCAACCGTCTAGGCTGTAGAGCGCTCACACACACAAACACACACACACACACACACACACACTCACACACACACACACACACACACACAAACAAATACACACACACACACAGGCGGACGTCATTCCAAAAATAGTCGGAATCGCTTCAGGAAAGATCAAAACGTATATTCCCGTTAAAATCTCGAGATTGAAATATTTCATGATAAAATACTGCGTATAAGAAAGTAAAAATCCAAACAAAAGTTGTGCAAAATATTAATATATTTTATTTGAAACTATTTTACTGTCCATGCAGAGGTTTCCTTGCCATACATTTAGAGCGCTAGTACACACATGCACACACAAACAAGCACGCGCATGCATACATAGTTGTCATGACAAAAATAGACTCGATTCAGTGTAATATTTCCATTGAAATCTCGAGATCGATTATTTTCATGATTACAATAATTATTACTTCGTACAAGAAAGTAAAAATTAGGCATGTAAAATATATTTAGTAGGAATATCTTCGCTGCTAAAATGTGTATAGTTGTAAATTGTGTATATAACTTGCCGACACAAATTCAAAACTTTAATACCGTGTGAATTTCTAAGTTATAGAACCAAAAACAAACTGCTTAAAAAATACAAATGCTTAGAATATTATAACACTTCGGTAAAATATTCATAAAACTTAAATAAAATAGTAAATGACTGCGATGAAATTGTAAATTGTAAATTCGATATTTCATATACAAAGAAATACATTTATATCACGAATTGAAAAGAAAATAAAGCAAAAAAAACATGAATGTTGTCTATCAGTTAATTCATCATTTACAAAAGACCGCGGCATTTATAACATATCAATTTACGATATATATTCCCCGATCAAATGACAATGGACAACTGATTATATCTCGTTCAATAAAAAGCACCATTACGCTTTAAGTATCTTATTGAGTAATGGTAACTCGGATAATAAATACTTCATTGACAATTCAATAATTTAATATGTAGTGTGTATCTTAAATGAAGGCAGTCTTGCGAGTACTGCATATGCGCGTATATCATTTGAATTCTCATTCGGGTAACAATGAAACCGTAGTACAATACTCGTACGCATTTCCTAAAGCACTGTATGGTTTTTCTGAAGAGCTACGTTCAACTGCCAACTGTTACTACCCATGCGAGTTTTTTGTTTTGCATCAAGACGTAAGGACTTGAGACCGTCACAACCTGTGACTATACGTACTGGGGGTGTATTGAAACAATTGTTCATGGTTTACATGAGTTGAATACAGGGTTGGATTCATATAAAATTAGGGTGTTGGTAACAAAATAGATGACTAATACACTAGAGGAAATAACGTTAAATGTATCATTTATTTTTGCTAAAATTTATATAGGTATTAATTATAAATTAACGAATAAGTTGTTATGACGTTTTATGTATATTTCTAATGCCAATACGGTTCTGTATAAACTGTTGACTAGATCAATTAGTAACTTAGGAGACAGTCCACTCAGCAAGCGTATGCAGAACGGAACCACTCGGTCAATGATTGTAATCAAGTGGAACGCACTCTGAAATTACAGCGACCAAGAGATAGATATAGATGTATATTGTATGCATGTATGCAAACGTCCGCATTAGTGCGTGTATATGCATTTAGAATATGTACCTATTATGTATGTGTACGTGTGTATCAAAGATAAAGGATATCATAATTGTGTGTGTGTGTGTTTTATAAGTGTGTGAGTCAGGATGAAGAAAAAGTAATCCGTTACGAGATATTTAAGACACCAAGGAAATTGATATTATTTTCATATAAAAGCAATCACAGGATACATACTACAGGATCAACGGTTGATAATCAGACCATGAAGAGGAATAGAAAAATTGTTTTCCTTGTTCCTTCATTTAAATTTATCTATTTAAAAAAAGACTGCAGGATATGGAATGAACATTGAAAAGTTTTATACATGATTTTTTTCAGTAATTATAAATACTTTCATAGAATGACCACTGATTTGCTACTTACACCAAACTGTTATCATCTGGATACACCTTAACAACTGCAAAAGGGTACAAATTAAACCGATTTGATGTAATAAGAAAATGTTTGAAAATATTTTGTAAATATGTAAACAATATTGTTTAATGGCGGAGGAGACATATACGATGCCGGAAATAAACAATACTTTACATAATATTATTAAAAACAATTCGCCGCAATTCCAAAAGATAGATACAATAGATACTGATTTTATGGTAATTTTAAACTACTTCATTATCATTATCAACCATCTTAGCTTGCTCTTGATATTACTGCAAAATTGAGATACTTTTCTCATCAGCCAATAATACATCTAAATATCAAAACTATTTTGTTTTCATTTATTATTCATATTTGAACAAAAATATTGAGATATACCTGAATATTCGCCTGAAATGTCCGCAAGCATAATGGACGATACATAATTTGTCTATAACGTCCTTCAATTTTTATATGTAGATAAATTATGAATTTTGGATCAAACCTATAGAATAGTATTGGAAATGTAATATTTATCTATTTAACTATTGAATTTCGATTTTTTGTAAGATCTGGAAAACTAATAAACATTTGCTTTTTATTTCATTTTCTTTTGCGAATTATTTTTAATATACACACTAGCTTTTTTTTCTGAATTTTAGTGAATTTTAATCAACAATAAGAATTAATTTTAGAAGCGCCTTTAACTTTTCGTTCAATGATACAAGTTAGAGCTAAAAACAAAATTACAAATTTCTTGAACTTATCAGATTTAATTATGCGAAGATATAAGCACACACATCATATGTATTTAACTTAACAAATTAAACAGTTTTTAATTAAACTTTGTTTCGAAACTAGTTAAAAATTTTAGTTAACCAATAAATATATGAAACTTAAAAAAAAATCATTACAAAATCAGTTTACTAGCTAAACCTATTAATCATTCAAATAACCTTCAGATCAATCCATCTAAACAATAATTTGACGACGTAAAACCAACGAGAAAAATGTTGTTTTACCATAATATACAAGCCAAGAGGATCTTATGATTCATTTAATATTCTTTGAAAATCTAAACAAAAAAATCTTTATTCACTGCTAGTTACATCGTATCTAATAAACGTATTTGTAATATGTGAATACATTTTATTCCAGTATTTGTCACTAAATAATACTATACCTTGCTGATAGTCCTGCATTTTTAATAGAGTATAGAAATTATATTTAGAAATTACTAAAAATAAAAATATATTCGATAAATTTGATGAAAAGTATACCTACTTTATAAATATTTAAAAAATTATATAGTCAATAGGTGAATTAGCAGCATTAATTAGTAGCTCAAGTTACCATGATAAAAATCTAAATATTTGCTATTCTTCATACATGGTAAACATGGTGCAATCCCCTTGAACTGTCATGGAATATTTATTTATTAACTTTTGGAATTTACCAACTGTAAAACTGATGATATTTTTAAATTAAAAACAATATTTTGTCTGGGTTTCCTCTAATATTTAACTTTTTTTACTAATGAATCACCTGCCATAATTTTAAAATTTACATACTTAATTTATCTATTATAAAATAATTATACCTACTATTTTGTTTTAAAAAATATTTCTTCTAACTAGAATCGATATTTATCGAAACTAAATAAATAATATATTTTGGCATATAATTCTCTGAGAAAAAGCATGAAGTAATATAGCTATGTAAATAATAGCAGTAACTGCGGATAATGTGTAATAGTAACTGAAATGCTACAAGCACATTTGGAAAGTGTGTCACAGTTATAATAAACAACAGCCCGGTTTTAATCATAAAACATTGATTTAAAACACGAGGACTGGTTCGTTTTTTAAATATAGTTTTTTTTTTGCTTGTTTTTTATTTAGTATAAAACACGCGTAATTGCTTTGATCTTTACGCTAATGAGAAAAAGTACATTACGTGAAATTACAGCGGAAAATATATGACCGATCATATGTGAAGAACGGAATTACATTCGAACGTGTTTGCTACACTGATATTTCTAGTTTTTTTTTTTTACTTGTCTCATTATTATTTTAAATACCGATATCAATTTATTCATTAAATAAAAATGTTATTTATGACACTAAAAACTAAAGTGCTAATATTTGCGTAAAATTAGAATTATCAATATGATGTTTAGAAAGATATTTCAAATACTCTTAAGGTTGAGGATTTGAATACTTTTGTATTCCATTATTGTTTGGCGTCAACAGATTTTTTTTGTATTAATAAATAAATCTTTGATAAGTTTTACATTTGTAGTTTATTAGCTGCTAACTTATACAAGCTTTTTCAGGAACAAATTTGTTCCTGAAGAAAACCGGAAGGTCGAAACAATCGTAGAAGCTAATGTGAAACTTATCTAAATATTTCAAGTATAATTCAAATTATGTTTCATCAAGTGCCCACCTACCAATCAATTAATAATAAAGTAAATATATCGTGTATATAAAAATGTCATTAGTAAAATCAAGTTTGAAAATTTAAGCAATTGAATGAAAGTATTTTTCTCAGGTAATCATCATATGCTAAGAGACTAGGAAACAAAAACAATCTTGTAAATTGTTTAATGTCAATAAATAATCGGGTAATCAAAATATTTGTGTATTATTAGTCACAAGAACAGGTCACATTTAGTTGTGTGTGCGTGTGATACTATGTACGAATGATGTAAAGCACACATCGGTGCAGATTCTTTGATCTGAAGCATCTGATGCTATCGCAATGGACCGTATCTAAATATATTTACCATCATGCATATATCTTTGTCAAATTATTTACATATCACATATATGTAAACTATCTTCACTGACAAATCGACAGTGTCTAACTACATATGTATTATCCTAACTACACTATGAATTTATCAGGCTCTTCTATATACTTGAGCAATGAAGCTTATGTAAATTTATCTGATTTGAACGCGAAGAACATGTGAATTTTATAATATGGTGCGGATTTGAAATTAAATTATTGAACATATAATATTTTACATTGACTAACAATTATATTATTGTTAATATATTCATTTGTTTGCAATAACTTATCAATCAATTTTTGTTTTCATTTTAACTATTTACTAATAATTATTTTCATTAATTATGTATAATTGCGCAAATCAAAGCATTGCAAATGATATTTAGGCAATACAATATTAATTTAACTAATTTTTATTCTAAAAATTAATTACAGTATATTTAGAATTTCCTTTTACAAGAAACAAGACATCTATTTGTAATTGAACGCCATGCATTCCTGATACTAACAAAAGAAGAAATATTAACCACGAATAGATAAAGTAGCGATATTTGCTTAGTAAGACAATGTAAAAAATATAGCTTTATAGTTAAAAATATACGAAATTTTAAAACAATTATACCTAAATTAAACTTATAAAAATGCATTCAATAACAGTAAGTTTTGAATCTAAAATGCGCTCGTAGCGAATTATATAAAAAAATACAAAAACTAGGAGGTTTTTCTTGATGTGAAAGGCAAAACGAAAATGTAGCCAATGTGTCTCGCACAAATATTTGGACACCAACCCACAAATCTAGCGGATTTGTCAAGGTTGCAGAGACCTCTAAAGACTTACATTTACCAATAAAAAATCAAGTTAATCTATCATTTTAACTTATTGAGAAAGAAAAATCAACTGGGAACCGCTCTGACCGCTGTTCATGTTTTCAATACTGCACTCATTATGTATCCATACATTTTTCCATTCATTGCTACTACAAACAACATAAGCACCAGCTTATAAATTATAATATAACAGAAGGAACTCTACGCTTATGTTTGCTTTGCTACATTCAACATCATTACCTTTTATACTCGTCAAAACTAAAAAAACACTTGAAAACTATACCGTATATACAATAAACTTGCAATTCAAACTCGGTAGTTAAGATTCTCATATTTGTGTCTGATATCAGCTGTTTCATAAATCGTTCTGTTTTAAGCAAGTCGGTTAACAATAATAATACTCTTATGCATCTTACAGAAGAATTTATTTTTTGTATTTGCATAATACTATATTTATTGTTAAATTGTATAAATTTAGGTAAAAAACAACAGCAAATACAGAGATTTTAGCATTATGAAATTTGATCAAATCTGTCAGATATATTTCGTTACTATGGATTTATTATTTTAATTGTTTTGTTCGTTGTTAACGTTAGTTGTATTCTTAGTAAATAAATATAACTAAAAGATGCAACTTTATGAAATAAAATATACTAAATTTTGTTTAGTTTCCACAGTTACATGTTATGTTATTTCAACAGTTTATGCAATAAACTATGGTGTGAGTATGGTACTCAGCCATGCAAAGCATTCATTCTACCACAGAATGTATGCATTTACAACAAGAATAATGTATATTGAAACACATTAGATGTTGTTTAGCAATGTCTTTGCTCTTTTTTATGCTATTCTTTTAAATGTTTCATTTCAAGCTAAAAACAACTTGTGCTGCTTTACAGAGCAGTTGTTCCAACTGTTGTGAATCTTTTTGAGCAGTGTATGTTAGTGAGTAACTTGCATTACAGCCATGTATTGGCGTCAGTCGATGTTTCCGTAATGAGAATCTTCAAGGTAAGTCCGACCCTGTATCTGAAAGACTTGAGAAGACTGAACGACAGGTTAAGTAAAGGAATTCCGGTTGGGAAGCCGACACAGGGACAGCATCCCAGTCCGAGATGCAAGGCTCCAGCAACAATGCAACACATTCACATAAATGTCTATGCTATGCCATGCAAATAATAAAACCAATTCAATCAAAAGTTCACCAAACTTAGATCATCCGATCGAAGCATCTATCATCTTTAAAATTCATTAGCATCATATATAATAGCAAGCTAGAAAAACAATTATAAACTCGTCTAGTTTGAATAATAATAAAAAAAAGTGATATAATACAGCTAACCATCTATCAAACATCAAATCCAATAAAACAGATGATAAAAATCGACTGATAAATGAAAGCAAAATAAGGAAAAAAAATCTTCAACACACACGCATACTACGCTGACTTGTCTTGCTTGATAGGTAATGTATGAAAACAAATTAAAATTCCTCATGAATGTAAAAGAGGTTGAATATACATGTAATACATATACTAGATTATTCTAAAGAGGTTGTTTATATAAATATGCACGAATAAATACGGAGCATCATTTTAGAATATTTTAATGAAAGTGTCCGTTTGTTTTTTTTTCACTTTAAACATCTCCAAACTGTTTGCAAATTAATTAGGAGCTAAACATCAAATTAAACAGCAATGATATTTAGTTATCTTAAAATTTACTTAAATATGTTTGCAGTAATTTAACTTTATTTGCAATAAATCGAATAAAATCAAATTAAATTTAATTAGATTGAAAATTTTGCTCTTAAAATATAAAAATATGAAAGTAGAAATTTAGTATAAACTGCCAATAATAGTAAATAGAAATGACGAGCTCGACCAGAAGTTTTTAAGCTGCATCATTAAATAGATGTCAAAATATGTGCAGACTTCTCTTACTCTAATACTCTTATTTTTTAAAACTACATACTTCAGAAAGGTTTTTATTTTAATGACATTAGCAAATGTAATTCACAACTACCTTTAGCAATGAAATTTTAGTTGCTTAGCAAACTGCATCGATGATTGTTTTGCTGCTTTTGTGTATTCGACTTTTGTCCTTGTATTTGTCGTTAGCTGATGAGCGCCTACGTGATCCATGAATATGTAAAATTATGCATTCGGAAGTAATTCCACACCATCTAAAATGCGCTTTCATGGAAAATTAGTTAATTTGACGCAGTGGTTCAAGTAATTTTGTCATTGTTTCAAATACATATATGCTCCTATATGTTAACAAAACGATACACTGTAATTGGTAAAAAATATTTAGTTACATTTGGATAAAGTAACATTAATATATGGGAGAGCCATCAGCAAAACAGAAGTCATTCCAGATTCCACAGCTACTGTGAGATATTACAAAAGCCAGAACTAATTTCTATATTAGTTTATCTGTATATGAATGGTGCCACACGCTGCGTCCGGGATTCTTTGTACGCAAGCGCCTTATTAATAATAAGTAAGCATATCGTATCTAACGCACCGCGTGACATGATCTATTGAACTGCAATAGTTCATCAATATGAGATGTAATCAAAATAGAATTAGCTTTTATTACAATGTATTTTTTGTTTATTTGTGTAGAATACTTGTATAGTTAGTACTAAAATGGAAAAAAATCTTTTTTATCCTGCTACTATACTAATTGAAAATATCTGATTTCGGATTTTATTTAAAAATCAATATACCTATGCACAATTCTTGTCTTATTGATTTTAAATTATTACTTAATCAACTATACACACATACCTAACATGATACCTATTCCCATCAGATGGGGTGGCGGAGAATCCCTTACATTCTTTCTCATCCTGGCAATCTTTCGTCATTCAACTATATCTTTAATCATTTATTTCACTTCATTCAAATTCTTCATACATTCTTTCTCACAATAATATTTATCCACTTATTCCGAGAACGACCTCGAACCCACACCATTCGTTTCGACCATCACTATATTATAATGATTAAAGAAAAGCACGAAAAATGTTATTCTAATTGACTGTACAACAATCAATTAGGATAACTTTTTTATTTATATTTTTGAAAATGTTATTTATAAAAAAAGGAATTGGCAATTCGTAATTTTGACAAATTTCTCGGAATGAAGTACTTTGTTTAGGATCGAATTACCATATTCTTTCCGTTATAGTTTCCACAGTAGGTAGTATAATCAACCATGGCAACAATAGAAGATCTGTTTATCTAATGAAAAATGCTGTAAGTTTGTAAATTTAAAGTGCTTTTAAGCTAAGCATGTCTATATTTGTAGTTCCAGTGACACTTCTGCATTCTAAGCATAATGGTAGTGTTAATTGCTAATGACTGAGATTGTTTAAGTAGGCTGACTGTATACGATTATAATATTTTATGTATTTACAAACTAGCAACTGTATTCATATTGTAATTTATATGTGCATTCGTTAAAGATACTTTAAACTTAGTACAAGAAAAATTGAAGTATAAGTATTTATTTGATCAGATAATTTTGGCTACAGATGAAAGCCATACGCAATGGTTATCTAGATAAAATAATGCATTTATCATCATTGCAAATAAGTGAATATTTACAAGGCGAAACATGACTATATAATCCCTGTAAGTGAAAAATTAACCTGATATCCAACAAAAAAAAATCAATAGTAAAGATAATTTCACTAAATGATACAATTGTAGGACATAAAAAAATCACTTATTAAAAAACTTTACAAAGGGAACAGGTAATTATATAATGAAATGTGCAGGAAGTAACTTGATTTATAATTTTTATAATACAGAGCTTATACAAATATAAGTAAAAAGGTATATTTTTCTATATCAATATTGCTTCGCCTGCCAATTACAGCGTTACAGTGTAATAGATCCTTAAATTATTTTAGATAAAAACGCTTTTGAGAAATGTAATTTTAGGTCAGAAATTATAGTTACTCATTTTAACTTTAACTTAGACGGTAGAGCGCTCCCACACACAAACAAGCACGCACACACACACACACACACACAGTTAGGCACACATGCAGACAAAGACAGATACATAGACGGATATCATTCTAATACTGTCAGACTCACTTCAGGGAAGGTCAAATGGTATATTTTTATTAAAACTGATTTTTTTTACTAAATTACACTACATATTTATTACTTCGTATAAGAAAGTAATTATCAGATTGATAATATCTCGAAATCGAATAATTTAATGATTACAATACTTTGCTTGAGAAAATAAAATTTATGACGAGAAAATGATTCCAATATCATTCTAATGAGATAGATATGTATGTATGTATAGTTTAACAACAATCAAACAATTAGTAGAAAGTTTCACCCTACGATGATGCATTCAGATTTGTTACATAAAGAGTCTTTGAAATCACGCATCATACGTAGTTCAGTAGATCAAGTGCATGAGTCCTAGTTAAGAACTAGTTTAACGAGTGCCATTCTTCGTGTCATCTAAAACATGCACACACCATATTATTTAGTGCGCACACCCTCTTGGCTGCCGTAGAGTGGCACACGTGGCCCTAGTAATTACATTAGTATTCAGGTCTCCCGGCTACACGATTATTAACATTCTGATGGTTTGCCATAATAGACAGATGATGATTCGCGATCAATGCAATGCATGTTGTCACAATGAAGATGTTTAGAGGGTGACTTCACTATTGACGCTTCACTTGATGAGAACAGTTACGGATAAACTTACTATTCAGCTTGAAAACAGTTTTCAGTTGATTTTTATATTGTTCTCAAGGGAACTCACTCAAAGCGAAATTTATCAAAGTGCTGTGGGAACATTTTATTTTGTTTAACTTAAGTTTTCACATTTCATATACTTATATAGATCTTATACTAGTTATTGCTTTTCTCTTACATCTTACCAAATATAATGTTTTTATTAACGAATAGGGGCGAAATAAATTAATAACGTCTAAGATTTTACTTTTTAACTATATTATAAATCATATTTTCTTGTACCGAGGTAGATTTTCTTCGGTCTCTACTATCTATACTTCTTATAGAACGAAAGAATAAAACTTCCCTAATTAAATAATAAAAATAAAATTCACTCATAGCTTACAATAAATTTAATTCGAATCCGAATTAGTAAATAATATGACAAAAATAATTATTTAATTGCAATCAAATTTGTACTTACAATGGATTTCATTCTTCGATTCAGAGAGTTTCTCGATAACATTTTCTGATTTAACAGTTAACACATAAACCTAATTTATAAGATTGTATCAAAGAGATAGTTATCAATTGATTTAGATAAAATCTGAGCATGTCTATATATACTTAAAACATATATGTAACAGATCATTAGTGCTTACGAACTATGACACATTTTTTTCAACATGCAACTTACATCCAACAATCTCTTTATAAATTTGGTTAGTCTTAATAAGGATTATGACATTAGCGTAAAATTTCAATCTGTCAATTTTCACCTTCGATTAAAATCTTTAATACGCTATATCATGGTTCGTAATCTTGAAATATCAATTAAGTATGTACTTGCCAAATATGGATCTATACAACGCATTCAGCTATTCACACATCAATGTACAACTTCTTTTTGTTGTTATTTAAGATCAATGACGAATTTTATAGATGATTCTTTAGCATTGCTATTGATGACTTTTCCAAAAAAATTTTGTGCTTCTGCGTCAATAAGTTTAGATAGAAAGAGATGTATTGCTAAATATCACCAAAATAAAAAGCTTACACCAATTAATATTTTAGAAGGAATATTGAAAGAACACTTTCTAGTTTCTTCAGCATTTATAAATTTTCATATGATTACAATTATTAAACGATCGAAATATTATTGAATATATGATGTTTTTGAAGAAATATAAATAAATCAAAAAAAAAAAATCTACACTACTCTTGAAATTTGTTATTTGATAAATTTGTTTTCAATATCGCACCTGCAATAAATTAGAACTATCCGGCTATCTAAATATAACTATATATTTTAGAATATCCGAATATCGAATAAATAAGAAAATATGCTAAATTTAAATATTGTTTGTACTTTTTTTGAGTAAAAAATGAGAATAACAATTCTTTTGTAACCTGTACTTTTTTTGCTCTAAGTGCAACAGTTTTTGAGTTATTTCAGAAACTGAAAACAAACGACTGATTCAGGTAAAATGAATGAGGTATAATTCCGTTAAATATATTACTTATATATATAAAGTATAAGCTTTTATCAAATCCTAATAATTTTAAATTTATTGTGAAATACTGAACATAAATTCTCTTGATAAAAACTGTCCAACAAACAGTATGGTTCTTTCGAATGTCTATTTATATTATTTATTTTTGAAGTAATAATAAAAACAAATAATAATGTATATATGAATTATCCATTCGTGCGGAGCAGAAAGTCAGAAGCGCTTTATATTTAATGGCAATCAGTAATACTAATTAACAACTAGAACGGTAAAGTTAAAAAACAAACACCTTAACTATGTTATTTTACGTTTTTAAGCTTATTTTATTAATTTTCTACACTAGCAAGATTAGTATATAATTATTATTTTAATGAAATTATCAATAACAATATACGTAAAAATTATTTTAATAGTTAATCTCGCATTATAAATTGATTTAATTGAATAGACAACTTGTTACTAAATTATACATCTGTGTGAAAAATCTGTAAATATTGTTAGGTTGGCATAGTTAGGCAATGATTTTAGAAAAACAAGGTATTCATTTTATCACATCAATCAAATCTTGCATTTACAACAAAAATTGTGTTGAATTGAATACAGTTTTGGGATTAACGAACTCTTTCGTCTAATAACAAAAAATAAGGGCTTCTATCGATTAATGCTTCGTTAATACTGCGCTGAGTAATAATTATTTTATTCCTGATATTAATGCATGTACAGGAAGTAAAATTTAATAAAAGTCACTATTAATTTAGCATTCAATTCGAAACAATAATAATTGCCATTTAAATGATGTCAATAAGATTTGCAAAATAATAATAAGTACAGTAAGGGAAATTCACTGAATTTGAATTATGGATGTATTATAAAGATTTACAATTCGCAAGTGCTGATGACTTTTCAAAAGTTACTATTGCCAAAGTGTACGCATGTGAACATATGTTGTGTAAAATACGCTCGATATTTGATGCCAGCCGGAAGTTCGAATTAGGAACAATCAAAAGCAATCTCTTGTGCTCCACACTCAGCTGATTGTAAATGTATGTGTGTGCGTGTGTGTAAATGCGCATGTACGTTACTTAGCTGGAAATTTTTGACTGTTTGATACTTGATACAACTTTATATTCATTAATGAGAAATGAAAATTGTTTTAAATGAATATATACTACTTTTTACAAACCATACTCCAGGGAAATAATAATTTCAAATATTTAACAATCATGATTTGAGACATATCAAGAGATTATAATAAATTTGAATTTAATATTGAAGCTAATCAAAAATAGGAACAAACTTACAGCAGCGTCATTGAAGGAACGAACAAATGTTACATTGGTGTTTGTATTAATAATTTACATTGCTTGCACGTTTATGTCTGTGATGATGATAAATGAGAGAACTGATAAGAACGAACTTGTGTTCCGTTATACTTGTCTAACACAGTTCTGACTTCTAATCCACTGTCACAGTTCACAGTACCATATGGTTAATCTTCTTTTGTCTTCTTGATGAAATATAAGATTTTATTTTAATAACAACACTATATCTAACCAAAACTAGAGATACTCGGTTTAAAATTATTTTATTAACCATTTGATGTATTCTACTAAAAATAACGTTACTTCACAATTACTAAATTGAATTTTATTATAAAATAAATCACATGAAGACTGTGTAAGCGTATTTCAAACATAAATTAATAATTCACAATGTAAAACTGATAGATCGTGCAATATATACCGATATACAGATTGAGTGCCACTAAGATAGAAAATGACAAAAATATAAACAGCATGTACATTATCGAAGATTATGTCAAACCGCCTGTATATACATTTTCTAGCAAATATTAAATATATAAAATAGAAAATTACAACAAAAACATACATCTTTCCAGAAATGCAAAGTGAAAAAAATAATTCGCTATTGCCACAAAAAATCAAAATCAACTTAAAAAAAAAAACAAAAATAACAGAATTACCAATTTCATTAGATATTAAATAATTTTGTAATTATTTGCACTTAGATATTTTTATTCTGCTTTATTTAAAAAGAAATTTTATTTATTAGGCTGTTTTTTACTTGTTACATCTCTCTGACGCTTAATTGCTGTTTGTTAGTCTGACGTTTATACACAATTTGTGGTTGTCACTCATCTTTAAGATTTCGTTTTATCTTCATTATATAACATTTTTTGTTTAAGAGTATTTCGGTACATTTTCCACATTTATTAATTAAAAATTAAAAATGGAATTTTTCATCTTTCATTACAATTTTTCGTACAAGCAGTCATGTTGCAAAGCTTGTAATATAATATTAATATATGCACGAATATTTTAGAAAAGTAATTGGTTTTTTTTGTTAAATTAAATGATCAACAATTTGTAAAAAAAAATATCTTCAGTGTCTCACAGTGAAAAAAAATTACTTGTGTAAATATGCATTTTCGGTTTGAATATTCTTTTCGAAAATAAGAAGTTTTCCTGCAAGGTATATACAAATCTTAAGTTTAAAGTTTCATCATTTTACCGTCAACCGCTTAGACCATAGAGCGCTTACTCTTTTAATCAGACACCATTTCAAAAATAGGCAGACTAGATTCAGGGAAGGTCGAAAGGCATATTTCCGTTAAAATCTCGAGATTGATTATTTTTTTATAATTACTAATTTTTTTATTACTTCGTATAAGAAAGTAATTATTTTTATTACTCGTATTTTTGATATGTCCTTCCAAAATAAAAGGAAGCCAACAACTATAGAGATACGTAACCTAAGGTACATATATTAATATTAGAATAAAATCTAAATGCTTACCAAATTTATTAAACTATAATATTTGTACTATCAAAGATTCAATATAAATTTTTGCAAGAATTCTCAAGAGCGTACATTGACAACCCAAAAAATGTAATTAGTTTTTCACATAGATTTTATCATCGAAAAATCCTTCAAAACATAAAATACACCAACTTGCCATGTACATACATACATACAAACAATCACGTAATGACCTTTATCTTTACCATAATGTCAGTACCACCTTGCTGTACAAACAATTATTTTTACATTAATATCAATATACTTTGCAAATAAAACAAAAACTGTTCACTTTTTACTTCCACCAAAAAACTTTTATATAAGACATGTGTCATTCGACTAATACCTACAATAATAAAGTGAATATAACAGTCTATTGATTACAATGATATGTGCTACTTGAGAAGAATACAATAACGATAATTTTTACAGATTACAGGGGGTTTATATTGCATTGTATACGCGTGCTATCCACATTATCAGATCCTGAAATGTTTAGTTATTCTTTCAATTTACCTGTATATATGTCACTAGATCGAAACTCCACAGCACATACACACACAGGAGAATACTAATATTTGATATGATTGTATTTAATATATTTGATAATGAAATCAATATAAGCATTGAATGAACTTTTCTCATGTCGGCAACATTGGCATCATATAAATAGATTTGGATATCATAAAATCTCGCAATAAAATTTCTTTTTATGAAATATATTATTGATGTTCATTTTATTAATAAAATTATTATTTATTAATATATCCGTAACGCCTTACATTCTTATAAATATTTTGTTTAAAGAAAGAAATACTAATTTTGAAGTTCAATAAAATATTCAAATCTTATGTTTAAAGTTTCATAATGTTGCCTTTAACCGTGTAGGCTGTAAAACACACATACATACATTCACACTCAAACACACGCACACACACATACACACACACGTAACTCAGCACACGGCATTCCAAAAATATACAATCTCGATTTAGTATTATGGATCAACCCTATTCGCAAATAATTTGGCTGAAAGCTATTTTACATTGTTATTTGAATTGTTTCATTTAAATTTTTAGTAAATTAATTATTGTTTACTGAAAACATTAAATGCTTGGGATTTCGAACCAATGCCACGAAGTGTTATCTGTTATAGGCTGCATTTTAGAGTCACACTGAACAAAAGATCCAACTTTTTAATAGTTTAGAATTTGTGAAGAGATCGCAATTTAACACAACATATAATACAGGCCAATTTGGTGGAGGAAGTTGAAAATAATTGGATCAGTTTTCCGATAGTTGGTGAAAGAAGTCTGAATGTTCTGCACGCAGATTGACAGCGGCAAATATGTATTTACAGTACACGTGCCACGTTACGAATATGTATCATTTATATCACAATGACAAAAAAGAGTACATTGAACAAAGACTAAACTTATGTCTGCTGTCTAGTCTAAATAATTTTGTCAGCGTTCATTTATATGTCAGTGACAAATGTGAATTATTTCATTATTTACAACTGGAGTTGAGGAGTATTTTGCTAAAAGACTAATAAAAAATTCATTCGTCTCTATATAGACGTAGCAACAGAATAGCGACTTAGAAACACCAATTAATCTTCGTACATTTAGTTATAATATATAATTTAACAAATGCTGATACGGATACAATAAATAGAATCAAAATACATCTTATCTATCATAAAATCATCAAAACAAAATTCTTTACTTATGCAAACATCTGTCATGCCAAAAACATGCGGCATATTTCTCAATAAGCAGTGTGTGTTTGTGAATCCGGACCCGCCCCATAGTTTTCTGTTGTTATTATAGGTATATCCCGGATTACACGGGGAGATTTCCGTGTTTGCCTCATGCCGTTGTTCTGTGACTGTTTACTGCTGTCGAACAGTCAACATACATATATGTAAGCATACATACGATGGTCATGTTTTTCTATTGTCCAAATGGCCGTACGCATATTTCGTTGACATTTCTCGGATATCGTTGATTTTCTATCCACTGCAACAAAACGAGACGCCAGTATTCGAAGGATTGTAAGCCACTTTTACACACCGACAGATTTCAAAGGGTACTAGAAACTAGTTTTGATAATAAAATTTTTTACATTTATGTATTTTCATTTTAAATTAAATCGAATATTATTCAGTCCTGGCTATAGATAAATAAAATATTATGAATTGCTTATCCCAATAAGGGAAATGAATGTGCCGATTAAAACTTATAATGTGTTTATATTTTGTCCGAAGTCCATAATTAGATAATTAATATTTTGGAGTTTGATTTCCCTTTTTGGCTTCTATTTGTTTTTAATTTTGGTCACGACGCGTTTCGATCGCTAGATCATTATCGAATGACGTCATTCGATAATGATCTAGCGATCGAAACGCGTCGTGACCAAAATTAAAAACAAATAGAAGCCAAAAAGGGAAATCAAACTCCAAAATATTAAAACTTATAAGTAATTTGTAAATGTAATAATTACTCGATATTCGCCGTCTTTGATTTTTCGTCTTTTTTATTAATATATCAACTACTGTGAATAACAAGAGATTACTGAATATAACAATTTTTTTTATTTTGAGCTCCAAACGTAATGCATTTACTAGAAATAGTATTCTTTGATGCTGTCATTGATAAATAATAGTATGAAATCAATATCCAACGCACACAAATTAGTAAACGCTTTGAGGATGACCTGTTGTTTCTCCAACAATTTATTATATTTCTACTTTGCAAATTTTAGAAAATTAAGACGCTGTGTATGAAAATCTAGAACTCTACAATATAAATTTGATAGAAATTGTGAATCATATATCTTTGATTACGGAAATGTACTTGAATGGATTTCCAAAGAATTAACAAACAAAATGAAAATTTCTGAAGAAGCTTAACATTATGACAACTGGACGTTTAAGTAAACGAAATGCTGTTGTAAGATAATTTTTTCCGAAGTAGTATGTTAGTTGTACTGTCAAATCATTATATAATATGATCTCACTCTAACATCTCGTGGTATGAGAACTAATACTTGTTTCCGCAGACGCACAATATGATGTTTTGACCATTATTGAAAAGAATTGCATAGGTACATTTCACAAATATTCAGTGTTGTCCATCGACCCGGAATAATACTATTTGGCCAGGAGTGCCCATGATGTTATATACACACACACACACACACAGCCAGGCCATTTTCAGCAGTATGCATGTGGCACTAGCTGCGTTCACAGCGGCATTCAAACCAGACACAGTGGTATTACTGTATTCACAAAGATTTATCCCTTTATTCGAAACAAGGATTATAGGATTCAACAAATGTGTGTCTGTACGATGCCCTTTTTGGTTACGCCTGTTACCTTATATACTCGTATATGTCAACTTTCAATACGAATATTTGTTCTTTTACGAGTACATATGTTATGTAGAATTGAGAATATATTAAAACGTTCAATTATAGTTTCAAAATTTATAACTGTAAGATTTGTATTTAAAGTTAAACTGTAGTTTTCTTTTGCTGGTCTCAATCAAATCTTTAAAGAAAAAGATAGATTTTAATTATTTAAAATATGAGGAATCTTTTACAAATTATCTCATGCATATATTGCTTTGATACTACGATAAATGTAATTCCCATCTAGTATCAACAGAAATGCCCAAAACATAATATTTTCTAATTGACTGTCATAAAAGTAAAAAAAATGTTATAATTTATTCTAATTGCACGCATAAGAATAGTATATTCGGCATTAAGTTTGATACAATTTTTACTGTATTGTATATAAAATATATATTTATTGCATTTTGAATCATTCTTGGTAAAATTATAAATTTTCCATCATATTGTTGGCATATTTAATTTCTCAGATGGTGGCGAGTACACTTATCAATATTAAAAGTCGATACGAATGTAATTTGAACTTGAAATAAAGGAAGATGTTGAAATAATTATGAGCACGCGATGCGACATACAAATGGCATAAGAGTATAAAAGAGTACACGCGGCAAACACCTTTGCAGGAGAGAGCAACGAAAATCACAATTGCAACTGGCACGCGCCAAAAATTAAAATAAATATCTGCAGTTCAAATAAAATTATAGACATTTGGAAGTAGAAATTATATGGTACGATTCTTCAATAGCAGCGATGACCGGGTGTTCGGTAAGGAGTAACAACACAAAACATTCAAAACGCTTATAACGGTTTTCGTTAGTATTTATTAAATGGCATGCGTAAAAAATCCCCATACAGAATGGCATCATCTCTATAAAGAACCTCCTGCTCAAAGGCGTTCCTCCGAGGCCCTAAGCTCATCTCGGATCGGATGACAACGAGACCCTTGAATTGTAACCGGCTACACACTTTTTTATCCCTGGTTTGCGGACAATACAGTGGGTGTACACTACTTCCGGTTTATTTTGTTAAACTATGTGGCCTTATAAAAATTGTCGTATCTTTTGTTAAAGCTTGCCATAATTTATTTTTATACTTATAAATTTTGCTTATATTTTTGGGAGAACAAATTTATTGGAATACTAAAATTATATATTTGTTTCAATAAAATGTCAAAATGGCAACTTATAAAACATGTCAATGAGACCAATATAAATATTAAATTAAAATACTTGGTTAATTTCACAAATTCAATTTATTGACAATAAATTTGAGACTAATTTTTCTAATGGTTGAAAAACATTAATGAAAATTAAAATTTAATACAGGTTCGAATTGATGTTTAAATAAATGAATAATACTCCTTTATTAACAATTTTTATTGCAGTAGATTTCTATTGACTTCTTAACTCTATATCTTTTTGTAACACCATGAATACCGCTAAAAATGTTCATTACATCAGCAATCATTTACTTTTCTCAAATAAATTTAATTAATCCAGTAGCGTCTTTGGAGGCCATGCAATATATATTATATGTACATGTGTATGTACAAATGATATACATACATACATGAATGCATATATAGAAGAGCTACTGACCGCGGGTGCATGTGTATGAACAAGGTGTGAACTCTGTATAATATAATTATTCGTAAGCCATTGTCTCATCCGGTGATTGATGAGGCGATCAAGAAAGCCGCAGGCATTCGCTTCTGTATGTGAGTTAGTGCGTGAGTGCGACTTCGTGTGATTGGACACGCCAAAAAAGCACTACAAGAACTGTTCGGATTAAACAACACACAACAGCAGCAGCAGCAGCAGCAGTATGAAAAAAATCAACAGTTCGTAGAAAAAACACTAACGAATTGAAACAAAACATGTTCGTCGTCGTCCGACAAACGCGCAACCGGCAGCAAAAGACGAACTTGATAGATACAAAGTGACCGACCGTGGGGTTTTAAATCTCTATCGCCTTTTTTCCTTTGCCGCGCTCTTTGCCTGTTTAACTGTGAACCTACAATACTCACAAATAATTAATCTTATTTCTAGTTGAATTTTTATTTTGATACACATGTTGACAGTTCTATATATTTTTCAAAAGTATTTTGCTAATATTTACACTTAAAAATGTATGTCTTCCATAGATTTTCCTAAATGTATTATGATTTTTAATTGAGTAACAGCTAGAGGTCATTTGTGTAAATTATTTTATAAAAATAAATTACTTACGAAATACTTTTTAGTTTGTTTCAAATTAGACCTTGGACGATCTTTATCCTGATCATATTGTAATTTTCAACATTGCAGAGCATTTCTTTTTACACATAAATCTCAACAATATGTAATGAATGTAAATTTTTGTCTGTCTGCGTGAATTTCACATATTTGATATTTCAATGTTCAATATAAATTTAATGACCTAGAAATATTTATTATTAAATGAATTTCTGCCATCTTCAAGTATCATAAATACGAAATAATACAATAATTTAAAATATCTGAATATAACAAAAAATCATTTAAAGAGACAGAAACAGTAACCATGATTTGAAGCATGGTTACATGAATTATGTAACTATAAGTAGTATTTGTTAGAGTGTGACGTCATTAATTTTTCAATAAAAAAGGGTTTGCTATGTAATTATAACTAAATACTAAGAATAAAAATCGCCTAAAGAAATATAAAGAAATACGTTTTTCGTCAAAATATATTAGATTTATAGTAAAAAATGTGTCCATGATATAGTTTGCTAATGTTTCTTCGATTATTCTTGAATATGAACTAGTTTTATTAGGTACAGATTCAGTCTGTTTTTTTACCAATAGGATATTTCATAAAAATTTAGAAAAATAACTCTCTTTTGATTTGAAATCCAGTTATATTTTTCATTCGGGTACCATACCATATGTTACATATTAAAAACTTTGTATATTCTATTCTTCATCCTATCCTTTTCGTTATTTCACAGTCGTAAATATATAAATTATGTTTATTTATATTTATATTAATTTTTGGTTCCCACGACTTAGTGGCTTATTATTGCAGATAACTATCTTATCCATCATGCACAAGTCAAAAGATTAGGAAATAGGTTTGGAGGAAATCCGTGGACTACTATTGCTATTACCAAGTAACACTTAATGTACTATAGAAGTTTGGTAAAGAACAATTAATTACATTGTCAAATTAAATAAAAATAAATAAAAAATTACAGTAGTAATAATTTCCTAAAGGAAGTAAGATAATCCGTAAATATAAATGGAACTATAAAAGATAAAATTGATAGTAAATAAACATCACACACTTGATCTAGAAAATAACTCAAGTAGAACTAACTATTAATTTTACTACCTACTACTACATCCATTTAATCACAATATATCATGTAGAAAAACATACAACCGTAATGTAATCATATTTGAAACTAAAGTATCTCCCGTCAAAAATAGCACATTTTTCTTTAATTCATGACCCAACTTTAATATCCCTTTATCAATCAATCTGTCCCTTTTTTATAGCTGCGACAACTAAAATATATTGATACAAATACTTTGAAAATGTCATTCATAACTTGCAGCGACTTTCAAAATTTTACAATACTTTTATTCGGTCTTTTACTTTTGATCATTTATAATAATATATTACCCGGCTGGTTGAGTTATGAGTTTTTTCGTAATTAATCATTGTTGCTTTTGGTCTTTCTAAACCCAGTGTCAGTTTGAGCTTATATTTACATGTACAATTATCGGAATTTGTGTATTTTATACTAATACGTACTAACATCTTTATAATCACTAACGAAAATACTATACTTATTTAATTGTCTATATCCCATACAAAATAATTATAGGTATATTGATAAAGGAAAAATATATATTTTTAATGTTCTACATTTGGAATAAAACAAACCTCCAGCAATGTTCCTCATTAGCCTAATTTCAAAATTATATTTTAACTTTTATAATTCTTCAAAGAAAATATTTTATTTTAACAAATAAATTGTAGTAAATTGTGATATTCCAATTTTATCATATCTAAATAATACCTCATATACAAATAAAAAGAAACAATCTAAAAGTAAACCAATTGACTTAGTTTTAATCAACTTTAATTGATATGAACTTAAGATCTTAACTTTTAATTTCACGATTAAAGAATTTGCATAGCTACGTTTTTACTGCAATATTTATAATTTTCAATTCGTTTAGTCGATAAGCTTGATTATATTATAATTACACAAGTCCTTCATTAGAAATACCTCTAAGTGAATAGCATGCGAGAGTCATAAAAAAATCCGTCTGTACTTGGAGAGCATAAAAATGTAAGATGATTTGTTGATTTGCCTTTTAGTGGGAAAGAATTGACAAATGTTTATATCGTTACATGCGTCGAGCAAAAAGAAAAGCAGCATTAACAATTGTGGAAAATTATTTGAAATATCGCGTGATTTTTAAAGCGGCATATCAAAGGAATTGCAATGCACAAAAAGAAAAGAAAACACCGCTCCAGTTAAATATCGATCATGACTGTTTCACATAGCGAAAAAATACAAAACAAAAGAAAGAAATGAAATAAAACAGCGAAGAGAAAAAAGAATTCTTCACTGCGAAATACTTGAAAGCCAAAGAGTTGCTCGTTCTTTGGTTGGTTGGTTGGAGAGTGTATTCGCAAACTCGGTCATGTATACCCACAGCTACACACGCACACGATACGTTTTCCCGCAAGATGCGAGTCAGTTTTTGTCACATGGAATGAGGTATACAACGCAGGCCTTATGTTCTGTATAAAGGACGGTTATAAGTCACTGAAAATACAGTAAATTTGCTGCGGCTTACGTGCTCAGAACTTCTCGAAATTCTTTTGCACTTGAAACAAGGAAATAAGTTTAATGCTCAATGTATTCTGCGTTTGAGATAGAAAATATTAATATATAATGATCAAAGTTGTCATTGATAAATTATAAACAATTTAACTTGGTCTAATTATTATTATTTATACATATATTCGTTATTTTTATACGCATATTGATATGACATTGCAATAGAAATAAAAGTTATATTTGTAATTAAACATACTTTAAACAAGTATTGTAAACTTTTAAGTTTATTTTTTTCGTTATCTATTGATCTTTTGGGCGTTAAATAAATTTAAAGGAAATATAAAAAATTCTGATCATAAGAATGACTAATATATAATGATTAATTAAATTTTTATTTTTAAATGGTTGCTGAAACATTAAAAAATGTTAAAATAAATAAAAACACATGGTAATTTTCACGAATTTTTACTTTATTATATATCGACGCGTTTTGACGTTTCTGTCATGTGTTACAACACATGTGAAACAACCATTGAAACACCTGAAGATAAATGAAGAGTTGAATCGCCTCGATTAATAATAAAGTAAAAATTCGTAAAAATTACCAAGTGTTTTATTTATTTAAAAAATTATATTTACAGATATTTTTCAAACTGTATTTGAATATCCTAACAATATATTACTATAGTGCAGTGCAAGACACTGTAGATGTTATAGATTCCATAATCAATGGTGGAATAACATACTTATTATTATAAATTGTGTATCATATTTACTTATGGAATAAGATTTTATTTTATTTAGTTCATATATGTAAGCATTAAATTCGCTTTTTAGATGAAATAAGTAGTTGTTACATTGAACCAAATTACTTGCGATCATCAATTCCGTAGCAGTCATACTAATATTCTCACCCACTGTTTAATAAATAAATTCATGAAGAACATACACTACATTTATAACAATATTTTGTTTTTTATTTCGCTATCAATTCGTCTTTGAGAGTAAATATTTTATGTAATGATTTATTTTTCTTCCATGAATTTTAATTTATTTGTAAGTAATTATAAAACTCGTATTTAATATGTTTGTTTAACTAGTGTGTTTGCTGCGGTTATTGACCTTGAAGTATGGCCTACTGCTATTCTATTTATTTGATAATTGATGAGGATGCCAAAATCAAAGAATGCAGAATTGAATCTTAAACTACATCGCATTTGTGACATAAGCCACGAACTAATTCTTAATTACTTCAATCATTTTTCTTTAATTTTCACTTTATTATAAATGCAGTTTGAAACAAAATAATGCATACATGCATATAAATAGGTAGCAGACAATCCCTTACATTCTTTCACATCTTGACAATCTTTCACCATTCAACTTTATCAATACATACTTTTAGTTTAGTAAAAACAATAAGTTAAAGTATAAATACAAAGATAAACTAACAACATTTCATGTTAAATATATTGAGATCATTAGTGTCTTTGGAAATAAAATTTGCTTTTATGCCTATTGCGAATGAAAGGTTCTGTAACAGGATTTTTAGTAATGAGAATAAGAGTAGGAAAGTGTAATTGAAAAAGTGTTGAGACAAATAATATTTATGGAAAATTTTGTTTAATTTAAACAAATACCAATAAAAATGATTATGATTTCGGTTTATTAATAGGTATATAGTGTGTGTGTGTGTGTGTGTGTGTGTGTAGGTAAAATGTTCAATTTAATTAAATTCAATCTGTTCCACAACAATTTAATGCGTTTACACGCGAGCACTTAACACGTTAAATGAAATCATCTCTAATAATCCGATAAAAAAATATTAACTCGCACGTCAGTATGTCTGCGTACACGAGTAAACATTTAAATGTCGAGGAAATAAAATTAAGTCGCGGAGTCGGCCGTGCATCTTGCTATGAGCATCATCATCATCATCTTCATCTTCATCGTAGTAGAGGTGTCCAATTCGCCGCTATTCATGCCATACACATAGGCCATTTTCGGACGACAAACCGGACAATGTAATTGTATTCAATGTAGCATGCGATGAATGATGTTCTAACTAGACTTATCAGGTCACTGCAATTGTCTAGGAGGTCATATCATTTTGTCACTTGAATTTCTTATCTATTGTTTTTGTTAATTGTTTCCGTTTTTATTTCTTTTTCCTTATTAGTTCACTTCTTCTGTTTAAATACATCTTAATTATGTTTACAATATTTATTAAGTTGGCTTCATATTCTATTTTTCATTAGGAAATGTTTAATTTAAATGATATATACATACATATAGTACATATATGTTAATTATGTACAAGTGTCATCTAAGGATGCAAGACTATGTGTGTACATACAATGGTGTACTTGTGCTGTATGGTAGCGAATGTTGGGTTTGGCAAACCAAGTATAAATAGCATGTATATGAGAGGTATTTGTGAAACTTCTAGTAAAGGCAGAAGGCGGAATACGTGAGTGTATGAACAGTGTGATATTGTAAAAAATGTCGTGCGTAGAATAGATTAAAGTCAAATGGGATGATATGGTCATATGCAAAGAATGTCGAATGAAAAATTAACAAAAAAAGATTTACTTGGCTGAGTTTAATAGTTTTAAATACGAGTACAAATATTACAATCTAAGAAGGTATGGAGAATATTGCACGACATAACATTATATTGGAAAACCAAATGGGCAGTTATTTCATACTATTGTTTTTCAAATATTATAATTTTACTTATATACATATATGTACATACATATGTACATCATATTACATTATGCCTAGTCCCCCTATCCTTGTATAGTTCTTAGCTTCAATCAAATTCTTCATACACGCTCTTCAATTCCGCATGTTTATAATTTTTCTTTTACGCAATTCATTCTGAATCATATTTATCCACTTATTTCGAAGACAACCCTACATTCTTATAATTCATTGAGAATTTTTCATTATACTAATAAACATGGATAGAAAGTGAGAATTGATGTTCGAATTACACAGTTCTCCTTTAATTATATTACCGGGATCGCAGCAAGATGATATTCCGAAAGTCGGGAAATCACTAGCATTTTATCCCAATCCAAGTTGCCAGTGATTACTAAGGTTGAAATGGCGAAATGCTGCTTATAGAATTTCGGCTAGTTGAGAACCCGACGTAGAAGACATTTACGAGCACGGGTAAAATTCTCTTAAAATGTTGACTACTACTTTTACATACATACATATACTATGTATTTCATCGGAGACATGCAAAAGAACACTCCTCATGTCTGGATAAATGGCTGGGTAAAATTTAGTCCCTCAGTAACAGTCTCCCTCTGTGTGAAATTCTACTATACATAGGAAATAAGAGCGCAAGCGAGACGACGGCACCGAGAGAGAAGAAACACATCACACATCGTTGGTTCCGAGTTCCTAATTCAAAAATGGTGCTCGACGACTCGATGCAGGCCTATAATTTGGCGACGTCGTCACGTCTCGTCGGCGCCGGGAGGGTGGGGTTGCCACGTGGTTCAGGAACGAGGCAGCGAAAGTCAAGTCCTACTCGATCGCATTTTCATCCTCCACCATCGATTCCACTTTATTTTTAAGTTTTTATTTTTTATCAATATACGTTTCTAAAACTGCTTTGTTAAAATATCTAAATGCAAAATTCATTGCAAAAATTATTGCACATTGGTTGTCAGTCGACTGATCAATACACTTGATGCTGCATGCTATGTTATATAAAGATATTCTTTTTGACTGTAGAGCGTTCACAGGCAGACATACAGACAGATAAAAGAATACTTTCTTATTTATTTGTATAAGAAAGTAAAAATGCAATTCAGAAGACTTTTCTATGTAGAATATAACATATTGTAGAACACTAGGTTGTATATTCTAGGATTTTGTAAGCATGTGCTGCGGAAAAACTATTATGGTAAGCATGCTCAACGGAACGCAGCACAATAATAATATATTTCGGCCAATTTGCGTAATTATTGAAATGAAATATATTGTATTTGTTGGTGTTAAACAAAGTTTGAAGACTTTTACACCTCGTTGTTTACATAATTAAACATTTAAATTTTTCGTTCGAACAGTAGAAAGTTAGAAATAACGTTATTATATGCATTCCACCCTCTTCTTTTAGTGTTTTCTTCAATTTGAAGACAAGAGGGTATTAATAATATTTTATTCATCTCCAAGGCATATGATATTTATGGCGGATGAGTTTGAAGTAACTAATAGTCGTAGTTGTACTTGTGATTAAATACATTTTCATATTTATTTTAAAATTAATTATTTAGCTGTAAATATGTTTATTTACAAAATGCATGAATAAAAAAATGGTAAGTATTAAAATTCAGCAATGACACAACTATTCAAGTATTGCATCTTTCATTTTCTCTTGGTTGTTAAGATATCTTGGTTTTGAGTATAGTAGTGGAGAGAATTGCTCTGCCACCCGAACTTCGCATACACAACACAATAAGAGATAAATGAACGACGATTCGACTGCGTAGTGGCCCGCCTATGATGACGTCGTCATGACGACCGACGGAAACGAAGCTTTGGAAAGGTTCTGGCAAGCAACGTAGCCTACCATTGATGAAGATGTGACTTGTACTAAATCCAATGATCAAGTTATTTTTGGACTTGTAAGTATAACATATATAAATATGCTCATATACGAATAGCCAAATAGTGTTATTGATTATCTTGCACTGTTGCACATAAGCTATGTATTAAATTTATTTTCCATTGATACTTTTGGTGCGCACAATACTCGTAATTAAAAGTATAGTTTAAAAAAGAATTCGATATCCTGTTTATCGAAACACAAACTCATTATTATTCATACTAGCAAGAACCTATTAATATTACATTCTTTTAACATATAATAAATAAACCAACAATATCTTTGAGCCCACAATAAAGCTCGGATCTTGGAATTTACCTTATTGAAGTCATGTAGACAATATATTTGTAGACTACCGTAAGTTACAGAAAACCCTGCATATACGCATTGTGTACCTAATTTACTACATTTGTTTAGAATCGTCTCAAAAATTTATAAATTAAGCATGGTAACGAAACGGCATACATAGATGAAAAATCTAAAATGTATAAGGTTAATGTAAAATACTTCACGTTGATGTGTGTGTGTGTGTGTGGGTTTGTTTGTTTGGTGTTGTTATGATGAAATGGCTAGTTTATGATTAATGAGGTGAGGATGTCTAAAGTTTGAGCTGTTTCGTCACTGGTCTCTTATACCTACAAACGTGGTTTTACCTTGTGGCTTTCAGATACTTTGCTTAGATTCCGCTTGTATCTGACGCGAGATAGAATTTCTTAGAAGAGTTCTCATGACGTGTGAAAGCTAATCATTTAACAAACGGTACATAATGTTTTTATAAAGCATTGCAGACGAATTTGCTACATTCTAGCATATCAGTTTTAAAATGACCGGGGCACTTTCATCCGAAATACCATTTCTCGCAGTACAAGCTATTTTTGCTAATGGTCAAAATTTAACTTTCATTTATTTACTTATTGCTAGTAATTTCAATAGCTAAATAATACTTTTAAAAGTGAGACAGTTCTTTGTAAGAAAATAATACTGAAATTAATGTGAGATTAATTTTACAAGTCATCAAATATTTCAGATCAAATTACTGTACTGTTAAATTGCATAAGAAAAGTATTAGACCATTTGTATAACGACCACGCGTTATATACACTTTAAGTGTGTTAGTCAACTTACATTCAGTTGACAGTTCTTCGGCTATGGAATCTGAACGTAGGGTACAATATATACGGATAGATATATCGATGAACATCGTGACAAACATATAGTCAGAGAACCTCGACCTGCATATTTCCGTTAAAATTTCGATTTAGAAATTATAATTACGTACCTCAATTTATATTAAATTGAGTCCATTTTGTTTTTATGTTAATATATTGATAGGCATAGTGAATATTATTTGTTAAATAATATTTTTTACAAATACACGCACAACGTGTACAAGGACTACCTAATATTAAGAAATTTGTTATTTAAAAGGAATAATTAATTAATTAGATTTTACTACTTATATAAAGCATTAATAGGAACACCAAACATATTTTAAATGATGCGATACCTAAACTGATTGGCTTTTACTAATTAATCACGAATATAATTACTTTGCGTTCCTCCAATTTAATTGGCTTCCTTCTGCAAAATGATTCGCATGTAATATGTTTTGATGATAGATTGCTTAATAAATATTTTTATAATAAAGACTATATGAAATTCTATTTGTATCATTTATTAATCGATATTTGATACTACACGTGAAATTTACACCATGCAAATATATTTTCTTTTATCCATTTGATATTTAATATTCTTTGAATATAAGTCATAATTGCACGTCATTATTACATTCTGTGTGCTTGCTTGCAATAAACGATGTACATTTCGTTAGTGACTTCTACAAAGTATATCATAAGAGAAGCATTAAAAATAAAAAGAAACTAGTAACGAAAAGGTTTTTTTTTACAATAGATAAGTTTTCTTCCCATGAAATTGTATGATATTTCTTATTCTAAATAGGTATTGTGTAGTTCAAACTTATATAAGATATTATGTTATTGCTTTTTTCCGATAGAAATATATGGAACCTAAAAATATTAATAATTTACAATATTACAATTTATTTTTGAAGCCTTTTTCATCAATTGGTGATTTTGATTTACAAGTCCTTTTATAATCGTTTCTTTAAAATTTCAATAAGCAAATATACTCGAAAAATGTTTGCATCGTAAGAAATGGTGTTATACATAAAATCTAAAATGTTCCTTCTAAAATTCCGACTTTGGACTACGCTACTGGTATAAAGCTAAATGGTCGTATGTAGTTTATTGATCTGACATATTTTTCATTAATTACTATGGAGAGAAAACGGATAATTCATAGTATTTTTATGATGCTGTCTCTATAAAAGATGATGTGAAGCTCTAGAGCCTATGCATAATTTAGCAGTAACGAATATGTATGCATGAAACTGATTAACGGATAACGGCCAGTTTCAAAACATATTTAAAGCTATTTTTACTTTAAAAACCTTTTTTAATTCCCACAGTGAAAATATTGCTTTTATTTATCATATAACTGGTGTGGGAAAATTATTTAAAACGATAAGACTATAATATCAATATATGTATATGATATATAACATATTTAGTTAGCTGTAAGACATTTAAAGTATTAAGTAGTTTTTCATAGAATTTTACTTAAAATATATCATAATCTACAAACTCATTTAATGATATCTGCACTGTCTTGCACTGCACTTTCTTATACGTAGTAGGAATATTTTGCTTAGATAAAAAATATATTAAAATATAAATTTATAAAGGTTATTAGAATCTATTTGGGACAGATCTTTTTCAGTTTTCTAATGAATTTATAATTTAACAAAATATTTAAAATATGTTAAGACCCTTTGAAACGCTTTTTCACTAAAACAATTGATGTTAAATTCTAAATTATTTGAATCAATTTTGTTTCCGAATTAGATTATTGACTGGCATAGTTGATACGACATATATAATTTAATTACAAATACCTATGTAACTGGTACGTTAAATGATGAACTTTTTCAAACAAACGTGCGAAATATTAATATCATCCGTGATAATTCATTTAAATTTTACTATAAGTGCAGCTGTTAAATGTTATAGCAGAAACCGCAAATATGACTTGAGTAGAAATGCACTTCCGGTTTCAATATTCTTTTTGAAAATATATTTTAAAATATAATTACAATTTTAAATATAATTACAATACATGATAGTTTTCACGAAATTATTAAATCGTACTACGCCATTCGTCTATTCAGTTATCACCAGGTAATCTGGTTTTACCTGATGATGACTGAAAAGTCGAAACATTTCGTACTATTTAATAATTTTGAGAAAACAACCAAGTGTTTTCATTTAGTAAGTTTAAATAATGTTTTACCAAGTGCCAACCACACAAACTTACTTATTACTTCGTACAAGAACGTAAAAAATCGTTAACGCTTGTTATAATGGTACAATTATTATAATTTCATTGATAATATATACGACTTACTAATGTAAACAGAGCATTTAACGTATTTCACGGACATATTTAATTAAAAAATACAATAGATATGCACGTAATTTGGCAATAAGTAACTACTCACAACTTATAAATAACTATAATATAACATTTTTACTTTCATATACGAAGTAATAAGTAAGTTATGTAATAATGAAAACATTCGTTTTCGAGATTTTAATAGAAATGTACCTTTCGACCTTTTTTGAATCGAGTCTCACTGTTTTTGGAATGTCGTCTATGAGCGCTTTACAGCTTAAACAATTGTAGGTTAAATTGACAAACATTAAACTTAAGATTTGGATATTCCTGAAAAGAAAACCTTATAAATGTGAAAAAAAAAATTCAAATAAGAAGTACTGGTTTACTTCAGTTGTTTTTCGCAGTTTTTATAATATTAGTATAAAAATGAAAAAAATAAAATTTTCGCATAAGTTTTGATTGAATTTTTTTGCCAAATGTTACTAGTTACAAGAAAACGACTTTTGTAATTCGTTATTTTATTTATTTTTATATAAATAGATCAACAATTCCTGTCAAAAAACAAAATAGATTCATCTAATTTGCAATTTAACATATAAAATATATATTTAGTAAAAAAGTTTCAATGGTTAGTAAAATATTATGAATTAGTATGATAATAAAAATGTTTATAATATATATTTTTTTTAAGAGTAATAATTTCTTGAAATCAAAATTTGTACTTGAACATCCGTCTTATCTAAACAAAATATGTTACGTATAAGAAAGCGTAGTGCAAGCCACTGCTGATATTTTTAATGTCAGTATTAAACATATACATTATTTTGTATATCCACTATTAGAAACTATTTATTATTTTTAGTATTTATTTTTTGGGTTCTTATGTTACATTCCAGAGGAAAACCGAAGATAATGTAATAAATCTCTGATCTTCTTGTGTTTATATTTTTGATAAATAAATAACTAATTCAAAGATGTTTTCAATAAAATATAATAACTTACTAATATTATTACAGTTTAGAACAAAATTAGTATAATGAAAAAATAAGGACAATTAGAAATTTTATTTTATATGCTAATTTAAACTCTTTTTAAATATATAACATGACCGTCAAGCAGCTTATTTTAAATGTTATTTGTTGGATCGGAAGTTTCCGATTATTTCCAATTCTTGAATATCTGGCATTTTTATACATTTTACACATATTTAATTTTTTGCATGACGAATATTTTGCCTAGTTGTCAAACTCTCATCGTTATATCAGCTTTTTAAAATGGGGACATTTTTCTTTCTATTTTCCATGTTGTCAAGACATAATAGTGAACTAATTCTCAGCCCCCTGCTGAGCGTGTCCCAACTAACGTAAGATAAATTGAATCAGGTAACAACAGTCTTCTATTCCGTGTCGGGCTAGTGAAAAGAGCAACGGGACCATACTCGTACAAAAGCGAACCACTTTTGTATTACATTATTGTCTATTGAATCTCTGCCTGTCGACAGATCCAATGTGGAAAGTATAAAGTGAAAAGAATAGACATCAATGTGTTGAATATTATATCTATAGTGGGTACCTATTTAAATGTAATGATTATGTATCGATCAATCTATATATTTTTACTTTCTTATACGCAGTATAAGTAAGTATTGTAATCATGAAAAATTTCGATCTCGAGATTTTAACGGAAATATACATTTTGACCTTCCCTGAATCGATTCCAACTATTTTTGGAATGACGTCCGTCTGTGTGTGTGTGTGTGTGCGTGCGCGTGTGTGTGTGTGTGTGTGTGTGTGTGTCTGTGTGTGTGTGTATGTGTATGTGAGCGCTCTACAGCCCAAACGGCTAAAGGGAAAATTATGAAATTTTAAACTTAAGATTTGTATATGCCTGGCACGAAAACCTCTTATTTTTGAAAACAATATTCCGACCGGAAGTGCATGTTTACTCTAGTCATTTTCTGCAGTTTCTGCAAATACTCAAAAACGGTTGCAGTTACAGAAAAATTGTCACAGGAAAAATTATAGATATCAGCATTTTGTACAACTTTTATTTGAAACTTTTTTTCTCAAACGGTTCCGGAAACAAGAAAATGGCTCTTGAAATTTCTTCATATTACATTTAATTTTACATAAATCGTATCATCTGCGCCTGTCAATTGTTTATCAAAAAAAACAAAACAGACTTAAATGATTTGAAGTTTGACATTTTATATTTATTCAAAGATATATATTTAGCGTAAAAGTGTTCCAAAGGTCAGAACAAATATTATAAATTAGAAAAATAATGAAACTACGATATGGTTTAACCCATATGCGTATAAGAAAGTTCGGTGCATGACACTGCAGATGTTTATAATACTTATATGGGTATATTTATTATTGATTTTTCTATCAAATTATATACAGAAGAAAGATTTGCAGATGTACAAATTTTTTTAGTTTATAAAAGTTGTTTACAATAGTAGAATAAAAACTTCAGTGATAAGATTAAAATGTGAATACAAATATATATCAATTTAAGAGTATACCCATATGTGACAGTAATAATTCTAGACACCAATATCCTTCTTATTAAATAAAAATATCAGATGCAAATAATAAAAAAAAAATTATTAGAATTAGCAGACATCCCTGAGTTTTAAATATAAGAAGTCCTTCTTAATTTTGCTTTTATCAATATGAATTTCGCAATATAGAATAAAATAACTTCGAAAATGTTAATCCGTTAACTTACGAATGCTGCAATTACCTAATTAACTCTTTCTAATATAAAATAAAATATAATTCAGAGAAATATCTCAATTTATATTTTTTAAATAATCGAAAAAACAAAATTCCCCTATTTAATCTATTTGCTGAAATCTGATACAATCTTTCGCTATATGCGATATATTATCGTATGATACTCACATATTTAGAAAGCTTCTATGTCAAATAGCTTAATATAAGTCACATCGGTTACGTGCTATTTATTGATAAAATATAATATTTTACATGAATACTGTTAAAAAATACGTTGGTATTTGAAGCGTAAAATTCATTTTCGAATTCTTTCGTTCAAAGTCAGCAATATATATACTTCACATACATTCTCTATGTTGCACATGAAATATATTAAGTATTTTAACTTTTCAAAATTCACTTTTTAAATTCGAAAAAGATATGAAAACGAGTACTTATTCATGCATAGATCAAGTATGTAATGAAAGGATTAAAATCACTATTTTTAATTAATTAGTAGTAAGGGTTGAAATCCGCTGTATATTATTATTTACACCAATTACATAAAATATTGGAAAATCTAACTTTCATATAATTTATCTGCAGAGCATTGTGCAATAATATCAGCTACAATTTAAATTATTAGTTTGAACACTGTTGTTTAAAATAGGTAGCAATTAAATAAATCTTTAAAACTCTCACTGATGTTACACTCCATTTATATGTTGTTACGAATTTCTTCCGCGTATCATAATTTCAAGATTCTGTCTCTGTAGAAATATTTTTGCTTTCAAGTAATAAATATTTCTTTAGTTCAGAAATGGCCATTTAAATAAATCGTAAATATCAGTTTGTGGTTTGAAAATAGTAGCCACTAGAAGCGGTATTCAGATAGTACACGGTTTGGTAAGCTGCTGCTTGTAGGTATCGTCGTATAGAAGAAAGTAGCATCCATGGTTCTTTAGCTACGATCATCATAACAGTAACTTTATTACAAGTTGCCGGTTGTATGTTTAATGTCTTGAAACCAAATGTTTTTTTTTTATACATTCTTGATTTTTATAGTTTTATTGCTATCACAAGTGGTATAGTACGTTTATTTATTATTTGTATTTTTAGATCTTGTACGCGAAGAAAGTTTTTATAATGCCCTTCACTTTTACACTTCTGATCACCGTTCTCTGTTTTATTATTGCTACACATGTGTTATTCTGATGAAGAGAGAAAATAATTGTACTACAGTTTCAAAAAAGTATACAAGTACTTTTTGACTGATACTGCATCAATATTTTACAATATTTTTGATTAATTAATTTTGAAATTATGGAAAGAGACAAAATAAGGAATAGTTATCTCTAGAAGCTGTGGAAGGATTTCAAATCAAATTTAAGGAATCATATTGAATGAATACGTAACTATAAATTAAATCAAGTATCATTGCTTTAAATTTAATTTTTTGAACATATTTAAAACGCAATTGACAATAATCGTTAATATCTATCTAATTTGTGTTAAAAGTTGTTACGTTAGATAGTGAAATAAATGATTCAGTTATTTATTCATTAACGTAGCAATCGTGTTTTTTTTTCTCAATATTTTGAATAGCTTTTTTACTATAAAGCAAAGGAAGACTGAATTTTAAATTGCTACCAAAATTGTTAATGCAGTAGTTAATTATGGCTGACAAAAATTATTCTTAAGTTGTACCTATATTTATTGATTTAAATATATTTTTAAATTATTTAAACTAATTGTATTAATTACTTTTGAGAATAAATATGAAGAATGAGTATTAAAATTGTTGAAAAGTAACAGACAAAATAAAAAATCTAATTAGTGTATACCTACTATATAAAGATTTCCGCATTTTAAAAAGGATGAAAAAACTATTTCTTATTGTCAATCACCTGTCTGCAATATCTGACAACTTTCAGGTAACGACTTATATAAGTAAAACTGATGTATAAACGTACTGTTACTTGAGCAGCAGGGGAGCTGCTTGCTGCTACACTACTAATAGTCTAACTTACCAAACACATAACGGAAAATTAATTGAAAACCAGAACGCACATAATTAATCATGATAGAAAATACTGTTACACTTTCGGGAATATTTCAACAAAATTTTGACGGTCAACGAACAGTTTTTGATGAGAAAAACTGATTATCTACGCCTATGTTGCATGTACATACATACATACATATGTAAGAAAACCTTGAAATAAGTATTCTAGGTATAACTACATATATGATAGCACAATACTTAAGTGTTTTGTTTTTCAATGTTCTTGTTAGTCGTAAGATATTTACCATACATTGTTCAAAATTAACAACGAATTTATCATAAAAAGAAAACTTTAAAGAGAAACATGAAGACATTTATGGGAAAGACATAAACCGAATGTTCATCAAAACATTATTTAATTTTTATATCATATCTATTTTGAATTTCATACATGAATATCAAGAGTGATGTGTGACGTAAATGCAAGTACTAAATTACTGATTAGTCATTTAAAACGAAAGGAACATAATCATGCCATTAGACTTTCGGTAATTTAATTATAGTTTACATTACTAGTCGCTAACCTTTTATAGAAAAACTGATTCTAATTGAGTTTATATTTACTAATTATATTTTATAAAAATCCATAAAAACATTTCTGTTATTAGATAACTGCAAGTTGTTTCGATACTCAGAAATCTCAGCTATACAATAATAGTATACGTTTTGCAATATATTAAACGAATGGAAAGACTTTTTGTTATCTCGATAATCAACCGATATTATTAAAATAATTCATGCATTAACGATTAAATTTATTAATAAAAATCATTATTATCGAATAAAAAAATACTTAAAATTAAGTATTAATACATTTTTTGGACAATTTGTCTCATGTGGTTTAGTTTTTTACTTTCTTTTTCATTCATTTTATATTTTGATATTATCAATACATTTTTAATTTTTAGTTAACTTTTGTAGTTAAATTTTAGTTAACACATATCAAGCATAAAATTATTAAATTTATTTTTACTTTCATATACGCAGTATAAGTAGGTATTGTAATCATGAAAAATTTCGATCTCGAGATTTTAACGGAAATATACGTTTTGACCTTCCCTGAATCGATTCCGACTATTTTTGGAATGACGTCCGTCTATGTTTGTGTGTGTGTGTGTGTGTGTGTGTGTGTGTGTGTGTGTGTGTATGTATGTATGTATGTGCGCGCTCTACAGCCCAAACGGCTAAAGAGAAAATTATGAAATTTTAAACTTAAGACTTGTATGTGTTTGGTACGAAAGCCTTTTATTTTTGAAAACCATATTCCGACCGGAAATGCATGTTTACTCTAGTCATTTTTTGCAGGTTCTGCAATTACTCAAAAATGGTTACAGTTACAGAAAATTTTCGTGAACAAAAATTAATGGTATTTATATTTAGCACAACTTTTGTTTGAATCTTTTTGCCAAAAAAAGTACTGGTTTTAAAATAAATTTCTGCTTATTATATATATTTTTACATAAATCGTATCATCTGCGCCTGTCAATTGTTTAACAAAATAGACTTAAATAATTTGAAGTTTGACATTTAATATTTATTCAAAGTAATATATTTAGTGTAAAAGCGATCTAAAGGTTAGAACAAATATTATAAATTAGAGAAATAATGTAACTACGATGTGGTTTAACCCATATGCGTATAAGAAAGTTCGGTGCATGACACTGCAGATGTTTTATTAATGAATCCGCAAACTGTTAAAATGACGTAACTATAGCAACCAAGATAGCTAAAACATAACGAGAGTTGCATGTACATAGGCGTTATAATGTTGGGAGTACATCGCCAATAATGAGAGCTTTTTCCAGAAATATAAAGCAGATATTCAATAAAGCTATAAGTAGTTATTAAGTCTGCTGCTTGTGGTTTTCTTATTTGGTACAAGTATTTTCCATTCATCATGAATGAAATAATTTATTATTTATTATATAATTTTGCAATTAAATTCAAGATGAAATTGTTTCAATGTACCTTAATTCATACGACCAATTTGATAATAATATGATTTGCAATAAACCATATTAGATATAAGCTAGCAGAATATATAAAATAATGAATTAGTGGCGCCCAAAAATATAATCGATGAAGCTTCGAAGAAAAACCAATAAATAACAGTTAACCGTCCTAAAGCATGAAAAACATTCGATTACTTCATCTTCGACATTTAAACTCACATAATAAAATAAAAATATAATTTAACGTTTCCACCTTAACATTTCTATTTCGTTGGTGATTTTATGACTTATAAATCTCCGGATTTACAAATCCTTTAACGGGTTTGAAGCAGTTAAGTTTTTATTATTATTATTTTATTTTTAGGTCGTAGGTCGTCGTATAATGATAGTTAAGTAACGTGACAAACATGATCCATTTAACAAACATCTTTACTAAGTTTGTTCTATGATGGCAACAGCGAGCAGAGTCCCCTTATAACTGGTCTTGCCGGAAGTTCATCTTGGCTTGTTAACAACGATTAAATTTGATTTAATAATATTCACCTACACTTGAATTAATCGTCAGTAATAATAACTTCACTGAATTTTCGACCCGGTTTTCCTTGCTTTTATGATTCGTCATATAAAATGTTTTGATGATTCTTTATTGCCGTTTTCCTGTACAGGTTTAATCATATTTCCTTGTTCGCACGTTTTGTTGCATTTACAAAAAACGTCATTAATCCTAATTTTTTATTTGTTTATGTCGGACTCTTAAATAAAAATAAATGAGACTCCATAATGTCATCTCTCGTAAAAGTATACGAAAATATTTAAATAAAAACTGACTATTTATTCTGTTGATGAGAACATCGGTGATGTCGAAACGTTCAATTGAATAAATTAATAAATCAAGATTGCAATCCCGCCAATTATTATTTTTATATATTTTGTTTACGATAGCGTCCAATATAGCTTTTATTTTATAAGATCGCGATAAATATGGATCAGTTGGTGTCAAAATGCAGTTAATGTTACTTTTCAACTAGTAATTGTATTATAAAATACTTCTAAATAAGATAATTATATGAACTTACCTAGAGATGTACGCAAATGGTTTCAAACGTCTTTCTTCTGCTTCAAATTTTGATTCATATTCACCCTTATTAAATATACACATAGAACAGAAATTATAAGTCACTGCACTGCACTTTTCATTTCATGAATAGAAACAGAAGATTGACCAAATTGAGTAAAAATACCGTGGGTTCGTTTATGACCAGAATCAAATAAATGCAAAAGAATATTTCGTTATTTTTTATATATTTTACACATTTAGAAATAGTTTCTTTTCTGTAATTATAATATTTTCATTCTAAATAAAAGACACTTTTTATAATAATTCAGCTATCGTATAAGGTACAATTTTTTATACATACATACCAACATTTACATAAACTAGGCACGATATCCGAACACATCCGGCCCGCATTTTACCAACAAAATAAAAAGTAAAATGAAGTCATTAAAAATTTGTTAGTTTTCGGAGCGTTACATCCAAGAGCAACTAAATGAAATAAGAAAATATAAAGCATATTATTATTATTATATCCTTCTTCAAAAATGAGGGCGAAATGTTTTCGAATATCACCATTCTTTCTAGTTAAGAACTAATTCACTATACATATCAAACAAGGACGTACCAACTTTGACAAAAAAATGTTTTAAGATGAAATTACAAAAGAAATAAAAATAGTAAATGAACAAAAAAAACAAAAAAGTAACTATAAGTGCTTCAAAGTTAGTACGTGTATATGGTTATTCCGCGTCGAATAGTTTAACAAGAGTCCAGCGACGCACATAAGCCGCCTGGAGAAAGGATCGAACTAAAGATAGGCTAATCCAAAATTATAAAGAATCTGCATCGTTCACAGATATTGCACCAAATAACGGTTATTCGCTTACTTGTTTTCCATCAATAAAATTAAAAGAGTCAACAAAGAATTTCGAGATCTTTAATACACAAACCGTTATGAATTTGAAAATGTCTAAATTCACACTATGATTTACCACTACAAAATATCCTCCTCCTCCTTCTTCTTCTTTGCCTTCTTCTAGGATTTTCATTCAATATCCATATTTATTAGTTAATTTTAAAATAATCATTTTAGAAAATTTAATAGGATTAGTTAAATATTAAAAATGGAATTTTTTTGATTTTTACTCAACTTTCTTTTATTATTATTATAATTTAGAGGGAAAACTGCAACATATAAAAAAATTCATTTATGCACGTCCGTGCATTGTGCAACAAAAAACGTGAATCACAAATAAAACCATTTTGTCAAAAAAAATTATAGCAAAATACACAATTTCAGGTAAATTATTTTTTACTAGATTTTCATCATAAAATTCAAAATGTTGTCATATATAAAATAGTTAATAAAGAAACTAATATAGTATAAATAACAATTCTACGTATGGAAAACTTGTATTCAAGCATTCCATACATAGAATTGTTGTTTATATTAAAAACAACAAATTTAGATTCATATAAAATATTTTTCCGTTCTTTTGTTTTCTAAATAAATAATCCTTGTTTTCCACTATTTAGAATTTAATATAGTTAAAAAAAACATTTGTTTTATAACAAAAAAAAATTCTTTCCTTCCTACGATTAAAATGAAACAATAAATGGGAATAAATAAGAGTAACGTAAAATTCCTAAGAAGAAAAATCTCGTTGATAATTGTAAAGCCTTTTCAAAATATTTAAAAGTGAGAAAACAGAAAACGATTTTTAATCATTCAGAGGTATGTATTTACATATATGGCATATTTGACATAAATATGTGTTTGGCTAAATGCGGGATGTTTTCAGTGAAATCAATAGTTATTTAGACATTTTCATGACAATAAAATTATACATTATATTTACAAAACCATAATATTTTTTTGGTGTATCCACTGTGTTTACATGGGGGTCGTTTAACATGATGTATTTAATCCAATGTAAACAAGGTGAAATGTTCAGATCTTTAACTAATATTAATATTTATTTATTTATAACAAAAACTCGATATTAGGACAAATTCTTTGAGTTTTTATTTCATATTTTATCAAACACTCGTCACTTTTTTATATTTCAACACAATTCGTTCATCACTTACTTACAAATTAAAGGAATATCGCTCACTTCAGAGTCTGTTAACTGTTATTAAACTGCCGGCCACACCCTGCAATAGAAAAAAAACATCAATTAATCCTATTGTTAATTTATTTTTTATTAATTATAAAATTTCAACTAAAAATTCTAATAATAACTACTATGTGTGAAATGACGATAGAATATACAGAAAAACAAGTATTAAGTAAAAATAAAATCATCTTTTAAAGAAACTATTGCATCATTCATGGCTTTAAATCATTATAGCAATATGTTGTCATTAAATGACTTATGGAGATAAAATTTATTGTTCAGAGAAAAAAATTAATTAAAGATGTACGAGAATTGTTTCATGTTTAAGATTATATCAATTTCCTAGAAGATCAAATCATTTTTTATAAATTCCTTGAAATGCAATGCGGGTAAATATTTAGCAGCGGTCCAAATTAAGCATTTGAAAGTTATAGCTATTAAATAGTACTGCTAATATTAAGTTTAAGAAATCATATCAATAATAAGCTTGCATCACAAGTAATCGGAAACAATTCGAAACTGAAGAATTACTATTACAAGTATCTGAAAGATTAATATTGAATTAAAAAGTCAATTTGTTTACCAATAGAAAGATTTCTTGCAATAATTATGGTTTACATAATAATTATCAAAAATAATTAATTTGTGTTTATGATATTATCCCAAAAGTAAGAATATTTAAATTCATTTTAAAATGAGTTTTATGATTTAATACGAATTGAATTAAAATGATTGATAAACTTACGTGAGTAAACCAGGATTCTCCGTGGGATACCATGAATACTGTGGCAGGTAATTGTGTGGTGCGGGATGATGCGCGGAGGCGGGATGAGGCGCCGACGCCGATGGATGCAGTGACGGTTGCTGGGGCGGCTTCACGTCCCAACCGGACGGACTGGCCGCCGGTTGGTGTTGGCCGGACATATCCGAGCCGGGCGTCGAACTTGGCGCCGGTGACGAATGCTGCATGTAACCCGTCGCTGGGGAACCGCTGGAACTACCACCGCCGCCTGGAACAAACATTGACATGTCTAATTTTAATATAACATGTTTCTTATTGGAGCTTATTGATTCAATTATATGTATTAGGTGTACACAAATTAATTAAATCATAAGTTAAGTCGAAAGTTTCACACTGATAGTCACGGGAATCAAACATTACTACCAAATATTATTAATTATATTAATTTAGGTAAATAACCAGAATTGCTGTCAATAGTAAAAAATATATAATTTTCCTCAACGTTTCGAAATCTATTAAGTCTTCTTTAAGAGACTACAACAGTAATTTTTATTGTTATAGTCTCTTGAAGAAGATATAAATGTAACGCCTAGTATATTTCTATATTTTTTAACTATTAACTGCAATCCTGATTATTATTTACCCTAATTAACTATCCCGTTGCCTATTCCGTCATTTTAATATTAATACTTCAATTTGCATTTGCTCGGAACAGAAAGAAAAATAAGGCAAAACAAAAAATTGAGACATCATAGTACATAAAATCATTTAGTTTTGTCAAATTGACATCTATATCAATTATACTTAAGCTTTTATTATGCAAGTCATCCTACTCGAGCCCTATGTGAGATTAATAGCTTTTAAAACTGTTCCCTAACATCCTAATTTGTCGAGTTAGGTATTGAGTTATAAATACTTCTTGTGATCAATAAAACCTTCTCTCTTTTCAAGCATATTAAAAAAGTGCTGTCTCATCTCCGATTCATTTATAACTCTGCGTACGTATCGTTAACAGCTCAAGCAATTCTATTTTGTACCAATACATTCCAGTATCTATGAACTAAATAATATTCTAATTCTAGAAGATTATTTACTACAGAAGTCATAAAATTATCTAGTATGGCCAGCGCATAATTTTTTATACGTTCTTGTTATTAACATATTCTTGTCTATCTATTATATATGTACATATATTGCTAAAATAATATTATTTACTTAAGAATTAATTTTATAAAAAAGCTCTCCAATATTAATTATACTAACAATCAATATTTCTCATTATAATGTTAAAAATGCATCATTATTGTTTCAAAACATTCATTAATAAATGAGAAACATAAAATTTTAATAATTTCAAAATAAAAAATTCAAACACAAATTGTAGTAAGCATCTTTGATTTAATATAAATGAGTAAATTTTTAAAATAAGATATAAATTTTAAAAAGTTAGTTCAAACTTAACGCGACTTTAAATAAGGTGTCACTTCCTGTTGGTTAATTGTTACAGAAAACTAATTAGCACTGCTAAATTAATTAAAAAACATGTCTTTCATAATGTTTTTTAAGAATAGTACATTCTGGATTGTTGAAAATGTGTGTTTCCGTTAAACTCTCGAATTCGAAATTTGACATAATTACAATTACTAAAAGAATTTAAATATATATATATATATATATATATATATATATATATATATATATATATATATATATATATATATATTTAACTCTAGATTATGATCATGTGTGGTCGTATATGATATTATGCAACCACACCCACTGAAAAAGTAAAATTGGCCAAGTATCCTTTTTAATAACTTCCAATATATTTTTGTATTAATGATTTTCTTTGATTATGGTGTATAATTATTTATTTTGGGTCATATTCGACTCTATTTGATTTTTGAACCTAGTTATTGGGATCATACGAAAAATATATAGTATATATTTCCGGTAAAAATAAAATTTCATCAAAAACCTCCAAGTTCATTTGAAGTCGATGAAAAAAATGTAATTGAGAATTAAAAAATCGTGCCACCTAGGTCACGGTGTAAACTTCCTTAAAAAAAACATTTGAAAAATTCTCCAACTTCAATCAATATCCGTCAAGAACCGTGCGTAAAAAAATTGAAAAAATGTGTAAGAAATTGTGTTTCTAAATATGAAGGTCACACGTCACGAGATTATTATTAATTATCGTATTGCAAGTATCGGGCATATTTGGGTGCTTGGCATAGAATGAAAAAAGTGAGATGGAGACACGTTGGATATCTTGTCTTGTCTTGTCTTGGCTCGTCGTCACTCTCGACACTGGTATTATTAATGAGTTTCCAGACAACCGCACTCTAGATTAAATAGATACAAGAAAGTATATCATACGATATTTTATATTTATATTTTATGTAGACCGGATATTCGCAAATTATTTTATCATTTCCGAAATTAATTTTATTGTAAGGAATAACAATGATTTATTGGTACATATGGAATAATACCGTTTATTGTTCATCCAACAAAATAAAATAACATCCATAACCAAAACGAGATGATTTAGATACATTTCAGAATGTCGGATAAAAGATACAGAAAGGCATGAATTTTAATTATAGCGTAGTGCATGTTACGTAAGATTGAGCCCATTTAAATACAAGTGGCATACATTTGAGTGTATTACATATGTGACGTGTCGGGCTCCTAAATTAATAATATACCACCTAAGCGAATGCAATCATCTGATTATTATAGTTACGGTGTTTATAAAACTATTAATTTGTAATTATATCATTTGCTTGTTATTTAAAGTAAGGAAATAAAATTTGAAAATCATTCATTTGTATGATTTAATTTAAATCATTCATAAATTAAAACTTGACTATGATGCAAGGCGAACTTGTCTATATATATCGTTTAATTAGATTAAATTTTATATATTACATTTTTTAAGAAAATGCAAGAATTTCTTGATTACTGGTGTTTTATATTCAACTAGTATAGTTTTAATGTATGTCTTGCTAGCGAGCATAACTTCCTTCAAAACGAAACATTCTATGTATTTTTTAAAATATCACTTGCATTTATACAACCCTATTAAAACTGTCTCGAAAGTCATGGAAGTGCATAGTAATTACGCGTTAAAAGTGTAATTAAAACGGGAGTTTAGAAATTAATATTTACTCATGTCATGTTAACTAGAACACACGTGCTAGAGCAACAAAAAGCTTGAAATGTCTCTCAAAAACTTAAAAATGAAAGTCAGAAAGTCTCATATCTCTTTATGCCTTACAGCGAAAATGAACATTTTATAACATAAGCGCGACGACTTATCCAGAAGGACATCTAGAAAATGATTTACATTGTATACGTACACCGAGACATATTAAAATTTGTATGGTTGTTTTTTTGTTTTGTTTTGGTATTTAGTAATAATAAAAATAAATTTATTTGTCATCTTCTGACACAATTGATTCAAGTTCAAAATAGGTAATCGTCATCAAATGCAAAATGAGTAATGCTTTATTTAGCAAAGGAATCTAACAATAGTGTTAGTGTTTAATTGAATGATAAAATCGCTTGATATTCACCTTGCATCATTTGTCCTTGAGGTCCGGGACTTGCCGATGAAAGATTTCCACCGGCTCCTAGGAGACCGGAATGGTTTCCAGGCGCTCCATTGTTGTTGTTTCCTCCAGGTACTGCTTGTGCTGCTTTCATCATCTTCTTGTATTTACTTCTTCTATTTTGAAACCATATCTTCACCTGGAAAGAAAAATAAAATCTATTATTCATTATTTACGCATCATGCTTCCTTTACAAATGCATTCGTTTCGCTACTAATCGAATTTCATTGTTAAATGAATAATGAATGAATGAATGAATGATGCATTGATGTTAAATCTACTTAAAATAGAATAATAAACACGTTTTTCAATCTAATTTCTAAATTATTAAGGATACAAACAAATTCCTAATACCCATAATTTAATTGGCAATAGAAATATAAATTTTATTGTTAAATATTTGTTGTAGAATAAATACAAAAAATAAAGTATGCATTTTATTATTTTGGTTGCCCGTAAATACAAGTATTAATTTAAATTCATTTTGGATATTACTATCCGACTCAATTTTCTTTCAATTTATGTATATTGTAATTATTACTTATGCATATTGTTGTAGGCACAAAAATTAAAAACCAACTGATTATAAATTATAGATATACAATAACTACAAATATTGCAGCGATCGACGATAATTCAGTAGCAAACAATGCGAAATAGTTCAATACAAGTTCGCACATATTTCATTCCGTTAATTGGTCAGATACAAACATTTCTTATTTGTGACATGGAAAATTGCAGAAATGATTAGACAATAATTAAAAACAGGCTACCGATAGACGGTAGTTGCAATTATTATAAGATAAGACACTAATTGCAATATTTTTATTATTTTTCCACATTTTATATTTTGATATTATCAATACATTTTTAATTTTTAGTTAACTTTTGTAGTTAAATTTTAGTTAACACATATCAAGCATAAAATTATTAAATTTATTTTTACTTTCATATACGCAGTATAAGTAAGTATTGTAATCAAGAAAAATTTCGATCTCGAGATTTTAACGGAAATATACGTTTTGACCTTCCCTGAATCGATTCCAACTATTTTTGGAATGACGTCCGCCTGTGTGTGTGTGTGTGTGAATGTGTATGCTCTCTACAGCCTAAACGACTGAAGGTGAAATTATGAAACTTCAAACTTAAGATTTGATACGCCTGGCAAGAAAAACTTTGCAAACTAAATTCAAACCGGAAGTGCATGTTTACTCTAGTCTTTTTTTGCGGTTTCTACAATTACTCAAAAATGGTTGCACTTACAGAAAAATTGTTGAAATATAAATTATAAATATTAGCATTTTGAACAACCTTTATTTGAAACTTTTTTTCAAATAAAGTACTGGAACTAAGAAAATGGCTAGGGCTTGTTATAATTATTTTCATATAAATTGTATCAACTGTGGCTGTCAATTGCTTAACAGAAAAACATAAATATTTGGCGGTTGACATTTAATATTTATTCTAAGAAATATATTTAGTGAAAAAGGGTTAGAAAGGTTTGTAAATATTAGAAAAATAATAAAAGTGTGATATGATCTAACCCGAAAGCGTATAAGAAAGTTAGGTACATGACACTGCAGATGTTTATTAAATAAAATATAAATTTATCTTATTGTTTCATCATTAATAAATTTCACAAAATTGTTTCTATTCTCTCGCCTACTTTAAAAAATGCTAATAACTAAATTTCTTATTTTAAATTTGTTTTTTTTTTGTCCATTCCAGTTCCAGTCAATAAAATAATAACTATTAATTGTCTATGTTGTAAGAAATGCGAGAATTTTTATTATTCCATTTTGAAAGCACAATTCCACGAAAACATTTTTTGATAAAAGCAACGTCATATCTTATCTAAATATGTTGAAAAATATTTCATACACTTTGATCATGCGTACTTCAAAAGAATTCTTTCACTACAACTGAAAAGACAAAAAATTAATTACTAGTTATATAAAAATACTTAATTAGTAGTTCCACTAACTTAAACATAAAAATAAAGCCCCAAGCGAAAAACTACTGCATGTTGGTTGACGACGTGCCCGCACAGGTCAGACGTAAACCAATGTATCAAAACATATTTATACACTTGTGAAGTAACAGTTTAATCAATCAAAATTTCTAGTCTTCTGGCATAGTTATTCCGAACTATTAAAATATACTTTATTCAATTTTAGATGCTATTGCAACGAAAGAAATCATATATTACTTCACACATTGCTTATTATATTACATATAGAATATGTTCAGGTTTTTTTTTTTTTAAATTTTGTTAGTTCATTACATATATTTAAAAAATATTTTGCTATTGCATTAATATATATTTTAAAAAATAGGCCTCAGAATTTTTAGTTACTTTATTAATTTAATTCAATATACAAATAAGAAAAGATATAAATAAGATAATTTTCAAAATCTAAATAATCCTATATGAGTATTATTCTAAAAACCATCCACAATTCATAAAATATCAATTCGCCATCCCCCCTTTGGTTAAATATCTCGTTAATAAGTCTAAACATAATAAAACCGTGCACAAGTTAAGTCACACGATGTATTTTTATTGCTTACAACCCATTAATCTACATTACCTGGCGCGCTACACATGTTTACTGAACACCTGTGTGTACCTACGCCAGCGGCAGACTGCATTCGAACTATGATGTTACAGAATTTTCCGCGGAACACCGTTACGAAACCATTGCGAAAAATTATCGTACCAACGTGTATAAATTACGAAATAATATAATATGTATAAGTACCGACTAGAACTAATACTACATCAAGAAACAGTGATCGGTTTGATATTTAGTTTATATTATTGCTCAAATATTAGATTAGTTGTAACAAATCAGGGTCACAAATTATTTTTATATAGTTATTAAAATCGATCGGCCCCTAATTATATATACAGAACAAAGTATACTATTAAAATTTAATTATCAGAACAAATATGACGATATATGTCCATTAAGTGTGGAGTGGTCTACAATGGACTATGTTTCATATATAGCCATTGCAGATATATATATATATATATATATTTTTGTTATAATTGTGTTATTTTGATAGTTGATGGATTCAATAATGAGTGATACAATTACGAAGGTTATCGATATTATTTCGTGCTAGAGCATGTGTGTTACAGATGCCAATTGCAATGGTGTTACGATTGAAGTAATTACTTGTAATTCGAAGCTGGTGTTGTAAATTGAGCAGTATTTTAAATTTATTTAATTGTATATCAGTATTTGCATCGGTGTACCCTAGCAACCACTAGGATTTGATGATTCTCCCCTTACACCGACACGCCCCTCGACAAGGTAACGGTATCCGCCCTCTCGTGATGCGCGCTCTTATCGACGAAGACGGGTAGAGATGTAATTCTCGTCGTCGCGGCATCGGCATCTTCTTTCGTTTTCCGCCCTTCGTCACTCCAGCTCTGACTGATTTTTAATTATTATTTTTAACGAAATAAAATCCAGTTCGTTTAGCTTAGAGACCTACAGGCTGGAAACCAAAACTTATTTTATACTATATATATAGGCCATTTTCCGTTCCTTTTTTTTTTACTTTCTAAATCATACCAGAAATAAATCATCAAAACAAACGAATTTTAATAATGCGAGTTTAACGTTACTCAAAAACTGGAAAAAAGTAACCAACATTTCAAAATATCTACTCTTGGCATGAAACAAAAAGTCATGTGATAATTAAGGCCCTAAATATAAATTCAATAAAGCAGTTTTTATTACTCATAATTTTTAATAATTAAATTATATTTATTTATTACAATTTCCAATTTTCAACGATTTAATACATATTTTAAGAAAATGATATAAGTTAATATTTTAAATCAGTTATTTTAATAAAATTGCCCAAGTTTCTACAATTTTTCTTTAAATAAGATAGTAAACGTTGAAAAACTATGCGTCAGTATTTTTGCTTATGTCCTTCGCGTATTAATACAATTTTAAATTTGGTCATTTATTTATTTATATATATATATTTGTCAGTGACTTATTTTTCTATACGTTTTGAGTTTAATGCAGATATGTATATAAGTGCTCATATGAAAGTAAAACACCGCAAATCTTATAGAAAATACCATTTATGTGTCATCAAATTGAGTACGGTCTGTTAACACGCAATTTGGAACAGTTATTGAAATAATAGAGAAGAACTATGCGTGATTTGTATTTGTTGATAACACAGCAACTTAAATCCGCACATACATACAAACATACATACATATATTTATGCAATACCAAGAGAAAAAGAAAGAACGACAATCCGTGATCACTATTTCAGAGAGGTACAAGAGACCTTGTAACAATTTTCCCGTGCCCGCAGCCTTCGTGTTGCCGGAGGACATACCATACACACACTCTCACATAAATATACATACATAGAGCTCGACCAGTTTTTGCCATCGGTAGATATCTGTCTATTCCTTGCGCTAAGCGAATCAACTAAGCATAATAGTATAATTCTTTCTTTCACTTGCGGCGTTAGTGCTTTAACGTACCTATAGACCGAAAGCTAACACTAAAAACACTAAATTACATACATATACAGTCGTTGGCAGTACGTGCGCTTTCAGTTGTTTCTTGAGAATGACGCAAATAGTGTGCGTGAGGCACGCGAAAAAAGTTGAGGTTTGTCTTTCCTATACAACATGTTTTGGAATTTCTCTTCGATATTCTCTCACCTTGCACTTTTTATATATAAAATATGTGTAGCTTTAATTGATTTGTATTATGAAATAATATTTTTGTCTACGCCCAATATATATTTAGCAATACATTTGTTTATGGTAATAATAGTCTACATAAGTATATTTCAAAGTCGCGTCTATTCATATTTTAATCACGTTTGATATAAAACGTCCGTCATTTGTAAATGATATTCATGTATGCATAAATAGTCATTATTTCACAGAGAAAAAAAAGAAAAAAAAACTACTAACATGATGTCGACGAGTAAGTAAAAAGACGTTATTTATATGTAAAATTGTGAAATAATTCAATCTCGTGTAAGTGGCTCGTGTTAAATACACGTTCATGTTTAAAAATACGTCCATCATACAGTTCGTATATGACAGCGAGTACTATAGAAACAAATTATTTATACCCTTGCAAATCTTTGGTAAATGTCGACAGTGCTACGGTATCAAAAATGTAGATTGACAAATTTTTAAATTTAATAATAATTCCCAATTACCTATATTCATTCAATAAATTAATAAAATAAGGAGAAATTTCAATAGCGATTATTTGTAACTGCTACTCTTAAAAAAAAACTCAAACAAAAGTATTTAGAAATATTAATACCACTAATTTTTATTCTAACTATTTTTACTGTAAGTGCAATTTTTTCTACCAAATTCTTATATGTTCTTAAACATGCGACTATATACAATTGAAAGTATAAGATACTGTTATTTTTAAATAAATAATACTGTTAAAAAACCATCTCTATATAAGTTGGATTCAGATTACAGAAATGCTGATTTCTGACTGTTTTTATTTTAAAATTTTATATAATATTTGATTGTATGGTCATACACAAAAGTTTTGAAATGATATTAAAAATCTTTAGACGATGATTGAAAAGTATCGTATAATAAAGTGTAGTTTAGTTAGTGAATGTTGGTAGCGTTGCGCTGAACTGAAGCGAGGAAGGTCCGTTTCGTTTCCCATTTTATCGCTATCCAATCTCCGTAACGGCAGAAATAGTGCGAGGCGAACTCAACTCCTCGATCTAGGTTAAATTAATTATGCGTGCAGAAAAATCACTACCTCGCAATTTTCCACCTGCTTGCGCTTTGCAACGCACACACACACACACACACACACATCCGTCGAATATTCAACTAGCTGCTACATGACCGATTGGTCCGACCCATCCCTCAGGCAAATCAGAAAATATCTCAAGTATAACACAATCACGATATTTTTTATTTACTCATTTATAGTGAACGGATTATTCTCCAATATAACCTTCCAAGTGGTACCAATAAGCTTCAACATATAATGCTTTATAGTCTCATTTGAATTTAAAGTTACGTGTCGAAATAGAAATTTTGCATGAGTTAAATATTTGAATTAATAAATAAATGCGTTGCTTAAATAAAGCAGACAAATTTCGATTAATTTTTACTGAACTTGATTTAATTTGTATCCGTTTACTTAAACTTTACACTTTCACCAATCATTTTCAATATCCTACCAATCATGCCTAGTCATATTCAATTTGTTGATGTTGTAATTTTGTTAATTTTATAGCAATGTTTATTGAGAACTTAATTGGCATATCGTTTTCTCACTAAACTAATAATTAAACTGATTACTGAATCAGTGTTTAGGTTATAAATAATAAGACTAACTACTATATAAGGAAATGCATGTTTTACAATTAACTTCAAAAGAAAAAAAAATGCATATAATTAATGTCAAGTTCGCTTTGAAAGAAAAGAATATTTTACATTATTTGATTGGTAAATGACAGGAGATCGATTTCTTAATCAAGTTCACTGCTTCCGTTTATTTTTTCCAATCAATTAATTTCTTAAAGACATGTATTAGCACACATATAACATATATTGTTCATTAAATTTTACCAATTATTAAAAATCTCGAAATTGAATTTTTTATGATTACAATACTTATTACTTAAAACAGTCACCTAAAATCTAATTATAATTCAGCGCTGTAGCAATGATTTGGTGATTTTTGAAGGATATTTATTATTTAGTAAAATTATTGCACAAGTACATTTCGCATTGCCATAATTTACCTAATATTAATATTTTAAACTCATGGAAACGCAGTGACCTTGGTTCGCAATAAATCTATAACTTTGCCATAATGACGATTTTTAAAATATGATTATAATAAAATTAGAGCTTGGTTAATGTTTACATTGATTCAGTTGGCGAACTAAAGTTTCAATCAGATAACACTAGTTTTATGGAAATTTCCCGTTATAAACATTAGTAAAGAGGATTAAATTTGTTATGAATTTAAATAAAACATTTTAAAACGTGAGAAATTAGGTATATTTGCATTTTTAAAATGATTTTCGTAAATTCATGGCCTACCAAATACAAACAAATGCTTTTTTTCAGAGTACATTATAAATTTATGCTAAACATGTCAAAACAATACATGTTATGTTCAAGCATTAAATTTTTTTTTACACCCAGAATAAAATTACTAACCGTAAAAACATGCCTTATCAAATTTAAACAACAAACTTCTCCGAAAATATTCTATATTAGAAATGTTGGCAATTTAAATCTGGTTGCACTTCAGCAATTATGCTAAATTGACTTGAATGATTAATACATACTACTCATCTTAATTATCTTTTACCATAAGCGTACATAGAAAGTTTTTTTTATTTATATTATATAGATATAAGTTTACGTATATATACACGTAATTAAACAAAACCGAATCTTTGTTTCAAATTATGAAAATTAAAATATTTAATATAAATAGGTAGTCTACTGTCAAATTAATGATCTGAACTAATAGGCCATCATTCACAAATCATTTCGTCATCATTTTCTCAAAGATAAGTCTATTAATTAACCTACTGCGTTTTTTATTTAAAATATAATCTAATAAACAAATACATATTCTGAGGTTTTAAAAATAATTGGACAAAGGAAATGTAATCGTTGAAAGCTATTATAACTAACAGATGCATGTGAATAACTTATTTTGATTAAATTTTTGCTATTTAGTGAAAATGCAATCAAAAGTTTAAAAAGCTTAAATTAAATGGCGACTTTCTTATTCAATCATTTTTTCATTATCCTATTTTTGAAAATAGTTGTAATTCAATTAATTCAACTTCAAATCAAAACCAACATTTATATGAAGAAACAATTTAATTTGTTGAAGCTTTTAAGCAATTGAATAAAAGAGTTAGTATAGGTAGTAAGAGCATTCACAAAGTTGTGCAATGCGCCTTACATCAATAAATCACCGGGACAAAAGCAACAAATCGAAAAGTCAAACGCGGCGTCAACATCGGTGACAGAAGAAACATTAAAATAATCATGACTTTATTTATTACACCTCGCTCGCAAAGTTGCCCGTGCTATTCCTGCTCTCCCCGCCAAAAAAATCCCCCAGGCTACGCACCTGACTCATATCTGACGTGGTTGATCTAGAGCTACATCATCATGCGCAGAGGAAGCCCGATTGCACTAACGCAGGAAGTCGGACAATAAAAAATATAAGTAAGAAATATTTGTAATATGTCGACTCATTGCTGCACATATATACATATATATATAAAGTGACCCAATTTATTTCTTTCACTGTACTATATTATATTGCCATCATGCGACAAAATATTTCACAAGTTGAAATAAGTCAAAAACAGAAAAAAATGACTGTAAATATACATAAATGTCCGTTGAAAAGCTACCGGAAATTTATTTCTTGCTTTTTAAATTTCATTTAATCTTGTTGCTTGATGAAATATGCTTCACATGTTTTGTACAAATAAAACTGAGACGTATTGTTGAAGTGAGCTGTTGTTTATTTTCACATGTTTTGTAAAAATAGAATGATTCTTTAAAGATTTAATATTTTATATAAAACAAGTCGTGGAAATATAAATTACAAACACACAATTCGAGGTCACATATAGAAAATGTACATTGAAACTATTTTAGCTTTGATGGAATCTATGCAAACACATGTCATATAGTAAATATATTTACTACAAAACATTATATCATTTTTTTATAAAAGCGTGATAGCTAGATTGATTTAAATAGTTTTTTTTTAATTTCATTTTTATAATTACGTTATTACTTTTGAATGCTATTCATTTTAACACGAAATATCAAACATCTTTTGCCTAATAAAGAACCTCTAAATTTCCGATCTATATTAAAACAGTTACAGTTACTCAAATAAATATAATTAAAAGAGTTTACTCGTAGTTTAAAGTATATTTCGTGACTATGAATAAGGTTGTATGACGATTATTTATTTGGAGAAAAAAGTGTAATCCATAATAATTGAAATTAAAGTGAAAGGAATAAATATGAGATAAAAAAAATTTTAATAGAACATGAATATGAATGAAGCAAAAAAAATATGTCATAGAGGAAATGATGTCAGAATTTAGGCTAGTTTCTTTTTTTAACTTAACAGATTCAATTTCAACACTTAATTCTGCCTGATTGCACAAAATTTGAAACCGAAAAATGAATTAAATATATTATAATCAATTCTAGAATATTAATAGTCAGATCACATTTTCAAATATACAAGATACGTTAAAAATAAAACAAGTTTTTTTATTTCTGTAAAATGCAGATTTCGGCAAAGTAAAGTAATTTGTAATATTTTTATAATAAATAATATATAAACGGGAAAATAAACAGCAAGCTTACTCTTATTTACTCTTATTTTCTTTTTATTATTTTTGCAATACTGCCTCAATTGGTTCTATTGTGTTTTTTCAACCGAAAAACGTAAATTATAAACCAAATACTCGAAAACAAATTTCTATATTTTTTCCTACTATCTAGCTCACAGAACGTAGCAGCTAAACCAATTTCTGTATTATTAGCATTTAATTTATATTTTAAACACCTATTGAAAGTAAAATGCAAAATGATCTCACTTTATTTACTAATTTTCTCTTGAATAAGCGCATCGAATACTTTCATTTTATATTAATGACTAAAAATTATAAGAAAAAAAATTAATAAATTGCATTAATCAAGAACACCTGTCATGCATTTTCAACAAAAAATATGTTTAATTGTGCAATAAATGACATTAAACCTAATTAAAATTATTCTATTATAAAAGATTAGTATTAATGCTATTAATCGGTTTATGTCATATTAAGAAACTATTGAATGTTTTACGCATTTCTATCATTTTTAATATACTTGCTAATTAATAATTAGTTTTAAATATATTCAAAGTTCATGGTTGAAACGACTAATTTGAGAATTTTTAGATCAATGCTTCCGAATTAAATTATTATGAAATTGTTTGTGGAAATTTGATATTTTATTGTATTTCACGCACAATTTAAACTAAATTGCTTAAATTTACAATAAATAAACTAACCAAACGGTAGACATTATTTAAAAATAAAATTTGATATTATCAAGTACATATATTCTGTTCAGAATTGACTTAAATAAAAATTTAGTATAAGTCTTCAAAAAGTGAAGAGGATGTAATTGATAAACGACAATATTTTTAATAAAGTACGCTGCTCCATAATTTTCTTAACACGTTAGGTTCCGGACATAAATAATGTATTAGAATAGCATATTAGGGAGCTTACGTTCTACACTTAATTAAATTATAATACAAAATTTAATTAAACGACATTAGTTCATTATTTACGTAAATTTTGTAATATGTAATGAACTTCTATATAGTAACTAGGTATACAAAATAAAAGGACCGGTGTGTATTGAGTGAGTAACAACACGACGATTCAATTGCGGGCAAGCGTCGAGTGATCCGTTTAGTTGTTAGTTTAAATTACCTTCATTACATTTACAATTCAATACATTGCACGATCAATTTGTACACAATCTATACACATACATACCTGCAACACTTTCATGTTTCGTCACACGTACAACACAAAAAGTATCAACACCTATACATATTATTTCTATCAGAATCTGCGATAATTTCATCAGACAAAAAATAAGTTTATGCATATTTCCTATATCGTATTTATGGCAATTGAACATTAAAGAATTAATCAATCTGAATTTAATTTAACGGAATACATTATATAAATAATAAATCATGTTTAAATAGGAAAAAAAATATATGTTCTATAATTTTATAACAATTATGTGCATATATTTTATTTCTTACATTTGACGTCAAACGTGTCAACGCTGTGGTCTATTTAAGTTGCCTGTCATAGTTTTTTACGACTTACTATATTAAAAATATGTATCTTATAAATAGTAATTTAATATTGAATTTAAATAGAGTAAATAATGTGAGTAGTTCTGTTTAAATGAACGGTTTAGTATTTGAGATAATACAATTTATTACGATTCAGCTGTATGGTGTTGTCACGTTAAACAATGATTCCAACGAATTTTATTTAATTTCCGGAAAATAAGTGAACGTTGAAGAAATTACAAATAAAGTTTTAAATTCATTTGATAATTTTCTTTTATTTATTCATACACCGTTTTTTGTTTGTTTTTCATATTAAATTAAAATCATAATAACTTTTCAACTATTTAGTGAAATGTTTCTAAATTTTGCAGAAGTATTTAAGACACATTTGTATACTATTTGAAATAGTTTCAGATACAAAGAACGATTGAATAAATAATATTTGAAACAAATTTTTATTTTCCTCAACATATTTGGCATCGAACAGATAACAGATCGTGAATGCATTCATACTTAAACAATAACACATACTCGCGCACAGCCGCACACATATGTGTGTGCATTCATACATAGAAACACAAAGCACTTTTAATTATGTAAAACGAAATGAATTAATTTTCGAGTTGGCTGAATCGACAGAATGGTGCGAACCGTTTAAAGGTTTTTAGTTATAAAGGGCGTATGCCGCCACAGCCACAGCCGTAGCCGTACATACATAGCTGTAGCCGACCCAGATACTACATAGATACTATGGACTACAACAGTCAGTTATTTCATCAAATATTGTACGTTTTGTTTTGTATTACTCGCGCGGTAGATTCAGACGATGTAATTAGCAACGTAATAATGCCAAGAGTACCTCATTGTATTGTTCTGTCATTTCAATCATCATGCAATGTTACTGCACATTTACCAGATCTAATATATAACTGTGCAGAGATTCTCAAACTAGTTTATGACAAATTATCTATATCTATTCAAATTTGCCCAAAATTATTATATCAAATATATTTAGAGACAAATGTATAATTATGCGTTTTATGATAGAAATTTAAAAATATATATTAAATTCTCTAAAACGATGACTATTTCGATCTGATTATAAGAGAAGATAACTTAAATAAAAGTGTAGATATATTTTAATTGATTTATAATTTTCTTCAGAAATGTAAAATGTGCTCAGGTGCGAATGGATTCCGCACATTTTACCCTTCTGAAGAAGACTGAAAATCAGCTTAAGTTATCTTTCATTTAAAATCTAACTCGCTATCACTCTTATTGTTAGATTTTTGTCAAATATATGCGATTTTTTTCCTATTTAATTGCGTTACAAGTTTATACGCGAGTGACCGCGGATTAAATATAAATAAAAACTCATGAATGTATATCTGTGTGCGAATATGAAAAATACAGAAATGACCTTATATGTTTAACCGCAGAAAAAATAATTAAAAAAATGAATAAATTCTTGTAGTCAATAATAAAAGCTATTAGAAATCATAGAACTGAAGATAGATAGAAAATAAATAAGTGAACGTTTCCTTTGAGTAGTAGAGCAGGATGAAATGAAACAATGGCTTTCAGCGCAAATGTTTGAGTGCACACCCCGTTAGGTAAACAAAATATTAACAAATTTACCCGTGCGACGCATGACAGACTTCCACAGCCTACTAGAGACGAACTAACGACTCTGGTCATGGGCGACTGGTCATGTTATTTACGACACAATTTAATAATTTATTTGGGTAAAACGGACTTTATATATATTTATTTTATTGAATACAGAATAGTGGTTTCCTAGTATTTTAGTTTATTGTTTTATAACAGTTACACGCCACAGGGACGGGCTCATTATTTCTGATAGGCGGCACGTAATCAACAAAGAGATTATGTGTGCAAGGGTATGCATGCCGCTTTGGTGCAATATAAAACGTGTACTAACAGTTGTGATGTCATGTTCTGCCATGTGTGATTCCGGAAACAGAATATAACCTAAGGCGTACCTTGTACAGTCTCGGATAAAATTATTATTATTTTTATTATTTTATCTCTCGCCATGTAAAGATTGATTTATATTTAATCATTACACTTTTACGACAGCTTCAAAAACTTTTACTTTTAAGGCACTGCTATAAAATTTCAACGTTTCTACATCTGCTGCTGCGTTATCCTTGAAAATATCTAGCTTACAATCAATTTTAATTTTTCAATAATCTTCGGAACAGTTTTTAGATGATCCTCCACCCAACAATGCATAGTGAAAAAATAACTACAATCATTGATCTACATTTGAATTTTTTAATATATATAAGTATATTTTTTAAAGTTAACATATATTATCAAATTCTTTAAAATAAACAATCAAATAAATTTGTAATTCTTATATTAATAAAATATCCGAAATTATAATTTTGTTTTTTACTGATTTATATAATTTGACTAACCTTTGAAACACTTCCACACTAAATATTTTTCTTACAATAGATATTAAATGTCAAATTCCAAATAATTTGAGTCTATTTTGTTTTATTTTAAACAATTGACAGGCACAAATCATACGATTTATTTAAATATAAATAATATAAGAACAAATTTCAATAGCCATTTTCTTGTAACCGGGACATATTTAGAAAAAAAAAATTTCAAATTAAAGTGTTATGAAATATTAATTTTTTATTCCAACTATTTTTGCTGCAACATAGCATGTATGAAAAGCATACAGATGATACTATTTGTAAATCTCTTTGAAATACAGTTATCTTGATAGGTATATAATTTCCCAATAATAAGAAGAAACACGCGTAAAATGATGACCATAAAATATATCGTAATACAATACAGATATAAATTAATCATAATTATAAATACAATGAAAAATGTTGGCTTATTTTTCTTATTTAGCTAGTAGAGTATTATTATTTATGTAAGGTACCCGCGGCGATGAAACTAACTTGTGTATGTGCTACTTTGTCCTTTTTGAATATCATTAAAATGCTCTACTGTTACAATCACTGCGCATATTACGATCAAGCAAACTGCGACGACGTCAAGCTGATCAAAATGGTATCTACCTTGCTTGCAATTCAATGCGACTTTTTCATCCTTTTATTAAGTATTAACGATGCTTGTGTGTTTCATCCTATGTGAATAACTGAAAAGGAATTGAAATATCAACTATATCGAAGAATTTTCTCTGGCGGTAGTACTTAGAAAACCGCTACTCCGTAGTAATATATCATACATTTCTGCTACTTTATATATTATTGATTTATGATTGATTTATTGTATTCTATCCTCGCATAGCTATCTGATCAAGGAAAACTAATTTATAATTAATTTCTCAAGTATTTCAACCTGTTATTTACAAAGCTTCTTATATCATTCCATAATTCTTTCATACACGCTTATTACTCGGTTATCAATATTCTCCTTAAAATGCGTAAAAACTGATGTTAGAGCAAATATTTTTGAATTTGAAACAAATAAATGAATAGGAAACAACAAATATATTCATTATTTATGTAATGTTATTATTTCATTAATTAGCGTTAATAAGATTCTTATTGTGAGTTCAACATATGTTTATTGCTTTCATATTTGTCAATAAAATGCTAGACTTTTTTATTATGAACGACGTCAGGATTTTAATATTCATATTATAAACATGATAAAGTATATGTATAAGGAAACAAACATATGGATTATCTATAAAATTTTCTTGAAATTACATAAAAATATTAATAATTTATTAAACTGGTAACATATTCTACATATGAATAATGTCACTACGCAAAAGCCTATTTCACTACAATGCAATATGTTACCAGTTTAAAACATAATTCATAGTCAAGAATTAATTTTAGACTAAAGACTAAACTTGATAAAACATATATTTGTATAGGTTCATTTTTTTACATACGCACGAATATGTTTACCATCAAAATATGAACTATTGCGTTATTTTAGGAAATTCTTCACAATTTTCTTTCTCTATGTGACCATAGGTCTATTAATTTATTGAAAATAAACTCTGATCTTTGAAAGACCGGGATATAGTTTAGTTTATATATTTTGAGATAATAATTCTAAATCATAAAAAATAAGAAGATCTAATAAGAATTTAATCGAATATGCATGAATATGAATGATATTTAATAAAATTATTACATTATTAATATAATTCAGTATAATTAAATGAGTATTAAATGTAATTTAACATTAAAAGTGACATACATTTACACATTTTTTGAACAGTGTGAAAACTGTTGAAGAAACTCATTACTATGCAAAACATATGTAAAATCAGACAAAAACAATGACCATATTTTGAAGAGCTTCGTGTAAACTTATGCGAAGAATTTAATGGAAAAAATCTAACTTGGTATTTCTGAACTTTTTTTACGTGTTTACTTTGCCAGGAAACGCTTTTGTGTTAGAACCTAGCCGCATTCAACGATGATTCATGTGACACATTATGCAATTAATGATTAATTCATGACGTATGAGAGAGAAAGACACAGATATGCAGGTAAATGGGTGACGGAGTAAGAGGCAAACCGACTACCGCACTATTCAAATACAGAACTGCACCTGGTTGTGGATTCAACAAAATGACTTGACCATCAAACGCAATAAGATCAAACGGCTGACGAATTTTAAATTACAATATTTACTAATACAAAATTACAGATGTACTTTTATTTGACAAACAGTTCATTTGCAATACTTATTATACTTTCATAAGTCTACCTTTTTTAAAATTGTTGGATTTCATATTTTTTGGACTACATATGAGCAATTTTATACAGTTAATAATTTAAATAAAATGAATTCATAAGTTATTCTATAACGTGTTCATGTTTTTTTCTAAATATAATTGGTTTCGCATTTTATGAAAGAGCTTGCTTAAAATCTTACAATTTATTTTAAGGATGTTGAAACGAATTGCTGAATTTAAAACGCACTTTTATGTTTTTGAATGTCCATTATTGAAAAATTTTGTATTTATCTAAAATAGCAAATTTAAGTAAGTAAACGAAGGGTACAATAAATGCAATTACTATTATAATTAAGATTTAATTTTTAAAATTGATTTAAAATGTAAATGATACAATAAATTTTTACTGCAATTTATTGTATTTCATATATGGGTTTTTAAAGCAGTTTTCTATAATGCCACTGATTATATTATATGATCTAAACCAGTGACGTCATGTACGGTGCACTATAAGCATGAACCCTAATATTATACAAAATATTCTTAGCTTTTCAATTATTTGTATATTTGTGCAGATATCTTTAAGTATGTAATGCCATGTAAGTATCAAAATTCCACAGGCTTTAAATCAAGCAAAAACTCATAAATCTTGTACATTTTTAAAAGTTCATAATACGCAAACTCGCGAATGGATAAACTTCATCATAAATTTCAAATGGTGTTTTAAAGAAGCATACACAAGCAATTAATTGAAATATGTTTGTCATGTGGTACTTTTTCTATAAATATTAAGTTGGTATTTTTATGATTATGTTTTTTTTTATTGTTTTTTTTTTTTTTGTAATTGTCATAACATCCTTACACCTATTAAAATAGTCATAGAAATGACCATGAGCTCGATGTCAAAAAGTACTTGTCTTATTTTTCTACTATTATAAATATCATAATTATTATTTCATAATAATAATAATACACACATATCCGGTACACAGAAAAAAACACAATATTATTATATGATCCACCGATGTCATAATGGAATTTCGATATATGAAACCAAATATAAATTTGGAAATGTTTGTATAATACAAAGGAAACAGAAATTGGAATCAGCAATTTTTCATCATTGTTGTAGTTTTTCTAGTGGCTAATATATTTAATTAAAGTCAAATAATATGCAAGTAACCCGTTATTAATTTTTTTCGGGTGATCATTTTCAAATCTAAATAGCTGAATTGTAATTGAACTTTTGAATTAGCTCTAGTACGTCGAATGATTTACAGAAAAAGATAATTTGTTTCACTCAATATGGAGTAGTTACGATACGGTATAGTTAGTTCTGGTTTATTTTTAAGTTACTCGAGCATAGAACCGCAATTCGTAATATCGTATACATATGTATGTCACTCTATTTACAAAATGGTACAGTTTTACTAATTACATTAAATAAATAAGAAATTACTTTATTAAACCAATAAATCACTTGAAATTATATTTTTACATTTATTTATATGTTATATATGTACATATGTAGGTAGTTTCCGCTGAAAGACATTGTTGTTGTAATTAACACAAAATAATATATGTTATTAATTGTAATTTTAAAAAATACAATTTTAACATTTAATTCGTACTCTCTCAGTACTTTGTTGAAGTACAAACAAAAATGAAAAACAGTGAAATGCAAAGGGAAGAGGCAATCCTCGGTATCACTGATAAAAACATTAGCGGATAGTATGTTTACGGCAAAAGTACAACAGTTTAGTGAGACCATTCTGTGAATTCAAAGATTATCACAATAAAACTACTCGTGTTACATAGCAGACCACATACATATGTATGTATGTATGTATGTATTGTTATTGTCGCCGCATAAATACTATGTTCATAAAACGATTGGTCGATTGCGTTTCCACAAAGTGCACCGAAGTATTTTTCAAACGACTACTGCAGATATTCGCCGCATTAGCGCTCGCAATGGTTTTTTACTTGACGGAGATCGAAAACGAACGAATATGCGAGAGAGAACGAAAAGATGTTGGTACTAGAAAGGGATAACTGCAGTGTGTGAGATACAACCACATTCTCCAATTGTTGCTTTTTTGTTTCGCTTTATTGTTGTCTTCTGATTATTTCTGACTACTGTCACGCAGAACACACAGATTTCTACGTTTTCTGTAGGTGTTTAGAATTATTTTATCTCAATAAGGCTACCAGTCAATTGTTTTATTAAATACGCACCCGTTTTATTGACGACACATTTATATTACTGGAATTCAAATTATATTTTCATATTATCGCTTAAATAAAAAAAAATTTCTCTACTATTATTTTTTTGATTTATATAAAAATGTTTTTAATAGCATTAATGAACATCTGTATTAATTTGAACTAAGATATTGAGATGCATCAAATTTTATCTTTAAAAGTAAAGTTATCGGCCAATCTCCAATAAATTGTATGATTAAATATTTTATAAGTAAAGTGGTGTTTCCATTGCAGCACTGCCACTTTTATAACCACTAGATGTTTTACTAATATAGAGTTTTATTTTAAAAAAAAAAGACACTTATGGGTGGCTTTTATTAAAAAAAATTCAAAAGTACAATCAAGTTATTAATGAAAATGATAACTATATACTCATTGGAAATCGTATAATATCGCAATTACGTTTAAATATATTTTAATTCGTATAAATGTATGTAGGTATATAAGCACACATATTTTTATTGTAATCATACTTTATATTGTTATAAAAAAAGAATAACTTTATGTTACTCGGCTTTCTTTGATAATCTAAAACAAATAAAATATTTCATATCTTCTTACACGAATAAAATCCTGCACAGTACCAGGGGAGCATTCAAATAATTCGTGTATTTCACACACATTAAATCCTTACAAATAAAATATTTTTCTAAATATATTTTCCTTTCACTTTATCTGTATACATATAGAGCATACATTTTTAGAACTTAGCTTAGGTAAAGGTTTGAGATTGAACGATATAAGTAATTTGTTACAATAAAAGTCGAATTAATAGAAAAAAATATGGCATTTTTTTATTAATAAATTTAAATATACACTATGGGTCATAAATATAGATAATCTTTATATTGTACGAAAGCTCAATCAATTGCTATAAATAAATCTATATATAAGAACTGATATATATATATATATATATATATATATATATATATATATATATATATATATATATATATATATTTATTTATTAAAAATTATTTCAAGATTTAAGCCAAATTTGAAATAATCTTCTAAATATTCCTTAGAACGATCCTGTGCATCCGCATACATATGAGAGTAAAAGTTACTACGACTACTACTACTACTATAGCCATAGTGTTTGTGTGTGGGGCAACCGCAGGCAGCTTTGATTATAGTTCCTAATTAATGATTCCCTCGCATTACAGATTCATAAAACGCGTTGTTTTCTGAGAAATGCACAACAAACTAGATTCCTTTACGGCCTCACATAAAACCCATAAAACAATGAGAAAACCCGCTTTTTTCCTTCATTCTTTTTTTTTACGTCCGCATTCAACGCGAATGTTATCCGAATATGTTATCATAGTTACTTATTCATTTTTTCTCGGCATGAATGCTATCCATCTTTCTCTGTTGCACACACACACACACATATAGCGACCTTAATTGCTCATCATGTAAAACAGATGAAATACATTTAAATATATTTAGATATATCGCTGTTAAACAATTAATCATTACTTTTTTGTGTGTGTAGTGTACCGTTGTTGATTGTTCTATTTTAAGTTCCCACAAACTTAGTACCTACCTACATTAAATTCGTTTCGTTGTGCTTAAACTAGCAACATGCTTTATTTAGTGGGGACATATTTGTTTTTCCATTGTTTTGTGTTTATCTTGTACCGTTTTTTTTTTTTGTGAAATTTATGCATTTTTTTTTATTACGATATTAAATTTTGAAGAAAATATATTACATTTTGAATATAAAGTATAGTAATAGTTTTAGAACAAAATTTCTAAAGTGTCCCGCACTGGACCTTCTCATACATAGCAGACATTTATTTCACATAGTAGCCGTTTCGTAGATGTTGCAAAAAAAAACTGATAATTTTTTTTCATATTAAACATTTCTAAGTATTAAAGAAAATTTAATCAAATTTGTAATTTAAAATAGTTATATTCTATAAAAGTTTTAACAATGATTTACTGAAAGAATGAAAAAAATAAAACTAAATTACTGTTTAGCCCTACAATATCAAAACAAAATAACCAGACATTATAACAGTCAAATACAATTCAGATATCAGTCGAACCCTCGAAATGTAAATAATACACAACACACGCGTGTGCTTTTTTATTCATTATTAGTTGGTGGTCCAATGTCGCCGTGGCCACCCTTGATCAACACCTCACATTAACGCAGTATGACGTCACGCGGAGGCCGCCGTGCCGAATTGCCATGTTTGTGGCTGAGCTCCCCGTTGCGAAAATAGACGTTCTCATTACGGGCTGATGTAGATGTCAAGGGGCCGCATACATACAAAGTGCCTTTTGCTCTGTAATAATCCTTATTCAATCAAGTAATCCATTGATACATCTTCATTTGTTCTCTACTGTTGCGGCAGCGATGCTAGACTGCAGTTATTTTTTGGCTTGGAATAAGATGCAAACGATTACAATGAATGTCACGTCTAGGTTATTTATTAGGCGTCTGTTTCAATGCTTGCCATCTAATGTTTATGCAATGACCTTCAATTTTACGTTTACATTTTACCTAGTTTATCTCGGTTTAAAATAAAATTGAGAACAGTTGCATTATTCACTATGCCATTCTTCACATAATGTTTTTTTTGCAATACAATGCCGTATAATTAACTTTAAATTAAATTTAAAATGTTTTTTTTTTTGTATATATATATAAATGTCATAATTTTGTAATTTTTAATTGAAAAAATAAAAGATAAAAAATAATATAGTTTCTGTATTACTGATTCATTTACTGATTGAATACTGTAAATTGTCAAAATTGCGTAACTATAGCTGAGAAGCATCACGTGCTTTGTTGGTTTAGACATTTTTTGACTATAATAAAAGATAAATTCATCAAAATGTAGTAATTTTTGATAAATTGTTCAAACTATGTTCGGTAATCATATTAGTTATCATATTAAACAAGTTATATTTGCATTAAAAATGACAAAAAATGTCGGTCATTTTATTTATTTTACATAATCCATAAATTGACAATTTTCTTATATTTAACGCACGATCATCAACCACAAATATACAAATATACTAATAATATTCCATAAAAAAGAAAAAAGTGACAATGAAATCGTAGCATGAATCTGACATTAGAAGAAGAAAAAAACGCTGTCACAAAAAAAGTCATTGAATATATGTCTATCAGCGATGTAATAATAATGTGATCAAAACGAACAGACACTACATACATATGTATAGCATAAAAAAAATGCATTAATAATTCTTCCATTGACAAAACACGGGTCTTTTTGAACTATATCAATATTAATTTCCCGACACGAAGAGATGTTGAGATAAGTATAAATTGCTTTTTTATTGCCGAGGAACGCCCGTTGGCCTGCATATAGGACCGTGAGATGAACATCTTTCGGGTTTTAAGTCCCCGCAGGTAGGTACACCCCAACCTATACCGCCTGTTCTGCTCCTATTGCAGAGTTCGTTTTCACCGACCACCGCCAGTGTCTATAACGCCGGCATCAACTTTGTTGCATTTTAGTCTCACATCAAAAGACAGCGTAGTTTTTTTTTCATGTTTAGTTAGTTAGTGGCTCGCTAATTTGATACCAGTCAAAATATGCCATAATAAAAATTTGCATTTTGTTTCATATGTATTATATATCGTATCTGAATCAGCTGCTTGTATTCAGCAATCAAAATAATCTTTTACAGTAGCTTTGTTCCCTTGTCTTGACTGTTTCTCATTTCCATATATGCAATACGTGCGCTTAACAAACAGATCCCCAACCAAAAGAAAAAAAACACCAGCCATATTCCGTAAGACTAAATTTTGTCGCCTCTTCTCCTCTGAAGATACCGGATCAATTTCAACCAAATTTGGCACACGTATTGTGTAGGTGCCCCATTGAATCTGTTCCCATTTAAAACCCAATTCGTAGCGCACTTCAAGAGATATTATGCACGCAAAAAAGGACACACCGTAACAGAAAAATAAAATCTATGTAAAAATTACACTTTTGTAATGTATTTGATGTTTATTCAGGTTATAACTGAAAGATAAATGAAAATAATAAATTCAAAAATAAAATTGAAAAACAATTGATGGTTGTATTTTTTTTTTTCGGGATGTACGATGACAAGCTATGGCAGAGCAATTGCTTGTTTATACAATATAAAATAAATAATTTAACTATTGTCTAGTATTTTATAATATATTTGTAATAAGTTAGTTTCATTTTTGTACTGGTCGTTAAAAAAGCATATAGGTACTACTATGTAAGTATATAGGCCATAGCCTTTAGGTACTTATAGATATAAAACAATTGCATTTCTACCAATCAGCTGTTGAAATAGCATTGTGGTAGTATGTACAATAATAATGATGTGGGTATACATTTAATCAGCAATATCTATCCAATAGAACTCGTATTGGGGTGTGCACATACATACAAACACATACATACGTACATGCGTACGATATATGGTGAAAGTTATATAGGTAGAATGAATAAATTATACTAAGAAAAGTTGACCATAGAAGAATTATTGGGAAAATATGAATGTGGGAGTTATCAGACATTCAAATGTCTACTTCGACTTGCATTGTTTATCAATTCCATTTATTATATTGATATATTATCCACATGTGCAATCGATCGTGACTCCCGATAACATTTTTATAACTTTACCTAAGTAGTTATAATGATTTCATTAGACTAGTTTGAAAAATGATGATGAATACTAATCAATGGACCAAAATTTGGTGCGTAATTACAAGGACATATCAGCAAATATAAAACTTTTCAGTGTAACTCACAAACGATGTAACATTATATGATAACTTTGTCAACAACATGCAAAGACATACATATGTACATATATATTTTAATGCACAAAACAGCCATATGCATAAAAAAAAAGAATAAAAAAAATTAGCAAATACAAGCAAACAATGGCAAATCGTATATTATCAAGTTAAAGCGGAGGTACAAACATACATACATATGTTGTGTTGTATGAACAATAATAATGATCCAAGGTTAGAGGCGAGTATGTAAGAGCGAGGCAGCGATAGCGAAGAGTGCCTTTTTTAATCAAAATTAACGTTCGCCGGAATCAGCGAGTGTGACCAAGGCTATATACGAAAACCGGAAGCTAGCAGACATCCATCTTGAGATGTCACTCGTGTGAAAAATGATAAAAAAGCGCACGTATAACAACATCATGAAGTCATCTCCAGTCAGGTGTAGTTAATGGGAAACCGACAAGTTGGTTCTGGTCTGCACTGTACATTTTCATCGTTATATAAGTTTACTTTTTATTATACCTACTACTACCTATTATTTAATGTGTTCTCTATATTATACTGTTTCTACAAGTTGGTCCTCTTTTGGGTGCAGTCAGCCGTCCCAATTCGGTCGAAAACTGTTTTACGATTATGACGTTACGGTTTTTAATTTAGATCTTATACTAACTGTTTTTTTTTTTTAATTACAACTGCAATGTGTATTACAAATGGATTTCTGATAACGTTTATTGAATTAAATATAAGATATTTCATTGGGAGTGCCTACCGGTCAACATTCTTCATTTTATGTTGACCAAAAAATGAAAATCAACCAAATATTATAACATACATAATTGCTTTTTATCTAATTTTCCACCAACGGCTTCATTATTCTACTCAATTAATTAAGGCATATATTTATTCATTTATTCGTAAAATACACTCACAATTGTACTCCAATACACTCATTAGCATATCTTTCTATTTATCGCAATATTGAATGAAAATATATTTCGAAGTATTTGTATGTACAATAAGACGTTTTTTTTTCTAATTTCCTTATTAAACACTTATGAGTTCTGAAGATCACTCCATCTTGGTCATTCTGTATAATTTGCTTATTTATTACAAAATTAATAAACATTATAACTCAGACCACTTACATCAATACACAAAATATTGAAATTTTTATTAATAATGTTTAAAGTAAATTGTTGTATGTTAATTTAGTTTGTTTTGATTTTTATTTAATTTTCGCTTATTTTTATAAATGTATATGTGTTCTTTATCATAACAACCGTGTAAGTCAATTTGAAATTATTTTATAAATAATGCTTATTTCATTAAAGATGTATCTTTTTCATTGCGGACATATTTGATAAGCTGCCTTGGCTTATATTCTTACCAATTTAAACCCTTTACTTTTATAATATAACTGTTGTGGTATGCGAGATATCGTAAATGCAAGAGAAATTGACAAATTGAACGAATGAAGGTTTTTGTTTAACATGAATTACTTGAAAGAAACAGGCGCAATAGAAGAACATGATAAAGTAAAAGAAGTGAGTAAGGATAGAGTAGAATGGCGAAAAATTGTCAAGATGTGAAAGAATGGAAAGGATTTTCTGGCACTCCATTGATTATATATGTATACTGTACATTATAGAAATATAACGATAAGAAAAAGATAATAAATCTGTAACTGGTGGTGCTCATGGCATTGGCACGATTACGGAATATCCTACTATACATGAGAAAAAAGAAATATTAAAGTCTCCTTGATATAAACCTATTTTATATGTTTTTTTTTTATTTCTCTTCTTTTATGAAAGAAAATATGTATTCCGATGAGACACTTGAAAATTGTTTAATATATGTGTTATATGACTACTAGAAAACAGCCGTGACGTCACTTTCATGAGTTACGTACATTTATTTCGCAGCATACAACTATACAACTATAGTTTTTGACCTTGAATTTGACTTATATTTTCCATATTTGTATGTGCTATTTATCTCTCCTATATAATAAATATATATATATATATATATATATATATATATATATATATATATATATATATATTTATTCATTTTTTTTTGTTTTATTTTGAGTAGTTTTATATGTTGGTGCATGTTAGAAGTTCATTGCCGTGGGTATCAATTTTAAACAATACTAAATATTATTATTGTTTAAATCAGCATATATAATACAAAAATATAAAATTCATTATTGTGTACAAAAATTCATAAGCCATTCCCAAATTCAACAAATCTTTTATACGATTTAATTTAGTGTGCTGTATAAAATAATAATTATTTCAACACCTTTTAATATGATGGAACTACCATTTACAAGTTTGTACATGAATAATTTCACGAAAATAACGAATAGTGACATAAATGTTTTCGTAAAGAGACAGGTGTATAGCGGTCAAAAATAAAAAGGAAATTTATTCAGTGACCAACAGCTGTGACATGAGCTAGGAGTCAATCTTATCACCTAGTTGTCGTTATGATTAGAATCCGGCTACTGTGACAAATTTTTCATTAATTCGTTTTTTTTTTCTTTTATCTCATGCATACGTAATTTTAAAGCGCTATAAACAACAATCTAGAATCAATAGAAAATTAAAAGACGCATAATTTAGAATTTTGTTACCAATAAAAACGTTTTATGATTATTTCCAAACATATGTGCATAGTGGTAAATTATTCTAATGTGAAATGTAAATATTTGTTTTGTAAACGAAAACCTAAAGTCTTAATCATTGAAAAAAGGCAAACAACCTTATGTGAAAACATTTTAAAAATTATCGCAACCCGCTTGTTTCTCAAATGGGTAATTGAGCGCTTATTCGGAAACGGAATTACAGATAGTTATTTCTTATCCTTGCAAAAAGACTCACTACTAGATAGTTTTTATGCTATAATCTAGTGAATTTATATTAATTAGTGCAGGTTTTTCTAGCACCCATATGACTGAGAGATAAAGGTACCCTTAGACGTATGTGCGTAGTGCATCAAATGCATAGACCTCTGCCGCTAGGGACGATGACCGTTTTTCTGTTCTTTCCGTTCTAGAGCATTGCGGATTAAGTAGACTTCACTCGTGCGTTTGCTTCGCCAGGAAAGGTATCAGCGAATTTATTAATAAACGTACGATCTCTGTTTACTGAATTAAATACATAATATGTTAGAGTAAATATATATGGGAAGTATATGCGAGTATATGCACATTAGTCTTTAAATACAAAATTATTAATACCATTCAAAAGGATTGCAGGATTTATTTTTATTTACTTTAATCTGTAGGTAAGCAAGATTTGGTTAGTTAATTTTGGTTAAATATCTTTTGGTAGCAATTATATCATAAAATATAATTCTATGTTTATTAAAACCCATCGGTAGAAGTATATAACTATAGTTAAAGTTAAAAAAAATTAATATTTTTGTTGGAGTATTTTTGCATTTACGAAAACTAATAGTTCATGCGCACAGATATTATATATGTATATATAATTCTCGACTAAGTACAATTACTGTAACATTCACACACACACATTCTTATATACACACATATAAATACACACACACAGAGTCTAAGAGATAATTTAATTCAAGATGTTAAGCTACTAATCAGACAAGTTATATTTGGTGTAGATATATGTATAGTATTTATAAAAGTTTATCAGTGATAATGAACATTGAATATGTTTTTGAAAAAAATGTGTAAATATAGTTGAAGCCAGCCCTGTTAATAATCATTTCGCATCTAGAGACACACATGCTAATGCACACACTGACACATAGATAGTGATAGTAAGATAGTATCTACATCTAGGTAATACGGCTGTCATGTTTGTACGCGTGTACCACAGAGGAACCCGCACGCTAATACATCGCTCGCTCGCTCGCTCGCTAGTGGTGTTGTGCCGCGCACTAAGAATACGGGCCAAGTGAATTAGTGCCAGTACCTCCACCCGGACGACCATTTACCATACTAGTGTCGAACAAATAATAAACAACAACAACAACAACAACGCGCAAGAATCACTTAATAGCGTCTAATTTACCAATAAATCACTGAATTCATTCAATCGTTGCGTTATTTAATATTTTAATAGTTTTTCAACTAAATGTGCAATTATGTAAACATAGATCATTTTGTAACTATCCATTTCCCATAAACTTACTAATGAAGCACATTCCCTAAATATTTCGAATTTGCAAATGTTTTCGACCTAAGAAATATATTATTTTTTGCCTTTTTTACTCTTGTATAATTCCCAATCGTACGCCTCTGTAAATTTTCTGTACGGATGACATCAGACGGTAGAACTACCAAGCTGCCTTCTATATCCTGTTTAATAATAAATTGTGGGAGGAAATGGCACCAGATCGTATTGCACATTGCATATGTTCGGTTCTGGGTACTACACTGTCCATTGCGTTTCATTTGGATATACGTAAATGAAATGTTAATGTGTGTTGATGTTGATGTTGTTCTTTTTCATTTGCCGCGTGTTCATACGCATGTTGTCGATTGTTCAAACATACGGGATGATACAACATCCGCATGTCAACTCGCTTGTTATTAATATACCGAATGATCGTAAAAGATCGCCGTATGTCATGGCACTACACTACGGGACTATTAGCCAGTCATTTTTTATTTATTATGCGTAGAAATAATCATTATTCTTCCGTTCAACTATGATGGTTGCTTAAGGGTTGAAGGACTTTGAAATATTATTACTTATTTAACAAAGCCTTGTTTTCACAACATTCATAATTGTTTAAATGACGTTCCGTACATTGGAAATCATATTTAGATAAATATATTATTTTCATTTTTTCACACATTTAAAGTGGTTCCATATATTTTATATATTAAAACAAATGAAGACTGAAACGTACCGGTTAATTATTGTCAGTAAAATTTATTGCTTAATAAAAAAATGTAAAATTCTTGTAGAAAAACCACATACGAATATGTATCTGTGTTTTAAAACAACACGTATCTTGAAAATTAAAATGCACCTCATTTATCAGACGCATTTATTAGCACCTCAAATATTTTCCATGTACGAAATTAAACAATAAATGAAAATAAAGTTTTAAACATAAATGATTAACTAATCAAATGAAGACAAACAAAAAAAATGTCTATCTTAGCGTATTAAGTCGTTCGAATGTACCAGAGTTGTAAACATGCACCTTCGCAATATTCAATTACTCTATATATTAATTGTTTCTGCTTGTCGAAGATTTATAAGACTTTAGCGTGACTCGTATAAGTATATAGGTATATAAACAAACTATATATTTCGCATTTTATATTACCTTCATTAAAATGAAAAACATATATAAAATATTACTTTATCTCTGCAACAATAAAATAAAAAAAAAACTATTTCAATACACCATTAATATTTTTTTAACATATGTACAATAATTATAATTTCTATACAGCAAATAATATATCGCATAAAAATAAAACTTGATTAATTATACATATATTCTCTATAGAACAAATAATTTAAATTATATACAATTCCTGAAAACTGTTATTAAAATGATTGACGAAATGTTAAATGTTTATAATTATAAATAATAAAAAAGAAAAAATATGTTATTATTCAATTTAAAAATAATACAGATTAGCCACGTTATGGAATTAATTTAGTAGGTACATGTATGAAAACTACATAATTTAGTTTAATGAATAATTGAATTATATGAATAATAAATTTTGGAAATTCTTTACAAAATTAGTCAACTTTCGCATTCGATAGCCAAGGCATATATTTAAAAAAAAAACTTTATTTTTCTTAATGAATTCATTTTAACAATATTAGTTGTAATCATCCGGTGTAATGTTTCAATATTTTTATTGAAATGTTTATATATTATTTTTTTGCACCTGTTTACGTTCAGTTTCCTTTTGTTGTTTTATATATTATGAAGAAGTTAATTTCTATAAGCGAGTACCATTTGGAATTTTAATAAAATAAATTATTAAAAAAGAAAAGACGATGTATACGCAGTCATGTAGAAAATTGTGTTTCGCAAAATGCTTAAGCATTTTGCTCGTATTTATTTAAGTTTAATTTAAACAGATTATTATACTGAATTGTACAATAAGAATTTGGCAATTGATTAAATAAGACATTTTATTCATTTAAAAGATGTACCTTTTATAAAAAGATTATAGTACGATAATAATGACAACAAAAAATAAATAATTTCGCTTTTCACACTTGAAATAGTAAATTACGTAATGTACAAATTATTGAATGCTTATAACACTACATATGACAATTGGTAATTTTGGTATAAGCTTTGAAAATAGCACAAACTATAATTGAAAATGTCGGTGGCACGTGTATGACTTTATATAACGAAATACTAAGAATTTAAAATAAAACGAATTAACCTTGAAATCAGATGAAGCCAATATGATTATCGTTAATTACTTGTATTCGTTAGCGATCGTAATCTCAAGTTAATCAGATATTAACACTCGGGATTATCAATAGATGGCATAGCGCGTATAAAAACAAACATGTACATACAAGTGTACTTGTTGGTAATTTATTGCGAGAACATTATTCATTTAGGAGAATTTTCATCCTCTGAGTAAAAATTCACAAATTGGGTAGTGACAAAAATAAAAAAAGATGAAAATATTATTAATATGTACCTATAGTGTACATAGTTATACTGGTAGAACAACCTGCATTACCATTGTTTTGATCACATGCTCTGCTGCACCTTAAGCTAATTAATTTATCACTAAGTAATTGTATAGTTTTACAGTTAACACAATATCAAGTAGTAAACATCTGCATACCCTTACGGAAAAACTAAATTACCCAGTATGTTTTTGATTATAATTTGTTGAAACTAGGTTACTGAATCTTTTGATACTTTTCAAGTTCACATTTACCTACATTGTAAATATGTAGGGGTAAGGTAAACAGTACTTTGCTTAAATATATGGGTGTCATAATTGACATGATGCGATTAAAATAAATACTAGTAGTCAATCATATTTGAATGAGGACCGATGTGCAATTTATATTTACTTTGACCGATATGAAGATTTAAATGTAAAAAGATATACATTGTAAATGCTTCATAAAACATAATTTAATAAAAGATTTCGTACGATGTTATTTCATTTCTGTATTTCCTTAACATATAATTTAATTTCTATAACAAAAATAATGTTAATGATATCAAATTATGTAACATATACATAAAGTTGCTATTTTTTTTTGTAAAAGAACAAATAAAGACCAATAACTACAAAAAATAAATGTGTTTTATTACACTTTCTCACATACTTATAGGTTTGTGATTCATTTGCAAGTAATATGAATTATAATGACATATTATATACAACAGTAAAAATACAATATTTAATATAACAGCAGTTGCCGCCGTAAAAGAGTGACTGACAATATAATTATACACAGCTTGACGTCGTTGCATCAACGTTTCTTTATTCATTGTGCTGCGATTGTCCTACCGGAATTATAACGAATCACTTTTTGTTTTACTTTCATTGTTTCACCTTCCAGCTTGACCGGTGCTCAGGGATTTTATTATAAATTCTTAAACTATATTTATTATCGTTATATCCAAAAGTCAAACTAATATTTCGATTATTATTATTTTAAAACAATCGACTAATCAGAATAAGCGAATTGATTAATAAGGCCCGTTATTATCAATAAATAATTCAAAATTATAAAGGGTTGTTGCTAGGGTTTTGATATTGGTTTATTGTAAGCTTAAGGACAACTGGGATCACTAATCTTAAATTTATTTCAACATATTGAAAATTTTAGTTTTTATTATTGTGGTTATTTTATTATGTTTTTATTTTAAAAATTATCGTATTAATATATTTTTTTAATTATTTACTCCAATAAAATATATTACGGAAATATTTCTCAGCGATTTAAGAGAATTATTACTCCCACAGTCGGTTGTTTAAATAATAAAAAAAAATTATAGATACAGAATGCTAAACAGTATTTGTACAATACATAGAACCAGAAAATTTCACAGGTTGTGCATAGGTACAGTGAAAAACAGTATTTATTAAATTTGTTATGGTGTTTGACTTTTCTAATGCGACTATTACTTTAATCTTGATCGTATTATGCAAAATAATAAAAAATTCGCGCTCAATTTAAAGTTTCTGAAAATTTTATGACCAAGAGAATATTTGCGGTAAATTACGATCTCTGAAAAAAAAATTCTAGGACAATATTTTTCGTTTCACATCTGGTCAAGAGTATTATAATCATTTTCGGTAAATTACCGGTTCCCGAGAATATACTCGGTTTCGTCGCTAATCAAAATAGTTATATAGATAAATAAATTTATTCTCGATATATTAAAATATACTTAAATATATAAAAAAAATACTGCTAGAGAAAGGTTTTTAATGGATAAAGGAAAGCTTTTATTTCGAAGCAAATTCATTGTTAGCAGTGAATTGTATTACTTAAACGAATACATTAGTTAAAAAGTTGTAAAACGATTTAATTCAATATTATGCACCATTCCTAAGCCTTGTCTTCTTTGTAATGTTAAAAGCGGATATATAAAACATGTCAACAGTGCATTTAGTATGATAATAAATTCTATTTTTCCCTTTTCTATAAAAATATATTAAGGTTGAGTAAATGCTTTCGACAATTGGAACGAGATGCTCAACTGTTACGGAAGAAACGCATGAATAAAGAAGCTAAAAATTTGAATGACAGACAGACAGACAAATGGAGGTTTTTATTCGCTCAAACATATGTTAACCGGATTTTATACACTGCCCAAAGCTACAACTTCCGACCTCCTTGAATTACTAATAAACTATGCAGGTCACCCTCGACTGAACTTGCAGCCGCTATCACACACTTGGATTACATCCTCCTTAAAAATACTTTCATAGATTATTTGAAAGTTTGTACACGAGACTTTTTTTTTCCTAATTATATTTTATTGACACTGCTTGATCTATATCATATCCATTGTACTAACATTTAGAGTAGCTATCAAATGTTATGTGAAATAATGTAATGCAAAAATTGTGAATAATAAAGACGTTAACAAATTATAAGTTATGGTTAATTTATGTGTACAGTAATACGAGTCAAAGAGCAGACTTGTTAGAGCAGTATATAAAATATATAACAAATTGATAAAGTAAGGCTAAATTAGTATATTTAATGGTAATAATTAGTTAATTAATGCCTAATTATGATTGTTTACCTACCAAACAATGAAGTTACGCCCATTTTTTCATGTGATACCAAAGTAACACTGTGAAAAGTAGGTGTAAATTTATATCAATTTTAATATTAAATTAAATTAGAAATAATTTATGCTTCAGAATAAAATTATAATAAAAACCATGGAGTTCCGCTAAATTCAGTAGGAAATTTTGGATTATAAAGTAATTTTATATTAAATTTGTGTTACAATTAATATTTTTTTTCAACATTTATAAATTGGATTCACTATAATTCGTTTGTAATAATTTTGTAGTTTTGAATTAGATTTCAAAATTGTGTTGACTAACAATTTTAATTCTTACCATGTGCCTAGTCCAAATAAAAATTTAATGCAAATTACCTGAACATCAGCAGTATTATGATATAATGTAGTAGCATCATATCGTCATTCATACCATTTCGCACTGGGTTTGACCTCTTACCTAAAACAAAAGAAATATTTTATTAGTATTGATTAAGACATAATAACTATTAATAAAATGAATTAATAAACTCAAATATCATATAAAATATATTTCAATAGTGGGTAATATATACATATTGTCTAAATACATTTTCCGATTAATTGAATTCAGTAAATTACATTTTCGAAGATTTGAATTTAGTAGAATCTTATTTTAGTAAATTAAAATTTGTATTTTTCAGCCATCTATCGCTAACGAATGATTTCCGCTGACACTTTCCTTATGTCTCAAATAGATTTAACTAAGAATATAAGAGTTTATGATCAGTGCAAAATTATTAAAATGTCGTACAGAAAATAGGTGGGAGGCAACTGAGACGCTATGGTCATGAAAAAATGTCAGCAGAAAAAATTTGAACACGACGAATGGAAGAGCGTTATGAAGCAAAAGAAGATGTTGAAGATAGAGTCAAATCGTGAAAGATTGTCAAGATGTAAGCATGAATTTTCAGTATGATTGCTAAAGCTTTCCTATATAGCTTTCATAAATATGATAAAAATGTTTTCTATAGTATAGGAGAAGAGCATATGTTTTACAACTGAAGATCCAAGCTCGCCGTGTATAAGAACCATTGTAATAACATCGAACCGGGGAACCGTTTGAAAGTCATGATAGAACTCTGTCGACAGGGGGATGTAGTTCCGCTGCGCACCTGTTGTCTTCGCACACGGCGCCGCCACCGACGCCGTCGCTAAACCTTTACACACACACTAAAATTCGCTATACATATACATATATAAAACAAAGTCACAAACATAGATACAAAAATAATGCATTCCGAGTGTCCATTGTTCGTTGGCCAAAGTTCACAGTCATCTCCGGTTGAAACTGTTCCACACTGGCTTTTGTTATTGTTAAGACGCGCGAGACAATTCTTTTTGCTTTGGATACGAATTATTCTACTACCAGAGTCATGCGATATTTCCGCGGAATTATTTTATCAGAACTTGTGTACTTTTAAACCTTTACAACAAAAACTATAAAACATGTGCAGAAAAAAATGTGTATCTTAAATATCATTGTTTTAATCGTACATAGCCTTGCTTTGCATATTCTAACTCATTTATACTATACGGTACAAGGAGCATACATAAATTATATTTTCTCATTAAATGATATTTAATAACTAACAATTTATTTCAAATAATTTACGATATTCCCGCTACTTTGATATTAACAAATAAAATTTCTCTATCCGCCACTTTTCTATGTAAAAATAATATATTAATTATTGGCGTACAATTCTCTCAGATTTAAAATATATTACGAAATGAGTTTAAATATTACAATTTCGGGTTTTAATTGTTTAATTAATTGATAAAATAAATCTATCTACTATAGAAATTAAGTCATCTAAATGGCATCGCGGGTTGTAAAATAAAACTAATTTAAAATATCGTATAAGCACAAAATTGCAATAAAATAAATAAAACAACAAAACGGTTTTCTGTTACCAAGTGCGCTGAAATGAAATATGACTGCGCAAATATGATATTTCATGCTTGTGTGTGTGTGTGTTCTAGATAAAGTGTGAAGTAATTATTTTAATTGGTACCGGTAATTTAGACATATTTATCTATTCGTAACAATACCTGGTGCATAGTGGTATGATAAATTTTTACAGTGTATTTGTTATAACCTATATTGATATTTATAATTATAGCTATATATTTTACAAAAAAAAAAAAAAACTAATTCAGTAATACTTAACAGTATGAAATATTGCCGACTTATAATTATTAATTTTAATTATATTCATTAAATATACTTCCAATAAAAAGAAAAAAAATGGAATAATTAATTTTTAAAGTTTCGCCGTTTCGATTTCTCACTGTTATAAAAAAGTAAATTTAAGGAAATGTATCTGTTTTTTATATCACACATACTTTAGACGGTGATTTACATACATTAGCAATTCAGTACATCCTTTTTAATTACGAAATGTTAATTATTTATTCCCACCCACGTGTTCCAATACACGCCGACAGTGAAACACCTTGAGATTCCCTGAAAAATTATCAACGAAAATCTTTTCATTTATTGATATTGCAATTTGAACGATTCATTTTTTTGTTAATAATTTACGACAAAAACTAAAAACTGTCGGTCAGACCAAACCAAATTTTATAATGTAAAAATAAGACAAATAGATCCTTATTAATTCAGTTTTCGAGTATAATCAATGTAATAAAGTTCAGCAGATAATATTTAAATATGAAGTGAACATCATATAACTTGAAAACGTCAATAATTGATAATAATGCGGTTGTCAATGTAAATTAAAACAAAAAGCAATCGATCTGTTAGTAAACAACAATAAAATACCTTCATTACTGGTATTTATTTTATATACGTGTAATTAATAATTACCTCGCGATAATGTGACAGTATATGATGTAGGTTCAAGTAATCGTAATTAAAATAAATGATTTATGAATATTCGCCCGAGTAATTGCACTTCAGGATATAATTTGTGGTGTTAAAATCATTTCATGTGCATAATAATAATAATCATTAAAAGCAACACTGAAATCTGTTACGTTGGTAACTATATTTATGATTCATCAAACTAAACATTGGCGTACTCTTTCGTCTTTTGCAATCAAATTTAAAAGTTATAATATATTAACAAATTTTAAAATACAATTTACAATCTAGAATTACCAAATTTTAACTCTTATATTATTATTTACAAATCGACTTGACTGCGATATTTCCAGGAAACTTTTTTGCTGTAAAATGGCTTGGAAAGCTAGTTATGAAAAAATCACCCTAAAGAAAGTAAATCGTTGTTTTTGTGTGCATGTTTGCAGTGTGAGCTAATGTGCAGGTATTTTAGATCTGATGGATCGAAAGTGTAATAATAATTTGTGTAACTACAAGCGTTGAAAAATGTTCGTTATCGAACCAGAAATAATTTTCGGACGTTCATATCGTGCTTGGTGCATTATATTGTGTAATATTCACACATTGCTGTAATGTATTTAACGTTTACATGCTTATTATCATATACATTTTTCAATATCTCGTAGCATGATTTATAAATTACATGATAAATGTAGGTGCGTGCAAAATTTAAAGGAACATACATATACTGTTTACTAGTTGTAGAAAAAGTCTCACTCTATATGTAATATATTATTATTTAAATATCAATAAGTGTTTGGACAAAAGTATATAATTTTTGGATTGAGAATAAATTTAATTTGAATATTTATTTAATTTTTATTTTTGCAATATCCTGTATCGATCATTTCAATTACAATGCCATTAAAATGGAATAAATATTTGCTTTAAAAGAAAGATAAGAAGAATGTTCTAACTTTTTGCAATCAAAATAGCAGAATTTTATGATTGTTTTATGTTTTGGTTACGTATAAAGTAATGTGAGGAACATGACTATTTATGTTCTTTTGGTTTCAACGGTAGAAATATCGGATATTAATAATATATTATAAGGAAACCATATGAGGCGGACGCGGGAAAAGGAAATAAGTAAGAAATTAAATAATTATAAAGAAAAATGACTGTCGCGGTTGGCGTGCACTGGCTACTCTGAGAATGGCATAAATTTTAAATTCTTCGTCCGTTTTACTTGAATTCACGAAGCATTATCGGACATTGCGTGCTACAACACACACACACATGCATATAGACACACATATCATACCGGCACGTCACACACGTCATAATGTCGAACAGTGAAAATAAGGAGGACAATGAAACGTCAGTTAAGACAAAATTCATTCCCACACTATTAAAAAGACAAGGCTTTACTGAACGAATATAGAGTAACCTACATAGACAAAGAACAAACATAGAACTATTTTATTCCGCTTGCTAACATCTATCTGGCGATATTTTTATACACATTCATTAAAAAACAATTAAATCTTAAAAAATATTTTACGATAGTTAAATATTAATAACCGAAATACTATCATTAACTTAAATATTAGTACAGAGAAAATACATACACCTAAACAGAAGAATGTTAATTTTCATATTATAAGAATAGCTATAAATATACTAACTGTTAATATTTCTTTGATTGTCATAAACATATTTATATCCCAGTACCGAAATATTTCTCCATGCAATTTTAAATTAGTTAAATTTTTTTCGTAAAAAAGAAATATTTTTTAATATACTGAATACTGAAAGAAATAATTTGGAATAGTTTTACAAATATATTTTTATCACAATCAGACATATATTAGTAAATTTGTCATTTTAAATTCGTTATCCATGATTGTCATTTATTGTTATTTTCAGTCATTTGCGTAAACAGAAAAGAAACAAATACATAAAACATCTACAAATATATTAATTGATAATAACAATTGCTATATTTGTAGATATTAAGTATATATTGCGTATTCGTTTCTTTTCTAAATATATATATAGGTATATCAGTTTTTTTTCGAAATGAAGAAATTGAAGTAATAGACTTGTAGAGCAATACAATTTTGTTGTATTAAACATTATTTATTACTCGTTAAATTCTTACACTGGACGCAGATTATGTATATTACATGCATATAAATTAATGCAAATGTAATTTTGAAATATAGGGAATCTTAATAGTAAAACCAAAACAGCATCGGCCAGAAGAAGAAGAAGAAGCTAGAACCTATCGAAACAACGCATGTATTCCAAAAAGCAATTAATCCTTGGATACAAGCAATATTATTCATTCCAGAACCGAGTGAAGTATCTTCACATAAACGAACTTTCAACAATACCTTAACGTATTATATTAAAACATGTTTACGAAAGACAGTGTAGTCGTCGACAGTGTGCCGGCGAGTGTCCGAAAGCAGGAGGGAAATTTCCATCGTGGAGTGTACCGTTCCCGCCCATATTGCTTGCATAGACTCACGATGTAGCACAGAAAAGAATAATTCAGATACGCCCAATGGACATATATACCTTTCCGAAGAGCATCGCACGCGAAAATCAACCAAATGAAGAGTGGCCGCAATGGCGACTTTGGTGTGAGACCCAGCTGGGAGGCCAAAGTTTACGTATATATTTTGAGGTTTTGAAATTGCTTTTAGGCAATTCCAACAACCAACCTGCCGCCACCGCCATCGTCACCGCCACCGCCGTACTTGAAGCCCCAGAGAATTGGAGACGTAATATCTGTTTATCTGCAACAACCCAGCAACGAATATCCATCCGATGCGGTTTCGTACAGAAATCAAATTAAAACTTGTTCCCCGACACTATAAACGGAATTGATCTCTTCATATTATAAAAAGACGCCACGATCCGTACTAGTGATGCACTTCCCAGAACACCACTACACAATACATTTATCGTTATACAATAAGGGCATCATAATAAATAATATTGTCTAATTCAAGATATAGATTCCCAAATATCTAATAATCAAAAATTAAACAATACCTACTAAATGAGTACAATATAGCACAACATAAATATTTATTAAGACCTTTGAAGGCAGTAAAAGATATATGTATGCACCAGCATAAGTAAACAAATTAGTTTTAGTCAAACAATATAAAAATCGTTCATTTAACCATTTTAATAGCATTGTTAAATATCCGCAATTGCTTACACTGGGCTTTCTTATACGTATTTTTTTTGAGAGAAAAAGAATATTCAAATAAAATTTTTGAATAGTTCAAGCAAATATATTTAAAAAAAAAAACTAAAAACCTACCAACAGTACTACATATTTTAATTATATTTTATGAATAAAATATGTACTGCAATTCTGAGTAAATTTACAATTCCATAAGCAGAATCTGTAGAATTTTTATAAACCTGCAGTTCCATGATAAATACATATTTAATTCATTATTGCGTTATTAAGATTCTACAAATTTTTTATTTCAATATTACACAGATTCTCATTAGAGATTAATAAACTGCTAAGAATTGAACCATTAATTTCGGATAGGATCAAAAATGCAACAAAAAATTAACAAGCACATCTAAAAGAATTGCTAAAGTAAAAAAAAAACTGTTGACTGGTTAAATGGAATGAACAAAGAATTTTTAGATTTAATAAAGAACTTGAGCGAGTGTAGTGAGTAATAACAGATCACGGCAGGCCCGGCTTTGACCGGGGCCAAATCTAAACAGAAAACAAACGGCACAACGTTTATTATTCATCTGTCTACACCCACTTGGATCTACGCAAGCCGCTGAATACATTAGCCGCGTGAGACAAGAGGAATTGATTTACACCGCAAACACACGACATTCCTACTATATGCTGTTGTTGCTGATGCTAGGTACTACATTATATTCGAAAACATTCATTTCCAATTTTGTATCCTCCTCTTTATACAGTTAGTAGAAGAGTTTGGCTTATTTATATCGGTTTTTACCTAGCCTCGAACTTATTAGCATGTGGCTGCAGTCACATATTGTTCAGTTTGTTAAACCATCCGGTTAGCTGTTTCGAAGAAGGGAATATCAGTATAAATGATTGTTTTGCTGCGGTAAATTTAAATTTACCAGCAAATTTATTCACGGGCTTGTAATCAATGCAGCACCCTATATGACAATATGGCTAAGTTGCAGGAGGTGTGAACACATCCAAATTACGCACTATATTTGTTTAAATAGGGTACTAAAATTCTGACAATATACAAAATATTTTCGGTTCAAATATTCTTGTCAAAATAAGTCGTCTATCATTTAAAATTTCATATTTGTATGTTAAACGACTAGAGTAAACATGCACTTTCGGTTTGAATATTCTTTTCAAAAATAGAATATACAAATCTTACATTTAAAGTTTTACAATAATTTTACCTTCAACCGATAAGTCTTTAAATACACACCAGGAAGATGTGAATGAAATATCGTTTCAATGGCGAAAATTTTCGAAATACACAACCGAACACTTAAGTTATTTGTATATCTAGCGGTCTTAATATTGTAATGATGAGTATATAATTTTTTTCTAAAACGTTATTAGAGGTAGTTTTGTTAAAAATAATTTATTTTATCTACTATATCATAGTGCAAGTTACAAGTAAATAGCTTCAGTTACAATTTGTACTAGGACTAAAATGGTGTAAAGTATGTAACGTCAGGAATAGGAGCTCATACATCAGAAGGTCGTGCAATAGTCGTATTAGATCCTAGGAAAGCTGACAAGATAACTTGAAACAACTTTGTTTTGCGAATTACTTCATTTCGCATATATTATGATACGTGATGAAACTTATTGTATTAAAATAGATAAAAATAAATATAACATTTTTACGTATTCCAAGTTCACTTGCTGTACTTTATTATGTACGAAGTATCACAAAAACACTAATTACACTTAACATTAAGTGCATCTGAAACAATATTTATTTACTGTTCCATAATGAACCTGCTAAATTGTTATAAATTTAAATTTAATTAATTATAAAATAGAAAATTTTTATAATAACAAATTTTCTTTGTACTAGTGTTAAGACATTGCTAAATAATTTGATTTTAATTCTGTTATACATACTAGATTGAATAGTGAAGAATGTCAAGTTCATTATGAAATGTGAAATAAAATTAAATTAAAAACTATGCCAATTTGGGACTAAAAAAAATATTTATTGAATAAACGTTATTACCAACAAAATGCAATAGAAATATTAAACAGTTTGAAACTCGATTCTAGAATTATAATCGTGAGGGTACTTATACTAGCAACAAAAGTAATTAAGAACATCTACTGGTGGGTTCTAAAATATTTTTATAGGTAAATATAGCGACTTATTTTAAGTTTACTGCGGTTTTATTGCACAGAAAGCACTAATTGTGCAGTAATACTGAATTATAAATTAGAACCTGCACTAAGGATATAATTAGTACAGCTTCTCGTCTTAATTATGAAACCAATCATATTTATAAAACACAACTAAATTTCAAACAAACAATATCTATTTCAAAGGATTGCAGTCATTAAAAAAACGCTACGTTTCGGCATCTTTAAAAGAGCTACAATTCGACTAAATAAATATCATTAAAAAATACAATTGTGTAACATTAAATTTATTACGTTTTATTAATGCCGTTATTTTTCCCAAGCATTTAGATATTTAATCAAAAATAGGATAAGACATCAGATCAATAAAATAATAGACCATGAGCAATAATAAAATTCGCATTGCAATTTCCGTTCTCATCGTCCATACCGGGTTTGTTGTTCTGAAAACCGATTCGAATTCAGTCAGTGGTCAGATGGTATTTTCGTTTGTTAACAATATTTCCACGAAACTAATAATACCCACGTGTCGCTGGAACACAGAGCCCGATCAAAACACAAAGAACAACTACAACAGATAGTAGTAACTGTTTTATTGTCTTCGTATTAACATTTAATTTGAAACAAATTATTTCTGCTAACTCAGCCGACCATAAAACCCAGAACAAAATCATAGAATGTGCGTTAGACCAATTAAAATTCAGCCGGTTATCTTAATGATTGCGATTAAATGTTTAGAAAAAATCAATGCTAGTTGGTACTAAAACCAGAATCATATACGAAAAAAATCGACATTCAAATAGACACACATATGTACATTCTATTCCACTTTGGATTTGTCGTATTGGTATCATGAATTAATCGACAAGAAACGCAGATATTTCAGGAAAAAGAATACTAACAACATTATATTTCATCAAAATGTATTGTAAACTGAGAATAGTATAAAAACTGTTTTATTTAAATACTGAAACTAGACTTAGTTGATAAATAAAAGTGGAACTGAATATAGCAGTAGTTGGATTTAATATTCCATGGAAAGAATTTTGGAAGTATTTTTTATTTTGTTATTCTCTCAGTCGGTAATAAAACAGTATTACCGGCCGTTAGGTCTATCCTCAGCTTGTTGTTCACGAAGTAATTAAACCTAACCGTACAACACGTCATTATTTAACCTGTGTGTGAGATATTTCGTTCTCTTGCCGTCTCTTTCATATGTTCTCCTGTATCATCCTCTTCACGATGGTACATCATATATGCTGGTGTGTGTGTGTGTGCAGTATAGGGACATTCAGCAAGTTGATGTTGGCAAACGTGATTAACTAGAAGGCGGACATGTTTGGTCCTAATGGTTAATATGTATTATTTATCTATCTATAAACTGAGTCAAGTAATAGCGCGTACGTCGACTGTCTACATCTAAAATTATAAATACGATCTATAAGATGTTCTTCTTCCCAATTAATTGGTCACATTATTTAATTAAGGTTCAGTTTTTTTTTCTCGTTCTTTCACTCTTGGTTCGTTGTAAATAACATTAATTCAACTTATGGTGAGAAAATTGTCAATAACATCTGGTGAATTTCATTGAGAAAAAAAATTCTATAGATCTCATAGTTATTGAATTATCATTAGTTTTTCATACAATTACTGCAACTTCTGGAGCATTTGACGGTGCTATACGCTCTGAATGATATCTTATTTCAAATTAAGGTTCATCTAACTTACTACAACTTAATAATTACGTATGTGTGCTTACATCATGTAGAAGTCTCACTATCATAATGTATTTAAAAAATAAAATTATAAAAACAAAACATATACTAATAAATTATTGACTGCTTATTTGTCGATTTGATTATTATCGTTGTGCTATTTTGACTATTTATGAGATTCAATTAATACCAGCGGAAAATATTTTCTCTAATGGTTAAATAAATATTCTAAAGGTCATATAAAACTAGCTTATTTGCAAAAATGTCGAAATAATTTTTTCAAACATCGCTCAACTTAAATTAGGTATAAGTATAAATCATTCTATAGTTTATAAGATTCAGACAATCAGTTACGCAAATAGTCAAGCAGTAATGTTTATTAATTAATTCAGAAAAATATATCTTTGTGTTAAAAAATAATTCGATTTAAAATTTTGAATTATAAAATCAAATCAGAAGGTAAATAAATGCTGTTATCACTTCTTCAAGTAATTCTTAGGCAAAAGAATCAAATAAATATGTAATACCGCAAATATGACAAAATAACACGCATTAACCGACTGTTTTCAACGAGTAATAAATGGAACGAAACGTTTCCATATTTAATGCATCTACTATTTTAACGTTCATACTTTTGCAAAAAGAAAAAAAAAACTCGTACATATATATAGAGGTACCTATAGAATAATTTATTATCAGAAGAATCTTTCGAAAAAATTAAATATAATGCATTCTGAATATGTTCTAATAAAAAAAACATGAGAAACTTAATAAAATAATTTTTATTTTAATGTCAGCATAAAATTTTATATAAAACACACGCAGTATTTTGTTTACGATCAAATAAATAATTTTATGGGTACAGTCGTACCAAAAGTAAAATATAAAATTCCGTTTTATAAATTCCACCCCTTTTTATTGAAAGCACTGTACGTACATACATACATACATACGTAGTAGCGTGTTTTTAAATATTACATTAAACGCGGTCCTACTGAAATAGAGCTAGTGATTTATTTTACATTCAAACTGATTTTTAAATATTTACCAGTTTGAAATTTTAATTATTACGATCAATAATATTTCCTCGGGAGGGCAGGGGGTGCATGTAAAACACCAGAAACCATACCTAATATTTAAAAGTAGTTATATACGTACATCAATAATAACGTTGGATCAATGCATTTTAAAAGCTTTTATTTTATATAGTACAAGGAACAGATGTTAATGTTTAAATATGTAAAATAGTAAATGCCTTTGTAAAATATGAAAAAGCACAAGAAATACTACAGTAATGTAAGGAATTAGGTTAAGACAATTGAAGGCAAAAGAAAACAAGAAATTGAAGAGTGGCAAAAGAAGGACCAAAATAAGTCGGTATCTTTGATCACTGCAATACCGATGGCTGATGTCCACACCATACCAGTTTGGTGAATCGCCGGCAGAACCACTGACAAAAAGTAGCCGCATCAAAAAACATATAATGTGAATTGCAAATCGTGCGAGATTTTGTATTTGTATTCAAAAACAGTAGTGCCAACGCTGACACTTCATTTGTCAACGTAAGTTATTGCCAACGCGACGAAACGTCTCTATATTCTTGCAAGTTATAAATTACCATGTTCACATGGACGATTCAAACCTGTATTCAGTTCAATTTTCTGACTGGACATTGCCGATAATAAAAACACGAATATAAAACATATTACATCTGACATACATAATTACATCAATTCCCCGTCAAATTAGTTTATTCCCCTTTTCACAATATTTAGCTATTCTTACATTCTTCTTTTGTTTCATTAAATTCATCGAATTCTTCATACGCTCTTTTCTATTCCAAAGCAATTCATTCTCTGTCATATTTATCCACTTATCTCGAGAACAACCTCCCCTCCCTCCATTTTCACACCATTCCTTTTGCACACGTAAAAGTTTTCCATCAAATTTTCATGACTTTCCAATTCTAGGTACAACATTTTTTACAATATCGCACTTTTGAACTAGTGTAAGCCAATATGATTAAATCGAACGAGTTTTAATGACAAATATTGCATGGGAAAAGTAGAAAATGATAAAAATACGTAATAAATTTCGCAGGGTGTTTAGAATAATACTGATGAAGAAGAAGAAGAATGAAAAGCAGCATTGAACGGTAGTTGGACGCGCGCGTATAAGGAATAAATGCACGCGAAGAAACTGGTACATAAATCGCAGTGTGTCTTCATTCCTTTGTTGTGAATAAATCAAAGATGGTTTGCTTGTAGCACATCGCGTCTGCTTTTTGTTTTGTTTTTTATTATTTGGTTTACGTGTTCTTGTGTTCTCGTTTGCCGATTCTGACAATTATAGGTGTACTACTTGTTGTAGGACGAATGTTCTTCGAGCAGAGATAAGCCGCTTCATGTAAAGAACCATTGCCGTACATACGGGTACAAATTAGCGGCATTCGAAAATTAAGCTACACATATTTTTATGTAAACAGAATTTTCATGTTTTGATACTTTATAATGCACCCGAAATATATTAAAATAATGTATGTAGTAGTAAGTTATTTTGGTATTATTGTTTTAAAGAAGCATAGATTTTTAATTATAAGCGTCATTTTTTTAAAAATAATTTATCTTTTTAAATCTCATTTATATTATATATTAGAAAATGGCGTCATTTTATGCATTCGTGATTTCTACTGTCGTTTTTGTTAGCATGCAAGCAAAGTCAAATGTCAAATTGGCCCCTAAAGACTAAATTTAATTTGCATTTCTTGCGTTATATCCATATTTTATTAAAGTATCTCATAGTATTAAAATGGATTTATAAATATATTGATGAAACATGCAGAGTTTTATTTCCATAAATAAAACCTTATTACAAAAGAAACGTAACACCTGAACATAGAAACACATGTACACATCCACGTTATACTTCATTAATTATCGGGCCGACATTAATACAAAGCCCAGCTGACAATCTAGCAGGCCGGTGTATCAAAACAAACATGAAATAAACAAAAACATACAAAACTTAAAAAGCCACACATACATCCGACCCGCATCCCCTGTAAATATTATAATAGTAATAATAATAATAATACTAGCAGTAGGCTATGCTCACATTTTCAGATGTGTATTGAAATATGTTTAAAGTTTACAAGAATGGCAAACACAAATACCAATCATTGTTCAACGACATTATTATGTTATAATTCCCATATTTCTATGTAGTAGCAAGTCTGCTATTAACATTCTAGTATTTTGTAACTGAGCTACGGCGCTTACATATCTTTCAAACAGATAAAAACGAGCATTTCTATCAATTGAAACTAGTTAAGATGTATCGTTGTATATAGGGTTATTCCCTGAATCAAGACTGATAATTTATGGAATAAAATTTCTGTGTGCGTGTATGACTGTGTGTGTGTGTGTGTATGTATGTGTGTGTGTGTGTGTGTATGCCATTGCGGATAATTATTTATTTATTTTAACTTGTATTGCATAAAATGATTTTAAAAAGCACTAAAGTCTAAAATATATACAGTCGCTTGCTAACTCGCTCGTAAGACGAAAATTAGTCGCTTCTTCTCCTCTGAACTTTGAAGAAATACGAAACTGATTTTAATCAAATTTAGTACACATTATGAGTGGGTTCCCAATTATATTCGCCTGTATTTCAAATGTAATAAGTTTCATATTTTTTAAGAGATACAAAGCTCAAATGTTTTTTAAGTATCTATGCGTTATTGTAATATTGTGAACTTGAATCTAAATTCGCGGTATACTTAGTCTAGCAATTAAAATAAGTAAACTAATATATGTATGTATAATGAACGGATGTGATATTTCAAAACGTATAATAAACAAAATATGTCACTATGCCATTGCAATTAAAAATGTATGAGTACACGAAACAGCAAAAATATGTACAATAAAAACATCGCATAGCACCTAAATATTTACAGGAAACGAGCATGTCAACAGACACACAATAATGGAAAACAATAAACATATATAACGTACTATACCTATGTATAAAAGCGAATGATAAAAACATTAGAATGTCCATGTATGCTGATAGCCAGCGGGCGAGTCTATCTCACAAGACGAAGGGATGTCTGATAGTCAGAACAGACAATGCCATGGGGGAGAGTCGGGTGCGCTGTGAAGTTAGCCTTGCAAGTAGCGTACGAAATGTGTGTACAAATACGGTTAAGAATTGATTAATACATCGTGACAGCGTATTGCTACTGTAAAATTGCATATTTTGCACGATGAAAAATTATGAACAAATATAATAAAACATATTTTCTGATATAAACCGAACTTAATAATGATAATTATCGGAATTTATTATAATATTTTCATCGGCAACGTATAATTTTGTACTACGGGTTACATATCTGATGCAAGAACACAGTGGACCAGTTCGCCCATCGGTGGGAGGGTACTATACGCACTGGGCTCCGGCACCTCCACTGGCCGATTGGGAACGTGTTTTTTTGTAATTAAAAAATTATATGAAGGGAATTTTTCGACGTACAGTTACGGACAATGCGCGCTTTCGACAATAAAACCAAAACCACTACAATAAATCGCTAGATTTTTTTTTTTTTTCAATCTCATGCGGCATACGTATCTACACTCAAAGAATACTATTCCATAGTGACAAATGTTTCGGATTTGCGAAATATATTTCATAATAAATAAACCAAATAAATATATTATTTCTAGACTTTCCATTTAGATCAAATATTTCCACACCCGTGTTGATACAAAAAAAAACAAATCGTTCAAAAGTAAAAATTCCTTAAGATTTTTTTAAAAAAATGTCTAGGAAATTGAATCGTATAAAATAACAGCTTAAACTCTTAATTAAATTAAACACTTGTACTCTATAAGAAGCTAAAAACTTATAATTGATTGTCGAAACAAGAATTCAAATTTTTTGAAATTCTTAGAACTGTTATTAATGTGAATATATTTGATTGTAAATTGTAAATAAATTGCATTAAGCATTTATGAATAAAAAGTAAGTATGTACCTATTATATCAACGGCAATTATGTTTATTTTATTTTTTATTAATTCCAATTGCAAACGTCTCTGAAAAGTGTAAAACGTGACAACACTGTAGCTTTTCATAAGCAACCGGTCTATAGTTTGCAATTAGTTTTAAGTGGTTATATTTATTTTTTAGATTTGCTATATATTTTTCAATAATAATTAACATTAAATTTTAAGAAAATAACGCAAAAAAATTTATTCAGTTTATTCAATATAGGTACATATTTAAGATAATGTATTAGCTGTGCGCTGGTGTCACGTTTACGCAATCATTTTATAAAACTTTTAGAATTAAAATTAGTAAATTTGAATGAAACTATCACATATACACGTGCATTTATGAAATGTATTTAAGAAAATGTACAGAAGCATGCGAAACTAGATCTATAAACTATTTAAAAAAGTATCAATATTTTCACATGTAAACTGAACATTCTTAGAACTAAACACATGTTGTTAAGACAAAGCTGTAATTTTAATAAATATTTGGTCATTGTTGAATAATATCGGCTTTTATGTACATATACATATGCAAGTGTTTATTGATTAACGCACACCAACTCATTATGTTGTATGCAAAAATCCAAGGTCAACTAATAATTAGATCGTGAGCAATTCCAGAAAGCATGTGTTTTTGCCCAAGTGTCTTAAAATATGAATAAACGGACATTCCAAACTCAATGCCATTGTAGTATCCACTGATTTATTCGTGAATGAACTACGTGTACAGGCCTGCAGTAGTAAATATTAATTACAAGTTGATCCAAAACAAACAACTGATTTAAATACATTTATGTGGCTTAACACTATTACTTGTCAATCTAACACGATTCATATTATAATTAACAATATTCTATATACGAATATAATGAACGACAGTATGTTGCATTTAGTAACTTTGCATGTTAGATACTTTCTTGGAATATTTGCAACATCTCATAGTGATATATTTGTTACATAAATATATTTGTACACTACAGAAAGTAGGTCTGATTGCATGTCTTAAAAATCGACCAGGCCATGGATAAACGTTCTACCCAATAAATAAATATATATATATAACTACATATATTTTTATTATTAGCCAACTTTAGTAAAAGAAGCCCAAAGAAATGAACACAGGTTATAAATATGAATTTATTTGATTTTGATTTTATTGAGACTATTTGAACATTTATGATGCATCAATTAATTATTAAGTAATTTAAGTTTTTATATAACTTTCATTGGTTTTATGGCTTCGAAATATTTGTAATTATTCATTATATTATTGTAGAATGTATTACGACATTTTATACCTACAAATGGAAATGTCTAATATCTTAATATTTATTCTTGCTCTCGACATTGTTTCTAAAATAAAGTTTACTCTAAATAGATTTTATTGACTAATTAATTAATTTTTTTATAAAAGCGTATTTTATGACGATCATTTATATAAATGTGAAAGTGCGGTAATATACAAATTTAATTATCAATTAATCATAAAATATTTGAAAATTTTTATTTGAATTAAAATATGAAATACAATTTAAAAATGCAACGATTTAAACTCAAAAGCTTGAATTATGCCCCTAATATACAATTTGATATAGCTTGTTGGTTCATCCCCCTCTTACACTAGATTATGGTCTTTTTTCCCTAATGCAAATCTATGTACTTGGGGCTAGTCGGTGGTTAATTTATTGTGGATGCAGTTAAAGTTAGGGGGATTCTGCTATCGTAATGTTACTAATTAATTGGTTTGTTAAGTTTATTGATTCGGATGGTCTTTTTTGAGTACAACTGTAGGGGATGCAAAATTATAAATTACACTGTTTATTGGGGTTACTAAATCAATTTAAAAATAAACTTTTATTTATTTTATATTAGCTATAATCGGTAATAGTCAGAAAATTGATATAATACAGAATTAGAATATTTGATATGAAATAAAAAGATAGTTTGGCAACTGTTTCTTTATCTATTTCTAAGATTATAATTATTGATTTAAATTTGCTTTTCGCAAATGGTGAAAAATGTTAAGGGTTTTGTAGTACCCCATTGATGGGAATGGGTACAATGATATGTACCGCCAGAAAAGTGAGTGAATTAAAAGATGAAGGCAGGGATGATGCGAGCGAGCAAGCAAGCAACGAAGAGTAACAAAACACCCTGTCGATGTAGCTCGTTATGGAATAAGGTCGTATGTCAAAGGTTTTCTGTTCTCTGTAATTAGCCATGCACCACCCTCGCGCGTCGTCCCCAGCCGAACGTGCACGCCCATTCCCTAACCCACCCCCGCGCACTCTTCATCTCTGGACCTGTCTATATGATCGTACGATGACGCGTACTGATCGGTTCCTCTCCTCACCAATGTTTAACCTTTCAGAATTGGAGAATTAGCTTTAAACTCTGTTACTTTTAGTTAGCTCTGGAAATACTATTCAATTAAATAAAGCAATTAACAAAATACACAAAAATTGAATCAAAATATAGCAATCTCTTGCGTATTGTAATTTGCAAAATAAAATTTATATAAAATAGATAAATGTAATTTTTATTACTATACTATATACTATATGTGTAAATCGTTAATAAATATCCATTAAATAAGAGAGATAGTTCATTGGCAATTACTGGTAATAGAAAGTTATTAAGTCAAGTTCACACCAGCACAATGAGAGAGGAAGGGTAATGAGGTGCAATTTACAAAATAAATAAAATTACTATCACATAACAACTGAATGTCAATAAATGTGTATCCATTTATAAGTTTCATTCATGTTCATGTACTTAATTGCGCAGAACAATTTTTATTGAAGTAATTTGTAGCAAACTACCTAATAGTTATTATATGTACGTATGTGCGAGTGTATGTATGTACACAGAATTAAAATTTATTAGTTTAATTTGATTTCTCAAATGTTCAAGTATTACGAATGTAGCAAATTATCATAATTAAATACGGAACTATTTATTAAAATTGAACATTTAACAAAACCAACAACTATTATTTTCTATTCCAACAGCTAATTTGTCACTTTTAATCATATTTATTTATAAGCATCGGCTGTTATTAAAATATTAGCCGATTATATAATTATATTCGGCTTAAACAGTTTAGTTTATCGATTAAATGACTGTCAATTTATGTTCAAATGCATTTTTTTAATTTATACCATAAAAACTATAACTATAAATTATTGAAAATTACATATTTTTTTTGCAAATGAGCCATGAATTCAGTGCACATTTGATAATGCTTTTCGTTTTCTATATTTAAACATGATGATGAACATACAAAAAATATATAATTTTTGAGCCAGACTGTACTAATTAAAGAGGCACGATTTATGTACCATGAACTCCCCAGCTAGTGTAATAGTCAATTAGCACAGCGCTAATCGGCGATGTTTCTTTATGAATAACCTACCCTGCACATCATAAATATATATTTCAATTTGGCGTGCGAACTTTGTCGCCTTTCGCCTAATGGTGTGGATCGCAGTGTGCAATGTGCGCCATTTCAAACAACACATTCTAAACATTTTTCGCTTTACCATTGACGCAAACACATTTTTATATCGTTTTATATGCATACCTACATATATTTGCAACTTATACTAATTTATGTCGCAATTAAGGGTCAGTTATTTTACTGCAACCTATTCTTCGATATTTTACGACATAATATGCATTATTTTCAATTAAAGTCTTTTCTAAGTGAAAAAATGCAATATGTGAACTGATAACATACAAATTTTGAAAAGTTTAAGAAATTATTTATATTAATCCTTCGAAGTAATGATTGTTTAGTGTTAACTATAAAAATTTAGTAAATTCAATGGTGTAATGTAGCTATCGATATAAAACAATTATATATTAAAAGCGCCAAATATAAAAAAAACATATTTGTCATATAATGATTTATTACACTAATCAGTAGGCTGGTTAACGCTGGCCCTGAGAGAATTATTTAGATCAATTTTTGATATCCATTTCAAACGTATTATTAATAATAAATACATCAAAGTTGTTCAAACTGGGTCAGGAATCAAAGCTTTTGCAAAGCGAAAAATCCTTTTTAATAATCACTGCTGAGTATCATCATTAATTTTATTCAAGAACTTTATACATATTTAAATATTCCCGCCATGTCATAAGCGTTAGTCTACCACTCGGAACTCATATATTTGTTCCACTTGATTTCTTTGGTGTAACTTCCGAAACATTTACACTGTAATTTGCCGCCTAATAGACGGTTTGAATATCCTAATGACAGCGCAAAAAATAACATTGGGCGGGGGTATTTCTAGTATTTAAAAAACAAAGAAATTCTAATTATTTATAGTAAATCCACTGATATTGTAACAGCTGGAGCATCTCCCAAGAAATACATTTTGTAAATGTCTAGTCTTGTTAATATAGAATCATTTAGGATTAAAGATTTAATTATTTTTTTAATATACCACAAAAAAGTTTTATTGTTGTTGTTGTCTCTTATTGAGTAAGTTATATTTTGGTTTTGGAGTATCCATTCGTTAATACGTCTATGGGAAAAAAGTAAGCGTCCGTCTCGGGTAGGGTGGGTCGGGTACGAGTGTGCATTGCCCCATATCGATTTGACAATGGTAATAATTCATGTAGTAATGCCGGCGACATGTCAAACCGACGAGACAAGCTATGTATATGTATGCCATTTGCTTGTATAGGTACAAACTATTGTCGCTTTACATACATACATACATACATACATACATTCATATATAGTTGAGTATATAATATACATATACCCGCTTGATGTGTACGTATATAAAAGTAAAATGAAACAAATGCGCATAAAATGGGCGTTGCGTCGAATATATCATGATCCAATAGGACCCTATTAAATATTAATTATTGTCATGTCCCCGATATGTTTTATTGATATAACCATGTGCCTCTCTGCGTATGTAATTGTACCACTGAATATTCTTTTGTTTTATTTCAAATGATAGCTGCGACGTTTTATTTTATAAATATTGCACTATAAAATATCCAATATGACAAAATATCAATTCCTTTCTAGTATTATAAACAAAATTATCCGCACTTACTTTTCTTATACGCATTTTGTTTAGATACACAAATTTTCAGCGATTACCGGTACAGTTTTTGTAACAAAAATTGGTTAAAATATAAATATCTCTAATTATTATATTTACTGTTTTTGTTGCAAGTAAACATGCACTTATGGTTGAAATATTATTTTCAAAAATAAAAAGGCTTTCTTGCCAGACATAAACAAGTCTTAAATTAAAAGTATCATAATTTTACCTTAAACCGTTTGGGCTGTAGAGCACTCGCAAACAAAAACACACACACTCATAGAGAAAGACAGATACACACAGACAGACATAGAAAATGTCTGGAATTGAATTATTTGTGATGAAAAAATTTATTCAAATAACGAACTGTAAATAATTTATTAAACTAACCTGTTTGGTGCACAAATATGGTACGCAATTGAAAATTTATAAAAAACGAATCGAATAACCCAAAAATATAATTAGCGCATGTAAAAAATATCGAAAGAAAAAGGTGACCGGTTTTCATGAAAAGTAATTAGTAATTAATCAAAATGTCAAACAATTTTGAAATGATTACACGCAAAGTATAAAAAATAGATTTGAATTCTTGTATCATAGAGCTATTTGAAAATTATGTAACCTATATAAAAATTAACTCACTCATAACTAGGCATGCATGCATGCATGCATGATGATCATGATCAAGAAAAGGCCTTGGTTACATTTACATACATCGATGCATTTTCAATCGAATCAAACTGCATCGGTTTCTAATTTCAGGTTTATTCTATTCTATTACGAATTTTACTGTACAATTTTCTTGTTATATTTTTTTTAGAACAAATTCTTTAATAGAAAAACAAAATAGACTCAAATAATTGGCATTTAATATTTATTGTAAGAAATAAAATTAATGAAAAATTGTTTCAAATTTTAGTAAAATATTATAAATTAGTAAAATAAAATAAAAAACATATATAAATCGGCATATTTTTGGTAATTTCCAGATTTAACCAAAACTAGGTTGTTTTTTAATGACAATTAGATTTAATTTAGATAGTTGTTTCTTGCAATTGAAGTCTTTGCATAAATAAAGAAACGAATAGTGGCAATCGAAACATTTGTGTTGATGTATTCATTCCCTATTCCAAATATTAAAAACATCCCCTTTTAATAGGCCAACTGTTCGTTTCCCAAAAAGTTTATGGCCGATCTGCAGATAACTCGTTTAATGGCATCATAAACAATTATATTAAACTTGATAGGATCCTTTCCATCATGTAAATTAACACTAGTACTTAATAATTACAAAGTTTTTCTTTTTTGATGTTTGTTTTGTTTCTGTAATAAGACTGCGTGCTGACACAGTTGGTACATACATACATACATACATATAATATATGTTTTGCTAATGTATACTTGACGAACCACCGCTATCTAACACGGTGTTATCTTGTTGCGTCGTAGAAAGAAAACAATGGCAGAAAAAAGTAATTTATACGAGATGTTCATTATTGTGCATCCGTTTAATTAATCACGGAATAGCAATAATAAAAGCACAGAAGCCAAGCGCCGCCGCAGCCGCCGCCGCCAACGACGCTAGCCAGTGCACTGAGAAAACTCATTTGCTTGGAAAATTGCTACGAACAAATGCACACATACGTAACGGGGTATCTCATCATCTCTCTCTCTCTCTCATAATACACACGTACAGTTGCATAGATTCTGTCCTTTTCCTGCATTACGGACAAATGAGCAAGATAAAACTCACAGTTTGGTGCCTGGGTTAATAACGCAATAATAATAATTAGCTTTTCAACACTTTCATATATTGCCATTACACTACACCTAACAATGTACATGATATGTGGAATGTTCGTATTTAGCCAATTATTTTTAAATTTGTTGAATTAAACAGATTTACAACTCATGCACAACTAAAAATTACTTTTATACTAACAAATTCTATTTTCAAACAGTATTTTTTTGTAAATTATAAGAAATAACAATCTATTAAAGACTTCCATTTGATTGTTTTTATATTTTGATAAACAAAGGTTAAATTAAAACATCCCTTGGGTGATTAAATTAAAAATCTACAATCATACTACCCATACTCGGTTCATTAATATCAATCTTTCGTGAATTATTTAATCAATTTTAAATAATTCAACATTAAAATAACAAACATTTATCATAAATTTTAATTCCACTCTAATATACATATACTTTTAGATTATACATTTTGTTTCGGCTACTCTTTGATTAGTTCAATTTTGTAGAATTTAGATTTGGTCTTTTCTTAATTAAACTGTAAGTAGTATTCCTAACAGAGACTAATGATTGCAGAATCTCCCGAATTACAACGTAACATGAAGCGTGAATTATCAATTCGTTTAAAATTGATTATTAGTTTCAGTGCTATTTAGTTCGTAATAAACAATAGAATAAATATAATCGACTGATTTATTAACTGGTGCTGTACATGTATAGATGTTTTTAGTATGTAATGGAAATAACAAAGAGTAACTCGATTGAAGTATTTCTTCCGAAAAAGTATAAAAAATAAACCTTGTTCTATTTAAATAGCACTTGCAATCATTTGTAAAAAAATAGCCAACTATTTTGAAAGAGAACATCTTTTCCAACATCACTTTGTATTTATTTATGAAAACAATGGAATTGTGACCTTTCCCAGTTAGATTCTCGCAGTCTTGGAAACAATGTAGTAGGTAGTATGTACGAGGCATAGCTATAAGAGCTACAGTCTGCCGATGACATTCAATATACAGAAGCCAGCTACGAGAATTCTATTAGTTGCTCGGAATTATTTTATTACCTATAAAACAAGCAAGCTTGCTCGCGAACATGTTCTCTGAATAGAGCAGTCATAAAATGAAAACCATGTTTTATCTTATCAAATGTGTTCTTTTTTTGCCGACACTTGTCAAAGGCTTGGAATAAAAAATTAAAACATGTCATTTGACAATACTTTCAAAGGAATTACGATTCTCTCGAATTTTCTATCTTAATTTTCCTATACCAAATACTAAAATAATACCTTATATTTTTTTTTTGTACTCATTATAATAAATTCCAAAATGAATTATTTTTAGTGCAAAAATTTTTTCAAAATGAAATAAATATTCTTATATAATTCTTATAGATATTTGGTAGATGTTTATATTTTATTATTTTACCACTTTGTACCAAATAAAAAATCTTTCATATACTATTTAAAATAATTGCGTCAGCTTGAATTTCAACAAAAGTTTAGCTGCCATAAATAACAATTTAGAAATTGACTAATAAATAAATAAATTAGGGAATAAAAATACACTCCTACATTTAAGTTGGACACATATGACGTAATTGAAAATCTCTTTTAATTATGTAACTTATAAAACGAATAAAGAGGACTGTTTCCATGTCCAAAACGTAAAACGTTCTATTTTGTTTAAATTGTTACTAGATACTAAAATAATTCAATTTACGCACATTATAATAGGCTTTAGTCATACCATAAACTCATTAGATATAAGTTTTAATTGACTGATAAATGACATACACGTAACATTACATTCTAGCCAAATTACTTCGTGTGACTCGCATTTGTTGGTAATCATGGAAGTACAACCACTAAAGTCGAATGTTAATAGCTGTGTGCACTATTTTTCCATAAACGATTTTTTAAGCTCCCTATTAAGCCATAGATTGACGATAATTGCTATATCTTCATTTGTGCGTAAATGCATTAACTAAATAGATAAAAACACTGTCACTTTTTTAAAGAATTTTCCGAATGATAACTTAAACAATATGGCGGATGTGTATTTGATGTAAACCATATAAAAATAAAAGCACTTAGCTGCGAAGTGTAACGCATGATATCCACAAACACATGACGGGTTTCTTCGAAGCATCAACCATACCAACAAAAACAGGAAAAAAAACGATAAAAAGTGTCCAATGAGTAAACGCGTAACAAGTTCCCGGTACTATTACTGTTGTACGATGATGATAACACACAACATGACAAGATGGCCGCCATCGTGTCACAACTACGACGCGACGACACCAACTCATCATATGTAGAACCAATAACACGTTTTCCATTCAAACTACTATTTAATATTAGACTCCTTCGACAATTATTCAAATATCGTAGAATCCTGTAACTTTGCTTCTGCTTTATTACATTACATTACATAAATTAGCAAATAGTAAATAAGTCTCGTTGCAATATTAATATTTGAACAGTATGCTCAGAACATTTTATTTTAGGATAGTTTAAAAGTGAAGTGCTCTTCATTGATGAGAAAATGTAAGATAAAAACACGTTTTAAGTTCGCTTTTATTAAGGCAAGAAAAACGATTCGACAAAAAAGTCATCTACATTTTTTATCCCATTATTTTATTGCTGTAGTGTAGCTACTGTTCATCATTAATTCAAGTCACCTGGCGCATTGTTGAAATCCAGCAACACCGGTGACTAGGTGCTGCCGGTGGTTGGTGAACTAGATGAATACTTGCGCTGGACGATTGTGCTGCAGAGTAATTTTGAATTTCACGCGGCCAATTATGGATTCGATACATATTATTACTGTTCACTGCGTTTTTAAACATTTTCAATGAATTTTTAAGGCGGAATAAAAACAACAAAAAATTCAAGTTCACAGCTACCCACTGACAAAATGGAATCGATCAAAAATTTCGGTTCGGGGCATTTTTTAAACAGGTGCTTGTCGGGCATGAAAGATTGCTGAACAAAAGATACATAGAACTATCGTTATTTTTGCTTTTGTTTGATGAACATTGTTATTGTTTTGCTGTTTCCTGTTGCTGTGTGAACTGAAGAAATTCAAACTCTCCTGAATATTCTTTTTTTGCTCTGACAAAAAAATAGTTGTTGTTTGTCAAATTACATTACAGCATCCTCTGTTAGAATCTCTACGTTGTATACAAGAAAGTAAATACATTTGATTCTAAATTCAGAATTTTTAATCCTATTCAGAGTTATAGATAGGTAATTTATTTGTAACATTTTCTAATTCCAAAATTCTTTTATAAAAATGCATTTCGCATACGTAAATATATAAGGTATGTAGGTAATTTGCTATCCGTAAGACCAAATTTGTCACCTCTTCTCCTCTGAAGGTACCGAACTGATTTCAACCAAATTTGGTTCACATATTGTTTAAGTTCTCAATTGAATTCCTTCGCTTTTTAATTCGAATCAATGCCGAAATTCTAAAGATATTGCATTCCAAAATTACAAGGCATCAAACTGCATTTTTTAAAAAGAATCTTCGTAAAATTACAGTTATAGAAAATTTCAGGAAGATATAAAATTAAGATATTTCTTTTTATAATCAGTAGTCCAAATTAAAAATTAAAAACATAGAATATGCTGAAGTGGGACTAAGTTTAAATGATTTCAAAATGCGTACGCATTATGTGTGTGTTAATAATAATAATGATTTTCCTATTTATAATCAGATAATGACTACTGTCCAGTAGCATAATTCATCAAACAAAGAGAAAAAGTAGAATAAATATTCTGAAAATATTACTACTAGGTGAATAAAAACGTTGATTGATGTATGTTGAATAGAAAAACGCGTGTTTTTGCAAATACCGTATCTTATTTTAATTATGTTAAATTACTATTATAGCACGTATGATTAATTAAACACTATCTTCATTAAAAACGGTGAAAGTAAATTTATTTATAAGAAATATCGCGGTGCACTTTTATAAAATTACTTTGTACTCGGAAAGTAATGGTGCGCATAATGAAACTAAAATTAAAAGAACAATGCGAAATTAATACGAGTTTTAATAATGCCGACCAATACATATGTATACGCACTGTTATTTTGCAGTTTTATCAATGAAATTAGCTTTCTCAAATCAACTGCACTAAACTAATTGGCACATTCGTAGATGCTGGTTTGTTTTAAGTAGCACTTGTTGATTACTTATGTAACTTGAACGTTTATGTTATTTAATTGTGTATTACTTAACCAACGAATCTGTGTATTTCGCTTTTACAGATAATTCCGTTATAAATTCAACTACCATCAATAGTTTTCGCTGTTTCGCTTAATATAGTTTTATTTGTTTTCGTGTGTTACCTTATATAATTAATGTAATGTAAAACACGAGGACGGTCAACGATGGACATTTAAACATTAAATCTAAAATAATTTGAAATTTAGATATGAGTGTACTACATGTTTTCTCACTATTTGTTTACTCCTCTAACAAACAAATCATATTAAAAATAGATGCTTAAAGGAGTGTTAAAAACTTGTCATGATTACAAAAACATCGAACAAAAAGGAAAAAAAAACCGTTAACAAAATGTCGTCTGTGTATAGATGCAACAAGCAAAAACGCAAGACTAAGCCTAATTGAAAGTTCGTGTAGCATTTGTTCGCGGATAAAACAAACTACGCATTGCAAGTGTATACACGCAAACATACATTTCTTTTAGTTTCTTATACGAAGTAATATTGTAATCGTGAAATGTTCAATATAGATATTTTAACGGAAATATATCTTCCCTGAATCGAGTCTGATAATTTTTAGAATGACGCTGTGTGTGTGTATATATATTTAAGGATGTATAGAGTTTAGTATATATCGCGCCAAAACCGTAAGCGGAAGTACGTGGACATGTGTGGCCCGTAGGTTCGACTTCCGGCAGCAGGGTAACAAAATGGCTACCGGTCGGCGAACGCGGAACCGATTACGAAGCAAGGGAAGAAATAAAAATGTCAAGCGGGCTCGAATATTTATACGCTTGCTTATTTAACTGGACATATTTTTGTGCACGTGGCTATGAGCGCGCATGAAAAATATGATTGGCTAGTATAAGGTGCGGGGTCGTTCCCTTCCTTACCGGCAGAACGTGCGCAAAAAAATGATGTCTATTGCGATACACACACGCACACATTTAATGCAATTTTAATTGGAAGTTCACTCACAACTGTATCATGTGAAATATAGGGGAAGTAAAATAAACACTTTTATACGATATGATATACATATACCTATATATATATAGTTAGTAATATGAATTCTTTTGTTAGAAAGAGAGAGAGACGAAAAGCAACATTGTGCCTACCTAGTGTTGAGCTAGGTAAAAATAGATACCCACATTAGATGGCACACATGGCTCGTTTGCTATTTAGTGCAAAAACGGTTAGAGCATTTTTTTGACGAGAGCTAATTTACTTTCCCTTATTAAAGCGTCTGTCGTCCGGCTACACTGCCACTAATTTATGTTATTTTTGCAACAAAATTCCATAAAAAGTTGCGTCCAACACCAGCACAACGCATGGCGCACTAATAGCAACGCTTCTAAAACTTGTATGCATGTATGTACCTCTACTACTAGTTTAAACAAACTACGGGCACTCATTATATATGTACATTATATACCTACATAAAAATGGCTTCAATAAAAAACTATTCATAATTCTAAAGAGCATTTTAATTATTCATGTATAGTTGACACAAAACTGATGGAAAACAGTTTTAGTTCACTATAAATTCAATTGGTACAACTAACCTGTGTCTGTGTGAGTCCAAGACTGGCCGCTAATTCTGCCCGCTCGGGTAACGCTAGGTACTGTGTCCTTTGGAATCTTCGATTTAATTGCTGGAGTTGCAAACTGCTGTAAATGGTGCGCGGCTTCCGCATCTTCTTGCCCTTGCCGCCGCCAGACGGACGTTCCAGTGACAGGCACTTTTCTAAAAGCGAAACATCATTCATATGAGCATCCAGCTTTAGCCACTTGTGTTACAGGCACAAAATACATAGGTACTTAAACAAGGGTCTTTCAATTCACTGTAACAATAGGGAAATGCACCCTAATATTACCTTCACAGTTTAACGGGGATCACCCGTGCCATTCTCGCTTCGATTTCACATACATAAAGTCACTGCTCAGATATACATATTAAAAACAAACTGTTTCCCAAATATTATTATTTCTTTTTCATACGAAGTAATAAGTAAATATATAATTATAAAAAAAACCGATCTCTAGATTTTAACAGAAATATACTTTTTTACCTTCCCTGAACGGCGTCTGTCTGTCTATGTGTATATATGAAACTATATGTCTGGCAAAGAAACGGTTTCTGGTATAACTCAAGAATAGTTGCAATTATTCTAAAACTAAATAATTAATGCAATTCAATGCAAATCTACAATTCCGTAATTAAAATCTTGAAAATTTTATATTTGAATATTTTAAACCCTTCCAAAATGCAAGAGATTCTCATTATAGATCCCATAAACTATAACTTGTTAAGTATATATTTCTCAAATCTGAAACTTGCTTTATTATATTTGTTTATTTAAATTTATAATGAATCGGCAAAATATAAATTGAACTCTCAACCGTAACTCAATGGAATGATCTGTAAACATACACACACACACACACAATATAATTAAGTAATACAAACACCCTCGATAAGAACCACCCTGAACGTGCATCATGGTGCGCATGCGTCGATAGTATTGAGACGCGCGGCGCGTCGCTGCTCACACATAGTGTGCGAGCGATTGTGTCAGTCTGAACACAGATAACCATTGAATACGTTATTAAACGTGCGCTTAACCTGTCGCTAATTGATTACTAACTATCGGGCAATTACCGTGTTCATAAACACTGAATGAATGGCGTCTGGAAATTTATTGATTGATTGCAATAATCGAAGCCTTCGCTACTATTATGAAATTATTTCTGTTTACTAACTCGGATGATTAGATTTCTATTTTATCATTTTCACATTACACATCTTCATTTTATTTACCCCTTTTCACAGATACATACTCCATTTTTCATTTATATAAATAAAAATATTAATTTTGAATAAATATATATATTTATAAATTACATTATTGCCTTTATTTATTATAATTTAAACAATATAGAAGCATCAAATCTCCAAAATGGTTATTTTTAGCAATTGTTAATACTTCTTAACAACTTTTAAAATTTACATCACATATACGCACAGACAGACGTTATTCTAAAAATAGTCAGAATTGTTTCAAGGAAGGTCAAAATGTATATTTTCGTTAAAATCTCGAAAACTATTTTTTTACTGATTACAATGTTTACTTATTACTTGGTATAATAGAGTAATTATTTTTACTGAATGTAATTTATTTTCTAATAAAAATAATAAATTTATTCTACAATATACTCGGAAAGTACATTTTCATGATTGAAGTCTAAGTTTTTCATATGATGTGTATAAAATGCGTACGTATAAGGTGCAGCATAAAATGGATGTCCTTAATAATAGCGTAAATGTTTCCAAACGATAGCAATAAAAAATTGATAAGAGAGAAACTGTTCAATGCAGCGCACACATAGTACATAGATATAGAAACAGATGAATGTTTTAGACAGAAAGTACGAGTATGCGATCGTTCGTTTACCAAACAAACATCTGCATCATTTATTTCGAACAGGATATCAAGAGTCCACCGCACCGTTTCATTTCTATTGACATATTGCAGTCATTTGTTAGTCAGTTTATTACCCTATTCGGTATATCAATATATGTGTGTATACGTATGTTTGACAAACATTCGCTTACTGCACACACACACACACACACACACTAGCATTTAGGAGGGTGGAGGTATGCTTAACAGGAAAGAAAAAAAGAAACGTATATTCAAACAACGAATACGCTGTTAGGTATTGTAGGTGTCAGCCTACAATAGGCCTGTTTGACCGCTGACAAGACATAATGTAAGTGGGCCCCGAACATGGGGGCTCGGATATCGCATCATGCGGAAACGGAATATGTTGGCTGTTGTTTTTATGCGACCCGCTTGCTATTCAGCGATAACGGACATTTTATTCTTTCCTTTTGCATGGAAGTAACGCTTTCCCGCAGTATCGTTCGTGTTCTTTCACGATATTGTTTATCGTTGACACAATGGCGACAAAGACAAAACAGCTACTTCCATGTTTCCTATATTGTTTTGTTCTCTATTTCACAGTTTCTATTCTATTTTTTACCATTTGATGACATTTTCACTCCTCTATTTGGTTCTTGTTTATATTTTTATCGTTGCTTTTAGTTACTAATCCCAAGTAGGTTTAAAAATACAAACCATTAGAGATAACTCTTAAATCTTATTTAGCCCGCGTAACAATTTCTAACTAAATAGAAAATAGACAAAATCTAACAACATACGTTAAGAATCAATCCAAAATTACTTTTGAATAAACTCGTAAAAAATATTAAGATTATCAAATAAATGTATTTACATTATTTGCAAATGTACCTGTATAATGTTTGGTAATAAACATTTATTTAGTAGCTTAACAAATTTGTTTCATTCAAAATTAACCATCTTATGCCCGGTATAATAAAGATACATATTTACTATACTAGTAATAAAACAAAATCGAATCGAAATTATATTTCTAATGGAAATTTGATATTGCTAATAAAATTTAGATTCGATTTTCTCATATTTACTAGTGTAGTAAATTTAACTGGGCTTTATAAAATCGGATATACTAGTAGGCATATGTAATTTTTTTTTTGTATGATGGTAAAACGTGTTTGCAATTGCATTAATTACAGGTGTTGATAATGAATCCCTAAAAAGTGTTTTATTAAATTTAATATTGCAGTATTTTCATAATAATGGAAATCAAAGTGATTCAAAATGGAGATAATTGAAATTCGCATTAGTATATCATATAATTGCTTTTTATATGAACATTTCCCAGTTTTATATGTAATATTAATCTATAGCGTTATTTTTAGTAGCGAACACTAATGATGTGGTCTTTCAAAGTTATCATAAAACAGGATATAAAATTGCAAATCATCTCTATGATAAAAACATACACAAGTGTATTCAAATGAAGTTCTCTTGTTAAACTTGTCAACACAGTATCTTTCATTTATTCAGCTTTCATTTTGGTACCTACTTAGTTAAACATTCAATAAAACATTACTGTTTTTTGACCTACGTGAAATGTTGCTGGTAACGCAGATCATACTACAAAATAATAAATACTAATACAGGAACCTAAATATCGAAAAGATATTTTATTTTTACCACAGTTACAATTTATATTTTATTATTATAGTTACTATTTTAAATTGAAGTATAAAGTTTTACTTTTCTTACGAAAGTACCTTTACAACACCAACTGGTAATATAAGTTACGCTGTAGCCACCTGGTAGCAGTAAATAGAACTGATGAACGTTAAATAAATAAATTTGTTGTTTTTAAATGTTTATTATTATTTTAAATCCATTTATTGGCTGATTTGTACACATAAATAAAAAATTCCAAACTAAATATATATATTTTTATTAATGTTTTAATTAATTTCAAAGCTTTCATCGACACGTTAAGTCACCAAAAGACGTGTGTGACTTTTTATATAGATGTATATTTGTTATTTTTTTTAAATTATTATATATAAAATATTGAAATTGGAATGAAATGAAAATGATAGTAGAAACGTCTAGAAAAGTATTTCAAAATCAAAGGATCAGGGTTTGCTAATGAGCGAATCATTAATTTCTTTCTTCGAACAAGAAATGTGCTTTCTTTTTGGTCTCGGTGGCTGCGTTAAGCCGCGTTCGCATTGATGGCGTTAAAATCAAGAATTTGCAGCTAGTGAATATTTGTTTTTGTCCGTCGTTTTCTGGCAGCGCCACTGTAGCATGTGTATTCTTTTGATGTAGACTAGATGCAACGCAGAATAAGAGAATTGTCAATTAACCGTTAACGGAATATAACTATACGGTGTGCAGCATAACGTATACCCGTTATGTCCACAAAAAAGCATACCAACACACACACAGACACACAATTTTGTTCCCAAGTTCCTGTTCTTTGGCGTGAGCCGTGTGGCGCTGGAGCGTTACAGCAATTTTTACAAGTATATTATATGGGAGAATTTTTATTATGTTATATAAGTATACGTATATAAAGTAGCTTACTACAGAACTGTAGATGATTTTATGTGATTATCTCTGTCTCACACTACCGAATACTAGTAGTCTGAGAACTAGGTACCCAACTCGTAGGACGAAAACTTATCCTGAAGATATCTCAACCGTTACCGTAGAATATCAACAAAATTGTTTTAAACACACACCATAACTTATTCCCTCAATTGGACATGGAATAATGTGTTATTTCAAGAAAAAATGAAAATTTACTTTTGAAATGAATAAATTAATATTTGTAAGTATATTTATAGCTGTAATAAATATTCTTTTAGTGTATCTGTATCTTTTCTTAGTAAATATATGTATATCAATCCTAGTGGATTTCTATTAAATTGCTTGTTTGTTGTAAAGCAGAAATGTGAACACTAATTGTTATTACGCAAGTATCAGTTATGTAGTATACAACTACAAAAACTGTACGTATCCTATAAGGCTATACAACAAATATGTATATTGTGAAAAAACATTATACCCTGAATACCTATATAATAAATCATTTAATTTTATAGAAGCGAAACAGTTTTATTTACGGCAAGATTAATTACTTCGCCTAAAGCCTAAAGCGGTGGATTTCACGGTCAACTTTTCGTTCAATTGTACAAATATTTCAAGAAGATAAATAAATTGTTGCTCTGTACTACACAGCAAACAATATATATCTTTCAAGCCGAACAGATGTATATTTATTTATAATTACCGCTAAACAATATAATTAAGAACTATTTAAATCATTCTTAATTATGTAAAATAGTAAATTTTTAATTTAAATACTTGATTAAAACAATATGATTATAGATTCCTAAATTCCCATATTGTAACTAATGTTACGTTTATTTTTCATAAACTACCAATTTTTGTAACCATCAACTATTGAGACACAAATAGAGCCTTAATTCAGAAATCTTTACAATTAAAAAGCGTAATACGACAAAGACATAATCAATAATCGTAGCAAAATGGCAGCAAGATCGAACGGATGTGTTGAGAAAAATCTTTGAGTAATTTGTTAATAAATTATTGTTCCTCGATTTTGACTTTCCTGCTCATAATTAATCAACAATATGAATAATTTATTATTTAATAACTGTCGACATTTCCCCATTGAAAATATGTTGAGTCCACATAGGTACATATGTATAAAAATGTGACTTGGATTTCGTAAAAGAAATATTGTGAGCAAAAGGAATAGAAAAACGTGTATGAAGCAAAATAAATATGTTAAATTGTGAAAGATTCATAAGATGTAAATTAATGTTTAAAAGGTTTTCTGCTACCTATTTAATGGGAATATGTTTGTTGATATTGGTAATATTTGAGAATAAAGTTTAAAATATGAATATAATTAGAAGTGAATCAATTTGAAATAAGATAAAGCCAAATGGTTAGTATACGCGTTTACTAAAAACTGTTTGTTTGTATTAAACTTTAAAACACAATTTACAAAAAGCAATTATAATACCTAGTAGACAACAACACCATTATAAAGTAAATATGTTTTCGAAGAGAAGGGTGTCAAAAAGCACAGCAGGTAGGTATATAAATATTGTTCATTTATCACAAGAAGCAATTGCTAAGTTAGCTACCGTATTACAAGTTAGCATGGTGCAGACTATTATGCAGGTATATACGTATATTTATAAAGGTACAACATTCACATGTTCCTATAATATCGCGCGTCGCGTCGGTCTAAAAGTCAACAGACTCTTCCCTACTACCATCATAATAAAATTATAATTTACATCGTCGATAAAAAATTGCTCACTTTTATTGCACCGAAAGACAAATTAACAACACACGGGCATCAAAAACACACATTTCTTAAGTCTCATTGGCATTACGCAATGCAGGACTGGAACACTTTTATTTCACATTATAAATTAATTATGCAACAACAAACAGTTTCCTCTTCTCCATTACAATTTTAACCTTTAAAATTGTATAATATTCATAAATCAAACACATGTATATGTATATAAACAGCCACACTATTACGCACAGTTACATTGCACTTTATAGTTAAATAATTATCTAAATGCACCAACAGATTTTATTTCCAGTGATATATTAAAAATCATAGTCATACTTTTTTGAGCATGATATAAGCTAAATATGACATTTATTCAATTGTCGAAACATTAATGAGAATTAAATAGATTTTTTTTTATTGCATTTTGTTAATTTTCTGTAAAAGGCAATACGCGGCGAAACAAATTTCGAATTATGTACGTACTATGGATACTCATGTAAAAAAAAAGTATTAACAATAATGTAAATTTTATTATCATTGCAAATAGATAAATTACAAAAATAGTCTCGCTAAAAAAAACTGCTGAGCCAAAGGCAATTTGATACATGACTGCATCAATATTATTAGATTTTTTTTATAATATTCTCCATAAAGTTGTTTTTAATTTGTTAAAAAATTCTCCTAACAAAAATATGTATCTCGCTGCATTAAGTGACTATTAATCTGCGGACATTTATTATAAAAATATGTTTTTATCCAAATAAATTACGTTTTTATGATGGTTCACGATAAAAACTGTTAATTATGTATAAAATATTTGTTATAGAATTTTTCAAGTTATTTTTCAATAAAGGTGTTTTATGTCTTAAATTTGTGTATTACACACATTATATACTACATATTTATATGTATTTAGTGTATATAGAGTAAATATGTAACTTTATATATCTTTTATGTTCTCCGGATACGAAACATCGTAAGCCTCTTTAAAAACGTTCTCACTAAGATGTATATTTATTTAATCCTAAAAAAATGTTAAGTATTTTAATAATTTAGTAATATTTAAATAATACATTCAGTAGTCCATAAAATCTATAAGTACTATGGTATTTGTAATGTTATTTAAGTAAAGTATTTCTGAATTTTTGTAAGGAATAAAATATTTTAATTGGAGACGCACTCATGTTATGTTTCAACTAACAGTTAGATCAATTGTCTGATATTTATGATTTAAATAATAATCATGTTATAAAAATGGTTTTGAAATAATATGCTAGTATCATGTTAATTTAAACATTTAAACAAAACACGAAACGTTCGAATAAGTTTATTTTACAAAAAAGACAGTTTCAAAAAAAAAAATTATTAAATAAATTTATCTCGGCAGTGTTTGTCAAATTATGTTTTTTCGTAAATATAATGAAATTGCGTAAATTTCAGTGTAATAATTAGTAATATTAGAAAACTGTTAAACTACAATGCATATGTATGTACTGAATGTTTTTACAGTGTAATATAACAATATTAATGGCAATACTTGCACCGACAACACTACGTTAACGTCGCATAAATACATTTTATTTACGGCCAGTTGCACCAAGAATACACTTAACGTTAAGCGTAGCTTAATTTTATTTATTATTTTATAGCATACCTAAACGTTAAATAATTTAAAACTCGAAATCAATAAAGATATTTCATCAAACTGAATAAATTTCAACTAAACGTATTTATTAAATTCCTTTTATTGCTTAAATATAAAAATATATAAATGGTCACAATAAAATCTTTACGGAACAGAAATATGTTTAAAGCACATTGAGAATTTTTATATTTAAATATCATCGTTCATATTTAAATCTCTTTATAAAAATCTTATATCAATTTGTGTTCAATTTATTAACCCGTCGTGATTTAAATGAATTTAAAAGTTTAATTTAAATGAAGGGGGAGTTATATAGAAGCAAATTCGCGAATTTCTTTTTGGTGAATGTTTTTTATTGGTTTTTCTGTTTTGTAAGTATTATTTGAGCAATATGAATTATATTCGATTTAATGTCTTTAATGCTTTTTTATAATATATAGATTAAAGATGTATAATGTATTAGATATAGTATGTTTGCATAAGAATGTTTTAGTCGCTTTGAAAAATTAAGATAGATGAAAAAAGTCCAAATTACAAATGAAATATAGAATTTATGAGCAGAACTTTATACAATTACAAGTGCAATATATAAAATAATGCATTTTTCGAATTAACTGATATAAATACATGAAATTTTAAGAAACAATAAATGTTCTAAATTTATTTACAAACTATAAATTAGATAACATGCATCTATTTATAAATTGAATAAAAAATAAAATGTTCAGTGATGCTGTTTAGAACATGAATAATTGTCATTTATTGAAACAACTTTGTATACATATTTCAATTAATATTTGTGTTATGTAATTTGCAGTTTTGATGCAATTCATATCTATATCATTATGTACATAATTCAATATTTTATAAATTGCAATAGATAACTAGACTTATTGAAACATTTAATAGATTGATCAAATGTTGGAATAAAAGTAGGTAAGGTACCTACTGTGTTTTGTATGGATTTTAAGAGAATATAAACAATAATATTGTAATATGAAATCAAAGTTTTACACTTTAAAGTGTCTGAGTACATAGAATCGAAATCAAAGTGTATGAAGAGAAATATCTTAAGGCATCAGGGAAGGTTATCTGCGGCGAGATTAGATTGTAAAAAGTATAAGCCCGTTTATCTTGCTACTTGAGGTATTCAGAAATCCCAAACACTTAAACGTCAAGTGATTCCACGTCTCTTTGCAGCAGTAGTAGTAGTATAAACAAAAAAATTATCAGTTATTTCTGATTATCGATAATGATACGTACCAAGTCATTTCCCTACAACATATCTTGCGAAAACTCCGACGGTTTCAACATTGCACTATTTAACTATTAATTATTAACACAAAGTTACGAAACCTTAAACGTTTTAATAAAAAACTTATTTTATAATACTTAAATTTGGCATTTTTCTTTTAATTAAAACTAAATTAACAAATTGTAAAAAAATATTACGTATGTTTTTGTATATAAATTATATACAAATACTTTGGCAAATCGTGTAAATAATGTAAAGTTGTGTTTAAGGATTTTGAATTTATATTATTTTTACAAAATACGTCGTAATTTAGAAAGTTTGTTAAAATATTGTGGTATTAGAATGATTAAATTCGTTTGCTTTAAAATAGGTTCTTGTGTTTTATCGAATTGTTGCCGTTTCGAAAATAATAAAATGTATGTTTAATAAAATAAACTAGAAAAGAGCACTTGTCACTTATCTATTACTTTATCAATATCTTTCTGCAGATAATATAAAAGAACTTTAAAATACTTACGAAATGTATTCAACGTTGAAGAAACGAAAAATGTAATTTCAATTCAAACTCAATGATATTTATTGGTATTTAATTGTAAAGTAAATGTTGTAGTACTTTTTTACAGTTTTTCTTCAACACTAAACAACAAAATAAACATTTCTCCGAATTGTCTTTAATTTAGAAACGCACCAAGTTTGCCAATATAAATTTAATATATCTAGTATATAATTCATAACAATAATAAATTTTGTTTCGAATTCTTTATCGCACAGTTTCTTAGTTTCCCAGAATTACAAAAATGTATTTAAAAATTGCTTATTTTCAATTTTGTTGAATTTTATCAGTGTTTTGAAGAGATACCGAGTTACTAGAATAATATGAAACGTAGACAATATGACTTTGATTTGGACCCGAAAAATAATATTTGTTAGATGTTAACACAAATCTATTTCAACGTTTTCACAACATAAATAGTAGTAGTTTATCATTTGGATCATTCATATAGATTGTATATGTTTTATTAATCTAAATAAGTTTATTAAAATAATTAAAAATCAATTTTCTAGTGTAATCTAACCCGGAGGTCCCCTATACAGTTTTTATTAAAAGTAATAAGAATATTTTGAAATATGGATAATAGTGCCATCTGACAGCTAAACTATAAATTGTAGATTAAACAAAATAAATAATAAATCCGTCGGATCGCTTAGTGCAAAGCCATTTTTAAGCGGAACATAAATGTTTGCTTTAGTTAGACTTTAAACTTGTAATCTTTAAATATAATTATTTAACAATATGTTATCTTTGTTAAGATCAAATATTTTAATTAGTGAGCATTGCATTATTTAAAATGAATTTATAAGTATATATTTGAAAATGAAATTGTTTTTTCGTACATACATACATACATACATATCATTAGTTAGTTGTAATATATAATTCAATTAGTGAGTTATCTTCACTCAACACCTATATCTATTTAAATTTAATTGATAAAAATAGATTAGCAAATATTGATGTTTGTTTGAGCAGAAATACTAATACGAGTACAACTAGTTACATTATTTAGTAATAAACATGGTTTTGTTCTATCAATATTAAAATATTATTTGGAATTTTTGCTGAGATGTAAAAATATATTCTACCATTCGTTTTATCTGTTTATATGAATATCAATAATTTTATATGATTAATTCGTGGTTTAAATATCAGATATCGCATATAGAATTGATTTCGTTGTTTGGAATTTTGAATTTTATTGATATTTTATGAAATTAAAGCTTTCAATGAGAGTTAGAGAAGAGCGTGTTATTGAAATGATGAAACTTAACCCTTTCTAACCAACAATGTGGTAATTGTATTTACAAACTTTTCCTTCATCCAAATGGTAAATCATTTAGTACATAAAAGATCATTTTACGTAGATTTAAAAAAATTCTTGCGAAATATATTTATTTGGATTAAACGTTAATAAATACGAAAATATTTAATATTTATTTGAATGGTTAGTTGTGTAAACCTTGTTTAGGTAATAATAGTAGACTTACCATCGTCTTTTGGCGAGGGCGGACAGTTGGGCGCGTACGATCCTAAATGGTAACCGCCGTAAGAGTTCTGGTGCATCGGCGGAAAGGGATAGGCGCCGAGCGCTCCCCTTGGGGAAGGAAAGCCGCCGTCGTGGCCGCCGGGCGGTCCCGAATGGGCATTGCCCGACGGCGCATGAAACTGGTGCTGGTACGACGTCCTCAGCGGCCCGTATCCATGCTGCTGGAGTTCAATGAAAGCACTTTTCGACACCGGCGTCGAGTTGTTGGACTCGTGCGGCGTCGGCGGACCGATGTGCGCCTCACCCGACATCGCCGGCGTACCGGGGGGATCTTCCGACGGGCCCCCAAACGGGGACCCTAAATCCGTAAAATTTAACGTGGTGAAACTTTTGTTCTCCACTGTGTCGAAGTATTTTCGTGCTGTACCGCACGGCCCGAAATAAGTCACTTTTACTGCGGTTTTGAACTGTTACTCAAAATGTTGTACTACGACGTCGTAGTTGGCGTGTGCATTGAATAAATTTTATTCCAAATGCTTTAATCTTTTCAAGACCGTAAATACTTTGGGCTGGATCCTCAAACTGGAAATATTCAAATTGCTCCTATAATTTGTTTACATTCATCGAATATTTGTAAATGTAAATCTTAAAAGCATATATGCACGTCCTAGAAGATCAAATTCCAATTCGTTGTAAGTGGATGAAATTCACAAAAATTAGAAATATTTATCTTCTGCAGTGACACTTGATTAAACCCACGTAAATGTTCCAATTGTCAAGAAGCGCGCACAATTAAAAAAAAAAAAACAGATAGTTAATTGGTTGCCGAAGATGATAATATAATCGACGGTAAAGCACAACGCCGTTGAAGTTCCAAAATAAAATCAATAAAAAAAAACTTTGTAGAGAATGTTCACTATTAACACAAAACACAACAACAATCCGTTGGCGTCGCGCGATCAATGTCACCCTGTAAATATCGGCGTCGAGACGGACCAATTATTAATGACACGGCACTTGTCCAATCAGACAACAATCACCGAAGTGCTCAATTATCAAAATCAACAGTCGAAAATTTGGTTTAATGGTGGCACATTACACACATAATAGTCATTGCCGTACCGCAATGCGAAGTAATTCATGTAATTCTCACTATAATTGCGTAAAAACTACACCGATATTAATCCCGACCGAAATTACACGAAAATGAGTACATATGTCGTTTTTTTACGCGGCCAAATTGGTCTCGCGGCCGTATCACATCCACTACCTACGACTGTAGATACGATAATGACGAATAATCATATAATAGTCGGCTATGGCCGGCTGTTTCTGCTTCTACCCGATAGATACCGCTACTGTACAGTGGTCTTTGTTAAAGGTGGAGCACGACTTGCTGCCGGTTGGTTCGCTGCTCGTCCTGGGCGGGGCTAAAGCCGGTTTTTATGGCTCACGAACTTCAGAAAGGCGTGCTTTTCTTACGTAGCTCTGGGTGTACACGCCCTCGTAGACAAGCAGGCGCTCGGCTCAGTTTCATGCGACGTGTGGGCTACCCGCCGTAAACTTAATAAAATTATTTTTTATTAAATAACGCCGCGTAATGTCGGTATTTAAGACAGCTTTTACGCTGTCAATACTCGCTCAATTAATTTATTGATAATACGCAATTTGCATTGGCTGCGGGAAAATCTATTCTGTGTCATATTTAAGCTCGGGCATATTGATCGACGGCTCAGTCATTGTTGGTTATCGTACAGCTTTTGTTGTCCATAACCACACATTTCAGCATTTATGTAGTACTAACCAAACTAAATTCATTTCGATCTTAGATTAGTGTGCTACGCGTCAATTACTACCGACATCCTAAAGACAGATCAGTATCATCAATTTGGATTAAGCGAATCATTTACAATAAAACAATAAAAATATTGCATTTCTTTTGCAGGTCTGTGTCATATGAAATTAACTTTCAGTGAAATTTAAGTTTTGAAAAGTCTAACAAATATAAAAAATGATAGGTACATATTTATATTCAATTTCGCAAAATATTCAATTTGCAAAACAACTTGGTGACAAAAAATCGATTATCGATAAAATAATGAAACGATGATTTAAGGATTACATACTTCCGGCCAGGTAAAACTTTATTTGTAGCAAATTGCATACAGGTGAAAAATAAAATTTATTGGTAAATATACTTAATTAAAAACACATTGAATTTAATGAATGATTTATTATAGTTAAAAACAAATATGTAGTACCAATAGGTAATACGATCAATATTTGCTCAGTGTATATTTGCTTCATAAAAAGAATTATAAATTTAGTAATTTTGAAGACAAGTATGAGTTGTGTGTAATATAATGTTTGTATCGCCAAATATATTAATAAACATTTTAATATGAACAGCATTACTTTTTACAAAGCACATCCTTAATTAACAAAATGTTGAAGGCATTAAACTTGATAAAAATGCTTTATTTAAACTAATAATAATAATTATCTAGATAATATATTGTACTATCTATATCAATATATTAAACATTAATTATAGTAAATATGCATTTATCTATTTTTACTTTTTTATACGAAGTAATAAGTAAGTATTGCAATCCCAAAATTTTAACGGAAATATACCTTTTGACCTTCCCTGAATCGATTCAATCTATTTTTGAAATGTCTCTGTATTTGTCAGTTTGTTTGTATGTATGTGTCTGTTTGTATGTGTGTGCGCTTGTGTGTATGTTTGAGCATTTTATAGCCTAAACGGTTAAATGTAAAATTGTCAAACTTTAAACATGTATATGTCTGGCAAGAAAACCTATTATTTTTGTAAATAATATTCTAACCGGAAGTGCTTGTCTATATTAGATGCTTTTTGCACTTTATGCAATATCACCGAAACGGTTACACTTACAGTGAAATAGTTTTAGTAAAAGTACAAAATAGTACTATTTACGTGTCTTTTTTTTTTCAAAAAATTATTTTTTTATTTTTTCGAATCTAATTTTGTATTTATGGTAAAATGAAACGTTACTACTTTACTTATGTATCTTGTTTGAATGATTTGGTCTGTGTGTCTATAAGATATTTATCATTATAATGCAAGTGTTTAATATGTATAAATGAATCGATGAAATGTATTAAATTTGAATTTGAAATGCGTTGATCGGGCAAAGACATCAGAAAGAATGTAGGTAACGACCACACGCAATCCGCGCGAATCAGTTTGTGTACAAAATGAAAAACAAAGTATTAAGGTCTATTGCTAATTTCGCCGTCTGCAGAATAACTGGGTACGAATGTCGGCGGCGCAAAACGATACAAAGACAAAGCACCCCGATCCCTACACCTTGTGGCGGCAGCGGACACTGGTATATGCACGGCTTGTGCCCCAGATTACAGAACGGCAGGTATCGCAGGGCGCCCCGCTGCTTTTAACGGCGCTAGGTGGGCCTAAACGGCCTTAACTGATTAACTAAACAACCATAAACATGAGTTGTGGACCCCAACAAGTCGTCAGCCAAAGCCAGACACACGGGACATTCAAATATAGAACGAGGTCTCTATATACCTACCTAACATACACGGCCGAGCGCTCCCGAACAAAAGACACTGTACTCTACCTACCTTACTATATATGACCATCAACTTTTCATAGCTTCCACGGATATTATCTTTTTTTTTTTTCAATAATACACTTAAAATACAATAAAGTTACACCCACCATCTAACTAAACTTATATATTCTACAGTAATACATATTAATATACAAATAATACATATATTAAAAGTCAATTTAAGCAACCAAATCAAATCAGACACTTTTAATTTAAAAGTGAATAACATCAAGTTAGTAACTCATATCAATAATGTAGTTCAAGTGTAGTTGGTAGCGATGCCACATAATGAGCTATAGTTTTTTTAGCGTATTCAAGAAATGTAGTAGAGCTATAAATTAAAGTTAAAGTGAGTGAAATTCACTTAAATCTTCTAAATTCTTCTAGACAAATCGATGTCGCCAATTGAGTCTATGTAAAATCAAGGTCACTTGATGTATTTTTTAAGAATTTACGCATTGGGAATAAACTTATTTGATAGCTATTTATCATTTTGTATACTTATACAAAATAATATTTATTACATATTCAATTATATCAAATACTAATTTATTCGCCATTATTTGATTTTATTGTGAGACATATTTAACTGCAGTAATTAAATTAAGCCAACAATTTAATTGATACAATAAAATAGTTGTATGGCCGTATAGAATTTTTGTATTTCATCGTTAAATTTATATTTAGAGTTTATCCAAGTAATTATTTTTCTAGGTGCGGGTATTAGAATTAATGTTCTGGTTTCGGATAATAAACTCTGGAGCACAATGAGGAATATTGGAGATTTATATATAGATAGCCTAACGTGTTTAAAAAAGTATTAATTAATAAATATTAACTATACTTTATTAAAAGGAATTGGTAATATCTAATATTTAAGCATGGTCCATCGCAGATATGATCTTTCTAAAATTTTTTTTTTAAATTTATAAACACGATTTTCATTCTTCTTTGAAAACAAGAATAACGCTTTGAGCTGTCTATATATAGGTATTTTATCCAAACAATTCATGCAAATAATTTGCGCAGCTTGCTCCACATATTGGATAAGTTAAAATATTTAGAATAAAATTAGTTTTAATAATTAGCAGCAAATGTTAGAAATGCAGATATATGAAACATTAGAGAGATTTTCGTAGTAAATGTTCCACTTTCATATCATCTTGGCGTCCCTCTTAGCTAAGAATCGTCCGATAAGAACACCGCTCAACAGATTCAGTAAAACAATCTTCTTCTTATAGTAAATACAACCAATGTAATTTATATACGTAGATGGATAGGAGAGGGATTGAAATTAGTTGTCAAAATAAAACTTAATATAACTATAGCATATCCAGATTTTTTTCAAATTACTTCCACAAGTAATGTTATTCCAAATAGTTATATGGGTACATATTATTGACATCTTTTATAAATAACATAAAATCGATTGAATGCAATATGACAAATGACAACTCATATACATATAGGGTTTTCAAATATGTCATTTAAACTTTTGGATTGTTCACCATGAACAGCAAAAGAAGATCTTGTAAATTCCATTCCAACACGGTTCCAGACATACTGAAATTACTTGAAATCTCAAAGCTTTAATTCATTATATTTCACATTCTTTAAGATACAACGAAAATATTCTTTATTACGATTACATATGATGTTCTCGGTAATTTATAAATATTTAATTAGTTTTAAACTATTTCAATAAACATCTGATCCATGATTACTATAGTGTCATTCGCGATGATTAGAGTACGGTAATTATCATATGTTGTTGGTCATGAAATATAAAATACAATTTGATGAAAAAGCGTGTATATATATTTATTTATTGAAAGCTGTGCATAATACATTTAGAAAATTTGGCGCCAGATTGCATTTATTTGCTTGACCTAAGAAGGTCAAAAGATATATAGTGCCCTGAGAGTCATCTACAAGCAACACTCGGGTCCCAATTGAACACGCACAAATCCTTTGAGTTGTTCTTATGTAAGTTACCAATTGAGCATGCGCATACCAATCATTTCGCAGGTGACTAAGAGAATAATAAGAAGCTAATATTGTTACAAAATTGCCTATTTAACAAATCAAAATTTTTTATTTTTTAAGGTTTAACATTGATTTCTACTTTATTTTGGATATTTTAATAAACAATAAATAAACATTTAAAAGGTGCTGTTGTAGGAAAATGTAAACAATGTTAAAGAAATGTGTATATGTTGGTTGCCCCCATTGTCATTACGCAACTATCATCTGTTTACGATGTTAACTATCTGGAAGTATTTAATGAATTATAAATATTAAATTATAAACAAAATACATGTAATTTTAATGGCATTTCTGAAGTTGCTTGATTCATAGTAAATATTTGCCAAAGTTTACAATGAATAGTTATAACTGATTTAATATTATGTTTCATTTTATTTATACCTAGTTCGTAATCTTTCTATTATTTAGTACATTGCCTTGACTTTTTTCTTCGAACTGTGAATCGCATATATCTAATCAAAGTGATAATGATTTACAAGAACCACGTTTCGTTATCGGTTATTCTTCATTTTGCAAAAATGGTGCATCATTAAGATTAGCAATGAAATATCAACATCTGTAAAATTTAGTCAATACTTCTCAGATATATTTCCTTAACAATTTCTAGGTAAGACAGAAAGTGGAATACGTGGATGTATGAGCAATTCGTAAAATAGAATAGGAGTAATGGAAATGTCGAATGAAAGATTAGCAAAAATGATTTATGTGGGAGAGATGAATTGTGTGAGAATAAGATATTCAAAAGTGGGATGACCAAATGGGGTAATGAAAGAGAGCATTTTCATTGATTATGGATCTATCTAGAATTGTCAATATATGTATAGGACAACAAGCGAATTTGTCTAACCAATTTTTATAGAATAACAAAAATGTATGGCGTTATTTACACCATTATTACGAAAGTCGATAGTTTTGATGGATTACTCCCGTTTCTCTAGCTATAGTTTATTTATGGCCCCTCACTTGTAACCTTCTTTGTTCAATTGTAACAGTTACGAAACCATTTTTATGGTTATACCCTACAATAACAATCATCTGATGTCTTCTACCTACAATAGTTGAGTCAAACAAGCTGGTATACCTGTTGTAAAAATCTCAACACCAACTTTTCTTTTATGTATTACCAATTGGTACAGTTGAGCCTGGCCGCAAATTTTTGGTTCATTTTCTAATTAATCAAAACATATTCTACTATGTCATTTGTAATAATGTGCATAATATTATTTAATATCAAAATACATAAAAACAAAGTGCCTTTATTTATTGTTTTTGTTAGAATTGCGTGATAGATTACGAAATATGTAGTTACTGTTATTTCAGTTACCTAGGATTAGGATTGTTAAATACGAAGAATATATGTAGGTATATAGTGTAACACCCGAAATAAAATACAGTTAATTTCTAGAAATAGATATGCACAAAATATGAATGTTCTGGCGATAGATTTAACATAAAAAAAAAAAACATTGTGAAGGGCATCCGGATGTTTACAGTTCAATAATAGATAGCTCATTAAAACATTATTAACTTACTAGATGATTTTGTCAGTAAACATTTTAATTCATAATACATTTCAAAATCATGATTATTATAATTTTATATGCTCGCCAATGAAGTGTAGTTGGTATCGCATATCACAACGATGTAATGCATATTTTGTATTCATTCCGAACTATGTCATTTATTTTATTGATCAGTAAATAGTAACTGATTTCCTTTATGCAATTTTTGAAGATATAATAACATATTTGCGAATTCTACAATTGCATTATTTGTAAATAACAAATACGATTTTGTATATAGTAACAAATGACATAAATACATAATAGGATACTTCAATTTTAATGTTTAAAAATTGTTGATACTAAGCCTTAGGGAAAATTACGTAAAATATTACTGGCGTTGCATCTCTAATTGTACACCTTTAAATGATTAACTATTGTAAGTTAATGATTTATCGTTCAATTTTGCCTAGTTAACCAAAGTGGCCAGATAATTTTAATGAAAAAAAAAATCAGAGGTTATTAATGCATAATAAGCTAATAATGTTTGTACAAAATAAATATTAATGTATGTACATATGTATCTTATATGGAAATGCAATATTCTCAATAGTAATTTTGAAATAAACTGATATTAAATTTCAAATGTATAAGCGATTAAAAGTGAAAGAAGATGTCAATCAAAGTTTGAAGAAAAAGAAACAAAAAAAAGGCCAGTAGCTTTCATAGAGTGATAGTTTCCTCTGATAAATTAACTTTTTCAGGATGTTTGCACAGTGAATTAACCTGAGCTAACCTCGTCCTTAGCTTATGGTCCACGAGCCGGGCGAATAATAATTTATGTTAAGACAACGTTGAAGAACCGTTGCCGCCTCCTTACCTGTGCCTACCACAACTAGATGTCAGCATTTCTGCGCGGCCCATTCCCGTGGCAACGGTGTCTTTTGAACGTGGGACAGGCGAACATAAAAGTCGGCAGAAATATATAAAACTTGGAACACATTATTCCGAACCCGACAAAACTTATGTTCGACACTGTTTTAAGTACAGACTGGTCAGAAATTATCGACCTAAGTGCAAAGATACTCCTCGTTGGTGATTAGTGTCCACCGAGTTGTTGTTCTTTGTGTTGTTTCTTCGCTGGGTGGTAGTATGTATATACAAGATGCGCCTGTCGTGTGTCTGTCGGCCTTTTGTGCGCCTTTTTAACTGCTTTGTTATCTCACTTTTCAAATGTTTATGTTTTCTTTAAACAATTTACACTTTGTATCACTTTTACTTACCGTCTCAAACCTCTTTCTTCCAGAGCTTTTTCAATTTCTAACACATTGTTTCTTAGAATCCAACACGTATAGTTGCATCTTTGATTAAATGATCTCGTACTTCCATGTAAACAGTTCTGAACTAAATTTATTTTATTTCAATATACATAAAAATATCCGCACTGTCTTCTTATACGTATTTTGTTTAAATAGGAGAGATATTGAAATACAAATTATGAATGAAAAAAAGATTCAGGGAAGGTCAAAATGTAAATTTCCATTAAACTTTGGAGATCGATTTGTTTGATATTTTGTCGAAGAAAGTAAAAAGTTTCTACTCAGGTTTTTCTTACAATAATAATAATAAGTAGAATAAAAACTATAAAGAATCTAAATATTGTTCTACTTTTCACGGCGATTGTACTGTCGAGAAAGGCGTTGATGCTTTTAAAGATATCCTGTTAAAAATGTATTATTTTTTCTTTAAGTTTGCCGACCTGGCGCCGTCAAAAGGCTAATTTATTAATTATCTACAAGTCCGCGCGCCAACTAAGGTGCACACGGTAAGGTACGCATACAACACCACTGATGTGGACCAGGCGAAGGGTGCGGTAAAAAACAGACATGCCAACCCCCCCCCCTTCTTCTATATCCGATACCGTTTATACGGTGATCCAGTAAACTGCATTTTTAGGACGTGCCTAACGACCTTTTCTCCGTGTCCAATTTGAATGGTTATCCAGTTTTCAGTTTCGCTTAACTTAAATGTTTCACAGTTGTTTTTGAAATTGCTTTTCTTCCCAAAACAATCATTTATATGACATTTATTTATATATGACTATGAGAAGGATTCTACTCTAGTTGCAAAGTGGCTTTTCTGGTTCAAGATAGATTGAATCTCATAAAAATAAAATCTTACAAACATTAAAGTAGTTTTTTTTTTTAATTTTTACAAAACTGTATATACCATTGCACGCTTCAAACTAAGAATCGTTTCGTATATTAAATATTATATACTATTACCCCAGTTCTCCAAGTTGATAGAATATATAGTTCTCATCCTTAAAATGGTTTTAATTTAAATTAAACACTATTTTGTTTTTATAGTTTAACCCTTTTAAATGTATTAACGTATCATTTATAAATTAAATGAAAAAGTGTTACAACAATAAAATTTTAATTGTATAAACAGCCTGTTTGAAAATAGAATTTAATTAGTAGTAAAACATTGTTAGAATTTTTGATTTATACTATGGTTTCAAAATTTCCATACAGTTGATGCGGATGTATCCTGATATGTGACTGAATCTTCCATATGAGCTCTCATCATATATGTATTTTGAAATGATTACATGTATAAACAGTTGCAAAATACATATAATCAGAGGCCAATACTCGTGAATGATAGAAAAATAAAATAAAAACAAGTGACGGTGTGTAATATGAGTTTGTTTAAACACACAAAAGATACAAGAGCACCACCTTTGCTTGGCGCTCATTGCATGTATTACCTGAAGTGAACCGAAAGGAAAACGGAATATATTTAATTATAAACCAGGTGAACGAAGGTTTTTCTTACATTTCGAACAAAACTCTTACTTTCTTGTCACCTGTCAATCACACGTTACACTGGGTCAGTTGATTGTATACCTCGGGCCACTGCCTATACCTATCTACCTGTAATGGTGTGATACAAGTCAACATTCACCAAAGAAACCCCTATAGCTTTTCGGTCATAACTATAGGCACCTACTATATACTACATTTAATTCCAAGATATTTTCCTAAACAAGTCTGCATTCAAATATTTCATCCATTTTAGTAAACACTATATAAAAATGTATGTATTTTAGTATTAGGTTCAATTAGAAATATTTAAATAATGCAAAGAAAATAATTGTTTAAAAAGTTATTTTTCTCCCTTGTTAAATGCAAATAAATATTTAAGAATTCAATTTGGAAATAAAAGTATTACTAAATTGAAAAATACCTATTATATAAATTTTTGCATTCATAAAATGCAGTAATCATTGGTGTGTGGCGAGTTGATAAATTTAAGCAATTTAATAGTTTTAAATACGATTCTGGGAAAACCAGATGAAGGTTACAAACAGTATTCACTAACGAATATATATGTAAATATATGTTATTCCTTCATGAAATTCCTTAACAAGACTTATTCAATTTCTTTAAAACTTATATATATATATATATATATATATATATATATATATATATATTCTGAAAATATCTTGGAATTAGTCAAATAAAAACTCTTTTCTGAAAATGATATGCAATTCAATCTGAATTCTGAACTAACAAATTTATCCTTGCGAACTGCAACTGCAAGGCTATATAGAATTACGTAATTAGAAGAATATCTGAAATGTCTTACACTGAACTTTCTTATACGTATTTTGAATAGATAATATAATTTTTTTATTATTTTACTAATTTATAATATTTTACTAACCTTTGAAACACCTTTTCACTTAATATATTGCATACAATAAATATTAAATGCCAAATTCGAAATTATTGAGACTATTTTGTTAAACAATTGACAGGCGCAGATGATACGATTTAAGTAATTTAAATATAATATAAAGAAAATTCAATAGCCATTATCTTATAATTTGTTTTCTTTTTTGATTAAATATTTTAAACAAAAGTAATGTTCTATACCAATATTTTTATTCTAATAATTTTTGCTAAAAGTGCAACCATTTTCGAGAAATTTTAGAAACTGCAAAAAAAAACTAAAGTAAACAAATTTTTCCTATATGAATCTTTTTTCAAAATAGAGGGCTTTCTTGCCAGGCATATACAAATTTTAAGTTTAAAGTTTCATAATTTTACCTTTCACCGTTTCAACTGTATAGCGTTTTAACACACACAGCACTCAAACGCACACACACACAGACAGACGTCGTTCCAAAATTAGTCAAGCTTGATTCAGGGAAGGTCAAAAGTCATATTTCCGATATAATATCCGATTGAATTTTTTTATGATTGCTATACTTACTTATACTGCATATAAGAAAGTAAAAATACGTTTAGAACTATGCAGAAAATATATAGTATTTATAGAAACTTACAGGTCTAATAAAATTATCTGCTATGTATAGTTTTAGATAGACCCATAGATAGACTCATTTTTAAAAGAATGATAAACAAAATATAATTTTGCAAAATATATTTACGTAAAATAACAAATAGATAAGCTATAAAACATTCTAACACTAACTAATTTAAAAAAATCCTTATTTATAATATCAGGCAAATTGCGTTTCCAAAATATCTCTAGATTTTCGTTGATTTGTTAAATCCATTATCACGCAAACTACCACGTAGCAATCATCTTCATTTTATCAGCCAAACGTAAAAATGCTACAAAAACAAAATACGTAATTTTGGCATAATTATATATTTTTTCTTAATATGTAATGCAGTGTTTTATACTATACCTGCTAATTTCGATTATATGTCAATATAAATTTGAATTGCGGCGGGAGTATTGTTATTATTAATTACTAGTCACAGATTAGATGCCAATATCATAAAATTGATTTCATTTTATTTTATTTTCTTATTAATGATATTAAATTCTTTGTTTAATTTTTGAAAATACTTAGTTTTTTTTAATACCAATTTTTTGCAATAATCTAAAAAAAAATCTAGTTCGTGGTTTAATTTATAATTAACGTCATAGAACAAATTTACAGAAATTATCAACAACTTCAGGGCGTCAGTGTATTTTATTTGCCGCTAAAAAACACGTCTATCAGACTTTTTCAAAAAACGTGTTTAGAAAACTTTTTTTTTTATATCTACTCAAGAAACACATTAGTTAAATTTTTAAATAATATTACTTGTGCTTTTACAAAAATGTCTGATAATGGTCACACCTTAAATAAAATTAAAAAAATAAAAATGATTTACAATTATTTTACATCATTGTGACATATTTTTCAATTGGTAAATAATTATTTTATTACCAATAACACTGGTAATATGAGCATTATATGTATAAGTCAGCAAAAATATCGAGGTACAGTGTATAAGATGGCCATTGCTTGCTAAAAGGAATGAAGAAGACTTTGTCCGCTGCATTTTGGACCATTGTAGGTACTTGCGTGATGATAATATGGTCGTCGTTCTAAGGCGCCGCGTCGCCGCCGAAATTGTTTTAGAACCAATGATTACCCTCTACCTACCCCTTATATGTGCACCACGACGATCTGGGTATTTCTAGGATTCTTGCACGCGATGTATGAATTTACTTTTAAAGAAATATGTTTTACGTTTTCGATTTTGTAATTGGTTAGAAAAAGAACTGAAAGAATTGGTACCTGATATTCGACGAACTGGCAAAATATTGTTACTAAAAATACACCTACCTTAATGATCATTTGAATCTAATATTGTAATTCGTTTACAACGTCTCGCTATTTGAGTATCTACTAAAGAATCTAAATGAGTTATTGAACTACGGAAAAGAAATTTTATCTTATAGTATATAAATAAAATTCGAAATATTTCAATCTTTTAGTTAAAACTTATATATCATGGCTAATTATAGGATTTCAGAATATAATTGAAAAGTGAAATGGTTATTAATTTTCTAATTCTAATAAATAAATACAAATTTACTATGCAAGTATTACTTTATTTCTCCCAATAAATATGAATTCTGACAATCAATTGGGATTAAACCTATGTATCTTCAAAAGTATATGGTCTATTTAATTTTACTCATTTATCTGTATCTATTTCCGTTTACTTTGAAAAATGCATTGTGAAGTTCTTTGTATCAGTATAAGATTATAGGCCATATCCACGGTAGTAATACGTATGATAAAAATTCAAGTAAGAGTGAATCTACCGATTTTCTCCGTGAGCATAATAATTTTCTTTTCAGACACAGTCATGATATGTCAATATGCCAACAATAAACTATTTTTACCAAAGAACGCTCCATATATGTCTCAATCGCAATGAATATGGTATTTTGAGATACTTCTTAACAATTTGATAGTATTTAAATAATCTACACAGAATTTCGGTAAACTATTAAGTGTAATATAGTTTTGAATCTAATTTCTTCTTTTTTGATCTTAGGGTGTAAGAAGAATATAGAATTCAATCTGCTTAATCCGATTTTTTTAATTTCAAGGTCAACTAAGGGAAAAAATCTGCACAAGTATCAGAATATCAGAGATGAGCCAGAGTAATAAATGCTAATTATAGTAGAAGGAAAACATGTCTATACCAATTACTTTGCCTTGGTGAAAGGTGATAACTACTGCTTCAGCAGAACAAAATATTGCAACTTTTTAGCGAAAATCTTTCATCCTCTAGGTATACATTTAACAGAACAGCTATAATAACATATTGTAAGAAAAAAGTTACGCAAACATCAGTTGTATCCAATCCAATTGATTTTAAGCAATAATGAAATGTACCCACTCAAATAGATATTTGTGTATTTTAGAATACAATGCAGCAAGCGGCTTGGACTTTAAGCCTGTAACGTTCTTGTGACATAATTAGGTGTGACAAAATGGACAGCTGGAATGGTAAATCCTCCTGGTAAATATCTCTAGCAGGTTGTCCTGGTAACCGATACGACAGATAGTGATCAACCCCTTTATTTAGGTCCTTTCTTTTGAAGACAACCGTTGCAAATTTTTGCAAAATAGATAAAATAACCAGGTAAAAGAAGTTTAAAAATTCATTTATTTTCTTTTGTCAAACAATTTATGTACAAAATATATTTTGCACCTATACTGTAAATATACTTGAAATATAGCAAAGGTTTTAAAATTGTTTATTATTTTAAGAATAAGAAAAATATAATATATATATTAGGCTTGACTGTTATTTGCTAGAATATTATTATAAGTACTAGTAATAATTGAATCTTAAAATATTATAAAACAAGGTGTTTGTATTAACTATAAATAAAAAACTTTCGCCAATATTTATTTTATTTAGTAAATTTGTACAAAAGACGTTACTATTATTCTTTGGTTAAATAACTTTTTTTTTAAATTACTATTATTTTAAGTCATAAAATATTATTTTCAAATTTAAATATTATTCTAATTGTTGTTTTGTATAATTAGCTAGCTATTTTGCCGTATATTTAAATAAAAAAGCACATCATTTATTTAATGCTGAGTAAAAACAGTAACATTTCGAATTAAATAAAACTGCGATTCGCACCATTAGTGTTAACATAGGTCGGGGCAAAGTAATTATTACAAATTACAACATGGTTTATCAAATAAAAGTTTGTATATTTTTTATTAGTAGAAAATCCTCCCATCTGCCTTATATCTATTAATTAACGTTTTAGTCTTGGATTGAATAAACACCATTAGTCAATTGGTACTTGCATTTATGCAAATAAACACGTTCAACTTTTACAGGGAGGACCTGTGCAAGAAGTCACTTAATGTATGCAAAAATTGACAACAAGAAAAAGTGAAAACAAAACAACAACATTGCCATCTACTGTTCATTCCACAATTATATTGAAACATTAACATTCATGTAAAATATTTTCCAAATATCTGAATCCATAAAAATGTTCATAATTTTCTCAGTTATCATTTTATTATCTATTCCGTTTAATCATGAATACTGGCTATATAAGTTATAAGTTTTAAGCGCAGTTATAATTTAAATAAATTAAAGTAAGAGGCTTTTATAGAGCCAGTGCAGCAGTTTTAAAAGGGAATCGAGTATAGATGGACGACATGTTTGTAATGATAACATCATCACACTGCTGAACTTGCATGTGATCAATATCCAGTGTACGTACACAAGTAAAATAAAACACACACATATACCGTTATGCATAATGCATATATGTATGTATGTATGTTCTTAATGTGTGTGTGTGTGTGTTCGCCCATACGACGAGTGATGTTAAGAAATCAAGGCGGCATTGCCCCCAAAGACGCAGGGAGTGTTTGGTTGGCGCCAGACCATAGTCTCATGGAAACAGAGATGGCTAGATACATATATGTATAAGTCGCCGTCGTCGTCATAGGAATATATGTAGTAGATTTCAAACGGGACCAACATGACGTGTTTTTGAATCTTTGTTGCAATTATCAAAATGCCTTAATGAAGATTTACGATTTATGCAATGATTTGAATGGATGATAAAAACTTTGTCATGACTCTACATATGCTCAGTTTATTGTTGATGTATTAGTTCAAATTTAAAATTATTAAATGATATGGTTTAGGTATGTTCTTTAGGGAATGTTGAACATTTTTTAATATCTTTGTTTTTCATAAGTAAATCTTATTTGATCAACCACTTTATGTAGCCAAATGAAATTTAGAGATTTTTAGTTTCTTTTAAATATATTTTGTTTGTTACTGCTTAAATATTTTTTTGCTCGGTTATTTTGACAGGGTTGCAGAGTATGTTTTCGCTTATACTTTAGTCTTAATTTTATCATGATTACAGATTGCCATCATTTATGTAAAACACATTTCAGGATTCTTGGTCTACACGAATGAACATTTCGTATACTAGTATTGTTATTATTAGTGGATGAATGAGTTTGGCTTAGTGCATAAACATCTCTTATATCCAAATTCACATAAATTTCGTATTATTAATAAAGCTCAAGTTAAACTCCATTTGAAATAATGAAAGTTTAGGAACGCATGCGTAAATGCTTTTAGACAGCAGCAGAGACAATAGGGTAGTGCCTAGTGAGTGAATGTCGGTTGCAAGAAGGCACGGTGGCGCCAGGGGCGGCGTGCGCATCACGAAACATCCTTAGGGCACAGCATACGATACACAGTTATATACCACAATACACGCGAAGCAGGGACCGACGAGAAATACCCCGATCTCCAACCGGCAGTACTCATCATCAGTCAACCATCCAAAGCGGCTTTGGCTACGGCATTGGAGGGTCGCCTACAAAGAATTCTAGACGCAACCAAATATTATTACAAGGTGCACACGAAATACCAGGAATAATCGCGTGTGCTTCTATCATCATAGATGATACATCCGTTCTAACCGCAGAAAAATGTTTGAGAGTCTGTAGTACACTAGTTAACATTAGCTAATTGAGAAATAAATTACGAACTTTCTTTATCGTGACTTGGGTAAGACACATATGTATATATGTATGTATACTTGAAGGAAATTAGCTTTGATACGTTGAGGCAGCATACAACTTCCCGAGATACAAATTTAATTTCAATATCCGTTATATGGAGATTCCATAAATATACAAACAAAAAATTTGTTCTCGTTTGATATTCTAGGAAAGTAATTCATGACACATCCCGTCATGAAATGAACGTTATATTTGGTTTTTAAGGCTCGATATATTTCAATCTTGAAGTGATTCTTTATGAGACTTCATCATTAAAATATAAAGACTGCTTATGCTTACACACTTCGCGCGCTTTAAATTGCTACTTCCCTAGAGCTAGTTTCACGATTTATCTCATATCGTTTTATAGTTTTCTCGTTTTCCTTTAAATTTTAATATTGTGTAAAATGAATAAAATGCAGAAAACCTTTAACATTCTTTCTTATCTCGCCAATCTTTGGCCATACAACAACTCTATCCTTACACACTTCTTTCATCAAATTATCAATTATTATTCACTTATACCGAGGACAATCTCGAATTCTCCCATTATTCATCTCACCTACGTAAATCTATTTTAGTCAATCTCTCATTCTTTCAATATGACCATGCCATTTCATTTCACTCTCGTACTTCACGTATGACATTTTTTACAATATCGCACCGCTCATGCATCCACGTATTCCTTTTTCTGTCTCTCCTAGATACATCACAAATACCTCTCAAAATGTCATTTCCACAACAGTCAGATGTAATCATGAAAAAATTCTAACTCGCGATTTAATCGGAATTATAGTTTTTAACAATTTCTGAATCAAGTCTGACTATTTTTGGAATGACGTCTGTCTGTGTATGTGTGAGAGCTCTTCAGTCTAAACGGTTAAAGGTAATATTATAAAACTTTAAACTTAAGCTTAGTATATGTCTGACAGAAAATCTATTTTGAAAAAAATATTCAAACCGGAAGGGCTAGTTTACCCGAGAAATTTTTTGCGGTTTCTGCAATTTCTCAAAAATGGTTAGCAATAATTGGTAGAATATCTGCAGTGGCTTGCACTGAACTTTCTTATTCGCATTTTGATTAGATAATATTACATTTGTATTACTTTTCTAATTAATAATATTTTACTAACCTTTGGAATCCCCTTTTACTAAATATATTGCTTACAATAATTATTAAATGTTAAATTCCAAATTATTTTAGCCTATTTTGTTTTTTTTTTTTGCCAAAGAATTGACAGGCGCACATGATACGGTTTACATTGACATATATTGACAAATATTTGACATTTAATAATTATTCTAAGCAATATATTTAGCGTAAAATTGTTTCAAACGTTAGTAAAATATTATAAATTAGTAAAATAATAAAAAATGTATGTTTCGATCTAAAGAAAATACGCATAAGAATGTTCAATGTAGGAAATTGCACTAAAAAAATATCTGTAAAAAAATATAACAAATATATATATTAAATGAAAATTCACCATGATTTATTTGGTTCTTATAGTTGTACAATTATAGCACAGGAATTATGATAATTAAATAAATACAATTTGGAATGAAACTTAGTTTACCGGTCTACAAACCTTATTGTACGCACATTATGATCTAATAATTTAAATACTGAATGGTAATGACATCAGTAAATGTATATAAAACATATATAAAACGTAATCCATCGACCGGTTCACACTTACATATGTTATACCATAATAAAATATAATAGTAAATGATATTGATATGCATCTGCTGCAAGTTGACGTTAACCCGTCAAATTACTGTCTCACTTTGATATTATTCTCACACATACACATAAACATATAGCTATTATCTATACATAAACACATATATAACACACACACACACACACACATTTATATATTCAATGTATGGGTCAATGTAACTGATACTCTGGTGGATTAATTCCGTTGGCATCTAGATTGCGCTGAGAATCAAGTCACTTGTCACTAATGCACATAATGATGCCAATTTAATATATACCGTTTCTAAAAATCATCGCATACACATATCATATGTATATTATATACATATACATATAGATATGGTTTTAAATCGGCGTAATTTATATGCTCAATTATTTATTTAATTCGTTTATATATCTCTTCTTGTTTCTGTGTCTAATATCGGTTTCTGCTATTTAGCTGTTTGTGGGTATGGTTAGGTCCGCCAAGAGAATCCATGTGTGAAATGAGACGAAAGCGGCTCCTTGCTAGATATTATCGAGAAATCTTTTTATTATTAGAGCTTCCGTCTATTGAGAAATGAAATCACTATCATTATCAGAAATAGATTAAATTGTTGTGGTTTCTGTCTTTGAAATGCATTTTATATTTAGTACCTTTACCATTTTAATAGATCATTACCAAATTTCCATCTATTACTTATTGATATTTAAGTATTATGCTCCAAATTTCTTTTAAAAATTGATTGACAATACAAGATTGAAATAGGAACAAAAATTAAGTAAAACTGGATTAGATTTAAAAGTAATACATGAGATTATAATTTAGTAAAAAAAAAAACATACATATATTGCACAAAATAACTTGAGAAACTGAATTTTTAATTATAAAGTAACATCATGCTATAACCGCAACACGAATATGAAATAAATGTACGATTCAAATGCAACTAGTTGATAAATTATGTTATTGCAAAGCTAAATGATATTTAATAATTTTAATATATTAAGTAGAATTAATTATAATATTTCAAATGGATTAGAATCAAAATATTAATCAAAATTATGCTTTGTGAATTATAAATATTGTAATTCGTTTAAAATAAAGAATTAATTAAACAAATGAGTATTTTAAGGTTTGTAATATCAATTTTTCCATTTTTTTATCCTAAACATATAATATAATTATATTTGGTTTATTACGTAATTAATTACGTAACCAAACAAATTCATATTTCATGGCAATGAGAACAGTTTAGCTATATTTAATTTTATATAAACATATCTAAAATATCATTCGCAACTTCCAAGAAATGTGTAGAAAAAATGACAATTTTCTATCATTAACAGATAAATAATATAAATAATAATGTGTATAGCATTCATATTTTATTCATTATTTTTCTTGATTGTAATTAAAAATATTGAAAAGACAAAATATCGCCTTTCCTTTACGAATTTTTCCCTTCGGGAACCGATTTCGCGAAATCTGTAAAATAACACTTATCTGTCTTTACCTCCAAGCTACTCAATAATCATATGAGATTCTTGGAACACAGACAAAAGCACTAAATGTTATTAGCTTTTATGTTGTTGACTCAGTTATTTTTAACTTAACGAGTACAATTTCCAAAAAAATATATAAACTCAAAATGTTCCCACGTTCAGATTTGCAAAGCCACAATCGGTCAATCAAAACATAAAACAAAAAAAAACTAAAAAATAATAAAGAACGCTCTTCATCTATACTGAAACAAGTATTCTACTATATTTTACATTTGTAAGAACAGGGATTCTCTGAAAGAACAAGAAGCGCACGAAACAACATATAGCAACAAAGCCCTGGGTTAAGAGAATTAGAAAAAGATAAAGTAATAATACAGGACCGCATCAAGGAGTCTTTACTGAGGGTTTGCTCCGAAAGCCATGTTTGTTATAGCAAAACATATTTAGAATCTTCGGTATATCTTATTTTTAATATTAGTTAAATTATTCAAAAAATGAAATATTTCGAGAACCCAACAAATCATAAAATATTTGTTTACTACTTAACAGTACAAAAATAAACTAATCACTCATATTTGTCTGTTATATATTTGTATAAATTAATAATGATTTCGTGGTAGTACGTTTCGGAATTCGGAAGTGTTTTTTGCAGAAAATAGAGCACGAGATGTATTTCACATTTACGTTACACACTTTATTATTAAACACTGTTAACGTATAAAAATTGTTTGTCATTTTAATTTTAACAGTTTGTTTATCTTTAGATGTTTCACATTTGCTTTTTGTTAAGTTTAGTAATTTTGCATAATTGAGCCACTTGAAACTTCCGCAACCATAACGTATGTAATCTTACAGAAAGGATTCACGAGTTCTAAAAATTATTATTATATAAAACAATTGTGTTAATTTTCGTATCAATAAAAAATTATTTTCTTATGTGTGTAAGTTTATTAAAGAATGTAAATGGCTTTATTTGTGTGACTTAAATATTTATGTTATAACAAAAGATTTATAAAAAAATATTTATGGTCGTTATGTAGCTTCCATTATATAGACTTCCATCTTCAGCTTCTCCATCATTTTTACTGAAAGCTTACACAGTCACAGTCACAGCTTACTGTTTGATCAATTCAGTTTAGAGGAAAAAGAATGCCAATATATTGAATTTAGATTTGGTCAACTACTTTTAGCTAGAGATAGTTTGAAGATAGTTATTAAACAAATTTCTGCCCACGACTCTCGTTGACTTTGTAGTATAATAACACTCCTGACAGAGACTACCAGAGTGAATGAATAATTTTTGGGATAAGTTTCATTTCGTTATACTAAATTGTTGACAAACCGTCAGTTGTTTAACAATCCACCAAGAATAAAGATCGCGTATACTTTAGATCCTTCATAGACTGTTAAACAGTTGATGGTTTGTTAGCGATTTAAGAACTTTTCTGCAAACAATGTAAGGTAGGCAATTAATGTTTCTTTTGCAACGTATTGTTAGTTCCGTCTTAAAACATTTGAACAACGGGCCCAAAATACCTGCAGACAACACTGAATCGACGAAGTGATATTAGTGTGAGAAAAGATGGCACTACTATGGCATCATATAGATGTCGACAGGTGCCCCGTGGTTTGACAGGGATAGAAGTGTAGAATAAAAGACAGTCATCACCGTTAATGATTTACTGTGCAAGGATGACTCGACATTCATATATGTAGGTATACTACATACATACATATATAGCAGACTTATCTCTCGCCACAATGCAAGACCAGTAGCTACCGCCATGACACCGCCCCATAAGACGCGGATCCGTTTAATGTAATAGATTTGACGCCAGAAGTCTCTGGCGCAGCCGACAAAAGAACAAATAATAAATAGATTCCTAATGACAGGCACAAATGAAATACACGAACGGTTTTGTTTTATTTTTTCTATCAGAGTTTGCTTTGCATCTTCTTTTTTTCTTTGCCTCGTCAAATCATCAGTTGGCAATAACTAATAAGTCATTTGCTTTTATGATGTTCTCAAGTTCAAGCAGACATTTGATAGAAATGTGTTTCAATTCTTTCTGAGTTAGAAAATCTATACAACTCATATATCCTACTACCGAACCGGAATATACATATTTGAAAAGAGTCTCGGGTTGCACATAATTAATAAGAGATAATATAATTATAAAATAATTAATGCGTATATAAGTTCTTAAAAAAATCTTATAATAAAAATAGTAATTAATAAAATTTAAACAGGAAATTATTTGTTTTATTAATCTCGAATATCATTGGCTTGCTTACAAGCGCTTTTATTTAGTTAGTGGCAGTACATTTTTTGTTAATATTCGTGTTACTTATCTATTCGTCTTTTCTCACGATTTAGTTCTATTAACATCTGCGACGACAATATGAACAACTTTAAAACGGATATGATACACAAAGCACTAAATATCGATAAACATAGTACATAACTGAAATAAAATGACAGCAAGATGACGGTAATGTATTCTATTACTCATAAAATGATTACAATATGTATTTGATCAGCAAATCAAAAAGGTTTTCGCTTTTTTACCATGATACGATTATCGATTGTGTGGAAGCATTTAAGTGAGCGGTATTTTTTGCTTAAGTGGTACTAGTAACAACAGGCGACGTTAACTAAGAAAATTATAGTCTACTTACTGCTCTAGGAACTTATATAAGAAAGGTAGATATTACTGTATCCAGTTGAAACCGTAGGCGATGTATGTACGTACATATATGTGTGCTTTGCGAAAAAAAATACCGTTTCTTCTTTTTTATTTTATTTATATTTCTATCTAGATTGTTATGTAGTTTTTTGTTGAAAATTTTAAATTATAGCAAACTATCACCTCGCTACGAAATGCAAAATTAACATGTTTGCGATTTACGTTCAGATAGATGAAAACATAATTTGAAAATGTTTTTATTGCATAATCTATTTATTTAATAATATATATGTGGAAATAATAAAGTAGAATTCAATTCTTGTTTTCATCAACAACTATGTATAAATTCTATTTCTGTTTTATAGAAATTGTTTAATGCATGAAACATAAGTACTTAATAAAGTTGCAGATTATATCCATTTATAACGAAATTTCTAAATTATTTCCGTAAAGCCTTAAACAAGCGAAACATTTTTCTATAAAATTTTATTTAAGCATATTTGTAGTAAAACTTGATTTAACAAAACTAAATTACTCTGTGAGTTTGTATAAATATAAATAATTTTCCTCAGTAGGTTTATTAATTAGAAATCATTTTGTTTTCGATAACATAGATCAGTAAGATTAGAAAATTATTAAGAAATGAGTGTTGATTGAATTTTGTATTTAATTAACATTATCATTTATTTTTTTAAATTTAAATTGATACACTTAAATTATGATTAATAATTCCAATACACAATACTGAATCATGTAGCATTGGTTAGTGGTCACTGGTATAGAATAACAGAAATAGAATAAAAACCCCGAAATACATCAATAAATGTATATTGGCACGCATAGGCCACAACTGATATGTATCATATATTGATATAATACATGTATACCGTGACCAGGAAAGCATTCGAAAAACGTCAAGTATTGAAGTGCTATTTATCATAGCGGCACAATGTGGTCAAAAAAGCCGAGCTTTGGTCGACGCAAGCTTATGATAGATTAATTTTTAACAAAGCTATAATAGCCGTATAATGGTTGTTTGTTGTGTACACCTTATATCTACATACATATGTAGGTATATGATGCCGGTACAAACACACATCAACCCGCTTAGTTCTTTGTATGTTTACATACATACGAAAATGTATAGTCATAATGAAATAATTTATCACTCGCTCGTTTCGTACTCTTTCATACCGGTACCTTGCGCTGTACAATCTTGTAGGTGTCAAATTGCTATGAGTAATTACTGGCTTCCCGCTCGTTCATCCTCAACTTGAAAATATTATGTGCTATGATGTTGTATTTAGGTAAGCTCTGCACAACTACTTCAGCTTTCAGAGAAAAAAAAACACGGTTACACAATAAGACAACTCAGAAAAATTTTTATCAAATGAAAATTGTTTTTACATGCATCGTAATAAAAGGTGTTAAATTTTTATTAAAAGGTTCTTGTAATATAAGACAATTAATTTCTATTTTATTGTTAAACATTTTTACGAAATGCGTGGGTGTTTGAGCAGTGCGGTATTGTAAAAAATTTTGTGCGTACAATATGTATGGTCATGCTGAAAGAATGTCAAATTAAAGATTGACGAAAAGGATTTATGTAGGCGAGATGAATGGTGTGAGAATGTGGGGTCGCCCTCAGCATAAGTGGATAAATTGAAACTAAATTGTGTGATAGAAAAGTTATAAGCAAGCGGAAGAGAAAAGCGCGTATGAAGAATTTTATTAGTTCAAATATCCTATTAGTATTTTTAAATAAAATAATTCAACTTTATTAAAAAAATCATTTTTTATACTATAACAATCATTTTCCAATTTTAATCCCTAAATTTCAAGCCAAAAGTAAATCTAACATATATAAATATATAAGTATTCTTTTCTAGTTCTTCGTTAAAAAAGTAAAAATAATATAATAACTTCCGGTTTAAAAACTCTGCCAAGTATTAAACTCCTCTCACTACACGCGTTTTTTGAAAACAATTTATAGTACGTACATAATTTCGCTGTATTTCTATATTTTCAAAACACAAATATGTAAGTATGTAGTTATTTTATTTTTGAATTAAATTTGATTTTAAGCTGCTTTAAGTGTTAAATAAAGGTTTTACAAACCAATTTAATTGTTATAATCTGTATTGAAATAATGCCATAAAATTGCTACTAATCAATAATCCTTGAAATGTTCAAGGACTATTGATTGAAATCAAACTGAATTATTACTAATATTCAGCAATTATTCTTTTATATTGCTTGATTTATATACGCAAATGCCCAAATAATATTTAATGAAAATATCATGTAGGAAATATGTACATATTGTGTGTGAAACATCTATCAAACAAGTTTGACAACAGTAACATTCCAGCCTAATTTAGTTTTAAACGCTGCAGATATATGTCAAAACAAATCCAAATATGGTAAATAAAATAACACAATTAAATTTGTATGTCAAAAAATCCTCTCATATATTATTAGACACTATACGTGCGATACTCATCTGTCGCACACTCCAAACAACGTGATCGCTCCATTATCTTTTAGAGCACATGCGCAAAACACGTTTGATTATGCAAACAAACACACACACACACACACACATATACAACATCAAACAGGAGCGTTTTGCGTAGTTAAATTGGCTGAAAATTGAGCCACATTATTTCAATTTTCGTAACTCACTATGTGCAGCCAAGTATAATTTAACGATATTACACACTATAGTTACATTGTTTGTTGCTGTAAAAAGAGAGAACGATCTCGTAGCAACATCATGCGATGAACATCTTCTTTTCCGTCATACTCCTATCACACTCGACAGAATATCCAAATCTGGTTAGGAAATACTCCTAAAAACGATTCCATTCAAGTTCAAATTTTCTGTGTCAATCCAATCTGCACTAAAAGTCAAAAGTCATTCTGTAATCTAAGTAAGTAGTAAATTATGCTGTTCCCGCCACTGACGATGACGGTTTCCCGCGCGTTTATAATTATGGCGCTTGTCGCGTGTATAATGTTTTAATGAATACTTTGCTAAATGATTTTTACTAGAATTTATTATTTGTTATTATTGTTTGTTTGTGTGTCATTAATTTTTATGTTTAAACTCGATTATTATGTTCACGCGAAACAGTTTATGTTATTTTAATTTTTGGTACTTTAATGTAGCTGTTTTGTAGTTTTAACATAGTTTTGGTAATTTGATACTCAGTTATCTAAATTGTTCATATAATAATAGGATGTATAATTTGTGTGAGTTTTGTAGAAACCTTTTTAGATTTAAATACTTGAATTAACATTGCATTCACATTCTATTTATCGTTGAATTATTTAATTAATTATATTTATGTAAATGGTCTATATTTATTAAATAAATATATTCGCTTTTTTACTTCACTCTTTTAATGAATGAACATGATAGGAACTAATTATGTATATGTTTAAGGTAAATATATTATCGAAATTATATTATAAATATTCTTAATGGTTTACACTGAACTTTCTTATACGAATTTTTTTTTTTAATAAGATATTCAAATACAAATCTTTTCACTGAACATTTTTTTCACTAAATATATTTCTTACAATAGATATTAAGTGTAATCTTAATTATTTGAGTCTATTCTGTTAAACAATTGACAGGCATAGTTCAATTAGTTGAATTTATGCAAAAATTAGTAATATAAGTAATAATAGTAATCAGTACAGTTGAAGGAAATATTAATATCTTTCACTTTTATTGTAACAATTTTATTGTAAGTGCAGCCGTTCCGGTGATATAGCAGAAACTCAAAAAAACGACTTAAGAAAGCATGCATTTCCGGTTTGACTATATTTTTCAAAAATAGGAGGTTTTCTTACTAAACATATGCAAATTTTTAGTCTAGAGTAGAATGTTTTCATGATTACAATGCTTACTTATTAATTCGTATAAGAAAGTAAAAACAAAGCGATTTTCATTTCTATTTTGCTATGATGTACATATATAAATCAATAAAACTGTAAACAATTACTTAATAACATATATTATTTATTTTGAAAAACATATTTTTAGAAATATGGTATATTTGTATCAATTATGATTTACAATAAAAATTAAATATTTTTTGCTGTTTAATATTATTTTTAAAAAATGTCTTATTTTTTCATAGAAAGTGCTACTTATTTGACTTTTAAAATAACTCGTACCATACTTTTAAATAACTGTATATAATTATACACATCAGTTCTTAAAGGTTTTATATTCTTGTTGCCGTAAAGAATACTTTTTATGGTCAGAATCTTCTTCAATTCAATTCAAATACCAACATCGATATAATCGCGGAGTAATAAAATTGTATCTTTAGCTACATGAACAATTTAAAAGTGACATTTTGATTTTGTGCCGAAATTTGAATCAAAAATTTTCATTCATATTTTATAAAGTTTGAAAACAAAAACTATAAAAGCAATTCTTGTGTTTATATTTATTCTTTATTTAACAAACTGTGCTATTTAAAATAATGCAACAATATCTGTGTAATCAAGTATTTAATAAGGCTCATTTTTAAGTAGTAAGTTTTGAAATCAACTATAGGACCCGTCACCTTGAACAACGAAAATGCGGTCATTGCATATCGCATAGACCGGTGTAAAAATAATTCCTAAGGTAATTTAATGTCTGTCCACAATCAGCAATAGCATCCTTGGGTCACGTAATAACAGAAACACAAAGTCAGACAAAACCAAGTTTTTTGTTGTTCACATACACATGTATCTATTACACACAACACACAGTTTATAGCTACATACAAAGAAAAATACGAACACACTCACACATTGTGTAGGCACACCATGTATCATGGTATTAGTAATGTCCCAGTAGCCGTTCCCTAACCATGGCGTTATGACGAAATTGACAATTGTCATTTGTGTAACAAACAATCGTCGACCGTAACAATTGTCGTTATTGTCGTGTCTTCTGATTGCCTCATTTCAAACTGTGCGCTATGAAGCATGCGAATTCGACATGCAAACAATGATGCTCCCCAGCATTGCCACGAAAAACTGCGACATACAAGCTTACATATATTTGGTATATCTTTAATATCTAAATATAGAGAAAAATAACTTTTTATATTTATTAGCATAGCAAATCTTGTCGATAGGGAAAAAAATACAATCAAAAATGTAATTAAATATATTTTTTTATTTTCGTTTTGCTGTATAACTACTTTTCAATCTTCTTTGGCAGATAAATCTAATGTATCTGTTAATGGAATTTTTTTTCTCTTGAATAAATTCATTTTTCAATTTGCTGGTCTATAATAATCTAATATTAAAATCCATTTATATATTACGAAACTATATTATAAATTCACATGTAACAATTTAAAGTCACAGTAAATTCAAATAGTAAGATAAACAATTATCAATTTTTATAGTTTTGATACACAATTGTTAACATTCTCGACATAATACATATATAGAAATTCGTTAATTGAGAGTTCGATACATATCATAATTGAACAATTTTATTTTATTTGGAAATTTCGTAAATAATTTGAGCAATATTTCGTTGAATTCTCAGATTTGGTGACAGTTGAAAATTGCGTCAACAATTAGTAGTACATAAATTATTAAATGCAGATATATTTGGTTTTCTGGGATAGTCGTTTCTGCTTTCTGGTTTTCTCCTCGTGCTTCTTGTAATTTGTTTACCTTTATGTTGAAACATATATTTCAATAAACAGACATATGGTTAGTATAGAATCAGCAAACTTGCCAATTTTACAAACATTTAGGATCTAAACAAACTTATTAATGCACAATTCATGCAATGATCCATTTATAATTAAATTTTGATAAGTTTTTTACTTCTAGTTACAGCAGATAGATTCAAAAAATAAAGCTCGGTACATATTTAATAAAATCTATGATATAAGTGCTAAAAGTGCCAAAAAATTAAATAGTATTTATTTATTTCGGAAGGAAAAAATTGGAAAAGAATATCATATTTTCTAAAATATACTTTAATCAATCAAGTATTAAACAATTGTTCTAATAAATTCAATTATTTTCGTAGATAAAATAATATAATTCTAATCATTTGTCATTTATAAAATTAATAATAATATTATTTTATTGATAATTATTATATTATATATGGCCCATATTTTATTTTAGAGCATTTTCCATAGAAAACTTCTAGAAATTCTAGAACATGACAGCGTCAGATAGAAGTTTTTATTAATCCGCATTAACTGATATTTATTTAATTTCAAATTAAATCAAGATAATTAACTATGAGTCAATTTGTATTCTTTGAAATATTTCGTTTTTCATTCTGTTCTGGCAGTATACAATCTTCATTTCATTCCATTTTATCTTAACACGCATTCATTGCTTGATTAATGTTCATCAAAGTTTGATATTTAAAATACTATCATTTAATATTCTAGTATTTTAGGAGCTAAGGTTACCTTAGGTAAAATCATGTGCAATATAAAGAAGTATAACTATAAATATTAATACGTATTATAAGACGCTTCGCAACACATCAACATCAATGTATTTCAACCATTACGTTTTATTGCTAATTATAATTTGCATTAAATGACACGTGTGAATTAATTAGTATATGTTTGGGTTTTTGTTCATAACATTTGTATAGTAGTATAATTACAAGCAATTTTTCTAAATTGTCCAAATTTGAAGCAAAAATTTAAATTATGGCATACACATTTTACTTTAGCCAAATAAATTACGTCCTTGGCTCTTCAAAATACTTTCTGATTAAGGGTCTTATATTATTATTTTAAATCAACTCCAAATTTATTTTTAAATTTTTATATTAATGGTTGAGCGAATCGAAAGAGGAACATGGCTTCACACAAAGAGAACTAAATAAGCATCAATAATTCTCTTATTTAATGTCTTTAGTTGAATTTTTAAATACATCCCATACTCTACTTTAATTATAAATTTATTTTAAATTTATATTTGGAGCATATTTAACTTTGTTAATTATTAAAGCAAATTTTATCGAAATGATGGTGCAATTTCAAAGAATGATTCTACAAAAGAACTTTGCCTCCACATCTATTGAAATAAAAAACCTGTTAAAAATAATAAAATTCATTATTTTTATTTGTTTTTTTGCCTTACGAAGTAAATGAGATTCATGAGATTGTTAAATATTTATTAGTAAGTAATTAATTAATAATTATTCAGGCAAAACTACTTCCATGTAAAGCACACATACTTAAAATATGTAATTATTATAATTAAACAATTGATGAAATAATTTTAACATTTTCTATTATTTGATTTTCATACTTATTTTTATATATTTTTATATTTATATGCCTAAATTATTTATATTTACGTACATATAATAAATGGGAATGAATATTTCTAAATCTATTTTAAACAATCAAATTTAATACTACTAAGGACATCTATCAGTGAAAAGCTAGATTTTTACTCTCCCCTAAAAAATAAAACGAATTTCACCGAATATGTACGAATGTTGGCGAAGATTTACGCTTGCGTGCTTTGACCGCGCCTTTCCAACACTTCCCCACTAACGCGTTACCATGGCAACCGTGCATAATTGCTTTGTTCGCATTGGTGCAGTTGTCGATTAAAAGCAAAAAGGCAAAAACAATATGGCCGAATTTGAATAATATTAATCGTAATGTATCCTTATAAGATGAATTTATATGCAGATGGCATACGCCATCAAATGTATTTTTTAACACTGGAATGTATTGAAAATAGAACCTTCATTTAAAAAAATATATATATTCAAATATACTTGAACCAGTTTTCTTTTGCGCAATTATAATTATTTTTTAATTTATAATAAATGTTTTTTTTCAACAAAAAATGTTTTTTATACTAGGACTGTAAAGAATATATATTTATTATTGTATTTTGTTGTATATATATATATATATATAAATAAATCAATTAAAGAAAATTAAATAAATTGTTTAAAACTTATTATTTAAATTATAATACTATAAATATAGAAAAACAAAATCGTTCATTTTTGACTTAAAAAAGATTATGTAATAAAATGCTTAAAGAATATAAATTAGACAATTATATATTAGGTTCTATAATTTGATGTGCATTATATAAATTAGATTTGCCTGCAGATTGTTGTATGTCCCTTTTAGAAAAAGCCAATGATCGCTTTAATTAATAGTTTTGAACATGTTCCCCTATTAATTTCCATACAGTTTATATCTTGATTGTAAACAAATGATTCCAATTTCGGTTTTTGTTTCAATCGCAACTTTGATTGTTTAAAAAGAAAATAATAAAACAATGAAATTTATATTAAGCTTCAAGTAAAAATGTTCATTAAATAAATGCCTCCGAAATTATACCTGATTTTAACTAAAAATATACTACTCATAAGTATTTATACTAAAATAATCTGACAAGTAAATATTTATGGAGAATTAGAGACCAATATATATAATAGGGTAACTACCTCCAACAGTTTTATTAATTTTATAAAAGCTTATTATAATATAAGATTACTTATTTAAATTTTTCTAAATTAAATTCAAATTTTTTAAAGGTATGGCAGCCAGTTACACATTTACGGAAGACATCAGAAAGAAAATGTATTTACTTTTTTTTTTATTTACAGCTAGCTACACTTTCTTAAAATTGTTGATGCCATTTTGAAAAGTAGCAGTTTATTCCGTTGTAACCGTAATTTTGTTGATTTTTGTTAATTACCTGGTATCGTTTTATTTGCATCTAGAGATGTAATACTGAATTTTTGCACGAAATGTGATACATGTAATACTACTTGCAAGTAGTATTTAAAATAACATTTGTTTGACAGGCAATTAAAGGCGCATACTGGCCTTTCAAGACGCTCATTGGTCACGTTAAACGAAAGATTATTACTAGATGGTAATTAATACGAAATTTTAAACACTAATAAGTAATTAACAAATAAAAGATGTAACAAATGCAAAAAATATTTATTGTAGTATATAGATTTATTTAGTGACTGAGGTATCAACCCAATTTTATTTGTTTGCTTATACACAGTAATACCTACTTTTGGAAACAGAAACTAATTAGTCATTCGTTACATATATTTTTTTAAGCATTCGTCATGAATATTAAGCATAAAAAACATCTGTCTGTAAAATGTATAGCTTATTGTGGATATCACCAGGATAAGGGCATCTGCAACAGTACAACTGAATGGTTTTTTTAAAACCGTGTTTAAAAACATGTTTTACTTAATTGTACAACTATAATCGAATTAATTTATACAAATCGCTAATGTATAAATACTGCCTGGTTGAATGATTTTATTCACAGTCGTTTGTGTGCTAATCCGTTGGTAAGTGTATACTGAATTCTAAACGGAATTAAAATAATTTTTTGTCTGCTAGTCACTAATATTTAAATCATTGGCTAAGGTGTTGCATACATTTTTTTAAATATGGCAAATTTGATAAAGGAAATATATTTCGAGACCTTGCGTTTTTCTTCTGATGTTCAAAACAAATATTTAATTGTCAGAGTCTAAAATGGAGTGGAAAGAAATACTATTCCTATCTGTGTTGCTGTGTCTTGCAATACCAAAGTATCCAGCATCAGGCCAAGGAATCATTTTGAAACATTTGCAGCGTGAGAGCAGAGCAGGATCAGATGATTTTGAAAATTTCTTTTTAAAAGCATCCAAGTCTGTGCCAAGAATTGGAAGACGTGATTTTGATTTGGTAATTATATTTTTTGAACTATATTAATCAGATCGATTCCACTACACGTGTATTTATAAGTACACGTACACTATGGATATGAAAATTGATAAAATTGCGTACGATAAATTGTAACTTAGAACGTATCTGATCTCGTCATTCGGGTATTTCAAATGTGCAATAGTCCAACAACAGTTATACTGAATAACGTACTTAATACTTTATCTGGATTACTTATTACCTTATACCTCTAGTCAGAAATATATCGCAAACATTACAATTAGATTGTAATAAAATTCTCATTTTCTACATTTGTTTCTTCTGCATTTGTATCATTTATTTATTATTAACAATTAAAGTAAACTGAAAAGAGCACAGTAATATGTTTAACGTAACCAATAAACGTCTAGTAAATACGTCTTCAATAAAGTTGTAAGCGTGTAACTCATATCTTTAAATATATCTACTATTTGGCAGTAAAATTAGAATTCATTCCAATGTTTTTATTTTCTTTAGGACACGAAGTATTTCAAAGACAATTCAGGTATATACAGACCTTATATAGCAGCACCAAATAAACTATCGAAAAAATATGATGCTGCTCCGAAAGGTAAATAAATAATACACAGAGATATAAGTCAATGAGTAATATATTTATATTGAGAAAAGTGAAAAATTCACAAAATATATTTCCTTTAGCTATAAATATATAAACAATCTATTTGGATGTAATAAAAAAATTTGCGTATTGCCTGCATAATTGCTTATAACAAACATAAACATCTGCAGTGTCATGCACCGAACTTTCTTATACGCTTTTGGGTTAAATCACATCCTATTTTCATTATTTTTCTAATTTATAATATTTGTTCTAACCTTTGGAACACTTTTACACTAAACATATTTCTTAGAATAAATATAAAATGTCAAACTTGAAATTATTTAATTCTGTTTCGTTTTTTTTTTTGATAAACAATCAACAGTCGCAGATGATACGATTTATGTAAAAATAAATATAATAAGAAATTTCAATTTCTTGTTTCCGGTACCGTTTGGGAAAAAAAGTTTCAAATAAAAGTTGTACAAAATACTGATATCTATAATTTTTACTGTAATATTTTTTCTGTAACTGCAACCGTTTTTGAGTAATTGCAGAAATTGCAAAAAATGACTAGAGTAAACATGCACTTCCGGTCGGAATATGGTTTTCAAAAATAAAAGGTTTTCGTACCAGGCACATACAAATCTTAAGTTTAAAATTTCATAATTTTCCCTTCAGCCGTTTGGGCTGTAGAGCGCTCACATACACACACACACACACATACGGACTTCATTCCAAAAATAGTTGGAATCGAATCAGGAAAGGTCAAAACGTATATTTCCGTTAAAATCTCGACATCGAAATTTTTAATGATTACAATACTTATACTGCGTATAAGAAAATAAAAAGAATTTTTGGCCATAATCGAGAATAATTTCCGTAATATATCTCATGATAATGGATTAATGATAGTTTGTATGAAAGATTTGAATATTAAGCTTAAATGATTGTTTCATTTTAGAATTGCATTGGTCCGATTTAGCAGACCGAATTGAGTACTATCCAGAGATATTAATGTCGCCATCATTACTTGCAAATGATGAATTCATTAAAGGAACTGATATCTACAACGATGACAACCAAAATAAACGTACTGAACCATCTAATATACCTCCAGTGCAAAATAAAGAAATATTGGAATATCGTTTCCAACCCTGATGTTTATAATAATATATATTCAGTATTTTAAATATAATATAGCATAGTTATATTTAAGTGCCTTTATTATTCTAGAGTTTTATGTTTATCATATTTATATATTAAAATTTGGGTTGGTATATGTGGTTTTGTAATGTTAATATAATAATAATCAAAAATAAAATATACTTTAATGATCAATGTAAGAATAATAAACTTCAAACCAAAATATTTTAATTCAAAATTTTACCTTCAACTATTTAGGTTCTCTCTCTCTCACACACACACCCATACATACATACACACATTTTTATTTCATGAATACAATACTTTCTTGTAAGAAAGAAAACAAATTATTGGTAGTTATTAAGAGTGTTAATTATAGTAGGTAAAATTGTATTTTTAATCTCCCATTGCAATACAAAAAAAAACAAAAAACCGGTACTCCGCCCAATTTCGTCGCTACTGATTACTTTACTAAGCAGAAATATTAATTTTCTTGGTAAATAACTACTATATATTTTCATACACTTGGTTTGTTCTGCATTTATTTACGTCTGTCGTTTTTACAAAAGGACTTGGTAATTTTTTTTGCTGCTGTTCCACTTAAAAAGCCACTTCAATTATTACGATGAAAATCCATTGTTCAACTAGATAGTAATACTATACATGGAGAAATAATGTTATACATATAAATATGTGGTGACATTATGTATATTGGTACTACAAATTAACCGTTTGGCAACGTTTACCGAGATGACAGAGTACATGCCAATATAAGTAATTGGAATTACTTTACCAATACATATAATATAAAAACTCTGTAAACTGTAATTTTACGTTTTCTCTTAATTTCCTAGAATTACTGTCTCTATTATTCTATAAAATGTATCCAGATATCAGATCATTAAAAAATATATCTGCAATGTCTTACATTGAACTTTCTTATACTCATTTTGGTTAGATCATATCATATTTTTATTAATTTTCTTATTTATAATCATTTACTAACATTTGGAACACTTTTTCACTGAATGTATTTCTTAAAATAAATATTAAATGTCAAGCTCCAAATTATTTAAGTCTATTTTGTTTTTCCGTTAAACAATTGACAGGCACAGTTGATACGATTTATGTGAAAATAATTATAATAAGTACCAAAAAAATTCTAATAAGTTTGTACAAAATGTTAATATCTATCTAATTTTTCTTCTAACTATTTTAGTTTCAAGTTTCAGAATTTTACCTTCAACTGTTTAGGCTGTAGAGCACACACACACACGGGCGAACCTCATTCCAAAAATAATCGGCATCGATTCAAGGAAGGTCAAAACGTATATTTCCGTTTAAATCTCGAGATGGACATTTTTCAATATTACAATACATATTTATACTGCGTATAAGAAAGTAAAAATAATATTATATTTATTGTAATTAGATAGTGTAATCTTTTTTTCGAAAATTCCAATAATGAATCAATCACTCAATTTATTTATTTTAATTTCAATATATTATTAAACTATAATATTAACCTATTGAAATAGCTAAAAATTGCTGTTACCGAATCATAACTAGAATAAACATTTTTAGAATATTTATTTCCGTTGGATTTTAATCAACTCGCAATATGTCAAAATGACGAAACTATAACAACCAAATTAGTTGACAATCGTAATGGGTTACTTACTATATTATTAATATTACATCTGACACATGAAAATATAAAACTAATTTTCCAAATTTATCACTAAAGGCAAAACTACTAGAAATTAAAAAAAAAAATTACATATTTGCTAATATATAAATATAGCATGAATACTTGAAAAATACGATCTGGTATTATTAATATGCAATAAATATTTATTTTCAAGTTTCACATCAAATTTATTGTATCTCTTCTTAACCCATTAACGCCGGCGCGACCAAATCTTTCCACGACTTTGCTTTGGCGAGGTTTTCCAGCCAATTGGAATACAAAACCTGTTTTCTTATAGGAAATGTTCTCAATTTTACGATTTTAGGATAAAATTCCACCTACAACCTCATCCCGAGCGTGTACAGGGGTGTAAAGTAGTGCAAAACCGAAAAAATTGCTTTCTCAGCGACCAAAACGTTCCACTACTTTTTGATAGATTGCGTTTATGACAAATTTGAGTTTGGGAATGTTTGTCACATATCAAAAAAACATTTTTTTAATTTTCCTTCTTCACCCCTTTGCCGGGGGTATATAGAGGGTGAAGGAGAAAAATTATAAAAATCCCTGGAAACATGTTTTTTTGATATGTGACAAACATTCCCAAACTCAAATTTGTCATAAACGCAATCTATCAAAAAGTAGTGGAACGTTTTGGTCGCTGAGAAAGCATTTTTTTCGGTTTTGCACCACTTTACACTCGTGTACACGCTCTAAATTTCGAAAGTGCAATGCGAAATACTCTTGGAGTTTTAAGAGCCACAAGCGCGCGTGTTTTGTGTCGTCGCTGACTATGTATACGCTTAAATACTCGTATGAAGAATTTTTTCATTACTTACTTGTACTTGAAACTTCAAACGCGTTTTTCTCGAAACTTTGTTTTTCAAGTCTGTATCCACGATTCAAAAAAAACTATGCGATCAATCCTGACAAAATTTTAACTACATGTTCTTAACATATCAGTGCTTGGAATCATCTACCATGAACATGATCCGAGCAAAATTTCATAATATAAAACCCCTTCTCCAGAGCGAAATATTGAAAAATCTCCTTGCTTGTACTTTGTACTTCTACTAGGGCTACAATTTTGGACGGATCGAGCTTATCTTAGATGATTCTATACACACGTTAGCACGAATATGAAAACGTGGCGCTCAGTTTTCGCAGGAATGTGACACTATATTTAAATATAATTTTTTTTACTCGTAGTTCTTTTGTCAATAAGCCATTTCCTGCAAACCGATTTTTAATTTTTTTTTTATTTTGGTGTGGCCACAATAAAATTTAAAAAATAGAGCTAATTTTAGAGCCGAGACTCCATAAGGTATCCTTAAAGAAATACGTATGTAAAATAAAAAAAATCATAGAAAATATATTTATAATGTTAATTTTTGAGAACTGCTGGAAAACATTTACATTATTATAAACTTTTCAGTAGTTCTTTAAAACTAGCATTTGGAATTTTATATTTTGCTATTAATAATAAATATATTTGGCAGCCGAATAAAATAAGCAGTGAATATTTAGAAAGATATATTGAAATGTTATTGTTTTTAGCGATAACATGCTGTATATCTTTGTCACTCCTTCTTTGCTACATCGGTCTAACGACGTAGGTCTTCTACCTGTCGAAAACAATGTAATGTTGGTTGCAGCGCTTTGGTGGATTAACTGGGTGTCTTTATATCTGAACAGTAGTGTACACGGGTGTTCATATATAAAGTCACACTAGCAGATTACCCCTCAGCGCTGCAACCAACATCACATCTTTTTCGACAGCTACCAGACCTACGTACTTATTCTAACAGTCTAGCGCGTTATCGATTTTAGTGAGTCATAGATTTCTGACAAGTATAAATGAGAGAGGGGTGTATAAAACAAATATGTTTAACTTCCGAAATTAATAAGAAAGTAAAAATTCAAAAATTATCGATATTATTAAAGCTTCACATATTTATTATATTAACATAATGCTAAACTTAGCTTAATAAAGAAACATTTTCTTTATTACCGTTGCTGTGCAAATAATATCAAAATATAGTGATCTAAATTGTGCAAAATTAACAATACAAATATATTTTCTACGATTTTTTTCTATACATAATAAATAAATGACACAGAGTTGCGCAGCTGAAAAACATTTACATTCTATCTATCTCTGTCACTCCTCCTCTTCTATCCTTTGCTAATGACGTAGGTCTGGTAGCTGTCGAAAAAGATGTGATGTTGGTTGCAGCGCCGAAGGGTAATCTGCTGGTGTGACTTCTATATGAACACTGGTGTACATACATGCATACATAACCTTATGCCTATTATTTAACAGAACAAAATATACCATAATAATTCGGATTTTGACATTTAATATTTATTGCAAACAATATATTTAATGAAAAAGTGTTGAAAATATTAGTAAATACTATATATTAGTAAAATGATATAAATATAATATGATCTAAACAAAATACGTATAAGAAAGTTTAGTGCAAGCCATTGCGGATATTTTATATTCTTATCAAATTTATGAAAAGAAACACGATTTTATAAAATTCGAAATATCCAGATTTTAGGTTCACTTTCTAATACTATTTTCAAATAGATATACTAACATTACAACCATTTTAAAATAAGTAAGTAATAATAGGATACAGATAAAGAAAAGGGTGTAAATAAAAACTAAAATTGATAAAATCACACATTTATTTCGCATTTTCTAATAAAAAATCGCTATGCATTGTATATAATAAATATATCTTAACTATAACTTTACGGAAATATATAATATATAACTTTCCTTGTCAAATATATATATGTATGTTATTTTACACAAATAATTTTATCGTTTCGTAACTTACAACTATCAAATAATTTTTTTAATAAAACGTATTACAAACGATTTTTTTATTTTTTTTATAAACGTTAATACGAGACCTAAAAAGAAAAATAAATTCACCAAATACTAAAACAACGAAAAGCATTAAATTTATCATCGTTGAATGAATATTTTGAAATAATTCGCTATATACAAAATATACACCACATTGGACGAATGGCAGTAATTTTTGTTTGAAAATCTAAACTGAATCTTGAATTGAAAACAAAATTAACTATGATTTTCATATGCGGTTTAACAACTATTATTGTATTTTTTTATTGCACGGACTATATTCAAAATGTATTATATAGAAAATTTGCAACACAATTGAAAAAAAAATTCACAATAATCAACATATCATTTTAAAACAGTTCATTGGTTCACATTACCTCAAATTATTTTATTATACGAAAAAACAGCATAAATAAAAATTCTCATGTATTACAATTTTTATTGTGAAAAAGGCCGAAAAATAAAAATAATCCTGTAGCTATTACATATTTATTTTATATATGTTTAGAATATAATTTAATATTTTAAATTATAAGACATATAAGTGATTTGGAAATGATATAAAAATATAACCCAATTGATAGAGAATGAACCAATGCCTTTAGAATGATGAATAACCTTCAAAACGAACGAATAATTGTAAAAATAGACTAAAACTAAACAATATCGCGAACAACTGAATATCAGCTAATAATTGCGTTTAAAACAAACGACTTAAAAATGATTAGAATGATTTGAAAATAAATGTTGTTTTGTTTTATAATAATTAAAAATCGATCTAATCTAAGTTTCGTATCGAAATAAACATATTAAATATATGATAATAATATATAATATTGATGTTTTGGTCATGGCATACTATGTGTTTGTGAATATATTGTAAAAGTTTTATTTTCGTGGTGAAAACTTTGGATTATTTGGACTGTGTGTAAAACTGCGCAGTTCATAAGACATATCGATGCCATGAGCGGTGGCCGTGTCTAAATCAGACTTACGACAGATAATCATTCGAATGTCGCTGTGTAAATAGATGCGACCCGATTTTGAACTCATAAATCTGAAAATGAAAACATATTTAATAACGAAATCAATTAGATATCATCTAATGACTGCTAATTACTCTTTTGACTATAATGATCTATTTATACCTCTCGTAAATTTAAACTAGACCTGAGCAAATATTTTACTTAATTCTTTAAAAAGACTACAAAATATATTTTCTTTATTTTGTTAATAGCGAAATTACTAAATAAAAATTGACAAAAGGCGCTATTTGTATGTCTAATATTAAGGGGGCATTCACCTTTAGCGTTTTAAAAAAAGAGATTTTTTTTTGCAGAATAGGACACTGAAGTGTTGACTATGGATTTCTGAAGCCGTTTTTCGAAATTCGAGTTGGAAATATATGAAATTGCGATTTAAACAAAACAATGTTTTTGCACATAAGCGGCGTTTGCGCGCGCGTCAGTTCGCTTGCGTAGTTTTAAACGCGTTTTTCTCGAAACCATATTTTTTAAATCGCGCGGTAGAATATCTCGACAACGAATTAACCGATTTAACTCTCGATAAGCGCATCTTAAAGGTAATAAAATTCTCTAGGAGTTGATCCTCGACGAAGTGTGTCCGACAATTATTAATATTTTTTAAGACCCGCCAAAGGAGAAAAAAAGTGGCAAAAATGACACTTTTGGTACGATGGTGGCCATTTTGCTAATTATGATCCAAATGGACCATCCGAGGGTCAATTCCTAGACAATTTAATATACTTTAAAACCCTTTTCAGGGTTTCAGTTTCAGGCAACTGAAACCAGAGTTATGCTACCGCGCGCCAACCAATGTTAAATTGAGCTGCCCACTTTGGATGTGGATATCTTCGCCGGGGCTGAACGTACCTGACTTTAAAAAATACCTTATTAAAGAAAAAAGTTGAATAAATACGATACAAAAAACCGCGTGCGAATATCTCGAACGTACCCTGAGGAAAAAAATGTCAAAAAACAGCCATTTTTTCGTGCTCCAAAGGTGAATGCCCCCTTAATAATGTTGATTAATAATGATTTGTTTGAGATTTTTTTTCCAATTTCAATATTTGAAATAATATAAATGAATTCAGTATTCTAATTTCGTGAAAGTTTTCGAATAAAAATACTGACCTTAAATGTATAAGGTATCTGAGCCACTTTTGACTCCATTCGAGATTTTTATCTTCACAATTGGCAGGCATAAAGAGTGTACGTTGACGAATAAATGTCTGTGAATTTGGCGGCATGTCGGACAAGTCATACATGATCACAAACATCTTCACAACGGTGCCCAACGGATTGAACAAGGTCACCTGAATTGTTCCCATTTTTGGAACATTATAACCTTTCTTACCTAGATTGATATGACCCTAGAAACAAATATTTTATTTGCTATAAATTATAAGAAACACTTGCAACATTTTTAAAACTAGTATAAGAATATAATATACGAATTATAATATGATTTCTATGCTTACCAGATAGGGAGTAGAAACTTTATCATTATCTCCAAGAGTGTAAAAGAACACAGTTACAGGCAAAACTACGTGACGCGGACAAAATGAACCACTGGCTCCTAACTCAGCGCTAAAACCATGAACTGTTGAAACGGGTTCTAATCTACCGTTAAGAACCGATTCTTCAAAACTTCCTATAAACAATAAAAGCACATGTTGAATAATCATTTCGTCCTGTTTTACTTCAGTTAAGAATACGGAAAGAAACTACATACCTAATAAGCCAGAACTTTGTCCGCGATGTCTGTATTTAATGGGCGGTATATCGCGCTGTTTCAAACCATTGGTTGCATCTGGACTACAGGGTGACACAATGCTACAATCGCTTTCGCTGTCTTCGTCTGTTGAACAGTGTGCCAAAGAAAATAATGCACTATTCAAAAAAGAAACAAATCATTAGAAATTTAAATTATATACATATGCAATATTCGCATGCTCTATCTAGCGTTTTATATAACTTGATACGTTCCGCTTATAAACAACGCTTAAAATACTAAATGAGTATCTAATAGTTTTCCATAAAATGCACATGTTGCTTTTAAAAACCTCTTATTTTGGACCATAATATACAATTTGTATTATGAACATATATCTGTTATACTGCCATTTAACCAAAAGTAAAAAATGTTCAATGGGAGCTTATACAATATTGTATGTTTATGTCAAAATTTACACAAAAAATGTGAATATTAATTATAATTTTAACCCACAAATATAAATAATAAGTGAGTAACAAATTAATAAAATCTATTTGAGATACGAACTAATTCGAAACGGAAACTCTAAGAAGTAACGCTTTAAAAAGTAAATATTTTTGAATTTCGACAATTCAAACTATATATGTTTAGATGAAAAGAGTTTATTATGTTTTCAATAAGTGTATTTTGAGTATAAGTTAAAATTCTGAATTTATATAATGTTAAATATTGATTTTTAAGCAGAAGTATAATAACTTGAATTTTTGATAATGTTGGCACTACGCCATTTAAAAACTTACAAAGTTAAGAAAGTCGAAAACAAATGTAAAGCATTTATAATCATTAAATAAAATTTTGAAGTGACAAAATTGACAGTTCAGCGAAATAGTTTATCGAACGCTGTTTTTAGCGTGCAAAAATACATATTCGCCACATTAAATTTATTTCTTACATGTTTAAATTCTTTAGTTATATTGAATTAGCGAAAAAAATTAATTTATACCAATGTCGATTTGGTAATTATTAAATATAAGTACAAAAATCAAAAGATGTACTTTCAATAAAGTATGAGCAGTGTTAAATTCCCTGAAATGGCAGCATTCGGTAATATGATAATTACTAAATTATGATATATTTATTTACTTCTGACAGTTATCAAAATTGTTTGTGCTTTATAGGGTTTTTTATGTTTTTTGTATATTTTTTGCATTTTATAGAAATATATATTTTTTTAGATATACGGATATACGGTAATTTGGGAACCTATATATATATTATTGGATTGTTCTGTGGCACTAAATTTTAAACTAGATACTGAGTATTTTTTTCTTTTGAATTGATTAATGTGTAGAAAATACGTGTACGTTTATTAATCTAATAGTGTTAAGAAATGTTTGAAATGAATTGAATAAAGGTGTGTACCTTCTTATTGCTGATACGGAATTGATACTAGAGTCAAAGTCAAAACAAGACTTTCCACGTCGTACAGGAGCTGGACTGCTTGTCAGAGGTAGGCCGGTTCGTGAATGAAAAACCATAGAAGCTGCACTGTCTAGTGATTTGCGGAATTTGGCTTGCTCCAAAGCCGAAGGTATACCAACAACCGGATGGGACTCTTTATTCGCGAGAGCGTTACTCTCATCTCCGCTATTACAGTTCCCATGCGTTTCTTCGTTTGTTTTATTGTTATTTTCAGAAAAACGCGAATGTTTATTGTTTTTATTGCATTTATTATTATCGAAAGAAACAGGCTCATCGTCAAACGTGATTCTCTGTTTGACTTTCACTTTCTGCCGTTTCTCAAGATATTCTAAACTAAAAACATTCGAGATATCACACATTTTGATATAATCCGTTTTCTTCCGCTTAACATTATCACAATTTATATCTATGTAAATATTATGATTTCCACCTAGTCTACTATTGTTATCACTAATTATAGAATCATTCTTGTTATCACACATTTTATCACCGCCACGCATACTTTGTTTCACACATGCAGCATCTAATGATCCAGAATCCGTATGTGAGTTTCTTGTTTTATTATGCATTATACATTTACGCTTGTTCCGTTCCAGGCAGTTGGTACCCATCGGCGATATGTTATTCGCGCTATTCGCCATCATGTGTTCCGCATTCTGCATGTTGTACGCGATCGTAGCGCGTTTCGTGCAGAATGCGATTGTCGATTCGTCCTCGCATTTAGTTTGATCTTGTACTTTGCTCGCGCGTAAAATCGCATCTAGTAAAATATCACCTTTACTTTGTTTACCGAGATCATTCTTCTTTGACATGTGGTTTTGTTTCAACGGTCCCGATTGCCGCAACACACTCAATACTTCTACGAACTCCTTTCGACTCAATTCTAGATCGATTTTAGATGCTTCCGTTTGACTTTTAGAAAGGTCAATAGTTTTATTATCACATTTGTTATCAACATCTGCATTGAAATTCAATTGCAGTTTTGATTTCGATGTTCCTTCTCCTCCACCAAATATATTACGCGATGTTGATGGTGCACAGTCGCCCGGATTTGTATCGAGTTTTAAGCTGTTCTTGTAGTTTATCTTGTAACGGGGGCTTTTGCAGCAATGATTATCAAATTCATCGAAATCCTCGCAACGATGTTTACCTATTTCAACATTAAAATAATACATATACAAATCATTATATAATAGAATTTTATTATTTTTATTTATTTCATTTCAATTACACACCACTATGAGAAAAGTGTTAAATATGTTATTGTCTCTCTTTCGTGTGTGGCGATGATTATTTACCTTTCAACGTGCACGACATTTGCATTCTGTCATCCAAGACAGAGATATTGGTTTCCATAGAGGAGGAAATAATTGGAACATCGCATTTCGAACACTTTAATAGTGGTATATCTTCGGTGCGTGGTAAATTGGACAGTGAAACGTTCAATACGATACCGTTGCCTAGATCAGCCGTGGGAAAATTGTGGTGTTGACAGTTCGTTGTGAATTTCGTGCAGCCGTATGTTTCGCCCGGTACTGTCAGACAGTACACGACCGACTTGTCCTGAAAACTCAATCGAATTTGCTCGTCAGGTGTTGCGAGCCAAGCGGAGATTTGCGAGAAATATAACTGCGATCTGATTGCGTTTATCAATTGATTAATATTTAAGTTTGTCGAAAAGTCATGTGTTCTGAAAATAATACAATTATTACTATTTATTTTTACTTTCATATAACATAATAAGAAAACTAATACATAATCAGACATAAATGAGAAATATTTCCAGTAATTTTTAAGTATTTCTATGTCAACATAATTATATGTTTAAAAGCAAATATTCTATCTAATACAATATTTTCATATCGTTATTTAATTTTAATTGAGTGCTTATTTTACAAAACATAATACTGGGTTTGTTTGGAAACCATCTTCAATAGTTTATTTGAAATTAAACTGTAAATCTGAATTACTCTTACCAAGAGTTACGGTTTAAAATAAACGTAAAACGAATCGTATTAGGTTTATCTCAACTAATGTAATTGCAATTATAAAGTTAATAAATAATAAAACTTCATAAGTTTTTATTTAATTTGCCAAAACTGTAGATGACAATATAAAACACTTTAGCATATAAACGTAACGGAAAAATAAATGGCCGGGAAATAACTTTGAAAGTTTTTCTCAACGGAAAGTTTCTACTAGGCGGACTTATCACTAATATTCATTAGTGATGAGTTCACATAAGAATTTTTTTATCTCTCTCGCTTTTTTTGTATGTTTGTAATTTAAGTGAGTTTTATTAAATAAATGAAACACTCAAAACTACCAATTATTTTAGTTTATTAGTTATTCCGTCAGAGAGCGACTTATTAATTTTAAATACAAGTACCTTTTATGTGAAATATTAACATGCCACTGTTCCAGCAGCATGGAAGAACCAACTGGTTCGAGACTGGTGGATGGATTGCACACCAGATCATTTTCGCAGCAACATTTCGGTACAAGAAGTACATCAATACACAACGGAAGCGATTTTTGCCACAGCGATAGGACGTACGTACTAATCTTATCATACTTGATGCACTGAAACATCAAAATTGCCAAACGATTAAACACTGTTAATCTGCACAGTGGACCTAAACAAATCGATTAAAGAGAAGCATTTATAAATTTAAACTCGGATTGATAAAATTAATTATTTTAAATATAATATTAACCTTTTATGAGATGCTTCGAAAAAAACAACTTTTGTGTATTTCAAAAGCGAAATTAATAAAGCTAATTTGATCAAAAAATGAATACTATTGTATTTATTATTAATACAAATTTTTATATCATCTTTCAAGTAATTTTAGCCCAAATTGTTGTTTTTTTTTGCGGCACTAATGTATAATCTGAATTTCTATTGACGTCATACAAGATTCAATTTTTATTAGCATACTAAACCAAAATAGATTTATAGTTATGTAGGCATTATAAATGATATAGAAAAATATTGAAAAGTGCTATAAATATGATTTTATGTAAACTATTTACTAGAGTTTAACGTCGCCATTTATTAATGCCCGTATTATTTAGACAAACAGATTCTGGTTTTAAGAATTGAATACATTAAATTTGTACTTAAAAAATGACTTCTTGGTAAGCACATATTTAACGAATTAAAACTGTTTAAATTTTAAACTGATTCATTTAATTTTGAATCAGTCTGACTAACGTCTAAAGGATATGGTTTATGACAAACAAATAATTGTCACCTTTGCATCACCAAGGTTGTGTAAAGAACAAACATGGAACGTTGGTTTCCATGGATACAAATTTGTTTATATTGAAAATTTTACTCTTTTGCCACAATATAACGCAAAAATTAAAAGTTTCTTTTAGTTCAATTAAATCGTTTATTTAAACGGAATGGTGTATTTTATAATTTTAATGTATATAAGGTCTATTTATTGATATTTATAACCAATTCTGTATGTTGTGTACTAATATAGCGGTAATTAGAGGGTACTTATAACTTGAGGTCTAGTTGGGGAGACCTTGGGCACAAATTAGGACGTATTTAGCTATGAATGTTAATAATTTAACTATACAAGCAAACCGAACGGTAAAACGTAGTGTATGAGTGCCATTTTAAATGAGAATATACCTAAGAGGCACCATCAAATATTATTTATAATTTAACAGCTATATATCCATTTAAAAAATTAACTATATAGGTATAAGAAGTATTCCAAAATCCGTTATATGTATGGGTAAGAGTCCCGGATATTGTTTAAATGAGATCTCATAAAAAGTTGATATTATTGAATTAATGTAGTATTAAGAAAGGTGATATTTACTTATAAGGGGATTATCCTGACAGCTCCTTTGCATTGCACTAAATGTTTTATCATAATTCAATCAAATGAAAGCTTCTCACCAGCGGATTATCAAGATTACAAACGTGGCCCAGAGAAGCTTTGCTGAAGGCGCAATGCGGGCCTTCGGAGAAGCCGCGGGACTTGACCTCGACTTTGTTGGGGGCACCAGCACGTCCTTCGGTCACTAGAGCTGCGATCCCGACGAACACCTCAGCGCCACCCAACCGAGGTGGCTCCAAATCACACACGGAGCTGTGCATCTAAAACAAAAACATCTACATTAATATCAATCTTTTATTTCCATTACCTATTAGAATAAACCTAGGAATAAACATATAAGGGAAATGAATTAGAGACGTTTACACTCGAATTTCATACATGGAATACTCTATTTACTCATCCACTTACATATTGTCATCAGAATTCATGCACTTCAAATGCAGTTATTTTAGAGACGGAGAGAGAGGTCAACATTTACCAATTGTGTAATATTGCACAAGGACTCTAGGATGCACGAGGAATTAATGAGAGAATTCAGCGAAGCTCTTAAAGTATATTATTGCGTTAACATCTCAAAATTAATTTTAATGAATAAAATGTCTAATATAACTTACAAATAAATTAAATATTATTGTATCCTTTTTACTTTCTTATACGCAGTATAAGTAAGTATTGTAATCATGAAAAATGTCGATGTCGAGATTTTAACGGAAATATACGTTTTGACCTTCCCTGAATCGATTCCAACTGTGTGTATGTAAGCGCTCTACAGCCCAAACGGCTAAAGGAAAATTTATGAAATTTTAAACTTAAGATTCGTATGTGCCTGGCAAGAAAACCTCTTATTTTTGAAAACAATATTCCGACCGGAAGTGCATGTTTACTCTGGTCATATTTTGCAGTTTCTGCAATTACTCAAAAATAGTTGCAGTTACAGAAAAATTGTTACAATAAAAATTATAGATATCAGCATTTTGCACAACTTTTATTTGAAACTTTTTTCCCAAACGGTACCGGAAACAAGAAAACGGCTATTGAAATTTCTTCATATTATATTTATTTTTACATAAATCGTTTCTTCTGCGACTGTCAATTGTTTATCAAAAAAAAACAGACTTAAATCATTTGAGGATTGACATTTTATATTTATTCTAAGAAATATTTTTAGTGTAAAAGTGTTCCAAAGGTTAGAACAAATATTATAAATTAGAAAAATAATGAAAATAGGATGTGATTTAATCCAAAAGCGTATAAGAAAGTTCGGTGCATGACACTGCAGATGTTTAATATTACAATAGCCAGGATATCTATGATTCTGGAGAAACAATATAAATATGGAAACCATAACATGCTCAGACCACCGAAAAAAGAATTGAAAATCGCTCAAAAAAACTAAAAAAAAGTTTGTTTTAAGTCAACTATATACAAAAAGTTTAATTACAATTTTAATACAAGCTATTTTGAGATTATTTAATAAATTAAAATAAATTCTTTTATACATATAAAAATATTATATTATACTATGTATATATTTATATATTTAATAGCATTTATTTTAATTTATAAAATATTATAGATAATTTATTATATATCAGTAACATACCAGATACCGTACCAAATACTTTTATATAATGAAAGGAAATGCTGTTCGCTGGCGTGAACACGACTAGGATATAAATAGGCAAATAACTGTCACTTTCATAATATTCTGCAACCAGCATAACATACTTGAATGAATATAAAAGAAAATACGGGACGCTTAAATTAATAAAAATTAAATTTACTTCCTTTTACCCATTATAAAACACATGCACACTAAACAAATTAGATGACATAACTCTTCATAAGTCTTATGCAAATTAAGAAATATTCATTATATAAAATAAACTTGTTAGCAAAACAAATTAGGCACATTGCGTCCTCAATAAGAATGGACACACTACTTTATAAGCATTCCTTCGACCTTTGCCTATATTTCGCAAGTGATATGGTTTCGTTTATTAATAGGTAATACTGGTTTCGAATTACAGAAAAAAAACACTAAATATGAAACAATTCATCAAATTTTGTATTTGAAAGTTATTTTAAAATTAAATACCATTTTGACAAGTATAATGAATCATTTAGAAATAGAAACCTTTATTGATTTTTCTAATTTGATAAGTTAAAGAAAATCTAACAAAAAAATAATTGATAAAAATACAATAAAAAAAATTAATTTAGGAGCTGGACCAGAAATATCACAAAACTTCTGAAATAAAATATATTTCATTCTAAATAACATTGCATATTTCTAAAAGTATTACGTTTTAATATTTAGCATAATTTGTATGAGTCAAGCTTTTGTTATGTTATACATATATATACACTAATTTGATTATCATAAGTATCATCATTTAAAAAACGACAAGAATTGATATTTATTCATCTTTAGAAATATATAACGCGACATCGCCTTGCAACTCCATATTATTTAATATATTCACTGATTTAAATATCAATAGATTTTGTCTATTATGTAAGAAGCTCTAACTATCATTAATTTATTATTTTTATGTAAAGTTTTGAATTATATTAATTTTATAAAATTACCATCATACATTAAATCTAAATAAGTCTTAAGAAAGACAAACGATTTCATAACGGATAAACAAGAACTATAACCAGAAATTGTGATGTAAACAACTGGCAATCAGTGTTATCACTAATTAAATAAAAGCGCTTTAATAGAGTCAATTATTCCCTAGATTACTGTACGAAAACGTGATCCTACTCAAAATGTATTAATTAAATATTTTAAAAGCAATAAAGTTTACGAATCCTGCGTAATTTGATTTAAACATTTATTAATTTTAGTATTTAATGGAAATATAAATATCTGATGGTTTCAATGCCTTTGTATATTTTACTGTATTTGCAGAAAGCTATCTATGTTAATTACATATTTATATTACTTTATCTGCCAAGCAAGTAATCAAACTAAACTGAACTTTATTCTACGATGTAAGTATTAAAATTTATATTGCTTACTCACTGAATACCGAAATGTATGATATCTAAAATATAACTTCTAATGTATGTAACACAAAATACACGTCTTGTAGACACTGTACGTTGATACAAATAGCGTCAAGTGCGAAATAATACTCAATAGAACATGTATCATACTTGTACTGTGTAGGTAACATAAACAATTATTTGTATACTGTCAACATTTGGATATTTAAATAAATTTATTATTTTACAATAATGGCACGTGTTCTATAAATTATTATTATATTGTACATTGTTATCATAAACAAAATCATTAATATAAATAAAATATGACACGCGAGTACGGACATTAGATTTGATGATGATTCGTTGGCAAGGGCTCTTTTCGATCAATGTACTCTGCGAGTTTTCACTTTACACGTTGCCAAATTAGCAATGCAAAGTCTAAAGTGAAATAAAATCCTGTATATATGTCTGTCTGTGTGTGTATGAACGTTCTGCCTTCAAAATTGTTAAACAGTCTAAGTGGAGCTGAGACACCTAAAACAATTGTATCCATAACAATGTTCTATTTGAGTTTTATAAGTAATAATTATTATAATCAGGAACAAATTTGATCTCGAAATTTTAATGGAAATATACATTTAGACCTTCCCTGAATCGTATCTGGTTATTTTATCTGTGTGTGAGTGAGAGATTGAGAGAGAGCGCGCTTTACAGCCTAAACAATTAAAGGTAAAATTATGAAACGTGAAATTTAAGATTTGTATTTGCTTGGCATGAAAACTTCCTATTTTTGAAAAGAATATTTTAAGCGGCAGAGCATGTTTATTCTAATCATTTTTTACGCTTCCTGCAATAACTCTAAATCGGTTACACTTACAGGAAAAAGAAATATTAATATTTCGCTTTACGCTGAATATACGTTGTTTATACTCAATTTAAACCAATTTTAGCGTGATTTCTGTAATCTAAATATTGTTTATAGTCAAATTTATATGAAGATAATAGAGAAAAATCATTGTACGGTGCAATTATGAACTATAAGCGCTTTAAGCTTGAGAATATATAATTTTGTATTTATCTTATAACTAGTATATAGTGTTCTAGAATCTTTATTATTTCTATTTTGTATCTTATACAAAAATTCTTTAGCTATTCCCTTGATGAACACAGTGTTTCGTAAAAAGAAATCCCGGAAATGAAATCATAGATTCTATGAATCACTTCTGGAACGTATGAAAAATAAATAATTACCGGTGTATGTAATGTGTATATCAATGTAAATTGGCACTATATATCGATTCCGTATATCGGATTTGTAATCAAATAATAAAATTGATCCTATAAACTATTAAAATAATATAACTATAGTAACCGAAGTCAACTGACAAACATTGCGGTTTACATGTAACTAGAAATTATAATATTAATATTAATAGAGACTGTAGACGTAAACTGTACGTTTGTAATTCATCAAATCAGGGAAAACTACTTCCACAAGATGTAAAGCATACATCCGTTATTACGTCATTTTCGACGGATTTCCCTACTAGGTAATCATATATAAATTGCTACGAGCGTCTATATATATTTCACTGAGATATATCTGTGTTATAAATGGTAAGTTTTAGAATATTGTTCAAGTACGTGCTTTATTATATATGTCCCTGAAATTAAAATAATACAGAACTATGATAAATATGTAAATGTTTAAATTTTATTTTAAAAACGACTTTTGACAATTCTAATCAGAAACACTTATATTATCATTTGTTTTAAATATCAAGGTTATTTTTAAATTCTAGAATAAATGTATTTTAATTCATACTTGGTTAGACTTAAGTATTACTTATATATAAATAAATTTAATATAGGCGCGTGGTTTCTTTCAATAATCAATAAATCAATGTGGTCTACATAAGGAACAAAACATTTAAACAAATTTAGACTAAACGGTATCATATTTAATAAAACCCATAAAATTAAATACCCAACACAAATATTTATAAATTAATTACTTCGACAGTACATAAATTTGATATTTTACGTAAATATGTTTTTACGAAATTGATAACTCGTATTAAAAATCTCCCATATGCTAACACACTAATTTGTGTATTGATTCCACTAATTATAATGTTGGTTCGATTAAAATTCATTTTATATTTTCGTTTTTAAAGCGAACTAAATTTCAATTGAAATCATCATCTAATATTCTTTTCTGATCGTAATATTGCAGATTTTCTATATTATTGTAAAATAACAAATTTAGGTAAGTAACAAAAATTTATCTCACAATTAATAGAAATATATTTTTTTGCTATATTTATTTTTGAATGATTTAATTTTGTGTATTTCATAATATCTCCTGTATTAATAAATAAAATATAGACCAAAAGTAAAAGTGTTGCAACAATATTACACATACATATATTTGTTTTAATAACAATAAAAAGTAGTTTATTTTATTGAAAGTATTATAACACTTTCAGTACCAAAACAAATTATCCTTGTATATAAACAGTTTTGAGGTTTTAAACATTGCCAAATATGTTGAATCGCTTTGAAATGGTAACACGTATCTATTGTTTTATGTTTTGAAAAAATAAATTTGAATTTCAAACTTGATGGTAATATTTATATATTTGCGTACTTGAATAATTATGCAAATATCTAAATGCTGCAACAAGAACTGAATCTATTTCCATGGAAACAATAGGTCGTCCTCTTTATTTCATATTATGAAAGTGTATCTTTCTTATGCTTATTTCAGTTACTCTTAGTAGTTAATTGGAATTTTAAATGTTGAATATTGTTATTAATACACATATGAACATTAATTTTATTAAATACAAAATTATAAATAAAACTTTCATTATGAACTTATTAATTAAAGTTATTCTTATTTCAAAACCATAAAAGCATGATTACTTTGTTGTCCAATTCAATCACAAAAGACTTTAGGAATATAGATAACCCCTAGTCAGCTTTTCTATCTCACGAGAGACAAAATTATGTATAGTTTCCGGAACAAATGTAAATTATTTTATATTTTGTATTGGTTACCAAGCATTATGATTTTTTTTGTATCTAAAAGCATTTTATACTGGTTTACCACTAATAAACATGAAAAATAGTATTCTGATTTTTGTTACATCATTATGTAGTGATAGATTAATTGTCATTTATTTTGTCATTAATCGATAGTTTTATAATGAATGTAGCATTCTTTAAGTTTTAATCACTCTTTCGATCGATTGCGATAATAAGAATTCAAAATATCACACACACAAGATTTTTTATCTTTAAATTCCTATAAAATTTTTAAACGTCTGAACGAACTAGCGACGTTGATAATCAACCTGCTATTCTAAACACCCACACAATGGAAAATTTAAACTATAAACAGTTGTTTAAAATCATAATCATAATGTGTAAAGATTCGATATGTTGCGTCTTAAAATGAAAAGGTAAATACCATCAACTAACGTGAAATACAAACAGTTAAAAATAGCAAAAGTTGCATATTAAAATATGAGTAATTGGTTCAGTGTTATCGATGATACTTAGACGTTATTAGAAGAGTCAACAATACAAATAAATAATTCATAATATTCTCGTTTATTTTACTACCTACGCATTTCAGAAGCATAAATAATCATAAGAGGAATTTATTATATATTTAGAAAAAATGGATATGATTATATTCTTGTAAAATTAGTAAAGTACAGAATTTGATGTTAAAAACATTTTAAAACCCTAAATCTACTATAGTAATTATGGTTCCAATAGTTATTAAATTTAATTTATTAGAAATAGAACGCAAACTGCGAACACGCAGTGGTTTGAAGTTTCACTATCATAGAAAATCTTACAGAATTAAATTATTCTTAACCACTATTACTAAATATTTAAAAATATATATATCAATTAATAATTGTATAGTTTCACAAAAATTTAATTATATTCTAAACGTCTAACGAGTTTGAAACACTTCTTATATCTTATTTAAGTCTTGAGATAAATAAAAGATTAATAAATGTAATTTCGTATATTTATAAATGACAGAATCACTTTAGTTGTCGTTATTTATTCAAATCCTTCAATCTGAAGGGTGATGTAATTCAACAACAGCCATACCTCCTGTTTTAAACATAAGTTAAATTCACTTCACAACGAACATACATTCAATCTAACTTAGCAATTTTCATTGAAAAAAATTATTCACAATTCACAACAGATTGACAAGTGCACTGTACTACATTTCTTTTCGTAATGAACACCAAACCAAATACATTTTCTTATCAGTACAAGTTTTTAAAAAAATACCCATTAGGAAGGAGTTTCGAGAAAGTGAGGGAGAGATTATAATCTACTAATATCCACTTGCCTACTATCTATAAAGCAACTAGTTGTGTATTTCTTTTCAAAAGAAATGCTAAAGCTATAAGTACTATTTCAGAGGCTCATTTTTCATTTACAATTGTATTGTTTGCGTGTTTATACTATATTCAAGCGTAATTAGTTATTACTTAAAATGTCATTTGAGTAGCATTAGTTTCTAAAACCACTTTACGATCTCGTATTGTTCAAAAAATATTTGCTGGCAGGTGTGATTTTTGTCAAACTGATTCAAATTATGCATTACATTTGTGTCGATTTACCAAGTTACACATTTTATAAAAACTGATATAGTATCCGTCAATATAAAAATAAAAACTTTTTATTGGTAGGGTTCAATGCTAGATAAAATTGATCAAAAAAATTATTCTACTGCGTAGACACTGTTGTTAAACATTGCATGGCAAAACAAATCACGTCGTTCAGTTAAGTTTCTCAATATGTTCGTGATTTAAATAGAATTTAAACCAAAACATTACAATCAGATTGTAATTTAATGCATATTTATCTCATTTATCTCCTTTTAAACCGTTTCATTTAAGAATTATTTAGAAATAAGAATTTATAATATAAATACAGCCAATATATTCCCATCAAACAAATTAGTAAGCGAAACCACGAATTCGTTAATAGAATTACATTTCTGGATAATGTAACCAATAGCCTTGTTGGAAAACTAAGCTAATAACTTACTAACACAGTGTCACTAACCATATAGTGTAAAAAGACATAATTCCATAACGATGACTGTTAATATGCAATTTAAAAATGTATTACATTCTAATACGAAGTAATAAATAAGAATTGTAGATTTTAACGTAAATACTGCTTTTGATTTATCCTGAATTGAGTCTGATTATTTTTAGACTGACGTCCGTATGTGTGTGTGAATGCTGTAAAGCCTACATTTAAAATTGAGAAACTTTAAGCATAACACTTGTTTTTGATTGACAAGAAAACTTCCGCCAGTCATTTTATGCCGGTAATCCAAAACAACAGCACTTACAGCAAATTGAGTTATATTTAAAATTGTAAATTGCAATATTGAAATTTTAACTCAGTTTACGTTGTATAGGATGAAGGGGTTTGAAAACGTCTTCATTCCATAACGTTCTTTATTGAAAATTGATTAGCGATCGGTTGCTTTTAATTAAATAATTAAAAAGTTGAAAATGGTTAATTAATTTATCGAAACTAGTCGTAAATTAATTTTCAATAAAGAACGTTGTTATAACAAAACGTTTTAAAACGATTTTCTTCTTCCTTTTATGTAAAAATCGCTACAATAATAAAAAAGTATTTTCGGTACAAATTTGTTGAAAAATAAAATTATATTTTCTGTTAAAACATTGCAAGAATGTCCTTGATTTAGATTGTTAAAAAAGGAATTATTGCCAAGAATAATGTAATTGTAAATAAATGTTTATGCGCGTAAAAAGTCCTGATAGGAATAATCGCATTCCGAAACGTTGACATAAAAACAACTGTTATTAATTGAACTTTAAAAACCATATCCAGCTTTACATTACAAAAGAATGAAATTATTTTATCTGATAAATGGGTAGGTATTTAAACAAGAAACAAAAAATGTGTAACAAAAATGTTACAAAAATAGCTAAAATAGAACTTAATAAAATAAATATTTCAAAGGCCGCAGGTATCTGCTGCGCAAACCAAAAATGCATCGTTCTAAATTCAGCTTGCTTCAGTTATTTCCGTCAGATTGAAAAAAGATAAGCATTGGGCAGTCGCACTCTGAAACAAACGCAGGCAAACAAAGTACTAAAAGAAATAATGCGCATTGTTCATTGTTGATACAGGAACATTTTTAGCATTTTACAACTAATGATGAAGCCAATTCCGATTATGTTGTGAAATTTAAAATAAAATGTTAGCAGTAATATGCTGCGTGGTTATTATAATGTGCGCGCAATGTACGAATTAATCATCTTTTAGAATACCAAGCAGCATCTATTTTTACTCATTGCATGAGAGCTTTTTTGTATAATCAAAATCTGACAAACATTATCTATAAATAAATGGTTAGCAGAAGGTCCCGAACATAAGTGCAATTAAAATAATGTTATATATATTTAATATACTGAATAGGTACTTAAAACAATTTAGAAAAAGATAAGATTGTAAATATATTTATTTTATTAAAAATGTATATCAATGCACGAGGATATTTTTATAATACATACCCCTTAGATAAAATAATGAATAATGAATCGCACTAAAAAGTGTGTGTATAAGACACATTCATCCATAATTACATGCATATTCCCATTTAATAGAGTGACAAAAAATTCTTTATATCCATTCGCGATATATAGTCGTAAAATAGTACAGAAAATACTGCGTATATATTAACCATATTAACAAAAAAATTAAAAATATATCCTGTAATTGAGGTCAATTATAGTATATATTTTAATTTTTTTTTTACAAAGTTATAAAATATTTACAAAACCGAAAAATAAAAACAACACAGATGTGCGAAATTTTCATTAGTGCAGAGTAAAAAGTTAGATGCCTTTTATATGTGATAAAAATATACCTATAATTTTGATTAAAAAAGAAAACAAAACGCTCAAAATTAAAAATGATCATGTTTGAAATATTATATTTTCAAGCATATTTTTATTTCCTTAGACGAAGTAATAGGTAAGTATTATAATTATGTCTGTCTGTGTGTGTATATGTGTATGTATATGCGCTCTACAGCCTAAACGGTTGCAGGTAACCTGGTAAGAGATCTTCGTATTTATGAAAAAAATATTCAAAGCGGAAGTGCATGTTTTTAGCGGTTTCTGCAATAACTCTAAAACAGTTGCACTTACATAGTTAGATATTAATAGTTTTGTACTACTTTTGTCCGATTATTTTTGTATCAGAAAAGGTACCAGTTACAATAAAATTGCCATTATATTTTGTTCTTATTTAATTTACTTGTCAAACAAAATAGATTCAAATAATTTGACATTTAATATCCATTGTAAGAAATATATTTAGTAAAAGGTATTTCTATGGTTAGTAAAATGTAATAAAATAGTAAACTAATAAAAATATGATATATAAGTATTGTTTATAGGTTTTTAATTTAGTTTAAACATTATATTTCCTCGTACTATTTAAATTATACTATTATATTTTAATACCTCTGCTATCTAAACAAAATACGTATAATAAAGTTCAATGCAAACCATTGCGGATTTATATCTTTTTTACATAACTTTATGAAGGAAGATATGGCTGTTATAGTCATGCTATTTTGGCGTTTCAGGCAAGGAAATCAGGTATGTGAAGGTATGTCAAAATGATCCTAATTATGTCCAATATTAAAGTACACATTCTTGAAGAATGTTCAGGTAAGTATGCTATTTGGGAAACAGCAAATTCCGCTAAATAAGGAATTTCGCATGAATATCTCAGTGCCACCTACGTTGTATTTTAAGTTGTTACTATATTACCGAATGGATCATTTAAATATATTAATAATATCGACAAGTAATACATTTCTATTTATTTTAAAAACCAATATAGAAATAAATAATTCATTTATTTACGATGCGAATCTAAGTATTTTATACAAAAGACCGGCAGTGCTAATACAACTTGGCCTTTAGTATCAATCATGTTAAACATTTAGATAAGACCGAATACACAGCAATCAATACATACAATTACAACGGAAATTATGGTGTTAGATATACACTTGAATATGAATTAATTTAGCATACACCAACCCTATATTTTCAAAGGAAATTACATTATTTGTTGTCAAGATTACTCTGTTTAAATTGTTTCATGATAACCAAAGCAAGCATAACAGTCAAAATTTAAAATAATAGGATAACGCTATTTTGATAATTCAATTATAAATGACCATGATATAGACTATACAGAGCTCAAATAGAATACAGTTATTATTTACAGAGTGCTGAAATATTTATGTTATAAGCTGGTATACCGAGATATCGTTCTCGTTTTTGAACAGGTTTGTATTGTTAAGATACGTTGCTGTTCGTCAGATGGATTCAGCTATAGAGGAGACATTGTTGAATAAATTCAAAGCACAATACGTCTTAAATTCCTGTTGTTTGAATATTCTTTTTGGTGAAAGTCTTCACTATCTTAAATTTATTCCTGTATTCTGTCTAGAAAAGAGATAACTTATGATGTTTATAATATAAAAGAAACCATGCATGTTGAAAAATTACCATTACGCGAATAGAATTGCGTACCGGAAAATTCCATTATACTAAAATGAAAAGGATTTTTTTTTTCTGGTAACCGAATTGCCCAAGTCGAATTTTATGTTAAATAAGAATTTTATCGGACCAACCAATTTACTGCAGTTCCTTTCATTTTACCAAGCCTCTACGAAATCTCTTTACCATGGTTATGGGCTTGCAATAAACTCTTTTTTTTTCAATATTTATTATACTGAAAGGAACTCAGTAGATAAATATCACGTCTAAGTGAGATCCGTATCTGTAGGAGAAAGTAGCTCTTTTGCTATAGTGAGTATATAAAAAAAAACTGAGGGTATTTCAATTTCAATTGGTAGCAATAAATTTTTTGCAAACCAAAATACTTTAAACAATACGATTATATAATCTGTATCAAAGATGACAAATATGGCATCCATAACGACACAAAAATCGAAGTAGCGATACTATACAAGATATTTTGGTTGTGACTTTAGATAGTTCCGAAACATATTATGGCGTAATTGGCAAATTTCTTGTATGGTGAAAATAATTTAAGTATGGTCTATTCTTGATCATAAATATATGGAGAATATTTTACTATCAGACAACATAATTATATAGTATATATGCAATATATACTTAAGTCCACTTATAAATGCAACTCTATTCTTAATACTTTGGTAGGACGTGTATGTGAGTGTGAAATACTTTTTCACAAAATATATTTCTTACAATAGATATTAAATGTCGAATTTCAAAATATTTAAATCTATTTTGTGCTTCTGATAAACAATTGACAGGCATAGTTGATACGATTTATGTAATGATACTTCCTATACTTACGTAACTATGGTAACATAAATAATATAAGGAAAAATTGCAATAGCGATTTTCTTGTAACCGGTACCGTTTTGAAAAAAAATTCATTACGTTTATTGAAAGCGTGGTACTTGATGAAACATGTTTAACCAGGATGAATAAATGAATACACTTAGTATAAGTTTCACATATAAGTTATATATGAAACTTATACCAAGTGCGTTCGGTTAGTTCGATATTTCAGAATCCACAAAAAACAACTGAACTAAACAAGGAATTTATGTTTGAATATAATTTTCAAAGATAGAAGAAATATCAATTTAGATAAAACAATGAAAAGTATCATAGCGTGCTAGCAACGGATAAAAAATGTGTTTTTTTTTAATATAAATCAAGATGTGTGAAATTTGAATATTAACAGTAAAAGAAAAAGTATTCTAGTCAAGAAAATTGTACAACATCATTTTGGTATTTTATTCTTCCTATTTACATATTAGAACTTTCCGTGTCATTTATTTCAATTCGTCGTTTTCTTTGTCGTAAGTTCCACATAATTTAATTTTACTAATCCGATTCTGTGAAGCGAAAATATATTCAAACGCATTTTCACGTTTAAACTAGGTTAATTGTAATATACTGTTTGTTCCATATATATTATTGAAATAATAGTCCATATTTTCACTCGTAGTCTAAACTCTCAATCTAGTAATATTTTTAAATATAAATTCAAAATTTATTCTTATTAGATAGTTCAACTTCTTATTATGAAACTGTGGTAAAAGTGAAACGTAACATATTTGGAATGAATACGTAATACACTAATAAATATTTCTATAAATGATATTCATCATTTATAGATTTGTCTATATCCATTAATCTATAAATAAACAATAGTATTGTTAAAAAGTTACATATTCTGTATAAAAATATTTATAAGTGTGTTATACATTTATCCCAAATATTTTGCGTTTCACTTTTATCACAGTTGATCCAATTAATCAGTTTCATAATAAGAAGTTGAAATATTTAATAAAAATAAATTTTGAATTTACCCGAGTTGAGCATATAAATGATATTTGTGAAGTAAATTAACGTAAGTGGCATTAACAAAGATGTAATGACCAATTTATTTCACATGATTTTTCACGCAACTCGAACCGAACTTAGGTGATTATGAATCTGTTCTTCACCAAAAGATTAATCCAGGATTCAAGAATTCAACGTAGACAAAAAATTAAACAAATAAAAAGATGGCCGAATATTAATACTAGGCGTAATAACCAATTTTTCAGTACCTACATAGCTTTATCGCCAAATAGCGAATTGCAAATTAAAATGTTTTAGAATGACATATTTAACTGTGGTGCTTCAGTTTCTATAGTTACGTTATTTTGACAATTTACGGAAGATTCTTTCAAATATATATTGAAATACATTAAAAGACGGCATCGTTTATTATACTTAATGTAAAATCTACATTCAAATTAGCAACGTGCAAAGCTGAAAATAGATAATGGAACGCAACTTCGATCCTTAATTTCTATTTTGATCTTATGTAACGTTTTATCTTCACGTATTGCATTTTGTGTATCCAATTCGGCTTTTATGTATTGATAACACATAAATATCGATTGAGGCCTATAATATATATCCAGAGCGTATCTAAATATTATAAGCAGTTCCGAGGACATTTTAATCATTAATTTTATATTAACGATTTTTTTTTTTTATAGCAAAACAATACCAGGAAATAGTTTCGATAACTGAATAAATTAACAAATGTCTAGTTATGTATTTAAATAAGTATCAATTTTATTGACATTTGAAGATATTTTAACAAATTAGTTGACGATTATAAATAAAAATAGTTTAAATATTAGTGGACGGAAATTAAATTGGAAATTTTAAAACGGAGTTCTGTACCAATTAATCTCTGCTCTTCAAATATACTGACAGTTCTCAGTTGACACATTGACAGCTGCTATTTTAGGTGATGTTTTCATTCCAATCAAGGCCAGCATAAAAAGAAACCGATTTCTATTGTTAACTAAAAATAAGCATTTCATATTCCAATGTCCGCACCTTGACGATTAGCGCATGTTAAGGTAAATAATTAAAACAACAATCGTATATCAACAATCAAATGAAATATAAATAATATTAGATATTTACAACTTATCGCTATGGAAAATATCTGCAAGGTCTTGTACTAAACTTTCGTTTACCTATTTTGTTTAGATAGGAAGAATATTAAAATAATTCTAGCAAAGTGTTTCGATACTGATAACAGACAATATTCATTTATATTAATCAATAGATATACGCACAGATAGAATAGTTTTTAGATTTTTAATATTTATTTCAAATAATATTTGTTTGTATAGTATATATTTTTAATAAATTTCAAGTTTTACTTTACTCTGTATATTTGTGTGTGCGTATGTGCGTGTGTGTGTTTGTGTGTGTGTATTCAGCTAACAAAAGGATTATTGTGAGATTGATAGCGCTGTAATTAATATTAATATTATAATATTTCATGTGCAGGTTGAGGAACAGAATTCTGATGAATTTGTAAATTAATATTCGTAAAATAAAGAGTGATATAACAAACAGAATATATAACAAAACAAAGCAAAACCGTGAAAACGATATTTTTCCCCGAAATGTTTACTATGAATCACGCTTATGGGAACTGTTCAGGGTGTGTACCTTGTCATTGCTAAGCATAGGATTTGTAATATCATATTTCATATCAATTTTTTTTAAACATAAACGTAATTTGCTAGGTATTTGCATTTATTTTTAAAAGAAATGGTTTAGATCGGAAAGGGCAATCTGGGCAGTTCTAGTCAGCGAAAAATGGAGTTATTATATGAAGTTACAGTATGTATTCTATTTGTAGGTTGGCAGGTTACAGCTGTTTCATTTCAATAAAATATTTGCTAACGATGAATACACTGGCAGTTGAGTGCTGTTAATAAGTGTTAAATTATAAAAATGTTTGTATACTGATTGATTTATAAACAATATAAAACATCTATTTAAAGAGAATAATAAATAATAAGTAACATACAAACCTGAATTTTGATTGATAGTTTAACTTAATATTGTTTTAAAGCCATTAGAATATAAAATTGTAGTACCTAATGTCTAAATTTTACTCTGTTGCTGTTCAATTTTATCTATTTTGCTTTGTGTTATGTATTAATTTTCATATGTTCTATATATAAGTAGAAATGTCAATTGTAATTAAATATTTGAATATCTTTCAGCCGATTTTACATTAATAAATTTTAATCTTATTTTGCCATTGAAACTCAAACTTTAAATTGATTCATATTAAATATAGCGTTAGTTACTTTTCTTTTTAAAATGATGTAATCTAAATTAGCATTAATTTTTGTCGATTTCTGCAATGTTTACTGTACAAAATAATCTGCATGTAATAAATGTTGAATATAGAATCTATCTTACACAAAATAAAAGATTGTGTAAGTTTTAAATTAGTTTTCAACATTCAGAAGTTTTACCAAGTTTTCTGTGTAGGGAACTAAGATTGAAATAAGACTGTTATACGTAAGCTTTAATAGCTGCAGCTTTTGTTAATAAGTTTCAAATTAACGCTATTACGGTGGGAAAGCCCTAAAGAATAGCCGCGGTTATAATTGTGCGTAAGATTGTATTAAATAGAAAATTGGGTCAAAGAGTACGGCAGAGTATGCTTACACTTCCTATATTCTTTAAACGAATCAGCCAGTTCAAAGATCGAAACGCAGCAAAAACGAGTAAGAAATAAAACCAGAACTTTAGTTACGGTACTGGAGTTAATACATCCGTTGTGATTGTTACCGATTGGTAAACTTTATTAGCACATTGCCCGTGAGTTTCAACGAGCTGACAACCAAACAGGGGAGCAGCAATCGATAGGTACGAGCGAAACAGAGAAAGTACGAAAATTTGGGTCTCGGTCATGGCACACAAGAACTGGCGAAATGGGCTACATTTACAAATTGTATGCGACACTTCACAAATTAACACATGGCTATTTCGATAAATGCTTTTTATAAACTATAGTTTTTAACTCGGACATAATTAGATAACATCAATACATTTATAATACCAGGTTTTTGATCTTGATTAAGTAATAATTATGTAAAACTAGTCAAGATAAGCTCATGTAAATTAGCCATTTTATCTTATGTGCCGTTTTCTTAATACTAATATTTGAATACATAACATTTACACATAATGGTGTACTTAAAGATCCTATAGATGAATATGCCTCTTGGGAAATGGTGATGTTCCCCTAATTTTCATTGAATAAGTTTTAATACTTTTTGTTTCAGTAGCATGATAATTATAATTATTTTCATTATTTTTATTTGCAATAAATAATTAATAATAATTCAATTTGCAATAAAAAATAACCAAACAGCATAATAAAGTTCTTGTGCAACCGTAAAATAATGAAATTCAATCTCGATATTTCATTGCCTTTATTTAAATGAAATACTAAATATATAACACACCTTACGTTGCAACAGCATAGTCAATTTACTTTCGTCACTAGGTAAACTGATACTGCCGAAAGATCGCATAAAAATATCACCTTTTCAATATTTTTATTACTATTTTATCAATCGAACTAAGAAATTTTTATTGCACGTACCAATTTGGTGCTTTTGGTTTGCGATACATTTTTTCGTAATCGTCCGAGCCAATTTCTATCAAATTTTGTAGAAATATTGTTTATTTATTATACGATTTTCTGCCATGCGAAAGCATTATATAATTTTGTGCAAATGAATAAGCTTGTGCTTTATTGCTGTCGTGCAAGATTTAGACTCTAGTACGTAGAACAAAAGAAATGTGATACCTCTAGATAATTTGAACCTTTTCTTCAAGCAACTGGTGCATTAGAGCTTATTGGAGAGAATGTCGTTCAAAGATATGCTGATTCTCATTCCCGACCAAAAAGTAAATTTGATCGTGAGAACACCAGGTTTTATTAATGCAATTAGCAGTCGTCTGTATCAACGACGATTCTCGAATTTGTAATCAAAATGTTTTCGCAACGAACGGAGGAATAAAAGCGACTTGGTATTATTTCCACTCGATAAATGTAATTCAGAGAGCGACTTCTAAGAATTCCATGAACACTCTAGTGAATTTTGAATGTTGTTTATATCTAAATCCTTACTTATAATTTAGAGTAACTACTGAGAATTTCTAAGTGAGTTAAATTTTATACAACAATAAAAAATGAGGAAACAATTAAATAATTTTTTTCAAATATGTACTAATAGTTATTCCAAATAATTTTTATTATGCCGAAACTCCATATTTTGACTGTTTATACATTGAAAAATTCGCCATATAGGAACAGTCAGTGCTCTTTTATTGTAAAATATTGATTAATATTCCAAAATACAAAATAACAGAAAATTGCTATATAGAATTCTATGAACCTGTGCATAAAAAATGGTTACAATAGGGTTGAGTTATATTCGAAGAAACGATGATTCAGTAGAAATGTTAGAACAAATGTGTGCATTTTTATTGATATAATACCAGGAATAAATTGTTCGGGAACTTGAGACATATTTCAGCTAACATATAAATCACGTACAATGGCGAGTAACGATGTTATAAATCAATCCCGATCCCAGATTCTTAGAGTTTTGGAAGGATGCGCATGAACTCATACATACAGACATAGGATTACAATTCTTGGATAACACTTACTGCCGAAAAGCGTAGGAAGCCAGTTTTATCATGGATCCAATAAAAGGAATTGATGTCACGTTTCGAATCCAAATCAATCAAGTGCTCCATTTCATTGTTTTACGTCAAGCCTTTTACTAGTATCTTGATTAAATTATACGAAACATTCATGTTTGGTTTGGTTCTATTTTAATATTATAATTTATAGTGAATATAAACAAAATCTCTGCTGTGTGTTGGTACTGAACTTTTTTATGAATTTTATTTAAATGCATAGGATATTAAAATACAAAATTTTAAATATTTCAGAAATTATTATTATTTATTACACTATATTTAAAATGATTATGCCCGGGCGATACCTAGTTTTCAAATGAACCTAACAAAATATGTATAATATGTTAATTACTTTTGAAACGCTGACAGTAGATGTTAAATTTGAAATTCTTTGAGTGAGTGACTTTCTGTTAACTTGACGGGCATAGTTGTGTTATTAAATAAATAAGACAAGTAAGAATTTCAATAACAATCTTCTAGTATAGTATCTCGCGAAGAAACTTTTCAAATAAAACTTGTTTGAAATATTAATATCCTTCATTTTTTGTAACTATTTTTCCTGAAAGTGCAATTATTTCGGAGATATTGCAGAAAAAATTGACTGGCGGAAAAAGGACTAGCGTAATTACATTCTTCTCAAAAAAAAGTTTTCTTGCCAAGCATATTTAAAGTTACAAAACTTTTTTTCTTCAACCGTTTAGTGTTCACATATTTACGTAACATATATGCGTAAAAATTAAATAAATTTAATATGCACCTAATACCTGCATCTTTTTGAAACTAGCACACACAAATCAATATAGCCCAAGCATTGTTCAATCGAATGAATGCAAGCTGGTTGCGTATGTGCACAAAGCTTTAACACAATCAAAAGGATTGGTTGGCCACTGTTACAAAATTGATGAAATGAAATGCAGGCCACAGAATACTAGGGTGGTTAATGACTGCGCCAAATTTAATTATTTATAGCTAACACCCGAAGTGTATCCATGATATATATAACACACACACACACACACACACACCAATATTGAAATCAAATAAAACCATCATACTTTGATTTTATAGATGAAAACAGTGACATCCTAATTAGTATTGCAAATATTTTATTTGAAAAAATCGATTTAAATGTTTAAAGGTTTTCTGAATTTGCATTTGATGTGTGTACAGGCAAAGCTCTGAAAGAAACACAGTAGGTAGACTATTTATATTTACGGAATATATTTCATCAAAATGATACCAAAAACCCTATAATAAAATAGATTGTATCTATATGAATAAGCGGTACAACATCTATATTCTATATATACTACAGAATGCAACTTAGAAGAAATAGGCCACAGTACACGTCTACACTTTTATTCTGCCAAAGCTGTTACTGAGAAACAACTACGGTATTTGATATCCTTTGCTATGTCAGCTCGTTTTGCAGATACCAGATAACATATTTAATAAGACCGTAGTCAAAATATTGCAGTGACAAAAATGGCAATAACTGTCAAATATATTATATCCATAGTAATTGATTGGCTAACTGATTAAATGCACGACGGATTGTCATAAAAACGAAACTATAGCAGCCAAATAAAGTAACAAACCACTATGACTAATATAAAACTGAAAGTTATTTATTAATAATATGAGCGGTAAACCACGAAAATGGAAAAATATATGTTTAAAATACGTAACAATACTATTTCACAAATATAGTTTTCAATCAATTGTTGGCCAATCATTATAGGCGATTTGTTTGATATTATAACTATGAATTTGTTATATAAATTATAATTTGCAATAAAGCGTTAAAGAACAGAGTTGGTTTTGATATTGTTGTTTTTGTATACTGTATTGTGTTTATATTGCAACAAACAGGGGTATATATTTCGTTTGTGGTATTTGAATAATAAATTTAGACAAGCTGTTATTACATTACTTTTTTATATTTATATTTTTTATATCCTTTTGTGTATAAGGTAGAAAATTAAAAAAAAAATTAATTAAAATATAAATCCTCAGTTTTCTTTTGTTTGCAGGCGCTCGCAGCGATTGCAATTGACGTCATGTTTGTAAGGGTTAAATAAAAGTATTGATGTTAGTCAACGAATAAAAATTTCACTTTAATCAGCCAACTGACACAAACTGTATAAAAAGTGAAATTAATTACATTTTGCTATAAATACAATTTCACAAAGTAAAAGTTTCATCATATATAAATACAAAGAAGATCTTTCCAAATTACCTAACGATAAAGATCTATACTTTTTTCATGCAAATTAAAACCGCATTATTATATTCGTGTTTTAAAATACTTAAAATGTGTTCTACTTTCTTTTCCTTAGAAATACTATCAGGAACCGTGGCTATTTATCCCAAATTAAAACCGAGAATAAAATAATGTTTATTAAAACTTTCCTTAACATAATCAAAATAGGAAAAATCAAATGATTATATACGTAGATATTTGAAATTTCGTAACTTCAGCACTAAAATAAATAACTATTTCTGAACGTGAGTTGTCACTATGACATATGTTCAAATGTTAGTATACACATGTCGAAATTGCATTTATAAATATTTAAAATATGTAATCGACAATTTTAAAACAAATTAACGTAACGTCAGTGATCATTACTGAATTAAAATTATGGAGAAAAAAGATTATTAAACTTTTACCTTGTGCACTGTTTTATGCTCTTGTAATAAAGTGTAACGACTTTTTCTTACCTGTAACAAAAGAAAAAAACGTTATTATTAATACGCTTGTGGGGCTTTAGATACTTGTTCGGTAGGGGAAAGGGTTACGAAATGTATGTTATTAAAACATTTTAAGCAAAAAGAAAAAATTTCTGTTGATATACTTTTTACGATAATTTGTTAATCATTATTGGCAAATTGGTCCTTCATGCTCTCGTAGTTATTATTTATATTTTCGTTATATTAGGTGAATTAATAGAGTGTGTTTACTTGGAAAAATATAAGTCATGATAAAACTATCGAACGCATTATAGCTTTTCCAAAATATCTATTTCTATTTTATTATATAATTCTAATATATATGGCCGACTGACAAATATAAATTTTCGAAATGTTTATAGAATAAATGACCGTTCAAGTTATTTTTACACAGTAAAATTGGTTTTTGTTTATCCTTATTGAAATGTTTTAATAAATCAATTTTTATCACGTACTGTCATTTGGTCAAGCAATTTAGTTTCCTGGAGTCTTTAATTGGCACCCAATGTTGTATATTTGTACCATTTTAAAATAAAATTTATTAAGAGTGAATCGTAGGATGCGTTTATGTATTTCCTAATTCTAATTGTAACCATGTAAGTTATGATTGCACACTATTCATGATTATTCTGTGGTTTAATTTTTATTGAAAGTAACCACGCTACAATCAAGGTTACGTGGTCATGACCACCAGATATTCTTCATAATCACGTTTCGTACATCAAATATTTATAGTCATATGCGTCACCAGATGCTTAATTATGTAACAATTATTTGCTAATTTGTAGGAAGACAATGAGTGTAGGTTTTCATAAAATTGCTCATTGCATTGCTTGATGTCAAACATATTTACAAATTCCTTGCAAAATTCATTTATATAGCAATACTCTTTCTGTTACGTATCGTCTTTCATTCCTAACATTCACTTTCATACATCAATATTTAACTCCTATATGAACCATTACTAATGCTCCTAAAATTGAACAAGAAATAGAAAATGTTCTTGAATAAAAAACATGTTTTCTAGAAGCTTGCGTATTGCTACAATTATCTGTACAAGTATGAATTTCAAGACCTTGAATATGATATTCTCAAATGCATGCATCATAAAAATTAGCGCGTTGTTTATAGAACAATATTCTATTATTTAGCATAAATATGTATTTAATTTAATGTGGTACAAACAAGCTCTTATTATTTGTAAATGAATAATATGCATTGATCGGTAGGAAATAATTTTTATTTACATAAAATAATAATAAGTAATAAGAAGTAGGTCGATTGCAAAATTGTATAGTGAGAAAATAATGCAGTTAACCTTTATAGTTACATTAAAAAAATGATTACAATAGCCACCTTTCAGATTTTCTGGTTTATTGTTATTTTTCAACTAAATTTTACATTCTCAATTTCCTGTATTTACAAATTTATTTATATGATCTATTAAAAGAAAACTACCGCCGAATATTTTTTTCTACTTGATGCGATTGAATTGAGGATAGATTTTAATAGTTTTTGGCAAACAGAATAGAATAAATCTACCAGGAATTTCATTTCCTGACAGATTTATTTATCATGTTTATCACGTTTAATCAGAATTGCAATATAATACACGTTGATAGTCAACTAGGAATATCGTTCTGCTTGGATTACTAGATTCACGCAATTATAGTAACATGAGCTTTTCAAGTACAGTTCTAATAGATAGCGAGAGTTCGGGTTGCTACAATTATACCTATACATTACACAATAATTTAAAAATCATGTGGAGGATGAAAGCTTCGTCAGCTACAAATATCAATTTCGTTGCTTTTCGCAATTAACGTAAATCGTGGTAAATAATGATGGTAAAAGAAGATAACGCTAAATACCAAATATAGAATAAATATTCCCTTAATATACTCATAGTTCACTTTTTATTGCCTGCCTTTTCTGAAATGATTCATAAAAACACAATATTGCGTAATATATATAATTAATTGGTGGAAATGAAGATGGGGCATTTTGAGAGTATCCAAATAATATTAATGAAATGACTTCCCAAATTTTGATCCAATTGAATAATTGATTAAAACCGAGCGCTGCTATTACCTACTCATTAATTTGTGACAACATTAATCTTGGTTTCTCCAGTCGAAGCTCAACGTCACATAACAGTTGTTATTGTTTTATCTTAGTTTGTGTATTCAAATCGAAATTGTATCTCACTCAACCGCGATGGAATAGCAGTTTATTAGTGACGTACCTTAGTCTGTTATCTGATTTCACCTGTGACTTGTGTTATAGGAAAGGTATTAGAAATGTCACTCGTGATTTTCTTATGAAAACTTTAAACTTTCACAATAAAAAGGTGACATGTATAGAGTTGGCAGCGACCCATTTTAACTCAGCAATTCTAGAGATTTTAATTTAAAATTACCTAATTAACCAATACGTCATAACATATAATAAGTAAAGTGGCAATGCGCGTCAGAATCAGTGCAATGCCATGTGGCACAAAGATTTCAAGTTTAAAAGGGTAAAGTGTGACTTTAAGGTGACCTCAACCTTATAAAGTTTATTATATTTATAATGTTACGTTTTCTCAACTCAAATATTTACCTTTGGGATATGCCAATATTTATATTGTATACCTACTCAACTGGGATTCGATCCTGTTATATCATTTTGATGCAAATGATGACCTTAGACCAAAAAAAAATCATTTTCTTCTAGCATTTCGAAATACCGATTGCCAACTATTTTTATGTATTCGTTTTGCTGTACAATCTAAACTTGTCACAGTTACTTTAGCCAAGATAATAAAGATTAAATAGTAGTTGGCTATGGGACTGCAATATTCTTTGAAAAAAATAATAAGTAAATATTTATACATTAAAAATTTTCATAAAAGCTTTTAATGCATACAAACGTGTTCATCTAATTCATAAATTTATATATCTGCGATTTTATACATACATTACCCCATCATGTATACGTACATATATCAGTTAAAAGACACACAAGCACATACTTATTTATTTCACTATTATGAATTATTTTTCCAACAATGACATTCACAATTAACATTAACAATTAACATATCAGTATTATTTTAATCCTGATTCTTTATCTACTCTTTCATTTCTGATACTTGGCTGTATTATTAGCGCATGTCCTTGAGTTTATTTTAGAGCATTATATTAATCTTATCGAAAGTTATCGGTATTTTTATATTTAATCACGATTAAAGTAATCATAATCAGATATAAAGCGAATGACGCTAATTAGACTCTAATGACCCTAATGTCACTGCAGTGGTAGTTACAACTAACTCACATTACAAAATAAAGGAAAAAGTTATGTAACAAAATATTAGTAAAGTTACGTTACAAAAATTTTTAAAAAACGTATCATTCATTAATTGATATTACAGACATACAGACACACACACATATACATACAGACATACACACACGCGTGCAGTAAACGTTCATTTCAAAACTAATCAGACTAAATTCGGGGATGATTTCCATTAAAATCACGAAATTGAATTTTTCATGATTACAATACTTACTTATTACTTTGTATAAGAATGTAAAAATAATTGTTAGTTGTTGAAATAAAAGACGATTAGATTTAAAAACACCCATTAAATTCTATGGATTTTTTAAAAACACCAAATAACCGTAATGTAAATAGTAGTTACTCTCTTTTAACCAGTTACAAATGAAACAAATTTTATGGAAGCCTCTCTAATAGATCAACATTCACTCGACAAAGGCCATTAGATCTTGTACATGGATATGCTAACCTAATATGTATACAGAGTAAATGCAGGAAGCACCTTAATTAATCTTTTAGAAATATCAGAAATCCTTCATCGTATCAATAATTACTTTGGCTGTAATCCATTAAAACTGTTGGCAAAGATTCCTATACATACGGGACTCTAGAGTGAACAGCATGGTGCGGTAAATCTATTACGTGAGCCAAAGCGTACAAATACATTGAATAAATAGGCACCGATCGAATTCCCTCGAGTTATATTCTTAATAGATCGATGAACATCAAATACATATCAATCTCCTTCTGAAATACTTATATGAAGTAAGCTTTTACATGAATAAATAATTATTAGAAAATATAATATGAGACAGCTACAATATTTTAGTTATAAATTAAATCATATATTTTTAATAGTTTATTATTGAAGTTTAGAGATTTTTATTACATTGGGTGCCGTACGAAGACTAAAACTGTAAAATAGAGATACATTTAATTCAAAATACACGAAATTTTAAAACAATTAAGCCGAAAATATACTACGTAAAATATGTATTTCACGTAGTTTATTTTTCTTAACGAATTGTAAAAAATTATTCACCTAAAAAAAGTATAAATAAATGCCTATATTATTATACATACTTTATTATATTATTTTTCAAATTACTTACAATTAGTGCCTAAAATAATTTGGCTTATGAACACCGCTAAAAATACAATTTATGATGTAAAATTGGTAAAAATATCGTCGCTATGTTTTGACATCGATGTTTTCTCAATCCAGACCAAGAATACTTCAAAAACCTACTGCAATAGTATATTAATTAAAATATAATCGTAATTTATGTCTAACTTTTGTTTTTATACATATTAGATATTTTTGTAATAAATTCAATTTAACTTTTTTTAGTATACATATATATGTAGTTAAAAAGTGAATATGATATCTCAAATAGTATTCTATAAAACCTAAACGACTTTTTTTTTCTATAAGTAACTTGAATGTAATAAAAAACTAATCAGTTAAACAAAATATTATTTAACTCATATCACAAATGCTATCTCTAGATCGCGCTGAGCATAAAATAATAAATCAAATGTGTGATATGTTCAAAAGATACAATCATAAAAACAAATATGTCCTTTGAAATTTTAATTTCTGAACTTATTTTACTCTAAATAATTCTTAAACAAATTAAATATTTTTGGAATTTCATTTAAATTATGTTTCGAACTTTTTATTTTATATATATAATTGAAAAGTAAATATCATACCTCTAATAATACTCTTTAAAGCAATAAAAAAACACTAGATAAAAAAATAAATAAAAGAAATCAGCTAAACAAAATATTATTCAACTCGTATCACAAATGTTATCTCTAGATCGTTCTGAATACAAAATAATAAATTAAATGTGATCCGTTTAAAAGATACAACCATAAAAACAAATGCGACCTTTGAGATTAAAACCGGAAAATTTATATATTATTTTCTAAACGCATATACTTTAAATAATTCTTATTTCGAGTCAATAAGAGTAATAAGACAAAAACTATTATTTATTGCATAGCTCGATTACGAAAAACTTAATTAAAAATTACGAAAGATGGCAAAACTTGTTAAATATTAACAAACCGTCAATTGTTTGACAGTCCTTAAAGAATAAATAAACACACTTTTAATTGTTAACGAATTGTACGAACGGCACGTTAATATTTAACGAACTTTCCAGCAAACGGATTTTAATCTACTGAGTTGCAAAATCCATGCGAAATTGGTAGATTACGTACATTCGAGCTAATGCAACGCTCACATGTAAATTGCAAACACTCCAATATCGTCATAGAAGGAGGTACTAGTGGTTTGATGCAAGCACATAAACTCGAAAATTCTTTTTTACGAAACATCCACGTGGGTTCCGAAACAGATGTTCAAATAACGAAAATAAATAACTTAGATGACCATGAACGATGTAAGTGCAATGGAACCTCAAGATCGTAACGCCAAATTGGCAATACGCTGCATTGCAACAAAAATCATTCAGTTTTTATTATTTTACGGAAGTAGTGTATGCATAATATATGTAACTGATACCAGAAACAACACGTGTATTAATAAATTAACTGTACTAGTAATTTAAAAACTAATTATAGATATTATGTAATAAATATATAGTTGCAATTGCAACTACATTTAAATAACGACGTTCGTAGAACTTTAAGGGTGAATGTTTTATATATTTTACTTTTACTGGAGCAGCTCGTGATCATAATAAACACCATTTAGATGATAAGCAGCAATATTTATTGGGTGATTATCTATTTACGTGCATGTAGGTTTATAATAATTGCGGATATTAAATTGAAAACACTCAGAGAAACACATGCTCCAATATCGTTCGCAATTTCATAATCTTAGAATAACTTATTTATTCGAATTTTGTTTTTTGAAAATTCTAAAAGCATGAAAATGTCATAAAAGCGTTTCTAGTTGTATTCGCTGTTTTATATTTCATCGACATCGAAACATGTTCACTATTTTACTGTCACTGTAATCTTGGATGCATTCGTATATTTTATGGTATATTACATATTTATTTGCTATATATCGTTTTAAAGTTTATTGTATGAGGCCACGTGCAAGTGCTGTTTTATAAAACAAAATACCTACTTCACAAAATGAAGAAGATTTAAATGGTGTGCGAATGCGGAATCGTCTTCGACATACATTGATACATGATTAAAAATGAATTGCGTCAAAGAAAAGTTGCGAGCAAGCGGAATAGAACAACATGTATGAAGAAGTTGAATGAAGCAAACAAAGTTTATATATGACGAAAGATTGTCAGGATGTAAATCAATATTAAGAGTTTTCTACCACCCCATTTGATGGTGGGGCATCAATTTATTTATATATGCATGCATATATACGTGTGTATGTGTATGTTTATAATTATATATATATATTAAATGCAAATTTGTTTAATATTTTTAACGTGTATCTATATATTATTTCGTATAATAAAAGGATTAAATTTGATATAAGATGTTTAATTGCAGAACTATTTCTGCTCAAGAGTTAACTAGTGTGAAGGATCTTATGTTGGTTGTATAAATGACAAGCTTATCAATTTACTTTCAATTTTGTTGCCCCAGCATTGTAATAAAGAGATACTTTGAAACACTAGTCACAAAAATCCATTGTTATTGTAGGAAAAGCATTTACTACTCTTCCTTTCATTCTTTTGAATAAAGTTTGAAAAGAAAGAAAACGACCCGAAAGTTCGCAACACAAAAGCTCCTATTCATATAATTTTTCTCTCAAACTTGATTTAGTGGCAATGATCCAAATACAAAGCACAACTACTAGATATGCTTTGGCAGTACTCTGTTTAATTGAACAATAACTTCTGATTTTGAGCCAAATTAATCAATTAATTATTAAACCAATAAATCTTATAATTACGAAGGTACAAATGTGACAAGGTATAAAAATACTAATAACATTTATTAAGCTGGAACGCTGCATTTTAATCTTTAAGAAACAAATATTGACGAAACAAAGATATCAACATACTTCACCTGTACAATCTACAATTATATTACTTCATTATACAATCACTGGTTTAACTAGTTGCTGCTATATTTTAAATGATTATGCAATAATGTATCAACATTAAATTAATTGTTTAATTACCTCCACATATACCAATTATTTGTCATTGTATTGCAATCTATTTCACACATCTAAGTTTTGATTTGCTCATATAAAATGTGTGTTATCTTTGGAATTCTAAGCATACATGGAAATTTGTATATATTGCCACAAGTTAAATTCATCCTGTGTTCACATGCCAGAGGTTATTAATAAAGATAGTTCTTGTTTTCTGCCGTGCCACGATATCAAGCCGTATACTCGTAATACTGAATTAACATGATGGCTAATTAACGTTTGACGTTGTGAAAATAACTTTATCATATATTTCACGTAATAATAACCGCGTAGGAAGTAAAAGTAGGTCCTGTTTCCTTGTTCGAAAGAAATGAAATATTGTAGCAAACTTTGGGAATAAAATGAGCAATACAGTTTGCAGGTACGTTATAGGTGTAAATCATATTGTGTCAAAATGTCAAGAGAATTTTTTTTTTCTTTGCGAACTGAAGTGAAATTGTTGTTTACTCGAGTTACATAAATAATGGGTACAGTATATTCCATCGGAATGTTATGTTAAAAGTCATCTTCATTTATTATGCATCATATAGGCGTAAATGGTGTTTTATATTTTCGAAGAAAGATACAAAATTATATAGTTATTCTGTCTATAATAAAATATCCGCAATGGCTTGCACTGAACTTTCTTATACGTATTTTGTTTAAATAAGATATTCAAATACAAATTTTGAGTAGTTCAAAAAAATCTAGTTATTTTACTGTAAGTGCAGCAAAAACTTCAAAAAACGCACTTCCGGTATAAATATTCTTTTTAAAAATAGTACATTTTCTAGTGAGAAATATGTAAATCTTAAGTTTAAAATTGCGACATTTCATCTTCAACCACTTAGGCTGTAGAGCGCGCGCGGGCACCCACGGAAGCTCGCACACATAGAGAGAGAGAGACGCATACACATAGACAGACAGACATCATTCCTAGAGTAGTCAGAATCGATTCAGGGAAAGTAAAATGGTATATTTCTGTTAAAATCTCGAGATCGGTTTTTTTCATGATTACATTTCTTATTTATAACTACGTACAAGAAAGTAAAAAGTAGATTTGTCGAAAATTTGACTGTAACGTCAATCATAAAACTCATAACAAGTTTTAGGAGTTATTTATGTTCTTAAATTCTGATGAATTCCGTGTGAAAATCCTTCCACTGAAAATTCAATATCTATGTTAAATCACTTTGAACTGAGCCAATAAATACGCACATGCGTCATCGCGAAAGCAAACAGGATTCGCTTGAAACGCAGAAGCTTTCGACGTGTGTAGACATATCGTAACAAATTAAAGCATTTCCTATAACTAGGCTTATAATATGCAATACGATATACGAACGTATTGATTCCAACTAATTAAACCAAGGATTATATAAATTTTCATTATAAATACTAGTCTAACAAAAGATCCCAAATACTACAAAAATAAAACAGTGCAAGAACTGCTTAATATAATTGGGATTAAAAAGCATTTCTAAATTTATCAAATAACAAAATATTACAGCACAGCTAGCAATCCCTAATTTAACCAATGGATTTAAAATCCAGATTTCAGAACCAAATCTTAGACTCTATACCGAAAATAAATTTGGGGATCCAAATTCTTGAATTTAAAACAAATAAGTCCGAAATCCATGGAGTGAAAGATGCAGATCTGAGAACCTATTTCGACATCCGAAACCTGGAACGAAGTCCAGAATTTACATACAAGAATTAAATACAAAACTGAGTATCAAATCTTAGAAGGAGTTCACACTCTGTAGGCGTGTTGAAAGTATTTCAACACGTTTATATTTTAACAGTTTTCATGTTCAACCAATGAATTATAACAGAAATTTAATGATTTGAAGTTGTAGTCTCTAATTAACTTTCTTAGAAGTAAACGGAAAATAAGTAAAGTGTATGCTTAAAAATCTAAAACCATTCTAGTGTTCCTGATGTAAAATATCTTATGAATGACAATTATTATTATAAGCAACAGCGGAAAACAAAACGAAACCACGACATAACCACTAGTATAATTAAGCATAAATAAGATAGAAAGTTAATTAGAGTTTCAGATTGTTTCGCAGTGGAGTGCGCGGTCTATCGCAGCCAGTGTATTGCGCAAATGCTATTACGGCAATGAGGCCATTCCATTTCTTTGACCTAATCTCAATATCCGTACGTTTGGCGGCTCACCGACGAGCTAACTATACGACGAGTTAAACCTGTATTCTAAACCAGTGCTACCCAACATTATAGTCGAGCTTCATTAAATCTACAGAGTTAATATGCAGTAACCGTTTACTCTTGTTAGCAAAGTCATGTGAAAATTATAATTTATCAACTAATTAAATAATGACAGACGTTGTTGATTCAGATCTAATTATAAAATATCATATCTTATTTGCAAAGTACACTCATTTGCGATAAAATATGGTATTTAAAGAGGTTCACACAAAGTCTTCTCTTAAAATAACTTCATAGATATTTTTGTAAATATTATTTAATATGGTTCCTTTCCAAATATTCAAAGATGACATCCTTTAATAAGGGGATCAATCTTATATCATATGCACTAGTTTAGTTTGTCCCAATAACAAAATGTTCAAAACTTGTTGTTAAGCACACATAAATATTTCGCTTTGTGTGGTTTTTCTGTTACGAAAAGCTCAAAATAGAATTGGTAATGTAAAAAGTTGCATGAGGATAAGACTACTATAGCGATTTTATTTTGTGGAAAAACAACCAATATCATATCTATTTGTAAATAAAATTTGTTTTTATTTCAAGGTCAAATGTCTTTTACTTTATTGTGTATTATTATTTCTAATATTAGTAATTATTTCAATAAAAAACTATTAATAGACAAATATGCAATAATTTATTTGTTTACAAAATTAAATTCATATCAAGGATCAAATTTTATATTTAATGATCTTACTTTTGTTTTTATAACAATAATCTGTAGGATCATTCGTTCAATAATTACTCATTCAGTGCTGCAACATTGAATCTGTCTCACGGTCAAGATCCTAAATCATTTTCTCCGATTTTGCAGTCATATTTTGTTTCATTGAAAAACAGATACGAAAATCTAAATAAGCCAAATTTTGAAAGTCAAATTCACCCAATAAAAAAACGAATATTCAAATAAAATTAATTAATAAAATCAATAACAACAGGAATAAATATTTATGTAAATCTAACAATAAACGAAAAAAAAAAAATAAAACATCAAATTTAAAATAAAGCATGGCGTTAAATTAAAATAACATATAAATAAGAATTTTTTGTTGTATTATAAACTGGCAAAAAAGAAATAAAAGTAAAATTTAAATAAAACATGGTGATACATAAAAATATATAATTATATGCTTGTTAATATTGCAATTTTACCGATTTAAGAGGAATAAAGAACCTTTTCTGTGAATCCGAAGATGACTAATAAAATAATAATGAATATCAAAGATATGCTTATATTAAGACCAGTATGATTTCTACACTTATTTGAATAACAGTATTGTAAGTTAAAACTTACAGCGAGCAAAAAAATGCAAATTAAATGAACCCAGTATTCTCAAGAAATGTGCAGCAATCTTAGAGAATTACAAAGATGCACATGGCACTCATGTACAACTTTTCATTGCCCAATCGTAGTAGTCACATTATTTAGTAATATATTGGGCAATTTTAGTAACCATTACAAGAAATATGGTAAAGAATACAACAGATATCTGTAATAGTGATGTACAAAACAGCAATAAGTATACTGATCTTCTCTAAAGGAACCAGGTAATAGCTCAATTGTTCAAAAATTCATTCACCATAAACGGATAGCAAAAAAGTTCGTTTTGGTATATTAAGCTAGCGTTAAAAAAATAGCCATTACACAATAACAACGGTTAGACCTTCTTTCGTACTCAGTAGCTCAATTAAATGGAATATAATAAGCATATAGCGCAATTTGTATCGCTTGCTTGTCATGAATACAAAATACAATTTGTTACAATCATATAAACAAATGTGATCTTTATTGCGATTTAAAGAATAAATTTTTAATTTCAATTTCTGATATATAGATTACTGAAAACGAATTTCATTTTATTACAATAAGAACTACTTAATTATTTCATTGAGATAGGAAATATTGGAAACATTGTGAAAATCTGCTTCTGTAAATTAATAGTTTTGTAGTTTATTTACTTACAACATAACTTTGAAAATTACATTTTCGAAATCGCTGCCACAGATTTTGGGCACGATTTATGTATCAAAATTGGATATAATAACTTGGCTATTTTGATAAGTGAAGAGGTGTAAAGTTTAAGGTAAGATACTACCGATGCTCAACTAAGTATGTCATAAGTTTTATAATCAGAAAAATGTTAAACGATTAGTTCTTAGAACATTTACAGATAAACTGATTCCTTTAGAAATATAGAGACAATAAAGCTCAAACTCGGAGAAATTATAACTTCTCCGAATTGGATCTACCTGTTATATCAAGCAGATTTAAAATGATAAATTTCAAGGTTGATTTGTCGTGCAATAAATCAAAATAATTATCACGTACATTAATAACTACAAAATGGAAACAAAGCACTTGAAATGAATCCGTATGAAAATTGGAGACGTAACTATGAATAGAAATACGCGCTTATTTATTTTTGTCACTAAAGATGTCAAAGTTCTTTAAAATTCCGACAATTCCAAAAATAATTACAAGTTGTTATTTATATAGTCTCTAGCGAGTAGCGAATACCCGTTAACCATCACCGCAACTGCTTAATTAACTACTTTAGTAATTATAATTTACCCTTAATTTTGATAAGATATTTCATAATTTTAGACTCATACATTCTTGAATACAGAAACGACACCAAAGTTTGTATTTTTATTAAAATCTCGACGATAAAGTTTTTATGATTACAATACTTTATAACTTCGTAAAAGAAAGTAAAACTATTAAACATGTACAATCTTCGCTACTTGTTATTTAGTTACGTTATTTTGACAATATACGGTATTCAGTCAGTCAATATTATTTAGTTTCTATTTGAAATTGCTTCATTTTGTACGAGCCCTCATTTGCATATCTTCATTATTGAAATCTATGTATTTAGCACAACATTGCTAAATGCAGTGGTGTTAGCGGAATATTAATTTTTGTCGTTTATATTGTTAGAAATTCTCAAATTCTGATTGTTTTACCATTTTTATGTCAAGTCAATGTACAACATGTTTTTATTACTTTCATGCATTATTAATGAAATAATTGCTAAGTAAATATTTACTTAAAATATACAAACACCTATCAGAAACGAGCAAACTTTAATCCTCAGATAGCAAGCGTTAACTGGTGAAGATATTAAAAAAAAAACTTTTATTGATGGAAGAAAAAAATTTCAGTTGATAGCCAATGACATTTCAGAGATGTGATATTGATAAAAAACAACCACATGACTTTAGGCAATACTTGCACATATTTTTGGAAAGGTTAAACGCTCCAATATCACATTTCGAAAATGTCACATTCTTCTTAAAAACGAGTATGGTTCAGTAAAATTTGGAAAACACCTGGTACAGCTGAATGTCAAATGAAGTTTTCAGGCCAGTTACGTTTGATTAAACATACCAAAACGCTTATCCGAAATATAGAGCTTAAAATATACTTTTGATTTAAAGAATTATTTAAAATGTTATTCATCTATAAAATGAATTAAGAAACCAATACAGAATGTTTTTTTTTTACATAGCTAGTTATATCAAGACTTAAGAACTAATTGAACTCGAACGGTCGCAGAGTAATGAGTCATGACCTTTAGTATTTAACATTTCTTTGGTTTCTCGAATTGATGTTTTTTTTATTGTTACTTTTTTCATTAATTTATAATCTGAATAGTTTCGTTAGATTGGATTCAGGAACGGTTCGTGTTTCATTTAAAAGAAACCCATGTGGATTTGATTATCAGATTCTTTTTTCAATTATTTTTTTTACTATGCCTTGCGTCGAGACAAAAAGAAAATAAAAAAACAGTTTGATTTCTGTAATGTTTCCCGTAATGTTTTATTTAAGAAATATTATTCATTTTTATATTTCAAATAACAGAATTTATATGTAGAATTACATAAATATATTTTTGTAAATTATTGAAAATATAAATTAAGTAGACTATTTTACTGAATATGTTTAATAAATCATAGAAACCACCCGAAAATATTTACCTATTATAATTTTACTTTCCTAGAATTTCAAAATAAAAATGCTAGCTTTTTCTGCCATGAAAAATGGTCACGAACTAGATTACATATCTTGCAAAAAATGAAAAAAAAAACATCAATTTTCCATATAATCACGATTATAATCAATGATAAGAAACACACTTCATTTCCATTAATTAAAAATAAATTAAAATATGTTGGTGCATGTACACATTGAGCAGGTGCCTTTTGTTATTATACTTAATATTATGTGCATGAATAAATCAAGAAGGCCTTGCTTTCTCATGTTTGTCCAATGCATACTTTGGCCTTGGCATCAGCTGGATGCATAGTGTTACCCGTGCTAGAATGTGTGAGTGTGTAGGTAGGGTCCGATACAAGCCAATCACAGCACCGACAATACTTATGACGTCATCATCTAGTATGTCGGGGCAAGAGACGTAACAGCTGTTACTAGGCATACATAAAAACACGCACACCTATAAACATACCGTAAAATGATTGTTGATGTGTTTTGTTTTGTCGAAATATAAACCAACTTGTCGTTGTTTTGTCAAACATGTATTATGCGGTTAGGATTGCATCCTTTGGAGGAAATTTTTTTTGTAGTTGATTTAGCTGTTTTTTATTGTATTACAACTATTTATAAAAAATATATATAAATAAAAAGTAAATCTATTCTCTAGTTAATTATTTAAAATAGATGTATCTTTTACATTGGTATTCTCGTTACAATTACTATTCTAAAAGTATTCTAGATAGAATACATTTAGATACAATTAAAAATGAACTCGCCGTGACAAAGATAAAACGAATGAATACATTTACATTCGGTTCACGTAACACTAGCATATTGTCAATGGACATGGTCCGGGTTTTGCTATGATAAAAAGGTTAAAGTTAGACTTTAGGGGTCAATTCCGAAATTAAACGTCGAGCTTTACTTGCAAATGAACAAAAAAAAACAATAGAAATGATATATGCATATAAAGTGACAATATATGCAGATTTTAAAATATAAATTAAATATCTAAATACTAATAATGTAAAAAAGGCATTCATAGTTCAGAAGTAGTTAATGACAATAATGACAATTACCTCTCACATTTTATTAAAAAAAAATTTTTATTGCAATAATTTTCAAGTAGTTTCTATGATTTTTATTATTTTGTGTATTATATCCATTTTATAAGTGGCCCATATTTATTTTGCATTTATCTTAAGAATAAAATAATAACGTACAAAAAACATGAAATATAATCGTAAAAATTGTTTTAACAGAAGATAACAGTTAACAGTCAATGATCTCAGTAGCAAAATAACTACAATGCATTCTTATCAACTATTTACTAAATCGAAGCTTAGCGCTAACATTATTTTCTTAATAAATGTATTTATGAAAAATGTATACGTTATTAAAATGTTATAAGGGGTTAGGCCACTCTAAAGAATCAAAAGATTAGAACTTTTTTTTTTATCTTAAATAATACTTAAAGATGTAAGGCATAAGGGACAATTCAAATTATTCTCGAAAACATGTTGTTTACGTTGTATTTTGGGGCAGATATTAGGCGACTATCAGTGCGCTCCTATATGCAAGTATTCAACCAGAAACTACAACTTTATCTTTAAACGCGGTTTTCTAGAAACCGTGTTTTTGAAACTGGACGAAAACAGTACGCTTATACGAGTCAATCAATAGACATGAATCTTTTACCATCTTAATTAATAGACAGTTTTCTGTCGAACAACGTGGGATTTTTTCTTTATTGATGCTATTTTTTTTTATTAACAAATTTATATGCTCTTTTTAGCTAAAAATCGTATTCTTTTTTTTGAAACGCGCGTCATTTCTACAAAAATCAATATTTTTAAATTCGTAGTCCGATAGCTTATATATTGCAGATTTATAATCTATTGTCATTTTTGTCCCAGGTCAATTAATAGCTGCTCAACTCTTTCCCCCGATTAGTGCTACTTCTAAAAACCTTCATAGCCTTCACTAGCGCCCCCAATTTCATATATTTAGTAATGAAAACAATTCATAATGTTGTCAAATACATGTTTAATAAAGATATGTAAACGAAAGATGTATACATTCGTCAAAATAAAATCTGAAAGAAGACCATTTTTTTCTAGCTAGAGTGGTCTAACCCCTTAATTCTCCTGAAAAAGGCATACTATGTAATGCCGAAACATCGAGTATAATTAAATAATTGAATGACTGCATTCCCGATAATTATTTACTTTGAAATTGATTAATATTTAAAAAAAACTAACGTAAAGCTGGTAATTAAAAGCTCCAAAAGATTTTTTTTAATTGCTACTCAAAAATGAGAACTCAAGGTGTTTTCCATGCGTTATTTTCATTTTTCATCCATACTTCGGAAAACATTTATCTAGATAAGTAGATCTATTTTTATAACGTAGAATAACGAATTATTTTGTTAAATAGTAGCTGTAAGATTAGTTATATTTTGGTGTAACAATTATAATAATCCAATTAGTATATAATTGTGGTTTATATTATAAATTTTTAACAAACATATACCTTTTGACCTTCCCTATATCGATTCCAACAATTTTTGGAATGGCGACTGTCTGCCTGTATATATGTGTGTTTATGAATGCTCCACAGCCTAAACGGTTGCATGTAAAATTATGAAACTTTAAATATAACGTTTGTATATGCCTGGCAAGACAACCAATTTTTTATAACACTGCAGATATTTTGTTAATATATTGTAGCATACGAAGAGTATATTTAAACATCGTTTGTAGTATTTGAATTAAAAAAAATCTGTTGTCGGTTGATCTTTCGTAAAATTAATATATTGTTCTTATTAAATAATTATTTAAAGAAGTATGATTGTTTTTGTCTCACTCTCATATATGCACTACTTTCCTTGTCAGAGCAGTGTAGCAACATGTTTAAATGAGACTACCCATTACAGCATGTGCTAAACTAAACCAGAACAAGTATGACGTAGATCCTTCATAGATTATGAAATTGCACTTTGTAAAACTGTCTATAGGTAAGAATAGTTATGCTAATAGAATCGTATGATTGCCAAGTTAAACAACACTATCAAAATGCATCGGATACATCGGTCATATGTGCAGAAAAAATACCATAAAACTATCTTTTTAAAAAAAATCTTCAATGTGTCCAAACATTTTGTCGATTTTTAATAATTTATGTACATTTCAAATACTAGCAATTTTTTATATTTATATTTAATATTGCAGTAAATTAATATAAAATGTATAGCAAATTTATCAAACTCTAAAACGGCATATTTATTATACATTGAAGTTGAACAAAGGACTTGCTTGAATACGACCATAACGAGTGGAAAATTTCGTACGAAAATTTCACAGTAGGTGACTACATGTCAATCAACTTTACTTGAATAGAAAACTCTTTTTATGAGTCAGTGCGGCGGGTCAAGATTTAATTTAGCAGTCCATCCTAAAATTCCCAGATATAATAAATTAGTTATAGTTTTTTCTTATATGTCAGCGGCGCGAACAAAAGAGTAGGGCTTCTGACCTGCGAAGCTATAGCTCTATCCTTGAACTTTATCAACAATTTAAAATACATAAAATGTTCGATCTACAAAAGTGCCTTAATCAAAAATAATAAGTTTTCCAATAATTTGCTATTCGCTTTATATAATTTAAGATTACGCAACATTTACTACATTTTAATTCGTTTGTTTCAATATTTATAACTGCAATTTTTTCAATCGAGCCAAGTAATACATAAAATAAAATCTATTAATAATAGCCTTTGTTTTCAAAACATGAGTAATATCACCTGTTTTAAATTTTTTGACAACCAGAAAATGATTTATGTTTTTAAATATTTATACTTACGTTGTCAAAATAAGAATTATATTAATTAACGTACGTAAATGATACTTTCACTATAGTTTGACTGTTGCCCATTAATACGAGCGATAAATCCAATTCTACTTTAAATACGACAAAAACATCAAAACCCGATTTCACTGCACAATAATTGAATATTTTCATTGTAAACTTCATCTAATGTAATAGAACTTATCGAAAACTAATTTAAATTATAAAAATCTCATTCTACATATATCGTACACATTAAAAACGAATTATATTATTGATACCACAATTTACGTGGGCGAGATGAATATGCACGTAATATATGAAAGCTTGGAGCTTTCAAGATCTACATATATGGCGTAAAAGTGCTTAATATACTCATTGTGAATGTCTTACTAATATTTCTAATATGAAAGTACCAAGGTTACGTTTAATTGTAATTCAATTGAATTCTTTCAATGCGAATCTAGCTTTACTGTTTCTACAAGACACTCATCGACCCAAATAATATACCTATTACAATCCCCGCAGCTATTATGTTCAGCGAAAAACCGTTAGACAGATAGAACTTCCCAAAAAAGTCTCGGAAATTTCCATCTGATTTTCCCATGGCCAAGTTTGTATTTTAAACGAATATTAATTGCGGACAACTTGCCTTTTATGTTCCGTAATTAATCATTAGAGTACGCGGAGCTGAAGTAAAAAAATGTTTTATCACGTGGACGGATCTTATTGCCAAAACGAATTCTGCTTAGTAATATAAAAATAATATTAAAATAATATCTGGTGACTGCGTGTTTTAATATATTAAAAAATCTAAGGTTTAACAACCTTTTTCTTAAAACATTTGTACGAACTAGAGCAAGATGGTATACACTGTAAAATAATATATGTTAATTTACAGTACTTGTACTGTATTTTGTACTGTGTTGAAATTTCTGTTTATATTTATAAAAAAAATTATATTCGATGAAATGACCGAAAAATAAAGCAATGTCGATATAGGCGGATGGAATAGAGTGAGAATGAAATTATTAATGATAATAAATTGCAAGTGGTATTATTGGATAATAAATGTTTCAAAGTCGCTTTCAAATGAAAGAATTTAAATTTTCTATAGAAATTAAACTATTGGCTATTTTATGATGAATGAGTTCTTCTTTGTAATTATTATTTCGTACCTTTGAATTATTTTATGAATACAGTTGTAATTAAATAAAAATGGTCTCCTGCATTATTATATACCTTTACATTAAATATTTTTTAAAATTTTATAATATTTATGCTTGTTTTGTCAATTTGTTTAAAATGTTGAGGATTTTACAAAAAAAAAGTTTATTTAAAGCACATGTAACAACAAACCATGAGAAGCTATAATATTTCTCATGGTAGTTGATAACCAATGAAAATAAATTATGTGGGATGAATAATCTATTTCATATAAGTTTATTTAGTAAAACTTTCCAGCTAGCAAAAAGACAAAACAAAAACAAGTCATATTTACAAAACTTTCAAACAATCATATTTTCAGTTTCACATCAAGTTACACCTAAAAGAAAACTTACGAACAAAATAAAACAGCATCAATATTGACAGAATTACAAATAAAAACATTTGCCCTGTAGAGGTAGTTCTCACATCGAACAAAATAAAACAAATTCAAAACCAATAACACGCACTCAACACTCGCAGCACGGCAATAAATTTTGAATTAAATATTCAAAAACACAATACATACATGAATATCATTATTATAAATAGCACTCATTTATTTTAAAATGTCTACATTCGATACGTTTACATATCAAAATCATTTCCAATATAATTACATACTAGATTGATACGATACATAAATGATAAAATTAAAACAATAGAGCTTTAGTCAATAAATGTAATTAAACATGTATTCCTATCGTTTATTAAATATTCTTTATTCAAGTTTCGTATTTGCACGAATGGATATTTAACTTTTCCAAAGTTCCGTCAAAAGTTATAAATTGGTTTATATTTACCGAGAATATTATAATATTCTTTGCATCTAACATTTAAGATGGTACTTTAGATAAGGATGTACAATTATAAAATTTAAAGCATACAGGACTTGCATGTCGATAACAAAAAAAAAGTTCAACAAAAAGTGAAGTGAGCAGTGTCTAGTCTAGTAGCAGTATTAGCTGTGGGAGGTGTATATCGGTCGTTACACCGTTAGGAAAAACGAATGTTTAACGGTGCAACGTCCAGACATGTGGAGTAATCTCACCAAGTATAGCACTTCTTTATTATAACAGTGTACGTCTGCGGAGTCTTTATTGCTGCTGGGCTCTACTAGAATCTCTATGTAATTCCTTTTTTTTTAAATAAAGCGCAGGGTTGTTTTTAGAAAGGATATTCATGAATATAAATTTTAAAAAAAGCTAGCTAATTAGGAGCGTCATATTACTGCATGTTATTACTTCGAAGCTTTAGTTGAAATAATTTTATTTGTGCTTCGGCTATACGTCTCGGAATCATTGTACGCTAAAGGGGCTTTAAAAGGTCTACGGCCGGTTCTGTCGTGACTGGACGTTCAACCCAGGAGTCTGCCGCCGCCGCCTACTTAGGGTATTTGAACCCGAAAATCGAGAGAACCCGTTGTTGCTGTTCAATGTACGAGAAGTCATACATCCCCCGAGAGAATATACAAGGGTTGTTAGGGGGAGATGGGTGTACGAGTTGAACAAACAGTAAATGGATATGACGAAAAAACGTGTCTGCTTCCGAGAGTTGTATCAAATGATCTTTACTTGATAAAGCCCTTTCACAAAGCAATTTTATACGTTCTTGGAAAAGCATTGCTACCATGTCTTAGAATTCGATATTATTATTATTTTTCACTTAAATAATCTGTTGCGGCAACTAGTTTCTGCTACAAGTATTTTGTTAGTTGTAAAAAATTAGTTGCGGCAACAGGATTTTGGTATTGAAAAGAAGAAAACCGAATACTTAGTTATGGGAACGTTTTTCCTTTCTAATAATGTAGAATAACGATTAAGTTTTTATCAGCAATTATAAAAAAATCTAAACGTTCTTATATGCATTGTAAAAGATGCATGGTTGTGTATTTTATAACATAATTCATCAATCACAAACATTTACGAGTTTTCCTAAGTTTACACTACTATAAAAATGATGTAATAATTTTACTGCAATTAGGATTATTATTTTATGTTTAGTGTGCCTGAACAATACAGAAAAATTAAACAATAATTAAACAAATTCAATAATAAAAGCGATCCGTGTTTTTAATTTGTGTTTCTAAACTTTATGTATATATGTATGTATGTGCGTTAAACAAAGTAAGTCATATTTCAAATTACGACGGGAAAACTTCATTTTTGAAAACAAAGGTATTTTATCACTTATCACAATAATAGTGCATTAGCATTTTAAACACTTACATGATTGTGAAATTTGCAATTAAAAATAATGAAAAAGACAAAGCCCAATGATGATTTCTTTACGCAACCATACGTGTACATTTACATTAAAACGCACATAAAATTACGTCTATTATTTATATTGTATGTAATATAAATTTCAATCTTAATTTTTGATTATATTATTATATGATTGTGTGGTTGCTACTTGGTGAAACATGTTTAAATAAAAAAAAGTTTTTAAATGTGTGAATTCATCAGTTAGTTAACAATATTGTAAGAAATGTTATACGTAGAATAGACGCGAAAAAGATGAGATGGTATTATTACGTTAAGAGAAAATCAAACGAAAGAATCACGAAAAAAAAAATTACGTGCCGAAATGAATGGTATAAGAGTAGGGTCGTCCTCGGAATAACTAAATAAAATATATTGGAGAATAAGTAACACAAAAGAAAAGTTGCGAGCAAGAGCAATATAAGAGCTTGTATGAAGAACTTGATGAATCCTAATGAAGCAGCAGCAGTTTGTAAAGATATATTTTAATGGCCAAAGATGTTAGTAGATTTAAAGGGTTTTCATCCACCCCATGTAATGGGAATAGACATAAAATTCTAAATATATTTAATTGATACATTTCCATAACAGAGTTTCACAATTAAATTATTTTCTATAGACACACTTGTGACGAAAAAGATTTAAGTTTATCTTCCCCGTTGGTAGTTCAAAATATCTCAAACTAAGCTCATTTATGAATACGGCTGTTGTATGCTAATTAGTACACACTTGAACAATTAATAAAACCTATATTCAAGCATCAATTATAATCGTAGTTAGTAAATATGTTGTTATTTCATAAATATTTTCCATAACCGGCAACGGTAATTATCTTATATAGCTGCAAATAATTTCAACAAAGACTCAACAATAATTAATCATTTCATTATTTATTGTTTATTAATAAACTGATTAGGTAATTGCAAATGTGTTCATAATACAATAAAATGCCGTTTTGCTTTCTCAATATTCCAATAGTCATAAACACGTGTAAGATAATAAAAATTATATAATTAATAAAAAATTTAAATTTTACGTATAAAGAAATAAACAATTAAAAGACAGGTACGTATTTAATTCAATGTAATAATTTGTATTTATTAAAATTAAAATACACATAGTATTGAATTTATTTGATTAGACATATAATTACTGCAATCAATTTTTTTTTATATTCTGACCTTTAAAATAAATTATGTGATATAATGTTGCAATTATATCGTATTATAAATGCTATACCGTGCTTAACTGTTATCAGTAGCATAGTAACCATACAAATGCAATAGAACTTATAGCATAATTCGCTTATTTTCAAAAGCACTTTGCAGAAAACAGTAAATTTTTCAAATAATCATTTCTAAAAAAAGATATAAAATAACATATTTTTACTATTTCTTTAGCTTATGTATGCACTATAGTATAATTAAATGACTCTAAACATTTTGAGGATGTCTAGATCGATTGTAGCAATTTTATTTCTAAGTCTGTAAACGATCTAACTATTAAGCAAAGTTTATGAGCCATAAAATAATTAATTGAATATATAATTAACTATTTATTGATAAATTTGACAGTTGTATGTCACATTAATTAGTATACGCTAGAAACGGTTTATATTTTACGTTATTGTTAATATGTGATTGTTATGTATGAACATGGATCTGATGTATGATTTGAAAACATTGCATTGCTCTAATATAAAACATTTTATTCTAACACATAATAGTAATGAATAATTATAATATCAGTAAATATTGATAATTTAGAGTTAACACTTTATCGATGTATTTTTAAAAAATCGATAGTAAATATTCGATACCATCGATAATTAATCGGATTATCAGTATATATCTCATTTCTACACTTGAAAAAGATAATATACCTTACATAAGATATTTAGAAAATTTCCGCATTTAATTTTTTATTGTTCTCTCTAAAAGCTATATAGTATATCGTTTCCACATATTTAGTTTTCCTAGAATTTACTATTTTTGCTAGCCTGTGCCAGCGCAAGTAATTACTAAATATAACAAAGAATACAAAGAAATTATGTCAATGCTCTTTACTTTCCTTCACGCTAAATTTATGTCTATCCGACATCTTAAACAATATAAAAGAATCTAATTCGTGGAAAAAGAAAATCCAATCAATTTTTATAAAAGAATGTTTGAAGCATATTAAGAGCGAGCTAAAAAAAGCTTAAAAAAAGGTAATAAATAAATAAAATACCTCGTCAGAATATTCTCAGAAACAGTTCAACTAAATGAAAAATTATTAAGTATCGTAATTTGTTTCTCTAGATTACCAGGAATATAAGATAATAACTCAAATGCTTAAATGTTTAAAAGATGCAATCTTATTTGAGTTTTTAACAATCTATTGTCAATTTTAATGACCGAAATTATAAATTCGTTAATAACACTAAATGACAATTAGAATAGTTTCGGTATTTAATCGTCGTAAGATTTTTACGAAAACTATGGCGAAATTATTCCAAGGCCAACATTAATGCAATAATAGAAGTAGTAATCTCATTGCAATAATTTCTTTGTGTTATAAAAACGAGAAAAAATTATAACTTTCTTACGCGAGCTTACAATTTATTGAAAACATTTCCTATTTATGTTTTAAATAACTTAAAGATAAATTTAATTGTTATTAGATAACCAAGGAACTAGCGTTACCATGGCTATGAAAAGTAATTTAAAGTTGTACCAATTATAACAAAACTAATAAATACAGCGCATGTCGTAGCTTAGCCCTTAAAGAAAATACTAAAGCACACGAAGCGATATTTGATTTTGAACAGCAAGGAACCCAAGGCTTTAAACTCCCGGCAGGTTAAACAAGACGTCATGTTGACCTTCTCCGCTTCTAATAATATCAAATATTACATTCTTTATTGTAGTGCCAAAGTTTATTACAGTATTAACCAATTCTAGCGAATTCCAAAAATATATCATAATACCTATAAGTAGGTACACGTAAGCTTGATATACACAAAGATACATGTGGTTTTCCACAAATGGAATCTCAAGGCTAAAAATGTGTTTTCATTGGAACAGCTGGCAGCGAAACCGTAGTTTCTTTCTTTTGTGAAAATTTAACTCGTTTTTATCCCCGTGACATTTAGGCTTAGTAAATATGTATTCACAAAGAGGAAAGCCCGATTAGTTTTTACAACTGTTAAATATACCAATACGGGTCTGAATAGGGGACATGACCTCACGAACTAAAGTTAATTTAATTTTTCGTAGACAATGCGACGTCCATATTTCGTATGCATTACACGTACCCACTTTTCAAATATATAAATAGATTACACATGACGCGCGATATTTACAAAAAAAAATGTATTTTTCTATTTAGATCGCAACACAAAACTAACTCAATTTCTTATTAGAATTTAAAATACACTTATACTTTGTAATATGTAAACTTTAAAGAAACTTATTCTAAAGTGATTACTGAAGGAAATCAGACAACCATAAGTTTGCTAATTGCGTAAATATTATTATATTATATATTTTTAAAGAAATTGATAGTCACTATTGAAATTTTGAGGTATTAAAGATTAATTTTCCTGCATAAATCATTTCGTTTACTTAAAATTTAAAAATTTATTTCAATTAATATTGTACTAAAATGTGATAAAAATAGTAAATTGAATAAACAAAAGCCAAAAAAAATCATAGATTATTCATTTATATGTGTATCAACAATTACAGCTTCAAGTTTAAACCGATAAGTTTTTAGGAAAAAATTAAACAACTGTTAAATATCGTCGAAATAATTGACCAATAGGTCATTATTCGTTACTTATTTCAAGTACCCAATATTATGATAAATTATAAATAACGTAATCGCAAGAATATGTTTTCAAATCAAACATACTGAAGTTGGATATTAGGGTAAGGTTCATATCCATGGTAACACTTACAAACATCGACATTACTCTCTGTATGGGGTCGGCATTCTGTCCCGCCTCCGACAAAATGAATTTAAAAACCATTCGAACCATGATTACTACTGGCTCACCCGTATGCTTGTCTTAGGGTGCCTGTGATACGTAGCTGGTGTACATTTATCCAAACGTGAGCGAACGTTAGAATATGTTACAGTTAATACTCTATCGTCAAGAAATATTCACACACTTTTAGAAAATACCTGCAGTTTCCCGCACTGGACTCTCTTATACGTATATTTAGATAGAACGGGGTAATAAAAAAAACTCAAGAATATATAATTATTTATTAGCAATTATTATAACTGGAAAGGTTTCAGATTTCAAATAAATTAAATACCTAACAGACTTCTGTATACTATTTTAAATATTTAATTAACCTTTAGAGCACTTTCGCACTCAATAGATTTTAAATGTCGATTCCATCATTATTTAAGTCTGTTTTGTTTTCCTGTTAATATCATGGCAGGAATAATGGATCCGATTTATTAATAATACTTTCCTATACTTACGTAACTATGCATACATAAATAAGTAATCTAATTAGGAATAAAACAAATATTTAAACTTTTCTTCGCAATTTTATTGGAGATGCGCACATATTTTACAGTAATTTAAAAATTTCTCGTAACTGGTACACTTTTTACGGAAACTTTTCACCAGCAAACATAAATTATGTAAAATATTAATAATTTTTGTTTTTGGAAATGACTTTATTTACTATAAATGCAGTCATTTTGTAGATATTGGGAAATTACAAAAAAGTAATTATGCACTTCCGATTTGAGTGTATATTCTATTCAAAAAGAAGAGTTTGTACAATAATATGAAATAGAAATATGTGAACAATAATAAAATAAAATTTTGGATTGACCACTGAGGATACGAAAATGTAAAATCTCAAATCCCACAGATTCTTCTTGACCATACACGAAAAACAAACTAAGCAAACCTAATTTATGGCCTAACCAAACAACAGTACATGGTACACAAGCTATAATTGTACCCCATAGTAAACTTGATCTGAAATTTATGGCTACCAAACAAACAAGCAACTTTGTTAGGATATGCTCGATGTATATACCTTGGTGAATCCACGTTCACCATTGACTTCCGCTGCATGTTTCTTAATTCAATCGGTGCAAATAAGTTATGTTTACAGTAGTTATTAAACATAAGTGGTCAATTAAACACGTATATTAAAGACCAAACTACTCCATATAATTATCTACATAATTTTACATCGCATTTTACTCTTCATTAAACCCTTTAAGTAGCAATCTCCCACGTAGTTTATCTTTTGTCTTAACATAATTGATTAGCGAATATTCATATTGGTCATTGTTCTTTTGTTAAAAATTTTAAATAATAATTTTCAATAAATATATACAATTTTGGTGAAATTCAAAGTGAAGCATGATTAAAATAGATCTATATTTACTAGATATCATTATTCATATTAATATTTAATGTTTATCTTCGCTATAGAATAATAAATTTAGTTAATTTACGATTAACATAAAGATTTAAATTAAATTTTAACGGAAATACACCTTTTGACCTTTTCTGAATCGAGTCTAACTATTTTTAGAATGAGGTCTCTGGTGTGTGTGTGTGTGTTTGTTAAGACTTTACAGTCAATCAAAATTGTTGAAATTATAATCATGAAACTTTAAACATAAGATTTTCTCGCAAGATAATCTTCTATTTAAGAAAAGAATATTCATACGGGAAGTGCATGTTTAGACCCCGAATTTTTTTGTCGTTTCTGCAATATTTCCGAAAGGACTACACTTACAGCAAATATACATTTAAAATAAAAGACATTATTATTTTGTACATGTTTTATTTGAAAAATTTCTACAAAATGTACCAATTCGTTCAGATTTCATCGCCGAAGAAAACGATAATAAAATCACTACCACAAGAAGAGAAGTGAAAATGTTATACAAGAGAAATGTTTCTAAAATTCTTTATTTATGTATTACAGATAAATATTTTTTAATTACAGTATATTTTCATATACTATAATAAGTAATTTGTCTATAATATTATTATTGTAATAATTTTCTTTACAATTACGAAGCTCATAATGACATTGTTTCAACCCATGTGAAAAATGCTACAGATTGATTTACCCACGGTTACGCGCGACTAGGATAGATGATGATAAAACAATATCGATTAGATATCAATGAGCGTGCTTGATGTAATTATGCCACAATGCCTGTGTAGTCGATCATTACGACGACAATTCAGTTAGTTCAAGTGATGTCATCTAAATATAGAATAGATACATACGAGTATAAGCAATCATGGCCAACTCAACTACTATACTATTTTATTTTTTAGTATTCGTTACGTAAGATTACAAGGCCCACTGCGATTGTGAGCAAATTTGTAATTCCGTAATATGAATTTATAAATTTGTAGATATTCTCTAATGAATGCATTTTTCTTTTTAAATATATTGCATTTATCAAGAAATATGTTCGATAAAATCAGCAATTTGAACATCAATATAGCCATCAATGTTTTACAGTTGCCGATTGAAAAGAATTTTATCCATTTCTATTATCGTAGTTTAAAAATACAAAAACGATATCGCTAATAACATCAAATGAATGTGCAGTCGATTATGAAATATATTTTAACGGTGTTAGGTTGCAATTTTTATCAAAATAAGTTTGTTATGTATTAAAGATATTTTTGCTATTTTTATAACTTTTCTTAAGCCACGATTTAAGATCGAAGACTTTTTCGAAGGTCAATGACTCCGGAACTAAAAGGTCTAGTGAATTTAAAATTTGAGCGGTGCGAATTGTATACTAATAGATTATGTATACAAAATTTGATGTCAATCCGTTTAGAATTTCCAGAGAAGAAAGAGCGACAAATATTGGTCTTACGAGCGAGCAACGATCCAAATATATGAATTATATATATTTCAAGATTCATGTTGATTATTTGAGTGATATTTAGATACACGATTGAATGCTCTAGAACATCGGTACTATGTACGGCGAACTAATTACTAGTTCTCCTTACAGAATAACAAATTAGTCGTACATAAGCTAGATTAAGTACAGCCATGTGCATTACCAATAATTAATATATCAAAGCACAAGTGGAACGAAATTGCAACTGTGATATGGCATTTTAAATTATAATGATAAGAAATGCAAATATCGTAATATTTGTAGAGTAATGAAAGCAAAATTAGTAAATAATAACACCATTCGTATTATTTTATTATGCAATGTGTAAGTGCTTAGAAAGTGGAACAATAAGTTGAAAGGATTCAAAATAGCAATGTTGAATTATCTATAACAAATTTTAATTATATTCATATATAATTCAACGGTATTTCGATCTATAAACATTTCCTCGTATTAAATGACTTGTAACCATTGATTTGTGGTATATTTCCTTTACCTTTAGTATTCTCGAAAAAGAATAAATAAAATATAAAATTTTAAGAATGATATGACAAGAAAATAATTGACACCATTCTAACAGTTTTAGTTTAATGAAGTAGCACTGATTATCACACACACACTCGATTCAGGGAAGGTCAAAAGGTATATTTCTGTTAAAATCTCGTGATTGAATTATTGCTTGATTACAATACTTACTTATTGCTTCGTACAAGAAAGTAAAAATACACCAAACATTGAAAAACATAGGAATAATAATCGAAAAAAACTAACAAAAGCAATCAACATGGCGAAGGTGCAAGTCGATGACTTCATAATACAAACTTCAAAATGTTCATGTTTATCCAATGAATTAAATGAGTAATATTTATAACAATTAACAATTTAATTATTGTAATACTTGTTATTTTCAACATAGCAAAGTTTGAGTCATTGGTTCTCATGTTAATATTCACATTTAAACAATAAAGAACAAAGCGTTTTTATAATGAAGCAAACAAATCAGTACAAAAATCATTACGTCAAAACACTTCATGCGAAACCCTTATTGCGATCTTAGGACTGAAATCTGTTCTTTTAACTGTTACCAAAGCAACGTATTGCTATAGAAATACATATACTATATATGGAAATCTGCAACACGGATCAACAGTTTTTTGTATATAAACAACATAAAATCAAATGCGCAGAATTAAATTCCGAGCACAATATTTGTTTGTGCATTTTTGACATTTTACATCTGATACAAAATAAACAATTAATGTCAACAAACTCAAGAACAAACGAAAATATAAATAAAACAGACATTAGAAATAAATGTATAAACAAAACAAGTGCAGCAACAGTGAATAGGTATCAATCTATAATGTATTTCACAATTTTAAAATATTTACACATCCACAATAGAAGCTAATAAATGAACCCGAATAAGAATAGATTAAAAATAATAAAACGATGATAATGAGACCTCGGATATCCTCTTATCATTTTGGAAACACTAGTCGAACAGAAGCCACACTATACTACAACTGTGTCAATCTAATTAGAGACCGTAAGTGTATTCCAGTAAATATGAACCAAGATTTATTGAAAGTAACCTATGTACATATTCGATTATTTTTAAGTGTATTAAAACAATAATATTAAATAAAAATATACTCGTATTTCCATGAATTGACAAATGCAATATTTTAGTCGTTTTACAAACAAGCATTGTTTATTTCGAAATATATTTAGAATTAGTTCGTTTTCCCCTAGTGAGGAAAATGCCTTTTATAGATAATCACGTTCCTTATAACAGTTTTATTTATGTATTATAATTACGGAATGCATCTTAAATTACGCATATTATACTCTATGATATCTAATAATCCGTTCAAAATGTCAAAGAAAATTGGCATTAACTGTGTCGCATCTTACTATAGTAATAAATAACGACTAATAAGGAAAACTGAGACAGATTGCTTCAACGCACGTTTATTGCGTCATAGTTTTATTCGACATTTAAAACAATCAAAAGGGAAAATGGGTTTTTTATATATATATATACGATAGTAAAATAATGCTCATTACTCACATTAACCGGAAAATTTGTAGCTCTTAGTACTCATATATTTGGTTGAGTTATATTTGATTTATTACCTGTGTCGTCACGTGCGTTGTTGATAGTCATTAATGTAATATGAACCTATAGCCGACAATTGAGTAATTTAATACATATTTATTTCATTTGTTTATTTATTATTAGCAATTAAAATCTCAATATTTTCAACATGCACGTGACGTAAAGAAAGAAAATAAAAATTGCTCCCTTCCAAACTAATAAGAAGAATAAGAAGATATTCAGGAACGATATGTACACACACACATAATTTGGATGTTTTTTGCGTCGATGCTTTTGTAAAATCAGCGCGATTAAAGTAAATCAAAATAAAGCGTATCTTTTTTTTTACAGTTCATTAAATTTAACAGCATGTTCGTTTGATGTTAAATTGGGCATTAAATATTATTGTAAATTATCGTTGAATTTTGATATTATATATTTCCTCATTCGTGAATTAATACTGTATTTGATATTTTGAACTTTTATACGTACACATTAAATTATATTTTCCTACTGCTACACATCATAATGATAGGGATTCAAAAAAAAAGTTATTTTTGTTAATGAGATGTATATATTTCGATAACGTATCGAAAAAAAAATTGTAATATTGATTTGTAGACTATAAAAAAATTCTGATGTAATTCAAAGAATCACAATGTCGTAAAGTGTCTCAATAAGTTGGCAAATAAACAAACTACTCAAATTTGATGCGTATATTTATAAATTACTGGCAATTTGTGCAATATTTAAATTCAAAAGTGATTGTACAAGTGTAAATTAAAATCGCTATTTTAATATTCGTATTGGAGTGACGTAAAAATGGCTACAACTGATACTTAGGTATTATACAACGAGAAAACAATAATTATAGAAATTTACTTCGATAAGTAACATTTTTTATATGAATTTATCTACACGGTGTATTGTGTAATAGGTTACTATGTAATTTATTTCCCCACCGGCAATTTTCTTTCCCCATTTAGTTTTTCCGCGTACGTACAAATTTTGATTTACGATGTTATTAGCACGTTATACTAGAGTAACGTAGTCTGACATGTGTCTGTAACATTCTCAGAATCGATGTTTTGTTCACGATAGAAATACGTTTCACACCTCCCTGACTATCAAAATATGTATCATATAAATATTTAACCAAATTTGGCACACATAAATATTTATAAGTAATTCTAGAGTTATAGAACACTATAAAAATAGCTATATTTTTTTTTTACAAATATGTATAGCAAAAACGGAATTAACGAGGGAATTAATTACATTTTGGCATGAATATAATCAAGATTCTCAGAACGAACAATAACCGCGAGTAACAGTAAAAAATGTATGATTGAGAATCCAATTTTAAATAAACCTAATATTCCTTTGTTTCCCCAGACATCACGAGAACCCGTGAAATAAATTAGGAAATTGAATGCGGAGATACTGAATCTAGGAACAAATTGGAACAGCTGTTCAATTCAATCTTTCCGTCATATACAATCAATATATTATCAAATTTTTAGCGATATCCACTACGAATTCATTTATACAGTTATATAACCATAATAGAAGCGCCGTATATATAGTTTTACTTTCTTATACGAAGTAATAAGTAAAATTTGATCTCGAGATTTTAATGAAAATATACCTTTTGACCTTCCCATAATCGAATCTGACTATATTTGTCTGGGTGTGTGTGTATTTATCTGTCTGTGTGTGTGTGTGTGCTTTACAGTCTACACTGTTAAAGATAAAATTATGGAACTTAACTTAAACTTAAGGTTTGTATAATCCTGGCATAATCTTGACATTTTTTTGCGTAAAGTAGTTCTAATGTAAATGAAAGATATTTGTATATTGAACAACTTTTATTTGAAAAATATCTTCAAAAAATGTACCAGTTACGAGAAAATTTCTATTGAAATTTTAACAGAAAAACAAAGACTTATGGAATTTTGCGTTTGATTATTATTAATAAATAAAACTGTTAGATCGAGCATATTTTCTATATTTGTAAGCAATATAAATTTAAAAAATGATAATATAAACACTTTAAATGCTTTCACTTTATAAGATTTATTAAAGTTTCAATTGTGAGCGTTTACAAAAAATGTTAATAGATTTGTCTTTCTCACAAATTTACAAACTCTTATAAATCTTATTGATAATTAAACTATCACTGCAATAGTCACAGATTCCACGCGAAGAAAACTTTTACGATATAATTGCATTTTATTACCCTTAAAGAAGAAAACACATCCAAGTTACTTTCAAACACTAATTTGGTTTAATACGAAAAAAAAAAACAAAAATAGACAAAAAAGAATTGAGTAATAATTTCATAAAAGTACAACAAAAACCTTCAAACATACCGTAATAAACACAAAGGTTACATCAGTGTATCTTTTTTTACGATAAGGGTTTCAGAATGTACAAAAAAAAAATAGAAAACAAAGAAACCGTTTTCAATAAATTCGTTGCTCTTTGATTTGTGAAAAAAAATCAATATGAAAAACAACAAATATCGAAACTCAAAGAGCAAATCGCAATATATTAATAAAACTTTGGCCTTCCACATAATTATTTATAATTCACACAAAATAATAAACACTGCGCTATACGTATGCAATCCCAGCACGTTATTATATATGTATATACGTTCTTTTTATAGAAACACGTGTAGTGAATTGCGCAATTTTTTTTTCTCTCAAAACGCTCAATCAATTTCTAAATATGCAACAGTCCATGAAATACGCTTACAATTCAAATAAAACGAAAGGATTCCAAACAAAAAGAAGTTCAAATTGCAGAAGAAAATAAAAAAAAACATTTATTAAAACAACACAAGAGATTTTATTTACTTTCTCTCAATATTAGAAATAAAAACTCAACAAACATTTCTACTTATAGGTTTTATTTTATAAACAAGTAATAACAAAATACAGTTTAAATTATTGAATTAAACTTGTAAATTCAAGTAATTTTTCCTAGTTTAGGAAAATTGTCACCCTTTCCTTTGTTCTAGTCAACATGAAATAGTTTACGAAAATCGTGGAATTTTCACGTTAAATTAACAATTATTAATAATATAACTTTTCGTAATTAAATTCATACATTAGCTCATTACGAAAACAACGCAACAATCTTGATTAGAAGTGACAGGTCACAAGACAGTTCTAACACAAAACAACGTATTTCCATAGTGTTAACGTAAGATCAAACAACCAATTTCAATTAACTTCAACTTAAACAACTCGCCAGTAATATTATTTATAATGATAACAGACAAAATGGCTTCATGTTAAGGTTCTGTGCGAGACAAAAGCTTATAAAACTAGCACATACCTTTTTCGTTTCACTGCCAAAACCACTTGAACTTCACTGTTTGCTATAATATGACACTGCAAATATATTTTCTGCGTCGTATACTTCTCATATTTATTGAAAAAAAATGATATTCCTAACAATGCAAGAGCAACTACTCTTTTATATGTTGACAGTACACTGGTTTTCTGAACACTAGTTAACAAAGTCAGCTGTTCTGTTTGAGGCCGTCCATGATTGGTCGATGCGGGCTTCAGAGAAAGTTTATGACACTAGCTTACAGCGGGACTTTTTAAATTTTGACGTAAAACATCTGTTCTACATTTTTTACATATCTAACATATTTCACTCATATTCATTTAACCCCAACTATATAATTTATCATTTATTTAATCGAAAAACAAATCGAATTATCAATAAGTAATAACAAAATAATGACAAAAATGTAAGATGTAAATACGTCATATAAAAGCAATACATTGTAGATGTTTGTGTAAATATGGATAAATTATTCGCAATGGCTTGCACTAAGCTTCCATATACATATATGTTTATTATTATACTAACCTTTGGAACACTATTTCACAATATATTTTTTATGTCAAATCCCAAATTATTTGAGTATATTTTGTTCTTCTGTTAAACAATTGACAGGCACAGTTGATACGATTTATGTAAAGATAAATAAAATAATAAATTTCAACTGCCATTTCCTAGTAACCGGTACAATTTTTGGAAGGAAATGTCAAACAAAAGTTGTTAGAAATGTTAATATCTTTAATTTTTATTGTAACTCTTTTTGCTCTAAGTGCAACCATTTTTGAGTTACTGCATAAGTCGCAGAAATGACTAGAGTAAACATGCACTTTCGGTTTGAATATTCCTTTCAAAACTAAATGTTTTTGCCAGGCATATATTTATTTTTAAAATTCCATATCATAGACACACACTCTCAGACACATGATGTCAAAACTAGTCAGAATGGATTCAGGGAAGGTCAAAATGTAAATTTGCGTTAAAATCTCGAGATCGAATTTTTTCTTAGTATTATCTTTGAGTATTATGTAAGCCCAATAATAATTCTTGTGTATTGCACGCTATAATCATTTTAGGATTAGATAATCACACTTTGGTGACGACCTGGAAGGTATATTTGATTTTTTCCGATTGTTATTCGTATATAACAAATATGTTTACTAAAACGTTAATTATTTAATTAATCTTGAAGTTAGTAAATAGATTTAAATTATTCAATGGCTGACCTAATTGTCAATCTTGTTTGAAACGAATAAAATATTGTACTACTTGTATGACTCATTACCATTGCCTGTCACGTGTTACCTGTCAATATTTGTCAAGTTTATGACATATTTTTACATTTAATAAGTACTAAATACCAATTTCTATTATTACATACATGCATATATAGCATCATGCCTATTTCCATCAAATGGGTGGCAGAAAACCGTTTAAATAATTAAAATTTCTCAATTATGCGTTCTAAAGCTGAAAACTTCCAGCGATCACAATCTCTAAACTACTAGCTATCTTAATAGTCACATTAGCCCTTATTCTTAAAAAGTAATCAAAATAAACCTTTCGTCATTGCGGTGGTATAATCAATGATTACACAATATATATTGTGTAATCATTGGTATAATCATAGAATTTACGAAAATATATGTTTTCGTAGGCTCCTGTTTAAGAAATTCCGTATTTTCCTCTAGATAATTCACTTTTAACCCGATTTGTGACAAAATTTAATGTAAATACGAATTAAATGGAGTTAATTTGCATATTAAGAATTGTCAAAATTGCATAAAAAAATAGGCAAATAATAAAACAAAAATTTAATTTACATATATAATTTTATTTGTGATAAAGAATTAAATCATTCATACAAAAAATCGAGCCGTTTTTTGGCAATTAGCAGAAAAAAATCAATTAAAGGGTTTGTCACTTTTTTCCTGATTTCTTGATACCTCCACTGACCAACGGACCCTTCTGTGAAGCTTTGGTCTTCGCATCAGCCATGGCCTTCGCTTGATCCTTCATTTTCTGTTTATGGGCAACATCATCATCGTCCATATCCTTGTCCTGTTTCTTCGGCGCTTTCAAAGGCTTCTTTTTACCACCTTCACGTCCTGACATACTAAACAATACAAATGAGGTTAGAATACATTTACGCATTAAAAAATGAGACATTTATGTTATCAAATTGATATTTACAATAACATAACATATATGCTTACATTTAAAATTTGTTGTAATACTTAAAACTTGAAATACTTGTATTTTATTTGCGATTTAGAAAAAACGTGATTACTGTTAAACGATTCGGATTTTTTTTACGGATTGATTCACGAAAAGATAGAAGAAGTGCGTTTCTTGTTCTTTCAACCACATATTACGTGCAATCAGTTTGCGCCACCAATCAAAGATGAGATACTGTTTATTTGATCAGAAAAATAGGTCTGTGATTCGTTGTAAATAGTAATTTCTTTTTTTTTTAAGAATATTTATCTGAATTGATCACGTGCTTACAATTTTTACAAAAACATCGATCTTGCAATCATACCAACTTCAAAACATAAAAGAAACTATAAATACACAAATTTGATTTAAATTTGTTTCAAATCACATAAAATAAAAAATATTTGTTTATTTTCTGGTTATTTCTACATTAATGTATAAAAATAGTAATACACTATTTTCTGCGACTTAGATACACCACAAATACCTCTTAAAAAATCATTTCTACAGTAGTCAACGAATAATTAGTGCAATCATATAATAAATATGTAAGATGCGGTTAAAAATAAAATTATAAATAGCAATGAGTATTCTCATTATAATAATTGCAGTGTACTTGAAATAATAAAACATTTACAAGAATTGTTCTTTTACAATGTAGTAAATATTTGTAGTCTTTAATAAATTCAGTGCACATGTTTTGAACACAATACAATAATGTGTAAAACTAGTTAAACATACATATATGTATATAAATGCTATGACGCAGGCTTTTTACAAACAAAGAAAATGCTATCGTATTCATATTGTAACATAGAATTAGGATTCTGGCAATATCTCGTCTTAACGCCCGTTTTACTTTTCTCCATAACAAAACCAATATTTTGAATAACTTCACATAAAACAGCGTAACTAGGTTCGATACTTTGTTCGTATTTCATGTCCGAGTAATGGTATAGTAAAGGCCCAAGATTCACCCAATAACCACCGGGTTTTAGGATATGGTAAATAGTTTCTATAAACGCTACAATGTTGCTGGCACAGTCGATAAAAAAGCAAGTTGCAATGCAATCCCATTCTGCAGGTTCTTTGTATATGTCTAGAAAATCGCCGGCAGCGATCGAAAAGCCTGCGTTGGATGGGGTTGGTTGGACATCGGGGAACTTAACGCTAGCGATTTGGTGTTCAGCTGATAAATTGTTGACGTATTGATGTACCTGTAACAGTAAACAGTTTATTAGAAATATATTTTAATTATTTTGTATTAAGCTGTATTCATTAGCAATAAGTGCAATATTTGTAGTTGATAGTTTTCTGGATAACTAATTCGTAAAACATGTGCTTTTTAAATAGGTATTCAAGAAAGCTATTTTCTATCATATTTCAAAAAGTATTAAATTCATTATTTCATTTCATAGTTTATATCTGTAAGTTTATGGTTTTTTTGTCGGGTTTTATTTCGATTCAGTTCAGTGTTATATATCAACTAGAACTTTTGTCCGCAGTCGCCATAAATGGTGCAAATTACTAATTCGTTTTATTTCACAAATATCAAATTAATAACTATTTAAAAAGGAAAAATGTTACACCATCTCTCAAAAAGTATTAAATTAATATTTTCATGTTGACTTTTACGTCTTTTTCACTAAATTTCGTTTATTAATGTATTTTTCAAACGATAAGCATCGAGAAACACAAAATTAATAAATATTTCATGTATATATAAAAAGTCGAGTGTAAGCTACTCAAATTTATTTTCCATTATTTTAAGCTAATATTTGAAATAACTCATCAAAATTACAATATTAATTTTCTGAATTAAGAATAGCTATATTTATTTATTTTGTGACTACATTCATTAATGTTTTACCGTGAAACAATTTAAAAAAACCCGGTAATTAATAAAAATATATCCACTTTCTTATACGTATTTTGCTAAAATTAGGGATATGCATAGACAAATTTTAAATAATTCAAGAAAAAATAATTATTTATTACGCTCCATTTTTTTACGTTTCATAATGTAAATTACATATACTATATTTATTTATGTCAAATTCCAAATAATTTGTTAAATAATTGAAAAGCATAGCCGATAATAAGGTTTCCTATATCTACGTAACTATGGAAACATAAATAAGATAACAAAAATGTCATAATTTTATTTCTAACAGTTTTGGATGTAACCTGTTTACAGAAGTAGACAAACAGATACACACACGTCAAGTCGAAAATGGTTAGGTTTGATTCAGGGAAGGTCAAAACATGAATTCCCATTAAAATCGCGAGAGAAGCAAATATTTACATACCCATGGAAAGACTTCGTATTCGTTGACTTTTTGACAGCGATTCAATACGAAAAACGACACAATTAACATAAACAAATTAAACTCGTTCCCCTGGCAGATAAAACCGCGCGATGCGATCTCAAACGCAAGGCGTCCTAACCCAGCACCGGGCACTAGCACTTTTATCTTGCTTCTATCGTACGCGGTTTCCGGATATTTATCCAATATTTCATCAATAATCGGTTGATAACATTGCGACCGTTCAGCGATACCCAACTCGCTCCAATCACGCATCAATTGCTTAAACACTGATTGTACCTTGTCTAATCCTTCCGAAAGTGTTTTACTAGCGCCATCACCTGTCGATTCTAAAATTTCTTCATCGCTCACATTATCGAACATATTATGTGAATCTCGCGTCAACAATCGAATCAATTCGGCATTCGATTCAATACATCGTTTTAAATTCTGTAGATCACCCTTATAGGTATCAAGGCAACTTTTGTGTTTTTCTGACAATTGGCTGAGACAGGTTTCGTTACGTTCGATACGAAGTAACGATTGATCCCTAACAATAAATTCAATGATACGTGGTTCACATTCTTTTTCAAATTTTATATATACCTGTAGCTTCTAAACGTTAATAAAACCGACTGAAAATATCGTCGTTCTTGTTCTTGGGCTTCTGTATCGCCATTGTAGGGACTGTTTGTGTCGATGTTCATTTTCTTTAACTGTATATTGTTTTACTGGTTTAGTAAAGTTTGTAAAATAAGTAAAGCATAAAATATCACATCGGTTAGAAATTCATTTTTGTACTTATTGAAACCTAACCAAGTATTTCGTCAGATACCGACTCCGACTACCGAAAATTGACGTTTGTCGGTATGTAGAGCTCTTTTTTATCGTGTTTAATTAACCTTGAGAAAAAAATAAACCATTTCACTAAAATCTTCAAATGAAAGTGCTTCGTAATATTTGCTATAATAGAAAAAAATTAGATGGCAAAGGAAATAATTAATGTTGAGCTAATAATATTCTATTATCCTATTACTTGAAAATTATGACAAATTAAATAATTAAATGCTAATTATAGAAACTTTTTGAACAACTCGAATCACTGAATACTGAAAATTAATACTCATTTCTAGAATAAATTAAAACATCTGCTCGATCATTTATTGAGAGTAATAATTAAATTCGATGATAGAATAGATCAACATTTTTACAAAAATTCAATTAAACTTAATGCACTTCATTAAATATATATTTATATAGTTTATTAGATATTATATACATGTGTTTTAACTTCCTCAATTAATTTTTTTAAAAAATGCCTCCGTGACAGTGTTGCAGATTGGTTCCCGACGTTGCCATTATTCCGATAGTGGAACAACTGTTGGTAGCAAACATATAACATAAAGGTCATACATGCATTTTATAAAGTTTGGTAAATATTCACTCTGTATGTTGTTTCTATTATGCGACAGATTCAGAATCAGCGCAACAAACTACTTGTTCGGTGGTGGGAGTACTTGCGCAATATTTAGATGAAATGGTAGAGCTACAGCGATGGCTGCTATCATTACATGCTGTTGCTGTCAAGGCCGCATTAGTCTAATAAATGTATCTTTAGGAGGAAGACGTGTTTTTCAAAGTGTGCACCAATTTAGTAATAAAACAATATAAAAATGAGGGTGACAGCGCGACAATGTCAAGGCGTCGTAAAGATGTTGGATTTCTACTCGCAATTCAATCCATCTCCACTCACAATAAAAAAGTTCATTGATTTTGGTAAGTCTCTTTTTATCTTATTTTTAACTATTCAAAACATCCAAATATTACTTAATTGACTTGCTCTACTTATCGTTCTAATGCACCACAATAACAACATGACTAATAACGTCATTTGACTTATAAGATTATATTGGCTTAGAGATATATAGATATAAATGCTCAATTTTTATTTCAAATATAGGTACACTTATTTTCACACAAATAATAATAGTCCATGCTATTTTTAGTTCTTAATATTTTATAAAAATCTTGATTAAATTTGACATAAAAGTAAAATTTAATCTGTTCCACTCATTAATGTTTTTGCGTAAGCAACGCCCCATTGCCTAAAGTATCTTCCTACGCTTTTAATAATCTTGCATTCATCTCAATAAAACCAACAATATAAATGCATAATTCATACAATAACTCTGTACATATATGTAGGTAATCTGAATATGTATAAGTATATTTCGAAAGCAATGCATTTTAGAGTGATATTTATGAAATAATTCTAAATTACTATGATTAGAAATAAACTTTTAAATATAAAAACCCCATTTTAAGAACATATTTTCATATATAATTGCTGATATCCTTAGTTTTTAATTATTTTCAATACTTTGAGCTTTGCTCTAGGTACTATTTAAATCTTGTATTCTAATCATATTAACAAGCACACATGCGCAAGCGCGCAAAACACACATAAAATACACCTATTCGGCTAGAGTCGTTTGGATTCGGTTATCTTAATTTAAGCTCCACTTCCTCTATTAATCGTTAAATGATCAATGTTACTGATTCTAACGTGATATAATTTAGATTTATATTAGGCTTTCTTTATAATTCAATTTGAAAAGCTTTTACACAAAATATATAATTTTTTTTCCAATGTATTAAATCTGGCACTAAAGCGTATTAGACGATGTCTCAGTATCGATTATTTCAAGTGCAATATGAGATCGTTTAAATTTCATTTTGAAAAGGCTATAAATTTAATTTCGAGCGACTGACAGTGCAATTAATTTGATTGATTCTGAAAGATTATCCACTTACACTGTTCTATGGTCGATTTCCAATATTGGCTATCAATTTTAATCGTTTGCGTAAAATTGTAAGTTTAGATGATTTATATTACACGATTTGCATATTTGGTAAATGTGATTATAAGTGATACTTTCAATTTTTTTTTGTTCGCGTTTGCTGACTTTTAAAAATCGCGACAGTTATTTATAATTAAACCGGCATTTTACTATTTATGATTTTTCCATTGGCTCTATGCCAATGAATAAACCTGTTTTCGCACGATTCTGATCGAGGGATTTCGTGTAAACATAAATACTGCAGTTGTTTTGCGGTATTTGTTTCATAACTTTCACTTTTTGTAACGGCGAAATATTTTTGCTACTATTACCATACCAATTAAGTATAAGCATAAATATAAATCATTTCGCGAGAAAAAAAACTATTGTGTACTAATGTGTAGGTCATAAATACAATTATTTATTATTATAAATGACTAGTATTTGCTAGTTGTCATACAAATTAAATATCTACTCAGAATATAATCTTTAATACTGCACTATTTTGAATATATCACCTTTAAAGTCAAAATCGATAAAATTGAATCAGTTTAAACATTTTCAATTATGCACAGATTCTCACAGACTTGTTCAGAATAGTGCTTCACATTAAAACGCGAGTACACGCCAATAGGTACTTCATATAAAATATGATAATATAAATTCAAATTAATAAATATTCTGTAACGTCAATATGGCACATGAATATATTCCATTGTTCATAACGCTAAATAAATTATAATATTTAATTAATTAATTTTTCCCACAATTCATAGACAATTTTCAAAAATATATACGAAAACGCTTTTGTAGTTTGTTTTATTCGGTAGACCCAAGCGCGACTTTAACCTTTCTATACCGTTCGGGTTTATATGACCCAAGCGCGACTTTAAAGTGTGATTTTATAGTATAAACCGTATAAACTCATGCATTTTTAAACGATTTTTATTTCATATAACACAAGGGCCTAAGTTTTTACTAAACCAAACCTATAAAACCACACTTTAAAGTCGCGCTTAGACGCGAATGGTGCAGGAAGGTTAACTTAACTTATTACTACAATTGACAGAAATTTATTTTAAGCTACTTATTACATAGATAGTTATTATACAATTGGCGATATTCTTTTTTTATTGTATGATTATTACTGTTTTAAGAATTCCGGTTATCTAGTCATACATTAAATTTCGTTAGTGAATGCACATTAAATTTCGTCCTTGTTAGATATTTCAATTATCCATGAAAATAAAACATCAAAATGGTACATATGTGCGATTATTTTGTTGAAATTACGCGTTAGTTAAAAAATTATATATATTGTCGTTGCTAATATTATAAAATAATTAAAATATGAATCATGGAAGTTGGACATTTCATTTTGATAAATTACAGCCGCATTTTATTGCAAATTAATAGGTTTTTAATCAAATTATATTAACAAAACTATATGATAAACGTTGATTGAAGTATTCCTCTGCTCCGCAAACCTCGTTTCGTCCAGTAAGAATTTTCCATACTCCTTGACCTTCCTCTGCAATTAACACCTGTATGTAAGCATAAGAATATATACGAGCCAAAAAATAACCACACTTTTCCGGTGTCATGCATTTGTGGTTACCGCTTGAACGCACAAATCTGTGTAAAAATTGCAGTTAGAACTTAAAAAAAAACACTTTACGCAATATATTAATGTTTTATTTAAAGTTAATATATTACACATTAATGTGCCATTAAATATTAAACAGTTTAAAATACGGGCAAAAACACTTTGTTCTTATTAAATTGTGTTCTATATTGATTGATCTTCTCCCAAGGGCAACTTTATTTACTTTGAGCTTGACCTTGTTCAGGGTCTAGAAATCTCATTAGTTAATCGTATTTCTAGTGGTCGTCACCGGTACTATATACAAAGTTTACGTGCTGTGTGAAATAACTATTTTTAATAAGTTAATAAATAAGTAATAATTTCTCAAGTTTTTTATTTTGTCTGATTTTTAATAATTTATAATGAACAATTACAATTTTTTTTGATAATATTTGCTTTATTAATTAGTATCATTTTCATATAAATACTCTCGGAACATATGACGAAAAAACTTGTTTTTGTAAGTTCAAGGACGTCATGAGTTTATACGTTAGGGCAATGTCTCAAATTGGAATTTTAATCATCACGTAATGTTAACTTACGAATGGCTATTATCTGTGAGGAAATCATTGCAACAACTGCTTATTATCTACATTTTTGTGGAATGTGTGCTTTGTAGCTTGTTGATGTTGTTTTTCTCGCTATGATGTATTCCGAATGTTTTATCTCGTGAATTTATAATTAACATCTAGGCATATGCAAGTCATGGAGCTGGAATTAAAGTTTATTCTGCATATAAACTCCTTCGGAGAAAACTGATGGTCTTTTTTGAGATTATTTTTTGACGAATGTATACATCTTGTGTAAAAATCGTTTGCATGTCTTTATTAAATATATATTTGACTACATTATGAATTTTTTTCATTACCAAATATATGTAATTGGGGGCGCTAGTGTCATTTAACCTATGAAGGTTTTTAGAAGTAGCACTAATTGACCTAGGACAAAAATGTCAACAGATTATAAATCTGCAATATATAAGCTCTCGGACTACGTAGCCGAATTTAAAAATATTGATTTTTTAAAGAAATGACGCGCGATTCAAAAAAAGAGTACGATTTTTAACTAAAAATTATATATGAGTTTGTTAATAAAAAAAAAAACTAGCAACAATAAAATAAAAAATCCTTAAATGTTCGATAGAAAACTGTCTATTTATTGAGATGGTATTGATTGGCTTGTATAAGCGTACTGTTTTCGCCCAGTTTCAAAAACACGGCTTCGAGAAAAACGCGTTCAAAGATAAAGTTGTAGTTTCTGATTGAATGCTTGCATATAGGAGCGTGCTTATAGTCGCCTAATATTTGCCCCAAAATACTTCGTAAAGAACATTTTGTCGAGAATAATTTCAATTGCCACTTATGCTTTGTAACTAAGACAAAAATAAATTTTCAAATTTTTTGATTCTCTAGAGTGATCTTACCCCTTAAATGGAGAAAACCCTTTACTTCCATTCTAATCTTGACAATATATTACATATATGAAACTCCTTACCAACTGTTTTTGCTTCCTTCTGCTTCATGTTCTTTATATATTCCGCTTGCTAAGAACTTTTCTTCGGCTTAATACCATCAAATCCATAACTATTATAGTAACAGGTTGACCTACAAGCTTTATATAAATCTGTAAACGACAGGTTACACTGAATAGACGTAATACCATACAAAAACGTCTTAACAGAATATACAAGTCAATAGATTTCGAGAAGTTTTGTTCAAAATCTACCCATAAACCAAAACCTACTAAGACATCTAAAATAAAACAATTACTTATTTATAAGGGTATTATATTATTTATGTAATCAATAAACCAAAAGTCAATTGCTTTAGGCAAACCAAATTGTTTATTCAAAGCCTCTTGTAAGTTGCTTCTATTTAGGATAATACTCTTCTATACTTAAAAATGTTCTGGTTTGTTTTAAATACTATATTTAGAACAAATCTGTAATTACAATTACATTTTGAAGTTATGGGAAAAGAAGAAATGCGATGGTTATTTTATTAAAAAATAATTTATTTCATAATATATACATTACAGTAGTCTGTAATACTGTATATCTATAATTAACATTTACATAGTATTTAAAAATATCTTTCTACAAAACTCTTTCATTTAAACAAAACTGGTCAAACATATAAAACTGTAACAGCAATGTGTAGGTCAGCTCTTACAATAACATCAATAAAGAACTAAGTTGTTTATTGATTCCTAATAGAATAAAAAGTTGTTTATGTATTATCCAGACAATGTTTTGTTCCATCGTTGTGTTTACTGATTTTCTGAATCAATATTCAACTTCACTACAGTTATTTATCCGTACAAACATTTCTATAAAAAAAATCAATTTGAAAGTGGATCACCTAGTTTTTGTTCTTTAATTTTCTTAATCGTTTTCAAAACTTCAATTCGAAAATCTAACTTCTGTGTATCATCAAACTGTTTCAGAGCTGGAAGAAGTGATATAAGAAAAGCCTTGTCTGCATCAATTTCGTCAAAAGTATCTGGTTTGGTTTCTTTCAGTATTACTGACAGTATATCTTCAACGGAAGTTTCTTTTTTGGGTTTATTTTCAGTACTTGATGATTGTGAACTGGAGGATCTGGCAATGTCTACGAATTCGGCTAGTGAGAGATTTTTCTTGCTATCCACAATCTGAGTAGCGTCTAAAGAAACTTCGACAAAGTTACCGGCATATTCTTCATTGTATTCGGATTCAGGTTCTGGTACAGATCTATAACTATACATATCAATTCTGTATAAACTAGGATATATTAAGTAATTAGTGTATGAAATATTTGTTTAATGTTAGGGCTCTAGAGAACTATTCCAATTTTGATAGCGTGTTGCATTTACTCACGTATTACACGTATCTCCATAGAGATGACGTTATATGTGGTTATACATTGGAATAGGTCTTCTGGTGGTGAATTTATAAACTATGTTTGTTAGCTTAGCACTATTTTTATGAAGTGTTTTGCGCTATAGAATAGAAAAGTACCATTTGTTTGCGTAAACAGGAAGTAAAAACTGCAGCATGTCGAAGTAGATGTATTTGTGGCGTTTGGATCCGCGAACACCAGTTTTCTTATGATGCTGATGACGTAGTTCTTTGATGAAATAATCTTTTACATTTTTCCATTTCTTCTGTATTTCTTGACCTATAAAATAATTATATTTTATTTTGTCCTCGGCCGGATATGATTTTTTTTTTAGGAAGTCTTTTTGTCTGTTATTCACTCTACTGATCTAATAGAGTAATTCGAAGATTTACAATTTGTTGAAGATTAGGAATAGTCATTTTTATGGGAAAATGTACATTATCGACGTCACCCGTTAATATACTTGAATTGAATCATTTAGTGTCAAAGCTCAACGAAAGCTATTTTTAGGTCGCCGTATACAAAGAACGTAAGTTTGTATGGTTGTATGTTGTAACATTCTCAGAATCGGCAATTTTCATAGAAATTCGTTATCCAAATGCCGAAAATGTATATCTATAGCTCATATATTTAAATATATATTGGTCGTTCAAAACTGAATTTGGTATACATAATGTAGGTGCACAATTTTTGCTCCTCCCAAATTTTCTGTGTGTTTTTTTTTGTATCTGTACATGCGCGTTTGTGTGTGGACCTGTGTGTCTGTTTGTCCTGTGTGTCTGTTTGTCCTGTCTGTCTGTCGATGTGTGTGTGTGTGTGTGGCTGTGTGTGTGTGGGGCTGTGTGTGTGTGGGGCTGTGTGTGTGTGGGGCTGTGTGTGTGTGTGTGTGTGTGTGTGTGTGTGTGTGTGTGTGTGTGTGTGTGTGTGTGTGTGTGTGTGTGTGTGTGTATTCGTTAGGTGTGAGCGCTCTACAGCTTAAACGGTGAATGATAAAATTATGAAACTTTAAATTTAAGACTTGTTTATGCCTGGTAAGAAAACCTTCTATTTTTGAAAAGAAATTTCAAGCCGGAAGTGCTTGTTTCTTCCAGTTGTTTTTCACGGAAACGGTTACACTTACAGTAAAATAGTTAAGTAGGTAGATATATGAAATACGTACAACAATGGTCAATAGATGCCAAAATATCGCATTTTATTGTTTATATATGAAGTGATATAAAATTCTTATTTTAATTGCGAAGCTTATGCGCTTTACGAGAAACAAATTGAATACCCTTATGGTAATATAGAGTAGGTACCTATAGCAAATTAACCAACATACATTAAAGTACAAATGATGCACACCATCGTATTTTTCGCACGGCGAGCACAAAATCTAAATGCTCTTTGTCGAGCTTAGAAGCTAGACAATTCATGACCAATTACACCGCTTACGCTTAACACTAAACATAACTTAAAATTATTTAATTTACTGCTCACGCTAAACTGTCCAGCAATCATTAAACACGAACGTATTTGATCAATTTCTTATAGTATACAAGAGAATTTATTATTTTAATATTCAACACAGTTAAGAACCACTTAAAGTGTTAGTACTGTAACTAAGCTTAAAATCACTTAAAATAAAGTTCATAATAAATATTATCAATAGATATTTTACATATTTACTTGCGGTATGAATATTTAATATTAGCATTTCAGATGAGTCTAAATCAATATACGATAAAAGTAAGTAAAAATGTTCGTTAGTGTTTACAATCACAAAGGCTACATTTTAATGTTATTCTTGTGCGCAATAGAACTTTTAATATTGTTTGTAAAATATCTATGTCACGAAACATATAAAATATATTTTATTGTAAAATGTAATTAGAATTAATATCAGTTATCTTTTGTTTGTTTTCCTACTCAATCATTTATTAGAAAGGAAAGATATCGCAACGCTGTACTCTAAGTGGGATGTGTTCTGCGTATCCAAACTGAGATCGACTATAGTATTTTTGTTGACAATCGCACCTTTTATAATTCCGAGCGTTTCGGAAAATAATAATTCGAATTTCTTACCAGCTTTTGATAGCTCTAACGGCGTAAATGCCTCCCAGTTGTCGTACATCTCCTTCGTTATAACAGTCCATGTCTCCGCTTTCTTCTCTTTATCATTGTAACTTTTAAGCCCAATATTCCACAAACAATCATGTTTTTGTACCTCATGTATTAGTTTCTCAATATCAAACATGTTCTGATTGTGTTTGATCAACTAAAACACAACAGGGACTCGACGCAGTAATACACTGACTGCGAAACGCAAGCGGAATCTCCGATTCTCCGCAGCGAGAACTGACACAACATGGCCAACCAATATAACGACTTTGTTTAGTTCACATGCGCGGAATGTCCGCTTGCGGGGAGAACGCGACCAGCTGGCGTTCTCACTGCGGAAGTAGCAACCGCGCTACAACGTTGCCAAATTGGGTATATACACTGTTGCGTTTGGTAACGGATTCACTGACGTGCTTTCACATTGTTGGTGCTTTTAACCTAGTATATAAGCGCTTCAGTATTCGGTCATATCTCTATATTTCAGAATTGATATTTACTTATATTATTACACTATAAAAAAGTGCCTATTTTTAATTTAATTAAGACCTTTTTTACATGTAACAATATCATATATGAAAGAGACCAAATTTATATCTAAATGTATATAAATATGAAATAAATTTTTAATAGCAATATTGATATCTTTCATTTTATTGTAACTATTTTACTGTAAGTCGAGCCGTTTCGGTGATATTACAGAAACTGCATTATGTGGCGAAACTGATGGTGTAACTGTGGGTGATATAATTGTCCCTGCGTTAGCTTATGCAGATGATGTCATGGTATTTAGTGAATCAAAAGAGCAATTGAGTAGACTGATTCAAAGTATAGGTCCAGTTGGAAGGTGTATTAATCTTGAAGTAAATGTAGATAGATCAAAAACTATGATGTTCGAAAAGTATGAATATGTGTAATATTGTTGTAAATAGACATCGACTAGAGCAAATTAAACAGTTTGTATATTTAGGTTGTTTATTCTCTAGCAATGGAAAATATGATTGCGAAATAGAGAAAATAGTATCTGCTGGTTGTAAAAATTTAGGAGCGTTAGGAATGTTTGCGAGAAATTGAATATTTCTAAGGATGCAAGACTATGTGTGTGTACAATGGTGTAATTGTGTTATCGTTGATGTATGGCAGTGAATGTTGGGTTTGGCAAAACTAGCATAAAAAGCTTGTGACTGCTTTTAAAATGCAATTTTTTAAGGTGCTTGTGATGTATTTGGGAGATAAAGAAAACGGAATGCGTGGGTGTTTGAGCAGTATGATATTGTAGATAATGACGTATGTAAATTAATCAAATGAGATGGTATGGTCATATTGAAATAATGTCGAATGAAAGATTGACAAAAACGATTTACGTGGGTAAGATGTATGATGTGAGGATGCGAAACTGTTCTTGTAATAAGTGGATAAATTTGATTGGGAAAGAATTACGTGAAATAAAAGTTGTAAACAAGCGGAATGAAGAATTTGAGTGAAGCGAAAAGTGTGACAGAATTGTGAATGACGGAAGATTGTCAAAATTGTGAAAGAATGTAAAGGGTATTCTGCCACCCTATTGGATGGGAATAGGCATGATGTTATGTATATATGTATGTTAAAATTAAAAAATATATTTTTAATTGTATAAAATGTTTGTAATATTTTCTATATAAAACAGATTAATTAAATTAGATCTTCGTGAAGACTTCAGGATCCCACAATATCTAAATATACAGACACTTGTAACGCTTCCTTAGGAAACCGAACTGGTTATATCTGGTATTGCTATTTTCATGACATAAAATTGTATTTCTTTTTTTGAATAGTTGACTCTAATTTTCAGTACTCTTTTAGTAAGATCAAATGAATGGAATATTTTATGCACTTCCTATAAAGTATGTTTTTACATGTCTTGTTTGAATTTAATGAACATTAGTAAATGAAACACGTGTATATAGCGTCTCATTGTCTGATGGCATGTGTGATTTGGCTTGATATTTTGTATTCTCATTCGCCTTGACTGTTGGCACCGGCTTTTATAATTATTTTTCTTTCGTTCTTTGCCACTATTAAATCGATTTCAAGGTACAGTAGTATTTATATTTTGCTGAAACTATTTCTTATTTTCATATATAAATAATATACATATTCTGACCTGTGAATCCCTATAATTAGAATTTTAATCAAATTACTAACCGATGAAAGTAATAGTTATTGATGTAGAAAAATCATGACTTTTCATAAATTATGTAAAGTTAGAAGTTTTATATTTTATATTGTTGTGTTGATTAGTAATTTCAGTTGGGTTTTTCCTATGTCGATTCTAATCTTATTCCACCAATGCACGTCAGCAATTAATTTTCAAATTACCAATATATAATTGTTTTGTAAATTGATATAATTGCTAACATCATTTTTGTTCCACCATTGTATACTATGGCGGCTCCTATAAAGCCAAATAAACGTTTCTGAATCAGAAAAGAGTTAATCCGTATAGAACGGGGCTTTGTAGTTACTTTCACACAATTTGAGGGCTTGGTAGTTGCTTTAGTATGCTATTGTCCTCAAACTATAATCATATGACTGACAACTCTACAAGAGCTAAAGGTTGAAACAAGAATCTGTATAGAACGAGAAGAGCGTGATGGCTCCAGCAGAGATACTGAAACGGTAGAATTCTCTTATCCGGTCCTTTAGATTTAAAGAGTAAGTAAATATGAGCAGCTCGCTTCAACTCCAACGTTTGAATATTTAGTCAAATAATGGAGACGACCAATCATAACGCTTTAGATAGCGACTACTCGTCGATTGTCCACACTCTTATTTAGACATTGTAGATGCGTAAGTATGAAGGCTATGCCAGCTCCAAAACAGCCAAATAACACCTTGAAACACTGAAACGGAAGAATCTATGCCTAAGCAAGATTGGTTGCTGCTACTGCTTTGATTAGTCTTAGGAGTTATGCAGCTAGAAAACACTATACGACTCCTAAGCTGCAGAAAATTCGTTAAATTTGTTTGTTTTGTAAGGAGAAGATCGAGGTAATTCTATCTAAAATATTGCACAGATAACTGTTATTTATGTGATAAATCGAGTAATAATGGTGATAAAATAGAGTAAATGTTGATTATATTATATAAAGTAAATATTCATTTTAAAATAGTTGAATTCCAAGAATCATCCAGAACTAAACGCTGGTAAACGCATTTGTTCTGCGAGCGATATGGACCAAATTGCAATTGTAAAAGATGTGTAGAAAATAGAATAATCAACTGTGTTGCACAATATATAAAGTTATTATTAATATTGCTGATTTCATTTTGGAAGAGAATGTTTACTGATCTTAAAATACTTCGAATATTCCAGTAAAATACTCTAGCTTTTTTTGCTATAGTTCCCATATTTGTAAACCATATCATTAAATTTAAAAGTAATAAAACATTAAAAATTAGAATTTACGTAATTGCATGTAGCTGTTGTTATTATTAGTCGTAATAACTATTCGTATATTAAGACTGATAATATGAGGTTTTATCATATCATTTTGCAAATTAGCCGCCTTGTCACTTATCAAAAAAGTAGCCGAAAATATTAGAGGAACGAAAAGACTTTGCACTTTCAAATTTTGGCACAGAGAATAGTCGCAAAGTGCATTAGTGAAATAGGGCTCAGCTCTAAGTTGATTCCAAATGCGCGTTTTGCTTAAGTACTTAAACATGATCCTGTCTACGTTTACTTCCGTTTTAGTACCTCAATTGCAAAAAAAATGTACTGCAATTCACATTACCATTAAAAATGGTAATCGAATGAACTTTTTTCCAAGCTCTTTTCATTGTTTAATTGGATATAAACACAAAATTTCCCATTCATGCAACATTTTTTAATGAAAGTTTACATAATTCTATAGCTACTTTTTTTAAAATTTTATTTATAAGTTTCCTATTTTCGAAAAAAGTATTCAAATCGAAAGTTTACTCTACTAATTTTTTGCGGTGTCTGCAGTAATTTAAAAACAGTTGCATTGTAAGAAATATATTTAGTGAAAAAGTGTTTCAAAGGTTAGTAAAATATTATTTATTTTATCGAATCAAAATACGTATAAGAAAGTTCAGTGTCAACCATTGCGGTTATTTTTTTACATGTTTACGTCAATTATTGTCAATCGAAATTATGATCTGTGAAACGAGTTTGCTATTCAAATGTAACGTAATTAATTAACAGAATATTATGGTATTATTACCTAAAAATGTAGAAAGTGACTTTCTTAGTTAAACTCTATAATTGTAGGTTTAAAATGTGTGAAAAAGAATTAATATAACATAAACAAGGTAATGTTCTAATAATTGGCAAACTATTAAGTTAATTATTATTTTATTAGCGTTTTAATGCCAAATATTATGACATTCAGTGTATGCGTCATTTTTTCACGAAGGTCAAGTTCTCCATGTGTTCTGTTTATGTTTCCACTACTGTTCAATACAAATGCAACAGGTGCCGGTCCGGTAACAATGATCCGACCCTGACATTCGCATATTTGTACGTGCATCATCACACCTAACACTCATAATAAATCATGTACATTATCACTTACTTAACACGAGTACGAGTACGTTATATAATAAAATAATCGTGTGCCAATAGCAATCAACTGCACATTTCAACGAAAAAGAATCCACATGTTTTCACGCTCCTGATACGTCTTCCGAATCGCTGCTAATTTATTTCTACAAAATAAATTTTCTAAACATTTCTAGGATGTTAATCTGACAACAATTCTCATTTCTTCTTAGAGATTTTTTCACGTTTCTGTACTTGTGATGGAGGAGTTCTGTAGTTTATAAATATTGCTCAATTTCGGTGCTATATCAGGAGTTTTCATATTTTTAGCGTTTCAGGTATCTGAGTTATTTAATTGCAAATTATGAAGTTGTTGGTTAACGTATTCAACCTGTTTCCACTTTGTTATATGTATGCATGTAAAATAAAAGTACATTATGTCACTAATTTATGGGAATGGCTATTTTTTAACATAATTAAGTGCTCAATGTGAAAATAAAATTTTTTGTGTAATTATACAAAACATTTGTATTGTTTAATTTTGCAATTAATCACTTAATTTATTTAAAAACCTTACGCTACTTGTATTTTCATATATTTAAGGTTAATGTTGAACTAAAAAACGACTGAAGTAAAAAAGTACTTCCGGTTTTAATATCGTTTTCAAACAAATCTTAAGTTTAAAGTTTCATAATTTTACATTCTACTGTTTACGCTGTAGATCGCTCATACACACAGACACACACGCACACAGACAGACACACACACAGACAGACACACACACAGACAGACACACAGACACACACATACAGACACACACACACACGCACGTACACACACACACAGACACACGAGCACAGACAAACACACATACACACACACAGAGACACATATTATGCTGACTCGATTCAGGGAAGGTCAATAGATATATTTCCGCTAAAATCACAAAATCGATTTTTTTTCATAATGAATACTTATTACTTCATAAAAGAAACAATGAAAAGAGGACGCCGAAAACAGAAAAATATAAACATAAACCAATTAATTAGTAATTTTAAGTAATTCGAAAACTTTTGAGAAAAACAATCGCAGTGAGTACATTAATTTAATGGCGGTATTTATTAAAGTATTTGGCATGATCTACGACAATAAAATAACAATATCATTGAATTGTCACAAATAAAACTAGAATTAAAACAAATTACTCACTTTAATATTTAATAATGATAAAAACAATTCTTGGTAAACAATTAATGCTATCAGTAATAAAATTAATAAAAATGTGATGGGCCTTGGAAAATTCACGCCCCCATTTACAAATGTATCAAACCGAAACTTTGATCTCTTTATTTATTTTGATTAATCTAAAAATTATCCATACAGGATGTCATTATATAAAGAATAATAATTAAATCTGATAATATATTAATATGTATTACAAATTTATTTGTAGTCATTTTATTTGTTGTTATCACAAGTTAGAGCCATGAGCATAATAATATTAAAGTTATTAAAAAAATGTCTATTTATTTATTAACTTTTTATATACAGGCAAATATAATATATTTTATCGTTAACATATCGATTATCCACTTTAAGAATTTGATACTTGACACATAATTACAACAAAAGGCTTAACTAATGCAATTTTGCTCTGATGTAGTTAAATAATAAATATAAAATATTTCTTATTCGAATTTTGTTTAGATAGTATTGTAAATAAAAATTGTTATTAATTTTAGAAAATATAATTATTCATAATGCTATATATTTTACGTTTTAAAATAATAATAAACACATAGAAAGCCACACACACACACACATCCTTTTTCTCACACATACAGGGTATATATTTAGGGTAGGTCTAAAAATATATTGCCGTTAAAGTCTCGAGATTGAAAATTTTTATAATTACTGTACTCCCTTATATACATTCGTATAAGAAAGTATTCACCGCGGGGCTCTAGCGGCAACATTGAGAACTCATGAACGTAAACAAAAAAACAATTGTCTAAATGTAGCGGTTATTTCTACATAAGTGCATGAGAAGTGTATTATTCTCTATTTTCTATGCTTATATTGAATACTAATAATGTATTATTGCCCAAACAAATCAATGAATTAAATATGTTTTTGTAGTGAGTTAATTTTCTAATAAAACATAAAATAACAAAAATATTATTGTTTGTAATTTTGTTAAATGAATATCAAGACATACACTAAACAAACACATACATTGACAGCTACAACCTATGATAAGCGAAGGTCAGATCTAAAAGTCTTCTTGGTAATGCAAAAAAAAATCTATATGTGTCGTGATCCTTAACTTGAATCGCAAATACAGTATGGACAACTTGTAGTTAGGCACAAATTAAGTCAGCTGTGCCTAACTTCATGTTGTTCATACTCTATTACTATAGTTAATAATACCCTTTTCCTAATCAAGATAAAAACGAATCAGATGACCGTGTCAATCCTTGACCGCGCATTAATTATCAATTGTTAACACTATTTAGAATGTACAAATAATTATCTAACTAAATAAACAAATAAGTCATGAAGAACACTAAAGACACGCATGAGATATATGTACACAAACAAATAAAAACATATAGGCCATACTTTTAAAATCATTTATTGTGGAAGCAAAATATACCCATAATTTATTTAGATTTATTACTAAAATAATCAATATTACCAAAAATGTTTTTGCATCTTATTTTAGTCTGGTGGAATATTATTTCTTAGTGACATAATTCTATACCTGAAGTACGAAATTTCAAATTTAGATTGTTTGAATAAAATAAAATTGTTCCATACTTATTTTCCGTACGTGACAGAATTCTTTTAGATAGAAATGTATATGTTTATTTGTAGTGATGTCATCTAATGTTTAGACAGCGTCTGAATAAATTTACAAGTTATTAAATGTTAGTTTGCAAATGTCATAAATGTATGCATTTTTACTTTCTTATACGCAGTATAAGTAAGTATTGTAATCATGAAAAATTTTGATCTCGAGATTTTAACGGAAATATACGTTTTGACCTTCCCTGAATCGATTCCGACTATTTTTGGAATGACGTCCGTCTATGTGTGTGTGTATCTGTGTGTCTGTGTGTGTGTGAACGCTCTACAGCATAAACGATTGAAGGTAAAATTATGAAACCCTAAACTTAAGCTTTGTATATGCCTGGCCAGAAAACCTCCTATTGAAAAACATATTCTTACCGGATGTGCATGTTTACTCTAGTCATTTTTTGTAGTTTCTGCAATTACTCAAAAACGGTTGCAGTTACAGAAAAATTGTTACAATAAAAATTATAGATTTCAGCATTTTGTACAACTTTTATTTGAAACTTTTTTTCCCAAACGGTTCCGGAAACAAGAAAATGGCTCTTGAAATTTCTTCATATTACATTTAATTTTACATAAATCGTATCATCTGCGCCTGTCAATTGTTTATCAAAAAAAAACAAAACACACTTAAATAATTTGAAGTTTGACATTTTATATTTATTCAAACAAATATATTTAGCGTAAAAGTGTTCCAAAGGTCCGAACAAATATTATAAATTAGAAAAATAATGAAACTACGATGTGATTTAACCCATATGCGTATAAGAAAGTTCGGTGCATGACACTGCAGATGTTTTATCAAATTAACATGTCTGTATGTGTTTCAATTTTGACTGATGATAAGCGATAAATTTCGTTTAATATTTGTGTTTACATTGTAAATGATTCTAGATAAAAACACATATGTATATAAAGCCAAAACATAATTAGTAATAATTTAAATAATTTATTACATATGAAACAATATAATTATTAGAGATTGATAAGATTAAATTATGTATTGTTATATTATGATTATAACATAATGGACTATTAAGGAAAATGTGATTATATTGTTTAATTTACAAAATAAAAATAATATTTAATTATTAATTCTTCTACAATTAATGTAGCTATTCTTACATATTCTATAACACTACAGGGCGTAGACATACAACATTTTATTTTATTTTCTAAAGTATACAGCTTAAGCGTATATAGAATTTACAGAATATCATTAATTGAGCCTATTATACAATATTAAATTAATTAGTTAATAATAATAGAATGATAACACCATTATTCAAATAATGACTACTATGATTCAATTATACAATAATCAAAATTGAAATTTAAGCTATAAATTATCGATTCGTTCACGTAATAGAAACATATTTAAATTTCATATAAATAAGACTAAATAAGTGATAATATCAAACGAACATATAGTAATATTAATTAATTAAATTGGTGTATCAAGTATTAAATATGAACGCAGTATCATTTGTATTGTATATAGAAGTAAACTTATAATATAGATAAAACGCACGCGCTTTTATAATAATAAGTTGCTTGACTGTCATTGGTCGAAGTAAAGGTGTGTGTCGCCTTGTATAAATAGAAGAGAGCGCTCGGCAAACTGGACTTTGAACGTAAATGATGAATTTGCACTTGGGTTCTCGGAATCGCGGACACTTGCGCAATCACATTTGTTTACATGCGGAGAGTTCTAGGAATTACTAGTGCTAGCCAGACATTGTACGATAATCAAGGTTGTGTAAACAATTGAAAACTTAAATTACCTATTTTGTTGTTTTCATAAATTAAAACAAATTTAGGTGTTTGTAATAATTTTAAACACTTTTATCACTTTCTTTAGCAAATAAATAATAAACGACGCCTTGTATCATGGTTTTGCAGTGTACTTTTATTTGCATATGCTAATTTACATTATTATTGCAACAGTTTACGTGCTATTTATCACGGTTATTATTATACCCAAATGGGTATATTATAGTAAATATTTTTTTATCTTTAAAATATCCGCTATGTCTTACACTGAACTTTCTTATACGTATTTCATACTAATTGATAATTATTTGTTATTATTTCAGTAAAAAATTTTATCATTCGAAAAAATAAAATTAATTTGGCTTTTGTATACTTTGTTATTAATCGATAATCTACACATCTTATCAAATATGTTATGCGACTTTGTGATTCTTTTTATTCAACGATATTCTAAACTTGCTCTAAATTAAGCATTTGAGATCAAAGTGTACGAATCGCATATTTGCAAATATTTGTTTATCTTTATTCAAATTTTCTACATGTTCTATTTGCATGTTCAATAATTTAAAATTCATACGTATATTTATTCAATCTCAAACCAAACACATGTTTTCGTTTGTGTAAACATGACCTAATCACCCTTGCCGGATGATCTAATAAAATACTTGTGTGACAATTATATATAAAACATCTGCAGTGGCTTGTGCTTAACGCATTTTGGTTAGATCATATCACATTTATATTATTTTTCTAATTAATAATATTTTACTAACCTTTGGAACCCTTTTTCACTAAATATATTTATTAGAATAAATATTTAATATCAAACTCCAAATTATCTAAGGTTTTTTTGTTTTTCTGTTCAACAATTGACAAGCACAATTTATTATAATTGAATATAATAAATAATTATAATAAGCACCAATTTCAATATACATTTTCTTGTTTCCGGTACCGCTTTTGAAAAAAAAATTTCAAATTAAAGTTATGCAGAATGTTAATATCTATAATTTTTATTCTAACTATTTTTGTTATAAGTGCAATCGTTTTCGAGTTTTTGCGTAAACCGCAAAAAATGACAAGAGTAAACATGCACTTAAATATTATTTTCAAAAATGGAATGTTTTTTCCCAAGCATATACAAATCTTAAGTTTAAAGTTTCATAATTTTACCTTCAACCGTTTAGGCGCAAACACTCTCAGGACGTCATTCCAAAAATAGTCAGAATCGATTCAGGGAAGGTCAAACGTATATTTACGTTAAAATCTCGTGATCGAAATTTTTTATGATTACAATACTTATACTGCGTATAAAAAGTAAAATCACAATTAATATATATTGCAGCTAAATCATAAATAATTTGTATAAGCTAAACCATAATCATGAACATCACTACTACTAATAATAAACAAATAGTAATTATTATTAATGTCTTTGATATTATAATAATTACTGTTATTTGTAATAAAATAATTAAATGATTCTCGTTAGTTGAGTAACAAAAACTAACTAGTAGCAGAAAATATAAAAAATTGAAATACCAATAGAAATTACTGTTTTTAAATTCAATGATGATAATTTGTTACTTAAGTATTTATTATAAAGACTCATTGTTAGTCGACACTTAGTAAGTATTACGATAATTATTAGTATAAATACGACATATTTATCTGTTTGAACCCTGTTAGAATTATTAAAGAATTAGATCTATACCATTATTATTACGTAGCAGATTAAGCATCAGTTTAAAAAAATGAATGACGTTATCCTTGAATTGAATACTGTAACAAGAAAAAATCTGTCATTTTTAAACAAAAGGAGATATGTATGAGATTGTGTTCTAAAGCAGTTACTAAATCTCATTTTGTAACAATTATATTAAAAATATCAAAATATGTCATTGTATTTATAAAGCTGTTTATGAAACAAAAATGTCGTTTTTATTTGATTTAGAAAACAAAGTGATACACATAAATAATATCTATACATTTTTGTTTTGCAGGTTTGAACGCGTGTGAGAGAAAATCGTTCATCTTCTTACGAAAAGAATTGCCAGTCCGATTGGCAAATATAATGAAAGAAATTGCATTATTACCAGAAAATCTTTTACGAATGCCATCAGTAGCGCTAGTGAGTGATTGGTATATAAGGAGTTTTCACGAGATTATCGAATTCGAAAAATACGATATCTCACCAAAAACACTGGATTACTTTTGCGAAAGTCTCGTCAAAATTCGAAACCGACACTCAGACGTTGTCGAAACAATGGCACAAGGTGTTTTAGAGCTAAAAGAATCACATGATGTGGACAGTCACACAGAGCACAGTATCCAATATTTTTTAGACCGATTTTACATGTCGAGAATTTCGATACGAATGCTGATCAATCAACACAGTAAGTTAAACCAATAATTACACACTTTACATGCGAATTTTGTGTAAAATCAAATTTTAGGCAATTAAAAGCAAGTATATATAAAAGAAATACAATTTCATGGTGGTCTGATTCAGTTATTAGTTTTAATATCATTTTCGTTGTAATTGAATACATAATTTGTCAAAATGATAATAATATAGCAACCAAGTCAACGGACAAGCAACGCGGCTTACATACTTAGACGATGAATTTAAGAGTTAAATTACGAAAACGAAAAACTATACATTCAAAATACGTCATAACTTCTCCAAGAAGTGAAAATCACAAAATATGGTTGTGTGAAAAGGTGACAATTTTATTTTATATTTTGCAATAGAACAAAGGAGTGATTAAAATGAGATTGTCACAAGAATCGATATTTTAATGACATGAATTGCACTTGCGACGTGATCTTTTGTTTCATTCGTGAATTTAAAATCTCGTACATTAATCACATTCATTCGTGTGTGGAATAAATTATACTAACAATCAATATTTTGTTGTAGCATTGCTGTTTGGTGGTCAATTAGAAACTTTTGTTGGTCCTATCCAGAGCCGCCATATCGGCTGCATAGACCCCCAATGTGATCTTGTAAGTGTTATCAAAGACGCATATGAAAACGCACGCTTTCTTTGTGACCAATACTACCTAGCATCACCGGATTTGACTGTCCAAGAACATGAACATCTTGGTAAAGTACCTATATCGACTTATTGTTGTGTTTAAGTGTTGAATAACATTTGATTTTATTTGTAGCATTGAGCAGTGAAAAGGACAGTGATATAAGGATAGTTTATGTGCCATCACATTTGTATCATATGCTGTTTGAATTATTCAAAAATTCTATGCGAGCTGTGATGGAGTATCATTGCTCATCTGACCAGTATCCTGCTATTCAGGTTACAGTTGTCAGGGGTAAAGAAGATATTTGTGTCAAGGTAATTATATTTTTTTGCGAAATTGTTTATTCGTTTACAAACCAGATAAGTATTAAAATACATAGTTATCGCACGGTCGTGCTCTATATTCAATATGTTTATATTACTAACTACCGAAGTGACGTCACTACGTAATCGGCAGTAGTTAATACCTCAGTACAGCATAATTTCCTCGATTTAGAATATTTTATTGCATAAAAACAATAGATATTATATATGAGTAATGAGTAACAAAGTTTATCACAATCAGTATTTATGTAGACAGAACGTATTAATTAAAAATAAATACAATTTAGGTTACTATTATAAAAATAATTCCTTTATATTTGTATTTTCAATATAAGAATATTGATTCTGTTTGCTCTTTTTTATATTTTAAAACATGATAATAAAGTTAACCTCGAGATTACAAATAAAATATACCTGTTGACTTTATTTGAGTTGCTTCTGAATATTTTTACAATGACCTTTGTATGTATTTTCTAGTTTACTTTGAGAAAGAGGTAATTTTATAGATCCTCATTATCAGCCTTGTCATAGTAATCATTTATCATAGTCATAATAAAAGAGGTTCCGTGCGAACATTTCCAGCTACTATTTTAGTCACCATCACAAAAATAAGCATATCGTATACATATTCCAAACTTTTTGTATGTCGATTTTAATTCAACAAATAGTATTCAAAATACACTTTTATTAATTAAACAGTTATTTCTAAAGTAATTATTACAAGTCTTGTGATGGAACTTCTAAAAATATAAACAAATTGCGAAAAAAATTGGTTTTGTAATTTAAAAAAAAATTGGGACAGCAGTTATTATTAAAAAAACTGCTAATATGTGAACGAATGTTAAGGGTTTTTTGCTACCCCATTGATGGGAATGGGCGATATGTATACAGGGTGTAACAGCGAAACGAGCTACCTCGAATAACTTCTATATTATTAAAGATACAATAAAATAGTATAAGACAATCTTATGCAGGACCAAGGGGGACATCCAACTATGAAAGAAAATATTTTTTTAAACCAGTGGTTCTCAAGCAACAACACAAAGTTATGTTTTTTCAAATGAGATGCTATATATTTTTTGGGTTCATTGGATAGGGTATTTTTTTCTAAATCCTACCATGTATTCGTTTTATACCCTTACATAAGTAAAATATTGAGAAAAATACGATTGAAAGTTAAAGAAATTTTATTTTTATAGCTATTTTTCAGTAGGCTATGAAAAAAATTGAGCTTAAATACAACGAAACATAAATTAAATACATTAAATTATTTGTTATTTACTTTATAAATAGTGTTATTAAGTAAATAACAAAGAATTTCATGTATTTAATTTATGTTTCGTTGTATTTAAGCTCATAGCCTACTGTAAAATCACTATAAAAATAAAATTTATTTAACTTTCAATCGCATTTTTCTCAATATTCGAGAATGGGCTTAAAAAATATATAGCATCTCATTTGGAAAAATATAACTTTGTGTTGTTGCTTGAGAACCACTGGTTTAAAAAAATATTTTCCTTCATAGTTGGATGTCCCCATTGGTCCTGCATAAGATTGTCTTATACTATTTTATTGTATCTTTAATAACATAGAAGTTATTCGAGGTAGCTCGTTTCGTTGTTACAGCCTGTATATGTATGTAGTTAAAGGTACAAATGTATAAATTACATTACCGATATAGGACTAAAACAGTTATTTATGGAGAAGTTTTATTCAAATTGGAAGAATAACATATTTGGTAATTCACGAAATATTTTGCTATTGTAGATGTCCGACCGAGGTGGTGGTATTCCTCGCTCGCACACCGATCAATTGTTCAAGTATATGTACTCAACGGCACCGCAGCCGTCCAAGTCAGACGCACATACAGTACCGCTCGCTGGTTACGGTTATGGATTACCAATATCAAGGCTGTATGCACGATATTTCCACGGTGATTTAACTTTGATGTCATGTGAGGGTCATGGAACTGATGCGATTATCTATATGAAGGTTAGTAAATTGAGAAGCCTAGCCGATCCATAAACCTGCTACCGTTTATTGTAATTTAATTATAAGCTTACGGCTTAATACACCTCAAAAGTGAACTTTAGTAAATCTGAATTTCTAATAGAATTTTTATTACAAATTAATAATGTTGTACATTATAAATAAATGAACGATCTCGATATTTCAACGGCAGTACATTTTTAATCTAATATTTATTGTTTTTATTTTCGGAGAACACTTTCTAATTTTAATATGAAATGAACGTGGATTGACATTTCAATCTTCAAAATTGATTGTCTTAAAGAAAAATTGGTTAAACTATATATAAATTAATATTAATAATTTAAAATTCGTCTCTAAATAAGTCTACTAAAATATTTAGTATCGTCTTAATCGCAACACTACTTGTGCTTTATATTTTTAACACATTTCATAGAAATTTAAAAGAATTATAATGTGCTTAATTATAGAAAAATAATTTTTTAATTTCTCGTCAATTTCATATATTTCATTTGTTTCTTTGGCGGCAATTGAGAAACTAATTTATAATTCTACAAATAGAAAGTCGAGTGTATGCTAAATCGATGTATTGCATTTTATATCTTTATATGTTATATTGTGAATCTTAATAAGAATTAAGAATACAAATGGAGATTATTTCACATTCTAAATGAAATAATTGTATAATAATTTTTGTTCATAGGCTTTATCAAATGAAGCAAGTGAACTGTTGCCAATATTTAACAAAACAACATCAAGATTCTACCGAACGGTAGTACCAACGGGTGATTGGTCAAATCAGCCCAATCACATGACCAACAACCGACAAATGCCGACCCAAACAAAGAAACATCAAATACCCACATCGTCGCATGAATCAGCAACAGAAATCCAGTGCTAATTCGAGAATCACTACAAATTATTATTCTAGTAAACGTAACGTACTATCTATCGGTAACCACACAATTTCCAGTCACTTTCTCCTATCGAACTGTGATTTGACACTGTGTTAGAATTAATGTTGTAAATAGTTAATTTGATTTGAGTAATACAAAATAAATCAGAAACGTTCCACTAGTCCGACTTCCAATAGTTTTAATATATAATTTTTAAAATTACGAGCATCTTAGAGGTCGACCATTGAAAAGAAAATAGTCCTTAAGTATACAATTAATATTTATTCCGATATATATGATAAATACCCGTGAGCAATGAATTCTTAATCGTCTGGTAATTGACGTAAATATTATTTTCTTTTAATGGATTACGTATTTTAAAAAATATATATTTTATATTAATTTTGAAAATTAATTCAAGAAAGTTGGCTAAAATAGCATTTAAAATGATTGTTAAAGTTTTAGAGATAATTGAAATAGATTTTAAAAATGTATTTGTCTCGGTTGTCGGACTTGTTCGACGTGCTCAACATATTTAGTTTTTAATTTAGGTTATTAAAGATTATATTTAATTATGAATTGAGAATATTTTATTCAGATTATGTATTTGAATAGAGAAATATTGTACATAGATTATAAAACAATAAATGATGTTATTTTAAAAATATATATATATATTATCAAAGATTGTATATAAAATGATTTTTTAAATTTTTTGGCAATGTATTTGTAAATAAAAGACTTATGTTCAATAAAATTTTATTCGAAAAATAAGGAATGTTATATTAGACGGTGTTGAATTTAGTATTTTCGTATACTTTATAAACAAACTGTATACCGTTTTCTTCATGAATATCATTCGAAACATCTGGATCTCTGAAATAATTCATACAGATAAAATACTGATTTAACTCGATTACGAGTCTAAAAATAAAATGTTCATTTAGTTGGCTTTTGATGTTCAGTCATGTGTGCACTATACATTTATAAATAAAATATTAATTACAAACTAGTGACGACAAATTTATTAATATGTTTTTTATAACAAATAAGTCACGCAAATCAATATTAAATAAAATAATTGTTATACTTACTGAATAAGTTTCATATTATTTGATAATGACGGCATAAAAGTATCACATTCGAATTTCGCCTTAACTTCTGTTAAATATAATCTATAAAAATATTTCGACTCCAACACATCCTAAAAACCATATATTTACAATAATATAAAACATAAATAAATTAATAAAAACCTTATACACATGACTTCCTCCAATAACCCAAATCGATTCAATATTATCAGCGATTTCTGGCAGACACAATTTATCCACAGCCGATTCTAAACTATTACAAACTAAAACACCATCATCAGTTTTAAAATTAACATTTCTCGTTAAAACCATATTCAATCGATTCTTCAAAGGTCGAAATTTCAACGGAATACAATCCCAAGTATTTCTACCCATTAAAACAACATTCTTCTTATTTGGGTCTTTAGTACTAGTAGTCATTTTTGTAAAATACGCCATCTCAGATCTTAAAACAGTTGAACCAAAACAATTAATAAATCAAAAACAATTACGGGACCTTACTTTAATTTCCATGGTAATTTACCATCGATTCCTATACCCATATTTTCACATGCAGCAACAATTAAATTAAATTTTAAAGCCATTTTAATACACAGGTTATCTGATTTTAAGTGTCAAACATCACGTTTTAAACGTGCGCGTGATGTATCACGTGATTTTTTTATTTTGCTACCGTAGTGACATCTCTGCGCAAATAATTGAACTTTAAAACAATTTAGACCAAATATTTTGTAAATTGTGCCAAAATTTCGTAATTTATAAATACGTTCAACAAAATATACACCTGTCTATTTGTATTAATTTATGACTAAATATATAAATGGTGTATTTCTTATATTACGCTGTAAATTTGTACATACAAGTACAAATTGTAATAATTTTATTAAATTAAAATAAATAGATAGGGGCACAACTAAATAATGTGAATCAAATAGAAATGTGATAAAGCAATACAAAAAATCTTCAAGATAAATTTGTATGATTGTATGATTCACGATAAATTATCTAGGATATTAATGTGTCGACTGTATAATTTCATGGCTAATCTTGTAGCCAGTCGAGCTAAAGTAGTTATTTTAAGCATCAGTGTCGTACTTAAACGACGGGCACTCTTCAAACATCGCACGAGTTTGGGCAACAGACTACGTCGTCAGTGGCGTGCCGCGTAAGTTTATCGATCGCCTTTGACAACCCCCGTTGTTCGTCATGCTCCTCATGCTGTGCAATCAATAGCCACCAAGTGAATAGCGTGTGTGTGTCTTTAAAATTATACCTACCATCGTCCACAAGTTAGAACCGAGTTTAAATTGCTACAATCCGTCGTCCAGGTAAGTTGTTACCTACTCTATACACAACTTGTAATTAGTCGGGTATTACAAAACAGTACACATACAATTCGGTTTGTAAACATTATAAACTTTGGTGATTGTATACGCCAAAAACCATTGTTAACAGTCTGTTGTCTTGTCTCAGTTCGGTAATCGGGACGATTTCAAGTGATTAGTGTTTTATTTTATGTGGCTCTTATTGCAATAAACCCGGTTTTATTTTTCGGTGCATTTTATTGTGTTTTTGTATCGAATCCAAACAGTGAATTTTAGTGTAAATGTCAGTGAGTTTTCGTTATTTTTAAATGTATAAATTAACATATCCTGGTTTTTAAAACAGGTATTTATTAATTGGTATTATTAAATAAATATATTAGGATCGCACTCGAGTTTAAACACATAAACAAGTTGTTATGTGTATATATAATAATAAATATGTTTTTATAACAATAAAAAATTGCACATATTGCTTTAGTTTAGTTTTTTTTTATCAGTATGCGTTTACACAATTTAAATATTATATTTCAATTAAAAGATAATAAATAATTTGCGTAACGTAAGTAGTTTAAAAATGTTTTTTTTTATAAATATTTACATGCTATTTGCGTATCATGCGCGGCAGACAGGTTGCCGATGCTATTAGGGTATATTTAGATTGACGAACATTTTAATAATCGGAAAAGGGAAGTGTTTTACATTACTATAATGAATATTTTGACACATTATTATCAGATACTTAACAAAGACAATGAACTTAGCTATCTATCTTATTTATTTACAAATGGTTTCTAGGCTCATTTATTATGGAAGACGGCAGGTACTATTATTCCAGGTAGTACCTACTGTTATATTTTCCTGGAAAGAACTTTTTTTTCTATTTTATTGCGCATGTGGGTGATATAATGGGTTTTATATATTCATAATTTAATTTTTGAAATTTCGCTCTTGATTTAAAATTCTACGCCTGTCGCTAGAAGGCTGATGTAATTTTTGTATTTACATTGATTAATTTTAGGATAATAGGTCTAAATTTACCATTAGAGTTATGAAACTTGTAAGTAAAATGTTACAAGGCGTCTTAAGAGTTTTTTTTTATTTTACTTGGCGAAAAAATATACGAAAGTATGGATGTGGGTTTGACGTGAAATGCTTTTAGTATATAATGAAATATTTGCAATGTCTTTTACTGAACGTTCTTATACGTATTTTGTTTAGTTCTTCATCATATTTTCAATATTTTGCTAACCTTTAACACTTTTTTCCCTAAATATGTTTCTTCAAATAGACATTGATTGTCAAATATTATTTGAATCTATTATGTTTTTCTGTTAAAAAATTGACAGACACAGTTCTACGATTTATTTAAAAATAAATTAGATAAGAACAAATTTAAATAGTCATTTTCTTATAACCGGTCCCTTTTTTGAAAAAAAAGTAAAACAAAAGTTGTGCGAAATATTAATGTCTTTCATTTTTATTCTAACTATTTTACTGTAAGTTAAGCCGTTTTGGCGATATTTCAAAAATTTCAAAACACGACTAAAGTAAACAAGTACTTCTAGTTTCGATATTTTTTTCAACTATAGTAGGTTTTCTTCCCAGAAATATACAAATCCTACGTTTAAAGTTTCATAATTTTATCTCCAACCGTTTAGGCTGTAGAGCGCTCACACACACACACACACACACACACACACACACACACACACACACACACACACAAACACACACAAACACACACAAACACACACAAACACACACAAGCACACACACACACACACACACACACACACATTGATACATACACACTAGCAAACACACACAGACAGACGTCATTCTAAAAATAAACGTTTAAAAAAATAAAACTCTTAAAATAAAGTAGAAATTGTATAATAAAAAACCTTTCTAAACTTTGGGTTTTATATATCTTAATTAAATGAATAAGCGACGTAATATTTTTGGTTTAAAAAGTCAACATTTTTAAATGGAATTATGAACTTCGTAATTGCTGAAAATGTTCATGAATGAAGTACTTTAGTTGTTAATTGTCGGATACACCACAACCCTCGTCAAATCCGTTGACTTTCATAATCTGAGTTTGTCCGCCTATGTGTCGACAACGGAAAATCTCTAATAAATTATTGCGAACACTCATATTTTTTTTTCGAAATAAGATACAATCTTTATTTATTTAACTTGCGAAAACACTTCAATTACTACAATCATTATAATTTGTTTAATCTTATCAAAAAGAAAAACTAATATTAGTCTACAAAATTTCCAATCATGCAGAGCGGAAATCTCGCATTTTATTTGACGTGATTAATCACAATAAAATAAAACATTTTTAACAACAATACCCTTTTCTTTTACATAATCCATATATGCTTTAATTTTTTCCCGGGTCGACCGTATAGTCATTATGGTCCAAATAACTTCTTTTATTCACAAATTGGCATTCTCTACGCAACCTTGACCCAATAAAAACTATCTTCTTTCAATTTTACTTGACCACCGAAAGCAATTTCAATTTCAGAAGTTATTTTACAAACTTAATCTTAACTACATTTTATCCTTGTGTCCGTGGATATTTCATCAATCTCAACTTCTTAGTCTATTTGCCACAGTATAATCTAGAATCACACAAACAATTGAATTAGTTGCCTTAGTTTTTCTATAATACATGGAAAACCTCAATATTCCAAAATGAACAAAATATGAGGTATCAATTCTGGCGACATATTTGTCAAGGTAAAGCTAAATTAGTTGATAAAAAATAGAAATTACGATGGAATATTCAATATGCCATCATAAAACTATTATAAATGCAGACCATTATATAATATATCAATTTTATATTTATGTATATATAGAGTATGCAATAAAAGTGTCAAAAATATACGATAATAATAAATGATATTCATAGAATATGTTACGTATGTTTACAATTTGGACATCATTGCACATTGCATTACGATTTGACTATTAATGTTGCACATAAATACTATTGGTATTTAACTAAACATAGCTTCGTGTCAAATGTATAAAATTTATATAAAATCAATTTAACACAGTTGTTTGTTTTCGATGTGGATTCGAGGCTATAATTTTGTTTTCGATGGTTTTTATGCCATGAAGGTTTTTTTTTTCCAAGAAGCAAAACCTACTGTTAACTGAAGCGATATAAATTGGTTGCACAAACAAGGACATTATTCCAAATCGCTTCGTTTCAAAAGAAACGCACCAAAAACTCTGACATATGATTTAAGATACAAACAGCCACGACACTATAAACTCGCGCTACGACAAACGCTTTGAGCTTTTGCTATTGTGTAAATAAAATATACACATCAAATATTTTTCTTTATATATTTACTACGTAATACGTATAGTATTATATATCTACAATAATTGTTGCACGCAATTCATACTGGTGCATATGAATATCTAAACGCTCTAATCTTTACTAGTTTTACGTAATAACAATAATTAAAATGAACCATAAGCACTATTTGATTGTTATTTATTTCACTTATTTACTGATTTCGTAATATTTTTAAATTTAAATTCATCTGATTACACGAGTTTATGATGATTTATTAGAGACGTTTTTCTAAACTAGAATTGATGTTTTTTTGAGTTGCCAGTTTCCGATATAACAATAGTTTATTTAATTCGCTTTTTTTTCTTAAAACGCTATTATTTTTTATCATGGTGTATTTTGTGTTATCATTTCATCTATTTTAGTTTAATCAAGCTTAAACGTGCGTGTTTTATGTTAATTAATAATATATATGCCTTGATTAGCGTTAGAGATATAAAATAAACTCAGTGACTTTAATAATATTCCAGTTTCAAATGTAAATATTTTTGAAGGACTTCATGTAATAAACAATGCTCACAAAGTAAATAGAATTTTTATTTGACAGGTTTCCTGTGTTGTAAAATACATATATACATATAAAAATAATTTCCTCTATTCCAAGCTGTTCCATATATCAACAACGTTATAAATGATTTAAAATTGATTTAATAGTCAATTTCTTAAAAGGAATTATATATATAAAACAACAAAAATGATTTGAAATATTTTAAACTGTGTACCTAAAATTTTAAAATAACTTTTATCATAGTTAAAATTAACCATGCTTTGTCTTTACTAATTGTAAGTAATAAATAAAGTATTATTATGTTATCCTGCTATGATTAGCACGTACAATGAATATACTCGTTGAAACAATTCAAAATTACCTATTTACACTAATCTACAATCGTTAATCATTACTGATTTACATAATTATACGTAAATATTACTTGCTCAAGATGTGGCAATACTTTAAGATATAGTATGAAAGTTACTGTAAACTAATTATATGTAACTATTTTTGAAGTAGAAATGACGTGTTGTCGGTGGTAAGATAAAAAGGTGTTTGGTTTTACCAATTAGATATAATTTACTATTTCAAAGAAAATAACACATATTAATCATGGTATTGTCAATTTAACGATAAAAATTCATTTCATAAGTTGAATCATATAAGAAAAATAGTCTGTCAAACGGAAAAGGATGTATTTTCTTATATTGTCACTTTCGTATAAGGTATACGCTGGTGATATTTCTCTTTTGATTTCTTCGCATCTTCGCACTTTCCTATAAAGCAATTTCAAGTTGTAAAATACAAATATATTCGTAGTTTTTTCTTATTTGATTTTCAAGATCTTTATCTAGATCGACAGCAATGTAAAGAACACAATTAATTTATATACAGGAGGAATTCAATCTTCAAAATCTTTTAAGTGTTTTCCATGCTATATGGCTCAGTTATCCAACACGCACATTGGTTACGTTAACCAGAAACTAAGCTTTAGCACCTAACTTGTAGCAACACAGTCTAATTTACTTGATGGAAATATAAACTATATTTTTTAACACAAAACTCACCTAAACGCAGTTTAAACTCATCCGCTTTCTCTGATTATACGTTGGATAGAGAACAAGAGCATGAATTTAAACTGAGATTAACTGAATTTTTGTGTTATCTATAATTGAGATATTTCTTTTCACAAGCTCGGGCAATTACGAAATTTTATTATAAATATATAATTTAAAACGGATAAATACGGATTAAATTACTTATTATCATTTAGTTAATTAACATATACAAATGTAAAACCTTTGAACAAAGAATTATAAAATTATAGTTGAGTGAGAGTAGAAACACTCAATAATTAACATTTTCTCTTCAAAAGACTTAAATTTCACCTTATTTATACATAATTATTTTTTATCATTAATCACATATACATAACAAATGCTATTTAACTATGTACATGTCACTTTTATCAGACTGTTATAAAACCATATGTAGCATGCATATAGTTTTACATGATATGTGAAACACGGAAACCTTTTTAAACGTTGTCATAGAAACACAAGGAAGTCTAAAATAAAATCAAATACTATAATTTTCATGGTACTTAATTGACTGATCAATAAAAAGTGCAAATTACCAACCAAGCACTTCGCGCTGCATTTTCTTAGGCGTTCTTTCATTAATTTTATAAATAAATTGCGAAATTACAAAACTACGTTCGACATATATAATATAATTCAAAAGAATATATAGCTTATTATGTTAGTCGTCATTCGTTCGGTCGTTCGTAAGACCAAATTTGTCGCTCTTTCTTTTCTGAAGATACCGATCGAATTGATACCAAATTAGCTATACATAATCTATAGATACATAATTTGTACTGTTTGCATTTTAAAACCACAAGGTTATTTATTTTTGAAGTTGTTGGTCCCCAAAAATGCACTAAAATATTGAATTAACTGTTGTTCAAAATATCAAAAATACTATTATACATAAAATTCAAATATATATATTTGATTTTAACATTTTTTTTTAAAATGGATACATATAACTAGGAAAAAATAATTTAATTATTGACAAAAACATTTTTAGTGGATATTTGTTTTAAAATAATTTTGATATATTTCTATAATTTTCTGGAAACACGTTAATTTAAATCTAGACAACTTTTTTTTATAAAATGTCTCTCTTAGTAACCACATATTTATAATTATGTATTGTAAGTTAAATTGGTAAGTGGAGTGTTCTTAGATGTAATAGTTGTATAACTTGCAATGTAATGGTTCAGAAAACAAAACATAGAATTTGAAAGTTGCGCGGATGTAAATGTTCATAGTAATTGAAATTTGTATGGTTTATTTTGTGTACTTAATATTTTCACCGAAACAGGAATTTATTGAGAAAATATCAACATGTAATTAAAAGGAATTCTATGAGAACAGCTACGTACAAATCACGTCAATTAATTGACCTTTTTCTATCATATTATATTTATTTAATAAACGTACCTAAAATTAATTTCATCAGTTAAATTTTTAATTTAAACGGCATGTTATATTATGCAAGCTCTAGATCCTCTAAGTGATACGTATCGAGCAATGTTAGAAATAAACAATGAATTTCAAAATTTATTCAAAATATAGTACATTCTTGGAATATTTATAGTAATTAAAAATTTGGTGGTTTTTAATTAAGAATCATATTTTGCTTCGAAAGCATGAATCGTTTTGTTTTTTTGCTAATCATGCAGATTAGCATATTTACATATAATCGCCTTAACCTTTAGAATGCGTTTATTAAAAACTTTCACGATAGCAACATTTCTTAAACAGGAAGGAAGTTAAAGGAGCATCAGCCTCTACTCTTCTACTGTGGCCATACTAAATTAGCAGATTACAACTGAACTGTACTTTTTATAGGTGGGTACTGAAGTCTGTGATATATTGTGTAAAAGGAAATTAGGCTTACGAAATAATGTAACGAAAAACTTCAGGAAAATGAACACCAGTTCATAAAATGATTAATATTGCTGCTTCAGTATTAAATTGTCGCTTTCATTTTTAATTGAGCTACTTTTGGAGATTACAACTCGCTTTTAAAATTTGTGTAACAAATTTAAAAAGATTTAAAAAAGCGTGACCAATTTGATTATTTTATATTTTTAAAATGAATTTTGTTGCAAAAAGCAATATTAATAAATTACTTTAAATTCATTCAAGTTTTTTAGTGAACAACGTTTTTATTTAAACTTTTTTGTAAAATGTACTGGCCATTTAAGAATGCCCAGGATATATATAAAAAAACGCAACAAAATTGTTGAAATATTTTTAATGAATTTATAAAAGATTCTATAAAGGATAAAAGACTTCAAAAAAATTGAAAGTTTAGTAATGCATGACGGACATAGTAGATATGTAAGAATATTATTGCGAAATTGCACCAACATTCACAAACTCGTTTTCGAAATATTGAATAAAAATCAATAGAAAAACTCAATACCGTAGAATGACTGTATTGACGTCACACTAGCGCACAACAGATTTATAAAAAATTGCATTAACTCTGATACAAAACAAGTAAATTAAAATTGAATTACTCGTATTTTTTACTTATCTCAAAACTATATAGTAACTCATAGAGAATTAAACTCAACTTAGAATATACGACAATACATAATAGCATACATCATTTAACATATTTCGGAAAGTATTTCTCTTTAATAAGCAAATTTAGCTATATTCAAGTTTAAACCATTTATGACTTTATGACTCCAATTGCTAAACATCTTTAATAATTTACATTAATTCAATTTATCGCGTAAACATTTAGAGTACTTTTTATGTGTCATATCTAATTAATTCACAAATACAGCACACCTTTATGCCAGTTTTTGTTTCACGCAAAATGTCACTTTGTTTGCCAATGTATATGTCTTTTAGACTTATTTCCGTGTTAAAAAACCTATAATGGAATTAGAGTAAATATGAATTATTTTTAAATCGAAATCAATTTCACTTTCTGGTTTGAATATAAATGAATCCAATATGAGTCTGTATATTTTATCTATTATCGTTCAACTGTGCGGAGAACTGATGAAAACGAATATTTCACTTGTGAAATCTCTCGTGAATAAAAGCTTTAGAGTGCACTAGTGCAAAGAAGATCTATTAAAAAGAGAATTTATCTATATAATTATAGATAAAAAAAAAGATAGCTAAATCACCTCATCATATCAATGTTCAAACAAGTCATGAATAAAGTGTTACTCACTGATTCATACTGATAAAACTAGGAAGAAATTATCTAGTGTTGACTATTACACCAGATGCTCAATGGATAATCATTTTCCGATATAATATTTTATTTTTTAGTCTATTGCTTAGATTATCTTTATTGTTTAATATTTTCACTTACGCGCTTATTCATTTTGAAATGCAAGGTAAAATCTTTGTCAATTTATCAAAATATAATAAAACATTTCTCAAATCGCATTAATTCTTAAATAGTTTACCTATTTGTGCGATATAATAATATATTGGCTTGCCGCAATTCATGAGATACATAATTGAATAACATTTGAAAATTGCAATCCGAAATTCCGTACGTTTGCTGTTCCAGTAATATTGCATAACAACACAAATAATACCATGTAATTTACATGAATATTTAAGCATACGCCATTATCAGTGTAAATTGGAAAATTAGACAAATTGCTTTCCTATTTTGAAGACTTGATGGATGTAATTTAATTGTTAGCTAACTCTTGGAACTGCATTAACATTTAATTGGTGATAGCGAAACAAACTGAAAGGTACCTATTATATACATACATCAAACAAAGCGTTTGATTTGATAAATTTAGTTAGTCGTTGGTATAAGTTAGTAATTATGTTTGAAACTTCGTTTTGTGGAGCTCTTTTGATATGGTGTTAGAAATTCATTATAGAAGTGTAAAAGTTTAGAAAAACAAGCACTGTTAATGCTTTGAACTCTTAGACCTGGTTTAACAATGGTGCAGATGAGGCCTATAGTTTGGCATAGTAAATTTACTAAATTTCTGTATAAATAAACAATATATCACTGACATTTTTAATAGATGTCGATTCAAAGGGATTTTATTCGTTTCATTTATGTTAGTTTTGCTATACAAAAGATAAATACCGGTAGTAACTTCGAATCCATATTTAAGTAATTATAAATTTATTTAAAAACAGGAATTTCATTTGCTAATTTGGTATATTCAAAAAAAATTCTAGTACCAAAAGTTAAAATTATTGACTCTTTTTTTGGGCCCAATATCTTTGGAAATGAAGATTCAAGTGAATTTAAAATGCAACGAGCATAAATTTCGTACTTATTTATTATGTATACTAAATTTGGTGTCAATACATTGCGGATCTTCAGAAAAGAAGGAGCGACAAATTTTGGTCTTACGAGTGAGTAATCGAGCGGATGACTTACACTCATGTATATTAGATATATATTTTGTTAATCAAAAATTTCAATTCGAGATTATAACACACACGAGCGATTGCTTTAACTATTTTAGACATTTGCGTCTTTTTGTGGACGACAAGTGGACAGGATTATAAAAAAAAACAACGTTAATGAAACAATCAAATACAAACTTTATTACATAATTAACGATTTGGTAATTATTCAAATTTTCCGTTCTTGTTTACGTAGAATGGTGTTTTGTTTCTGATAAGACGAAAACAGTTGCTTATTCTAGGTAATTACAACTTGAATCTAACTTTTTCTGACGCAAATTTTTTATTTGTTTGAAGTTTACATACATTTTGCAGTTATCGCTCTTTTTTTCTAAATCAGTTTTATCCAACACTCTTCCGCTTTTTTTGCGTTAAAATTAATCACGTAACTTTTCGAAATAAAAAAAATGTTTTCTTTTATTACTATTTCTCCCATTAACAGACTGCTTCGTACCTCTACAGGCCTTATTTTTAAAACTAATTATCGTTTAACAAATATATGAAAATATCTAATTTTTTTATAATAAAATCAAAATAATTAAATACAATTTTTGTAATAAAATATATTAAGAATACAGTAATTTTTTTATTTACGTGGTTCCACTAAATCGCAGTGTAATTGAAGGCTTTTAAAAAGTACAGGAACTCCTTCTTTTCGAACACACATCGGGGATGTGACACAAGGGCACGTTTTATATAGAGATAGGAAAACCCTTATGTATTTGCTTTAATAAATCTAAAATTCATTTTAAATTTAATATCAAACGACCAACCATGTTAACGTGATTCCGCGGAAGATTACATATTAAACTCCCACAATGTTTTATTACGAGAATAATAAAACAATACAACGAAAATTGCTTCAACCTTGCATATGCACAACAAAACGAAATAATTATAAATATTTAGTTAAATTGCATTTGTTTTGAACCAGATCAAAGGCTGTCTCAATATTAAATCGTCTGCAAGAAATTGTGTAACGTTTTTGATGTATACGGTCATGCTTAACATCGTTACCAGTATTATTAAATATGAAACCATTATTCCAGGCTTGTCTGCTAATTCTTACTCCAGCCACGTCCGTGTCACCCACGTAAATCTGTTTTCAAACTTTCCCTTGACATTCTCTTACCATATTCTTATTGTACCTTTTTGAACCTGATTATATTACGAATAGAACAATTGATCAGATATATGCTTTAAGAATATATCTTGAATATATAATTTTTAAAAGTTTCGCCTCTCAATTTATTTAGTTAACTGAAGCTGTTTTGTCGTTTTCAATGTTTAGTTGTTCGTATTATGTATATATCTCCAAATTTCAATAGTTGTAGACATAAATCTAACTTAATCGCGAGAAAGAAAAAGGATTTGATAGCATGAACTATATCACAATGCGGATGCCAATTTTACTTGCTTACTATGTGACAGTGGTGTTATCCTATACTGAAACTTTTGTAGTTAACATTTTATACGAACATATGTGAGGGTAAAAAGTTTCAGAATTCAGTATATTTTCATTTTAATAAATTTATCTACGACCGTTTCTCATGGCCATTATATGACGTAGCCTAGCAACATATAGGTCGAATCAAGGGTTATATATAAGCTATATTTGGAATATCAGTGCACGGTGTGAACTAGGCCAATAATCCTAATCAGCTTGGTGTAAATTATCAATACTTGAACAAAATAAATTGACGACCGAATTAAACCCCTATATAGAAGTACATTAATAGAACAAAGTAAAATTCTCCATCAAAATGACATACAAAAAAATAATCGTAAATATTTATTTTGATTTTATTTATATTGCCTACTTAAGGATGAATCTCCTCCTAAAGCTGATATTTATATTAAAATATGGCATTTATTTGATATTAAAAAATAAACCATTTTTCGTAATTTATAACTCGTAACAATCCATTAAAGTGTGGGAATTGCTTTATATTTGTTGTTTTGATGTTCATATAGTATTTATACTGTAATAAGCATAGTCTATATTCAAATATCACATCGTTTTGTGTTGTTTGAATTAAAAATCTACAGAACCTATTTACACCAGTCTCATTCGATCGATTAAAAATTATTCATACAATTATTTACGTTTTAACTTTAATACTAAAATAGTAAATATGGGCAATTTGATTTAGTTTCTGTAGTTCTTTCATTTATGCAGAACCTTCCTTGACTAAACTAAACAGTACCAAGCGCGGTTGTCCTAAATTTGGTATTGTACATATTTATTTTTGTTTTGTAAAATGAATAACCAATATTTGAAAATTTACCTAATTTCCACCAGAGAACAGTATTAAAGAATAATTTTTCCGTAAAGATCATTTCAATTGCAAATTATTTCGTTTAAAATTCAAAATTCGTTTTATCAGTTCTTTAAAACGAATTTTAAACGAACTAATTTTGAGCCATTGAAAATTAGCCATTCATACTGTTCGCTGATCATATGAGAATATTGGCTATTCATTTTGCAAAATAGCCAATTTAGATAAACACTTCATATATATAATAATAATAATATATATTTCAAATCAAAATCAATAAATAAATAAAAACACTTTGTCGAATACGTAAAAGAGTGTTATATCAACGTATTTTACGCGCTCATTTAGCAAACTCATCAAACCTTTTTACTTTCTTATACGAAGTAATAAATAAGTATTGTAATCATGAAAAAATCGATCTCGACAATATAGCTCTATAGCCTTAACGGTTGAAGATACAATTATGAAACTTTAAATTTAATATTTTTATATGTCTGGCAAGAAAACCTCTTATTTTTGAAAATATTATTCAAACCGGCAGTGCTTGTTTACTTTAGTCGTTTTTTTTTGTATTTGAATATATCTCCTATCTAAACAAAATATGTATAAGAAAGTATAGTGCAAGACTGCAGATATTTTACATAGAAAATCTCTTCTTTCATTTAGTCAGTAATTTTTTATCAGATCATGTTTTTTTTTTGTTGCAGATGTGTTTACGTGTTCCGTACCGGTTACAAAGAACCAGAAAGTCGAAATCTGTGAAAGATGTGTGAAGAATCTGCTTGTTTGGTACCACCGCTGGCGGACCCAAGTCACAACGGCTCGGCCGAGCCTAGAGGTAAGCTATCAATATATAATTTCAGAAATTACACGTCTCGAAATAGTTAAATCATTTTGAATTAAAATTAAAACGTGTTCATATACGAATTTAATATTAAATAGAGTTAGTTTTGGAATTCTCTCGCTTATAAAAACATATTTTACTGTAAGCCATAAAGTTTTGATCTGCCTGAGATCTTTAACGGTATGCGGAAACATGATTTATATTATATTGTAAAGAACACTTATAACCTAGAAAGTTAGTATAGGTACATAGTTGATCTTTTAAACTACTAGTATTCGATTTATAATTTTATTTGACAATCCAGAGCTATACATTTTTTTTATATTTAGTTGAGCGGTTATTAAATAATATATGACGGAAGATAGCTTATATTATAGTTTTTTTTTATTGCGCTATAACTGCTATTTTAAAACTTCTCCACGTGTCGTTTATGTATTCAGATTTAATATATGGTAAATTTCCTTCATTTGTCTTTGAACACTTCGCCCCACAACTTATCCCTGATAAATGGCTTCTGACAATTCGTCCCTTACAATTTGTCCCTGACGATAAGAGCTCGATTATTCATATTTACACAATTAATTTTCGACAAGAAAACGACATATTTAAAATATTATAAACATGAAAAATACCAACATTTTATACGCACATATGGAGAGTAATTTTATGGTGAGAGAACGCACTGTGATGAACTTTCGGAGATCAAATGTCAGAGACGAATTGTTGGGGACGAATTGTCGTCGACGAGTTATTAAGAATGAATGTTCCGGAATCCCTTTTATGTATTTAAATGAGTAATATCGTTAAACCAAAAAACAACTTGTTAGATTTTTTGAAAATTGTTGTTTTCTGTTCAACTACATTAAAATAGTACATATCAGTATGAGACCTTGTAACGTAGGAGTACATTGCAATAGTTAAATTAAGATAAATGGCAGCAGAATTACGCAAGTGAGAAATATAATTATGTTTTTATTTACTTCAGCGTTTATGAATTAAAATTTGCAGTGAGTTTCTACTCGACAAAGGAATGTTAATAATATTGTTTTTCAGTAAACTGTTTCTCGATATAAATCTAGGATACCTACAGGAATATTCGCTTACGACTAACAACAGTGTTAATTTATTGTAGGATTAGCTTAGTAGTAACGTAGATATTATTCCTTAAAGCCTGTAATGAAACTATAAACAATGTTGAACATGTCTTAAAATATCCTAAGAAGACCCTATAAGAAAGCATTTCTATGTTTTGTGTTTTATATTCTACGTGTAGTCTGTATTTTATCCAGAGATTTTCTCCCCCATACAGATTCTATTATAACATATATCAGTGAACAACGTGTATCAGCTGACCCGTGCATTCTATAGATACCTATATCCACTATGGCCGGCGATGTTAAATGCGACAGGCGCAATGCAGGTATTAGGCACGTTTGATATTTGAATGGCATTTGGCGACATCGCGATCCTCTCCCTATATATATATATAACGAATATTTCATTAATGCAAGCTTGCGTCTACCATACCGGCAGAGAATGTTTGAATAGTTAATAACCTAAGGACCGGAGTGCTGGAGAGGTTTGCTCTTATCGATAGATATTTTGATGTAGGTTTTGGGTCAGAATTTCGGGTTGTACTCGATGGAAGCTTTGTGGAAGGGTGTTTAGGGGTGTGACCTAATAACTAGTTTAGCATGTGTATTGTATTATATAAAGAATTTGGAATTTTAGATAATTCAGTTGTTGGATTGGTTTTGCTGCCCGCGCATGATTTTCGAGTATTTTATAAGCGCTCGTGTGGTATACTATTTGGTAATTAATATATGGTATCGATAACATATTTATCGTACTAGTCCATTTCGCAATCATTTGCGTGACTAGCAAAAGGTGTTATACCTTACTTTTAGGATTTGCATGCGATTACTAATTTTTCTTTAAAAATTTTTTTGTGTGTTTCTTTTTTTCCGAAATAATAAAAGATTTTTATTTACTAATCCATACTAAAGTTGACATTGTTTTTAATAAAGATGTAACTGATTAATTAAAGGTTACTTTATTAAATACCAAAAATTAAAAATATAAATAAATTATCAAAATCATAAAACTACAAATAAAATATATACTATTTACTTACACTATATAGGTACATGAATTTACTATTTTTAAACGAAAACTTTAAACTGACTAGTTACTGAATTAACACTCATATACCTATACCTAATAATAATCACTTAAAATATGATCAATATCTGCATTATTCACGTATATTTTAAGAATTAAAAATGTGTATAGAACTATTGTTATAGGGCGAGCGGTGTTCGATTCATTTTTACGAGTTAATGTACTCAGAATCTCATTAAATATGGGGTTTTTTGTTTTAAATAGCAAGCAATACGAATTTTCCACATGGATATATATATTTGATTATTATTAGTTAAGTATCTACCCTGCCATTTAGAGACGAAATTGCGTATTTGGTATTAAGAACGAGTATTGAGTTTACATTCATTACCATGTGCTTTTAAGTGTAAAATTCAAATTAGTAATCATATACAATGGCACTTTAGACTAAATTTAACGAAGTATGCGATGAAGCTTGCGTAGGTCAATTGCTCGTAACAGCGCTCCGCTCTTTTCACACAGAATGTAAATTGATTTTCATTCGCTCTTTAGAGGCTCAAGTTAATTAATGTGTAAAACACAAAAAACTTTTTGTATCGACATAAGTTTTTAATTAAAAATTCTCATTTGTATATATATTTTACAAAAACATAAGTATCGACTTAATCTGTTCGTAATATTTTTAAAATAAATTAAAAAAATTATCCTGTCTCCGTCATTATGTAAACTTACAAGTAGTTATAACAAAACTCCTCGTATTACACCAAAACCAAATTTTGACGCTTTGCCTCGGAAGAAAATAGATTTCAACCAAACTTAGCCATTATATACCTACGTAAATATAATATTAATGCTCTTCAGAAATACTTTAGAGAGCCCTGGTACAACATTTGAACCATAGAAGTTTAAGCGTTTGGTGCACGGTGGTAAAAGCATCGTACCACATGTTAAGTACTATTTTTGTGTTTTATTACCAACGTTTTACATAAAATATTCGACAATAAAACCACAGGAACACCATGGTAACACTTTTCAAGTTACTGAACGCGGTTTCTGAAAGATGAAATACCTAAACCATGCTAACCTTGATTTGATCACGGTTGTTATAGGAAAAGTTGCTAACAATCTATAAATTGTCCCAGTTGCTCTTGCGGCAGCAGAAACAAGCGGTAAACAAACTTTAATAAAATTTCCTCGTAAAATAAAAAACTTCCATATTTCCATATGAAGTTCTGCCATTTACCACGACTGCAACCTTTCAGTAACCGCGAATTATAGCTGTGGTAACTATGATTTAATTTCGACACTCTATCGTATTCATAGTTAAGCGTTTAAATTTCGCCCAAGATTAAACTTATTAAAAAAAAAAATCTTATGTAAATTTAGTATTACTTTAGTATAGATTTATTTTCTCTATGAATACGCGCGTATGTGTTTCAGAGAACTGACGTCGTAGACGTTATATTTATTTGTTATTTGCACAGTTGCTACTGATAATAATTTGAAACTTGTTACGTTTATTGATTTTGACTTTAAAGTATCTACTGACAGGTGTTTGTATTCTATTACCATTATTAAAATAAAGTACAACCTGATTTCTTTTACATCATTAAAACTCATGGTAACAAGTTTCATTCCACGGCAGTATTTACAGCAATTAAAAAATAATTATCAACCGATTTGTTATTTGATCTTTCTTGAATTTTTACTTTCTTTTAAAATTAATTTAAATTTGTTTCTCTAAAGGTACGGTTATAACGTTATTTTACGCCATGGCTTCTATCTGTATTTCTGTATACACACTCATTGTCAGACTCAAGACATCGTGTTTAAGATTATTTTTAAACTCATTCATTTTCTATAGAAACTAAAATCAGAAATTACTTTTCTTTGAGCCATTTTGTCTATTTTAAGAACAATTTTGCATACATTTGAAAGTATTCAAGGCGATGTTCCAATTTTTTGGTCAAATAAATGACTATTTTTTATAATTTCTCTCTCTCTTATTTTATTAAATAGAATATTAAATTTTTGTTTAAAATATTAAATAACTCATGCAGTATACAAAAAAAATTTATTTTTTATTATTATGCATAATTACTTCTATAAAAGGTGACAAAGTAGAGGCCGCGGAGATGAGGCGTTTTGCGGTGTGCACGATAACACCAGTCCAAGATGTCTAAAAGAAAAAAATCTAACGGGGTTTTATTAAGAATAAAATTACCTTCCCCGTAAACCAATAAAAATTTAAAAATTAAAAAAACCTAGAAAATAGAGTGAGTTTAAGAGAAGTTCTATGTTTTGTACACAAAATTGGACCTTTGGGATAAAAATGGAACAAATGTATATTTATGTCAAAATGTCGGTTTGCGTTCTGCATTATAAGTTAATTAATAAAATAAAAAAAGATTTGAGGCAATAGCTTAATTATTTTTTGAGCTAGAGTGCACACCGTTTTTAAAAATGTAGTTTCGAGAAAAACGTGTTTTAAGTTTAATTTTATTGTGTTTATTGCCCGGTTACTACTTATGGAAATGTAAATATCTTGGAAACGGTTTGGAAATTTACCTTAAATTTTGTTTATATATTTTTGTAACGTTTTTGTATAAAATTATTGAACAAAAAAAATCAATTTTATTTTTAAAAAATTGGAACATCGCTTTAAGTAAATTAAAGGCAATATTAATTTTTACAATTTTTATTTAAACAGTTTTTAGAAATAATTCCCAGTACAACAATTTTGGTATATGCTAATGCTATTAAAATCAATAATATTTTACATACGTTTTAAATTATGTGTTTTGAAATCGATATGATATGCCTTTCAATTATATCAATTGTTTACACAAACAATAATATGTTCATTTATTAATGGATTTTAACATGATAGCATTAGTCAATATGGAATTTAAATTAAAATCGGAAATGTTTCACTATATTCCGAAACTGTATATGCAAATGCGCGTAATATCTTTATATTTTATGGCATTTCGCAAATTGATACTCGTGATTGCAATCCCATCACTAATGTTTTTTTTTTACACGGGATATTACATTTCTCTAAAATCAATATTATAATTACTGTAGAAGGTCATACTGCTGTTTTCGTTACTGGGTTTGGCCGAAAGAGAGCAGCTATCAGGATTCTTCAATTCGCCGATAATTCTAAAAGAGATAATCCATTTGCGAATCATCAAACACTTTCGCGACTTCTCTTTTTATATCGCACCTTGTATTTGAAAGCATTAAAAACAGATTTGAAAATTCAAATTGAAGTTTGCATATTTTATCTCTTTTTACAGGAAAAATAAATTTTCATATTACTTTATTCATGTTACAGTGCGCATTCTTTGCAGGGTAATTTTAAATGAATTTCCAAGAAAATTCATATTTGAATAAATGTAATATCTTTCCGTCGATTGGCTTAACTCAAGCGTAAATTATTGTCAGATCTTCTTTGTGAATTTATTCGTCAATTTCTAATTTAGAATGTTTTATCTAACATATCTGTTTAAACGACTTTTAGCTCTAACGAATTTTTAAATATAGTAGTAGGATTTATATAGAAAAAATATTGATTTATGATTTGTCAGAAGATGGCATGGTGCCATAACTAGTTGACGATTTTGATTTAGGATCACTGACAAATTTTAGACATTCTGGAGCCATATTGTTAATTAAGGGCACGAATCTCATCTTATAGAATGTTCCCTAATTTAAATTAAACCAGATTCGTTAATTACGGGATGATATATCAAATTGATTTCTAAATTCATTTCTTCTTTGTGTCCAAGAGTCTAAATTTATATATGTCAGCCAATCAAATGTTGCACCGTACTCTATTTCTTTATATTTTCGGAAAAGTATTTATTTAACTAAATCCTGAATTGGTGATAGTGTTACTAATAAAGGCATCGAATTTAAATATTCACACTTTGAGAATCTATATCAAATAAAATTCCACATTAATAACATAAATATAATACGATACTTCGATATAATAATATAGAATTATTTATGTTTATTTATTAATAATACTTATATAAATATTACTTTATTTATTTGTACATTTGCATATGTAGATCGAACAATATACATTTTATATTTTTACAATTACAAATAATTTGTAATCTGACTCTGCATAAACGAATATTGTCATGTCATCTGTGCTGATTTGTGTGTGTGTGATTGATGTTGATGTTTGTTCCAGTGCAAGGTGCTGCCGTGGTCGCTGGCAGTCCGGGAGGCAGTGCCCCCGGCATCGTTGGCGGCCAGGCGCTCGTCGGTTTCCACGAGGATGCGCTATCACAAGCAGCTGTCGGTCGGGCACAACTTCTCCTAGCGCTTGTGCTCGGCCTTGGACTGGCAGCGGATTGCAGTGAACTCGTAGTCCTTGGCTTCGTATTGCCCGCTGCCGAATTACAATTATGTATAGGAACACATCGCAAAAACTGGCTAGGTAAGTTCACACCATCATCATTACCAATTTTTATTTTAGTATTATTTATGCAAGCATATATAAGATGATTTAATGAATTATTCAAGATGATCCTATCATTTACTAATATAAACTGTATCATTTTTAATTTATACTTGTAAACAAACAGGTATTTTTCGTAATTACTCATTATTTATTAAAACTGATAGAATAATAATTGTACTGGTAATAATGTTAATTGTGCAATAATTTTATCTTCTCGTAAACAAATAATGTAATTTTAGATTTAAAGGCCGATTCAGTCTTCCGCGTATTTGAAATACACTCCTAAGTTGTGCATAACTAAATATTATAATTCGAAAACAGTAGTACAGTGAAATATGTACTTGCAAATGCGATTTGGCCTTTTGCAAATTGTTAAGTACCACAGCATTGATTTTCTTTACAATAACATTATTTTTATCATAAAAATCGCCAATTTCAAACTTTAAAATATCATGTTTATAAGTTTTTGCAAGGAAAGTAGGTCACACACACGCAGAAAATATGAGGATAAGAATAATTAGCATATAATTTAATTCTTATAAAGAAACTATTGCATGAGTTCTGGTGAATTTTCGAAAATAGCAAGACTGCCAAAAATAAAGAATAGATTTTTTTTTTGCGACAAACATTTGGCACATCCTCAATCCAAAACTAAGTGAAAAACAGAAATAAATTAGGCTTTATAGAACAAAAACAAAACCAAAGTTAATCCAATTCACACAATTCATCCTAATATCAATAAATTATTTAACATTTCACTTTCTTGCAAAAGCGTAAATAGTTAATTTATTAAACAGTTTAAAAATAGCAAATGTGTGTTCGTAATATTTTGACGCCTTTTGAAATATATTTAATTGTCATACTTCTTGACCTGCACATTACGTTAAAATAGACGAAATTATTAAGCACACTGCTATAGTGCGGTGTACAACTTGAAAATATTTTTAAATTAATCGAATATGACCTAGAATTTTTATTCTGTTATGCCAATGCACTATAATATTTAACGATATCCCGTGGGGAATCTAACGGCGCATGTTTATATCTATAGCTCAACATAATAATTCTATTATGTAAAGTAAATAGAAAAAGTTTGCTCGTATACATTTCATTATATATTCGTATTAGGTACGTGACTACGCAACTAACTTGCCAGACATGTAATGTATACGCATGAAAAACGGGAGCAAACTTGGGTGCAATAGTTATAAAACATTTATAGCAAAACCAAATTGTGTTTTCTTGTTTTACCTCTGAAATTAAATAGTAGTAAATGACGAAATAATAATGGTTCGTTGTTTGTAATAATAAGTCCTAATTTAATTTCGATTTAGTTTACTCAGAGCCGTCTCAAGTTATCTTGGGTGCTGGGTTTTATTTTCAAAATAATTAAAACGACGCTGTTGACTGTAATAGATATGGTGCTTTTTACAAAAATATTTTGATATCTGTATTTATCAGTTTACAATAAAATATTAAATACGAGATAATTTAACATAATTTTTTCAAAAACGTTTGCGCAATATTTTATTTATATTATATTTAATTGTACAAGCGCAACTTATATATATATGAAATCTTAAATTATTTGTTAAATTCGTTCGGATTTTCTTAAGCTTCTCCTTATATACTTAAACTGAATACCGATTTTAGAATCCTATTGCGTGAATTAACTCTTTTCCGGCTATGCACTCCTACAGACGGAACTGAGTTGAGTCATTCCCGTTATTTTGTTAGCCAGACGATCATGAATTTCGCGTGATTGTAAATTTATTGATCACAGTCACGAATCAATGTATGTTGCGTGATTCCACAATTTTATGTTTCATTACAATGATTTGACAACATGTTTGCGTTGACGTCAAAGTGCCGAAAATGGGCGTGACGCATTACATTTTTGGTAGTTATACAAATGATACCTTTATTGTTTATTGCACAATTAATATAATTGTTCTGGCATTATCACATGAGATAAAGACGTATAATAACGTTCATATAATTACTCAACCATTTAACTACGGGAATGAATTTATTTAATTTTCCTAAATTTTATTAACCGTGCAACTAGGGCAAAATATAAAATAATTTCTCGTATTCATTCGCGTTTAAATTAAATTTTACGAAGTAATTTTCATATTTTTGTAGATTATCAATTATATAAAGGTGTTTATGCCACCCTATTTAAAAGGGTAGTTCGTAGGGACAAATCTTTTTGATATGTATGAACAAACGGATATTAATTATTGCGAGAACTATTCATTTTTAGTTTTGATCCACATATGCGATTAAAAATAATAACGAACAAAAAATGTCGTTATACCTGAATTCGCAATTATTTTTAAATTTCCTGAGTCCTGTATAAACTTCCTTGTTATTGAAAAGGGTGAAATTTAATCTTGGTTTTGATTGGACGTCAAAAAAAAAAGGGTTTACTTATTTAAACTGTTCGGTCAATATATCTATAGCATCTGTAGCGAAATATAAATAATAGACCTGTTTTTATGAATAGTATTGCTGCAATTCTAAGCAAATCTACAATTCCGTAACAGGATTTATTAAATTTTGAAAAAACCTGTAGTATCATAATGAATATATATTTTTAAGGATAATTAAAAGCTAGAATTATGTTCGGTATATTTTATAAATTCCGCAAATGTTTGATTTGATATTCAATTAAAATATTTTAAACCCTTTCAACATTTTACATATTCTCGTTATAGATCTATAAACATTCTCAGGGTCTTAAATCTTATAAGTATTTATTTATTTAATACACTACTAAAATGTCCCTATTGCAGTTTCCATCGCTTAATTTTAATTGAGTAATTATTATGGTAATTCTTAGTATAATTATGTAAACCTATCAATGATAAGCGATCGTAAATTGGTTAAAATACGTCATATATTTCTGTTTTATCTACACTAATGTTTATATATATAAATATTACTATTTTTTATTATATATTAACAACAAACTATCTACATGTCATTATTAGTAATAAGCGATATTATACTAATAGTTGTACATTTTTCGCTAAGTCGTATGTTACGAATATTTTGGCGACAAAGTCCATCACCTATATTTTAAAAAGCAATTTGTTTTGTGTAGTATTTAGGTACTGATTTTGAGTGCATCGCGCACTCTTAAATGGATTGGTGTGATTGAATTGAAGCTTGAAGTTGATATTTGAAAATGTATTCATGGTTGTTTTCGTTTTATCTTTTCAAGGTTCAATAAGCCTGGTGGCGTTGGCGATCGGCTCGTTGGCGTGGGGTGTATTGGGCGATCGTTTGGGTAGACGACGCGCACTAGTTAGTGCATTGTCCGTTGCAGCGCTTTTCTCGGCTGTTGCAGCCGTTATGCCCACGTACGGAACCTTCATGACAGCCAGGTAAACTTATAACGTGAATTTCACCTCCCACCAATCTACGTTCCAAACTTTGTTTCATTTGTCTGATTGCAAACTGCTAAATATTCACACAAGATAATTCAATTAGTGCTCGATGTATTTTATAATTCGATTTCGTACATTAACTGACACTGAGCAATATCGAAAGTTCTCGGAAATAATTCTAATTAAATATAGATCTTATTCAATTTCCTGCACAGTTGCATATATTTTATTAAAACATATCTAAATATCACAATGTTTTACAAATTAATGTTTTGCTTTACTCTATAATACTAAATAATACTAAAGGGTCTAAAAGTTTCAAAAGCTTAGCCATTGATGCTAAACAAATATTTAAAAAATACTTTATTATCTAAATGCTGAATAAAGTAAACTGACATTCGTATTTTGTGTCGTATTTTGTGATCGTGTCTCTAAACTTGTCTAACTAAAATAATATATTAGTAACAGCTAAAGCACTCTAAATAAATATCTTAGAGAATTTCAGCCAATAGTTGTAACTCTATAAAGTATTGCTGGATAATTTCGATTTGAATTTTTAATGCACACGGTACGGGTTAGATGCAAGTGAAAATATTTTAAATAATGAATACATGAATTTACCTCAAACATTTATCTTCTTTGATCAGTATGCTTACGATTATTGTAAACGGATAACAGATATGTCCGATACTGGTAAACATATTGCTCTTTGAAACATATATTTTATAACTACATATTTGCATGCGATCATCTGACTTTATAATTTGCCAAATAATTAATATACAATTTACACACAGACACACATATATATAAACACATACCCGGACTCTCTCTCTCTCTCTCTTGGTCTCACACACACACATACACACACATTTAATGCTGTTCTTAGTAAACTTCAAATATTTCATTAAATTAGCTACTGATTTCCATATATAACATATATATTTATTGGGTTCAATCATTTTTATAAACAAAGAATAATTTTGAAAATACTAATAGCTTTGTTAAAATTTCAAATATAAATTGTAAAGCTCTCAGGTATTGTCAGTACAATAATTGTAGTAATTAGTTTAGAGGACCCATTCAAAATCTCCCTTTTATGTCCTACTCTATTCTAAAAGGCTGCGTGCAAACGATTGAAGGTTACTGGACACACGCACCACATTAAATTTTCGTATAAAACGACCCTTTTATAACATTGATTGACTTCATAATTTCGTAATTAAATTGTAAGGCTTGCCTTTCAAATACAACATCAATTATTTTAATTATTTTTAATTCAACCCAATATTCATCTAGATTTTCACAAAACCTTTTATTTTACCTCAAAAGCTTTCCTTCCAAGGTCCAAAAAGATCTGATGAGAATTTTTCGGAATATGACAGTTCAAATCAGATTAGATCATTTTCCACTTGATTCTGTAAATATTACCGCAAAATTCGATTTCAAAATACCCATACACACACACACACATATACATACAAACTGATGTTTACACATCTACAATAATGAGTGCCGCCACTCACTCGTATTATTTAATTAAGTTTAATATTGGTCTAAAATTAAACACTTGACTATGAATACGGTAGAATCTATCGTATTTGGTAGTTTGGCTAAATATTTTCTCGCGAATATTACACTTAAATGATTTAAACTCTATCGCACATAATCATAGAGAAAATAATCCTATACTAAAGTAATATTAAATTTTCATCCTTTTTTATTTCATGTACAACTACGTAAAGTTATCTTTTTTTTAATCAAGTTTAGTTTCGGTCTAAAATTTATATTTTGACTATGAATACGATAGTATATTCCCAGGACGATATTATCAGGTGAATCTCCCTATTGGAGTTAGTTCACAAACTTGTGCATGTTTGTAATGTTATTTTAATGAAACTTACGCTGTACCATACTATATATGTCGATTCACGAATAAGCCCCTAGGGTACTTATGAACAAAGAGCAACTATTAACTGATACGCTTCTGAGCCCTCCAATATAGTACTATAGTAAGAAATATATTTACGTATATTTGTACTCTACATATTTACTATTATTTTATGACAGGTTTTGTTCAGGGTTGGGTATAGCAGGTGCAGTACCACTTGCATTCAGCTACCTCTCGGAGATTTGTCCGCGAGCAACGCGCACCCGATACACAGGGCTGCTCCATGCATTTTGGCCGCTTGGTGGTTTATTTACGTCCACTTTGGCACATCTCACACTGCCCAGCGATGGAGAACAAACCGTTCTCGATAGTAGGGAACACTGGAGCTCATGGCATCGACTCCTGTTACTGAACACGCTTCCTACAATCGCGTGTATCATTGGATTAGTTTGGGCCAGCGAGTCGCCTAGGTATACAGCAACATTTTATTTCTAGCTTTCCGCTTTATTCCTTCTTCTGCTTCTTTAGACGAATATACAAATTTAGCGCATGAATGCGCACCACTCTTAAACAGCTTGCATTTGAATATATAGTAACTTTATTTCACCATCCCAAATCATGTATATCATCATTCTTTTTCTCATACATTGGAGATAGGTGATGTTTACCATTCATTCATAGTCGATTTTGGCATTCAAATCATTACGCATTTTTCAATTTTCAACAATATTACTTTCCAGAAGAATTAAACTCCTAATACACTCATAGATTCTTCTTTTTGTTTGTTCTTGAGACATAAATAAATTCCTCATTTATTCCACAGTCAACTTTTATGCTTTGTCGTCCCTACCCAACATTCATATGAATGTAAACTAACGAAAGTAATTAATAAGAAATGGCGTGGTACTATAATACATATTTAAATTCAAAACACAACAAGTTGTTTTATCATTTTATTCCTAATCGGGTTGTAGATTCTAATCTATATTTTTTTTCTACATCGATTTTTCAAATGTTTTATATATACACGATAATTTACTTTATTTTATTGTATTTGGCGTATTTATTTTAATATAACGACGTCGTTTATTTTGATTAATAAGCTTTTAAATGCAGAAATTGCGTCAGAAGAATATATTTGTGAAACGTATTGGCCCGTTATCGATTCTACTTCGACTTCCGTTTACATTGATTTTATATAACTAATTGTGTACCTATCTACATCGTATACGCTTTATATTTTCGCTTTAGTACAAAAGAAAAATGTATTGAAGTGACTGATTGGAATGATTTGTTTGTTATAGGTATTTGCTCGAGGCATCTAGGGAAGTGGAAGCCCTACAGGTATACCAAAGGTTCCATAGACTCAATAAAGCGCGTACTCAGTACGGACTGACGGAACTAGAATTGCCTAGTCGCAGCGCCTACAGAGAGCGTCCAGTTAGCCCAGCTAGAACTGCCTTTGGTCATGGTTTAGATACGGTAAATACCAATCAAAATCGTTCAAAAATATATATACAAATAAATGATTATATAAATAAGATATTATATATATTGCCTGGAGGAAGAAAAATATCTGCATTGTCTTATTTATATTTTGTTTAGAACTTTCAAATTACATTTTCTCGCTTGTCTCCCTAAAAGTGTTTGCTTTCATTTCTAATAGTTTTTATTTTATTTTAATCCTAAATATAGATGAAAATAAGACAAATACCGGTTTAATAATCTCATATTCGGAATCACAGATTGAAAACTACAACAGATTTAAAAACAAATGAATAGTTTATTAGTTTAGTATTAGGTTAATGGTGACCAAATGTTTATTCTTCGTAATTCTACAAACATCCTGCTCTAGTTATAAAATACATTGCAATCGTAAAGTTAATTAAAAATACAAGTACATGCATCGATTCAAATTTAAAAAAAAAAATCAGTAGTTTGTAGACTATATTTATTTTTCTATATGACAGTTATAAATTAATATTATCTTATTATAGATAGGTACGTTTATTTTGTTCTTTCTGCTCGCGACAGCTTCAAGCGCCAATATTTATATCTACAGAATGTAAAGGTGTATAATAAATATATTATGTAGCATTTTTTGTCCAATTAAAAAAGTTTGTAATGTGTTGACCAAACGCATTTAATTTTAATAATTTAAAAGAAAAAAGTAACCGATTTGCAAATGTGCTTGTTACTATGCAGGCCAGTTCGCCATTTGAAATGACCACTTCCTACAGTTGGATCATTAGTAAAATTATATAACAACCCGCGTCTAAATATAGTTATGCTTGTTTGATAAACGAAAATGGCATTCAGTCGCTTGTGAAGAATACCGTAGGGTGTGGTACGTCAGGAAATGTCACTACCATTATATTCCATAGCGAAAATAGAGCGAGATAGCAAGTCAAGTTGATTGTCTGATTACGTCATAGGGTTGAACTATACGCTACCGTTCGAACATGATGGGCTAGTCGCGCATCGTATCTATAATTAAATTTTCTTTATTATTCCTTTGGCATGTGACATCAAATGACATTTCGAATAATGATTAATGTATTTTTGAAGTATTTCTTTACACCAACACTTTCATATAGTTATAGATTCATAAATAACTACTCATTCTTACAGAAATCCACCCACAGTTATAACAAATATATTTTAACTCTAGATTTACTCCAAATACATATACACTGTTGTTCAGATATAAAGTCCCACCCTAGTACTAGCACCTAAACACTGCAACCATCTTCTCATTTGTTTTCGAACGCTGCAAGACCTACGATGTTAGACCGATGTAGCAAAAGATGGCAATCCTTTGCTACATCAGTCTAACCATGTAGGTCTTGTAGCGTTCGAAAATGAAGAGATGGTTGCAGCGTTTAGGCGCTATATATGAACATACACACAAACTTGATAATTTAATCATGTAAAGTCGTTGACTCTTTATATGTTATTTCCTTTTTGTCTATTCCGTTTCACATATTTATTTTTTATATTTCAGTTCCGTGAAGCTTTCCTCCGCATCTCATCGCCACCACACATGAGAACAACGTTACTGTTAGCCTGCGTTCACGTGTTGATAGGATTTTGTTACACGGGTATCTCGACGTATGCACCAGCGCTCACTCGAGAAATGAATGAAAAACAGTATGCAGATATGACCCGACATATATACCATGCCAACTATACCAGCAGCTACTTCAACAGCAGTTTGGAGAACATACAATACAAGGACACGACGTTCCATAACGTCACGTTCAGCCGTGTTGTATTTAGCCATGTTAATTTTATTAATTGTGAGTTTTACGAAACGGAATTCTCTAATGTTAAATCGTCCAGGACATACTTTGAAAATTCTACAATACGCGACTCCAGGTTATTATATTGCTAAATTATATTTCCCGAGAGAACAACTTCTTGTTGCATTTACAAAGTAATTGGACGCTTATTGGAGCTGTGAACTAACTAGGTTTCGTCTAACGTGAGGTTAATCTCTCTGGAAACGGTGTATTAGGTTTATAATTTAATAGTTTAATATTTATGTATAAGTTGTCAAAAATTACAATTTATTATTTTTGCTACATCTTATAGGATATTGTTAATTAACGTGCATTATTCTTATTAGTATATACCGCATGAATACAACTTTAAAAATTTAAATCATTATTCACTTTTGAAGTATATAATTAAATTTATGAATTTTCCGTTCATTCCATTTAATATTTTTACCATTGCAGTCAAATTAAATAAATGGCATGTAGGAAATATTTATTATTTTTGTTTAAATTGAATTTATATCAACAATTTTTTAACACAAATATTGAATTTTTTCTCAAGAAATAATATGCTGACTAGAAATGATTTATTTTGCAGATTTATTGACACAGATCTGACCGAACAGCATTTCATACATTGCAATATGGTGAACAACACATTCTTAACGTTAGTGTCTGAATGTAGCATCGATTTTGACTACAACATTTATCTGCACGATCTGTACGTGGAAACACTATCATGGTCCATTCCAATGATACCAGCGCTTCTCGTGATAGGATTCGCACTTGGTTCATGGTGCTCTCGGCCGCTTTTGGCAACAGTGTTTTTGTTCTGCGCCGGTATGGCGTCAGTCGGCATATTTTTCTTCGTGAATTTCGTCTCCGTTTTGATCGTTGAAGCAACACTAAAAGTGTTTATGATGTGCGCGTTGAATGCTCTCATCGTTGCCACAGTAGAAGCGTATCCTTGTCATTTGAGGTAAGTTCAGTCAAACATATTTTAATTTAGAAGAAATAATTCGATTTGAATGTTTATTTATTTCAATTCAACAATATATAACAAAAAGATTAGAATTCTAGAAGAATGTATAAGCAAGTTTTTTTTATTATATTAATTAATACAATATTTCTATTTTATTGCAGATGTACAGCTCATGGTGTAATGCGATGTTTGTACCATATAGCGGCGCTGTTCGCAATACCATTATACACATCGCTAATACACGTGATATTTCTATTCCCTGCAGTGATCACACTTGGAATCTTATTTTTGGCGGGAGTCCTGTCTACTAGGATACAGGATAATAGCAAAGTACTGCTCTAGTCGATCGTAATAAAATACATAAGCTACATCTGATTGTCTGCAATATTCAAATAATTGCAAATAATCATATGTTTAAAATAGTTATAATTTAATTTACAAAAATCCTAGATTTGTTCGTGCCATATAACCAAACAGTTGAAGTATATAATAATTTAAACGTTTTTTTATTATTATTTATTATCGATTTTTTTTTACCTGTATATGTTTTATAAATTTATAAAACTAAGCAATATTTACGGATAGTGTATTTAGTTGATTTCAACTACATGTATTTCAATATAAGTATGTATAATGTAGTAATATACAAACAAAAAGTCAATATACTATTATTAAAACAACGTATTTATAAATTAGAATTATTTTTATCACACATACACTAACACAACATACGTCTAATGGAAAACCATATCATGGTGGGTCCTTTAAAAATGAATTGCAGAACGAGAATTTTATTTATTTTATTTAAACATTCTTATATTGCTTATTTTTACTGAATTACAAATAAATTGAAAATTAAACAAGTTCAAAATGAAGATTTTGTTTTAAATATTAATTAAGTTTATAATTGCAACTAAAAGAGCATTTACTGATATTATAAATAGTATTTGAGTGCTCTTTTTCAAATTAAATTTTGATTGTTTTTAAATTTATTTTAAATGGGTAGCTCATCTTTTGAATATGTTTGACCACACACAAGAAGAGTTCATTTGATAAACACTTATTAATATAAGGTGTATATTTATTAGTTAGATTGATTTTGTATCAAACAACAATAAAACATTCATAATATCATAGTTCTATAAGTAGAATCATACATCACAGTCTCACAAAGTAAATGACGGGTAAGAAGATAATACAAAAGTAATATCAAACTATGTGTAATATTCTAAATACTGTATTTAGTTGTGTATTTTATTAATAGTATTGTCATGTGTAAATTGTATTCATTATAGAAGTACCTAATTTATATCATAAAATAAACAAAGCTTTTCCGAATATCCTAGTTGAGTGAAAAATAAATTTATACTCTATGAATAAGATAAAGTTATTTTATAGTGCATACTTTAACTGGAAATAAATAATAAATCTGGGATTCTTGTAGCGTAATGAAATATTTCAATAATATTTTGTTCATTTGTTGTTATTAAATTCTGTGTGTGGTGTCTGTTGTTTTTTTTATACCAGAAAGAAATAATGGTTACCATAGATCCTTAGGGAAATTTGTCGTTTTGTAGCAAACTGTGTGATATGGTTGTGAATTGAATACTAATTACATTGAATAATAATCAGAAACTATAACATAATAATAAATATATTATTTTGTGGTTTGTGAAAATGATTTTCTAATAAGTAAAAACGCTTTTTTGAGTTTTACAAAGACTAGACTATTACAACTGCTAAATTTTCTGGAGGAGTCCACAAAAAATCATATTTTAACATCTTATTCCATTGGAATAAACTATAATTTGGGTAGACTTTTTTCTGAGGAATGGAGTAATATTTGTCATTTGGTTCTGGAACTATTGCAGTTATCGTAATTGTTTCTAGCATATGTTTTTACAAACATTTTGTCATACCGATAGAACCATATATTTTTTACAATTTCTATTGAATAGAAAAACTACACATATCCAAATAAGATCAATTACTTTTGGAATATAATGGAACATATCGTTTTTGAAACATTTACTATTACAATTTAGAAATTGTAAATATAATTTGTTCCTAGATAAAAAAAACAAGCTTTGTACTATATAAAATTATAAAACTTTGTTTTCATATTTTAGAATAATACATTATTATATTCATGGTTAGTGAAATTATTGTGTAATATTTCATTTTTTTAATAAAGAATACAAACTGCTTCTATATTACTCTTTTTATTAAGTTCCGAGTAAAATATTATAAATAATTTACATATATTAAATATTAGTATTTTTATATTAAAGTATCTTTCATTTATAAGTATTTGAGATTACTTTATTTCTGTTATTGTATGTAGCCGAAATAGCTCAGTTGGGAGAGCGTTAGACTGAAGATCTAAAGGTCCCTGGTTCGATCCCTGGTTTCGGCATTAAATTTTTGTTTTTTTATGAAAGTTCTGTCCATTTTAAGCAATGATCATTGACATAAATATACTTTCGATTAGATTTTTAAATGTAAATCCTCTCAATTTTGTAATATCTTTCATAATAATTTTAATAATATTTTAATATTTCAATCTGATTGTTTTAAATTGTAACTATGGCATCCATAACTAAGCATATGAATCGTCTAATTTCAAAAGCCACTTTTAGTCCACATGGATTGATTTTTGCGGAAATTATTAATATTTATTTTATGTGCATTTGCCTGTTTTAGTTTTATTGAAGTAGCTTTATGAACTAGTATAGGTAATTAATAATCTATTTCATAATTTAAAAAAGGTAAACTTTAACTATTAACTAAATTTCGATAAATTGAAATAAATTTGATAAATTTTAGTGAAGCAAAACAGTGTATTTTTATTTCATTTATTTATTAACATGGAGTTTCACAAAGAAATGATTACAAAATACATTAATTAAATAATGATAATTGCCCCAAAATAAACCTATGTGGAATTAGTGGGTTTTGAAATTAGACAATATTTTTTTTCGGCAAATACGCAAACCGAAAGTAAATTTGCGCATGCGTCAGTTTGAGCGCACATTAACAAGTATCCTGCCCATAGATAAATCGTCGATTAAACAACTGTCAAAGGTGTGGTTTATAAATATATAAAATAGTACAATTAGAAATATTAGCTTACATATAACAATGACGATGACTGATTTATTGGGTGACGTTGCTGATGAACCAGTTCGAATCATCAGACCACCCGAACATGTATCTTGTGAATATTCTAACCAAACAAACAAATTCATCGAACGCAACGTTGAATTCAAAAACCAATATTGCAAATTATATACAGTCCGTCTAGCTGGTATGCTCCCTTTTCTAAACGCTCGTATCGCTAAAAAGTGGGGTGATAAATATCCGATAGTACAACTACATAAATTACAAGAAACCCCGAATATCAAATGTATTATGTTCCCACATTTGGAACTAGATTCGAGTGGGGAAATCATCATAGCGATGGACGATGACGAACCCCCCAATCATCATCCCCGTGGTGCAGATACCGACCCTGCAACAAGTGATAAAATACGACAAATTCGGGTAAGCTCATTATTTGCCCCAAAAGCGTGTGTACGCCCAAGGTGTGTAATCTCCCGAAGAGAGTAACTTCAAAATTCCCAAGAGAACCGCCAGACGCCCTCCCATTCCCAAATCCTACACGAAAACTCAGAACAAATTTCATTCCCTCACGGACAACGACAATAACGAGGACACAGACTCAGACGAAGAACCCGAACCAAAAGTTACGAAACGCCGCCCGCCCCCTCCTATAAATCTTTCCTTCAATCCCAAACAATGCGACTAAACTGATTAATTACTTTCAGACCTACGCAACAAATGGGTACCACATCAAATACACTAACAATAACACAAACATATACATACACAATGAACACGAACGACAAAATATCATTACGGACCTGAACACGGACACAGACAACCAGTACTACACATACACAAACAGAGAGACGAAAACGCACGCGTTTGTGCTCAGGGGCCTCGATAGTGCGCCCGAGACGGAGGAGCTGCGCGTAGAGTTGATGGCCCATGGCATAAACATCAATTAGGTTTTTAGAATGCGTAACACGAGGCGCAATTGATATATCGTGTACTCGACCCATTCGATTGCACATGATGTAATGATATAGAAGAGTTCGGACTAAATATGTTTTAAAATTTATACGGATACATTAATTAAATACTTTTATTTTATTTCATTATTCTTGAATAATATTTAAACATACATTATGTCTTCTAATGGGGTTAAGGGGAGGGTCTGGTTTCTAAATTTCAAAAAATCGATTTTTTTTTATTGCACCTTTCGAAAGTTTGATTCATGTAGAATATTTGTGCAAAAGGATATTTCGATCCGACATTTATTTACGGAGCTACAACGTCTCGAGCACGCCCATTCATATCGCGCGCGAGGGACGCTCAGGTAGAAAAGTCGCAAGTTATCCGCCGCTGCACGCAACGCCCGCTTCGCGCAACGCACCCAGGAGAACGCCCATCTGGATATTTACGAAATAGAGGAGGACTTGTTCTACGGTGCCGGAATAGCTGACTGAACAGTCAAAAAGTGAGTTAAAAATGCAATACCTTAATTTACTAACAAAGTTATCTCGAGTTTAACTTTACAAAAACTTCAAACGCGTTTTTCTCGAAACTATATTTTTTTTCTTCGCGCCGAGCATAGCGTTTCAACGGTTCATCCGATTGAAGTTCGGCCAAAACTTTTCTCTATGTCTTATACCTAAAATGGAAACGAAAAATTCAACTTTGCTATTTTTCCATTCGGGTCAAAGTTAAAAAAAAGACGTAAAAAACAGTTGTTTTTTTTTCAAATGCCCATAATTTGGGTAAATTTTGTCCGATTTCAATGATTTTAGGTATAAGACATAGCAAATTTCATCTACTTTAAGGGTGCAAAATATCTCTGTTTACAGTTCAACACGAGATTGCGAGTGCTCGGCGCAGCGGAGGAATCCGACCGCGGAAGCAGTCCAGATGAGCAGGCATTGCGGGACGCCATTTTGTTTTTTCATGGGCATACAAATATGAATCATACTGTAAACTACAGCAAATATAACTGTCTACACCGCATGTTCGTAGGTCTTTTCATTGGCTTAAAAAAAATTCCCAAACTTTATGTATATTTGAGCACGAGAAACCAGACCCTCTCCTTAAGGGGATAGATATTAAGAGTGCTTTTAAAAATCGGGAGTGTAAATTAATATTAATTGCAAAAATTGGACAATTTATGTTTGAACCAGTTAAAATTGTTTGTGATTTGTGCTGTGATTATATTGTGAAGAAAGGTGAACAGGAACTTATAACTGAAATCTTTCACACATCTAAGATGGCTCCCATCACTATTAGTGATGACTTTTCAACATGGTTTACAAATAATGTGGCCGGTCCGATTCGTAAAAAAATGGATGAATTTCAAGAACGTGATTCGGGAAAAGTTTTGTTTTGTATCAAGCACTTGCAAGTATGTAAATAAAATAAATGTCTTCTGAAAATTATAATTTAGAAATATGAAAAATTGGGTGAACATCAATAAATTCAATCCAGTAAATGGTGGATCTTCATACATCGAACTCCCAAATTCGATTAAAAGCCGGAAGGCATAATAATGATGAGAATTGTTTTATATGGTCGCTTCTCTCTGCTATGTTTCCTGTTAGTACAAATCCTCACAGACCATCCAAATACCATCCAAGACCCTTATGAAATTTTCAATTTAAACAATATTCACTTTCCTACTCCATTGACAGATATTCCCAGATTCGAAAAACAGAATGACGTGTCTATTAATGTTTATGGTCTTGAATTTGATGGAAAGAGTAATAATTATAATGTAGTAGGAACATTATACACATTATACAAATACAATTCCAACACACAATGTACAACAAAAATGTATAACAAATACAATTACACAATGTTCAAGCGCACAACGCAATAACACATATACACAGATATACACTCCCCTTGTGAGTAGGAGCTCTGACAAAACCAACCAAGTTGTGCACACATTATTATATAAGTATTATTGTAATAAAAACTAAAAACAAATAAAGAATATTGAAAATGAGAAAAGACTGAAGATCTAAAGGTCCCTGGTTCGATCCCTGGTTTCGGCATTAAATTTTTGTTTTTTTTTATGAAAGTTCTGTCCATTTTAAGCAATAATCATTGACATAAATATACTTTCGATTAGATTTTTAAATGTAAATCCTCTCAATTTTGTAATATCTTTCATAATAATTTTAATAACATTTTTATTTTTTCAATCTGATGGTTTTAAATTGTAACTATGGCATCCATAACTAAGCATATGAATCGTCTAATTTCAAAAGCCACTTTTAGTCCACATGAATTGATTTTTGCGGAAATTATTAATATTTATTTTATGTGCATTTGCCTGTTTTAGTTTTATTGAAGTAGCTTTATGAAGTAGTATAATTAATAATCTATTTCATAAAAAAGGTAAACTTTAACTATTACATAAATTTCGATAAATTGAAATAAATTTTAGTGAAGCAAAACAGTGTTTTTTTATTTCATTTATTTATTAAAATGGAGTTTTACAAAGAAATGATTACAAAATACATTAATTAAATAATGATAATTGCCCCAAAATAAACCTATATAGAATTAGTGGGTTTTGAAATTAGACAATATTTTTTTCGGCAAATACGGAAATCGAAAGTAAATTTGCGCATGCGTCAGTTTGAGCGCGCATGAACAAGTATCCCGCCAATCGTCGATTAAACAACTGTCAAAGGTTGTGATTTATAAATATATAAAATAGTACAATTGGAAATATAAGCTTACATATAACAATGACGATGACTGATTTATTGGGTGACGTTGCTGATGAACCAGTTCGAATCATCAGACCACCCGAACATGTATCTTGTGAATATTCTAACCAAACAAACAAATTCATCGAACGCAACGTTGAATTCAAAAACCAATATTGCAAATTATATACAGTCCGTCTAGCTGGCATGCTACCTTTTCTAAACGCTCGTATCGCTAAAAAGTGGGGTGATAAATATCCGATAGTACAACTACATAAATTACAAGAAACCCCGAATATCAAATGTATTGTGACTGGAACTTTATTTAAAGATCAAAAATTAAAACCATCACCGTTAAAGAAAATCGCAGCAGCTAATGCGTTAGTTCCGCAACCGATTTACACACACTTTACAGACGATGCCGATTTATTATTCATTGAAGATGAGTTACAAAGATACCAAGTACTTGGCGACATAAATATTCATAATTTAGTGACTGGAATAACTTGTGCTCTGCTCGGTGTGGATCAAGGAATGGGCAAATTTTTAGTGGAAGATTATTGCTTTGTTGATTGTAGACCACAAATCGATCGTCCTTTGCCTCAAAATGACGAAACATTCATTTGTTTTGTCAGTGGTTTGGATCTAGCGAATTATGCAAATAATATTATGGCTTTGAAGTTGTTTACTGATTGGTTAATTGGTTTTATGGGTGATGTTAGTGTTCAGGAAGAAGTGAGAAGAATATCGCGACTTGTTATTGCCGGTAATAGTATTCGCAGTGATGCTGAAGTGAAAAAAACGACGAGTTTGGTGGCGAAAGTTGTTGAATCAAGCGAGACATTCATTGCTGTGCAACAGTTTGATAAAGTGTTGAATCAATTTGTGCGATTTTTAAGTGTTGATTTAATGCCCGGACAATTCGATCCTTCGAATCATTTATTGTCGCAGCAACCTTTGCATAAATGTATGTTTCCGCTTTCGGCGAAATATAAGAATTTAAATTGTGTTTCCAATCCGTATGAGTGCAAAATTGCAGGACTGAACGTATTAGGTACGTAATTGTACATATATATTTATCTCGTGCTTGAATTTTGTTTCTAATAAATATTATTTTATTTAAAAGGAACTTCTGGACAACCAATAACTGATATAACGAGTTATAGCCGCATTGAAGAGCCCATCGACGCATTGGAACAGTGTTTAGGGTGGAGTCATATAGCGCCAACAGCACCAGACACTCTTGGCAGTTATCCATATTATGATCGAGATCCATTCATTATTGAAGAATGTCCGCATATATTATTCGCAGGAAATCAACCGAAATATCAAACGAAATTGTACCAAGGCTCTGAAGACCAATCAGTACGGTTGATTTGTATACCACAATTCAGTAAAACGTTTTCGATTGTATTACTCAACACAAATACTTTAGATTGCCATGAAATGTATTTTAATGTTGAAAATATGTTATAAGAATCTTCTTAATTTATTTTTTAAAAGGATTATAATCTCTAAATAATTTTAATATTAAGAAAGTAAATGAATGATATTTAAAAAAAAATTAATTACCCTAGTAGCATCAAATACCATGCCAATATAAAATAAATATTGGCTCAATATGGCATGTCAAGTACAGGTGCATGCGCTATAACAAAACTGTCCGGTTGCATTTATAGTAGGATTCACGGAACTTGAACATTCTTTACATTCCTTAATCAGATGTAAGTAACGACATAAAAATAATGTAAATGTCTTTTATAATGTGTGCGATAGTGTCGTTTAAAGCTTATAGACGTACATCTTTACTTAACGCAGACGCCGTATATATGTATATATATCATATTTCGTCATACTTCGTTTATTATTGTTTTCATGTCACGTTATTGTTTCACATCGTTAAAACGGGCCAAAAGCATGAATTTAAGTAGTTTGGCGTTATTTGAAGAAGAGAAACAGAATTGAACTGTTATTTTCCTTGATTTTATTTAAATCTGCTCCGTTTAAAAGTGTTGTATAAACGAAGTGGGTGATTCATGCCAAAAAAATGTTCAAGTTCCGTGAATCCGACTATACAATGTATTGCAGAAACCACTGTCGTATTATTTGAAGCTAACGCAAATTTACCTAAAATGTTACTGAAACCTGTTTTAAAAACTGAAGTAGTTATTTACATTTATCGCCAAATAGTTTTCCTTTATTTAACTTCCTAATATAACGTGCGGAATGTAGAAACGAGTATAAAAAGACGGATAGCTAAACACCGCGCCTCTGAACTGACATATATCGCCAATATTGTACTATGATAACCTACATTGAGCCAATATCAAGGAACAGGCCAATATGTCAACCAATATTGGTATTATATTATAGGCAAAAAAAGTAAGCACGTGACAAAAGACGCGGGGATCGAATTTAGATTTTTACATTTTCTACACCGAAGCCAAACAAACGCAGCATGTTGCGCATGGTTTAACATTTAACATAAAATGCATTTTCAATTTGAAAATATAGCTTTATTAAAGATGTTCGCAATTGCATAAACAGTATAGCATAAAGGTTATTCTATTGCCCCTAACATATTCATTTTTTTCATTGATTAATCGACAAATGAAAGTGTAATGTCTTAAAATAAATGAGCCGCCGATTCTGGCCATAAGGTTAACATGTATCTCAGCGTTGAATGCGAACAAATTCGATCCCCGCGTCTTTTGTCACGTGCTTACTTTTTTTGCTACTGGGGTAGTATATCGGCCATCAGCATTAGTTCCATTTTCTGTGACGTGGTGGCTCTGTAGGGTATGAAAGGAGTATGTAGTTAGTAATATAATTCATAGATGTGAGTATTTGGATGGTTGAAAATTGTACCAAAGCCTAGAGGATTGTAGTGCGGTACAGTATACGAATTGGGCCATGGTTTACTGTGTTATTAATATCATAAGGGAATAAGCTTCGTTGTTATGGCAGAGCCCGGAACAATTTTCCAGCGAATCCCTAGAGGCATGTAAACGTAGCATAATTGTTTAATAATTGAGTATAATCTAGAAAGCCGTGAAGACAGGTTTACATAACACAACAATCTGACATGTAAAATATATAGTTTTATATTTCCGGTACAAAATAATAAAGTCCACATAATGGCACCTTACGGTTCCTGAATCATCTTTATTACCCGTACTGTACAACGAACAATTTACTACCACTATTTAAAGTATAATAAATACGTATCGTTTCATTTATTTATTGCTGCGAATTTTATTCGCGATCAATCATAAATTATTTATTATTTACTATAAAATTATTTATCTTTACGACATATATTTACATTCACACATTTCAATTGTAATAACAGTGTACCATTGCACACATTTTGAAAATAAAACCAAAAACAACAGCGTTCCTATATTGATCAGATAGTCAAACTTGCAATTAGCTCGAATGTTGTTTCAACAAATATATTTCTTGCAATAGATATTAAATGTCAAATTATTTAAGTCTATTTGGTTTTTTGTTAAACAATTTACAGGCACAGTAAAATGTCTTATACTTAGTAGCAGGTTAATCGTTCGCTCGCTTTGTTCAAATTTTGTCGCTTCTTCTCCTCTGAAGGTACCGAACCGATTTCAACCAAATTTGACACACAAATTGTGTAGGTGGTCGATTGAATCCGCTCACATTTTAAATCTAACAGCTAATGTACTTCAAGAGATATTAGACGATCAACAATTTTAACAAATTCTCATACCAGAAATATCTACTCAAAATTATAATTTTTCTGATAAATCGAATGTTTTTGTTTGTATTTATTTAAAAAACGTATAAGAAAGGCACTGAATATTTGTGTCTAATTCGAAAAATCATTCACAAAAATTAATTTCATATCGTCCTGATTCCAAAAATATTTTATTATTTACGTAAAAGCTTTCGTTTAATAATACTTTATGTATGTGACTATTTGCTTACGCTATTATGTATTGTAATAAAAACTAAGAATGTTTTCTAAAAATAATTAAAAAAAGTATTGTTCTTATTAGATTGCTTCATACAGTTTCGTTCAACACTTGAACAAACAAAAAAAGGTGTGAAAGATACGTGTGTACGCGAAAAGAAGGAAAATATAATTAGTATTTGTTGTGTGGTGTATTCGACCCGTTCGGCGCAATGTGCTGGGGGGGTTGGGATTTATAAATGAAATATAAAAGCTGAGGATACTCACAGATACGGGGATTATTTGCTCGTTGGCGAGGCGTAGCGCAAATGGGACCCGCGAGACTTCGCCCTACTCAGAGCGCAAGCGGTGGTGCTAACACCAGCTAACTTAAAAAAAAAAAATCTACTGCTTGTCATCTCATATCAGCTGATAATTGAAAAATCTGACAGACAACAATCGATCTTCCGCCTATTGCGTTATTATAGGGGTGGTGATCATGGATTTATTTTCTGCTAAACCTCAATCTTTTATGGATTTTATTTTAAAATAAACTTTTCACTTAATAATATTTCTACTTGGATTCAAAATTAAATACAATAGTGCTTTTCCATACATGGACAAGCTTTCTCAAAAATGCCCAAAACTAAATGAGAAATTAATTTACTTATAGCGCCATTTGCATTTTCATGAATATATGATTTCTGTAAATTATAGTCTTATAAGGAAATTAGTGTCTGAACCCTATAAATACTTTTAATCAAAATGATTTCATTCTTTTCGTTAGAAATGACGAAAATATTTATTTTTGAAAACAAAAACTTTTATTGAACCATTAATAGATGCATTTTATATAAAACAACCTTACTTTAATCATTCGTTTGATATATTAATTAAAATTTCAATTTATAATATATTAAAAAGAAAACAAAGTGGTGTTTATTTTACGCAGCCTCTTAGATGCTTTTAGCTAAAGTAACTTTAAAATGTTAAAGATGTAAATAACTTGGCCTTAGATAAATAAAGATCGTAAGAAATTAAAGATTTTAAACTATAATTTGGTATCTTAAATGTTTGCAAGACTGAAAGAAAGTCGCTTTTATAAAAGTCATCAAATAATAAATGATCACATCATTTATCCCGTGTGAAAAGTAGACAGCAATGAATGTGAAAATAAAATAAGGGAGTAGTGCATGTTCAGTTGAATTCCCCTTCCTGTTTTGACTACATTGAACACTGAAATTGTCTTATAATTTGTTTGATAAAAAAGGGGCGCCACTATATGTGCACTCACTACATAGATGCACAAACAAAGATACAATGATACAAAAGAGATGAAATGAGCGAGAGACGTATAGACAGGAATTCGATGGCCTAAACAGGGGCTACTTAAAAAATCACTTAAATGTAAATGCCTCTTAACTTCCTACTCACTTACACAAGTGCATACGCGTGTGCACGTGTCTATCTGTCGGTATATTACCCATGCTTAGGGCTGTGTGTGTTTTACAAAAATGACATAGGCGCCGTACTTGGTATATCCGTTTCCGGGAAGAATATTAAACCACATTTATGAGTGACTAATTAGTATTATTGCTTTCATCTTTCAAGTATAACTATTTGGCAATTATCCGTCTGGCATTTGTGTTTCTACATCAGTACAATTATAAATACACCTGTAATTTTAAATTACCTACTGTATTATTTTATCGTTAATAAATATAAACAATTGCAGACCAATTATAATAGCTTAAACTTTTTGAAATTCTATTAGATATACTAATAGAATTAAGAGTTCAGAATTGTACAATAAAGATCGATGGTTTTGATTTATTTTTTAATGCTTTCGTAATTTAATAAGGTGATTTTTAACATTTTGCAATGGTTTTATTTAATTGAAACAAACATCGATTGATTTATCTAAATAGAAAATAATATATTTTACAAGCCTGTCTTATCAATACGTATCGTTATGCAACTTTACGTAAAGAATACACACACCGCATCTCATAATAAGATGTAATGCACTTTCGATGGATAAAAATTAGATATGGTAGGATTAATATATCCTTTATTAGCATAAGGTTCAATTACAACAAAAGAAAAATTACCCCAGTAAAATAACGAAAATAAACTTGTATTTTCTATAATTTAGTAAAAAATTTAAATCTTATAAATATGTTATTTCGGTCAAATAAATTATCATAAGGATACTTTTCTAGCACATTTTATGGCAAATAATTAAATTAAAAACTCATTCCGTTAATAAGCAGTGTAGGATTTAAATTGAGTTTATACTATAAACAACAACCGTATTCATAGAATAGCTTGAAAGTACTTGAAATATCATCGATTAAAATAAAGTCACATTATTTGCCACTCAATAAAAGAAATCATTAATTGTTTTATACGGAAAATAAAGTTCTGTGTAAAGTACAAATTTATTAATAAGCGTACAGTAATTATTATTTTCTACCAAGAACGAAAATATGTATTTCAGCAAATTTATAACTTTTAATATAACATACTATATTATTTTACTATGTGTTTATAAAGTAATTACCTGTGTGCAAAATGAGCAAATGAAAATTATTGGTTTAAGGCTAATTTTCTATAAATACTGGACCAAATGTTTATATTTTCTAATTAATTTATAGTGCCGCTACTGACATCCTTCGACAAAAAAAAATCTGTTGTTGAGGAGCTATGAAGTAGCCGAACTTTTTAATTCTCCTATCTGTTATTTCATGTCTTGCGTGCTGTTATAATGCATACATAAGTGTCACTCTTCAAACCCAATTATCTGTCTGTTAAATTACGAAAGGATTGCGACGATGCCACTAATAGATATAAATTAAAAACTTATTATAAGGCATGACGACTTTTTTTTATATTTCCAGATAGAACCGAAAATATGAAATATAACTCCGAAATGCATCTCAAGTCACACTATACTCAAACATTTACTTAGTGTAGTGAAAACTTGTTTTTATAACGTTTAAGACGTGATAAAACCATTTTTTGGAACATGTTTTAACGCCTATGCGTGTGTTTTAAATTATTTCCACACCATTCTATTTTGTTTTAAATAGTAATTTATTCATACCACACATTTTAATTTATTTCTACATTGAATTGGTATAACATGTATAAAAGTTTACTAAGCTTAATAAGAAGATATTACTTTCCAGCGAGCCGAGGAGAATTTCTTGTTCGGTGTTTGCAGTCTATTGATCCAAGTTTTGCGTCTCAACAAGGAAACACGCTTTCAGCATTCAGACCACAGCAAATTATAACGTTCTGTTTACGCTGTGAAATTAATAAACGTTTCGTAGTACAATTATAAAGCTTTCAACTAATTATTTCTATTTGAGTATTTAATTTATTGAATAATATTTTATATTAAATTGTTTCACAATTTTTGTGAATTTATATATTATATGTAACAACTATTTCGAACAACAGATATTAAATGTCAAATTCCAATTTATATGAGTCTATTTTATTTAACCGCAAAAAATGGCTAGAGTAAACATGCATTTCCGGTTTTGAATGTTTTTTTCAAATATAGAAGGTTTTCATGCCGGTCGTATAGAAATCTTAAGTTTACACAACACACAATGATTATTTCGTATAAAAAAGTAAAAATGTGCCCTATAATTAGTAACTGTATTTAGCCTAAAAAAAAACAAAGCATTTGGCAGCTGTCAAATTATCTAAATGAATATACAAATGCACTTTTTATTATTTACATTAATTTTATTATATACACAAATTCACAAAAAGACAGTTTATGCAGAGAAACATATTGTAGAAAGAGAATGTGAACCAAGCTGCAGTAATACGTTACCACCAGCATGCAACAAATTTGAAATAGAACTTCGGGCAACGATGTCAAAATGTGCTACAATGGTATCACCATTTTCGGGCTCATCTTCAGAGTCAGGCGGGGAAGACTCAGTTGGATCAATCGATAGTAATGCTATGGAATGTGGTAAAAAGCTTCGATCAACTGTGAAAATTGCTAACGAAGGTGAAACGGCCACGCATAATCAATATGTCATTATTGATCATGTAATCGATTCGGAAAATGGACAAAGAGTTAGCTTATTAAATCCATATGTGATAGTTCTTCGCCAAAAACCTATACTGCAACTGTATGGATTAAAATATAAATATGTGGTTAATGCAGAAGCTAAAGAACAAGTTATTAACAAACGAAGTACACATTTTTTGGGTTGTGATGATATAACTGATAATCCAACTTGTGGTAATATTAGATATAATGGCGAATCGATCCCTTACAGTCAAGGATTTTGTTGTTCTTGTGATGAAAGAAAAAATTTAAGAAGACAACCTCGAAGTGCGGATCTCTACAAGAACCCCAAAAACTCTGCGTTTCATCTACAAGAATTTCTTTTTAATAATTTAAAATACGATGACCGTGATAGCATGTCTAAAGAAACACCATATGACAAACCATTGCTAAGATTCAAAAAATCTGTATATGGTTTACGAGACTATAATGATTACAGGAATCAAATACGATCGAAATCTGTTGATCATTTAATTCATGTAACACCAAGAAAAATGCCACGTGTTGTAGTAGTGCGGAAAGAAAATGACTTTGATAGAAATGATGTCCAAAATAATCCGAGTTTAGTCGAAGATACACCAAACAAGAACTTTAAAATGAACTTCGATATTAATGCAATCCAAGTTCCAAATATAGATAAAAATACACGAACAGATGATATATTATTGAGTCCGAAGAAAGATAACATGAATCAACTAACCAATGAACATAGTTTTGATGAGGATGTAAAAAAAGAAGAAGCAGTGGATGCATTTGATAATTTTGGGAAAAAAGTTGAACCAATATTTTATAATAATAAAATTTTAGACATGGACGAGAATAAGGAAAGATTAAACAAATTTAATCATTTTGAAAAAGATGATCTACATAAGCTTGATAAGAACAAACAAAATGAAATTGAAGACGTACAAGATGATGAACCTATAGAAAAATTACTCCCATATGAGAAAGATTTGTTGAAACAAAAAAGTAATGTAGATGAAGGATTTGAAGAAAGTGTCGATAAATTTCATGACAACGATGTAAATAATATACACATAGTTGATAACATAGATGAGAATGTCATGAGAAATCACCAAAGTACAGATGAAGATGCTAAGTTAATTGAATACGGTGATAGCGAAAATGAGGAACATTTCCAAACAAGAGGAGGTCAAAACTGTGATGACAAATGGTTGCCAAAACGTGCAGACCCATCCACTTATCACGATAGCGCGCATTGTCTTCGTTTTTCAAAACTTTGGTACGCCGTCTATCAACTCTCCGACCCAATCCTAGAACATTCATTGTACATTAGAATATTTGAAAAACGAGAAAAACAAGATGGATCAACCACATGGATCGATTTGACTCAAGGAAAAACTGTAAATGTTGGATCATTTCAAAATAAAAATTATGCTCGGAATTCAGATTTCTGCATTACTTACGACAATTTACAAAGATCTGGTGATTCGTTACCATATGCTCTGGACCCAAAAGTAAAACAACTCCTAATACCTCAAAATGGCCCTGTTGAGTCAGTGGAGAAAACTGCAGAAACGCAAGGTGGTGCTCCAGAATATTTAGTTGTTGATAAAACCCAATTAGACCCATCAGGAGAACGGTGTAATACAGCTGGCGTTGGTTACTCTGCATTTTATAACCAAGCTCACCGTTGTATGGTTCCTAAGAATACGTGTCTTCAAAATCAACCTCGGCATTTATGGCGGCAAGATAAGGAAGCGTGTAGTCATGGGAAGCAAAAACGGAAAGGAAGATTCTTCTTGAAAAACTTCGCTATAGTTCCAGATGATGCATTACGACGAACAAAAGAAGGTGATACCAATTATTTAGCTTTACATTACACTGAAAAAATCAAAAGTACTATCGAGATCGAAGTGAAAGCAGATGATAATATGATCTTTCGAAGTGCATCTCTTGCGAAAATAATTGAAGTATATATAGAAAGCCTTACTAGATCAACTACAACTATAACCATTAAACTACATAACAATGGGCTGATTTCAAATGTGTTTTATCCTCGCCTAACTGATTGTCCATTAGAATTACCAGCAGATTGGGCCAATTTGGAAGGTGCTCCTACTCTTATACCTCCTCAACACCACTATTCTTTCACGCTACGTCTACTAGGAATTCTTCCTGCAAAAAATTTCTACTGTTCTGTTGAAGCCATCAATTCCAGGAATGAAATTGTTGCTGTTAGAAGAATTCGAATAGTAAGGCATGATAGATGCATTTGCTCCTGGCATTGCCTATGCGCTTGCTATGAAACTACTGGACTAGGTTGCATCCCAATGTCAATGGAACACTACCAAGCTGCAGGTTTCATTGGCTCAATGCCCTTAACCACAAATATGATAAAAGTTGGTAGTTTGGAAAAAGCTATGTTTGGAATATTTTATTTCATTTTCCTCTTAATTATCATTCTTCTTTTGATGGGACTAACAAAAGCGTTGATTGGCTTTTTTTGCTACGTACCAATTGGTATTTGGGGCTTAGATATGATAATAGGTATCCAGAAATTGGATCGATACTATGAACCAGAATGGGATGGTGTATCTGTGGTGTATGATGATGAAGGTTGGCCAGTGAATCCAGAAACAAATGAAAGATCAGTCAGAATTGTTAATATTAGGGTTGAGTTTTGCTTGAATATCATTTTTTTCTTTACGTATCCAATAATGCTGCTACTGTTACTCATTAAGAAATTCGGTTGCCCGTTTTATACGTATATTGGAGATGAAGATAAAGAACATTACTTTGAAGGAGTCAGTACAGTTATTTATACAAAGTGTCCAGATGATAATGTTGTTAGTGGAAGTGGATCCGAGGGCATGTTCGATTTCATGGACGAGTCATCGAAAGAAGAGTAATGCTATTTAATTATTTAAACTATTTTGATGTAAGAGCGACAAAATTTGTATCGCATATTTTCAAAATAGTTGAACTGTGAAAGAGATTACAAAATATATAAATAGAAGTCCATACATTTTATAAGAAGAGTTAATAAATGTGATATTCAGAATAAAAACTGTATAAGATATATTTAAAATCGTTTTCAATATAATTCAGGCAATGAAAATAAATTTATTTTATTTTTCATACAATGTATACAAAATTTCATCTAAAGAACCGAAATGTACACAAATAGGCTTATAATTTATTTTAAATATATATACCTAACATACAATTGGAATAAGCTTATTTATAAAACTATATTAGATGCTTTAGTATATTTATTATTATGGCAGTAATTATTTTTTAATTGCTTGAAAATATTTTATACAACATGAATAATTAAAAATATTGATCAAAAATGTTATTACGTAAATGTATATACTTCTATACAAATTATGTAAAGATTATAAAGAATTATAAAAATTCAGAATTATATTTGTTTGTAAATTGTCATCGTTTCTTTTGGGATAGATTATTCTACTCAACCTGTCAACGTAAACAAAAGTTATAAAAGAAAATAAATATATCTGTTGGTAATAATGCTAATTCGTATTGTCAATAAAACTTATGATGTAGCTAGCGGCGAATTGACCTATCGCGAGATTGAGGATGTACTTAGTAGGTCGGTCGTCTTAAATTTTATAATTTTAGCAATATACATGATAATATTGTATGTGTGTATGTATGCGTGTGTGTGAGTATTGTGTGTGACGTGTGTGTGTGTTGCATTGACGAATTTATAGTATTAGTAACAAACGTCCAACGAATATGATAAAAAATTTTATGAAAACTGATGTAAAGTTCCGGAAAATATAAAAAATTGCGTTTGTAAGAAATCACAGAATAGACAACTTTCTCGAAATATATAAAGAACATTTTCATCATGTATACTAATGTACTAATTACTTATTGCAGTGATTTCATCATTATGTTGGCGGTTATATACCTACTAGTTCGGTTATAAATATTTATTTGTTTGTTTGTCAGTATAATGTTCACGTGCAATATTAAGCACTTTACACACTTGTATAAATGGCAATAAACATGTTTAAGAGTACCGCTTGGTAATACGAGATAATCGCTATTAATAAGCTTATTGCAGTTCGTAGAATCGCCCCATTATACCTGTACCGCGCCTGTACTGTACCACTGCTTATAGCTAATAGGCCGGCTGAATATTAAAGATAAAAATTAATGTCGTCATTACAGTACAGTAGCAAATTACAAATCGATAATATATTCTTGTAACTAATTATGTTGTTCAAAAGCGCCTAAATGTAGGGCTAATTATTTTACTTTTAAGTAGATCAAAAGAAAATTTGCAGAAGTTTAAAGGTGTCTACAAACTAGAATAGACTCGTATTTATATACATTACCAATTTATGAAAAAAAAGGTCGCAAGTCAAACAGAATTTAAAATTGTTTGTAAACAAACAATTTTGTACTAAAAATTAATTTGTTCAAAAGAAATGTTTATTTTGAAATAATAATTTTATCACAAGTACATTTACATTTGCTTAAATAACTCAATTTCTATTATATGCTGATGAAAGATCATCAAAAATAACAAAAACCTTGCGATTAAATATTGAGAATTGTATCTAAACAAATATAAGGCGAGCTTTTTATAATTGGCTGCTTATCAAGTTTGATAATGCGAAGCTTGCAGAAATACACAATTATTATAATTAAAATAATCAAAGTATGCATGATTTAATTCAAAATTTTATGCCAAAGTTTTTGTTTATATAACAAATTACAGATTATATTTCGCTTAAACGGGTTCCAAATAAAAGTTTCTCTTTCTCAATATTTATTTATTGAAACGCATTTTTTGATTATAAATTAGTAAGGCATATAAAGCAATTCTGCTTGAATTGAGATGAAGCAGACTGGTGTTGTTATTATTATTGATTTTCATTAGCGTAAGATAAAAATCATTATTATTGAAGGTTCTTTTTCTAGTACAATTTTTATTATATTTAATTGTATGTATTCGTATTTGATTTTCCCGTAATTGATTACTTTTATTACTTGAATATAATACACATTCGTAAATATTACTTTCGTATTTTCGTATTAAAATAGAAACAGAGCAAGGTAGTCGATTATAAAATACCAAGAAACTAACAGAAAATTTCCCCAAGTTACAATCAGGATTGTATATTTAATCTCGTGTAAATCTTTCCATATAAAATCATCTAAGCTGACTCGTAGACATCACAACCCCAAACAGAACTGTAAGCAGTTATAATTCGTCTTACAATAACGAGAACAAATCTGTTTTGCATGTCGTCACAAGGGAAACAAAAGATATAAGACATCGGCAAAGCCAATCCGATAATCTGCTAAGAATATACTACTTTGATCATTTGACCCACGTATAGCATGGCAAAATTATAAGATATGTTCAGGGTCGCCAGGAGGTTGTCCGTGGTTTGGCCATTAGGTCAACTTCAGGTGGGCACTTTTGCGGCTACCGCCGGTCTTTCTGGTAATTATTTGGAATTATGGTGGGATTTGCTACTGTGTAAGATCTGGCCGAATTACCGCAAATCCATCCCCTGCCAAAAATTTTAATTAGGTGCTGCATATAGATTAGCGTAGCGTTTACTATGTAACCTTCAAGTACAGGAATAATCATAATTTGTATCAAGATACATTTCATGTTTAACAAGAAAACTCGACAAAATTATTGTGTTGTAAATCATTTTATTGTCTTGTTGCGAAAGTTATATTATATCAACTAAAAATAATATCTCTGGTTAACTATCAAAAAAATTTATGTTTAGATCACTAAGCCACATTTATATAACTAATTTAATTATATTTAATTTTGCACTCTATGGATGTATTTAAATTAAAATACTTGCAAATAAATGATTAAAATAATATTATTGCTCATCCGAATTTATACGTTTGTTAAAAATGTAAATCAGACGAAAATTAGAATATTTTTTATAAAAATGTTTTATAATATATCGGAATGTATTATAATATTTTATAAAGAAAACGAAATAGGGACAATCACATTAGAAAGAATTTAAAACTGTTGGTTATTTTAGATAAAACGCACTCTTATGACGATAATATTCCATTTTATTACAAATAAGGAAAAAATATGTTATTTCAGTGAAATAAATCAAAATAGTAGCTACAATTTAAATTCAGTCTAACGTGGTATAAAAGTGCCTAATTGTATTTATATCAAAATTACCAAATTTGCAAAATATGCCGTAGAAGTAGCAACAATTAAATTTGACTTAATAGTGAGCATAAATTAGATATAAACAGAAAATATATCTCTGATTAAGAAAATTGGGCAAATGAATGAATTCTGGCAATGAAACATATACGCATTATGTATGGCAGAAAATAAAATTGATTTGGAATGTGCTTAAGTAAATTGAATTTAGGTAACTAATGTTGAGTACTTCTGATTTAAAACATCAGATGCCAAAATCGTTAATCCAAGTATAAATATTTTCTAAACCTAATAAACCATGAAATACTTAAACGATCAATGTGTTGTATGATAATGACCGAAATCAGAAAAGATAACATACGGACAGATAAAGAAACGCAGTCGCAGATAATAACGAAATAATGAAATCCAAAATGATGCAGCATAAAACGAGGAAATTAACTTCGTCGGAAACATATAAATTCGAAATTAAATCGTGATTGCAAGGATAAAATAATACGAAATCTCTTTATTCCGGCACATAAAGCGTTGGCGGCAATCAATAAAGGTTAAATTGTATATCTCGTGCCGAGTTAAAAGCTGTTGCGCGGACATGCGGGGGAAGGGATGCGAGAAAATAGCTGATATGTCTGTATAATGCATTGGGACATGTACTTAGAGCTACATAAACGTTCTACGCCGCCAAACTAGTTCTTAACGCACATGGCAATACGAGGTAAAGGGCGTGTCCGCCAATCACCGACCGCCGTACCGCAGCCAATGAGCTAGTTGGCAAGCGTCCGCCCCTCGATAACGCTACCGCCGACAACTAAAGGGCACCCCAACCGAAGAGCTCAACAACAATCATTCTACTTGCAGCTGTAGAAACGTGAACTTCAATACTGTGTTATTATCATTGACAGAAACAGTGTGTGTGTTTGTGTAGAGTTATTTGAGTGACTTTTGTTGGTTTTGAGTTAAGTGCTGGACTAATTTTACAACGATGGCCATGCAACAGGGTGGTTTTCGAAGCTATCATCAACAGGATGTTAAAGGTACTACGCCAGTGGTTTTGGACGTGATTCCGTCGCATTACGCTAATTTACATCAACATCAAACTACGCCGCCGCAATCACCAAATACCACGCAGCATTACAACAAAGGTAAATATCACTACAAATATGCATCGTAGCTGTATTTTCCATTCAAAATGAACACATCTGAAGCACTTGAGCTTTGAGTATCGGAAGTTAGTCGCCAGAACACTCTGTTCCGGCGGGCCTATTTTGCCACCAGAACGATTGTCCGTCTGTACCCACTTGTAATCGTCTAGACATGGCGGTGACTTCTGTATTTCTGAGATTTTATTTTTGAATTGAGTCATGAAGGTGTTATTCTACACAATATCAAAATTTAAAATCGCATTACTCTAAATAATATGGAATATATTTCTTCGGTTTATTTGATTATTATTTACATTCCTTGCTGGTTTCATCAATATTATCTTTATAATATAAGTTATACCGTTCTTTTGTATACAATTGGTAAGATAAAGCACCAACCAACGGTTCTCAATTACAACTACTTGATAAAGTAATTATCACATATCATTTTCGGTATCTTATGCGACATGTACATCATATTAATAATATAACACCTATAACTATGCAACCAGCAGTATCTGAATAATAAAACAACACCTTTACAGAAAATAGTATATATAAGCGCTATCCTGAATATTTACGTAGGATATAATTAGCGCCATTTTAGTGGGTTTGAAAATAAAATATACCTTGCACTGTTAAAATATCGTTGGCTAATTTCGTTATTTATTTGTTTTCTAGATTGTACAAGCCCGGGTTCTGATGGCAAAACCGGTGGTGCACCGACGTCGATGTCGAGTAACGATCCTAATATCCGTCGGTACCGTACAGCGTTCACCCGCGATCAGTTGGGCCGCTTGGAAAAGGAATTCTACAAAGAGAACTATGTGAGCCGACCGAGAAGGTGTGAATTAGCAGCTCAGCTCAATCTGCCCGAATCTACCATCAAGGTAAACATCGTTCTTCATTAGCAACATTTGATTAGTTAATTGACGCTTTTCATTAGCGTATATGATAGATTTGGGATACAATAAACCTTGGAAATTATTATGTCACGCATAAGTTATTTCTCACTTACACCATTCGTAATAATACGCAATATTTGGGTATTTTGTAATAGTATTCATAAGTGCTATTAAATCACGCCACCCTTGAAATAATTCGAATACCAAATTTAAAATATCGAGAATATTTCTAAATTATCTTGTCGAAAGACGAAAATTTTTTAAGTATATGTGAAATGCATTATGAGTTGTAGTAAAATCAACAAATTGAGAATGAAAACGTTCTTAGAAGCGTTTTTTTAAGTAGTAAAAACCGTGCGATCATGAATGAGAAATAGCCTGTAGCCGGTGTTTAGAAGAGCCATGACTAGTTAGCACATCATAAAACATATGATTCGAGCGTTATCTACACCATTAGGCACATGGCTACCGGATCGGTCGGCGTCTGTTTTAAAGTGTCTTCCATCGCATGCCCATACGGTCGAGAATTGGATGAGTGTCGGCATGCTCTCTGATGTCGTCTTAAAAGCAACGCAAACGTTTTATTTGAGCAGCCGATGTGCTAATAACTGGGCAGTGGCACCCACAAAGACGTTCTTTTAATGAACATGTCTCCATTGCTTATAGCATATTAACACATTCACGGAAACATGTAACATGCATATACTTTTCGGTTATTTGCATTTTACAATATCACTTTTGGTATTCATCACTTGTAACATTACATTACACAATAATATTTACACTTCGACAAGGATTATTGCACATGTAATGAAAACCAAATATTATTGAATATTTTAATGCAGAACATAAATCTAAATATGTAATTTTTGTTAATTCCAGGTTTGGTTCCAAAACCGTAGAATGAAAGACAAAAGACAACGTATGGCAATCGCTTGGCCCTATGCAGCAGTCTACACTGATCCAGCATTCGCCGCAAGTCTTCTCCAAGCAGCCGCATCAACTCTTCCATTACACTACCCACAAGCACCGCCAATGTACTCGCACTACCCCAGATACAATCCATGGGGTCAAGGGTTCGCATTGCCACAATCACTACCAAATCCAGCAGGTCTTAACCTTCAGAATCCTAACGGACTGGGAGCAGCTCATCACCTTGCCGGACAAACGCTTGGTCAAAACCTAAATATGAATCTTGGTTTGGGTTTGGATTTGCCACGGTACCCGTACGAGATCCCGCGACAATTGCCCGTTTCGCCGATAAGTTCCCCAGTGCACTCTGATGTTAGTTTGAGCCCGGCGCCGGAAGGTTTGTTGATACCAGTTAAAGTATCGCCGACACAGACCTCCATTCAAGTTTCGGACAAACCGAAATTGTTCAAACCGTATAAATGTGAGACGTAAATGTTTTCTTGTATTTTGTTAAACGTTGTTCCAGTTTTCGTACGTTTGTAAATAATATCGAATAATTTATTTTTAGTTTTTATTTTTGTGTGTATATATAGATTTTGTCAATGCGTTTGTTATGTACTCTTGGTATGAATATAGGTGCAGTTTGTCCAAAACGATTATCTTTAGAAATATTTGATACGCTACATGACATGAATTATTAGTCGATTCTATTGTATGTATTGGAAATTTTGTTTTGGATAAACCGAAAAGTTATGTATATAGTAGGACTTAAGAAATTTTATCGTTTCAAGTACGAGCATATATTAAATATTAGTGCAATTACAATATAAATATGTTGTTTCATTGGTTTACCTTCTCCAATTATCCACATTCATCTAATTTATTTAAATGCCAAAATATTATTAATATTATTTTTTTTATCAAACAATTAAAAATTTTGAACCATTTTCATCAGATAAGGTGTCAATCTTTCGCCATTTTAATATATAAGTATATCATCAGCGTTCCATATTATTGATTCAACCATAAATGTTTTACTTTTTAATTGGTTACAAAATATAAATAAAATATATTTTATATAAAATTTGCTGTGGATATATTTCTGCAATCTGTTGTTGCATCCATGGTAACACTATCTACTGTTGCTACATTTGTTTGAGACTCGGAAAATTTAGATTGTTAATCGTTGCTATGGAATTTAAATATAGTTTAGGATCTCCTACAAAGCAGTAAATAAGTTTTTTAAAGCTATATTAATAGTTTTGAAACCTAATCAATTCCATACTTTTTATAGTAAAAATTTAAGATTTTATAAGAAAGTCACTTTTTTCCTTCGTTTTTGCAATATATAAAAACATCTGCCGTGCCATGCTTCAGACTTTCTTATACGCATATGGATTAAACCATATCGTAGTTTCATTATATATCTAATTTATAATATTTGTTCTAACCTTTAGATTGCTTTTACACTAAATATATTTCTTCGAATAAATATTAAATGTCAAACTGCAAATTATTTAAGTCTATTTTGTTAAACAATTGACAGGCGTAGATGATACGATTTATGTAAAAATTTATATAATAAGTAGAAATTTATTTTGAAACCAGTACACTTTTTGGAAAAAAAATTCGAACAAAATTTGTGGTAAATATAAATACCTTTAATTTTTGTTCATACAATTTTTCTGTAACTGTAACCATTTTTGAGTAATTACAGATACTGCAAAAAATGACTCAGGCATATGCAAATCTTAAGTTTAATGTTTCATAACACACACACACACACAGACAGACGTCATTCCAAAAATAGTCGGAATCGATTCAGGGAAGGTCAAAACGTATATTTCCGTTAAAATCTCGAGATCGAAATTTTTCATGATTACAATACTTATTTATACTGCGTATAAGAAAATAATTACAAGTGATACTATTAATGAATGTATAAAATAATATTGCTACAAGATTTATTATTAAATACGTTAGTGTTAACTATAACAATAAACTACGGAATATTTTACGCTAAATTTTTAAGAAAATTAAATTTCCTAATAAAAAAGTAAAATTTTCTAAATTTTCTATCTTTTAATTGTCATGAAATAAGGACCATTCCGGCTAATGTGTTTAAAAGGTTAAGAAAATTATTAAGTTTTGAAAATTTTGCGAAATTTTTCGTTAAAAAAGTTTTGTTTTATTCTAGAATATTTATTTTACACGATCACCTCCCTTATATGATATGATGATGATATTCCATTGTTAATTGTGACGTCATTACTCTATAAAAACATATGTGATTGATAGAGATTTAAACTAACAAAATCACAAAAAAAAACCTCTTCAAGTGTTCAATAATTCATAGCCCTAATTTGAAAAATATATTTTCAAACCAATTTCCACTCCCTAGTCGCATCACGAATAAATCAAATAAGTAATGAAAAGCGACGGATGTATCACCATAGAAATTACAATCGGTAATCTGCGATCTTACAAAACTATTAACCATATAAAACGACCCTTATGTGCGTGTGTGTGTATACAACAATTGCACGCGTGCTTACCCATGTATACAAGAGGGTTACGAAAAATTTGTCACACCATACGTACCCCATATATCCACCTAATAACCAACCCTCCCATATCAATTCGTTCGGATGATGTACAAGTCATTTATCTGCATTATCCAATAGATACAAAGCCGTTTACATACTGTGTCTCTCTACACACATCTGCAGCCCTCTGTTACGATAATACGACTTGTTATAGCGCGCACTATTTTTGATATGGACCATATCAAATCCTTATCTTAATTGTTATTGATCTGTATGGATTATTGATGATATTTTCATAACAACATTTATTATGATTCTAGGGGAGAAAAAGATACATAAAATATTCATTAGTTTTTAATTTTATTTCAGTTCAGAAAACATTTGGGTTTTTTTTCAAAAATGGTACAGTTTACAAGAAATTTGTTCGTATTTTATTTATTTTTATATAATCTTATCAATTGTTTAATAGAAAAAACCTCTGCAGTGTCATGCACCGAACTTTCTTATACGCTTTTAGGTTAAATCACATCCTATTTTCATTATTTTTCTAATTTTGGTACACTTTTACGCTAAATATATTTCTTTGAATAAATATAAAATGTCAAACTTCAAATTATTTAAGTCTGTTTTGTTTTTTTGATAAACAATTGACAGGCGCAGATGATACGATTTATGTAAAATTAAATGTAATATGAAGAAATTTCAAGAGCCATTTTCTTGTTTCCGGTACCGTTTGAAAAATAAAGTTTCAAATAAAAGTTGTACAAAATACTGATACCTATAATTTTTATTGTAACAATTTTTCTGTTACTGCAACCGTTTTTGAGTAATTGCAGAAATTTCAAAAAATGGCTAGAGTAAACATGCATTTCCGGTCGGAATATTTTTTTCAAAAATAGGTTTTCTTGCCAGGCACATACAAATCTTATGTTTATAATATCATAATTTTCCCCTTAGCCGTTTGGGCTGTAGAGCGCTCACATACACTCACACACAGACACACACACAGCCCCACACACACACACACAGACGTCATTCCAAAAATAGTCGGAATCGATTCAGGGAAGGTCAAAACGGATATTTCCGTTAAAATATCGAGATCGAAATTTTTCATGATTACAATACTACTGCGTATAAGAAAGTAATAAAATAGATTCAAATAATTTGATATTTACTATTTATTGTAAGACATATATTTAGTGAAAAAGTGTTTTAAAGGTAAGTAAAATATTATAAATTAGTAAAATGTATATATTTCTAATATGTATCGGAAAGTACATTTCGGATATTTATGTTTTAATTAGAACATAAGAATTAATACAGCTAACTTTAGAGTAATTAGGAAAAGTATAAGCCTTTACAAATTAAAACCAACCAAAATAATTTTTGCCTATACTACTATATTTCCTATTCTGTAAATTTCAATATTTATTTTTGTTTACGTTTACTTCAGAAAAGTGTATTTGGTGTGATGTGCAAAAAATTAAGTTTCTCAGAATGAGTGGATTACGGTTAAACGTGGTTATAGAGAACAATTGCTGTTGCTTTGTTATGGTTAAACAAAGTTGTAAATGTCAATAGTTTTTGAACAGTAATAGCCGGATGGAAATATACGAAACAAAGATGGTTGGTAAAAGGTGTATGTATAGATAGGAGGAGTATAGTGTTGTCCTGTCCGTCCGCTTATAATATACGAATGCGTGGCGAAACAATTTAGTTACGCAGTGACAACTACCCTCGTGTGTTTACCCTCAAACACCAGAAATGCGGTTTATAACGCTGCATACTGATGCCTATACCAGTGACGTACAAACTTTACTAATTTATATACAGTCTAGATTATATTTCATATAATGTACATCATCAAAATTCATGTTCCAGCAATATTTAAGCAGTTTCATTAATTAAAACCATATAAGTAGTGCAACATAAGATTAAATGTTATTTACTTAAGATTTTTTTAAAAGTGTTTTCACTACTTATAAAATTACATTTATATAAAACGTAGTATATCGTATTTTTCCAAATAATATTGTAATTTTTGTTAAATAAAACTTTCCAGTGGCCCATTAAAGAGTTAAGATTCCTTATTTTAAAAATAAATTGAATAATTACAAAAAAGAATGTTTCAAAATCAATTAAAAATAATTGTGTAATTTTTTATATGGTTTAGCTACAATTAATAAAAATTGCTTGTATTTTAATGTAGTACTTGCACGTAAAATGTACAGTGTATTAAGTTATTCGGAATCTATACACATCTATTGAGGACTTCTGTTCAAAAATATCAGTTCAACAACCTGCGAAAAGTCAAAACTACCCGAAGCAAATATTTTAAAAATTATCGTACGCTGAAGCACCATTGCAAGATTCAGGAAAATGATCGCTGAAGGTGCAAGGTCGACGAACGAGAACAAGCAAAAAAGGAAATATTTTATTTATTTATTATACCACTATAAAACGGACCTGTTTAGGATACTAAACTAAGATTGTGGATACGGTAGTACAGCCCATCCATAATCACTTTGTGGGCCCTTTGGTTACAGGGACCCTATCTCTAAAAGTTATAAAAACCTTTTGCAAAAATATTTTTGTAATTCTTATAATTGTAAGGCAACCGCGTATTTCGGCACTTTTGACCATACACGGTCAACGAACGAAAATTACTTTATTACTAATGCATCGACCATTTTTTCGGGAAAAATATTTAAAAAAAATCATAGTGGTTATTAAGTAAGGGTTTGTGGTAAATTATTTTGTAATACTTTAGATAATAAAATAACTTTACTCACTAGTTCTTCGGCCTTAGTTTTTCTATCTTTAAATTCTTAGAAGAGTTTTTCTAACCATTTTATGAAGGCAAATAAAAGAAAATGTTTTTTGTAACAATTTTTGTGGTATAATTTATTTCTGCTATATATGCATTATTATTTTAAATCAGGTAAAATAATATCGGTTCATAAGATGAAATGAGATGATAACTGAATCACCACACAGTATAATGGACCCTATTAGCGCGTATAATAAATAAAGTCATACATACATACGTCAAACCGCAATCGCTTTATTGAATTTCGAGTTCAGTAATAGTACGGGTGTGTATGTGCATTGAACCGATTGATAAACGATCGTGGGTGGCTGGTGGTCCAGAATCGTTGCGCATCTGTCAGTGGTCATTTGAACAGTCGGTAAATTGTTATAGCTTTGTTAGTGTCTCCAAATTGACCACAAGCTGGCCATTGGTCAACTAACCAATACGCACAACGTATATTAGTGCTAATAAGACTTAATAAATGTATATGCGCGTGCATTGGAATAATAAGCGGGGGTGTTGATGACTTAATGGCATTTCTATATAGGATTTATCACCTGATGCAGTTCTATAGGGTTCACTCTATGCTATAAGCGACAATGTACCATTGTATTTAGTTTGTGCATCGATGTTGTTTTACACACATACACTCTCACACATTAACATACAGGTGCAAATTCAAATATAGTCTCGATCAGTATACTTTTGACAAAAGTAAATTCAAACTCATATATCTATAAAACTTTAAAATCTGGTCCAAATATAGAAATAAGTAACTGTAAAATATAATAAAATTTTACGTAGAAGATCCTAAATTATCTTTACAATTATTACACTTTATGCATTTATTATCATATTTGCATAATGGTAAATACCTATGTATACAAAACGGTACCTAAACCCAAAGTTTGTTACATTTTGGTTACAAGCAGAGCACTGTTATACCTATGCACTATATTGGCAAATGGTGCAGTTATGAACATTAGTATATGCCGTTACTTAGGACCACATTGTAAAAACATTTTCGGACGTTGACTCCAGTGGACGAACGAAAATACCATCTACTACTAACGGTAATAAAATATTTGCAACCCTGAAATTTGCGGAGTTTTATGATGCTAATAGAGTAGCGGTCAAACAGGCCTTGATGGGGTATAACTCGTTTCTTATTTCCGTTAGAGCATTTGCTTTACAGATGAATATCGCTACGCAAATATTTTAAACCATCCCTGAATATTTATTAAATACTAGAATCCATTTGAATTATGTTTAAAGATTAATAGTAATTATGCATTTTGTCGCTTTAACAAAACTTTTATTTATAAATAAGTAAAATCGAATAAATAAATTGTAAAATGCTAATTAAACTTTAACTTTCAAAGAGATAATAAACCTACACTAAAGTAATACTAAATTTGTACCCTCTTTGCACAACTACAAAAGTTTATTTTTTTATCAAGTTTACTTTTGGTTTTGAATTAAACGCTTGACTATAAATAGTAAATACTAAAAATATTTAAAAATAAATATTAATCATTGCCCAAATTATGCCCTAAGACGCGACTTGTACAGACTCGTTTCGATGATTCTAGCATTTCAAATGAGGCTTCAGTCTCACATTTCTCTTATTCTAAAAATCGCTGATTGTATTTAATATTAACTTTAACACTACGCTATAATTTTCTTCAATCCAAATGCTCTACAAATTTAGTTCGTACATGTATTATTTATACGTAATTGTGGAAGAGAAATTCGAGACGAGACTTGATCTCATTTGGCAACACTTATTAAATTTAATCCTATTTAAACTTAAAAAGAATTGATCTACTTTTTATTTACAATTCTATATTCGTAACTTAAATCCGATAGCTTTTAGAAATAGAATATTTGAAATAAACTAAACAACCGAAACATATTAGCATTAGAGTTTTAATTTATCAATAATATAAAAGATATCTGGTTTGTTTTCCTAAATCTAGACGATCTGATAAAATAAATTTGACCGTGCGATATATTTTTATCAAATATCAATCTCGCTTGCTTATATATACCTTAGTATGTATGTATGTACATAATAGTTATATGTACGCATGTATGTACTATATACTACAAATACAAAATTGTATTTTGCTGAATTACCCACTATGGATTGGATGTTTTCGAAATAATTTTGGATTAGATTCTTTATTTAGTACCAAGATATAAAAGTTGATATGATTTAATAAAATTAAATCAAAATTTCCCTAACACTCTGTTCATGACAAAATGGAGGGGTCTAAATATAGGATGCACGGGAAAATACAACATATCTGTAGTACATACATGCCCATACCCCGATATATGTATGTATACCCACGTGAATTTAGTAAAACAAACTAGAGTGTGTGAGTTGTATATCAAGGCAGACTTGACACGGTCGCGCCATTTCCTCAAGGGGCGTCTGATAAAATTTAAAACATTCAGTGTCCTGTACGGAACCCGGTTCGTTTTTAAATCGAACTTTATTCAACCTTTGGGAAATCAACCGGGTACAGAATCATGGTGACAGCAGTGGCCCGTGATGACACGCCGCCGGCCAGGGACGCCGCCCCCGACAACTGAACGAGTAAAATCTGCGCGACAACAAAGTCACCCTCCTCCCACCTCCCCTTGCTGTCAGTGAACGAACGAGGAGCAATGCTGTGTACTGCAGAAAAAAGCGATGGATTCGTTCTTTTCGTTCGTTTATTTGCGAATGGGACTAGGGATGTTTCTATATATCTATGTATGTGTGTTGTGTCTGAGAACATTCACATGAATAATGGACAAGTGCTTCACAAGTCAATGATGTATAGGACAAAATTTATAGTTATGATTTTTTCCTGTGTGTGTTGTGGATTGATAAACTTTTTCACTCAAATAGAGATTATTTCAGAAACATTCTTGGTGTTTTGCCAGGCATAGGACATTTGTAGTATACGTCAAAATATTTACGAAATGCCTTCACATTAACTATATAATAGATGTACGTTGAATAAAACTCCCGTAGCACACATTAAATTAATCAAAACTATGAAACATTGAATTTATTGGTGGCAGCGTTATTATTATATAACTTACATATTTATGCCTTAGTAAAAGGTTACTTAGAGTAAAGCAATAAAATCTACTTATAGAATAAAGTAGTGAATTTGATTAATTTTGTTTAAATTCAAAATTATATTCTATAAGTTATGTATGCATAAATTAAAAGTGGGAACTGTATGGTTAGATTGTGTATTGTATCCATAGACGCCAAGCAAACCAAGCACCCTGCCGTTTGAACATGGTGTTAAACCACAGAAGATACATTTGCAAAAGCGCCCGTCTCGTCATGCATTTAACTTTTCAAAGTAAGCACCGTAAATTCTCTGTGCTGCATAGGGTTAGTGAAAGAGAGGACAGCGGGACTACCTCAGATTCGCTATGGCGCAAACAAATGAAGACATTTATTTTCAAAATATGTCGTCACGGCAACCGACAAGTGACAGTTCCAAAAGCAAACAGACCTGCCTGAGCTGAGCTGACGGTCATGGTTTTCAATTTCACTATATAGGTACCGTGCGGAAAGGCGATTTTCGCCTGGCACTTTGGAACGAAATGGGGGTTTTGTGTATAAATATTTTGCGTTTTATATCTATACGCATAGTGGAGATTACTGTTAATTTGGCGAGAAGCTTTTGTCAACTAGGCAGGCTTACGAAATTTAACTATTTTTTTGGGAAATTGTTTTGTAACAGTAGCGTGTTTGATGTTTATTGTTGGCATACAGTTCCAGTCGAGAATTCATCTGTAACATATTGATTTACCGGTTGCTATTTGACCTGAAATATATTTATTGCTGTTTCAGAACTGAGCATGTGTCTATCATTTACAGAATTAAAATATATTTTACATCTCTCTGATTACACTGGATTTAACTTTAATATTTTGTACTAATATTTGGAATTCAATTTTTATGATCGCTAAATTAATTATGAAATTTCATTATAGAATAAAAAATTATTATATTTATAACAAAAATAAAATTGTTCAAAACAATCTATAATAAAATAAAACACATTTATATTTCTAGTAAAAAATAATTGTTTCATTACAAAAATAAATTATTCCGATCAGACATTTATCTGTAACTAACATCACCCTCTTAATATTAATTTTACGATCAATATGTTAAACAGTAAAACATAAAATGCGGTTAGCTCAGTCAAAAGAAATCTGCTACGTTAAGTGAATTAGTTGTTCAAAACGTTTACCACTTTTTAAAGTGTGTGTGTATCCATAAAGCTACTTTTATAAGCTTTCAAATTGCTTCCGGTAATAAAAAATCCATATTTTAATGTTCCACTGATAATTTATATTCACACGTTGACGAACTAAGTAATTTTAATGCATTCGTGCATCTGGCAAACCATACACACTTATCAAAACATAATTTACACATACTTTTTTTGATATTTATTACCATCATAGTGAACGTATAGCGAACAAATTATAACAACCAATATTTTGTGGATCTTAAACTTAAACCAAAACCAATTTAATTGAATCTAATATGGTTTTAAAACTACTCTTTTATTTTGATTTGAATAAAATAATACATTATTAGTTTCTATAGTTACTTTTTAATAATTGATTTATTTTGGTACTAATTTAAAATTGTCGTTGGGTTCATAAATAATTGGTTTTATACGGCGTAGATAATGGCATCTTAAAACTGGTGCACACTATATTTTACCTTCGATCATATAACTAATAAGTTGTGCCAATAGTATTTTAGTGACGAATCATAAAACTTAGTATAAGGATATAACGTGGTGGGTCCGCAAAGGACAACGACCGGCAGAAAGGGTCGTTCACATCGTTCATCTCGCACCCTTTGTCGGTACAACATGCAATCTGAAAACCTACCTATAATTTTATTATTTTACTACCCTCACAGATTTCTTGCTATAATGAGACCATTATAATTGTGAATTGCAAGTAAAAAGCACAACATTAATATTACTATATAAGTATGAAAATATGTTGCACGTATATGTGAAAGTTGACACTTATGTGTATCTAACATAACATCTACATTATATGACTCTAAGCCCAGTTTTATTAATCGCATTAGGTACATAATTATTGAAATTTATTTCATTAAATAAATTATAATTTCGCGATTTAGGCAGTCAAATCAAAACTCAAGAAGCTGAACTCACAGAGGAGTACTTCGATAAATTATAGATCACGTATCTTACTCTATTTTCCATTCAACTCGCTTCAATCAGCACTTACAAGATATAGTTTTAATTAAAGCTTATAGAGAACATACATACATTTTAGACAAATTGTAAGAGCAAAATGATCTTTTAAAAGATTTATTTTTAGAAAAATACTGTTTTATTTTGAATTGAAAATAAATAAACGAACAATTTCTCGTAAAATTTGTGCCAAATTGAATTTCTTCCAATTATCTTACATCGTCGTAGTCAATTTTATTTTTTTTATATTAATCCGAATTTCAATAGGAAGATTAAACAATTTGGTATTACCATATTTTATTTGCCATAATTTTATTTCGATTCTAAACTAGTTTATTATACTATAAACAGAATCAGTAAAATGTAGAAGTCATGTAGTTCTTTAATGAAGATATAGGTACATATATAAAAGTTATATTTGATATATTTAACAAAAATCGCCAATGTTCGATTTGTAATTGAATTAAAATTTTTAAATTTAGCTGATTCTCATTTTTATCACAAATCGATAGACTTTACTTAGAATTATATTCAGGCTATGAATTTGTAGAAAATGCTCCCTACGAAATATTGCAAAAAAGTTTCTTACAAAAAGTATCTAATATAAATCCGACTGTTGAATTAATCTTCTTTCATATAAATGTTTATAATCGATCGATGGTACACATAATTAAGTATGATTTCAAGCATTTCATATATGCACATAATATAATAGTAAAAATCACTAAACAATTTTTTGTGTCGTCGTAAATAAAAGAAAATACTAAGTTGTTAACGTTAATTTATTGTCACAATAAAAAATATAAAAACGAAACTGTATTTTTTTTAAATTGTATAATGCCTTTCAAATTGTAAGTCAAACGAAGTAAAAAAAATTGAACTAAAACCCTTTAAAAAAGTGCTCTAGGTTAAAAAGCCTAACAAAAAATGCTCACACTGAGAGGGAAAGTAAAAAATCATGCTAAACTAGCTTTTTTTACTTCTGTTAGGGTATTGTTTTGTATATCTTATATTATACTTCCCGTTACTAAAGTGACATTTATATTGTAGCATTATTTGTTTATCATTGCCACCGCTTCTGGTATTCAATACCGGTAATCTGTTACGGGATAATCAGCTTCATGGAAGGAAAAGTGAACGTCTCTTCGAAGAGTTTCCGTTAGGTTAGTATTGGGCATAATTGGGCGTAATAAATTTACCTATGAATAGGGAGATGGGGATGTTATGCAGACAGTATTCGACGAAAATTGAAAAATACTGCTCGTAGTTATGCTGGCTAAAAATTAGATGTTTATGCAAATGCAATTAAAAGTCCTTATGCAAGAAGTTAGATTTTGCTTGTATTGGATGAAATATCATTAAAAAATACTTCCATTTATGATTGTTTAGTTCTTTTAAAACGAGATAAATACAGATTTAAACATATTTTATATATCAATTATGAAGGAAGATTTTAGAAATTTAATACTATTGTCAGGCGACTATGACATTTTTCTATATTGAATAGTTCACAAAAATAGAAATTTGTTGCTGACTCTTTTAGTTCAAATGCAGTATTTGTTATTAATAAAGCATAGATTAAAAAAAAAAAATTAAAACCGCAATTCCGGAATTCTAAACAAAATAAACCAATAAAAGAAAAGATGCCAAAGAATTGAAATAAATACAAATTTTTGCAATTGGTTAACCCTAAAATCAGTCTTTACAACCACACTTAAATATTTTAACCTAACAACTCGACTATCATATAATCGCGGTTGTAATTTATAGAAATAACCAGACACTAATAATTTTTCAACCAGAAAAATCATTTCGAAACGGTTTTGTGCATTATGATTGTTATAAAACTGGGTAGGAACATTTTACAACAGCACTTTAACATTGGAGCTGTAAGGGATATAGAATTGAGCGAAGCGTTGAAAATTTGTCGGCACAATTCACCCCCTAATATAACCTAATAGATATCAATAAAATTGTAAAATAATAAAACTTCCCATTGTAAACCAGAGGTTTGAGCATTGCTACCTACAACTTACACCGACGCTATTCGCTACGACTTACGAATTTACTGATATATTTGCTTGGTGAGGGTGGAACACATACCTGAAACGTTTGTCGGAGCTTGGACTAGTTGGAGGTGTTTTGTTTATTTTTACAACAGTTGGCTATTTTATTTGTGGCTCACAATTTTCGAAGAAATTTGCTGTATCATAAATCCATAATTTCTTTTGTTATTTGTGCAAATTTTGGTAAGTTCATGTTTTGAAAATATTTGTCTGGGGTATGATGAAAAGGGATGTTTCAATTTACTTCATATATACAGAATGCATGCTGCATATACAAAATAAATACCTAAATGTATTGATTATTAAATTTTTAGCGAATGTAACATTTTTCATGTGAAACAATATATATTTTTATCTTTAATTTGAACCAAAAGTTACTTAATACCAAAATCGAACTATGTCGTTTGAATTTTGCTTTAGCTGATCATAAATTAGTTTCAATATTTGACGATACTCCAAATATGTGGCAGTAAGAGTAAAAATAAGTAAATATTCAATAAAATCAGCGTATGCCAAAAATGTTGATCTGCGGCAAAATCATACGAGTCTTCATGTACAATACACAACGAAAATAACTCTTTCGAAAACTAATTTAAGTCGTATAAAAAAGAAAAACTATCAAAGCCTAAATAAAAGATGAACTATCAGATAAAACCAAACTGAAACAATGAGATATCTCGTTGGAGAAAATTATTAAACGCATAACCGAAGTATAAACATCAGATATGCAAGGGGGATAGCTAGGCGAAAAACATTTGAAGAATATCTTTTAAGATTGCGCGCTGATAGAGCCAGAGCCAGTACCCAGCCGAGTATACGAACGAATTCAGCAAAGATTGTATAACATTGATATGAGCAATTTTCTGGCAATTCTATTAAACGTTTCAGCCTCTCTTTCTACCCGCCGAATCCCCTCTGCCGCCGGTGCTGGAAGCGTGTGCTAGAGTGAAACGCCAGCGAATATATATATGGATTTCATACAACATTGTCGGCAATATCAAATTCTGAATAGCAGGCTATGAGGTTCGGTAGCGCTCACTATCATGGTAGATAATAGAGGGAGAGTATTTTTATATGTCTAAACAGCACACGGATTGGCTGGCTGTCGGCGAATACCCGTCTGTGATTGGACGACGAAAATTGCTAGGGGAAAAACTAACATAAAACAAGGAACCAATTTCAGCACCAGTTCGTTCGCATGTACTTTCTACTGCAAAGGGTTGTTTTCGATACGGCGTTCTACATTATTGTTCTTCTAAAACTTATTAATCATTTGCTATTTCAATTATACAATACACTTTTTAACACATATTTAGTACTCGTCATATAATATTGTATAAAGTGTAATAATAGTCGGAAATTGAACTTTCAACTATTCTTACAGTTTATTTTTACTATTTGGACGCCAAATTAAAATGTTTAATATTTTTGTTTTTATATTGCTCGTATTTTTATTTATATTCAATAATTGATTTAAAAAAATATCAAAGGGTAATATAATAAAAAATTTATTTATTCCATTATTTTATGAAAATAAAGAGGCACTAAAACAATTGTAATGTGAATTCATTTCTCTTAAAACTATGACATATATACACGATTACTTCAAAAATTATAAGTGATACTTTAATTATGTATAAGTACAGTTTAAAGTGTTCAATGCAAATTTGAGGCAACTAGAATGTGCTTTTAGTAAAACAAAACTGTTTTTAATACACTTTTATCTATACGTATCTGTAACGATAACCAATTAATTAAAAAATCATTGTATTGTCTACAATCTTAAATGTATATTCGTTAGAATCTCAGAATTGAAATGTGGAAGTATACTGACTTGTTCACTCGTAAAAGTATTTTATAGAAAATAATATTTATCCGGAAAGGGCGTTCCACAAATAATATTTCAATATTTACATTATATATTTCTGCCACCCCATTTTATGGGATTAAGCGTGACAATATGTATGTATATATTAATTTTTTATAAACTATATATGAAATATATGGAGAAAACCTCCCTAAAATATTTGATATTTGACTGAATAATAATTAAATAAAATTTTTTTTTATCAACATAAATATTGAATAATAATAAATTGTACAAATATTCAGAAGAATAAAAAATTCAGTATATGAGTATATGTTTCTTTCAAAAAAGGAAGAATATTTAAAATATAACGCAGAATTGCTAAAGGATAATTTTAAATGCACGCATTTATCAACTTTTCTCCGTTTAGAGAAGAGTTGACACAAAACCAAAATCGTGTTACAATTTCCAGTGATTCAGATAATCCACATGATATGCAGCATATTTCGCTTCATTCAAAGTTCATCAGTGAACACTGTTCATTACCCAGCCATTCGTATTTAGAATTATATGTACCAGTAGGCAACATATTCCGAATAAACTGCATCTCGCTCGCATCACGCTGCTGTTATATACGAAACAGTAACAAAACGCGAACGAGAAACTGCCGCCAGCCAGCAGCACAGGAGCAATTTATTACAGCTATTTATTTCACGGACTAGATTACATGCATATAAACGTAGGGGTGGCTCCGGGTCTGGGCTCGGCATCCGCGGCAACCAGGGTGATGGGCTCGAGCGAGGCGACTCGGGCCGGGGTGATGAGAGGTTTGGTCGGATATCGTACGCTCACGATTTCATACAAACATATATATGTATATTATATATACTATATACATATATACAAAGGGTGGTGTGCGAATTATGTCAGAACCGTAGCAGGCGGAATTATTCTGCATACTTTAGTTCAATTGGCATGAGGCAAGCTTTTGCTATGATGGAAGTAGCATATACATCACAATATTGCTTCACTGATGCTGAATAGCGATATTATAAATACCGTTTACTTTAAAACGTCAAGGATTGATAATGATTTTACTTTGAAATATTAATTATAATTACATCGTGAGTTTACAGCTTTACTATGTTTTCAGTAAAGTCCATAACGAATAAAATAAAAAATATTAATTGTTTTTATATTTAAACATAGGTAGTAATTAGTAGTAACTAGTCATTTAATGTTGCATATTTGCACATTTTATACGATTACAATTTATAATTTTAATGCAGATTATAAATAACAAATAAGCGATAAACACCACAATTAGTTCTTATTGATACATATATCTATTTTCTACGATTTACTCTACACCTGAATATAATTTTCTATTCGAAATTATAAATTTATATATTTTAAATTTTCAGCAATATTATTACTGAATCAATTTAAATGTTTCGAACTTAATAAGGAATTCCTATCTTTATTTAATTATATATGAATAATATTAACAAAATATGAACAGAACAAATTAAAGAAATAATTTTAAATTAAATTGGCTATCTTTTAAATACTGACTGCAACCAAGTTCCGATACAGGATTGATTTACTATGTATTACATGTATACAGATGCTCTCTGTTTTGTCGCCTATCTCTGCGTTGCGCTAAATGCACGGGATATTTGCTGCTGCATTTCCATGCCAGCCCCTGCACACGACTCTGTAATTGTATATATAGTTGTGTTTAGTAGTGTGTGTTTTTACTATTAAACTGGAAGCGTTCATTGTTTTCCGCAGCTCGCATTACAAGCTAGAACAAAGAAATCACGGAAGTAACTCATTTGAAACGTAGAAATTTAGATGTATCTACGTTTAATATCTATGTTATTCGTTTACGAATATGATAAACTGGAATAACTAATTATTTTTGTACGAATTTCTTAGAATTTGCAGATGTTTGCCTATGCGCCATTTATTTTATTCACTTTATTTTTCTGTGTCACGTTTCACTTAATAAACATTTGTTGAAAAGTATTTAATTATATCAAATTATGAAAATAATTAATTATATAACATATCATAAATAGATACATAAATATTACATATATTTTTATTGATCGTTATTGCAAACAAGAATAAATAGCAATTAATGTTTAATGTGTAATAATCAATGCTTATATTTGCTCATAACTGCTAAGTATTCGCTTTAGCGGTTAAACTCAGTTATTTCAGGATAAATTTGAACTTTATGTGCGCTGTAGTAAAACGGAGGAAATAATAGTAACATATAAACTACTATAATAACGCAGTTTACTATACAATAAGATATAAAAGTTATCACGTTTAATGATTGACGAATGATGACATGCTAACATAACGTTATAATTGGATATATCCAATAAATTACTAGAATGTCAAATTTGACAGAAACGTGGAATGGTGTAATACTCCAAAAGGAAAAAAATAATTATTAAATGTTAAATTTAATATATAATTGTTAAAAATGTATTTGTTAAAATAAATAAATAAGAGAAACTCATCAATTTATTGGTCGAAATCGGTTGGTAGATTTATTTCTTATGTATGTATGTATTTTTCACCATAGAAAAAGTTTGACTTTTTTATTCAATTTAGAAAATCATATCGAGAGTGAATTTAATTTTTACTCAACCTAACACACGAACCATCAATGATCTACATACAGATTATCCATATAAGCATCGACAAATTTGGGTATAAAAATAAAACTATTTATTTGCGATACATATTTGATTGCTATATTTGGTACAAATTGTAAACTGTTCTAAAAATTATTTAAAATATAATACCAATTCCAAAACCACAATGAGTATCTATATGATGGCACTAAATAAGAAACCAAGCAATAAGCTCCTATAAATATGTCTCCATAAAAATTATTGAACCGTTCAGTAGCTGTTGCACGAAATATTTTGGAATACGAACGATTAGTTCTGCTGTAGAAATTCCACTAAGAAGAAAGTATAAAATATAAATGATTTTACAAGGTACTTTCGTTTTATAGCAGTCATAATGGAGGAACGCTACTGCATGTTGTAAAACTATCGGAGGATAGAGTGCAGTGCAGTATAACAATGTTGCCGTTTGTCGGTACGGGATCATGCTGGCAGGGTGCAATAATAATAAACCATTTTTGCTCCGTCATATTCTTACTTCTATTTGTATATCTCTATCCTCTAGGAACGGGTCGGACAATTTACCGTATCCATAGACAGGAAATTTTGGCTCCGCGTTACTTACCGTAGCCGGTACGAACCTGACTTGCTACGTGCAATACTGAAATATTGGCAGACGCTTAACACCCATTTCAAATTCAACTTTTACAAAATTGCAAATTGTACCTTATGACATTAGACATCAAGAATAAATTACGTTTGGGAGAAAAAAATAAAAGAAAACCAGTTTAAACTATTTAAAAATATTACAGATTATATAATAAATATTTATGTAGTTCAAACTTATTATTTGTAACTGGCTTTCGGCTTTACTTTGAAAGAACTTTAAATATATAAAAAAAATTAGATTTTTATTATTTTATTTTATTCTCATTAAATTTCTAAAACGATTCGTAAGATTAGGTATATTTTAAAGCCGTTTTTTATTCTAAAATATAGCTCTAGACCAAATTAAAATTAAAATCGAATCTTCAAAGAACGAGCTATAAAATGAGTATTTTTCGGAATCAGGGAGGCAACAAAAATTAGGTAAAAATCAGAAAATATGTTACCATATGTTGATTTAATTCGTAATATAATTATTTAATTATGTTAGTAAGATAATACAGTGTCATCTTTCATGTAACCCCTTCATATAGCATGGGGTTGTATTTGTGTCAGTGTCACCCCTCTCGGTAATAAAATGTTTTATTTCTATTTAACAAGGCGTGTCGGTATATGAAAATTGTTTAGTGAATTCGTTTGATACATGCTCAGATGTACATTATATATGTTCGAGCTTATACTGCCTTATGTTATGTTAATAATAAATCAATATACCAGATAATATAATTGAGTGAGTAATTGCTTCCGTTTTATTATAATTAATATGAGATTTTTTCATTCAGAACACGCTTCTGTTTATTAAGAGGCTGGTAATTGTTAATTTTAATTGTTATTTAATAGATCATTATTCATTTTAAATGAAATATGACATATTTTCATCAATGTGCTAGTTATTTTCAAAAGGCTTATGTTGTTATTATTGCTTGACATTACCTATTATAAAGAAAAAAACATCTGCAGTGGCTTGCACTGAACTTTCTCATATATATTAGTTAGATATCACAATTTTATTATTTTTCATGAATACAATATTTACTTATACTTCGTATAAAAAAGTAAAAATCAGATATATTTCTTAGAGTAGCTGATTTTACAAAATAAAATAAAACGCATTTAGAAACAAAAATACACAATTTACTAGAAATAATGTCACATAGAAGAAGACTATCAATCATCGAACACGATCACTAAATCGCGTCAGCGTTAACATCTCTGATGTTTAATTAGACCCGACCATAACAGGATAAAAGTAAGAAGCCGACAAAATAATAAAACCGACCATATGGTTAATATTTCGATTTATTTCAGTGTAATAACATACCAGACACGATTTTATTTATATCGGTCAATTTGATTTTATTTATTTGAATTTTTTGCCGCTTTTTGATTTTATTGTGAAAAATATATTTAATTGCAGCAACTAAGGCTTACGAATAAGTTGATAGTTGCGAAATATTTATTTGGTTGCGTGAAATTCTACCATTTTATCGTAAGAATTGAATTTTCATTTCATCCAAATACTTCATTCTTTCAATGCATGAAAATATCTAATTGTAAGCGAAAGTAAAAATGGGTCAACTAGAGACCTATTTTTCAATATTTATTTGTATACGCTTTAACAAATGTTTTCGTCACACTAAACATAAAGTGACAGTGTACTTTTTGACATGTATATACAAACATTGTGGCTCTATGTTTTCCAAAAATCTACAATAGAACTTTCGCTAAAATTCAGTACACTTTCAACAACTTTCGTTACTGTTAACGTTGCCATAGTTTGGAAATTCAGAAAGCAAATGAGGCCAAGGATACACGAAAACCACGGGATACATTGCCAGTAGCAACTACTAGTAATTCTGAAAACGAAATTAGGACGAGCTATATAACGATAAACGCACAGAAAAATATTTTATGTCCATGTCTACGGTAGCATATTGGCACTATCTCCTTTCAATTTATTTCCCTTCTTTTTGCTATGAGAATGAACGAAGATTAGGATCAAGGATATCACTGCTATGCTAGCAATTGTGAACAGAAAATGAAATGAGGACACAAATTATTTTATGTTCTGTCAGCGTCGTAAATCATAGATCGATTAGAAGACAACCGTTGAAAATATTGCTACTCACAAATTTGGGAACACATTTTGATAGTTTGTGTTGATTTACATTTTATGATCGACATTTTTATATGATGTAGATTATTTCTAAATATATATATTAAAAAAATATCAGATAAAGAGACTAATGAAACATAGTATGCATAATATACTGTTCCATTCGTTTAAACGCGCGCGCGTGTGTGTGTTAGTGTGAGCGCTCTACAAGCCTAAACGGTTGAATGGAATATTATGAAATTTTAAACTTAAGATTTTTATATGCCTGGCAAGAAAACCTTCTATTTTTGAAAAGAATATTCCAACCGGAAGTGCATGTTTACTCTAGTCATTTTAGGGTTCTGCAATAATTTGAAAACGGTTGCCCCTACAGGAAAAATAGTTAGAATATAAATTAGAGATATATTTAGTGAAAAAGCGTTTTAAAGTTTTGTTAAATATTGCTAATTAGTAAAATAATAAAATAGTAAAATTGAACTATTCAAAATATTTATTTGAACATCCCTCTTATCTAAACAAAATACGTATAAGAAAGTTCAGTGCAAGCCATTGCGAATAATTTTTTGTGTTTTAATACATATTGTATTAAAAAAGGAGAATATATTTCCAATAATTATAATTTTTCAATTCATTTTGAAATCGTATTTGGTCAATACGCAACAAAATACCATGAATAAAACACTATTCTTTTCGTTCCGTGCGGAATTCATTTAGGATCAGGACATTTGTTACTAATTAGTTTAGTACAGACAATTTTCCTCTTGCTGGGAAAACACTTACCAGACTATATTAAAAATAAACTTTAAAAAATAAGTATTTCGAGATTTAATTTATTTGTCAAAATAAAACAATAACTTGTTAGCGATTTTTCTAAGAGTATATAAAAATAATAAATGTTCCATCCGCTAAAACCATTTATAACAAAATAAATGTCAATCTAATAGCGTAAATGTGTGTTGGGTGCTCTATCGTGATAGACTTATTGGTTGTTATTTACTGCTCAATAAATCCCGACGATCAGTTAATTTGGTGGTAAGTAATCCCGTAGCGGCTAGCTCGTCTACACCACCTCTTATTGGACGGGTAAATAACTCAGCCGTCGCTAACATCCCCTTACGTTACCTACTACGTCTTGCACCAAACTCCTGGTGCTCGTGCTTTTGTTCCTGTTCCTATTTTACGCTTTCAACGTCTTCTCAAACAAAGACACACGTGCTACACGAGAATATAGGCCGACGTATAACGAACATCTATTCTGATTGCAAATATCTACATCTATTATTTATAGATATTTAAATTAAATAAATAAAAGAATTGTATTATATATATTTTTTTTTTTATAAAAATTCACATTTCTTGCGTGTTGCCTTATTTTTCTTTACTGGCTTTTCCTCTTTTGTTCAGCATACATTAATTATTGAATTATCTGTTGATATTAGTTACTAAAACTCTAAGGCCCGGTATTATAATGAACAAAATAAATGTTAATTAGTTACTATGGAACTAAATTTACTTACACAGTTAATATAATTTTGCGTGTTATAAAAGAATCATACAAGTAAATTAACTAAGAGGAGATTTACCGACTATTTTAGTTCATCTATTCATCGATAGATGACTAATATATAAATATTGCAAATTCCGCATCGGTTATTATTATAATATTTTAAATAAAAACAAAACACGAAGCTGTCAAGTAATTGACAGAATAAATTTTACTAGCTAGAAATTCATGGGAGTAGTTTAACTGTAAGATTTACTAGCGAAGTAAATTTATTTCTCGTTTCTAATCTATAGAGTAAAGTATATTACTTGGTTACCAAATAAAATCTACCGAGTATTTTAGTTATTTGACGTTTATAATACCGGGCATAAAAGTTTCTAAAATACTAATATATAAATTAAACATATTTCATCAATTCAACTTTTATCGATAATAATTTAAAAATCGTATTTGCAACATTTATTGTATTTATGTAATATGATCCTACCATTGTGTGTTCTTGCGGCTGCGTTCTGTATCGATTTATAAAGTACATTCTGGTGGAGGTGCATTATAAATGCATGCAGGTTACACCACGATTATGCACTCTTAGAAAATTTTTGTTATAACTAAGATTTCGATTGTCCTTTAATAAACCATTAAATTCTGTTACGGTTACTAGTTTATTAGTGCAAAGAGAACCAAAATCTTAATTATGGCAATAATATTTTTCAAAGAGAGTGGATCATTTATGAATCAGCATTTTTTAAATATCCGCAATGGCTAACAGTGAACTATTTTATACATATTCAAATACATATTTTGAAGTACAAGAAAATATAATTTTTAAAATAAACTATTATTTTGTCAAATAATAAAACGTATTCTTTTTAGACCTGGCTGTTGTCATATAATAGTATAAAACGTATAATAAATATTATGTTATCTTGAATTATTTAAAATATAGTATATTTGAAAATCTGTCTTATCTAATTTAATTTTAGTTCTAAATCCTTTATTAAAGTTTGTCAACAAGTTATTTAATTATATTTAATTAATGCGCCAATTGAAATATGGATGAAATTTATTAACTCAGTAACTCTCATAAAGTAATGTCGAATAAAGTGTAGAGAGGCGAATGTAGTTAGGTACGAATATAGCGTTTGACAATCACTGTTATAAATGATCGGGTGGCACAGGTGGCGTTTTCGTTCGTGCGGGGAGATTAGCACTTCATTTTCGGGCGTATCATAGCCTAATCCTATTTGCACTGCAGTGTTCTTTGTTGGGCATCAGTCACTGACTGCCTCGAATACGTATCATCATTTCATCGCAACCAATTATAAACTTATAACAACACCAATTACATTTCGTTCGAAAATCCAGTCCGATTTTTATTAGTTGCAAAAATATTTCATTTATTTATACATCTATTGATTACATACTATTTATAACAAATGAAAATTAATTTAAAATGTCTATATTTATGCTTGCTGCTATTATTTAGTTGCGGCTATACTATAATCGATAGTTTCTGTAAACTATGTTGCTATAACGTTTAATTAATAAAAAGCGTGAATTAGCTTCAACTCAATTATCAGACGCCATTTTAAAAATAGTCAGACCCGATACAGGGAAGGTCAAAAGGTATATTTCCATTAAAATCGCCTCATCGAATTATTTCATGATTAAAATACTAACTTCGTATAAGAATGTAAGAACAAGAAATAAAGTAAGTGTTACTCTTTAATAGTATTTGTGTTATATTTTACATAAAAATATCTGCAGTGTCATGCAACGAACTTTCTTATACGCATTTGGGTTAAACCATATCGTAGTTTCATTATTTATCTAATTTATAATATTTGTTCTAACCTTTGGATTGCGTTTACACTAAATATATTTCTTAGAATAAATATTAAATGTCAAACTTCAAATTATTTAAGTCTATTTTGTTAAACAATTGACAGGCGCAGATGATACGATTTATGTAAAAATATATATAATAAGCAAAAATTTATTTTGAAACCAGTACCCTTTTTGGAAAAAAAATTCGAACAAAAGTTGTGCTAAATATAAATACCTTTAAATTTTGTTCATACAAACTTTCTGTAACTGTAACCATTTTTGAGTAATTGCAGAAACTGCAAAAAATTACTAGAGTAAACAGGCACTTCCGCTTTGAATATTTTTTTCAAAAATAGGAGGTGCACACCCCAGGCATATGCATATCTTAAGTTTAAAGTTTCATAATTTTAGCTTCAACCGTTTAGGCTGTAGAGAACATACACACACACACACACACACACAGACGGACGTCATTCCAAAAATAGTCGGAATCGATTCAGGGAAGGTCAAAACGTATATTTCCGTTAAAAAAAATTTTTCATGATTACAATACTTACTTATATTGCATATAAGAAAGTAAAAATACATCAAATGTTTGTTATCATTTTATATAAACATCATTTTTAGAGACTTGTTTAAAATGTCCTTATGGCAAAAATCTAAGCCAAAATACATTTTAAATTTATATCGTTTTTATTTACTTCTACTGAATTCGATGTAGTCGCCACTAAGATTTGCTACAGATGTCAAACGTCAAAAATATTTTCCTGGTCGAATTTCTCGCTTACCCATTTATTTTTGAGTTTGAACTTAAACTGTGACGGCCCTTTGCGTTAGACACGCCATTGCACAGTTTACTTTGACCAAGCTTGCCGACTACTACAATTTTCAGTAACAACATGATCATAAAACTGTCGACACTGTTTGAAAATACAACGCCTTCACTTTACCGACATCCATATATACCAAACTATCCACTGTATACTAACGGAGTATAAGAGCTAGTTTGGCTTGTTTACTTCGGTACGGTCGCAAATATTGGGTCATCTTGTCACAATACCTTTCATAACGTACCTCGGCTACTGTCTGCTGGCTATTGTTTACGATTTTCAACATAATGGTGCCGTATGCTAAAGGTCTGTACATTACCTGTAGCTAAATTATTTTATAACGTAAGATTATTGAAGGTACCATATAAAAGTATAAATGCATTATGGTTTTGAATTTTTGCTTTAAACGGGGCTCTGTTAGGGTGATTTTATTACACTACTGGTTTGATAGTTTTCTAGAATTTTAAAAGATGATAGCAGAAACTATCCTACATTTTGCCAATAAATAAATTAAACAAAATATCAAACTCGAGGTGCATCTAGACATACAACAAAAAGTATGATTTTTGTTTCATTGATTTATTTTGGCAAAATTGATTTATTAGTAATCAACAGAAAATGATGAATATTTCAATACAAATCTCATACACAAATGTAGATATAACCGATAAATGAAAACAGCTGTTTTGTTTCCACAGCCTAATTTAGTGCTTATTTTTATCGCCAGATCTCTGAGTCACCTTGAATCGCTAATAGGTGCCTTTGTTTGCATTTATTTTATAACAACTTGTTTAATATTTTCCTAGATGTATAAAAACTGCAATATTTACTAAATTGAGAATTTTCTAATAAATAAGCTTGTCTAAATATATTTATTATATTGAAATAAATTGCACTTGGCTGTTTTATTTATATATTTATTCTGCATAAGGTCATTTTAAACTAAACCAGAATTGTTATAATTTCTGTTGTCGTTGCTTAGTTTGAAACGGAGGTTGCAGTAATGTTTTACACTAAGCAACATCTTGTATGCGGAAAATTGCCGAAATTGTGTAACCTAAAACTAGAGTGACTAGATATATAAGAGTGTGGACGATAGCTTCTCAGCCTGTGATTGGCGCCGCCATAGTTTGTCTAAATGTTCAAACGAAATGCATTGCGTTATATGGAGCGCGCGGCTCATATATTCTTATACTCTTTAAATCTAAAGGACCAGATAAGATAATTGCACCTCGTATTTTTTATGTTATTCCTAAATAAATTCTGCGTATTTTATTCCGCGACAGCATAGGTCTATCTATTATAGAAACATTTATACTAAATTCCAAACATTTCGCGGGCTAATATAACTATTTGTGCTGTATACTTGCAAGTATATTAGTGTTATACATTTCGCGAATCTCTTAAAATAAACACTGTTTATTATGCTTATTACATTTATTAATTCAAACTGTGTATTTTAAAATTATGTTTATACCGTAATATTTGAGCGCGAAATGTTTCGACTTTTGTATAAATGTTTCTATAAAAGATAGACATATGCTGTCGCGGAATAAAATACGCAGAATTTATTCAGGAATAACATAAAAAACACGGGGTGCAATTATCTTATCTGGTCCTTTAGATTTAAAGAGTATAAGAAAATATGAGCCGCGCACTCCATATAACGCAATGCATTTCATTTGGACATTTAGACAAACTATGGCGGCGACCAATCACAAGCGGGGAATCTGCGCTCTATGCTTTGGATACGGACTACTCGTCGATTGTCCACACTCTCTACCTAAAACTAGCTTCATAGATCAATTTGTAGTTGGCAATAGCATTTACAGATTTGTATAAACTTTATGAATTTATCAGCCAAATATATTTCTCTGAATTGATTTATAATTCATTCAAACTCAATCTGATCTTTCATACGCAAAATAAAAACACCAAAAATGTTATTAAATGAAAATTTTATTAATCATTAAATTATTTATATGCGCGATTCTAATATAATTATTCGTGAGTAATACGCACCAATATGCTTGAAAATTGAACAAAAAATGAGATAGATCAATGAGGTAAGTAGAACGAACGCATTACAGATTATAACAAAGTATTATAAAGCAAAAAAATTATAAATAACAAAATAAGCTTGTTTCTTATTCCGCTCCTTCGGCCATTTGTGATGGTTTCGCTGGCTCGTTAGAATCACCGCGCTTCTTTGATCCAGACACAATATCATCAATACGCAATAGCAAAATGGCAGTTTCCACAGCTGTCTTATATGTTTGCAGTTTCACTGATAATGGTTCCCACAAACCATTGGTAGTTTGTTCGACTAAGTTACCGGTTTCACCATCAATGCCCCAACTGCATGGTGTAGCAGCATCCGTATGCGCTGCGTGCTTTGCGCGTAACGCAGTTAAAGTACGAATTGTATTTCCGCCACAATTTTGAGTCAATGTACGTGGAATGATTTCTGAAACATAGAAATAGTTTGATTGAATAAGGCCCGGTATTATAAAGAACAAAATAAATGTTAATTAGTTACTATGGAACTAAATTTAATTACACAGTTAATATAATTTTGCGTGTTATAAAAGAATCTTACAAGTAAATTAACTAATAGGAGATTTACCGACTATTTTAGTTCATCTATTCATCAATAGATGACTAATATATAAATATTGCAAATTTCGCATCGGTTATTATTATATTTTAAATAAAAACAAAACACGGAGCTGTCAAGTAATCGACAGAATACATTTTACTAGCTAGAAATTCATGGGAGTAGTTTAACTGTGAGATTTACTAGCGAAGTAAATTTATTTTTCGTTTATAATACGTAAATCTATAGAGTAAAGTATATTACTTGGTTACCAAATAAAATCTACCGAGTATTTTAGTTATTTGACGTTTATAATACCGGGCATTAGACAAATATATTTTTAAATATCTATCTATCTCACTCTCACACACTTACCAAGAGCATGTGCAATAGCACGGTATGGTCCATGCGTTGCCTTTTGCAAAAGTGCATGGGCAACCGCCATTTCAATCGCACCGCCACCTGGTACCAATCTCGGTGACAGTACAATATTCCGTGCGACGTGTAACGCATCTTGCAGATTCCGCTCGATCTCATTTAAGATGTCTTTGCTAGCACCGCGCAACAAGATCGTGCACGCTTTGGGATTCTTGCACTCGACAACGAAACAGAAATACTCGTCGCCGATCTTCTTGATCTCGAACAAACCGCAACCGTTGCCAATGTCACTCTCTTGCAGTTCTTCGGTTCGGTTGACGATAGTGGCGCCACACGCACGGGCAATACGATTGTTGTCACTCTTGCGCACACGACGAATCGCAGTTATACCAGCTTTGAGTAGATAATGCTGAGCTAGATCTGAGACACCCTTCTCAGTGAAGACAACATCCGGTTTTAAAGCAATTACTTCAGCACACTGTTTCTGCACAAATTCTTCTTCGATTTCTAACATACGAGTGAAGTCCTATAAATTGAATGGTTTAATTTAAATATTTATCCATACATAAGTATCGTTTAGATTAAAATTTTAAAATAATTACCGTTTCACCGCTAAGTTCAACATTGGTTTGACTTTCGCCTTTTTTGTATTCTAATGGACAGTCCAAAAGCATGATACGAGGATTCTGTAATAAAAACCGTCTAGTATAAATACGCTAAAATATTCTAGATAATAAATAATATATACCTCAATTCTCCTGCGCATTTTTGGATGCGTGACATCTTTATTCAACATAACACCCGACAAAATACGAGATTCATCGATTGAACCACCGGGAATCTTTTCAACTTTGGCATAACGTTTAATGTCAACTTCAGTCCTGCCACCTTCGGTAACTGTTACTGTTTCGACCGCATCTAAAGCGATACCAACAGCAAGATCTGACCAACGACCAATGAATTTTGTACCTACACATCCTTTCACCTTGAGAACGAGACGAAAAGTGAGAATGTATCTTTTGACGGAAAAAATTGTTAGAACTTACCACATTCGCTAGGGCTTTCTTATCGTTTCGGTCAATTGGAATACTGAGTGGACCCTCTAAAAGCTCGACCATATCTTCTAAGGCTTGCCGGTACTGCCGGATGACGACCGTCGGATGCATTTGTTGCTCTAAGAACTGTTCGGCAGCTGCCAACATCTCACCAGCGAGCACAATAACCGATGTAGTGCCATCGCCAACTTCTTCATCTTGTGTGCGTGCAATTTCAATCATACTTTTCGCTGCCGGATGTTGAACAGTGATCTCCCTAAGAATAGCATTGCCATCATTGGTCATGACAATACCACCCATTGGGTCCATCAGCATTTTCAACATCGCTTGTGGTCCCAGACATGTTCGGATTACATCTGCGATTGCCTACGACAATCATATACATATTTAAAACAAATATTCATACACATGACGACATATTTAATACATTAAACAAGTTAAACATCATTTTACTATATACATCGCTATATAATATTAAAGATAAAAATTAAAATTACCTTGCCGGCATTGATGTTTTCCACCTGAACTTTCCTACCAGAGTCACGCCTTGTGTTTTGACCTGCAATTATTTAAATACGGCTTAAAACAATGAGCAACAACAAAATTAACGAAATACACACTTAACACCAATATTGGTTGAGATCTTTGCCCGAACATTTTAAATTTGTTTCACTAAAGTACAAAGACAGCAAGCACGTTGTTACAAAAATGGCGACAATTAAAATGGACAGTGTTACCAAACATCTATTTTATTCTAGAAGTGTCAAGAAACATAACTAGGATGAAACAAAATGTGGAAAAAGCCAACAGTTATTATATTTACTTATTTGAATCTATTAGTTACCAAACATTAAATATAAGTGTCTTAGCTATTATAAATAAATAAAATTGATTAATTATATTTGTAAAATAGTTGATTCATTTGATAAATAAAATATGGGATTTGAAACGAGAAACTGGTACAATATATGATTTCTCTAGATTTTCTAACTTCATCTGACGCACCCAGAGTTGAATCATGTCGAACGCGCCCAAAATCTGGAAATTTATTTTATGTAGATTTGCCTTTTTCCCCCTGTATATTTGCTATGGAAATTAAAGAAATGGGGGTGTTTTTGATTATTTAAGCGCATAAAAAATTAAATATAAAATATATCTTTATTTATGTAGAAAAAAACATTAAAAATAACTAAATAACACTAATTCTATTTAGTATTTATAAATCTAAATTATTTACAATTATATACAAAGCGTATATTTTGCCTGATAACGAAAATATAAATTAATACACATATAAATACGATCGAAAATAAAAAATTCAATATTAATCACTATCATCTTGAGTCATTTGGATAATTCGCTTGCGCTTTTTCGTTTTCTTTTCTTTACTCCATTCTTCTAATTGCGCTTCAGCATGTTCTAAATATGTCATAGTGTTTATTTGGGATAATGTTATGTCGCTTGCAACACAAAACGAATCCTGTACATAATTTGTTATAAATAAACTGCTGTTAATAATGAGTATCAAGCTTTTGTTATTTTTTTTAAATAATTACTTGTATAAATAAAACTTACATTCATATAAGTTTCATCTTGTTCAATAACTTCTTGGGAATATATATTTTCAACAACTGGCTGCCTTTTAGGAATTTTAAAAGCACCAAATCTAGGAGACCTAAAATAATAAATAGAATTAGCATTACATTTAATTAGTTGTAAATTATTGATTACTTGACAGATTGAAGATATTTCGCTTGCATATCAGTGTGGTCCATTACGCTTTGTGTATCGTTTATAAAACTAGATTCTAAAATATCATCATCCGAATTTTCATCGTCGTCGGTAACGTAATGTTCATCATCTTCAATTTCTGCTTCGTCATCGATAAACGCCATCGCAAATTTCTATAAATATTTAAATACATTATATAATTACCATAAAAACCATCACATAAACACTCAGAAACATAGTAGTAATAGTTTACTTACATTTCTCTGTTCTTTCTTTTTCTTGTTATCTAGAAGTTTCAATAGATGTGCGCACCTAGATGGTTGAGACTGTGTATATGGATTGAGTTTTTGTGTTGAGGCTAAACTATGATTCGTTGTCGGCATACTTTTAGTATGTTCGATCTTTTTCGACATTACATTTCGTTTCTGCACTGGCTTCAGCCATGTTGATTTGAGTTGAAAATCATCGTCCTCCTCGCTTTCTGATAGCACAATCGATTTTCGTAAACTGAGTATTTTTTTATTTGGTCTTATTGGACTACTTTGAGTTGTAAGTAAATCCTGAGAATGCACATCTTTATCTACGTCAGGCTTATTTACTAGCGAAAGTTTCATTTTTTTATGTTTATTTCGCCGTGGATTTTGTGAAAAACTTAGTAAACTTCGTTCCTCTTCTGAATCGTCACTAATGTGAACAATTTCTTTGTGTTGATTTTCTATTACAGGTTTATTAAAAATACAATTTGATTGCGCAACATTTACTTTAGAAATTTCATTTTGATTTTTAGGAATGTTTTGTTTGGAATTTGAGGCCTGCATTTGCGAATTATTTCTAAATGTATTTTCTTTAAATGACGAGCTTATAACCTTATCATTCAGAAAATCTAATTCTAAATTATTATTTATCGGAATGCTGGGTTGGTTCGCAGAGTTATTAATTATTTTATTTGATGAACTCGAAACATCCATTGCATTATCAATTTTAGGTTTTTTCGATTGATTTTCTTTCGCATTTGTACAATTCTTTTCTTTAAACGGTGAACTAAAAACTAGATCCTCGTACATAAAATCATCTAAATATCTTGAACATTGATTATGTTTATTATCTTTTTCGTTTTTATTTGTAAGATTCGGTTTAAATTTTATGGAATTAGGCTTGATAACTTCAATATTAGTAGTATTTGTAACTGAAATACTACAATTCCGTGTTTGTGTAGTCTCCGAAGCTTTGGTTTTTGATGAATTTGTACAATTTAATAAGTCAATAAATTGAGTTTCTGAGAATAAATTACTAACGTCTTCGTTACAAACAGAATGACTCAATACCGTTGATGTTTGAACAGTTTTGATAGGTGAAGTTATTTTAATATCATCATCGTTTGTATCAGACGACAGCAAAACACAATCACTATTATTAGATCTAGTAAGCGCATTAGACGTATTATTTTGGTCGTCTGGTAATGTTTTGTAATGTTCACCAAAAATATCATCTGTGTTAAACGGAAATATGATAGTTTCATCGGAATCGTAATCTATATCAGGATTCTCATTAGTTATGGCATTTTTAGATTCAGTGGAATTGTTAATATGTATTGTTGGTGGTGTAACATTCTTTTGTTTAGTGTTTAGCACATTTTCTTCATTATTCGCGCTATCGATATCATCACTTTCGAAAAAAGTCGCATCCCAAATATCAAAATCTTCATCCAAACTCGTTTCGAATACATTTTTATTAAATATTCCACTTTTTGAAGATTCACCCGAAAGTGATTTCGCTATACTATTCAAATCGCTAGCAGTTGAATTATGTGCTTCATTTGTTAATAATCTCACATTATGTTCACTTATTTGTGCATTTGAATTAATTGTATTTAAATTCTTTATAAAACTTGAAATTTTCGGTTGGTTTATATTCGCTGAATTGTGTTTTTTTAAGCCGCAAGATTTTTTAGGAGATTGTTTTAATTTGAAGCTTTGTACTTTAGGTTTATTGTTTTGTGTATAAGTTTCGATTTTCTGTGTTTCAAAATCAGTTACTTTTAAACCATCAACAATTGTTGTAGAATTGGTTGGTTGATTTTCCGTTTTTGAAGTACCGTTTTGTTGTGAATTTAAGTCGTTATTTTGTGTTTCGAAATCCGTAATATTTAAATCTTCTACTATTGACGATGTGAATTCTGGTTGCGTAGTAATTGTACTATGTGAAAATAATTTCCGCTGCACTTTATCTTTAAATCCAGCTGCTCTATTTGTGCTTAAAACTGGCGAAGTATCCGAATCTGATACAATTATATCGTCTAAATCTAGCACAGGTGTAACAGGCCGATCAAAAGATTCATTCGACTTGAGAGTCTTAAATATCCCTAAAGACTGATTAAACAATACGGGATTTTCAGTATGACAATCGATATTATCATCAAGACTATCATCAGAAAATATATCAGCTATAGAGTCTAGCATAAAATATTCTAAAGATGTTTCTAATTGTTCTTTATTATCATTAGTATTTGTTATATTGGGACTAGATTTATCAAGTTTATTGGCAACGCTTTGAATAGAATCAGTAAATGATTTGAATTTATCTGATGTAAGTCGGTCGAATATTGAATCATCCGGTAATGACCAATCACTAGTTTCTTCGCTTTTTCGAGTATGACAAACGAGTTTACAATCGAATAAACCATCACATACTCGACAAATGTTACTCATACTGATATTCTTTAGATAACTTCTCATTCTCGTTATTAAAGATTTCAAATCAACGTCTTCGAGAATTTGATCAACTGTTGACTCTGAAATTGTATAACAGATAAAAATGAATAGTTAAAAATAATAAAAATGAAATCACACCATTAGACACTGTTGACACTTGGCTGGAGTTTGTTATTTTTGAAAACATACTTCTGATATCGCCTTGCTTATCTATGAGGGCAGCTTTTCTTTTTTGAGGACTAGGACGCGTAGCTGCAAGCATTTTTTAATAATAATTTATTATTTAATAAATATATATGTAATTATGTACCTGATGACGATGGCATATTTTCAAACATATTCTAAAAGTAATTATTGTAAATAAATTAATATATATTCCAAAATTCGAACATTAGTAACCATTTATGAATGGTTCTTGTAATAGTATATTAGTGTTCTTACTTATGTATGTATGTTAAATTATACCTTGATTGTATTTTTCTTGACAGGTTTCTTAATAACTTTTTTCTTTTTGATTGAATCTGGTTGTAGAACAGTCATATGCATTTTATTACATTTTGGTTTAATATTTTTTGGAACCATTAGTGGGTTAAATTTGTATAAACAATTTTTGATTGGTTGAGACTCGAGTAAATTATTCATACTATTTTTCTGTGCCATGCAAGCGTCAAGTAACTAAAAATCGTATTAAAATTAGAATGATAAATATGTGATTGACAAGTTGTTATACTTGTTGTTCTTTTCCTTCTGTGACAAGGACAACGACACGACCATCTCTTTTGCGTCCAGTTCGTCCCATTCTTTGCACCATTCGAATAGGCGATTTAGAACTGATATCGAAACAGACAATTAAATCTACTTCGCCTACATCCAAACCTTCTTCGCCAATGCACGTTGATACTAAAGTATTACATGTTCCAGCTTTGAACATTCTTACTGCCTGTTGAAATGATTTATTTTAATTTGCTCATACATCCATAGTTTTGTATTTTTTTTTTTGCACTATTTGGTACTTTATTTAGTGATAACCAAATGTTAATAAAGTAATTTTGTTATTAGACTTACTTGTAATTGTTGAGCTTGAGACATTGTGGTACCTTTACCTAAAAATATTCCAGGTTTAATAATAGGTCTATTCCCTAATAGCATCGCATAAATTTCCGTGACACTTTCACGGTATTCACAAAACACCATACTTCTAGTATCTTCAACATTCTTAAAATGATCCAACAATACTGCACTGAGTTCTTGGAATTTTGGATGGCTATACACCATTTCACCTTCCACCTTAAAGTTTTTTAAAATAATTTCTAATGCACTTGAACATTTAATCGTTATAACACCTCAGGGATTGTTCCATCTGGAAGCATTTTAATCTCTTGAAGAGGACCAATATATTTTCGAACATCATCGAGAACTGCATGTAATTCTCTAATAGAATTTACTAACGGATTTATATTCCCTAAAATAAAACAATTAATAAGCAGATATATATTATAATATGCATTTAAAATATCTGCAGTGTCATGCACCGAACTTTCTTATCCGCATATGGGTTAAACCATATCGTAGTTACATTATTTTTCTAATTTATAATATTTGTTCTAACCTTTAGATCGCTTTTACACTAAATATGTTTCTTAGAATAAATATTAAATGTCAAACTTCAAATTATTTAAGTCTATTTTGTTAAACAATTGACAGGCGCAGATGATACGATTTATGTAACAATATATATAATAAGCAGACATTTATTTTGAAACCAGTACTTTTTTTGGAAAAAAGATTCAAACAAAAGTGGTGCTAAATATAAATATCATTAATTTTTGTTCACAAAAATTTTCTGTAACTGTAACCATTTTTGAGTAATTGCAGAAACTGCAAAAAATTACTAGGGTAAACATGCACTTCCGGTCGGAATATGGTTTTCAAAAATAGGAGGTTTTCGTGCCAGGCACATACAAATCTTAAGTTTAAAATTTCATAATTTTCCCTTTAGCCGTTTGGGCTGTAGAGCGCTCACACACACACACACACACACATACACACACATATACATACATACACACACACACACACATACACACACACACACACACACACACACACACACACACACACACACACACACACACACACACACACACACACACACACAGACGGACGTCATTCCAAAAATAGTCGGAATCGATTCAGGGAAGGTCAAAACGTATATTTCCGTTAAAATCTCGAGTTCGAAATTTTTCATGATTACAATACTTACTTATACTGCGTATAAGAAAGTAAAAATGTAGCAAATTCAGGCAATAAACATTTCATACTGGAGAATATGCTCATGAAAAAGCGATATTGAAGTAATTTTTATCCGTATTGTGTTTACATAATTTGTTTGAGAAATATTAAAAATGTGAGTTTCAATTAATAATTCTTACCGTCGAAGAACACTAAAAATCCTCGGAGTCCATGACGCACTAATAACTCATAACCATGGTATAAAGTTATGCAAATATTTAAATTTCTTAATATAAAGCCATATTTGGGGTGTTGCCTAACATTGTAGAAATAAAGTACGTTAAATATGGACAAAATAAAATTGTTTTCAAGAAATACCTGCTCTTTTCTTTAAAATCTTTCATTGTTAATACAATTCGACCTTTAGTTAAAGTGGCACAATTTCCAGAAAATATATTATTCTGTACTAAAGGTCTTGTATATACATCTAATACCTAAACTAAATAATGGTTATATTAAGTTTTATTTGAATTACGGTGAACAGTCAATAAATAACCTTAATATAATCGTTTTTCACAGCTAATAGTTTTCCTCTGATTGGTATAACAATAGTATCCAATTTTCGATTAAAAACATATGGCGCTACATCCACACTCTCATTGGTTCTTACTTCTATATGTGATATATGTAAATTTGTTATTACCTAATGAAATTTTAATTAGTTCTTATTATTACAAATACATAAAATAAGTGTAAGACAGGATATTTTTATTTTAAGATTAAAGTCATATGCAAAAGGTACAAATTGGTGATTTAAATAATGTGAGGGATATATTGAATGAACTTACATCTTTGATACTGTTGAAATTACTTCCAGGAGTTGCACTCAAAGCTAAAATTCTAAAGTTACTATTTTTCTCCTGTATTTTTCGGATCGCTTCACAATTGGCATTCTTTCCCAATGCTCTGTGTGCTTCATCAACAATAATACACTTGATTTGAGGAGCTAAATCTAACACTGTATCAATATCATTTTGTAAGATATGCGGCGTTATAAAAAACACACGCTTATCTCTCCAAATTTTCGCACGTGACGTATTAATTTTCAATCCTGAAATTATAAATTTGCAAACAATTTTAATGAATAAAACCTAAAAAATAAGCTAATTTTCTTCAATTTTTATATATCACATATTATATAAATTAGTATTTTATAAAAAAAAATGTAATTATGCAAAAGTAAGCGTAATTTATTGGAAACATATAAAAAGTAAATCAATGTACCTGTTATTTCGGCTGTAACATTACCAGGAATTGCCATAATATTATAACACGCATCTAATTGTTGTGTTACTAAAGGTCTAGTAGGTGCCATAAATATTATTTTACCCATTGGATACCATCGGTAATAATTATACATAATCACAGCCGCGATAAATGTCTTACCCAAACCCGTTGGAAGACTGACCTAATCAAAATAAACCAATCATTCAAACCCTATTCGAAATGATTAAGTTTTGCGACCTACCAAAGTGTTGTTGTGTAACGCAGCCTGCGTTATACTGAATTGATATTCGCGCAGTGGATAATTTGTAGGATAAATCCATGTTGTACCGGCACGTAAATCAAATCCAAAAGTGTCTGGATCCTTGCTTAATTGAATCACACTATAAAACCAGATGATTAGACAAACTTATCAAAATATCTATTCGACTTTATTTCACCTGTCTAAATCACTAAACGTTTCATTCATATTACAAAATTGTATATGAACATTCAAAATAACGAAATTAACACAAATAACTACATAAAACACAACTCACACTGCTCAAAAACGTGAACTGTCAAAATCCATGCGCTTCGCTGACGCAAATGTTAAAGTAAGTTTACACTTGTGTTTAGGTTTGTAGAAATAAGTGCGTTTTCTTTTTAAAAATAAGTAAATTTCGAATATGAGTTAAATTAATTTGAAAATATTAATATTTATTTTATTTGTTAGAGTTTTTCTATTTTATTATTAATGCATTTTTGACGATGTGTTTTTTTATTTTATGTATAAAATGTTCTGTCTAAACAGGACTTCGATTGAATATGCTATGTAGTAAATGAACAGGTTTGATTGTGTTTGATTGGAGTGTTTTAAGTTTTGAGCAATTTTTGTTGTTATTGTTTGTGCATTGTTGAAATTTTCAAAATGCAATCCGGAGAACTATTCAACTATTATCTAACGATGAACATGAACAATATTTGCCGGGTGTGTTTAGAAAAAGGCATGGTACCCCAAAAGTTGACGCCTATATTTGATCCAATAAAACCACCGCATTTCTCAAATTTAATAATGTCCTGTGCACAAGTCGAAGTAAGTTAATTTTCAATTGTTGTTTAAACAATCACTCCAGACATGTCACATTAATTATCGAGCAACTCAATGTCATATGTGACTTTCTAACATGACAGATGAATATAGTATACAGTTTTATGCCTAAATACGTTTCTAGTCTAGAATAGAGCTCTCCAATCGACCTAAACTTTTATAAAATACTTTAACATCCTTTAATTTTGTTTGATATTCACTGGTGTCTCTTATTTATGAGCAACTTAATTCACACTCGCCTTGCATGCGCTCTATAATGTCAAGTATCTAAATAATGCATGGTTACTAATTTTTAACTTAGTACACTTTACTGCATTAGGGTTTCGTTTGTGCTTTCATACCACATTAATTTATAGATAATTTAACTCATTTTTACTTATATTAATATAATATATTTATTTTTGAATCAAAGTGCAACATTTCATAGAATATTTGTTCTTAACTTTGGCGCATAATACCTACCTTTTGTATTCGTTCTATTCATTCTACGTCCGACTCATATTGCTAACTGATCTAGGCTACTCGGAATAGCTTGTACCGTGACATTGATGTAGTAGGTTTGCAACCACTACTGTACAATAATCTTGCTATTTATGTTTTTTTTTTGTCATTTTCTGCCACTTAATACGCATATCGTGTTTCAAGCTATTCCGAGTAGCCTGTATGTATATTTAGGTTATCACGATTTTATAAGTCACGTGCCATTTTTTTAAATGATTCATATAATATAATGTGTCTTTTGATGTTTTAACAGTAGATTATCAATTAATGATTACGTTAATAATAATATTTTATGGTAAAAATAACAGTTTAAGTAAATATTTAATTGTGGTAGAACAATTTAGTACATGTTTTCGGAAATTATAACAATAAAATAAAATTATACTTATTATATCAACTTAAAACTTATGAATTGTTAATTTTCAAGGATACCTAGCACATAGAAATTAAAGTAAATGATAAATATTGTTCATTTTAGTTGTTTGAGCATTAATAAGAAACCATTGAGTTTTTTTTTTAATTTTATTTTAGTATCGTATAATTATTTCAATATTTTCTATCAAATATAGTAACCAGAACAAAAATCTTGAAATGGTGTAGATTATTCTTATCTGAGAATGTGTTTTAATTAAAATATTTTATATTTCAATTTGATTTAATAAATACCATAAAATTCGTGTGGTACGAAAATAAATCGCATTGAACCCGAACCGATCACCTTTACAATGAATTGAACATAAAACTTTGTTATAGAATCCAAATTAATTTATTATAGGTCCTACAAGGAGATGGTCTTCCATCACTGATATGTAACAAGTGCATTGCAAGATTGAACGTTGCATATCAATTCAAACAGCAATGCGAAACATCGGACGCAAAATTACGCCAATATTTCACTACAGTTACTAACTTACCAGCTGCCCCGGATTTATCAGGTTTCACACTGGAGATAAAAAAAGATCCATTAGGTTTCGAAGACGTTCAGCAAGAACCAGTGCTGCAACAACAACAACAACAGCAGCAACAACAACAAGAAGTGCTCGAGCCAGAAGACCATCATCAACAACAAGAGCACTTACAAGAAGAACATCTACAAGTACAAGACCACCAACAAGTACAGCTTGAAGAATTACAGACAACAGTGCATATCAGTGAGTTAATCGAAGCAAGTACCAGTCAAAAACTCAAAGACGACGAGGACATAAAACAAGAGTTAGAGTTTGTGAGTATTGGGGAAACAACGAAAAAAGTAAAGCAAGTGAAACACCATCAATGCGACACCTGTGGTAAAGTATTTCGCACTAAACCTGGATTGATACATCATATACGCATACATACAGGCGAGCGTCCATATTTATGTCATTTATGTAATAAAAGGTTTATAAATGGTGGTCACTTACACACACATATGAGAACTCATACGGGCGAGAAAAATCATGTTTGTTCGGCGTGCAGTAAAGCATTTGCAACAGCGCAACAATTAACCAAACATACAATCGCAATCCATACCAGTGAGCGACCGTACTCGTGCACGTATTGCCCGAAACGGTTCGCTAGCTCTAGTAATTTAAATACACACGTGAAAATCCATACGGGCGAAAAGAATTACCATTGTGATCAGTGCGGTAAAGCGTTTTCAACCAAAGGACAATTGTATCAACATATGCTTGTTCATACTGGTGAAAAGGCATTCTTGTGCGAGTATTGTAATAAAAAGTTTTCGCAGAAAGCGCATTTGATACGACATTTAAAGATGCATAAATAGACTTTTCTAGTATTTAATATATAATAAGGACACACATTTATTTGAAGAATTGTTTTCTTCGAATAATATTGACATTTGTATATTTTTATTAATATCTATTGATATTTCAACATTCTACTTATTGCGATGCGAAAAATAATTTAATTTACATGTTTGTTTGATATTTTACTAATTATTTATTTATTTATATTAAGTTCTAAAATTTATGTTTAGCACGAATTTTATTTCTTTTATAAGGATAAGTGCTTGTTTTGGTTATATGGAAGCTGTAACTATATGGATTCATACACACATGCCAAGTTGAAAACACAAATAGTCCCAAAAATTAAATTTTGTTAAGCTATTATACTTTATCAAAATATATTCTGTCGTTCTATGAACAGTTTAAACATGTTTGGATTTATTTTGAACTACAAACTATCACTTGTTTTAATCTTAATCAATTAAATTCTGCATATGATGGAAATAGAAAAGTATACCAGTAATGAATCTCAAATTTGGCATTTATTGCGCATGACGTATGCTGGGATAAAAAATGGCTGTGCCGATATTTAATTCTACCGAGTAGATGAACGTTTTTTCGATTTTCCAATCATAATAGCAATCAACAGTCATCGACATGAAATTATAACATTTTATATATGAATTAAATATATACCATCGTTGTGATTTCAATTAAATACAACAAGAAAATGTAATATATAACGTTAGACTAAATTGTCACTTGAGTATGTTCAAATACAAATTTAACGTTTGTGTCTTCGCCATCTTGCATCTACCATTTTTTTTAAAAGTTATATTCGACTCTAATATTCAGCAATCAGTACTATGCAATATTTTACGAGAAAAACGAGTCTAAATTTTGTAAAACCTAGAAGTAATTCGAATTCTTGTCACAAATTGCAATGAAAACAACCGATACATTTATTTGTTTTTCTCTTTGTGCTTACACAATAGGGTTGATATCTCCAATCATTAAATATAATATATAAAATTCTGTAATTTAATTCGTATATTTCGCATTTATACCATTTTAGACCGCCTCGTTTATTAATTATTAGCCAACGTGCCACTTTTAAAATCTTTAAATATATACAATTTGATCAATAAAATTATATGAACATGTACGGTTCAAAACTTTATTTAGAGACATCTACCCTATTTGTACGAAACGGATAAACAATCGACGTTATACATCAGTGATATAAATCTTAAAGTATAGTACTACTAATTTATTCCAAAATAGCTATTATTTTTTGTTTCATTTTGTTTTTATGTTATAAATCCCTTTATAGGAAAATAGTTCCTATTTCTAGATATTACAAATAGTAATTGAGTAAAGAATAAAACAGTTTTTTTTTTAAATTTATTTCACTGTTATAAACATTAAAATTATTTGCCCAACTTTAAAATGCTTAAAACAAATTACCATATTTAATTCAATAAACTATTAAACATTTATATGATAACAATTCTATGATAAACAATTTAATAAAATTTCCTGTTTTTAAATATTCTACTTTTTATTCTGCGCATCTCATTTGTACAAAGTAAATCACAAGATGTTTTAAAAACTGAATTACTATTGATTAATAGTATAATTTCGAGAACACAAAACTAAATATATAATTATTACAATAAAATACGAATCATTTTAATAAACATTCTTTTTTGGCAATTTAAAATTTATAATCTATCTATTTTTATATGTTTTATTACAATATAATAAGATAATTGACTACTTATACTATGTTTTATATTTCTAATCGGATATATTCTGTACCATTAAACTTAATAGCTAAAGTCCACACGATGAAATAATTTAATAAAGAATTGAACTGTTCCAATTTTTAAAGCGTATTTCACGTTAAGACATTTTTAAAACTTGAGTAGCAATGTGTATGCCATATCATTAGTTACAAATTGAAACTATAAAATACATTCCTTATTGTTAATGTATGTATTGTGTGTGTCAAATAATAGTTTTTAACAATAACTGATCGAATAATAAATATATTGCGGCTGTTCACATTAAATTATTTTATTTTTAAATATATCTATAAATATTGTACGTCTATCATAAACATACAATTTACGGTCTTTGTAGCAGTTGCCACATTGTATTTAGAAAATAAAAGAAATATAGTTTTTACTTCTACACACAAGAATTTCATTTTCCATTTAATTTAATTTATTAATTTTCACAACAAAAAAAAAATATATATATAATAAATATTCGCTTATATCAAAGCGTAATTAATTATAAATTATCTAAATTGTGATTAAAAAAGTTATTTTCATATATTAATTTATTGATTTAAAAAGTCGAGTGAATGTCATTGGGGAGTGGATGTACGAAAGGCAATCATTAAATAGCCTTCAAACAAACTATACTTAAAAGCCTGTCTCAAACCACTAAATAATGATATGGATTTCGTTCTACAGTGCTAGTGATTGGTGGTAGTAAGTGATTTGCTTTAGTTTGTGTTGAAAGAACCGTTGAATCGGGGTTGAATACGCTATGTAGCAAATGGCGTTTAATTTACAGAATGTTGTGAATTCTATGAATATTGAACAAACATAATAAAGCTTAGCGATGGATCTTGGTTTAAAACCTATAGATCATTCTAGAATGGTTGATTGTTATTTTGATATGAGTTTAAATAATATTTGTCGAGTGTGCTTGGACAAAAACCAAGGGGGTAAAAAGATGTGTAGTATTTTTGAAAATTCTAAACCGCCGCACTTTTCCCTTATGATTATGGCATGTGCATCTGTACAGGTAAAGAAATCAAATTCTGAGCGAAATAATACGAAATTGTTTTTTATTTTTTGCCTTGAACCATCAAAACAAATGAAATCGATGTGATGATCAATGCATATTTTAGGTTTTAGAAGCTGATGGTCTCCCATCCATGATCTGCAACAGATGTGTCGGAGCCTTGAATGTTGCTTGGCAATTTAAGCAAGAATGCGAAAATTCTGATGTGAAATTACGGCAATATTTCGGCAATGCGCAACATTTACAAGTTACACCTGATTTGGAAGGGTTCAACATTGGTATTAAAGAAGAACACCAACTATATCCAATTGCTCATGAATCACAAATGTTGCCTGAAATGTCTAATCTTTCACAACCCCCTCCTTTAGTAACGCCATCAGTTATAATACCAGAACCAACAGATGTAAGTGATTGATAACCACAGAACACAGTTAATTAAGTAATTTGCCACAAGGGCGGCGTCTTGTTATTTTACGTTTAGGCTCTAGAGTGCTCACACACAGATACACACATACATACAAAAATTGTTACACTCGAATCTGGGATGACCTAAAAGTGTATTTAATTACAATATTTACTTATTACCTTATTACTATAAGAACGTATCGGAAAGTAAAGGTCTACAGTTACGTAAAAAATAAGCGCAAGATTGTGACGTCACGATCTCTAACGTGATATTTAAAATTCATATCACCAAATTTTGGAAATGAAACAAAATTTGTAACGTATGACTATCATTGCCAAATATTAGAAACGTGAGCAAATAAAAGTCGTTTTAATTAAAGGTGAATAACTGGTTATTAAATTATTTGTAAGAATAATAATAGTTTTAAAATAATAAATGATTCACATATAAAAATTTCGAGTGTTTCATTTGGATTTGAAATCCATATCTACGGTTTAAAACGCAATTAATTTAATATGCTTTCATATTTTCATAGCATATTATGATGCCAGATCCATTACGGCTAAGTACAGAATCTTCAAAACAAATTAAACGATTGAAAAAATCAACATCACCTGAGGTGCAGATGAAGAATGAGGCGAAGGAACCCAAACAACACCAGTGCGATACTTGTGGTAAAACGTTTAACCGAAGAGAATATTTAACTCAACACATACGTATTCATACTGGCGAAAAACCTTACCATTGTCACCTTTGTGAGAAACGGTTTATAAACTCTGGCCATTTAACGACACATATGCGTACTCATACAGGCATTAAACCTCATCGGTGTTCAGTATGTCCGAAAGCGTTTTCCACACGCCAAGAATTGAATAAACATAATATGGTAAGCGTACATACTTGCTTGTGAAATATATATTCATAATTTTCAAGAAAATTGATCTTATACATGAATCAGTTACATGTATAGCTTTAAAACTACAAACAAACGAATAATTTAAATAATAGAGTAAACTAAAAAAGACCCTATTCCCTGATTTTTGTCATTTATTTTTGTGTATATTTAGGTACATAATGGCGAACGACCGTTTTGCTGTAAATTATGTGGTAAACGATTTGGCAGTTCCAGTAACCTGTACTCGCATCTGAAACACCACACGGGTGAGAAAGACTTTACGTGTGAACACTGTGGCAAAGCGTTTTATACAAAACAGGAACTTAAGCAGCATTTCGTTGTTCATACAGGCGAAAAGGCATTTTTATGTGAGTTCTGCAATAAAAGATTTTCGCAAATTGCGCATCTTCGGCGGCATTCCAAATTACACAAATAAAACGAACAATTATGTTGAAATTGATACATTTCTTACATCGAACAATCGAAATATGGCTTTAAATTATACGAAATTTATTTCGAATATTTATAAAATAATGCGGGAGCATCGTTAACTTTTTAAACTATTTTTGAATACTTAAACATCGATGAACTATATGATTAAGTTGTAATTGTTATGCGATTTAACTATATTGGCGAACTTTCGGCAATTATATTTACTGGCATTTTGACACGAAGCAAGTAATAATTTTTGCTTTCTTGTAGCCAAATAAATATAGAAACTGCCGGCAATAATAGTAACTAAGTGAATATTATCTGATTCGCATGATGCAAAATATTGCAATAAAATTGCGATAAGGGAGCGTATAGCGAAAGCTATTGTAGGTGGCAGCATGAAGCTACCACCAAATTTATTAAAATAGTCATCTAAGCATATCTCATTTTACTTTTGATTTATTATTATTAATTCAAAATACATGATACACGACCAACATATATATATACATCACCATATTACATTAATACATCACAATTCTACACCATTATAAATGTCACTCATTTACCTTATAATGGTTAAAATTGATATTAATATTATTATTTGTCGTTAAATATACATTATAAAGACATCACTTTCATATTCCTTCATTATATAATCAATTGAGTAGTATCTACAATAAAAAAAACTTATTTGATTCTTGGAACATGTTCGTTCTGCTGGTAGCTCTTTTTGTTTATATTACTTAGATTATCGTCGTTTTACAACGTTTTGTTTGGTCCTTTGCGTATTTTATTCATTTTACAAGTTGTTTATATCCATTTTATCATTTACATAATACAGATTTTAATTTCCTAACAAGAATACTTCTTAAAAAAGGACATATAAACGAACATATCTACTCTATGTATGAGATATAATAGTTTAATTCACGAAACAATGGGTGCTAAAATATGTAAAGCAGTATTATTTATGTTTGGAATTTATTTAATTTATGTATATATACTTCTAAAAACACAAAGCAGGTCATATTGTATAACATACTCAGAAATGTAAAGATCTGTATATAACAGAACTAACATTACTCATTTGTGGAACGCTTTGCTTAAAAAACAATTGTAACGTGAGAAAAAAAAAGACTATCAATATTAATAACTATATTATAAAATTACAATTGCCTGTGTCCATTACAATATTTTAAAACTTGATGTAATATTAATACTAGCTCACTCGCCATGTCCATTTGTGCTAGTATTTTATACTATAGAAGCTTCCAAGCCTCAAATATAAAAATCCATACATATAAAAATAATGATATTTTATTTATTTATCTAAATCTTGTATTGTATCGGCGTTTATTATGTAAATCTCAATATTAATATCAGGAAATTAAAAAAACAAAAGGTGTCGTTTTGCTGCTTTTATTTTTAGCTAGTGATTAATTCTTCATACTAAAAGATGGTCTGACGATGCCACAGTGTAGTGAAACTAGGCACTAACAAAAAATAAAAACAGTAAAACGAAACAATGAATATTTTTTTCAAATTCTTGACATATTTATTTATTTTATTCCTGATAACATTATTAAATAACAATTTTAATTCCACATTTTATTAATTTTATTTCATTGATTATATAATTCTCGAGAAAATGGACAACCCTTTGAAGGAGACATGTAGAGAGCTCTGCAATGTATGTACGTTGGTGTTCATATAAAATACACTTCTAAAATTACTAGTTTACACTGTAAATGTTTATCTTAATTTACACAACGAAATTTTAAGATTATAAAAAATCATTTCGTTGGCAGCTTAACGCTGTGATCAATACAGTTTTGTACAACACACACAAGCGTTTAGAAAAGCCCAAATAGGCATTAGAATCCTATACCCTCTTCTTGTACCAAACAGTTCCCTTTCAACCAAAAATAAACTTCTAATATACACCGCTATCATCCGCCTCATATTTACATACGCCTCGGCAACCTCACTACTGCCAACGTCTCCAGAACAAGTGCCTACGCCTGGCCACCAACTCTGAAAGGTACACACGCATAACACACCTACACTAAATCACAAACATTCCATACATAAAACATTACATGGAACACTTAGCACAAATATTTTACAAAAAACAGTTACAATCAAGCTCTCTCACAAAACACATCACGAAACTATTACCCGACAACACTACAATTACACTAAAATATAAGCTCCCTTATCAAACGCTACCCATATTTACGGAAAGCCTGCATGAGTCGAACACATACCACAGTCACACACAACACTACAACACGCATTATTATACAACAATAAAGTCCACAAATACAGAACATAGCACGTAAATTTAATATCCATATAATCATCAACATAGTTATTTTTTAAATTTAATCAAGTTAGTTGTCAAGTTTTAGATAAAATGCCATGCATTAAAATGGGATTTTGTTCTCCTTTTTCCTATAAAAATTCCTAACACAAAAAATGTAAGCCAAACTGTAACACACATTGTTTAAGCATACAACGCAATAAACACACATACTCAGATATGCACTCCCTTTGTGAGTAGGAGTTCTGAAAAAACCAGCCATGTTGTCCAAACGTTATTTTAAACAAATAATGTATTTTAATACAAATAATAAAGATTTTTCAAAATGAATGAAATATATCTTCCAGTGAATTATATAATTAAAGTTTATACTTATTGAACTTTTTGAAAGTTTATACTTTTTATTAATCAATATTTAATTTAATTTAATCAATAATTCATATTTTTTTTACATCATTTTATATCATTAATCTATTCTTTTGCAATATTGCAAATATAAAACGCTCTCAATGTATATATATTTTTGGCAATACCATACTATAGTCAACGATGTCACAATTTTTGTTTGTAACAAAATAAAATATGCACATTTTGAAATTATTTGCTACGTAAAATAATAAGATTAAAATATGGACAAAAAGAAATGAGATTGTATATATTAGAATGAATAAGTTAGTATATATAGAATATAAATACTAATATATGAGTGATATACATTATCATCCTGTACGAATTTACTAGGAAAATGTGTACTTGACAATTTTTTCAAACGAAACTATCGCAATTTTTATTGGCTAAAAGAACTATGTAACCTGATTTTTAGAGTAAACATAAGTATTATAGCTTCATAACGTCATTATTTTAGAATTTTTGTAGTCAATAAATATCGTGCAAGCTTAATTTCTGACCTAGTGGATTATTAGTAGATGTTAATATAAGGTATCACCTATTGAGTTCAAGTTATTACTAATGACCACGTGTTTGATCTAAGTTATCATTTATTGCGATTATATGTCATTCTTTTATTGTAAATATACAGTTAATTTGGAAATCTTATAAATGTAGAGTATGGCACGTGCTTTATTATTGATTAACTCGTTTATATTTAATTTCATTGTGGTATATTATTAAACTAAAATGACTTTTTACATATGGTGTGATTTATATTGTATGGATGTTTGTATGTTATGCAATTAATTTGAAATTGAATAACTTTTGTACTTGAAATATAATTATTTAATGAATTCAGTTTGTAATGTTTTCTGCAGAAATAGTACTTACCTTCTTTTCCAGCCTAATAGAAATCTGCAATTATCTGAAACATTTTTTTTCAACTCTTTTTTTCAACTCTTCGCATCGAACGAGCTTAGATAGATATTTCTAATATATAATTTTAATGGATACTATTTGCAAATTATATGGTGATTTAATTAGAAAAAAATCATGATTTTTCATTTCTGTAGCCCGGATGAAAAAGGTCCAATTTTTTGTAATACTTGAAATACATACGTTATATTAGAATATGTGGAATGACAGTGTTTATATCTGCCATCATTCTTAAATGCCGAAAGATCAATAAGATTTTTTATAAGTAAGAACTAGATTAGCATTGTTATTATCATTTTACCTTCAACTGTTCCAAGACACCATCTGCAACTGCTGCTAGCCTGATACCAATTTCAAAAATTGTCTCATTGTACTGCAAAAGACATACTGTAGGTGGGTTTGAATCTTATGTAGAAACGCGATAACATAAGTTAAAGTATAAAATTGTTTACTTTGTACTCTGAATACATGTACGTAAAAAATCTATTGACACTACCAATGCGAATAAATTCAAATGAGCATTCGATAAAGTAGCTCAATTAGATACATTTTTAACACGTTAAAATTATATAAAATTTGTGTCATAAATATCTAATTATAATTCAACAATTAAAACACGGATGTAATTACCCTTATCATAAACTAGAAATTAAAGTTTATAAACGAATTCATGATCTATGATCGGAACAAATCGACGCTATTCTGGCATTGAATGACAAGCGCATAATGCACTATTTTCAAACTAAAGTTCAGTAAAAATACTCACTTTAGTACCAACTACTTATGTAAATATCGATAAATACACTAAAACACGGTCTCATACTGAAAATACCTAGACTTTTATATAGACTATCAGCGCTTCCGTCCTATAAACATATACAAAATTGTATATTCTGTTCAAGCTATGCCATGCTGATAGCGATTATAGAGAATAGAGCAACATGAAAACTAGATACTATGGGCATAGATAAATTGTAAAGTTATATCATTTTTGATCTAATTTCGTATGCTTAAAATTGATGAAAATTCAACATGAATTAAAATTTTTAATAATGTGAGAGCTTTCCAGATTAGCGCCCATAATTGGCTTAAAAATTTTATATTTAGAAATTTACATACATGTGCTTCTATGGGATTTATTTGAGAAATATGTGGGAAAATAAATAGATAAATATCATTTAATAGTTTATTTTTTATTTATATCCGTGCAAACACGAATTCGTAAATTTATACAAGTTTGGTTTCTACACTTTTGACCGTGAATCATATAGCATTTATGATATGATACAGGGAATAAAAATAAGTTGATATTATTCACAATACAATGTTAAGTTATAGCTTTCGCATTAGTTTTATATATTATGTTCAAATGATTTCAGTCAATTTGGTCTTTGTGTGATATCCAGTCTTACACCATTCATGTTGTCGACAAACTTAATTTACTCATTGTCCTGTCACACCAAAACATTTTATTATAAAATGAACATGGGCTCATTCTTATTTTATTTATACTTGTAGTATATTATAAAAATTCAATAAACTAATTGTTTTAAAAACATGGTGGTAATTTTATTCAAAAATATTAATAAATAAATCAATCACTTCAATTATTACTTAACTAATTCACTTTTATATCCACTTTAGCTTAAAAACATATGGACTGTTCAAAAGTTCCAATTTAACATAATATAATTTAAACACAGCTCTCTTGTTGACATCCCATGAGTGGGGTGCGAACTGTGACTACTTCTTTATGGTACATGACGGGTTTGATGGTAGGAAACAATGCAGCAACCGGCGAGACTAGTGGCGAAGTCAGTGTTGTAATAGATGATGGACCATTCACTGCGTTGTTTGCGTTGGTTACAGCCGAGTGCATGTTCGGTGGTGGACGTCTTCCATGATCGATTTGGGCGTAGATTGTTGGCTCTTCGCGGACGCGGCCATAGGCGGTTACCGTTTCTAAAGTATTGGGTCGGGCAAGACATAGTTCTGCGTATGTTACTTCACTGTTAACCTGAAAATTTTAATTATATTATATACGATTTACAGAATCATAAACTGAAATAAAAGTACTTTTTAGCAAAAATTAAAAAGTATATTCATTTTAAAAAATTTCCACATTTTAAATAAAAATAATCGTCATTTAAGATCCCGATATTAAATATTTTTTATAAAAGGTGCAAAATTACCACATCAATAAAATTTAGGAATTTTTACTTTCTTATACGCAGTATAAGTAAGTATCTCGAGATTTTAACGGAAATATACGTTTTGACCTTCCCTGAATCGATTCCAACTATTTTTGGAATGACTTCCGTCTGTGTGTGTGTGTGTGTGTGTGTGTGTGTGTGTGTGTGTGTGTGTGTGTGTGTGTGTGTGTGTGTGTATCTTCTCTACGGCCTAAACGGTTGAAGCTAAAATTATGAAACTTTAAACTTAAGATTTGCATAGGCCTGAGGTGTGCACCTCCTATTTTTGAAAAAAATATTCAAAGCGGAAGTGCCTGTTTACTCTAGTCAATTTTTGCATTTTCTGCAATTACTCAAAAATGGTTACAGTTACAGAAAATTTTCATGAACACAAATTAAAGGTATTTATATTTAGCACAACTTTTGTTTGAATTATTTTTCCAAAAAGAGTAATGGCTTCAAATTAAATTTCTGCTTCTTATATATATTTTTACATAAATCGTATCATCTGCGCCTGTCAATTGTTTAACAAAATAGACTTAAATAATTTGAAGTTTGACATTTTATATTTTTTCTAAGAAATATATCTACTGTAAAAGCGAACTAAATGTTAGAACGAATATTATAAATTAGAAAAATAATGTAGCTACGATATGGTTTAACCCATATGCGGATAAGAAAGTTCGGTGCATGACACTGCAGATATTTTATTTTAAAGCCTACCAGTACTCTTAAGATCATACAATATTAAGTTGGCTTATCATCGAATAAATATTAATATTCATTTTCAAGCAAAACAGATAAATTGAGTTGACGAATTTACATAGCGGCCTAAACAAAATATCTCGTTATTTACATAAACAAGCATATGGGACATCTGAAAGCCCTTAATTTTATGCAACATTGCAAATTAGAACATATGCAAAGCAAATTACTCATATGCTTATTTTGATAAGCATCAAAAACATTATTATTCGGTAGGCCTCACTAAATGTTAAATGGCACATCATAGAATTAGTAATTTCGTAATAATTTAAGAAACATTGACCTTTCAAAAGATTCAATAGAATAACATTATAGATTAGAAAAAGCCCTATACATCATACCTTATAAATAATACAGAAAAAAGTGTTCTTGGAGCACACAGTTAACCCCTTTTAAAATTGAATTTTATATCAAACTTGACTATCAATGCACACTTACTGGTTGTGATGCATATGCTCGATCTCGGGCAATATACGCTTCAGCTAGCGGAGATACATGCACCGGTGCTGCGGTGTATTCCGTCGAGTTCACTGCATTATTCATACCAGGTGTTTGCGCAGCGGAACCAAGCTGATAATCTGAATCTGCAAACACAAAATAGTCTTAAATCAGAAATTACAAAAAAATAAAATACATACAATGGAATAGATAATCAATCAAATTTGTATTAGTGTGATTTTATAAAGAATGCATCTTCTGTTATATTCAATAATAATCGTATCCTCAATATTCTGCAGTCCTAATACAAACTAACATATTTGTTCCGTTATTTTAACTTATGCCGTGATTCTGAGTATAATTTTATGCTTATGGTCTTATACCAGTTTTCTTGATTATTAAATATGAGATTTTCTATTAAACATATGAATGAAAAACTAGAAAAACGTGACAAATTATTATATGCAGCCCCATTTATAAGAGGAGTACTGCTATGCATAGGAAAATTTGTTAATTTTTATGTTAAAAATTCAATTCTTAATCAAAGACTTCAATTTACATGGAACAGAAAATGTTGAATTAATTAACAATGTTTTTAATATATATTCAATGTGCATTTTAATATCATTCAAATAAATAATATTTATAGTTATATTATTTATTTTATCTATACTATTTTCTCAAAATTATGTCATCCTGATATAGAAATCAGATGTCTATTAGTTTCTGTTGTTTTTAACTAAGATTGCAACTAAGTCTTGTTCGAATAGAAACAGTGTTAAGTAGAAACTTATATTAGGGTCACAGAAGTCTGAAGAGATCTTTTTTATTAAAATGTTTTGGAATCAATGGTATTTAAGGCGATGTTCCAATTTTTTTGGTCAAATAAATGACTATTTTTTATAATTTTTTTCTCTCTTATTTTATTAGATAGAAAATTAAATTTTATTTTACAATATTAAGTAACTCATGCAGTATACAAAAAAAAATTTGATTATTTATTTTTATGCATAATTACTTATATAGGAGGTGACAAAGTAGAGGCCGCGGAGATGAGGCGTTTTGCGGTGTGCACGATAACGCCAGTCCAGGATGTCGAAAACAAAAAATTCTAACGGGGTTTTATTAAGAACAAAATTACCTTCCCCGTAAACCAATAAAAAGTTAAAAATTAAGAAAAACCTAGAAAATAGAGTGAGTTTAAGAAAATTTCTATGTTTTGTACATAAAATTGGACCTTTGTGATTGAATAAAAATGGAACAAATATATATTTATGTCAAAATGTCGGTTTGCGTTCTGCATTATAAGTTAATTAATAAAATAAAAAAAGATTTGAGTCAATAGCTTAATTATTTTTTGAGCTAGAGTGCACACCGTTTTTAAAAATGTAGTTTCGAGAAAAATGTGTTTAAAGTTTAATTTTAGTGTATTTATTACCCGGTTACTACTTATGGAAATGTAAATATCTTGGAAACGGTTTCGAAATTTACCTTAAAATTATTTTTATATATTTTTGAAATGTTTTTGTAGAAAATTGTTGAACAAAAAAAAATTGGAACATTAAGAAATGATGCTTCAATATAATTTATGAAAAGAGTATTGCAATTCATTATGCTTAATTAAACATGTTTCTTTAAATGGTTTAGCGAGACTTTTTTAAATTTATTTTTCTATAAATTGTAGAATAATAACAGTTGTTTTGTTAGAGATTTCAAATAGTTATGTGTATTTCATATTTTTATTAAATAATAAAGATAGAAATAGTAGATACCTTTGTTGGAGGGAACGACGTCAGGATTCTTATCATCTTTTTCATACAAATCTTCAGTTTCGCACCGTAAAGGTAACGTAACTTTTTCCTTGAATTGTAGCACTCCTGGTCGAGTTGGATGAGATCCATCGCGATAAGTTGAACGCATTTTCAAAGCACCAATGATCAAAACGGTGACAAGTAACAGAGCAGTGACTACTCCAATAATAACACCGAGAACGGGCGCAAATTCGAATTTTGTTGGTGTTCCTATCAGTGAAACATCTAGACATTATTACGTGTGGTTATTGATCTTATTTTGTGTTGATATCAGGGACTCGAAACGAATCGGGTTCTTTTTATTCCGTTCTAAAGAATCATATATATATTTTTTCGCATTTATCTCACATTTTTGTAAGATTGCGTTGTTTGACTAAATAAAATAATGGTGATGTATACCACGGGTGCCCGCATAAATTTATTCTGAATGGAGGCAAAAGACAAACCTTTTGTGGATATCGATTAGCACAAGTCCTTTTTGTCGAAAAATATTGCAAGCACCATTGACAAAGTAATCTAGAAGTTTTATATTTCATCGCTTAAATTTTCTCCGACAAATTGTACAGTTTGTGGCGAGAACGATATCAATTTGTAGTACAAAATAAAAAAAATCTCTTATACATCATAAATTAAAGTATATAAATATTCATTTATTAGATAAATCTAATTGACAAAATAATAAAATTTAAATTACTTGAAGTATTTGTTACTTTCTTATACGCAGTATAAGTAAGTATTGTAATCATGAAAAATTTCGAACTCGAGATTTTAACGGAAATATACGTTTTGACCTTCCCTGAATCGATTCCGACTATTTTTGGAATGACGTCCGTCTGTGTGTGTGTGTGTGTGTGTGTGTGTGTGTGTGTGTGTGTGTGTGTGTGTGTGTGTGTGTGTGTGTCTGTGTGTGTGTGTGAGCGCTCTACAGCCCAAACGGCTAAAGGAAAAATTATGAAATTTTAAACTTAAGATTTGTACGTGCCTGGCACGAAAACCTCTTATTTTTGAAAACCATATTCCGACCGGAAGTGCATGTTTACTCTAGTCATTTTTTACAGTTTCTGCAATTACTCAAAAATGGTTACAGTTACAGAACATTTTTGTGAACAAAAATTACTGATATTTATATTTAGCACAACTTTTTTTTTCCAAAAAAAGTACTGGTTTCAAAATAAATTTCTGCTTATTATATATATTGTTACATAAATCGTATCATCTGCGCCTGTCAATTGTTTAACAAAATAGACTTAAATAATTTGAAGTTTGACATTTAATATTTATTCTAAGAAACATATTTAGTGTAAAAGCGATCTAAAGGTTAGAACAAATATTATAAATTAGAAAAATAATGTAACTACGATATGGTTTAACCCATATGCGGATAAGAAAGTTCGGTGCATGACACTGCAGATATTTTATTATAAAGATGAAGTATGAAAATACCGCAAATGATTTGCAATATTTAAGTTGACCATTCCTCAATTGCGACTTTAATTGAATATGGCTGTAATTCTATTTTAATTCGTGATAAAATTCTAATAAATATTATTACTCTTAATGACAGAAGAATAATTTAGATGAATTTAAGAAAATAAAATTAAATATTATAAATAAAACCTCAAGCTACATTTATTTATAAGATTGTTTTTATTTTATAATGATGATTATCTGCAGATGTAAGTTGCGTGATTTGTTTAATAATTTTCAATTTAAGAGAGTTGCGTACGAGAAAATGTTGTAGCCTAATTTATTGCGCAATACCAACGCGACGTTTAAGGGTCTCCAAGGCACATCATATCCATAAAGAATGAAATTAATGAAGTAAAATAACGTCACTAACGGAAATAAAAACTAGATATTTATTGGTTTTTTTGCTATAAATAAACTACAAATTGTAATCCCGTTTCGTTTCGAGTCCCTAGTGAACATTAACTTACCAGTTTGTTTCTCTGCTACCTTTAACGTAAACCCTTCAAGAAGTATTGCTTCACTTTTACCTTTCGAATTAGCTGAATAAATTAACATTTTTAGTATTTTACCAGGGTCTAAACCGCTAACAGTAAATAATGGAACTTTTGCTGATACATTCGCTTGTAACATAGACGTTTGTTGGTCATAAACTTCAAGAAGGAAATATTGGGGTTGACCACCATCAAATCCTTCCATGCATTCGACTTCTAACGACTCGGTGGTTTGGTTTAAGAGTGAACAATTGAATGGTGCATCCGGCTTGCCAGCCGCTATGATATGGAATACGCACGGTTCTCTTTGGCGACCTGCGGTATTTTCTGCCCAGCACATAACCGTGCCATAGTCAAGTTCTGAAACTGGTGTATACATCAACACAGATCGTGTGTGTTCCGAGCCAGATTTATATCTAGTTTGTGGCACGTCCATTGTTTCAGCAGTGTTGTTGAATGACCACTTGAAAGTTAACGGCGGTGGATAAGAGTCAACATCGCACGATACTTTTGCATTCTCGTGTCTAGCTACGCCATATACTCGTTTTTGGTCTATTTGACATAGTGGTTTGTCTAAAACAAAACATTATATACTCTTCTTAATTAATGAAATACATGCACATTCTTGGTGTACGAGCAATTATTTTTTCGTTCTGGCGTCATTCATTTATAAAATTATAAGCCAATATCAGTTTAAAACATTTATATAAAAGTTGATTTATTATTTGATGATCACCGAAGATTTTTGTAGACAATCAGATAGGGTAGGAATCAAGGAAACGTGAAATTAGTTTTTTTTAGAAAGATGTTTGAATTCAAGAATCTACCCGCACAGGGTCGAACAGTTAAGCTCTTCTATACTACATTGAGCTAAAAAAGCTTATTTTTTTTTTGCCTATAAATCATTCGTTTCTTATTCTCTACTTTATACATTAAAAAATAGTAGTGTATAAAGTAGAGAATAAGAATTATTGTCGTACGAATACTAAACAATATATAAATTCCATTTAGTTGCATAATTTATATAGAAATATGCAATCAATAATTATTTAATTAAAATAGACAGTGCATTTTAAAACTGATCTCAGTACATGCAACATTTTTATCGGCCATCAGTAGGTACACGCTATTTAACAGTGACAATTGTGTGACACGATATTTTCATTTCATTTCTGAAAATTTCACATCATTTATTTATGTTACATCTAGGGTATTAAACACATAATTATAGTTTTATATATATTTCAGATATATCTGTCGAAAATGCATTGTTCTATTCGAAATAACAAATATGCTTATTTCACAAATAAAGACGAAGTAAATTTTCCTAATTTTAGAGATTCGGCACGTTAAATAGTACATTACATGCTTTTCCATATTAAATAATATAATAATTGCTATTTTGTGTTATGTTTGAGCTGTCCCGTTACCAATCGGTGTGCCATCGGTTAAATGTGTGCGTGCGCGTCGGGCACTCTCGGCTTTCTACGCGTTTTCCGACGCGTACAGCTCTTACGTGTGAGTAGCGACAGACCAACAGTGATTGTTTTCTTATATTCAAGAGAATAATCTACTCGTTTCATATATATAAAACGATCGTTTTATTTAAATGCATAAAATTTATATAAAATGCAACCTGTAGGAGATTTATGCAAGTGTCAATTTCCAAACGGACAAAAAGTAATTTCCGTTATTGTCTACATTGCGCCAAATCAAATAAGTTATATACAGGATGTAACAGCGAAACGAGCTACCTCGAATAACTTCTATGTTATTAAAGATACAATAAAACAGTATAAGACAATCTTATGCAGGACCAAAAGGGACATCCAACTATAAAAGAAAATATTTTTTTAAACCAGTGGTTCTCAAGCAACAACACAAAGTTATGTTTTTTCAAATGAGATGCTATATATTTTTTAAGCCCATTCGATAGAGTATTTTTTTCTAAATTCTATTATGTATTCGTTTTATACCCTTACATAAGTAAAATATTGAGAAAAATGCGATTGAAAGTTAAATAAATTTTATTTTTATTGTTATTTTTCAGTAGGCTATGAAACAAAATTGAGCTTAAATACATGAAATTATTTGTTATTTACTTTATAAAACTATTTATAAAGTAAATAACAAATAATTTAATGTATTTAATTTATGTTTCGTTGTATTTAAGCTCAATTTTGTTTCATAGCCTACTGAAAAATAACTATAAAAATAAAATTGATTTAACTTTCAATCGCATTTTTCTCAATATTTTACTTATGTAAAGGTATAAAACGAATACATAATGGAATTCAGAAAAAAATTCTCTATCGAATGGGCTTAAAAAATATATAGCATCTCATTTGAAAAAACATAACTTTGTGTTGTTGCTTGAGAACCACTGGTTTAAAAAAATATTTTCTTTTATAGTTGGATGCTCCCCTTGGTCCACCATAAGATTGTCTTATACTATTTTATTGTATCTTTAATAACATAGAAGTTATTCGAGGTAACTCGTTTCGCTGTTACACCCTGTATACGCCACCGAAAATGTATACATGCGTATACGTATTTTCGGTGGTATCTATGCTGTTTACACATCTTCTATCATGAGTGCCGCCACTCACCCATAATTTTTTATTTAGACTGTATATTTTAAAAATTAAATGAATCGGATAAATAGCTTACAAATAATACGTTGTTTACTAAATAACAAATATACCACTTGAATCTATTTTCCTTACGAGTAAAAATATTTAAATTAATACTTCATCGGAAGTTGGATAATATCAGATAAATAATTAAAATTACCAAATTTCGCTAACGTTTCGGTCGATAGGGAAATTTGGTAATTTTAATTATTTATCTGATTTTATCCAACTTTTGATAAACCATCTTTTAGTATAATTTTTTTTGGATACGACCTACTATACGAAATTTAAATTAATTATTAATTTTGTTTTTGAGTAACTTACACATAATCTTTAATTGAACTGCATTACTATCTCCATCCCCTTCAACATTCGAGGCAGTACAAGAGTAATTACCAGCATTATGTCTTGTAACTCCTTGCAAAGCTAAATCACTGTTACTCATAATAATACCACCTTTAGAGTTGTGTTGTATTAGCTGGCCCTGTAACGAAATAATATTACATTATAGTTATGTTTGCATAGAAACTTCGTGAAAGTTCCATTGTACGCTAGGTAGGAAAGATAAGTAAATAAGTGCAAACAAATTTATTTTACATTTCCGTATCCATTTTTATTTTTAAAAATATTTAATGGAAACCAAACAACTACTTACATTATGTTTCCATACAACTTTGTATGCCCATGGGTTTGCATTTACTTTACATTCAAAGTATACGTCATCACCTTCTTCAATATCATCCGGATTCAGGTTGGATCCCAATGAAAGATGCAGCATTGGTATAACTGTGATTTGATATAAATAACTATTGTTGTAACTAATTCCCTAATTTGAATAAGTAAACATAGGATTAAATTAAGAAAGGCACTTACAAAATACGTTCATTTTAACTGTTGCCTCTTCTACACCACCTTGGACCAGCACATTATTTGCGCGACAGGTGAGTGATTTGCCATTATCTGCTTTGGTTGGAAGTAGAATTAAAGTGGATGTACTTGTATTTCCACTGATTGCATCCTATAAAATAAACGTTTTCCCGTTTGCTCTCTTTAAACACAGCCATTGCTAAACTAATATTTGTTGATACACTTTTTGCGAAATACTAATAATTTTTAAAAATCACATTTCAATATTTTTCTACAAATTCTATTTCAATTCGCGGAATTAAAAACTTCTCTTAAAAGGTTTAGAGGATTACGTATTTTAAAAAAAATCTACATTCATAATATCTACCATCTCATTCCTCTTTGTATGTAATATTAACACATATGTGTTTTTATATATACTTAGATTTAATGTCTAAGACTTACGTAGGGATATCTAAAAAATAATATCAAATATTTTGCTACGCGGTATTAATTTAGATGTTGTCAAATTATTAATTAATTATTATTATTACGATTAACATTCTTCTAAAGATGTTTGCAAAATATTATTACGATTGACTAGATATACGGAATTAATAAAATAATATTCTCAAAATAGTATATAGGCGTATAAACTAATAAATATACTTATTCCATCAAAGAGAGTTAGATTAAATATTTGTTTTACTGTAGTAATTTACCTGTTGCGTGTGATTGAGCAGTTCTTCGTTATCCATCCACCAACTGATTTTAGCAGGTGGACGTGATCCAACAGCTTGACATGGTATCTCGTATTTCCTTTCAGCAGACAATGGTTGATTGCTGCTTAGAATTTCAACGTTTAGAGGACGAACTAGAAAATAAAAGAATATCATTTTAAAATTGTATAGTTTGTTGAATTATCACGAGAAAATTTTAATTAAGAAAATGTAATTATAGACATAATAGGTAACATTTTTTAAATATATTCAGTTTCGAGCTTGAATATACGTTATGTGTGCAACTATAATTCTGTTTATTTTAGCGATGGTCATCTGTAATTCTATTTTATTCAACGTAAAATAATGTATAATTAACAGAGTTAATTAAAATAAGATTACTAATGCCCGGTTTTATAAAAGCCAGTTAAATTGGCTTTACTAGTAAATAAAACAAAATAAAATTTATATTTCTTATGAAAATTTATTATTAATAAAAATTCGATTTGATTTAGTCATATTTACTAGTATAGGAAATTTAACTGGAACTTATTACGATCACCATGATTTTGTATGATCGTCAATTGCTAAAGTATCATAATAGTCACTTATATGTATGAAATCCGGCGATAGGTAATACTCATAAATAATAAATTGTAAAATAAACGATTGATCGTAAATAATCAATTGCCAAATAAACGATCGGAATAATTAACGAACAAGTTACAGAATAGCTCTGAATTTGACGTATTAAACAAATTGGAGATTAATATCATGAATTGATTATTAAATGTATAGGTAGTTTTGTGTAATCATAATATATACATAAACAATGTCTAATACATTATATATTGTCTGTGTAATTCACGTACTTTTAACTAATTAATATACCGCAAATGCCATGATTAATTTCAAATTGCACTTCATCTATTAGTAATATACTACTCTTATTAATATTTAAATTAGTGTTTATCATTAGTAGGTGCATATAATCTAACATAAAAAATACATAGAACTTTAAATATTCAATGCTAAACATATTATAAGAGTAGGTGCAAGATAATCATAATCAAAACGCCATCCATTATAAAATAATTTTCGTAATTAAAAAATAAAAATTCGGCAGTGAAACACAAAATATGGAAATTTATATGACGAACATTATTATTTCAAAAACATATTGAATAAATGTTTAAATAATGCTTTCATTAGTTATATTGTAAATACAATATACAAATTAAAGCCATCTATTATCTAAGAGGTAACTATAAGTTCATACTCTATAAAAAAAAAACGTTTTTCAAAAGTAAACGAATGCCATCATTTTATACTGATTCGTAAAGAATCGTTTTACTCATTTATTTATATAACAATGCTAACGATGCGGAATACTCATAGACAACACAATTAACGTGCATAGCATATTATATAATGGAAAGCCATTATGATATAACTGGATGACAGAGCAAATAGTACGAATTTTCATTCTCTATAATGGAATTCTTGTATTACCGACTATAATCAGATCTTTAATGTAAGGTGTGTCAAAATAAGATACTCTTGTTCGGTTTTAAATGCAGGAAGCGTGTATATTTCTAACAAGAATTGCGTGCTTTAAATGCATACAAAGAGTTCCTAATGGCGAGAATTAAAATTGGACGACTCATGAGAATTGAATAACGTCGAGGTTACACGATCGATCTCGTAACAGTGCATGACCTGCTAGGCCTTAATTTAAATTTAATATTTCTACTTGAAATACGTTGTAGTCTTGAAATACGACACTAGGCACCTATTAGTTATTAATAGTACAGAGAAAAACACTCATGACGTCATTAATATTCAAATCTTGGAGTTTTATTTCAAGAGCATATTTAATCTTGAATTCCTTAATTCATATTGAATTTTGTGTTTGAGATTAATTTCAATTTTGTTCTTCAACTTGGTCAGTAATAATTATGTATTTCTGGTTTAAAGATCAAAGCTGTGAAATCTTTTGCAATGTATATTTGAAAGGTTGTTTCTGTGTTATCTTCATATCATGGTTCGTATATCATGGTAGATTATTGGTAATTTAAGAATTGGAGAACGAAGAATTGAGATATAATGTAAGAAGAACATTGAAGGGTACACAGAACCCGTTTGATGTTTTCAATAGCGAATTCCTCCGAAATTATCGTTTAAGAAAATTTGTTTGTCGTCAATTAATTCATCAAATGGAATCATTTATGGAAACCGGACAGTGTGTTAATAGAATTCCAAATATGTCTAAAGTACATTGATTTACATATATGTATATATTTGTTGGCTAAAATAAAGTTGCAAATACCAATATCGCTTTATTTTATGAAGATATGGGTAATGAAAACCAATTGAAAGTATATAAATATATATTGAACAAACTTACATGTATTAATATAAATAAAAAATTACATTTTTCATATAAAATAATCTAATTTTTTTTAAATATATCAACCATCCGCTTTCTTTCTGCATTCGAAATCGAATGCTAAATCTAATTTATGGTTGGTTTCATCAATTTTTTAATTCTGTTCGATATCTTTGCTTGTAAAGCTGCTGCTGCTGGTGCTTTCAAAATCTATCTGTAAATTTGAATAGATTAAGAATATTAACCAGCAGTTAAGGCATATAATATACCAATAAACATTTAAATGATCAATTGAAATTAGTACTAAGAGTTGTTTCTACAGACAAGGCAGAGGCATCGCTGAAACTTCCGGGTGATATTGGGCTGGCAATAACAGATTGAACACTGTTAGCTTGAAGCCGAATATGTTAAAAACATTCATATATTCTGTATTTACGGTAATTTCCTCAATATCGGCAAATGACGTAGATGGTGTGGGCTCAGCCACATTCATTTGCGGTGGTTCCGAAGTTTAGGCTTCCCCGCTATCTAACATAACTCCATCAGGTCCACCTAATCCTTAGAGAGCATCTTAGGTCATTATTTCTATTATTACTCCCATAAAATTATATTTAACGTCAGATCACCACCTGTTCTATTTTGATGCCTTTATGGTTTCTGTTTAATACATTTTTTAATATCAGTCTAACTTATGAAGCATTAATAAATAAAGAATAATTAATATATAAAATTCGAAACTTTTTCAGACTGAAATTTTCACATATAATATAAAGAATACATATCCAGACCATTACGCAGTATTAAAAATATGTGTAATTCCTTCAGAAACTCCCAGAAATTTATATATAGCACAGTCTGAGTGATTTTCCACAATATTTAAAAGCAAATGCGTTTGCTCCATTGAAACATTCAGCTGGTATTTACCTGCACTCACTCATTTCACAGTAAATACGAAATATTTATCCGAAAATGATATTAATATTTCGTATAACTTTTGTATATTTTTTTGAAAATGAGTACTGGTTTCAAAATAATGGCTATTTAAATATTTTCTTAGTATATTCATTTTTACATAAATCGTATCATCTGCGCCTCTCAATTGTTTAACAAAAAAACAAAATAAGCTCAAATAATTTGAAATTTGACATTTAATAATTATTGTAAGCACACAGAAAAAAAAGATTTGAAAAATCACCTAATACTCTAGATAATTTATCTAATGTTCGTCATTGATTTTCAGCCTTCTAATTACAATAGTTGATTTATCTAATTAGGAATAGTCAACTCATCTAATATATACATATACCATATTATCTACTTAACTAGTCAAATTATATAATAGAAATAGTTAGTTTATCGAATGATGATTTGTTATTTTAGCAAAAACAGTACGTAAATTAACTATTTAGTTTAGATGAATAAACTAAAAATAACAGAAAATTTATCTATTTAAAATAGATACAAAATCCTTTTATATATTTAAATTGTCTAATGTTATTAGATACTTTAAATAATTGGAATATATTAATCAACTAATAATGTTAGATGTTTTCAATATAAATAAATATATGAATTATCTAATTATATTGGTTTATAAAATAATCTAAAACATATAAATTTAGTAAAAAAATTTATTTAAATAATAAAAAATTACATAATAGTTACATATACTGTTACAAAAATGGTGGTTTAACTTAATTATATGTGCACAATAATTAATTTTTTTACAACATCTGGAACGAAACCTTACAAATGCATCTGACGAGGTTCGTTCGGATTTCTAATAGAAATTGGAAGGGACTCAACCCAGCTTTGAACTGCATTTACTTCTCTTGTGGCTAATGTGTTTCAAAACCCTAAAATGGATTAGTTTCATTAATTATACACATAAATATATAGTACATAAATATATAAAAACGTGTCAGAATCCTTTATTTTGACAAACATTCTTAGGTTATATTTTATCACAAAATCAACTTTAACTTACCTTTGAAATCAGGTATCAGGGCATCTAACATCCAAAGAATAAGAAGTCGTTCCCACTCACTAATGCCTTGACCCTCACTCATTATGTTCAAAATATGTTTGGTGCACAGACAACGCGAATATGATATATATGTTGCACAATATTATTACATTGTAGTTTACTAAACTACACAGTTAAATTAGCAACGTATTCAAATTGATCTAATTCTTTAGATATATTATCTATTTGCATTAGGTAAAACCACCAATAATATTCTTCAACTCACTCATTCATTCTTTATCAGTTCCATATATTTTAAATAGCCGAATCATCAACAACTATAGACGAATCATCAAATTTTCAGTATTTGAAACAACTATATATATTAGCTGAAAGACCATTTTAATTTGTTCTCAGAAACATATATTTTAAGTAGATAAAACATCTATATTTTTAGTTGCACAGCAAAAACGAACATTAGATAATTGATCTATTTTGTAGAATAGCCAACTAAAGTTTTAAATGCTCTAATTTTTTAGGGAAAACAGCTAATGTATTAGGTCAAATAACTATTGTTTTATTTGAACGACCTATATTTTTAACTAAAAATATCATATATTCTTCATTAGATAATTCATCTATTCAACTTTAGTTGTTCTAACTAATATTATAGATATTTTAGCTAATGTAAAAACAACTAATTGCATTTAGTTAAATTCTCTAAAGTTTTTCTTTCTGTGCAATATATTTAGGAAAAAAGTGCTTCGAAGCTTAGTAAAATATTATTAATTAGAAAAATAATAAAAACATTACATGATCTAAGCGTATAAGAAAGTTCAATTTATGCCACCGCAGATGTTTTTAATTTGGCGTCAAGAAACATTTCAATAGTGTATATATCATTAAAATTCAAGTGCTGGATCTGGAATTGCATTAGAATCAAGACCTACCGCTGAATGTGAATAATTTAACTCATGCTACTAATTAACCATTATGCCATATATTATACATATGTGGAAATATGTCTCTTGAAAATATCTCATAATAAATAATTGAAATATCTTTGAAATGCAGCGCTGGATTTCGTTGGTTAAAAGATTTTGTCTATTTCTTTTTTGTTTCCTTACCGCACTTGATTTGATTACGGTGTTAAATGCTAATACGCTATCAAGAAATGGAGAGAAGATAGTAGTATTTTCATGTAAGAAACTGAATTAATTCACAAGATGATCTCAAGTACCTACATCAAAACCATAGTCGCGAGTATCACGCCATGTGCTAATGGATTGAAAAGAGAATATATTCTGGATGCGGATAAGCACTTATAACTAACACACCGTTTCGTAAATCTGTTAAGTCTAGCAAATTAGAACTAAATTTAGTTCCAATACGAAGGATTTAATTCCTAAGTGGAATATTATACAAATATACTATGTATGGTTTACTATCATGGCATTCATTGCTAATTTTTTCCGTTGGTACTGGACAATAACATAAAATATACTTTATACAATAGAAAATTCGTAAATGCAAAATAATCTTCAATGAAAGAAGATTTTTGTAAAAGAGTTTCCCCTCGTCTATAATTATTTCAGGAACTGAATGAGTTAATTAGCCCAATGAAGAAATTAAATCATATCTGGTAGATGTTGAAGCAATCGTCCATATTCTTAAATTAGGATATAAGAAAAACGTCTTCTTGACAACAAAATTAATTAAATATATCTAATGCTGCAGCAAATATTTAATATTCTGGCATGAATTTTGTATTTATTCGTTTTTTAATAAAATGCTCATTTATTTCAAATGTTAAATACAAATAAATTAGTGTATTGCATAATCCTTTAGAATATATGCATTTACTTCGTAAAATAGTTTGAATTACCAATATGTATATAGAAATTTGTTAACACTAATCCACACCTTATATACATGATGAAAACAGCGGTTTGATAACTAGTATTAGTTTCAACTAAGCCATACAATACAATAAGTTGTAGGTATATAAGAGAAACTCTTGCTAAACGCGATTCACGCATTATACGATTCGTTAAGTTTATGAATATTCAAGTAATGCTTATTGTGAGGAAGCAACTATCAAATAATTCCTGCGCTGAATTCTACCCGCCTCTCTTTGTCAAATAAATATACATAAATGTATAGCTATCGTTGAATAAGTTTACCGGAGGAATAGAAATAAAAAAAAAATCTAATTCTAGTTATTATTTTTGAACATTACAAATAATCTAAATTTAAGATTACACACATATATGTACACACACAAAAACTCATTCATCCAATAACTAATTATAGAGTAACAGTAAAATGAATAATATTGATGTAATGTTATTAGTTATTCTGGTGAAATACAATTAATCCAGAAAAAAATATGATTTACTTATTAATATGCCGGGGCATGAGTTACTTCATAAAAATAATAGGGAAGTTTGCAAAATCTGGTATAACGGATGTTAGCATTCGCAATTTTGAGTACTGCAAATAGGATATATTCCTTTGTATTTGCAATTGTCCCTTGAGAAAAATATGAATTCTGAATAGATTATTGTATATAATATTCTGCATGATTGAAATAGATACTATGAAATTGAAAAATTCGCCTGTATAGAAAAATATAACATTCTGCAAAGAATAAAGAATTGTGAAAACACAGATTTTACAAAACAAGAGGTGAAACCACCCACGCAAACCCTAAAGCAAGGATCTATACAATATGAATTGAATTTTTGTATTTGCAATGTAGGAGGAAATTGATAAGAAAAATAAAAAAAATTTTGTGTTACTTTATATACAAATGAAATAAATATCAGATCGTTTGTTGTTCCAATAAGTATGCAAAATTTTATATACATATACGAGGATTTGGGGAGGAAAAAATCTGGGCCTTTGTAAGTAAAGTGAGTTGCCAGATATATTTTGTTAGATTATGTTATGAGCCACGAACATTTTAAAGATGATGTATATTTTCCGAAATATGGAATTAAAATTCCATGAATAACAAGAAAACAATTTTTTCCAATTGGAAAAATTTGTAATGCTTTATATATATGACATCGAAGTAAATTATATTATATTTTATAATAAATAAGGATCTTTTTTATTTATAAAAAACAATTCATGTAAATCAGTTCTATTTTTAGTTGGAATAAAATAATATTGGTTTTTTTGATAACTCCAATCATTTTCTAAATTTTTATTCTTTATGGTTAAACTAAAATCAAAATTCTGGTTTTATTATCATATTTTTCTGGTTATTTTGGCTAGAACAGCCGCATAAATTTTTAAATGAAATTACAATCAAGATAAAATTTGGTCTATAGCCAATTCGACAAATCAAATCTAGTAATCAACTTATGATGCAGGACTATTCCAAAAACAAATATGTGGTAGGATCCCACGTTAAAAAAAATCAACATACATTCGCAATTAATTTTTCAAAGCCGCTATTTTGCCCTAACGGTTTGAGAAATTATAAAATAAACGATTGAAAAATGTTAAAAATAATTGTATACTTTCAAATAAATAATTAATTATGGAGCTTTATATGCCAATACGGCATAAACCAAATTGTTATTTTTATTTTAGTTTTGAACTTTAATTTAATGCATAAAAAAACACATCTCAACATTACATTAACTAGTCGGAAAATGGTTGATATCGCTTATTTAATTAGACAAGAAATGGGTAACAGGTTTTAAAACGTTTCTGAGACAACTGGATGTAAATATAAGTTTTTATCATTCATCCTTGTTGAAACACCACAGTCAAATATTATTACTATACATAAATGATATATAATTTTAATCAAAATTCTGAGAACATTCACACAAAATACAATACAAAATCTACGTTGCTTTAGTCTTATCATTTTAATTATTAATTAAAATTGCAACGCCAAACAAAGCTCATGACACTATTGTCAAATAGTAGAGCTTTTCTGTGTATATTTCGTGTGGCTGAAATTAACCGAAAGCACAGCGTAGTGCAGTTATGAATAGACATTGGCTTATCCCTGGAAAACGGGTTTGCAGCACAGCAAATGCATCGAACAGCCAAAGCTGAGGCCATCTATAGTCGGTAACCACAGTTTGACATTACGTTATAATTTATCGGTTAGGTTACAGAAGTCTTGTGTCGCACAGTAACGAATATTCACAAGCCATTATGCAGATTACCGGACGACCGCAGCATAGAATATGCCGTGTCGACAGGCCATATTGAATCCTGTTCAGCAGCCAACGTGACTTGCTCGAACTTTACAGAAGAAGTGATCTTACATCCGGTTTCCTTTTTGCTTTAGTTACGCGGTGCATTTTCGTTACGAGAAATACTAATGCAGGTTTGAATCTATTCTATTTAACTTTAAGTTGCCTTTAATTCGTATAAAATGTCCACTATTTTTATTGGTGAGACATTAGTTGAAATTATGGTGATATTTGTATATATATATCAAAACATCATATACTTATAAGACAGAATTGATTTTTAATATATCGCTGGCTTTCTCATAACTTATTGCTAGAATTGTAGTTATTATATATAAATATATATTATTGACATAGAAATAAAAACTTGTAAAATGAATATAATGATAATTTATTATTTACTTGTTATAATTTATATATTTATGCTATGTTTTCATAACGAACATAGATATATTTTCAGTACTAAAGCATATTGCATAAATTAACAAGAGATTTTAACACTAATAAAGACCATCTTATTTAAATCAATGAAATTTAATTCGTTGTTAAATCTATAGCGTATTCATGCTTTATAATTAGAGTCACTTATACTTTAGTGATTGTTTTTCATTATTAACATATCTACATCAACGTCGCATTTAATTAAAAACAATTGCATGTCTATACGAATCGTGCTCCAATCAAAAGGTTACCGAAATGCAAAGTCACTGCCTCACACAAAAGATTAAAACAATTTGCGGAGATCCCGTATCGCAACAGATGAGCTGAGCGGATTTCATTGTCTTAAATTTTGCATTGTAAATGTTTCAGATATACGCTCATAGATATTATTTTATATTGTTTAAAACAAGAAAATTTACATATTTACACAAAATTAGTTTGTAATGAGAAAGCAATATTTGAATTTATAAATCACATTGTTACATGAGTTACTGAATGACAATATAAGCTTAGTAATTGAACTAAGTTTATATATGAAAATTGGTAACAGTATGATTGTTGCTTGAAGTTTAAGTTTATGTAAAAGATACACAAGATTATGTGATACTGGTTTTACCTTATTCATGGTTTAGAATAGCATGAATAACGAATGAACAATAGTTTAAGGCTATAAAATGTATAATGAGTTTATCGTATAAACAAATTTTACTGTAGAATACCTACAAATAATGTTTAAATTAATAATCAACAAATTATACCATATTTAATTAAGGTTAATATTTGAGACCGTGGCAGAGTAATCATAAACATTTAAATTGAGTAAATATTTGTTGGGACTCAAAAAAAAAAATTTTTTTTCACATATATTTTTAATTAAAGTACCGGATGATGAAATGTAGGGAGCTATTTGATTTAAGAATGTCAATTAGTGATACTAAATAAAATTTCATTCCTAAATATTAATAATGATTCTGTCTTTACAAATTGTTATTAAAAGATGTATCAAATATTTAAAAACTTACTATATAATAAAGAAACTTAGATTTTCTAAAGAATGGAATAGCAGAAAACCAATTACAATCATTCCAATATTGACTATCTTTCGCCAATCAACTCAAACACCACAAACTTTTTTTTGCTTCAATCAGATTTATGAAGTTACGCGCTCTTCTATTTTTATAAAGATAAAATACTTTTATGGGTGTGAAATTTAATGAATTATTCAGAATATAATTATTTTTGATAAAAAACAATTAATATCGTGCTATCGAAGTACCTATTTTGTTTACCAATTTAAAATATTAGCAAAAACCATCATTTAAGCTCGCAGATCAATAAACAATAAATAATAACAGTAATAGAATTGAACGAGTGATGTATCATGGACCGAAACAAACAGAACGTGACATTATTGTCTGGAACAGCGAGTTTCAAACATTTTATGAGATTATTATGTATTTAGCGCGTAAATATATCAACACAATTCAAATCACTAATTGGTTTCTTTAGTTTGATTTTACAAATTATTTCACATCCCACTGATACAAGTATCTTAATCATTCCGTTTGTGGTACTCGAAACAGTTTCAAAAGTTCTGGTATATGTTATATAGTAAACGCTATTGCAATTAAAAGCTACACATAGTTTGAAATTGCGAATAACTCAAAAGCCATGTGGCTTTGGCATCAAAACCAGTCAATTCTATTTATAATTATTAAACTGATATATTACAATAGTGTTTATATAATACAGATCAAATCCAATAGTTTATATAATTAATTCGATTCCTTAGCGGACCTTTGTTTTTAAGGAGTGGCAAGTTTTCACTCTGATATTAATATTATAAAATAATATATGAACAATCTCCAAATTATATTTATAAATAAATGTTATGCTGAAAATATGTACAAAACTAATGTATGTGACGAGAAAAATTGCACTATCACTAATAATATTATTTTTTAGAAGAATTTTGATATAGTTGCTAAATATTGAAGTTTAATATAATTTATATCAACTTATGACATGCGATATCAGCAATATATCATAAGCACCCTAGGATTGTAATTTCGGGCGTATAAATAGTAATCATGGTTCTAATTAACTTTGTTGAAGACCGGAAGGGAACCTCGACCACGTGATATCGATGCTTATAAATGTCACTATGGGTAAACATAAGTTTATACCATCCAATTTATATTATTTACGAGTTCTCATGTTGTCTTATAAAGCGCAAGAGCGATTATTCAATGTTTTTTATTACAAAATTATTTAAAGATTTTTGGTGTATTCATAAATGATTTAAAATCAATATTAAGGCAAAACACAAATTCAAATTACGATCTATATAAACTGAGCGCTCATATTATATTGCAATGTATATTAAATCTTGCTAAAATTGGTAGAGTGCCTTTAGAAAAGAGAGGAAAATATACATCCAATATTCAAAAATATGAGTTATGTAGATTAAAAGATTCAGTGAAATATAATTCCTTAGAATGTTAGAGCTATACAGATAATATTTAAAGATGTTTTAAAATATCAATGACATTAGATCGTGAATTATTTTTATGGGAAGTGAAAGTGGTTAAATGCAAAAGTACATCTAAAATTCTATGAATACTGGAATTTCTGTGAAGCAAATCGCTTTCTGTCTAAGTATAAGAAATATTTATGTACAATAAGGTCTAGAAACATGAAAAGCTTAAATTATAATGTATTATAAAACACGATACGTTTAATAAAGATAGAACTTCGAAAAGTAATGTAGGTGACTGTCAGTTATGAGTAATGAGTGATCTGCATAAATGATAATATTTAAAACATTTCTGTACATGTACAGATTAATTTTTAGCATGTATGCGCAAAATTCAGAACACGCTGCCGTTGTGACTAGGTTGATAATTGAAATGCTCGAAATTAAATAAAGTTTCAATTTGCATAAATTTTGGTCAGAGTTTATTTTAAATTAACCAAAAATTTCACGTTCAACTTTCATTATTTTACACGGACGCACAGCAAGACGAAATTATATTATTCTAAAAAATAAACATGCTGTTCATTTTACAGATATAATTTATTAGTTAAAGCTGCTCCAGCATCACCATACTATTTCAATATTTTGTTATTTGAATATTATTATGGCATTCGTTTTCTGTTTAAAAAAAATATTTTTTTTGTTATTTATAACTCGTAAAAGTTCGTTAGATATTGAAAATGATTGTTTGATTAGTTGTTTCAATGTATCTATATTGATTAAAATAAAACTAAGGATTTTCTGTGAATTTGTCCTATTTAACGGATATTCAATAGTAATATTATTTATATCCAAACTTGCGGAAAAGCTGCTGTCAGAATTCAAAACCAATTATTATACCCAAATAACAATACTGTTATTTTATATACGATACGAGGTTATAGTTCGGGTTCCTTTAAAGTCAAATGTAGTGGAAGCATACATTTATAAACGATAAACGTTATATATTATTTGTTCTTGACAGGTCTATAATTTCTCTCAATGCTTTGAAATTGAAGATATTTATTTATTTGAATTAAAACTAAAACTTAATCCCATATAATAATTATTTAATATATATTGATTTGTATATGCTATTTATATAATAGTTTATAATTTAAAATACAATTATATTTCAAACATCATTTTTCTAATGTTAACAAAATGAAAATTACAGTGACTGAGAAATAATTGATAATCTTTATTTAAAAAATATCTTAATAGTATCAACAGTTATGTTGCTCTAGTTTTTACGTAATTCCATATTTTTTTAGAAACATTCGGGTATTACATAAATACATCATCAATAGTTCAATAATTTAACACTCAAAATAAAATATTTACATTCGCAGTAAAAATTGATGTCCATTTGAATAAATTAATACATATATTACATATTTCCATTTGACTAGATTTTATTGCATCTTCCGTTATTATTTTTATGAAATTTATAAGTACTTAATATTTGCATGATTCTATCATTTGATATTCTAGAACAAAATAAATTAAAAATATCTGTTGACTTAAGTTTTCATATAAATAATAATTTAATCTTAAAAATTCATTCTCTTCGTTTCTAGTGGAAACATAAAACATTTCTACCAGAGAAAAATTTCTTTTTATTTTATATTCATTGTTTTACTGTATTCCGTAATTTTTATTTTTTCACTAAAAAGAATTGAAGTTGTGCAGCTGGATATCGTTATTAAAATTTTAAATCATTTTTCTTAAGAGCATAGCCGATGCGGAAGCAAATTCATTTTCGCTAATAAAACTTCAACTATTATTGTTTTTTAAAAATATTACTTAGAAGTACTGTTGAACTAAATAGTATATTCTATTTGAGAGATAGACTCTATTTTACGTATAATTAAGGAAATTTGATTATATATCGCGGAAACTTTTCATTATATAATTTTTTATAATAAATATTACAAATGTAGTATATTAAGAGTACATTAAATGTAATTTTATTATATGAAGATAGTTTATGATGCAAAAAAATAATGCTGTAAAAATAGATTTAAAAATGTCTCTTTTCACTATACTGTGACTGAAACTTTCATTATTTATAAAACCAGACAACGAACAGTATGTCTGTGTTGCAAAATAAAAATAAAAGATGTATTGCTATTTATTAAAAAGCAAAGCAGAGGTATAGAAGCGCAAAATGTAATATAAATTCATTACTTACAATAAATCTCAATAGTGGTGCTAGCTGACACCGGCTGACTGATGTTATTGTTAGATGCCTGGCATGTGAAGGTGGCGTGTTGATCGGATCGTTGAAGATTGCGTACGAGTAACTGGTTTGATTTCACGTTTTGGAAACCACTTTTTGTATCCGTCGAATCAATCAATATTTCGCCTCGCCACCATTTTACGGATGGCTCTGGTTTTCCTGTAAATAAAAATTCACTTATGAAATCAAGCTATTTAAATTTTGACACAACACATTAAATGAACTTCTTAAATGAATACGTAATGTCGATTGTTGTTTGTATAGTATTCTGCAAATAAGTTACGCGGAATATTTAATTTAATTAAATATTCAGTGTCGCAAATCCGTATGTGTAAATCTGAAGTTGGTAAACTAGGCTTTTAGCTTTCATTTCATACTCAACTCATTTCCATAAATAAACGTAGATATAATACGCCAATACACGCTCCTAGTATCATAATACATTTGTATATGGCTAACATATATGTAGCAGTCAGCTTTTGGTTTATTTTAACTAGATATATAATTTAAATTCACATTTAATAATCCAATTAGAACTAGTGTTATTTCAAGGAGAAATACCACTAATATTTACAAAAATTTATCTTTTTACGCGTGTATTAATAGACAGAATAAACCTGTACCAAATATCTAAAAATAGATTTTACATACGTTAAATTAATTATTTTACTTTCTTATACGCAGTATAAGTAAGTATTGTAATCATGAAAAATTTCGATATCGAGATTTTAACGGAAATATACGTTATGACGTTCCCTGAATTCCAAGTATTTTTAGAATGTCGTCTGTCTGTGTGTGTGTATGTATGCTCTCTATATCCTAAACGGTTGAAGCTAAAATTATGAAACTTTAAACTTAAGATTTGCATATGCCTGAGGTGTGCAACTTTTATTTTTGAAAAACATATTCAAAGCGGAAGTGCCTAGTCATTTTTTGCAGTTTCTGCAATTACTCAAAAATGGTTACAGTTACAGAAAAATTGCATGAATAAAAATTAAAGGTATTTATATTTAACACAACTTTTGTTTGAATTATTTTTCCAAAAAGAGTACTGATTTCAAAATAAAATTCTGCTTATTATATATATTTTTACATAAATCGTAGCATCTGCGCCTGTCAATTGTTTAACAAAATAGACTTAAATAATTCTATGTTTGACATTTAATATTTATTCTAAGAAATATATTTAGTGTAATAGCAATCTAATGGTTAGAACAAATATTATAAATTAGAAAAATAATGAAACTACGATGTGGTTTAACCCAAATGCGTATAAGAAAGTTCGGTGCATGACACTGCAGATGTTTATTTCAAAGTTATAAACATTTTACGGCTTAAGGAGGATATATACTCGTAATATATAATACAATTCTAAAATTAATTTTAGAACTGTTTTCTTTTTGGAGCCCTTTAACTAATCTTCTGAAGTAGATTTAAAATGTAAGTGAATTTCACTGGACGTTTATAGAATATGTGTACCTACCAAATTTGGTTAAAATTGGTAGCGTATCTGTAGAAGAGAAGTGATAAACTTTTACCTTACAGGTGAGGGAGCGAAGGAGCGAAGGATCGACCAACAAATATTCGAATTTATTAATTCTATAATTTTTCGAAATTGGGAACGTGAAACGAATACCATGGAAACAATTTTTCGATTTCAAGAATATTTCAAACAGAATTTCTATATTACGTACTAAATTAATTACAGCTAGTTTTTTATTAAGAAATTTTCTATATTAGATTAGGAGATGATGCGCTTTAATTCTGAAAGTGTAAGTCTATCGGGTTTAAGTTGCGAGCGACACGAATTGCGCATTAATATTATATGTGCACCAAATTTAGTTAAAATGGGTTGGTTACCTTCGGAGGGAAGGTGACAAATTTGGACCGTGAGATCGACCAACGTACACATTTCGAACATTACGAAAATGTGATACGAATATTCATTCAATTTTATGATCGACCATATTTTTTAAATTTTAATATAAATAATCTAGTCCCAAATAACAATTACTAATCTCAGAGCAGCTAACAATTGATTTGATATTTGGTATAAAAATTATCTTTATTTGTTTAGAGAATGCAATAATGGCTATTCTTCGTAAAGAATTATAAATTAAAATGCTTCAATAGCTTCATAATAAATTATAATCCAATTTCGCATATTAAAACCGTGAAGGGAAATTTTTTATGTACCTGTACGTATATTTAAATATGAATAAAGCAAGTATGAATAATAAAATAATTTTCTTCATGTTATTACAGGATTAATTAACAACTATATTAAAACTCAGTTTTTTTCAACAAACCGCTGAATAAGTAATAGAACATTTTGCAAAAAGGAACAAAATATCTTCAGGTAATTTCACAAAAAGAAATACAAAGAGAAGAGGGATGGTAGTGTTTTACTAACAGTACTTTAATTGGACTATGGATTGTAGCTAGGCTCTTGGAGCACTATATTTTAGCAACGATTCTGTACCACCTAAACCGTAGGCGGCTTTTTGTTAAAGTATTGCTTACGCCCCATTACATTACCAACCTTTAGCGTTTTCTTTTTAATCTAAGGGGGAACTAGTTGTTCACCTTTTTCGCATACGTTATCCTTGGCATATTGTACTGGTCTATCTGACAAATAGTTAGAATGACTAGGCAATTCTTTATAATAGATTTTGTAAAGGGTAATTCGTTTTTCCAAAAGGAATCATTAATATGTTCCGGTAAACATTCTTGTCTGTTACATATGATTAATTAACTTAGAGAAATATGCATATTATCAACAGCATATGTAGGTAACAAAATATTTTTTGCTATATTTGAATAAATAATAAATTAAATTAGTTTAAGCAAGAAGTATTACAATTCTTGTATATGAAGTAAGTCTAATAGTAAGTAATAAGATTAATTTCGAAATTGATTTTTAATCGGAAATGTCTGTTTTGAATGTCCCTAAAATTCGAAATTTAATATTTGTATAGCCCTCCGGACAAAACCTTTAATTTTTGAAAATAATATTTAAACCAAAAGATAATATTTACCCTAGTTGTTATTGTAGTATACTGTTTCCGCATTTCCAAGATAAACGTATTTGAAATACATTCATTTCCATATTCATTGCCATAGTTATGTGAATTATTTACAAAATGAAAACAACTGAATTTACTGTTTATGCTGATTGACAGCTTGATCTTTTTAAATGTAAAACTGCAAAATAAATTATTACATATTCCTTCATTTTTATATACTCCAGATTTTTTATTTGAATACTATATATATTACCGTTTCGATAATATACAATTTTTAATATTTAATAGATAAATTCCCAAATATAAACATTAATCTCACCTCCAGTGACGATACAAGTTAATTTCATATCGCCTCCTTCCACATAAGGTCCTGCACGAGAAGGTACTTCCTTTCCACGTTCATCTATTATTGTTGGTTTCTGCGGTGGTACTGAAATAACAAATCATTGTTAGTGCATGTAGAAAAATAACAAATTATATAAACTTATTCTGCAAAAATATCGTACATGTTTGAAATTTGCGAGTTCGTTTATCGCTTGTTTTTCTAGTAATTTGTGACGAGATCTTTTCATTTATTATATCTTATATATTTAACGCATGTATATCATATACAATGGAATAGAGTACCGAAGATATATACAACTAGTTAAGTATAGTAAATTGTACATAGGCATAGTACGAAAGTTCTACATATTCATAGATTATGAGAAACAACAAGGACATTGTTAATGTGTTAACATGTGAACGTGGAAAAAGAAAACAAAGAGGACATTCATTACAAGTAAGGAAGTAAGTAAATGTCTTGGAAAGTGGTAAGTTTCTCAACAACTCCTAGTAATAGAACGAACAAAACGCAATGGTTTGGCAAAGTAGCAGATAGGGGGTCCCAGAGTAACTAAATATTCTGCGTGTGTCGCGTAACTTAGTGGTCATTTGTATGAATTCACGAGCAATTAAAACTTTTAATGTTCTGTTACCCTATATCTTTATCCATTTGTTATTTTCTACTTTCACGATCTTCTTATTTTTTTACCCAAGTCACTTCCTATTATCAAGTACCTTTAGTAGAGTTTTGTAATAAAAACCATCTAAAAACAGATGATGACAACTGCCTTGTCTTGATCTAGTATTAATTATTATAATTATGTGAACTTAGCAATCATTAGCGTATGTAATTAAGTCATTTTGATTTTTTTTATACGCAGTCAGTATACCCATTCAATGCGTGTGCAATTTAATTCAGGTACAGGACTACATAGTCAAAATATATGTAGTGATGACGGTGTAGTAAGAATAAAAACTATATGATCGTAGTTATTAAAAAATATTTCATTGCAATATTTTCAATATATGATAAAATGTGGGAAAAGAAAGCTATTGTAATTTTAAAATAACACGGAAGCATGATCTGAAAATAAGACGCAATATCATATAAAACGGTAGCTGTACGTTATACCAATATTATTATAAAACATCTGCAGTGTCATGCACTGAACTTTCTTATACGCATTTCGGTTAGATCATATTTAGACAATTTTTCTACTTTATAATATTTTACTAACCTTAGAATAAATATCATTTGTCAAAATCCAAATTATTCAAGTTTTTTGTTTTTCTATTAAACAATTGACAAGCACAGTTGATACGATTTATGTGAAAATAATTATAACAAGAAGAAATTTCAACAGCCATTTTCTTGTTTCCGGTACCTTTTCTGAGAAAAATTTCAAACAAAAGTTTTGCGAAATATTAATACCTTCAGTTTTTATTTTAACATTTTTTCTATAACTTCAACCATTTTTGAGTAATTGCAGAAATCGCAAAAAATGACTAGAGTAAACATGCATTTCCGGTTTGAATATTTTCTTCAAAAATAGAAGGTGCACACCTCAGGATTATGCACACACACACACAGACACACAGACGGACGTCATTCCAAAAATAGTTAAAATCGATTCAGGGAAGGTCAAAACGTGTATTTCCGTTAAAATCTCGGGATCGAAAATTTTCATGATTACAATACTTACTTATACTGCGTATAAGAAAGTAAAAATGTCAGTATAATAAAATAGTGTAAATGACTACTGACTATTAAAATGTGAAACAACTAAAGCAATTAAGGCGTATGAATTAAAATTTATTGTAAAAATTCTACTTTTTAAAACGATAATTATTGCTTTAATTATTTTTTTAAACTAGAACCACATATTGTTTTTTCTAAAGTGGAAATACCGACAAAGGTTAGTGTTGTTAATTGTTTGCATAGATTTTTAATTTTACACAACAAACGATGTTTAAAAAAAGATTTTGTTTGATACAATATGTAAACATTAAAAAAAGATAAACCCATAATTTTCTGTAAATAAAGTAGTGCACATGAGTATAGAATAAATAACATTATATTATACAAAGTGAAATAAACAAATTTAATAAAAACTATGCCACGATTATTCAAGCAAACTCAGACCGGAATTAACTGGTGCAATTGCGTATGTCAAGTTTGAATGGGTTAAACGGGGGTTTAAAAAAATATTTTTAGTATATTGCTGAAAGGGCGGTGCCCCATCGTTCTTATTGTGAGAGCCACCACTGCTCGTGACACCAGGAACCTTTGTGCTATTAACTTTTTCAGTGTGCTTCAGTAAATATTAAACTGTTTTTACTCCCCACAGAAGAAAGAAAAAAAAACAAGAGTTTAATTTAAGAAAGTTTCACGATGAGAATGGCCTGTCAAATATAAGTGACAACTTTAAATTGGTTGCGGAAATATCACGTTGAACAATCTTGATAGTAACTAATCCCTTATAGGTTTGTGACGAAATACAGGTTTGTAATAGTGGAAAAGCACGATTTGGGAATACTCCAAGACACTGTGTTAACGGAATTGGATTATTTACAAGTAATAAGTTTTGGGTTTTCATTTTTTAATTGATATTTTAAAAGTAGGATAATGTACATACATACATGAAGAATATCATGTATTTTCCCATTAAATGAGTTGGCAGAAAACCCATTACATTCATTCCTATCTTGAAAATTTTTCGCCACTTCATTCATATTCATATTTATCCACTTATTCCGAGGAAGACTCCTTTTTCACTACATTCATTTCGACCATATAAATCTTTGTCGTCAATCGTTCATTCAACATTCCTTCAACATCCCATTTAACCTTTTCACTTAAAAACGCCATAAATACCTATCAAAAACTTCATTTTCAAAGCAGTCAAACTATTTATGTCTGGTTTTCCAAACCAGAAATTCACTCACATACATCAACGACGGTACAAATCCACCAACGCATAACCTTGTATCTTTAGAAATGTTAAAATTTCTCGCAAACAATTCTAAAGCCCCTAGAATCTTACAACTAGCAGACACTCTTCTCTCAATCTCGCAATCATGCTTTCCATTGCTAGAGAATATACAACCTAAATAAACAAAGTGTTAACTTGTTCTAGTTGATGTCCATCTACCACAATATGCACACTGTCCTGTATTCATCCTTTTCAAACACCATAACTTTTGATTTATCTACATTCAATTCAAAATTCATATCTTGCACTTAAAATTTTGTATCATTCTAGTCAGTTGCTTTTGATTCTCTAAAAACCATAAGATTTTCTGCAATCTCATTTGATGAAAATATGCATGATGTTATGTGTGAATCATTATATCATATAAATATTAGCTGAAGTATTTTATTTAAAACATCTGCAGTGTCATGCACCGAATTTTCTTATACGCATATGGGTTAAACCACATCGTAGTTTCATTATTTATCTAATTTATAATATTTGTTCTAACCATTAGATTGCTTTTACACTAAATATATTTCTTAGAATAAATATAAAATGCCAAACATCGAATTATTTAAGTCTATTTTGTTAAACAATTGACAGGCGCAGATGATACGATTTATGTAAAAATATATATAATAAGCAGAAATTTATTTTGAAACCAGTACCCTTTTTGAAAAAAAATTTCGAACAAAAGTTGTGCTAACTATAAATACCTTTAATTTTTGTTCATACAATTTTTCTGTAACTGTAACCATTTTTGGGTAATTGCAGAAACTGCAAAAAATGACTAGAGTATACAGGAGGTGCACACCCCAGGCATATGCAAATCTTAAGTTTAAAGTTTCATAATTTTATCTTCAACCGTTTAGTCTGTAGAAAACATACCCACACACACACAGACAGACACACACACATGCAGACGGACGTCATTTCAAAAATAGTCGGAATCGATTCAGGGAAGATCTAAACGTATATTTCCGTTAAAATCTCGAATTCGAAATTTTTCATGATTACAATACTTACTTATACTGCGTATAAGAAAGTAAAAACCAGTTATCTACAAAAACAATGAACAAAAGTTTTGCATCAAGCAAATAAAAGCGGATATTTAATTAAACAGATGCAAAAAAGAAACAATTATACATTCAAAATTTCTTATTTGCTTGAATTATGATTTACATAATAAACTATAAAAATTAATATTTCTCTTTTTGCTAGAATTTTATTTTTTCTATCAAAAATATGTGGGATGTAAATTGGAAGTTTTGTCAAAATACAAGAACAAAAGTTGTAGAAAACTGTTCTTCACTTTCAAAATAAAATTTTATTAGATTTACGGTAAAGTTTTTCCCTAAATAAACTAGAAACTGCTCCAAATTTACTTTGGTGCTCAATTGTTTCAGGAAATTAATTGGCATTGCTAATTATAATAAAAATCTTAAAAATTAATATTCAAAGTTTTAGATTTATTGGTGTTTGAGATATAGTACATAACTATAGCACATACAAATGCTGATATATGAATTCAAGGGAGTCCAAAACTGATATATTATTTAAACTTATTATGCTTTACTATACAAATATTAGTTTTAATTGTATTTATTGGTCAATCTCTAGATTATTTTGAGAATAAAGCGCGCCTAACCAATAAATAATTGAAGAGACAGTAATTTAAAACAACAATATTTTTAAAATTACATCTACATCGCAATGTAGATGTAATTTGAAACACCAATCGCAATTGATGTTTCACAATTTATACCATAAAATACATCGTCATCAAAATGTTTATTCTTTTAAACCAATAATGATACACTAATACTTTATATGCAACAAAGATCCTTGCAACTATTTCTTGTGTAAATTGTTTAACTCGATATCCAATATTTTTACAACTAACAATTGAATACGTGTTATCATGGAAGAGAGATTGGGTAACAAATATGGTAGTTGAGCTAATTCACTACTTTAACATCGTATAATGTACGAATTTCTGTAGAAGGAACACCTATTGAAATGCAATGAAATTCAGCGTACGAACTCGCATGCAGGCATATAAATATTAAAAAGAAATTTGGATTTCAGAACGCGTTTTGAAGTTTTCAACATCGAGTTTAGGGAAAAACCATTATAACACCGTCGCTTTCATTGGAAATCGATAACGGATCGGTTTCGTCAGAAAAATGCGGGAGAATTCAGTAAAAGACTAAAAGAATCGTGCGGGCACAAAGGGTCGAGGCTGTGTAGCTGGTCGATAGAAAAGAATTGAGAAAACTGGTGTGTGAAAACAAATAATGTTACGAAAAAACGAGTGAGTAGCCTAAAATGAAGGATAGCATAAGAATTCCACTGTTTTGAATAGACCATATGACCGTTTGAATATCGTAAAGTAAGGGTTTGTTTTGGTATTGGAATAAAATTCCAATAAGGATATGGCAACATTCTGATACATTTTAATTTGCACTAGATTTTTACTTATACAAATCTATATATACATATGACCTTGAGGTGTGCAGTTGGTCGTTAATTCACAGAGACTGTACATGCCGCAAAATTATTTATTTCTTAGTTACTTTTTTGCTTATTTAAACATATGTACAATACTTATTTACGTACCATCAGTAGGATTTGTTTCTGCAATGCGTTTTAAATTCAAAGATATTTCGAATGGGCAACGTAAAACTGATTTTAGATACTAAGAAATATATAATAAATGGTAATTTAATTTCTATTGTGATAATATTGTGTTTTCTAACGAAATCTGTTGTAAAATTATTGAATTTTGTGCCAATTTCCTTAACACATCTAACAATAAGTGAAAAAAATCGACATCGATAAATTTCGCAAAAGAAATATTCTTAGAAAATAGATAAAAGTCTTCAAAGTGTGAGGGAAAACTGGCAACAAAACTTGACATGCCGTCAACGTACAGTGACAAATAAAAGATTGGAATAGAAAAGAGGTAAGGACGGACCACGGTTCTCACGTCTACCTATTGGGTGTGAAAGAATGTTGAAAATGGGAAAAGGGGTGCAGATTTAGGATATGGCAGGTCCTGTGTAACAACCACAGCTCCGCATTTTGGACGCGACGCCTGCAGAATCGGCAATCGGCTGTTGTGTCAGTGTGGTTGTACATAGCTGATAGCTTTGAGCCTTTTCTTCTCAACAACACGTTATTCGAGAATCAATAATAACGACAGCAGATGGAACAACGCACATACACTTCTGATTATACAGAAAACCTGGGAACGTTAACAGAATCTTTCATTATTAAGTTACGAGTTTACGAGACCGCGATTGATTTTTTCCAAATATTGTTCGAGTTTTTTATTTTTTTACTTTAAATACTACATACATTTGAAATGTTAAATTAACGGTTGAGATATACTTTACAATAATTAGATTAAGCAAACAGAGAGCTCATCTTGTTTCCATAATAATGATTTATATTCAATATTTATATTTTTTTCTTATTAATACAGTTTGGTTATTTACTTAAGAAACTTAATGAATAATAACAAAAACAAATTATTTTTGGTGAAATTTTTAAACATTACAATCTCTTAACTTATTCTAATTGTGAACCCCGCAGATTGTCTAGTAGTTTTTGTAACAATTTTAAATAAAAATAGTTGGGTAGGTTCAGAGGCAAAGAAATTGTAAAATATACAAATGTACATTTATGTTTAAGTATTTTTGAAATCAGTAAATTGTACTAAAAAAATTTAATCTCATAAGTGCAGAAGCAATGAAATTGTTTATAACAAATAAAGTAAATTTTAAACAGACACGTATAGATTTAAAACTGATTTTATCACCAAAATGAAACAAGAATAATCTCTGGTAAAATTAGTTCATGTTGGTGTAATTGTGCATAAGTAACGATAATATATCATGATATCAATTACCATAAATGTTGCATTTAATTGTGTATGCTCTTCCCTGTCAAATAATCGTAAATTTATTCCCTTTCAATTGATAATTTATTCGAAAAGGTCATCTCCAATATATTTTTGTAATATACGGTGAGGTTAAAACAGTTAGACGTATGTTTTGAAGCGTACTGTTCACTTCCGCTTTCTCATTTATAATTGATAGCGCCATTGGTTTTATCCAACAGCCACTAACCTGTAACTCGGAGTCAGAATATGACAAATGGCGGTAAGAGTAATGGGTGGTCTCTTGGACTAGCGAGTCACACTTTCTCGTCCAAGAAAAAAATTCATAGTTAGTCATGTCAACAAGTTACTAAATAAATTTATATTTGTTTCGCGATTACGCTTCTGTGAAACATACATATCTCATCTAGTCAGATTATCTCCAAAGTTTTTATTAAAGACGCGGTTTTACTGAATTTTGATAACGAATTAAGTAAATCTGTGTGCCTTAAATATAAATAAGATATATTTATTATGATTTATATTTACTAAAATATAACAATTAAAATATCTTAATTTTGATTTTAAAATACTATAAAATAATAATTAGACAGAATGCTAATTATAACTGCTAAACACATTTTTCCTTCACAGATTCTATTTTCTACAAAAATTAAATCCATATGCTATTTTAAATGTTGTATATTAATTAGTAATTAATTTGATAATTCTTTTTCGTGGTCTTTAAAGGAATAATATTTAATTTGTAATTTTGTATTTAAGACGATCGTGATATAATATTTGCATATTTAATTGAGACACTTTTCTGAAAACTGCAGCGAAATGATCACAGTTTTCATGATATTGTGCTTTGTTGAAGTCCTAAAAATAAAAGAAGCTAAAATGATAAACCAAATTATTTGCCACTGCTGCTGGAAAAAAATCGCAATTTATCTTCCGTACTTCGCGTAATGGAATTATACCAATTTACATATTTGAAAATATTTATGAAATTATAGTATAAATTCAAAAATTAAAAATTTTATTCAAAGTGTCAGCTTTGATATATATCTACTATATGTAATATACTCATAAAAAATCCAATAAACATAAGTTTCTGTTTTAGTTTTATTCATGTATATTTTTTGTATATTAATTATTAATAAAATAATTAATAATATAAATAAAATTATATGGTATTCCATCCTTTATTTTTCTACATAACCATTATCACTTCTCTTATATTAATTTCATTAATTTTGTATAAAATGATTCAGAAAGATTTAATATTCCATTCCCTCTAAGTATAAATTTAGATATTCCATAAGACTAAAGAATACGTCTTAAACTGTTGAAACTTTAGGAAATATACGTATTATATTGACTTTTCGTAACTACTTGCCTATATGGTATGCATCTGAAATTAAATTATAACTTTTTAATGGTTTACGCAACCAATTACGTAACCGTGTAGTTAATAAATGTGCAAATATTGTGAAGCTTTCAAGCGGTGCTGAATATTTTATTACTTACAATCTAGGCCTATTTAGAATCTTGGTTGTAAATGCGAATTTTCAGAAAATCACTAAAGATGTACCTCATCACTAATCCGTTTTAGAGTTACTTTACTAATTTTTCAATTCTTAGATAGCACTTTCAAACACTTTTTCTATGACTGTATAGACACTAAATTTTAATAGGTATCCAATTAGAATTTTCCATACGAAATGTATATATTATAAAACTTTATGCTGAAACTAGGCATCTTGTAAAAATTGTCGATTTAAGAAGATTACAGTACCATTTCTGTTAATCTTTAATCCGAAAAGTAAGCGCGAGTTATTTAATCCAGACGTAAGGCTTTTGGATAGTACTTAACCATCAGGATAAAATTCAACAAATATATTGCTATCTTATATTTATTTTTCTTTAGAAGTCATGGACATATTTCTAAGTAAAAACTATAACGTATACATACCGACAACGGTCAGTTTGACACGTATATTTTTAGTAGGTGATCGAAGATAATCAATACGACATCTGTATTCTCCTTCATCCGCCTCGCTGATATTTTCAATGGATAGTGTAGAAGGTTCAGTGATTGTTCTAAAGAAAGCACGTTCGTCCAAAATTTGACCATCATGCCAATGTGTTGCGAGTTCGTTATGCGGTCCACGCGTGTCGTAACTGTAATAAATAGAAACATTTATAAATACGAGATGCAAGACTAAAAATACAATTCTCTATGGAATACACTTTTTATTATAACTATTAGTCATTTGATACTCTGATAATTATTAAAAATGTAACCTCCTAAATTAAAATGGAGGATCTAAATAATGACGAGAAAATAAAGAGCAATACTGTCTAAAGATAATGGTTATACTATATCCTTAAATATAGTGATAAGTAGACTTAAAAATAATCTTGACTGTGGAAGCAATCAGAAATATATAAATATATATATATATATATATATATATATATATATATATATATATATATATATATATATATATATATATATATATATATATATATGTGTGTGTGTATATATAAAAAAAATCGTAAAACTCCGTCGGATTTCCCGTTGGGAAACTATTATGCATGCTTTATAATATATTGGGGAAGCGATCTGGGGAGAGCGATAGATACAAGATTGAGATATAGAGCGGAGCGAGAACACTTTAGGGAGTTCAACATTCTGCAAGACAAACCGTCATAGAATGAGAACGCCCGCAGTCAGTACTACTTCATGCAAATATACGCGCGTATATATGTACGTACATTTTCCTTGGAAAGGGCGCGAGTTCGGAGGTGAAAAATATTTACATATTGCCACATTTTTCTTTTTCATTCTTCCTTTTTATATTTGTTTTCAAAACTTTGCTCTACCGATTGACATATGTAAATTTAGTTATCAAATTTTTTATATTGTTGCATTACATTTATGTGAACAGATTATGTATGATATTTATTACGAAAAGGTTACATGCTATATGTATGTGTTACCAATATTAATACAACATTGCATTTAATGTAATCAGCTTTTCATTCCCCATTATGTTGATTATAATTTTATTAAATTATCAAATTATCTCATTTAACCATTACCAACTCCACGTATTATATTCCTTATATATTGTACGTTTAATTTCAGTATATTTATTAATGCTTTGAATATTGAATATATTCAGAACAATTTGTATCTGCAGACAATGTTCTGTATTCACTTTTATCTGTTAACTCAAAATCAATTATTATTCGCAAAATTACCAATTACAATTAAAGGACATATACTATCAGAATTTTGTGTTATTTAATTTTACGAAATATCTTCTGTTAATTAAATTGTCTTTACTAACTTTATAGATTGTTCAAATTTTTAACTACATTTAAGTATATGTAACTATTGCTAATTATAATACGAATAACAAGTAATTATTCATACATTAGCAATTGCGAGTTAAAATTTAAAAAAAAACAAACGAAGACCATCGTTATATTTAAACGTAATTTTAGGGGTATGGAGAATATGACTATTATTTAAAAGTAACACGTTTTAGAATGAACAATAAATATAATTGCATATATCAAAGTAGTTAAACGTGGTGATATAAGACAGATGGGCAGCAGAATGTTCGTACGAACATACATATATAGCTAGCCAAATAAACAAACTTCCATTACTCATAACTCGATCCCGCTGGCGACGGAGAACTCATCGACTTGTGGTGATAATGGCCGAATTATTCTGCAGCCAGAATAACACGAACATGAACATGCCCAAACAATAGCAGTCATCACCATTATGCAAATCAAACATAATTTGCATATTTTAGGAACTATTTAAGGAACCTAATTTCACTGATGCTAATGTTCTACTTTAGCGAAGATAGTATATATTCTTTTCTTCTGGTGCACTTCTGTGTTCAGCTTCTTGTTTCTATGTTTATTTATTTAGATAGACAAATGGTTGCCTCTTGCAGTTGTAGTTAATAATGCACAAAAAATAGCTAACTTAGACGACTGCAGATGACATCAGTTAAGTTATATTATTTATATTTTAGAGACAGCCAAATCACATTTCTACTGCAACCGAAAATATGATTCTAAATTCATAAATAGAACATTTAGTTAATTTCATTCATAAGTCTGTGAATATTTTGCAATAATCTTCGGTTATATTTAGCAGTGTTCGATAATTCAGATCTATGAATAAGACCGCAATGACTTTAAATACATTTTTGTTGATCATCAATATTTTAAAATAACTTTGATTAAAAACTCTTTTACGATTTTCAATCAAAACAATTACATTTTTACGAAGACATGAAACTATAGATTTTGTATAAAATTAAAAAGATCTTTTCTATATAGACTTATAATTGTAGTTCAATAACTAATAGGGTATATTCCAGTTATGTATAACTTTTAATGTGAATTAAATCATAAGAATTATTTCAATTATAATCGCAAAACATATAGCGTGTTGGTAATTTAGGTATTATGGAATAATCAATCTTGTTACGTAAATTTGCAAATGAACTGTATCAGATAAAAGCGCAAATGACGCAAATAGAATAACATCAACAAATGAAAAATAAAGTAGCAGAAAGTGTGGGCAATTAAAACTGTAAAGCGATTAATTATCAAGCGTAATCATTCGCGACATTTTTATTATAATTCCGAACGTTCCAACGTCAAGAACACGTTAATTAATGCTTTTTTCTGTAAATACAAAAGTGAACATAAGTTACTTATCTGTTTGCCGAGCGATTTTCTGCTTTATTTGTAATCGGCTGAGTGGTGTTATTAGAGCTAAATTTATGGCCACAATTACGCAGTACAGTCCGAGCTCTGGAAACGTGGAATTTACAATTTACAGCTTTGCAAAAGAAAATGTGTACTCTGAAAGATAATAGATAACGTAACTCAATTTCTCATTAAATTGGTGTAGCAGATAACGCTTGCTGTCATCAATTGTCCAATTTGGAAACTTTTTTTATTAGTATTCGTTTAATATGTAGCGCAAAAATCTAATGAATAGCATAAATTCAACAAGAATTTAATTTGATGCTTCACAAAATATTATTTTTAGAATGTTATTAAACTTATCTGGTTTGAAATACATTTTAAAATCTAATAAATTGATTCGAGATATATATAGCACGAAGGTTATGCATTATTCATTATAATTCGTTTAAGTAAAAACTGAGGGTAAATTTATACTATAGACGACTTAGAATTATCAAAATATTACTTCTCTATTAAGGTTGTCGTTTACCTAAATTTGCTATTTTATGTAAATATTTCATTCATAAGAAGATAATTTTAATTACCTATTAGTATAAAATGAATGGCAAAATGAATTTTATAAATCCAACAATCTAATTAAAATAATTAATAAAATATATATATTTGTAAAATGTCAAAGACTAATAATATCAATCAGTTTATGAAAATCAGTTTATTAATGTTTATTAATACGTCGCCTAGACATAGTAATAGTTATAGAAAGATGACTACAACTACTCTAGATGCTGTTATAATTTTTAGACTTACAATATTATTCTGTAATTATAACTACGTCAGATACGGCATAACATACTAAAAAAATAAATTACAGATGCACAAAAAATAATTACTAAAGATTTGAATATCTGACTGAGTATGTTTGTGTAGTTTTAATAAGCATTTGGGATGAAAATATTTCTCTCAGTTTGTGTGTTATTTATTGTTCATAAAGTAATTAAGATAAATGTATTATTATGTAATCTTATAAGGAAGAAAATAAAGCTTATTGAAGGATTATCGTAGAAAGATCAAAGCATAAGCTGTGCCAATCTTCATTTTGTACAGTAGTGCACTGCATACAACAAAGCAGAAAACAAATCCGTAAAGTTTAAAGTAGATACCCGAGTCACTTGTAGATAGATGTATCGTACATAAAGACTGATCCTGGAAACATATAAGCAGGGTGAAAACTTCAGGAACAATCTCGTAACTTATTTGCGCAATTTGATCGTTAGTTTTGATCCGAATCGTGTAGAAGTGCGAGAGTTTATATTAGGTTTGCCTTCTCTCATTCCAGTAAACTAACATTGCATGAGATGAGATAAGAAGGTTGAATGGAAAGGTCAAAAAGCCATATTAGGAATGGAAAGTTCTTGCAAAGTTTTGATGGTCTATTATAGTAAGTATCGGATACCGTGTATTATCTAATGATTGAAGGAAAACCTTGTCGAACCTTATTAGCACTTCATCAGTGGCATTATGCTTTTGGTAGTTTCGGTATACGTGAAACCACATCATTTACAATTTAATCCCTGTTCATATACTCTGATGAGATATAAAAATATAGAACTGGTTTATAGCAGTAATTAAATTTAGTTTATTGTAATAGTAAGATCGTAATATATACAAATTATTTGCTATTGTTAAATTTAATTTTCCGTTCGTGAGATGATCAAGTGATGTAGTTATTATACTATTTAGAGACACTTTTCCAGGATTGCTAAATTACAGAATTGAAAATTTCTACGACGCAGCTGGTAGGTAATAAAAAGTTAATATTTTTTTTAAGTTTTCTAAATTGAACACATTGTTTTGGACTTCAATAAGTATTGTTAGACTAACCAATTTACAGAATGAAAGAATCTTTTTTAATAAATAAAACCTTTACGAAATGGTTAAGTAATAGACTTTCAGTACCATATAAAATAACCGCAATGGCTTGCATTGAACTTTATTCTCCGTATTTTATTTAAATATTAGACTAACCTGTAAAACATTTTTTCACTAAATATATTTCTTACAGTATATATTAAATTTCAAATTTCAAATTATTTGAACCTATTTTGTATTTCTGTTAAACAATTGACATTAACAATTAATACGATTTATGTAACAAAATATATAGAAACTATAGCAATCAAATACAGGAAAATAAAAATATAGTGGTATATTTTATTTGATATTTATTAAAACGTTTATTGCCAGGCTGCAACTTACCTTTTCGTTCATATGGTTCTAAAATACAATGTTATCCTTGCAAATATATGCAAGAAATACATACTAATGGCCGTAAAAAATAGTGAAAAAAGTCTATGTTAAACATTTTTTAAAATTATTGTTAATATCTAATAGTTACGATTTTGGGAATACCATTATACCCGAAGTACGTTATAGTTGACTATTGGGTAAATATAGTATGGTATTTTCAGTTGTTTCGAAATGTATGTTAATCTATATTTTATTAAAATTTGGAGAAATATATGTAATACTGTAAATAAATGTATACAATTTGAATCTTTCAATATTTGAACTTGCATAAATTAAGAATTTAATGTATACAATGAAATAATTATATACAATAATTAAAATTGTTAAATTCCTTCTTTATTTTACGGAATCTCCTTACAGAATTTTAAACTAGCCTGTACTCGTATCATAAATATAATTTAAATATTCAAATCATTCATAGTTTTTATTGCGTGCTAAAATGCATTTCAATTAAGCAGCTGACAAATGTCTGGGTGGGTTATTATTAAATACAGTTCAACGAGAGACACAACCGGTATTATTAATATTATAAAGTTATTTATTTCCGTCACTGGAGTTCCGCCTACCGGACGCTACTGTCTGTCGCCTGAAGGCCGACCCGACCCAGCCGAGCCACCGAGCCAACGCTCATTCGTAGAGTATAATAGTCGCTTCTTCATGCAACAAAAACAAGCAGCCGTATTTGTAGGGTTTGAAATATGGAATATATGACACTTGCAACTGAATTCGGGCCATGTTTAGTGTGATTTTATAGTCATAGCTCATTTCTCAAGCTTAGGAGTAGGCATTAGACTTGGGATTTATTTCTCATCCTGACCTAAATTATGTATCAAGAAGATATTGTTTTTAGAGCAAGGATGCGAAAAACGAGAAATTTCCGAATACATTGATTAAAATCTTACTATACCATTACATTTAAAAATAACTTAGTGCTGTAAATTTGTTTTGTTGCAATCAGGCATTACTTATGAAACTTTTGAAATATGAATAAATAATAATATTTAATGGTTCAGTATTACGAAGTTTTTGAAAGAGAAATGTAGCTCAATTTTAACTAAACAAAGCATTTTTCAGTTTATGTAATTATATTAAATCAAATAAGAATTTGGAAAAAAAATTGAATAGTATATTTGAATGCTTAAGACAAGAAAGCTTATGTATGCAAAATAAAATAGTTTAGCAACCATTTTCACGAATATTGGGTATCAGGATTCTATGATAAGACTCGATGGCAATCTTATCCATAAGATCAATAAGCTTGATGTCCCGAAATAGAGTTCCAGTCAAATTGGTTGACAAAATCAAATAACTTTGTGGGTCTGAAATGTTTCATTTCATATCGATAAATGAAACGTTATTTGCTTTTTAGTCGCTAATGAATTTTATCTTCCTGCAAATTAATGAATACAAAGAAATAATGTCGTTCTTTTTCACAAATTTAGTTTTGTACAAAATTCCATAATGGACCACCATCTTGCCTACTGAACAGATTATATGACTTGACGTATGAAAGCTCCAATGAATTCTGTCATTTCTAAAATATTAACAGCCGAATTTCCGAGATAAAGTTGGTGAAGTGAAAATTTCATCGCAATATATCAGAAATTTTGTTACGAAAAAATGTAATGTAAATTTGATTTGATGAGATTTTGTTTTTGTTTATGATTGCCTTGTTTTGAGAACCTATATATCATCATTATATATATTGTCTAGAGGAGAAATTTATATCTATTAAAAGTATTACATCGACTCTAAGAAAACAAAATAACATTTAATTGATAATAAAAAACCATTATTGATTGTTGTGTTTCCATTTGTGAATTACCCACTATATTGCAGAATTGAAATGTATGTACTATTTTGTTAACATACTTTCATGTTTGTTCTCTACAATTCTATTTCAATTCCATTTTAAAATTTTTTTTTCAATTTTCTTTTTGTTCATATTTATCTGGAGCAGAAACGAAGCAAGTATTGATTACAGTTAATAACATACAAATTTGATAATTGTGCATTATGTTGTAAGTATAACGATCGATTCAATTGTTACTAGAACACAATGAATAAATCATTATCGAAACCAAAATTCCATAACAATACCTGTATTGCCGTCAAACGATAGCTATTGTTATAGTAGTTGTTAAATTTAACAAGCTGAATGAAACAAAAATAAAATCAAACAATAATGTAGTAACAGTAGGATATAATTTGAAAATTTGAAACCACAATCCTATTAGTTGGTCACAAATAAATCAAAAAATCGCTGGATGATGTAAAATGTTTCCAATGCTATTCATGGTCTACATATTTAATCAATAATGACCATTAGCACAGAATCGGATATTTGATATATTTTTAATATAAATCGAAGCTCTAGAATAACAATGATGTGGAAATGAAGACCTACAGGAAGTTAAATAGGAATTCATTTGTTTTATTCTATTGCGTAATTAAATTAAAGTATCGGCATTAAGCTCTCGAATTTATTTGCTATAAATGTCTAGCTTGTACGTTTAATTGAAAAAAAAAAAAAAAAACAAATTATATATGTGTATAGAGAAACTTATCAAATATATATAGTTTAAATTTTAAACCAAAGACTTCGGTTTCTATTATCGTAACTAAAATTTCATTATATCATAACGGTTTTGTTGAAGTCGCTGAAATTGGATTTTATGAATCGTATTTTATTCACTTAAGGTTGTCGTTTACCTAAATTTAGCTTTTTAAATTTCTGCTTTTTGTGAAACTGATTGCCAATATTGAAAATCAATCAAATAACTTTCAAGAAATCTCATTTGAGGTTCATTTGGGATTTAACCTTTAATTGACATTTCTTAAAAGTCTAAAATACAGGTCCTTGTTTTTAACATTCGTCAGAATTGTGTAAAAATAAAGATCTCAAAAATAGTTCAACTGCAATATATACTGAATACACAATTATTAATGTAACGTGTATAAAATATTTCATATACAAATGTGTTTTTAAATGTTTTATCAATAAAAATTCATTTATAATATTTTATCCTTACAATAGGTTAGTAAACATAATTATTAGGCTCGATCGCACTAACAAGAATAAATTTAAACAAGAAATTAATTTTGTTTATATTTATTATATATTGTACATATTGTGTTATTAACTATGTTATTTCTATGTTAAAAAATAAATTTAATCAAGCTTCAATTAGCGATAGTTAAACATAAGAAGTATTGTTATTAATATCTGATTTTATATATAACATCGATTGTGAAATATTGATGAGTGAGATAATGTTTAGTAAAATATTCAAAATATTTTAAATGAAAAAAAGTATTTTGCTAGGTATTTTATTTATTTGAAAACTAAAATATCAATCCTATAAACAAATATATCTACTTTTTATAAAGAAGTTCGATGTGAGGTAATACAGATATTTAATTACAAATATAGATATCTCAAGTTGTTATTAAATTACTTACAGTTTGCTTATTTTAGTCAAGTATATTCAACGAAGTAAAATATATTTTAATATTTATATAAGCACGTGCTATTCATTTAAATATGATGTAAGATACAGTCACATTTAAATAAATGTTGATCCACCTACACGCTATCTTTATAATACAATATGAAGACACGGCATGGAGTTTGTCATCAAGTTATACAACTGTGCACGTAACTTTGTGGTCATAGATTTTATATCCAATATTTAAAAAAAATCAGGATTATCTATGGCTGCGTATGGAAATAACTGATAATATGTTTTTCTTATTGCTTTAATTGCAAATTTACATATTTCAGACTTTTATAATTTGGTGGAATTCACTTTATGAGTTGCCAATCAAAACATAATTGCTTACTATTTTATTATCTTTGTAAAATGAAGAATTATTTTGCTGTCGCCTCTGCATAAAACAATTTTGATGATTTGCATTTTCAAAATTGCACTAATTTTATTATTTCCACTTTAAAATATCCCTGAATATTGTATTGCATATTTTAAATACTACTACTACACGATATGCATATACACTTGTGTGTAGTATATTCTGTTTTATCAATGAATGTAAATTAAAAAATATACCATACAGTCAAAGCAATCAATATTAGTCGAATTCTTCATTTGATTATTGACAACTTGATATACTGAAATCATGGTTTTTTGTCATTCAATTAAAAATATTTATATCTCCGCTAACAATTAGTGTCAAAAGAATTCCTCACTAAGCCTAAACATTAGGTTTATGTAAAACGATGATGCCATTCGTTCGTTCTACAAAATTGAAGGGCTTTTTTATATATACTTTATTTATATTATAAGAAAATAAATTTAAATATTATGTTAATAAAAAACATTTAAAATGTATAATAAAGTATTCTCTAATAAATTGTTAGTTCTATTTTACTGTCTTACACTACTTACAATAAGTAAGTATTGTAATCATGGAAAAAATCGATCTGGAGATTTTAACGGAAATATAATAACCTTTTGACATTCCTTAAATCGAATCTGACTATTTTTGGAATAACGTCAGTCTGTCTGTCTGTCTGCCTATGCACCTTTGTGCCTATGTGTCCGTCTGCTTGTGTGTGTCTGTGTGAGTGTGCATGTGTCTGTTTGTGTGTGTGTGCGTGTCTGCCTGTGTGGGCCTATGTGTGTCTGGTTGTGAGTTAAGATTTGTATATGTCTGGAAAGAAAATTTCTTATTTTTGAAAAGAATATTCAAACCGGAAGTGCAGATTTACTCAAGTCAATTTTTGCGGTTTCTGCAATAAATCAACAACGGTTACTTTTAAAGCAAAATAGAATAAAAAGAGATATTAATATTATGTAGGACTCCCGTTTGAAATGTTCTTTCAAAAATTTGTTCTTATTTTATTTATTTTTATATAAGAAAGTTCTGTGATATTTTTTATTAATAAAGTCATGCGGCAACTTTATACAACAATATTTTTACGGTTAGAAAAATATTGTTGCAGTTACGATACTAGAAATGCATTGCCTCGACGTACGTTTACCAATGAAAACAGAGACAATCAAATTCGTAGTTATGAAAACATTTCTTTAAGTCTATAACTACATACTACTATGTTGTTTATATTAGAGAAAACTTATTTTTACAAATATGTTTAAGTTGGCGCATAAAATATTTTATGTATTTGGAATATATTCTCGTTTGGCACGAGTTAATAGTAGAGAATTAGCAACTCACAGAGAGAGACCAAAGCATATGTCTAACGATTTATATAAATAATGGAATCTACTAATGAATTTTAGATGAAATATTGAACCATGTCAAACATACTGAAATACGACTATTATTTACGTAACAATGGTAACTGGTGTTTGTCATGTTAATCGACGGAGAGAAATGCCCCTGGCTTCATCTAACACTGGAACTTTGAAATAGCACATTAAAATTGCATTACATATGCATGTACTATGCCCAGGGCAGTCATTTAAAAAGCTGGAGAGAAGTACACGTTATGCCTACAAGATAGGTACACTACACACAGCCTCCATTGTCTTGGGTCCTCGAAATGCCTCTGTTGCTGCTCGTAAAATACAGTTTCACATGAAGTTTAAGGTGAATGTGATGACTAGTTTTATGGTTACATAAATATGGATATTCATGAAATATTATTAATACTTATCTTACTGGTGTTATCATTTTTATCAACTCTAACAGCACAGGATTGAAAAAAAGAAACAAATATCTCTGCACATTTTTCTAATACATGTTACTGAATTTAATGTTAAGGTTTAAAAAACCTGAAACTCTAAAACATACACAGTTACAGCGGCGTTGGAATATTTTTATATGGTAATCTGTTTGTCTTGCATAACATGTGACGCCAAAATTATATTTGTCTATTGATAGTGACCGTATATTTAATCGTATTACCTTCGTGTATAAAATTACCTTTGCTGTAATTATTCGTTTCGGTTAGCACACCGTTATAGACTACCGTATCAGGGATGCAGCGCGTGGATAGTTACACTGTCATTTTCAGCAAATATAACGAGTCCGTGCCCTGGGCAATGATTTAATAAGCTTAGTAGCTTCAGAGAACAAGCTTAACGTCTACACTGAGCCATGACAAGGCCTGTGAAGGACAATGCTGCGACGTGACAGTTACAAATTATTCTAGCCACAAAATAAATACGAACACTAGATTTAATATGATCATTTAGTAAATGTCCACAAAATTGTACTTTACAACAGCAGCTTTGGTATGGTTTATATGTCATAAGTCACTTACAATTAGTATTATCTGGATTTCATGAAAAATATTACATATTATGAAATGCTGGCATCAAATATACATGTTTTATTAAAGTACTGCTTTTTGTAATTTTCATAATTAAAATAATGTTATATGCCAAATAAATTGACAACTTCTGATATGCGAAGATAATATCTATGAGTTTTGTTACTAGTTAAAAAATCCATGACTTGAATCGTGAATAATACGAAACGTCCTAGGTTTATGTAGTAAAGAAAATTATGATACTTAATAGGGTCCTCCTAGAAGCCCGGATTTAATAAAGGACTAGCTAATACTTTAAGATCACATTCATGTGAGCCTACTTCAACTTTAAAGTGTTAAAATTATCTGTACTCACTACAAATAAATTGTTAAAAATTAATTCTTAAACCAAAAATTTATATTTTAAATTTTATTTTCTTATGCAGTGTTTGCTTAGTGAACAAACTATTGAATTTTAGCAAAAAAATCTTAAAATTTCACTAGAGTTTGCAACGGAATTATAGACAGAATGTAAGAAAAAGCGTACTAAAATAAAATGGAAGACGCTATAAGTGTAAATGCTGATTATGATCGTGGAGAAGATTTACTATGTGACAACAAAAAATTTATTATTATAAAAATAAATTGTTTCCCTTATCATAATCTATTAATAACCACACTTCGAAGCTCAATTCCCTAGGGCAAGATGTAATTCCTGACGGCATTTCCTAACACATCATCCACCATAGTTTTGAGATGACAGGTAAAAACCCTCGATACGCCGAACTCAAATATGACCTCAGGCGCAGAACTTAGGTAAGTAGTATGATGTATAGGAAACTGTGCAGGAAATCGGGTAGAACGCAAGTTACGAAAACAGAGGATGCGTCTTCTTCAACACCAGTCATGCATGGTTACTTACATTCAATGCCGATCCAAAATATAAATAAACTTTAGTTTCAAAGTAACAACAGAAATGTTGATGTTAAACCTAAATTAAAGATCATTATAAAAATATTTCTATGTAAAATAATTTGTTAGATAGATGTTACATACATACGAGGAGTGACAGAAATGGTTTTTCAGATATTAAATATTTTCTCATAAATTATAAAAGTAATTTCTTTAATATAATATATAAATACCAGGCCGTACCCATAAACAGGAAGATATGAAAATTGGAGGTGACGCCATTTCAAATAGGAAAGAAAAATGACAAATGTCATTTGATTTTCGTTAAAATTGGTGCGTAAGGGCAGGAAACGAATTTCCCACAATTTCCTGTTGTGCGCTACTCTTCGTGATTCCATATCCTTTTTGTTACGAGAATTTTCAAAAACCAATATTTGCCAAACTGTATTTAATTTTACAAACATTTTCTATAATTTGGCCAGTCTGGTGTCAATATATTTCACATATTGAATGCAAATCAACCAAATAACCAACAGTATACATATGTATTAGTGATTCTATTGATCAAACAGAAATATATAGAAGAATGAGGAAAAATTCTCAAGATCTATATATGGAAGAGGATGTATATCAGACCAAAATAGTATACAGACTAATTAATAAAAGAAATAGACTTATTTAAACAAATGTAAGCTCACATAATTTGTTATTTAAAATAAACAATATCGAATCAAAATTGGTATCCTATTGTAAAATAAAAATGCTGATAGCTTATTCTCTTGTTTAACTGAGAAAAACCTTTAATTGACTGGAGAAATCTGAGTACTACGCAAAACCGATAAATCCATAAAAAAGTAATTGTAAATTTACTTTATTATATGCATATATAACTGGCGATTATTAATTTGGGTAGTAGTAAATAAAAATAATATGGCTCTGTTAAAACTGCTAAATGATACAATTTTGGTAAATGTGCGCTCTACATATTGTGAAAGTAATTTTCCATGATATTTAATACTGCAAATACATACGTTTTTGCTGTTTATTCTTTATATTAATAATAAAATCATGTATTTTTTATAATTAAGAAAATTAAACAACCATCTATTAATTTGATTATATTTAGCAAAATTATATTACTGACTTTTTCTTACAAATAATATAAATATTAATTATATTTTAGCAGTGTATTTAATTGCGACGTCATAGGTATTTAATATATTTTGCTATTTTAATCAATAATTAATAGTTTTTTGCTCAATATGAATATAAATTAAAAATAAAATTGATTAGTAAACGATATGATATAAAAAATAAAATATACATATATGTATATATTAATTACAATTTTCAGAATATTCTGTAGTATCACGTTTGATAATGTTTGATATGAGAAATGTGAAGGGTTCTTTATAATTAGTGGAGTAAAGAATTAAAAGTGCCTTTTTAATTCTTTAGTATCATTTGTGTAATCATGTGCTTTATTTTTATAACATGTTTACATGAGGTAATTTAGTTAACTTAGTTAGTTAAATCTGTTTAAATTTAGTGAAATTGTACATAGCGCGAAATAATTATTTTTGAAATTGGTTTAAAATACTCGCAGGCAAAAAACAGACAAATAATAATTAATATTGGTTTTATGATTGATATATAAATAAATTTAGTGACAATAATTCACTATGTAATTATCTAATTTTAGTTTAAAAATAAAGTAGAGAATACGACTAAATACATATATTATTCTCCACAAATTAAATAGGTGAATATGCTATAAACTTAACAAGTCTATATATAGCATGGAGATCAGTGTGATAATAAATTTATTAACAGCACTAATTCATTAGACCAGTGGTTAATAGAATTCGGCGTGGGTGTCGCACCGAATAGCGGATGGGATTACGTGAAGCTGGTTGGGTAATACCGTTGGGATATGTGTATATGAACGCATGCGGATATGATGTCCATCCATAAGCGGAGTCATGAAATACGCATCTAAGTGAGTGAAATACAAGGGAATTCGTTTAACATGAAACGACCCGACTACAATGAGATTGAGGAAGGTACAGTTATGTATTCATGTGGTATTTCAGGTTGAGGTAGAATGAAACCATGTCCTGTTAACTTAAAAAGATAGAATATCTTCAATATTTACCTCGTTATTCATATTGTAAAACTAACAACTGCCATAAAAAAAACCTTTTATAATAGAAATAGTTATTGCTTTTACATTCTCCTGAGTATGAAATGCATATTTAAATTACTCGTACGATTCTATGTACTACAAACAAACATGAAATTTCATTTCTACCATAATAAACAAGTTTGTATGAAATTTTTAGGCAGATTAAAGATAGTAATAATTTATTTATGATAGCGATAAAATAAGATGAAATTGACTTACAATTAGATAATTTTACTACTAGGACTTGATTACAAAGAGAGAAAAAAAATTATAGTAATACAATAGGTAAAATTGCTGATAATTTTTGTAAATTTTCCGAATTAATTTTGCAGCTGGTTTTTTGGCAAATATTTTAAATTTAAAATTGAGATATCAAAAGCTGTGAGTAATATACTTACACTAATTAAAAGCAACAAAAACTTATATTTATCAAAAGGCTGTACATACACAAAATGCTCATTAACGTGGATGTAAAAAGGGGTCAGTTTCTGGTGTGGCGTTTGTGGAGTACGTGGCATAAATCAAGCTTCACGTGATGACGTGCAAATTAAAAAAAGGAGAGAGAAATTGCTTAAAGAAGGATAGAACGAGGGCTGCAAAGCGAGTACTGAAATAACGAAAACTTGATATGAAAATCTGGTTGACCTACTTTTTAGTTTTTGATTTTATATTGAAATATATACGCAATATTGTCGGCTGGATATCAAATCAAATGCTAAAATCTAAAGAGTAAAATATTGCATGAGGTCATTGAAAATTAATTAGACCTTCATATTGTTTTTGTTATTGACAAAGTACTTTTGGGTCGAATTTGTTAACTTATTTCATAAATTTTCATGTAATATTTCTACCTATTTTAATTGATAAAAATATCATCGAAATTTGCTTCCTTATTTCGTGTATATGAAGATTTTTTTTGTAAAATTATCTTGTTAGCATAACATATATATGTATATAAAATTCAATGAGTGTTTAAATTAAAAAAAGAATGTATGATTAACTTTCATACTTATACATTTTGTTTTTGTATACGTATTTCATTTTGTTAATGTTTTCGTTGTTTTTGGATTTTGAAACTCATATATTTGTTTCCTTTGGGCATTCTTTGTGTTACTTTATTAAATGAATAATGTCTATGTTCTTGTTGTTTTGATACTGAACCAGAAGAGAAATATTTAAAGTTTTCATTTTATAACATCATATGTTTGGTTTTAAACGAATTATAAAAAATATACTCATTCGTTCTAGTATATTTTGTTGTAATCTACATATAATGTTGTACTTTGCATTTTCAATACATTCATGTATTTCGAAATTTACTTGAAGTATCAATTTATTAAAAAATTTAATTTGGTTTAGAAATAAAATATTAATCTGCCAGTATGATAGGCCATAGTTTTTACTGTAATATATTCGTATAAAAAGTCTTTATCAGGAAAAAGTTTGAACATATGAAAAAAAAAACTTGTAAAATAATTTATCTATATTTATGTCGTCAAGACTGTCGGCGACATACTCGATCTACACCTCGGGTACATAATTATTGACAGGGCAACGATTCATCACGTGCACACTATCAATCATGATTTGAAATCAATGCTTTGCACACAAATCAAATGCGTTTCAAATGTCAAGTACTTAATTAGAAACGAATATGATTACGGACGTACAAGATGGAATGGTATTAATCATACATTCAGCAATCCAACCAACCAACATTGGTCGCACTTGAAATTCGCACTTCGCCATCGCTCGTGTTACTATTACAAGTTTGCTTCTAGCTATAATTCTAACAGTACGCAGTTACAGACGTATTCGAATCTCTAACTCTCGTGAATTAAATTTAAATGCAAGACTAGAAAATAATTTTTAATTCTAGTAATCAAATAAATAAAATGGCACAATATTTTACACTAATATTCATCAGTGGAACTAAGTAGTATATTTAACGGTTTCCTAGAATGTATATTCACATATATGGTTAAGCTTACCTCTAAATTATGACAATATTAGTAATATGAAACTTTAGGATAATAGGAGTCCGTATATTTGGAGGTCGCGACCGGAAATAGATATTCTCTGATCTCAACCTGCTCTATTTTGTATATTATGATTCTAAAAGTTGAAGTTATATGAAGTGCACCATTATTACATGACGGTATGTATCCAGCATAGATTTCCCAGTGGGAAAATTTAGTTCACTGTACAGTTACCTATATTTGAGATTTCTCGTCTCCATTTTCTAAGAGAATACATACGACCAATTCTATACACCGCAAAGTGGATTACGAAAGACGGGGGGCTGTGACATTTAGAGGAAAACTTCCTTGATGCAGGATTACCGAATGAAAACAAAAGATAAAAATATGAAACTTCAAGTCTTCTCAGTTTCTTTGATAACATAGGATCAATTTTGTGGCCTGTAAAATATCTAGCATTCGAAATAACTTTTTAAAAGTTGCGGAATTTCAATACGAAAATCTTTTTTCTCAAAAATAAATATAAAGATGCTAAATATTGATGTATTTTATTTATTTAATTATTTTAATAGATAAACCCCAAGTATATGTCATTAGAAATATCAAATATATACATGTATACAATGTTTTTTTTTATAGCATATTTTCGACATTGAAAATTTATGATTTGTTGTATTATTTATTTTTATATTTAGATTTCTATATTAAAATATTGTTTATGCTTATAAAATAAAATAATCTGTCAAGCTTTTCTTTTTTGAATTACAAAGTTGTAACAAAAATTCCTGGTGAGCAAATATTTTTTTACACACTGCATATATAAGCTCATCTTTCATTTTATGCCTCCGTACACATACCTTTGTTACGTCAACCCATTACATGGTGTACGCCGGTAAATGAATATGCTGCATTGGTTGTGCATATTTGTCACACATTCTTATTTTTGTAAAAACAAAATTTAATAAAGAAATGTGAATACGTCAACGTGGTTATATTCGTTTAGTTCTATTTGTAAATCAATAATAATAATAGAATTGCTGTTTCTATATATTCTTTATTTGAAAGAATTATTACTTACAGTCGCGTAAAAATATCAAAACTAAGAAGTCAGCTCAACTAAATTTTAAATGATATATAATAATAATACAAAAATTTAAACAGCGTGTAATTTGTTAAAAAGATATAATCTAATAAATAATAACATTTTGAGATTCTAGCAACATTTACGCATTTTTAAATTCTTAATTTATAACTACGTAAGGCTGAGTAGATTTATTTTGTGACAGTTTAGAAATTTTACTTTTTATAAAATGATCCGAAAATTAGGGGAAAAAATCTTATTGATAATACTCATTATTACGATAATTATGATGAATGAGTTGTGCGAAAGAAAAGATGTTAGCACGAGATTAAAAGAGGGAATTTTGCAAAACAAGTTTGTAAGGGTAGAGTCGAAGGGCGAAAGATTGTGAATTTGTGAATGGGTGTAAATGGTTTTTGTCACTTCATTTGATAGAAATTAGTATGCAGATTGTGTGCATAAGTGCATCTATATGTTAATAGATGCAATTATAATTGATAGAGCAATTTTATTTGAGCTATTCCATTTATGAATAATGAAAATTATAATTTAAGTTGCTGATAATATGATAACTTTCTTATGTAATTTAATTAAAAATTTAATATAACAAATTAGATATGATATTTGAAATTGTTTATTCTTGGTACTGTGCTACGATATTTATGGATTATACTAGGTAAAATCCAAAAAAAATGTCAGGTTGATGACAGCACAGCTATCGAAAAATTTGTGAAAAACAAAAGAACAAACCAAAAGATTTACGCAGCAGTATATAAAAAAGTACCGACAAAAACTGGACAGCTCTGAAACCATAATTAATCTAGTTTAACACTCACCTGTATATCGGTGTGTGTTGGTTTTTATACCACACAATCAGTATAACGGTGTCGTTGGCCACCGGTGGAGTGAGATCGCACGGCAGGAGGGCCGTGCCTTTGACGATGGCTTGAACATGCGCCTGTACGCCACCTGTAACAGACAAGACATTCTTTATTAGCATCCTCTGTTATGAAACAAAGTGTCTTTTCATTAGGTGAGACTGATAGCATATCGTAACACTAATGAAGTTAGCGACGGTGCTGTTTTTAAGTAAACAGTAGCAGCATAAATATGAAGTTAACAAAATGGCGAATATAAAAAATTTGACTGATAAATTATCTTTGGTCGAGAAGTCAGGAATATACGAAAGTTACGGTTACATCAATAGTTATCTCCTTAGCTATGAATTTGTTTCTTATTTTACTAATATCAACACATATTTACTTCCTGTAAATGTATTTATTTGACCGTGTTTACCACTTGTTCAAATTGAAGGTGTTTATTTTCCTTCAGATCTAAACTTGTTCTAATAAAATTTGGGAATTTTTATTTTTAAAACTATTTATAAATTAAATTAGTCATCGACTTCTTCTACTTTAGTAGATCTGTACACATTTCTTTCACATCATACACGCTCTTGTATTATGCTTGCTTACAACTTTTCTTTCACGCACTTCATGCTTAAGCAAAACCATATTTCGTTCAATTTATCAATTTCTCTTGCTTCTATTCTATCTCGCATACAATAGTTATATTAGTAAATAAATTATGAAAAAAAAAGAATGTTAGACAAAGGCTTGGGTCGGTCATTGTATCTTTGATATTAATATCAGTTGTGGGTTATAGCTATAAATTTTTGAGTGCATGAGAGAGAATGACATTTAGAATCATAAATTATATACCAACTCGGCAAAAAAGTTCAATAGTGATTTTTATTCTTTAATACAAATTGGAATAATATGTAAATATATTTGTATACTAAAATAACAAATTTGTTAAATGGAACCTAAATTTACGCATGAAGATCTTTTGAAATCGAAACGAATGCTACTTATACATTTTATAAACCAGTCTTTATGATTCAATTTACATTCGCGAAACAAGTGAAGCCTTGTACTAAATTCAATTGTTTTCTTCTTCTTCATTTGGAATGTAGAATGAATTTCTATAACATCGTCTCATCTACGTTTGTCGCCACTGTGAGTGAAGAATAAAAATAAAACCGTTTCTTTGTGTAATGACGTATAGATGGTTCGCTGTGTTTCGTATTCGTTAGTTGTTATTGGCAGCAACGACGTCGTGCGCGTCAATTTAGAGTAATGTAAGACGAGACTCATGGCTCAACAACCATCAGCCAGCTTCTAGTTCAATCAATAAGTCTTCCGATCACAATTATAGAATATAACTGTTTTATTTTATCATTTTCCCATGCCTATTTTTTCTATTTTCAACTTACGTTCTATTCTCACCGTACTTGCAACTGATTTGAAAATATGTATAAAAATATGCATCATATTTCTCTAGCTGCTTAAAGATTTTGAGACCTTTTTAAGCGGATATATCACACTTCATGCAAAACTTAGATAATCATTTTCAAATGCTTCAATTTTCCAATCTCTGTCTAAATCTAGTTGATCAAAAGGAATTTGTCATTTTTCCGCATATCTGATCTGATCAAGCAATAAATGTGAGTGTGTGCTTGTGTGTGTGTGATAACCAGACAATTTAAATGTATGACTGATAATGAAATTTTACTAAAAGTTATATTATTCAAAACGATACTAATTTTATACTTTATTTATTGATTTTACTGAAGTAAAATGATAAACTGACAGTGATTGGAAAATAACTTATCTAGATTTGCAAACACTATAAATAATGTTTAAATATAGTTCACCTTACTTATAATATATAAGAATTAAATCAACAAACTTAAAATGATCTCTACGAGCCAAGAGATTTTGTGTTTTTAATTTATTGTCAAAATACTTCCATTTTTTGATAACTCTTATATTTTAAATGGTTGAAAGGTGCTTTATAAAAAGAGAATTATTTATTGCTTTGCTAAATATATTAGCACTGTAATTAGGACGATGCTATAGCATTCATAATTTATTAATTACCATCTCAAACATAAAATTTGCTAAGCCACAATTTTTAAAATATGAAAATATTTGTTTTGAAAAAATTGTTATTAATCAAAAAGAAGTGCAATTTCGCAAAGAAACGATTTCAAATTGAGAAACACTTACTGAGAAATGTTTTCTCTATTATAATTCCCAAATGCTGATAATATTACGATTAATATGGTAAAGGTTTTCACAAGTAATTCGGTGCAAAATTTAACAAAAGATATTAAAGTTTATGTCCAATTAAACCACCATTTATGATAATTGACTTTATATGCCTATATAAGGCTAGAGCCACTTAATTAGTTTAACACAAAGCAATTATTGAGATATCGTTTTGGGAACGCATTTCCAGTTACAATAGAAAATAACCAATTCTAGCACATTCAAACGCACGTTGTTAATTTCGAAGTTGTGGGTATCCACAAACTTAGTTTTATATTATTACTACCACCATAGCTTCTTAAGCTATTCAAGTTAGTGACAATAGAAAAAATAAACAGTCTAAAGTACGTTTCATTTTGCAAAGTTGAATTAAAAGGATTATTTAAATAAATGTCAAAATTAACTGTATATTATACAATAATATCTATAAACTGCGCTTATATTGAATACCAATAATTGAATTTTGCCAAATATACCATTGTAAATAATCGAATGTTTGAAATAAATGTTATTATTTCGTGCTTTATAAATATAAATTTTTTTTAACAAATACCAAACAAAGGAAGTACAACCTTTAATATGGGAAGATTAGATATGTCAGTCCTTCACCTGGTAGTGCCAAAAAAATTCATGTATGTCACGTTCTTAAGCTTAAGTAGTTTAAATTTTACATACGTGTGCAGCAACGTACAGACTTTTTGATTCTATGTATCTAGAAAGGTACATAAACTGTCAAGTCTTGAAACATCGATTATGTGGTTGGTATAATGACAGTAACCGGAGTCGGATATCGCTAGCAATGCTTCTTTTACGGGTCGTCGGATTAGCAATATAAGACGTCCCATCCACTTGTGCCGCAATTCTCATTTGTAAACATGATACGAGCCATTCAACACTTGGGGCGTTTACAAGAGGTTCTTCTCGATATATGGAGCATCGAAAACATTATTTTAAAAGTAATGGGAGATTGTGTCCTGTTTGATGACGAAGATACTTTGGTATTCGGTGCTAGAGGTTAACACCAGTTTAAACGACTCACCCACATACTCATCCACACATGTTTAATAAAAAGGTTAAATGTGATACTCATTCTTATAGCGGCATCTTATGATTTTCAAGAACTTGACAGGAAATTGTTGATTTTGTGGAAATGTAATTGAAGAAATTCTAGAGTCATATATAGTTGTATACATATTAGCAGTACATTTTGAAGTAAAGGCGTAATTTTTTTTTGTTTATGTATGCAAAATATATCGTAATATGCATTGTGACATGAAGAAATGAACAAAAAACTAATTTTTATGTTAATAAAATAAATAAAATTCATTTTAATTTGCTAATGTAAAGAAAGACAAAATTTAAATAACGCAAAATGAATATTTTAGGTTTTGTGTTTTCATTTTAATATTTTTAAATTCCATGACGTAGATTGTGGTTGATTATAAATTGTTCGTTTTTACTGATGTTCATTAATTTGTCACCACATTTCTATCAAATGAATGTCAAATATTTAAATAAACAGGGGATCTTGCTGATAGTGACAACTGGCAGTTGATAAATTTGGGCATAAAAAGAAGGATTTGAGTTATATAGTGGTGAAATTATTGAATTAACAACATTTAATTATGGTACAATATGATTTCTGTAGTAATTGCATGCTCGAATGTGAAATTGCTAAGATAGAATAATTTCAAAATAAAATGTCTCATTATTGATAGGTTTTCGCTAGTGTTGAGTGTAGTGATAATAGTAATAGATTCCTTTCCGTGCAGGTATATAGTATAGTATATAAGAGTTTTATACTTGGTTTAACTGTATCAGCATTAAAACAATTTTGTATTTCGTATATAAAGTAAAATACTGCTCTGCGTATGAAAGAGATATGACACTGATTAACCCGCACTTGACCTACGGGTTAGAAATACGACCAACCTCGTAAATAATATTTACTTGCCTTTGTATGTATTTAACACATACTTTTTGTTATTTTAATTTAATCTTCCACATATTTTTCTTACTTAACACATAAATCTGAACACAGTGTAATTTGCATTTTACCCGTCAGTTTTAAACATGCATACATAAATTGTAAAATATGTTGATTTAAAAAAAAAACCAAACTTACGGTCGATCTATTTGATGGAATATTTACTTAAGTATGCATAGAGTAAAATATAAACTAAAATTACTAAAGAGCTGTTTTAATTTATATCTACATTAATTACAAAAGGTTATTCTGCAATTTTAAATAAAATATCGCAAAAATATATAACTGTATGAAATTGAATTCATTAAATATTACTTATATTACACGACTTTATAAAACTAAATAAAATTGATATATTCAAGCTATTTGAGAGAAGAAATTTTAATGATTAATCTGAATAAGTTATTGAAATATGAGGTAGTTTCTCATTTTATTAAAGCAATATAACATACAATTACAACTAATTTTATATTTTTTGAATTTAAGTTTGTTTTATATAATAAAACCGTAAAATGTTTATAATCCATTGAGGTTCTGTTATTGCCAAATGTGTTTCGTAAGTCGAAAGTATATCTTAGAAAATTGAAAGACGAAATTTAGAGTTATCCGGATTTTTCTGTACGATAGACCGCAATAGCCATGCTTGTCGTATACGGGCGTGTTTCCTCTTGAAAGGCTGTTCCATTATGCATTTGCTCTATAAATTGAGGTCGCATGCGAACTCCCTTGCTTTGAGGTTGGTGGATATATTTAAAGTTGATATATTCCCTGTCCTTTGCAAAACTATTTATAAAAATAATATATTGCACATATACCAACCCTAGCATTATAAGAATTTTGATGATAATACATTTATTTTTTATTTGCGTTTGGGGCGGTTCTTCTGTCATCAATGAAATGGAATATATTTTATAATCAACGGTTACCTAATTCATCAAACTATGTACGCAATTTAATAGGATTTCATGGGATGGGATTGAATGCGACGCAGAGAAAATAATAATTGAAAAATTTATAATTTTGTAATATATAAGTTGAAGCTAGCATGCAGTGTAGTATCGATATCTTTCTTAATTTTAAATTTATATAAAATGCTCTAGCTATATTACAGTATCGATCTGTATTGTATTGCACTAATCTTGATATATTAAAAGATATGAATTTTTAAAGTTGCACATTTCCAGTCATTTTTATAATGAAATAAAGATATAAAATCTGTAATTTTCTACATTACACAGCTAGTAATATTGAATTTATAAATGATTATCTTTGTTTTCCAACATGCTCATTGGTCACGTTAACTACCAACTATGTCCGATCAAATCATTTGTAGAAACGCATTTTGTTTTATTTGACGTTTCCTTTTTATGGTATATGACATATTATGTCGTCATGTACTGCGCAACAATTACGAAATTAGCAAATAATTAATAAACGATACGATGCTAAGAGGAACAAATTAGAGAATTATTAATTAAATAACAATCTAATTATTATTACGTTCATGTTATGCTTTATCAAATTTACTCCAATTCAATTAAACTTTATATAATACACTTTTGTTTTTCGAGAATTATTATTTTTCATTAAAACTCACTTTTCTGAATGGTGAATACCACAATTAGGTTTTTAAAGATTTTATTTATGAACATTTATTGGCATATAGAATAATAAATTTCACCCGTGGTAAGGATTATTTCTGTATTATTGTTGTTTTTCAATGAATTATTGAATTAATGGTTGATTGCTGCCACTCCACAATATGTTGGTAGAACGTGATGATTCGTATTGTTTATGAAACTACGTTTAAAAATATAAAAATATGGTTCACGAAAATAAATACTCAACGTTATAAGCAATATCTCATTTCCTTTAGAAAATATAAGTGAGTGTTTATTTTCAGAGTTGTACTTTGTACTAGCAGTGAAGAGAAAACTAGAAAAATATTTCCAAGCAAAACTTAATGCAAGTAAATATGAAATAAATTGAAGTGAGAAAGTGTGTACGTAATATAAGAAAGAAGAGCAAAAGAAATTCGTTCGTGCAATAATAGCGTTTGCGAAATGGTCATCCGAGAAAATGGATGGCGACTACACACGTTAGCGACAGATGGCCTCGGGCAATAACGTCGCCGGAAAGAAGAATAAGAGCAAGTTTAGTGCTCTCACAGGTGGCGTGTTAGTAAGAAAATTCTAACAAAACTTTTGCAGATTCTCTACAGGCGAATCAATAACTTTTCTCGAAACTTTTCACTTCTATATACCAGTGGTGTATCACTTATAAATTTCAAACGACAACAATTTATATACGTACATTACAATAACTGTCGTATGTCTCTCATTAATAAAAAGCGATCAGTTTGAATAACGCAGCCAGTTATATTTAATCTGCGAAATATAATTATAAGGCGCTCCAAAATACCCATTATTTATTATTATTATTATATATTGATAAATCTAATTTTTTTCATTATGGAGGTAAAGTTTATTTAAAATTTGATACACTGTAAAAAAAGTTATAAGTACATTTAAAAAAGCTATGTATAACTTTAAGTTTTGCTGATTAAGTTTTCACTAATTTCTTTCATTTTATTTCGAAATTTCATTATATTTTCATTAATAATTAAATTTTATATTGCAACGAAATTAAATAGTCCTAAATAATATTTGATGTAGTGGTACAAAACTAAATACAATTGTTTCAGTGACATAAAAATGCATAGAAAATTTAAGATGCAAATTGAAACTACATCTTTTGAATATTAACGAATATATTAAAATACTTTGTAATCCATAAACAACTTATTGAACGCATTATGCTAGTGCAAATGCCAATATAAATGCAAAGTCTATAAAAAGCTTCATTCTGTATCAAACTTTCATAAAAGTAGAATTTGGAAGGTTAATTTGTCGTTCGAAATTAATTATTGGAAATTATATTGTTTGCAACCAATTTAGAAATTTTTTTATGTTTCATTGATATTTGATAGAATTACTTTTACAATTCGATAGAATGGAAATATTTTACTATGGTATTTATGAACCGCCACTGTTTTGTATGTCACCTAGGGACATTGCGGTGTAAGACTAGAAATTGAGAGGATATCAAAAAGCACCCACAAGATCTGCGGTAACAACATTGGTTTTATGTAAATATTGCAAACGATGACAATATAGATACAGAAAATGGCCAACTTGAATTTTGTGTTAGCGATGATTGAAAACAAATATACCCACACGATCAAAACGGATGAAACACACGAACAATATAAATGAGCCGAGTTTGGTATATAGGTCATATCACAGTCTAAACATGAATTGACACGAGCGTTTCGTACAGACGAATTGTTATTGTTAGTTCCATAGTTTCAGTAGAGTTTGTTATGTAATAAAGTTTATGTTGAGACGGAAGTAACAATGTTCTGGTATATGGATGTTGAACAATATTTTATTCTGTATTCTGCTTTTGATATTATCATTAAATATTTGAACAATAGAGAAGGGACAGGCTTTTACTATGGAGAAAATTATACACACACTAGCGTATCAATAATTTTTTGCAAGGTGCTTTTCCAAACAAAAAATAGTAAATTTCACAAATATTATTTAAACTGCAAGATAGTTCTTTTGAAACTACCCTAGTCATTATTTATATTTACATGTTTAGAACCAAAATAATGCAATTGAATTTATTATATTTGTTTATAGATCACTGATTTATCAGTAAACATATTAAATTCACAAATATTAAAATTACTTATAACATTTACGTACATAAACTTGTAAAATGAATAAATATATTTTCTTAAATTTTAACATGCTATTTCAGCAAATATTTTGTTTAATAAAAATGCAGTTCCTTAAAATACATACATCAGATACATGCAAGGACGTATAGATCAATGACTATATTTTATTATCGCTGATAAGTAGATACGTAAAAATAAAAAATTATTTTATAGCTTATGTGATTTAAATAAAGCGCGTGTGTTCATGGCGTATTTTGAAAGAATGGATATTTGCAGAGTTACAATAAAAATATGATATACATGAAATGAGATAAGAGTTGATAGGAAATTGAGTGCAAGGTTTGTTTGTGATATTGGTGTGAAACAAGGATGTGTTATATTGCCTTGATTCTTAAATTTGTATATGGATTTTTTACTATGGAGGAAATCGTGCGGTAGAGCGTAGAGATGATGTAAATATTGGTGAAATGATTGCTTTTGCGTCAGCTTATGCAGATTATGTTGTGTATAGTGATTCGGAAGAATCATAACAAACGGCAGTAGGGTTGGGAAGACGTTTATGTTACTTTTATGTAGGTCAGTCTGTGAAGACATAAGGACAAAAACTAATCGTACATTTGGTATTAAGAGAGATAGACCTATAAGAACCTATCATTGAAATACTTATTTAAATATAATGGTTCTCACTGGCACGAAAGAGCCCAGGAAGAAGAATGATATGGTATCCATGCCATTGAATAACCGATTAAGTAGAATCAAACAATTGTATAAATGTATATTTTACATGAATGGGGGCCGTAAATTTTCAACGACTAATAATAATCACATAATTCTTTTAATTTAATAAATGTTGCAGTGTTGTTTTACATTTTCAATATGCGTTACCAAACAATTATTTTCATATGATAAATCTTGAGCATTGCTTAATATTGTTGTTAATGTATAACATTGTTATGATATTATTAATATATGCTAGCAACTATAATGAAGTACACGTTTATAATAACGCTGCTTTTGGTAATTGAACAACATTTCATGGTAATTTAATTATAGTTCAGGAGTTATAGAACACTAAGCCAATAAATATATATATATATATATATATATATATATATATATATATATATATATATATATATATATATATAAGATTGCGTAAAAAAATTCTAAAAGTACAATCATTGCACAGATAGAACAAGGATATTTATTGTTAAAAAACGTAAAAACTGTTATTACATATACCGCAGTTACAAAATGAAGTAAGTGACTAGGGCAAGATCCAATATTGACTCCTAACTCAACTTTATAGATGACTCTAGCGATATTTCAATGTACAATCGATCAAAGTCAAGCATTGTTATCGTCGCGCTGTTTCTGGGAGACCAATGCAACGCCAAGGCATCGCTCGCGGCATATGGCCAAGTGTTCATCCCCCGCTCGTTCGTTGCGTTTCGTTCGCGGATCCTGTCCCACGTGAACCTTATGCTAAATAATTCATGTTGACTAGAAAATGTACTATGAGTTAACATGTCTCAAGTTTCTTGATTGTTGACTCTACTCTCCAAAATAAGCAACGCTTCACGTCGTCTTCTGGCCTGTCAGTCCGTTTACAGTTCATTGCAAGCAATATAAGCGCGATACGACGGTCGTTCGCTGGAATTAATACACTTCACTTTAAAACATGATTTTGACACTTACGTTATTCGTTTTCGTCCTAGTTCTTAAGTGTGTGCGATGTTATTTTATAAATAGAATTGTATTGTTTCAACAACTCCTTCATTCTTTCCAGATCAAGTGCTGCTTGAGATTTAAAATACACGGCGCGACAAATGCAACAATTCTTTTATTTCTTTGTCTTGAACACAAAAAGTACTACTTCTTTTTTTTGCGTTTTATGTCGTTCACAACATTCTGCTGGAGTATGCTAGTTAATAGTGAGTTTAGATATGTTTTGTAACAAACACAATATGGTAATATCAGAATATTCAATTTGAAAGTTACTGTAAACATATTGAATTTCCAAAATATTATTCGAGATATTGATTTCATATAATATTTCATATAACTATGGATGCGAGATCGCAAAATGTGCGAGAACTTGATAAACTTATCAGTCCTATATTTGGTGAGGACTTTATCATTTACGGATAAGATTTACGAAATGTTATGTTATGTATAGATAGATTTTCTAATTGAATGAAATGTTTTTATAATAAAATATCAAATAAATCAAAAAGTATACATTTCTATATTAGAAAAAAGTAAAAAAATCATAAAATCTATTCAAAAGTAATTATGTTTAGTTATTAATGACTGAAATGTATGTATGTATGCAAGATGTAAGTTCTAAATAAAAAGTGTAGTTAAATAATTTACATTTAAATGTGCATTTGTATATACGAAAGAAATTAGAAAAGATCATAAAATCTATTCAGTAGTAATTATTTTTAGGTATTAATGACTGAAATGTATGTATGTATTCATATATTATAGTTGTTAACAAAATGTGTAGATAAATAATTTACATTTAAATGAGTGCAATTTTATTTGCCAAGTACATTGAAGAATACGGGAAATAGACCAAATTATAATAATAGCAAATATTTGGTATTTATATGAAATTATATATCATGGTTATGATACTGTGTTTATTTTTTGTATTATATTATACGCATTGTTTGTTTTATTGTTGCACACAAAGGAAGGAACATTTTAAAATTAAACACATTACCTAGGCAGGTGAAAATGTGCAGAGTTTATGTGTACAATTTACACTACTGTTCACGTCATGACCTACTTCTCTATAATGACTGTTCCCAGGGGACACAGCTAGGTTCGTTGCTCATATAAATATTTCGTTTCGTCCATTGAAAATTTATGGACACGTTTTGAATTATAAATATATTTTGCCTAGTTTACCGTGTCAACTAAAATTCATGTAAAAGTATATTATAATTTAATCATATATCATTCTTGAAAATAATCTAATTGTCCAAGCAAACATCTATACTGCAACAAATATTCATACAACCATACAGATATAATAGAAATATCTATAGTAATGCTAACGATAACGAAATATTCAGAAAATAATGTAATCCAAATGAAAAAATATAAAGTGGTTTTTTCTGTAATAACAATTAAGTTATTGCATAAATTAACAAACTCTGCTCTATTATAATTTTAACAAAATATTTTCAATAATATATGGTTTTCCATTTTTTTAAATCAATGCTTTGAATTTAGAATTTCCTAACGAGTGACCTTTTATATATTGTGAACATTCTTTTACCGCAAAAATGAGAATTATTTGTAAGAACATATTTCTCAATAAATAAATAAAACCTTTGTAATAATGTTAATACAATGTTTGTACAAATAGTTTCGTAACAAACTGCATTGTTTTCGTAAATTAAGAATGGCGCTGTGAATTCTAATTAACTAATTTTAAAACTGGTATGCACACATTCATACATCCCGAAAATTATTGTACGACAAGCTATTTATTTGCTGAAATTGTTTACAAAATGTGGCACTCTCATAAGTAAAAATGAAACTCGAAAATGTGCAAACATACAAGAGTGCAAAAAAATGAGCAGCTAAACAGGATGCTTTAACGTAACGGTTATGTGAATACGTCTACTAACACCGCACAGGCATCAGGTACACGGATCGGTTGCGTTTAATGGGATTTTTTGCTGTAAGCTTTTAATGAAATTGTGATCATTATGATTAAAAAGTTAATTTGTAGATTATATGAGGCATCGCTAAATTCATAACGATTTTTCATCATGCCACTGCTTGTAATTTGGTGCCTACTTTTTGTTGTATTGTTTATGCAGTTGATTCAAAGCACAGGTTTTTAATCAAAAGTCAATTAACAAAATGTCAACCGATATATGGTAAACAAAAAAAAATGCAATAAGTCTGATTTTATTGATGGAATTTGCGTAGTATAGAAATACGAATAACGCTTGGAAAGATGATTTTTTTACAAAATGATTTAACGATTTATATGAACTGCCCGCTTTATTTTATGGTTTTTTGCATTTTCAAATATGTATACGGTTTTTTTCGGCGTGATTAAATTTATTGAGTTTTAGATATTTGGGTAGATATATTTATATAATCACAATAAATTGTTCGTATACTTGCAGGTATACTTGCAGGTTTCAAAGAAAACGCAAAAAGTACAAAATTATTTTATGTTATAATGACTTCAATATTAAATATGATTAATTTTCATTTAAAATTAAGCAGAATTATCTATTATAACAGCTTAAGTCAAATTTTGTATATGGTTTGGTTATAAAAAACATTAATTTAAAAACTCCGGCTGTACGAAAATTACATATTTCCTAACAAAATTAATATAATTTATTAAAATTAAATAAGTTATTCTCCACTGCACACTTTTTAGATTAGTAACCTTAAAATTAATTTCTCTTTAAGGGGCAACAGCTTCCTTTATTTTAATTTGAAAGTTTACTCTTATAAGTTGAGTAGATTTCATTTCAATATTGTAATAAAACCTTTAATCACTGATAATATGTTAAACTTCTATATTATTATGTTAACTCCAATTAAATTTGTTAAATTACGTTCTAAAAATTATTTTGTGCATGTGATTGTTAAACAATTTTGAAACAAATGCTATGACAATTCCTAAATTATTTACGTATAGAAGGGTTGGTATACAGTTACGAACACATTTCATGGTTGATAGAATATGATGAAATTACTTCGACAAATGTCATTTTATGAAGTGTAATTTAATAACTGATATCTTGAAAACCCCCTTAGGTTATCAAAGAACGAGTAGGTATAATAAACGCGTTTCTATAACATTAATTATACTTCCTCATATTAATTTGACATTTGAATCACGTTGGCATTCATGACAATTTATTTCTATAAAAATATGGTTTTTGTTACTTAATTTACGCAAATTAGGTAATAAATCTTATTTCATACTATGCGTTACATTTGAATAATGTAAATGATGATAAATGATAACATGACATCTTACAGAAATAATTTCTTATGTAAACCTTTTATAGCATGGTATACATCATTCGTTTTACCTACTCGTAAATATAAACAAAATATTGCAATAAATTACTAAGTATATTATCTCAAAACTTTGATTTGATTATTTTACATTTGTTTTTAAATATTTAAATATATATAATTATCTTGTATTTTTTATTTAATACCAAATTGCTTATTACATTTTATTAATGAAATGATTAATAATAGTATTAATTGAACAATTAAAAACAATCTAGAAAAAGATTATTTTTCGTTATAATTTACTCAGAACCTGGTGAAATAAATGATTTGTGAAGCATTTGGCGTAATTAGAATTTTCAGTTTCACACTAAGATTTTAAAATAGTAATCATACAAATTCATATCTCACAATGAAAAATCTTTATTTGTAACAAGAAATTTTAGAGTAAAAAAAAAAACAAAATTATGGCAATAATTATTAAATATGTTGGTTTTGTAAAGGACAATTTTGCAATGGCCGTGAAACATCAAAGTAATAAAATATAAAACTTTTTCAAGTAAATTAAATTTCGTCTTTTATGATCTAATTATTGAATTAAGTAAGTAAAGATTTAATTTGAAATGAACAACTTCAGTTTTATTTAACATCTCAATAATTAATAAGTTCAATTAAACATTTAATTAGAATTTCTTTCGTTTTGTAGCGTTACGAGTTTTACTCAAAAGAAAATATTTGAATCGCCATAATGGCACATTAATTATTTAAGCTTTGTCAATATGACCAAGTGTACAGGTTTTCCGTAGCGACGCGACAAATATTGATTAATTAAATTCACCTGACCTTTCCGTAACCTGAAAACAAATCATTAGTACCGCAGCGAAACTTTACATTTTGAATCTGCTTGCCATGCGTACTCAAATTCTCAACTTCTTTTCGTAAACGGTATTTAGAAACGTCACCTGAATTACAAATCGTTATTAAATGTATTTTATGCTTGAATATTTACCACTCCTGGAGTAGTTTACGTAATATGGAATATTAAGTATTTTAGAAATTTGAATTTCAATGCACATAAAAAAGACAAACTAATATGATCTGATTAAATATTCTATTAACGTAATGCTTCATTCGTTTTAATAACCTGTATATATAGTATTTTTCGAATACCGCAACTAGTCACGTATCAAGACTCTTGATTTGGTTAATATATCGTAAACATACAATTTTTTTTTAAATTTCGTTTTCTAATAAACTAAAGTCTAAATACTATGTAGTTTCATTTGATTTATCTTGACTAAGTAATAATTAGTATAAATATTTATAATACCATAATTATTTTATTTTTTACTGCTATAAGTCTGCTGCGGTCATTAATGTCACATTTCCAATTTCCGATTTAGAGTTTACTTCCAAAGCATTATTTTGATATGTTTAATATTAAATTTGAAGAAGTTATTTTTGAGTTTCAGGATATACAAGTAATAAGCAGAAATAGTCGGAATCGATTTTATGATACTTAAAATATGTACTTCTTTTGAAATCATAAGATCGAATATTTTCATGTTCACAAAACAATTTTTTTTGTAACGTACAAGAAAGTCAAAATGATATTCCTTACATGTATGATAAACATGTCGCAGTGCATCTTTTCATATAGCCCGGCCAATAGATGATCGTAAAAGAAAAATTTACACATATCGAAAACTAGGTACCAAATGTCGGACACTATCTACAAGTCATATTTCATGAACAAGAAAAAATCTGGGGCGCTAACAGGAAGGCGAAGACTTCCTTTTTAGAATAGCATCAGAAGATGAAATGTGAGCTCAGCACTATCGATATGCGCGGTGCCGCTAACACCGCACAGGCGACAAAGAACAACTGTAAGTTCGGGTATCGAAAAGAAAAAGAGGGACAGAAGCTGTGCATTTGGTTTGGTGATCATTCGGGAGCTGTCAGGGTCGTACACCATAGTCTATTGCTTCTGCTCGGTTGATACTTATTGAGTGCACACCAATGACCGGAAAATAGTCAATATTTCAAACAGGGAAGAATTTGCCCTACCGTTACTAGTTTCGTTCGTTCCGTATTTGATTCTTATTAGCAAGCATATTTAATTTATGTAGCTTTTTTGTAACAATAAATACCATGTTTGCTAGAGTCCAAGAATATGGTCAATACGGTAGAAACATAAAGTAATAAATATATAATAATTGATTATCTGTACAAATGTTTGATTACGAAAGTATATTAGGTATTCATCACACCTCACCAACTGCATTTAGAGTGACTAGATATAAAAGAGTGTGGCCAATCGACGAGTAGTCTCTATCTAAAGCGTGGACGGCAAGTGCCCCGCCTGTGATTGGTCGCCGCTATTAATTTACTAAACTTACAAACAAAATGCTTTGTGCTATATGGAGCGCGCGGCTTACATTTACTTTCTTTTATTATTTATACTCTTTGAATCTGAAGGTCCTGATAAGATAATTGCATCCCGTATTTTTTATGGTATTCCTGAATAAATTCTGCGTATTTCGCGACAGCATACGTCTATCTATTATAGAAACATTTTTATAAAATTCCAAACATTTCGCTGGCTAATATAACTATTTATGCTATATACTTGCAAGTAGATTTACTGTTACATTTCGTGAAACTTTTCAATATGTTTATCTCATATATAAATATAAGAGTACTAGTTGTAGCATTAAGATAAATAATACATCATATTTTATTTTCCTGCCACCACCAACGAATTATATAAATTGTTATTGCCAAAGAAATAGAGTGAGGACTGTAAGGTGTGGAAACGATAGGTTAATAGGAAATTTAGGTGAAAACATATATCAGTCGATATCATGAAATCAGATATGTTCGGAACTGTCTTCGACGTGCACACTTCTCACACACACTCACTTAAATGCACAGGTTCCAATACAACCACACACTCTCAAAAATGGGCCCCATATCTAAATCCTTGCGATGCGTACCACATTTGACAGGCTACGTAACCTTCATAACATATTCCAAGTTATTTTATTTGAAAAACTTCGTATACGAATCTCATGTTTATGTCATCGGATTTTACACTCTTAAATTGCCCTAGAGAATTGCAATTCCATTTGAAAATTTAGCGCATGTGAATTTCAAATGAAAAATGTTCGAAATATATTCATCATACCACGAAAGTTACTTTTCCTCACTCTGTTTTGACCCCAGAACAACAAGATCTTAAACTTTAAACGCATGACACGTTTAGGTAAATAACACCGTTTGAATATTTCATCATTATTAAATGATTTCTTTTTATTGTAATTAAAGTAAAATATATTTTCAAATCTAACGAATTATAGCAGCATTGAAATAAAAAGGTTACTGTACCCAATGCAACATCACCAATAAAAAAAAAATGTGTCCAATTTATAAGCGACATAAATGGTTTTTGTAACATAGTATTTTCTTTATGTATATCATTTAGTTTTTTGTAAAAACTGCCACATAATTAAGGCTCACATAAGGTATCAAATAGACTAAGTATTCATTGGTGTAGTAAAAATAAATTGTCAATAATTTCTTTGGTTCAATGCACGTGCGACTGAGCTCGTATGTTTGATTCCACAAATATGAAACGGATATTATATATAGAGAAATTCTTCGTTAAAAATTACTCGAATTCGATGCTAGCAATATATGTTTCGAAAAAGTATAAAAGTATTAAAGCTGATCGAAACTACGCTCTAATACTTTTACTATTGTTATAAAAAAATTAAACGAATTTAATGCTCGCAAAACTTGTGATTATACTACGTATAATATAGTATAAAAGCAGAGTGACGCAGTGGAAGCGTGCTGGGCCCATAACCCAGCTAACGAATAAAAAATTGACAAATATAAAAAATACATTTCCTATAGCTTTATATATAGAGCTAAAATATTATTCTCAATTCAGCGAAATTGTTAAAATTACACGGATTTAATGCCCTCAAAACTTGTGATTTTACTACGTATAAGATAGTATAAAAGCAGAGTGGCGCAGTGGAAGCGTGCTGGGCCCATAACCCAGAGGTCCGTAGATCGAAACTACGCTCTGCTAAATGTACTATTTTAGGGCAACGAATATGTTCAATTCAGCCAATTTGAAATGAATATAAAATGGAGAGTAGTTTTCCAGTTAAAATTACACGAATTTAATGCTCGCAAAACTTGTGATTTTACTACGTATAAGATAGTATAAAAGCAGAGTGGTGCAGTGGAAGCGTGCTGGGCCCATAACCCAGAGGTCCGTAGATCGAAACTACGCTCTGCTAAATGTACTATCTTAGGGCAACGAATATGTTCAATTCCGCCAATTTGAAATGAATATAAAATGGAGAGTAGTTTTCCAGTTAAAATTACACGAAATTAATGCTCGCAAAACTTGTGATTTTACTACGTATAAGATAGTAAAAAAGCAAAGTGGCGCAGTGGAAGCGTGCTGGGCCCATAACCCAGAGGTCCGTAGATCGAAACTACGCTCTGCTAAATTTACTATTTTAGGGCAACAAATATGTTCAATTCCGCCAATTTGAAATGAATATAAAATGGAGAGTAGTTTTCCAGTTAAAATTCCACGAATTTAATGCTAGCAAAACTTGTGATTATACTACGTATAAGATAGTATAAAAGCAGAGTGGCGCAGTGGAAGCGTGCTGGGCCCATAACCCAGAGGTCCGTAGATCGAAACTACGCTCTGCTAAATGTACTATTTTAGGGCAACTAATATGTTCAATTCCGCCAATTTGAAATTAATATAAAATGGAGAGTAGTTTTCCAGTTAAAATTACACGGATTTAATGCTCGAAAAACTTGAGATTATACTACGTATAAGATAGTATAACTCCCTCTGGAAGCTAACTAAAACACTTAAAAAAGCGTACACCACAATACCAACACTCACACACAACAATAACACAGCCATCACAGACGAGCAAAAATCGGAAATGATAGCTAACACCTTTGAACAAATACACGTAACACACACCCCAAATACACCCACACAAAATAAAATCACACAAGACACACTACAATACCTAAGCACCCCGCACCACACTGACGCTAAAACGCTTGCCAGACTCCTTACCACCCCATCCGAACTAACCAAACTAATCAGAACCCTACTCAACCGAAAAACTCCTGGCCCAGACCTAATAGAAAACCTTATCCTTAAAAACCTATCCAGGAAATCCGTTATCCAACTCCATTATATAATTAACGCCATAATAAAACTGCACCACTTCCCAGCTGCCTGGAAAACTGCTACAGTCCATCCAATCCTAAAACCGAGCAAAGATCCCCACCTACCCACGAGCTACCGCCCCATCAGCCTTTTAAATACCCTCTCAAAGCTCGCCGAAAAAAATCATCCTTTCCCGAGTCGACGATATCGACACAGGACTACATCTCACACCTGACCACCAGTTTGGCTTTCGAGCCAGACATTGCACGGTGCACCAGGTGTGCAGAATAGCAACCGATATCGCGACTCAATTCAACAAACATAAAGTCACGGTCATGACTCTACTGGACATAGAAAAAGCCTTCGATACGGTCTGGACAGTAGGGCTCATGGCCAAACTCATATCCTTCCAATTCCCTCCCACATTAACCAAACTAATATTCTCATACCTCTCAAACCGATCCTTCTCAACCAAAATTAACTCCACACATTCAACCCCTAAACCCATAGTAGCAGGAATCCCACAAGGCAGCGTCCTTGGCCCCAAACTCTTCAACCTTTACATCAGTGACATCCCCACCTTCCCGAACACACGCATAGCACAATACGCAGACGACACCGCTATCTACACTCATTCTTTCAACGCACAAATAGCTACTAAACAAACACAAATACACATAAACATATTAGAACAATACTGGCAAAAGTGGAAAATTAACATTAACACAGCCAAAACCGAAACCATAGTCTTCACACGTAAATTCACAAACAACACAATTCACACACCACTAAAAATACACTCACAAAAAATCACACCCATGAACACAGTCAAATACTTAGGAATACATCTACACAGAACGCTAAAACACGGCCAACACATCAAACATGCATTAATGAAAGCCCACGCCGTCCTGTCCAAACTTTATCCTCTACTCATCAAAAACAGCTCACTTTCCATAAAAAACAAACTTCTCATTTACACCGCAATCATTCGCCCAATCATCACCTACGCAGCCCCAGTCTGGTGTAACGCACCGGTCACCACCACACTACCCTTGCAACGCCTCCAAAATAAGTGCCTTCGGCTGGCCACCAGCTCTGATAGATACACCCGAATAACTCAACTACACGAAGACACTAACATACCATACATTACAGATTACATACAAGAAACATCACAAAAATTTTACAAAAACACACAATATAATTCAAACACACTTATAAAAAACATAACACTTACCCGCGACAACAACACTACATGTAAACTCAAACACAAGCTACCCTATCAAAACTTACCCATATTTCTAGAGGGGTTTCATGAGCAGAACACATAACACTAACACGCACAACAACACTGTACTCCACTAACACACACGCACACTACACAACACAAAACAAAACATACTTTCATACACAAATCTGTTCATCCATCACCAACAAACATGTATATATTTTAAATTAGTTAAGTTAGTTTGTAAGTTTTAACAAAAATATTGTTTTCAATATATTAAATGGGTTTTCTGGCACCTCCTTTCCCACTAAACACAATCCCAACACACAATGTACAACAAAAATTTATAACAAATACAATACAACTCATACACAGATATACACTCCCCTTGTGAGTAGGAGCTCTGACAAAACCAACCATGTTGTCCACACATTAGTATATAAGTATTATTGTAACAAAACAAAAACAAATAAAGAACATTGAAAATGAAAATGGGCCCATAACCCAGAGGTCCGTAGATCGAAACTACGCTCTGCTAAATGTACTATTTTAGGGCAACGAATATGTTCAATTCAGCCAATTTGAAATGAATATAAAATGGAGAGTAGTTTTCCAGTTAAAATTACACGAATTTAATGCTCGCAAAACTTGTGATTTTACTACGTATAAGATAGTATAAAAGCAGAGTGGCGCAGTGGAAGCGTGCTGGGCCCATAACCCAGAGGTCCGTAGATCGAAACTACGCTCTGCTAAATGTACTATTTTAGGGCAACGAATATGTGCAATTCCGCTAATTTGAAATGAATATAACATGGAGAGTAGTTTTCCAGTTAAAATTACACGAAATTAATGCTCGCAAAACTTGTGATTTTACTACGTATAAGATAGTATAAAAGCAGAGTGGTGCAGTGGAAGCGTGCTGGGCCCATAACCCAGAGGTCCGTAGATCGAAACTACGCTCTGCTAAATGTACTATTTTTGGGCAACGAATATCTTCAATTCCGCCAATTTGAAATGAATATAAAATGGAGAGTAGTTTTCCAGTTAAAATTACACGGATTTAATGCTCGAAAAACTTGAGATTATACTACGTATAAGATAGTATAAAAGCAGAGTGGCGCAGTGGAAGCGTGCTGGGCCCATAACCCAGAGGTCCGTAGATCGAAACTACGCTCTGCTAAATGTACTATTTTAGGGCAACGAATATGTTCAATTCCGCTAATTTGAAATGAATATAAAATGGAGAGTAGTTTTCCAGTTAAAATTACACGAATTTAATGCTCGAAAAACTTGAGATTATACTACGTATAAGATAGTATAAAAGCAGAGTGGCGCAGTGGAAGCGTGCTGGACCCATAACCCAGAGGTCCGTTGATCGAAACTACGCTCTGCTAAATGTACTATTTTAGGGCAACGAATATGTTCAATTCCGACCATTTGAAATGAATATAAAATGGAGAGTAGTTTTCCAGTTAAAATTACACGGATTTAATGCCCTCAAAACTTGTGATTTTACTACGTATAAGATAGTATAAAAGCAGAGTGGCGCAGTGGAAGCGTGCTGGGCCCATAACCCAGAGGTCCGTAGATCGAAACTACGCTCTGCTAAATGTACTATTTTAGGGCAACTAATATGTTCAATTCCGCCAATTTGAAATGAATATAACATGGAGACTAGTTTTCCAGTTAAAATTACACGAAATTAATGCTCGCAAAACTTGTGGTTTTACTACGTATAAGATAGTATAAAAGCAGAGTGGCGCAGTGGAAGCGTGCTGGGCCCATAACCCAGAGGTCCGTAGATCGAAACTACGCTCTGCTAAATGTACTATTTTAGGGCAACGAATATGTTCAATTCCGCTAATTTGAAATGAATATAACATGGAGAGTAGTTTTCCAGTTAAAATTACACGAAATTAATGCTCGCAAAACTTGTGATTTTACTACGTATAAGATAGTATAAAAGCAGAGTGGCGCAGTGGAAGCGTGCTGGGCCCATAACCCAGAGGTCCGTAGATCGAAACTACGCTCTGCTAAATGTACTATTTTAGGGCAACTAATATGTTCAATTCCGCCAATTTGAAATGAATATAAAATGGAGAGTAGTTTTCCAGTTAAAATTCCACGAATTTAATGCTAGCAAAACTTGTGATTATACTACGTATAAGATAGTATAAAAGCAAAGTGGCGCAGTGGAAGCGTGCTGGACCCATAACCCAGAGGTCCGTAGATCGAAACTACGCTCTGCTAAATGTACTATTTTAGGGCAACGAATATGTTCAATTCCGCTAATTTGAAATGAATATAAAATGGAGAGTAGTTTTCCAGTTAAAATTACACGGATTTAATGCCCTCAAAACTTGTGATTTTACTACGTATAAGATAGTATAAAAGCAGAGTGGCGCAGTGGAAGCGTGCTGGGCCCATAACCCAGAGGTCCGTAGATCGAAACTACGCTCTGCTAAATGTACTATTTTAGGGCAACTAATATGTTCAATTCCGCCAATTTGAAATGAATATAAAATGGAGAGTAGTTTTCCAGTTAAAATTACACGGATTTAATGCTCGAAAAACTTGAGATTATACTACGTATAAGATAGTATAAAAGCAGAGTGGCGCAGTGGAAGCGTGCTGGGCCCATAACCCAGAGGTCCGTAGATCGAAACTACGCTCTGCTAAATGTACTAGTTTAGGGCAACTAATATGTTCAATTCCGCCAATTTGAAATGAATATAAAATGGAGAGTAGTTTTCCAGTTAAAATTACACGAATTTAATACTAGCAAAACTTGTGATTATACTACGTATAAGATAGAATAAAAGCAGAGTGGTGCAGTGGAAGCGTACTGGGCCCATAACCCAGAGGTCCGTAGATCGAAACTACGCTCTGCTAAATGTACTATTTTAGGGCAACGAATATGTTCAATTCCGCTAATTTGAAATGAATATAAAATGGAGAGTAGTTTTCCAGTTAAAATTACACGAAATTAATGCTCGAAAAACTTGTGATTTTACTACGTATAAGATAGTATAAAAGCAGAGTGGCGCAGTGGAAGCGTGCTGGGCCCATAACCCAGAGGTCCGTAGATCGAAACTACGCTCTGCTAAATGTACTATTTTAGGGCAACGAATATGTTCAATTCCGCTAATTTGAAATGAATATAAAATGGAGAGTAGTTTTCCAGTTAAAATTACACGGATTTAATGCTCGAAAAACTTGAGATTATACTACGTATAAGATAGTATAAAAGCAGAGTGGCGCAGTGGAAGCGTGCTGGACCCATAACCCAGATGTCCGTTGATCGAAACTACGCTCTGCTAAATGTACTATTTTAGGGCAACTAATATGTTCAATTCCGCCAATTTGAAATGAATATAAAATGGAGAGTAGTTTTCCAGTTAAAATTCCACGAATTTAATGCTAGCAAAACTTGTGATTATACTACGTTTAAGATAGTATAAAAGCAGAGTGGCGCAGTGGAAGCGTGCTGGGCCCATAACCCAGAGGTCCGTAGATCAAAACTACGCTCTGCTAAATGTACTATTTTAGGGCAACGAATATGTTCAATTCCGCTAATTTGAAATGAATATAAAATGGAGAGTAGTTTTCCAGTTAAAATTACACGAATTTAATGCTCGCAAAACTTGTGATTTTACTTCGTATAAGATAGTATAACAGCAGAGTGGCGCAGTGGAAGCGTGCTGGGCCCATAACCCAGAGGTCCGTAGATCGAAACTACGCTCTGCTAAATGTACTATTTTAGGGCAACGAATATGTTCAATTCCGCTAATTTGAAATGAATATAACATGGAGAGTAGTTTTCCAGTTAAAATTACACGGAATTAATGCTCGCAAAACTTGTGATTTTACTACGTATAAGATAGTATAAAAGCAGAGTGGCGCAGTGGAAGCGTGCTGGGCCCATAACCCAGAGGTCCGTAGATCGAAACTACGCTCTGCTAAATGTACTATTTTTGGGCAACGAATATCTTCAATTCCGCCAATTTGAAATGAATATAAAATGGAGAGTAGTTTTCCAGTTAAAATTACACGAAATTAATGGTCGCAAAACTTGTGATTTTACGACGTATAAGATAGTATAAAAGCAGAGTGGCGCAGTGGAAGCGTGCTGGGCCCATAACCCAGAGGTCCGTAGATCGAAACTACGCTCTGCTAAAGGTACTATTTTAGGGCAACTAATATGTTCAATTCCGCTAATTTGAAATGAATATAACATGGAGAGTAGTTTTCCAGTTAAAATTACACGGATTTAATGCTCGAAAAACTTGAGATTATACTACGTATAAGATAGTATAAAAGCAGAGTGGCGCAGTGGAAGCGTGCTGGGCCCATAACCCAGAGGTCCGTAGATCGAAACTACGCTCTGCTAAATGTACTATTTTAGGGCAACGAATATGTGCAATTCCGCCAATTTGAAATGAATATAAAATGGAGAGTAGTTTTCCAGTTAAAATTACACGAAATTAATGCTCGCAAAACTTGTGATTTTACTACGTATAAGATAGTATAACAGCAGAGTGGCGCAGTGGAAGCGTGCTGGGCCCATAACCCAGAGGTCCGTAGATCGAAACTACGCTCTGCTAAATGTACTATTTTAGGGCAACGAATATGTTCAATTCCGCTAATTTGAAATGAATATAACATGGAGAGTAGTTTTCCAGTTAAAATTACACGAAATTAATGCTCGCAAAACTTGTGATTTTACTACGTATAAGATAGTATAAAAGCAGAGTGGCGCAGTGGAAGCGTGCTGGGCCCATAACCCAGAGGTCCGTAGATCGAAACTACGCTCTGCTAAATGTACTATTTTTGGGCAACTAATATGTTCAATTCCGCAAATTTGAAATGAATATAAAATGGAGAGTAGTTTTCCAGTTAAAATTACACGGATTTAATGCCCTCAAAACTTGTGATTTTACTACGTATAAGATAGTATAAAAGCAGAGTGGCGCAGTGGAAGCGTGCTGGGCCCATAACCCAGAGGTCCGTAGATCGAAACTACGCTCTGCTAAATGTACTATTTTAGGGCAACTAATATGTTCAATTCCGCCAATTTGAAATGAATATAAAATGGAGAGTAGTTTTCCAGTTAAAATTACACGAATTTAATACTAGCAAAACTTGTGATTATACTACGTATAAGATAGAATAAAAGCAGAGTGGTGCAGTGGAAGCGTACTGGGCCCATAACCCAGAGGTCCGTAGATCGAAACTACGCTCTGCTAAATGTACTATTTTAGGGCAACGAATATGTGCAATTCCGCCAATTTGAAATGAATATAAAATGGAGAGTAGTTTTCCAGTTAAAATTACACGAAATTAATGCTCGCAAAACTTGTGATTTTACTACGTATAAGATAGTATAACAGCAGAGTGGCGCAGTGGAAGCGTGCTGGGCCCATAACCCAGAGGTCCGTAGATCGAAACTACGCTCTGCTAAATGTACTATTTTAGGGCAACGAATATGTTCAATTCCGCTAATTTGAAATGAATATAACATGGAGAGTAGTTTTCCAGTTAAAATTACACGAAATTAATGCTCGCAAAACTTGTGATTTTACTACGTATAAGATAGTATAAAAGCAGAGTGGCGCAGTGGAAGCGTGCTGGACCCATAACCCAGATGTCCGTTGATCGAAACTACGCTCTGCTAAATGTACTATTTTTGGGCAACTAATATGTTCAATTCCGCAAATTTGAAATGAATATAAAATGGAGAGTAGTTTTCCAGTTAAAATTACACGAAATTAATGCTCGAAAAACTTGAGATTATACTACGTATAAGATTGTATAAAAGCAGAGTGGCGCAGTGGAAGCGTGCTGGGCCCATAACCCAGAGGTCCGTAGATCGAAACTACGCTCTGCTAAATGTACTATTTTAGGGCAACTAATATGTTCAATTCCGCCAATTTGAAATGAATATAAAATGGAGAGTAGTTTTCCAGTTAAAATTACACGAATTTAATACTAGCAAAACTTGTGATTATACTATGTATAAGATAGAATAAAAGCAGAGTGGTGCAGTGGAAGCGTACTGGGCCCATAACCCAGAGGTCCGTAGATCGAAACTACGCTCTGCTAAATTTACTATTTAAGGGCAACTAATATGTTCAATTCCGCAAATTTGAAATGAATATAAAATGGAGAGTAGTTTTCCAGTTAAAATTACACGAAATTAATGCTCGAAAAACTTGAGATTATACTACGTATAAGATAGTATAAAAGCAGAGTGGCGCAGTGGAAGCGTGCTGGGCCCATAACCCAGAGGTCCGTAGATCGAAACTACGCTCTGCTAAATGTACTATTTTAGGGCAACGAATATGTTCAATTCCGCTAATTTGAAATGAATATAAAATGGAGAGTAGTTTTCCAGTTAAAATTACACGAATTTAATGCTCGAAAAACTTGAGATTATACTACGTATAAGAAAGTATAAAAGCAGAGTGGCGCAGTGGAAGCGTGCTGGACCCATAACCCAGATGTCCGTTGATCGAAACTACGCTCTGCTAAATGTACTATTTTAGGGCAACTAATATGTTCAATTCCGCCAATTTGAAATGAATATAAAATGGAGAGTAGTTTTCCAGTTAAAATTACACGAATTTAATACTTGCAAAACTTGTGATTATACTACGTATAAGATAGAATAAAAGCAGAGTGGTGCAGTGGAAGCGTACTGGGCCCATAACCCAGAGGTCCGTAGATCGAAACTACGCTCTGCTAAATGTACTATTTTAGGGCAACGAATATGTGCAATTCCGCCAATTTGAAATGAATATAAAATGGAGAGTAGTTTTCCAGTTAAAATTACTCGAAATTAATGCTCGCAAAACTTGTGATTTTACTACGTATAAGATAGAATAAAAGCAGAGTGGTGCAGTGGAAGCGTACTGGGCCCATAACCCAGAGGTCCGTAGATCGAAACTACGCTCTGCTAAATGTACTATTTTAGGGCAACGAATATGTTCAATTCCGCTAATTTGAAATGAATATAAAATGGAGAGTAGTTTTCCAGTTAAAATTACACGAAATTAATGCTCGAAAAACTTGTGATTTTACTACGTATAAGATAGTATAAAAGCAGAGTGGCGCAGTGGAAGCGTGCTGGGCCCATAACCCAGAGGTCCGTAGATCGAAACTACGCTCTGCTAAATGTACTATTTTAGGGCAACGAATATGTTCAATTCCGCTAATTTGAAATGAATATAAAATGGAGAGTAGTTTTCCAGTTAAAATTACACGGATTTAATGCTCGAAAAACTTGAGATTATACTACGTATAAGATAGTATAAAAGCAGAGTGGCGCAGTGGAAGCGTGCTGGGCCCATAACCCAGAGGTCCGTAGATCGAAACTACGCTCTGCTAAATGTACTATTTTTGGGCAACGAATATCTTCAATTCTGCCAATTTGAAATGAATATAAAATGGAGAGTAGTTTTCCAGTTAAAATTACACGGATTTAATGCTCGAAAAACTTGAGATTATACTACGTATAAGATAGTATAAAAGCAGAGTGGCGCAGTGGAAGCGTGCTGGGCCCATAACCCAGAGGTCCGTAGATCGAAACTACGCTCTGCTAAATGTACTATTTTTGGGCAACGAATATCTTCAATTCTGCCAATTTGAAATGAATATAAAATGGAGAGTAGTTTTCCAGTTAAAATTACACGGATTTAATGCTCGAAAAACTTGAGATTATACTACGTATAAGATAGTATAAAAGCAGAGTGGCGCAGTGGAAGCGTGCTGGGCCCATAACCCAGAGGTCCGTAGATCGAAACTACGCTCTGCTAAATGTACTATTTTAGGGCAACTAATATGTTCAATTCCGCCAATTTGAAATGAATATAAAATGGAGAGTAGTTTTCCAGTTAAAATTACACGAATTTAATGCTCGAAAAACTTGAAATTATACTACGTATAAGATAGTATAAAAGCAGAGTGGTGCAGTGGAAGCGTGCTGGGCCCATAACCCAGAGGTCCGTAGATCGAAACTACGCTCTGCTAAATGTACTATCTTAGGGCAACGAATATGTTAAATTCCGCCAATTTGAAATGAATATAAAATGGAGAGTAGTTTTCCAGTTAAAATTACACGAAATTAATGCTCGCAAAACTTGTGATTTTACTACGTATAAGATAGTAAAAAAGCAGAGTGGCGCAGTGGAAGCGTGCTGGGCCCATAACCCAGAGGTCCGTAGATCGAAACTACGCTCTGCTAAATTTACTATTTTAGGGCAACAAATATGTTCAATTCCGCCAATTTGAAATGAATATAAAATGGAGAGTAGTTTTCCAGTTAAAATTACCCGAATTTAATGTTCGCAAAACTTGTGATTTTACTACGCATAAGATAGTATAAAAGCAGTGTGGCGCAGTGAAAGCGTGCTGGGCCCATAACCCAGCTAACGATTAAAAAATTGAGAAATATAAAAAATACATTTCCTATAGCTTTATATATAGAGCTAAAATATTATTCTCAATTCAGCGAAACATTATTTATTGAAAATGCTAATTTGCATTAAAATTTAACGTGCATGCTTGAGATACGTTGAAATGTACCATCACATAATGCTTCTTCTAGCCATAATGTCCAGCTAAAGTAATATAATTTTGCTTCTTACGTTCTTCACCTTCTGTGCTAGGAAAGTGCTACTCAAATGCGATAATATAAGGTATAACAAGCATTGATGATTATAACAAATATTTGAGATGTTCACAATATTTGTAATATGTATTTGGAGATGACTTGTATGCACATGACACATATTCGCCAAATGCAGATGAACATATGGGTATGCTATCTCGCAAGTACAACATAGTTTGCAAACAGTGCTTGTGTGCATCGTTAAATGCTAAGAAACTTTCCGAGCACTCGTAAAACTGAATAACGAACTATATATGTATATAAAGAGACAAATTTAGGAATGTAGTATTAAAAATATCACAAAAAGCAAACATGAAAGAGATAAGAAACTTGTTAGTAAGTTCCCATGTTTTATAGATTCTCTTCGAAAAAACTCAATTATTCGTAGAACCTAGTACTAGTGCAATACTTTCGACATGAGTATAAATTAGCGCTATGCTTTACACTATTTATGGGTTTAGTTGCAAGGTTTATGGAATAGTATACAATGTATACAATGTATGTATTTGATCGATTTATGGCATCTCTTCGCCAATTCTAATTATTCGCTACGTTTAAATAAGCTGAATAAAATTATTACGATTTAGTAGATTTCATAATTGGTGGTCATTTTTAAATTTTATATATAATAAAATATAAATTTACAGTACAAATATCATTAATACATTCATTAAGTTATTCATTTTTCCTCTAATCATTAAAATTGTCAGTAAATGGAACTATACTTCTGAGTAGACTCGCAAATCGTACTTGACAAATACGAAAAAAAGTTTCTTAAAGTTTCTTTCAAAATGTTTTTACTTACGTTGAACGACAACCGTAAGCACAGCAATTTTCGAAACGTTGTAATATTTCCTAATCATATTAAAATTTTGCTAAAGGTTTATATAACTTCTTTAACTTCAAGAACCATATTTTCTGCGCACCAAAGTTTATCGTAAATTACGAAGTTTTGTGAGAAATGCACGAACGACATGTTTCCATTAACGCTGAGAGTCTCTCGAAGATCGTTAAAAATACTATTTGTTTCATTAATGATCTCAATTTAAGCATTCATTATCAAATTCATTCGCTAATTTTATTTGCCGCTGAGAAAAATGATGATGCAATTTTAATGGAATTCTTCGTCCGCAATTTCAAGTCCTCCAAACTCTTAAATTCAATATTCTTGAAAAGCAGATATTAAAAATATTTTCAACAGCTTACACATTAGATTCCATTGTTAGTAAAGTAATATTGATCTATAAGATACCGTTCGTATATTGGGCACAACGCTTAGTCATCGTAGATAATAAATTGCTACCTCCAAGATACAGTGGCGCATTAAAATAAAATAAATTAATAATTTGTCTCACTAGAGATACTTGAGACGTTGTACCTATCATTACTGTCAGTTGCACGATATTCATAACTTTTAGACATCAATTTGCTTAAAAACCACTTATAATTGCAAGCAAACATTCCTGTGACATTCTTGTCACTTGAGCATTCATATGTTTTAAATTTGTCCAGAATCTAAATTCTAAAAATAAAATTGAATATTTCTTTTCTCTTAAAACGGGAAGCCGACTAAATAATTTCATATTGAAAGTTAACACGCATGGTGTTGCACTATTTTTTATCAGTAAACTAGTAATAAATTTGTTGTCATTTTGACTAATTATATGTGTTATTATACATTCTCGTTTTACGAGCTAACAATTCTAGGATTACTATAATTACAACAAAGTTAGAGCGAAATAAAACTATTTTATGATTTATATTCCTTTTATGAATTTTTACTACTTATCAATAAAATCATTTTGAAAAGAAAATGTTAGTAAATATGAATCTATATTCTGTACTAATATTTAATATAAACTGTAGTTATACAGTAATTATTAGCAAGGAATTTCAATTATGTAAAATATTTTGTTCTGAAATAATTATTGTGCATGATCAGTCACTACATTATAATGCAGCAATTATCGATGCGATACACATTTAAATTAAATTGACCAACGACCATTGTTATAAAAGCTGGTTAAATTTACTCTACTAGTAAATTTTAAAAGAAATAAACGTATTTGTATTTGCTTAGAATAATTTAAGCAGTTGAAAAAGTAACGGATACGGCAGGAATCGAACCCGCGACCATCGATGGTCGCGGGTTCGATTCCTGCCGTATCCGTTACTTTTTCAACTGCTTAAATTATTCTAAGCAAATGTATCTTAACGTGAATTCGTTGAATAGTAATAACATTATTTCTATTTGTATTTGTATTTATTATGCAATTTTAATATTGCTGTAAAAATTTGTATTTGATAGTATCGTATTTACTAGTGTAGTGAATTTAACTGTTCTTAATAAGATCGGGCATTAAAATCCAAAAACAACGTAGTCATGAATATTGCTTCTATACAACAGACTCGTAAACTGCAAGTCAATAGCAATTCCAGCAGTCAATTACAATTAAATTACATATAGACAGCACAAAATTGTATGAATTATGTGCATTTTCACTGGAAGATAATTTATATTTCAATATATATTATACACAAATATTACAAATGACTTTACATATTTTACTTCTTCTGCAAATGAATCGAACAATGACATGAATTTAATCATTAAATAGAATTGTTATACAATACAGTAATCGCTCACATTCTACATTAATACAATACGACAAATGAACTACAAATATGTAGGTATTCCGTTTACAGAAGATAATATTGGTAAATAATATATTTGCAGTTCTAAAAGATTATAAAAAAGTAGTTTATGAAACATAATGGTGTATATAAAAATGTACTGCTAAATAAAATATATTTTTTAAGTTTTTATCGTAGGTTTTATTGAAGTTGTTGAGTGCATAAGGAGTTCACTTGTTCTCGTCATACGCTGTGCTATTTTAACACTTATGTAGATGAAACAAAATAGATGAAAGTATATTTGAATGATTTATGTGAACATATACTATAGGGAATTTTACGAAAGATGTGTGATGACTGTATGGCAAAGACAGGCAATGATTTGACTTTTTTGGAATCGCGTCTGACTTTTAATATAATAATAAAAATTTGAAAAAAAAAGAAATTCGAGCAACTATACTTATTATACCTATACTTATGCCAAATAAATAAAAAATATATATCTGTAGAAGCCTTTTTTTAATGGTTGGTAAATTTTGTAATAAAAGTAACCCATTGTTTCGTAAATTTCACGCGAACTTGCATATCTTCCGTTGTTTACAGCAATTGTATAGTCTATGTGTGAACTGAATAATATATACAAACTCAGCTCCATGTACACGCCAGTCTAGGCCCAGTATCGCATCGTACAGCACAACCCAACGGAACACATGCCTGTCGCAATGAACGAACACGGCACGCGTGCTTAATTCCAAGGCTCATGTTAACGATAATTATGATTATTTTTGTGGCGTTCTCATGATGCAATAAATGTTTTAAATAAATCACACATACTGAAAATTGTTTTCGTTCTGCTTTAAACATTCTTATGCGAAGTAATAAGTAAGTATTGTAATCATGAAAAGAATAGATCTCGAAATTTAAATCTTTTGATCTGTTCTCTAACTCTGGGTGTGTCAGGTCTCTACAGCCTAAACGGTTAAACATAAAATTAAGAAACTATAAACTTAAAATCTATATATGCCATGGCAAGCAAACCTATTTTTGAAAAGAATATTCAAACCGGAAGTACAAGTTTCTTATAGTCATTATGACGTTTCAGTAATATCTCAAAAACCGGTTGTAATTGCAACAAATTAAATTTATATTCCAAAATTTATCGCATAAATGTATAAATTATGTAGGTATATGTTTTACATTGATTGTAATAATTTTAGACACCAACATTTGTGCGAACTACCGAATAAACTAAACTAAAACTAAATAAATAATGGTCGACTATTTGTCATTGCAGGATTATAAATGTTCTTCTTCAATCTCATGCATACTTAATAATTTCAAAAGGAAGTTTCATATTTGATGAAAAAATAATTTGATACCTACCCTCATTTAAATAAATAAAAGTTGTTGTCTATAAGCAAAAGATTTTGTAGACTGTATAGTGAATAATTTAATGAGAATTACGTCATGAATAAAAATTATATATATGATAATAACTGAAGTTTAACATAAAATGAAGTCGAGTGAGAACATGCGACATCGACCGGTTGTGCTTACACGTGCCACGCCTCGTTATCGACTGAGTAGCGAACCACTCGTGTGTAACTCAAAAACTACCCAACCGACCAAGGTATTCCACCAAACCAACCGCTTGCGGTTTTATTTTTCATCGAACCACTTATCAACTGAAGAAAGAAACAACTATAGTATTAAAAGAATATTCATATCATTAATCAGTTTATATTATCATATACACTACCGCACTAAAAGGTCATATAGAAAAATAGTCACGGGAATTTCAGTTTTTTTTAAAAAAAAGTAAATATTTTGTGAGTGATATTATTTTCGAAGCAAGAGAATAGTTTTGGAGTAAACGCCAGTATTTAAAAGATGTATAAAACCTAATTTTATATATCCATGAAACCATAAGAAACAGTCTTATATTAAATATCTGTAGTTGAAATAAAATATAAATAATTACTCGTAACATGTAATTAGGGCAATTTATTTGGCACTAACTTTTATTGGCACTTCACTATCACTGCTACATATCTGAACATGTGCCTTCATTATTCATTTTAAATAATTCAATTAGTAACTGTGGCATGTAGCAACGAAATCCGTTTGGCAAGTTTAATTTCATTTAGAAATCCTTCACCATTTTACGACCCATATAAATCTTCTGAGGTTACTTTGTACCTTTCAGTCGTTAGAAGCACATACCCCAAAAAATTGTAGAAAACAGTCTCTATTCTATTAGCAGAAATTAGAGGAATGCAGCTACAAATACCTCCAACGTAGCTGGTTGAAAATCGGTTCTGTTCTCCAAAAACATTTTCAACGTATCAAACATTATAAAACTCTTCTTTACTACCAATAAATCTTTGTGTTTCTGAAGCAATATAACGACACCGCTTATAGCGACAAATTAGTTATCATTTTACTTTCATCGGTTATAGCGACCTCCGGCTATAGCGACAATATTTTGGGTACCTTCGATATCATTATAAACATATTCAATTAACTATATTCTCTTAGTATACGTTAATAATATAAGACAAGTAAAAATTATATTTAATTAAATTAAATACTAAATTATATATTATAATTTATCATTAATAGCAAAGTGGAAATTCGCTACAAAATTAATTAATTTGCGTTTTTGACCATAGTTCTTCACAAAAGGCGAGTTTTATGAAATCGGAAACCGTGAAATTTAAGTGGAAATTTTCGATTTTCCGTTTTTGTTATCTTTCATTTCTGGAAATTTGAAATACTCACATCACTATAATTTCTATTGGATTGAATGTAATTTCTGTTGTAATAAATTTTGAGCACACTTGTCAGTTTGTATGAAAAATCTGTAAAAGTTTCGTATGTGTTTTACCATATTTATTGAATTTCAATACAAACATCAATGTGTTTACTAAGTGAAGCAAACCTTATTCATAATTGAACATAAATGAACTACACTTAAAAATGGATTAACTAAATAAATGTTTATTTTTAATTATTTACAAAATTTACAATCGTCCTTAAAAATGCAACATTAAATAATTTTTTTGAATGACTAGTTTATAAATATGATTAATTGAATATAAAATATATAAAACAAAAAAGGGTTCAACAATAACCAAAATTACATTTTGATTAATAGAAATATTCAATTAAAGCTTTCAATCCATGGAATGTTAAGCAACTATGCGAACAATTATAGAACAATCGTACATGTGTATGCATATATTTTAAAACATAACCAATCCATTTGAGTCTATAATATAATAATACACAAAAGCAGAGGTAGAATAATATGTATAAACACAGTGTAGAAGCGGCGATATTCAAATATTTTCAACAGTGCCATTCAAAATGATTTATTGGTCGTACACAGAGATCCACAGATCAATTGCTGCATTGCCGGGCTAGTCGTTGTACACGGTCGAACAATATTTGAATAACATTTACTTGTCTCTGACGTTTTGCTTCGTATTGTTCATTATGAGTACCAACTGTAATAGATAATTGTTGTTATATCAATTTGGAGGCAAAAAATAGTATTAGAAATAGTTTTGCGTCGTTCCATTTACAGATACTTTTGAGTAAACAAATTATAAATAAAAAGTATAATAAATTAATTTAAATCCAGTTAAAATTTTTATTTGAAATATTTATTATGCTGATTCAAATAATAGTTATTTATGTGCCAAAGCCGTAAAGTGCAAGTTTTTTGCCCGAGTCATGAAAATTGTAGCACGTGTTGCGTGTGAGGCCAAGTGTGTGCCAAGGGCCAAACAAAAACATTATTTCAAAGGTGCATATATTTTTTTTTGTACAAGAGCTTTTTACTTTCTTATACGCAGTATAAGTAAGTATTGTAATCATGAAAAATTTAGAACTCGATATTTTAACGGAAATATACGTTTTGACCTTCCCTGAATCGATTCCGACTATTTTTGGAATGACGTCCGTCTGTGTGTGTGTGTGTGTGTGTGTGTGTGTGTGTGTGTGTGTGTGTGTGTGTGTGTGTGTGTGTGTGTGTGTGTGTGTGTGTGTCTGTGTGTGTGTGTATGTGAGCGCTCTACAGCCCAAACGGCTAAAGGTAAAATTATGAAATTTTAAACTTAAGATTTGTATGTGCCTGGCACGAAAACCTCCTATTTTTGAAAACCATATTCCGACCGGAAGTGCATGTTTACCCTAGTCATTTTTTGCAGTTTCTGCAATTACTCAAAAATGGTTACAGTTACAGAAAATGTTTGTGAACAAAAATTAATAATATTTATATTTAGCACAACTTTTGTTTGAATCTTTTTTCCAAAAAAAGGACTGGTTTCAAAATAAATTTCTGCTTATTATATATATTGTTACATAAATCGTATCATCTGCGCCTGTCAATTGTTTAACAAAATAGACTTAAATAATTTGAAGTTTGACATTTAATATTTATTCTAAGAAACATATTTAGTGTAAAAGCGATCTAAAGGTTAGAACAAATATTATAAATTAGAAAAATAATGTAACTACGATATGGTTTAACCCATATGCGGATAAGAAAGTTCGGTGCATGACACTGCAGATATTTTAAATTAAAAATACGAAAATAAAAATAATTTTAATAAAGAAATATAGTCAAGGTCTTTCTGAAAAACAAATTGTGTCAATTGTATTCTGTAATAAGCCAAAGCACTTTATCGCTCTAGGACCTAAAAGTACTTTACGCCCTAGGGCGAAAAGTAACACTTAAGACCGCAAATTAGATTCGATAAGTGTGCTATTTCACCCGCGTGTGCAAGAAAGAAATTCAATTATCTACAAATAAACTGAAAATATTCGCCAACTCGATATTTTCCCAAATTTGATAAAGGTATCTGCATAAATGATATTATAAATTTAAATTATACATATAATTAAAGAGTTTAATAAATTTATCATATTATATGAAAATATTGAAAACGTATAAAAAGAAAATTTTTCATAACATTTCCAACCAGCATAAATATAAATCTAGTTTAATTCCTGAATGAAAATTACATTAAATGTAGAATTAACGGTAGTGTTCTATCAGATATTTACATTATAAATAAAAATATGTAGGAGCTAATAAAATATTCAATTTTAAATTTTATACGGAATAAGTATTCCGTTTTATTAAATTTGTAGTAAATAATAAAGAAAAACGTATTTTCATTTTTATAAAAGTAAAAGTGACAATCTACAAAGGATTTTCATTACAAAAAGAGATGAGATAAAATTTTCATGTTCTGTTAATCCAAGGAGAAGTTTACTGCAGGTTTTTTAATAAAAACATATTTCCTTTGCTACTAAAAATAAATATAGATAAATATATGATATCAAGCGGAATAGAAGAGCGTGTGTGAAGAATTTGATGCAAGGAAAAGGAAGAATGCAAGAATAGATTTGAATAGCGAAATAATATAGACATATATTTATTTATTATAAAACAAGATTCTAATATTTTTGTTTTACATAATCTTTTCATATTTGCATAAAATTCATCAAAATATACATATTGTATTATTTAGTTTATTATTTTCAAAGCAATCGCCAACGGGTATATTATTTCAGTCAAACATTCATTAAAAGATTTTCGTCAAAACATTCATTAATAACAAACAATACAATTACATTAGTATTTTATACTACCAACTAGCTCATTGAATTATCCATCTATCTGAAGTAAAAAAACGGTTGAAATAAAGTTTTAGCGATGTCCTTTACATTTTAAAAGTAAGATTAATTATGAATAGCTACTTTTTAATTCTTATGCTAGATATAATTTAAAGAGGATCTTGAAACGTCTTTTATATGTCTAAATTGATATAAATTTAAATAAACTATTTTAGATTTTTTATGTTTTATCCCATTAAAATATGAGGTCAACAAGTAAACTTGTATCTGTTTACGTTTTTGTATTAGTGGAGATATACTGTTGTTAGGTGACTGTAAAAACATTATAAGAACTTGCAGAAAGAGCGAGTGTCCGGATTTTGAACAGCCCGTGGGTGACATTGAGGAATGCCACAATATGGGGTATCGCGACCCAAACAATCCGCTTGGTCGTTCGGTAGCTCAGCCACAAACGCTGAGCTATATAAGAGCATATGTTTGTTTGTCAGTGGTGCGGCGAATCGTCGCTCGGCTGACAGGATTTCTATATATGTGACAGTAAACTGTCACGTTGCAGACTATCACTATATATGCAGCGCAGTTTCTGAACTAGGGGTAGGTCGCACTCACGCGCGTTTCAGCAGAGGTACCTCCACTCTGTCAGCATTATACAAACCCTGGTTTGCCACTCACTGACCCACGTCTGTTGTTTCAAACATTGTGTTGTAAAGCGCTGCTTCTGTGTGAACTTCTGTGAGATTGTGTGTGAATGTTATAAATCTATGTATAGTTTTATGCGCGTGTATGCATTCACACAAAATAAAACGCTTAGTGTCGCTATATTTTAATAAACGTCAAGGATATATTTTAGATTATTATGGTCAAGTGAATTTATGAGAATTAAACTAAAGAATAATATTTAATAAAATATAAATACGCGACAATAATACTAGACTCTCACCAAACTAAAACAGATTATAGAACTATAAGTTATAATAAAAATTAGTTATTAATCAAAATATTGTGATAACTGTTGTAATTTTTATAATCTGTTTATAAAACATTTGGCACATAATCATAACATTTTTACTTTTAACACCTTCCAATTATGCCAATTAATGTCTAAATGTGTAAAAAGGCCTAAATATGTACAGGCGTTATCTAAATTATGGTTATCATTATAAAAAAATACATTACATTTGTACGCACGAGATTCATGCGCGTGATTAACATAAAAGTTTCATAATATTTAGTTTGCATTTTTTTTGCATGTACAGCGTATTGTCACCATTGATCTCCTAAATGTAAGTTATAATAGATGATAACTGGAATTAGATAATCTATAATTATTTCGCAGAGAAGTCGGAACGAATTTAATGTACGGTAAACATTGAAAGGTTTACATAATTTTTCTAATTATCACTTAGTCAAGCTGGCATATGTTTATCAGAAGCAAAATGTTCAACAGGCTTAAATCTTATTTCAAATGATTTAATTTTGATAAATATATCACAATCACATAACCGTTTATAAATTTATAACTGCAGTAAATATAATTAGTTCATTTATCAATTTTGTTAGTATAAATATATTGACAAGCTTTTCTCACAGGGACGATCTTCAACAAATTTAAATGTTAAATGTATTTTTAGAAGATAAAATGAGATTATTTTGGTAAAAACAGGTAAGTAATAAAATTTGAAAAAGAAATACCAACACTTGCTTGTATCAAGAATTTTAGATTAATGTCTAAAATTGTAACAGCGGTTAGATTGATGGCGATGTATGAGTGGTTGTTTATCAACCCAAAGTAATGTAAAACGTTGGAACCTTAGAATAAATATGCAATCCTATATTCTATAGAACGGAATATCAATCTTTCCAATTTGAATATTGAAAGTGAAAACCTATAGTCGTTTAAAACAAAGCAGAGGGTGCGAAACCAACATATTTGAACAATAAATATCACTTAAAGTCTCACAAAGGTCGGTCGTGATATGAACATCTGTGTTTGGTACCATTGAACCCTTGTGAAGAGTTCAAGGGTCAGGGGTTGAGTACAAGAGAAAATATTTTGTAAAAAAAGGCGTATTTCCAAATCATACATTATATTTATTGTTTAAAAAATACAATATGACCTTCTGATATAAAAGAATGGCTAAAAATAAATGTTAAATATTGCTCAAATATGTTTTATTATCCTAACTTAAATATTCTCAAATAAATTACTTTTCAGGCAGCTTGTGAATGTATGCTTGTGTATGTATGTATGTGTGTAAAAGAAAACTGTATGAATTTAGAAAATTTTATTAATAAACTTATTAATGTGATCTTGAATATATTTCGTTTTCCATTTGTTACACATAAAATATCGTATAAAAATATAATATATTTTACTCCTACTGAAAATGGTAGGGTCTCTTCCAATTTAAGCTATTCTTCTTCTTTGTTCCTTGCTGTGTGCGAATAACATTTTACTAGTGGAAACCGATCGATTATATCATATTTAAAAGATTCCTTAAGACCTAATACTATAGTTATTGTGCGTGGATATAAATCCTATCGAGTAAATATTTTGGAAATATTTTCAAAATATAAAAATACATTTTTACGGTCGTGAAAATAAATGAATTATATGATTAAAGGCTAGAACCAAAAATGCTTTTTTAGATAGTAACTGTTTTCTTTAATTCTATAATTAACAATTTTAATATTGTACATGTTTCATACGCGATTTTTTTTATCTATTTATTATAAGTCATCTTTATTAAAATGTTTCACCGAGTGGCAACAGCATCATCTATTAATGTTATTAAAAACTGAAATAATTTACAAAAGTTAAATACAAAAATTAACAAAGGGAAAGAAAATAAATCGTTTTATAATATATCTTATTTCTATAAAAACAAATTGTTTTTACTGCGGAAATTTTTTTTCCGGCACGTATTGTACAATTTAGATGAGTTAGTCGCACTTGTTGACGGGTCACTCGAGAGTCTCTTCAAATTACGAGAAAAAACCTCGAAAACACCATCAATCTTTGAACTCGAAATTCAAGTGCTGAATTGTCAGAAACAGAAAGACTAAAGCACAATGAACATAAATCATAAATCAATGTTTAAACTTGTTATTTTTGTTAAGATTTATTTTGCTCTTAATTAGAATGGAGAAAGCATAGCGCTCTTCTTTTTAGGTACGTGCATCGTTGTTACAATTTACATAGCTAATGATGTTTTTCTTAAGAAATGCGAAGGGACTTTGTTTAACAGGCTAAATATACGGTTTATACGTGCCTTCTTAACTAAATGTGAAATTAATAATGAATAATGCATCACAATTCAAACAATTAAATTAGATTTTTCGATACCGTAAACGAAATAAAGTAAACAATTAAAAAAAAATCTATTATGCAAGGAATAATTATTTCATTAATCTACAAGAGACTATTTTAAATGTAATACAATCTCAAAGAGGGGCTCTAGAATATATGGGAATAAAATCAATATGAGAACAATCATACTATTATTAATAGGTTAACTAAATTTATTCTAACCAACATACAGATAATGCATATATAATTTATTATATCAACTCTCATGTAAAAGTAAGAATAAGATATTCTATTCAAAAATCAAAAGGTCTTTCATTTTTTAGGGATTTCGTTTATAACCTGAATAAGATTTAAATAAATATAACGTAGATTTTTTGGTGAAATCAAAAAACTATAATAATGCATATTAGTATTAGTCGGTTTTTTTTAACCAATATCTCCTAAAGTTTAGCACCAATTGGATTAAAAATGCGAGTGGATTCAATTAGGTACCTATAAAATATGTGCGCTAAATTTGGTGGATATGGGTTACGTATTTTCAGAGGAGAAGAGGAGACAAAATTTGGTCTTATGATTAGCGAATGTGCTATCAACAATATATTACCAAGTACATTAAATATTTATATTTACAGAATCAAAACGATGTGAAATGATTTTCTGTGAAAGAAGTTTTTTAATCCAAAAATGTTACAGACAAAATATGCAAACACTCAATTTCTTCTATACTAGGACGAGTTCAAAATGTACTAAATACCAGCCCGCAATTTGTTTAACTATTCAAAATTTTAAAATGAGTGGTAGTTAAATATTGTATCGTTTTCTCATTAAATAATTATTAAAATAAACAGCCATTATAAACTATATGAAACTTTGTAATTAAGCATCATGCCTGTAAAGTTTTTAGTTAATAAATTATGTTTGCTCTCCAATGCAATGTGTTCTTATATAGAGACGTTGTTTCTATTTAACGTCTATGCACACAATTTCAACTTCAATTGTATTTAACTGTGACGTGAATATAGTTATATTGATCAAGGTGATAATTCACATTTGCTATTCTGGTTTAGTTAGGACATAGAGTAATGGGTTCACTACGCACACAGAGAAACTAGAGCATTTATGCGAGTGAGACAGTATTCAAAATTAAATCGAATAACAATTTTAATTATGTAAAACGAATAGAAGTGCTTATATAATTTTTTAACAAGAACAATATGCTGATTTTTTTTAAAAGTGAAATATATTATATAAAAATAATTTGATAGATTATAAGCAATACATAATAATTGAAGTAACAAAAATAAAATCAACTACACTCACTAAGTGTCGCGAATTATAATTTTCAAAAAAAAAAAACATTTATTTTTTCGCAAAGTAAGCAAATGCTACAATTTTCTATAAACATAATCTTTAGGAGCCATAAAGATTTCTCTTATATTAACTATTTCAAATAACACATATCTAATAATTTATTTTTAATAATAACTTATTAAACATAACGATATATCATTTGGCAAATTAAAGAAATTATGAGAACATATTCAACGTATTAGAAGATAATATTCTTTTAAACGGATATTGCACAAGATAAGAATTAATACTAATTTCGAATTAAAAAATCATTTCATTTTAAAATAAATTTTAATTACGGAAAAAGCCTACATATTTCGATGCTAAAAGGAATGTTGAATAACGCGCATTTTTTCTTTAATAAAGAAAAGAAAGTTCGCATAAAAGTACGTGGAATTAAAATTCTAATTCGTTCATTTGGCACAGTACCGAATACTTCTTCGCTTCATTATCATAAATATTGGCTCTTATGCTAACCTTGAGTACATTAAATTTTAATTAAATGCGACTATCAAAACTGATTAAACTACAATATGTATGCGATTCGTTACACATGGTGGGCTAAACACTTAAATTACTAATAATTAGTAAGTAATAGTAGTAAGGAGGTTGTGGAATAGAAACGAAGATTTAAAAAACATTATTAAAATAAAATTGTTGCATAGAAATCCCGCCATGCAATAGTTAATATTGTAAATAGCATAATGAAATAATAAATAGAATTCATGCTAACTAGAACGTAACCAAGAGTCTAAAAGTAAGCTTTAAACCAATTTAATATTGGATTTTATACGATTACCCATATACAACAAAAGCTCACCTAAATTTTAAGTGCACTGGCACAACAGGACATGATTCTGTCACTACGCGTTGTATTGTAGTGGATCTATCGATCGGCCAGTGAAGTGAGCAAATCAGTACGTTTCCGATTCGAACATTTATTTATACATGGGACGTGAGTGAGTAGACGAGTACATACTTTCTATTTTAATATATGCATAGTTTTAATAGTGTAGTTTTTTTTAAATGCAGGATCATTATATTTTTAAATGCTTTTCCGTTACATGAAAATTATTAATATATATTTATCAATTTTTAATATAATGATTGTTGGGCAAGTAACACTACGTTTAATTCAATACGTAACGAATAATTTATACATTAAAACAGACTGACATTGTCAAGATAAATATAATTCATTAATAATGTCCGAATTTATTAGCAGGCAGAGTGTAATATGCCGAAATTTACTGGCCGATTACTTGCATCATATCATATATTAAATATTAGAGATAGGCTTTATTTGCAATTTAATTTCTATAGCTTGCAGTATGCTATTATCATACTACCGATAATTAAATTTTTAATATTATTTTACAAGCTTTAAAACTATTTCAGATAAATATTATTATATATTTAAATAATATTTAAATATAAAATAAAAAACCTTCATTGTCTTTATTACTGTAGTTTTATTTTTATATTATGGATATGATTAACTATTTTGTAAATATAGTAACATTTAATAAAATTTTAAAATAGTGGATATGGCCTTGATTGAAGAAATAAATTATTTTCACCCGTTGTAAATAGCGATCTGTTGTTTGAATTAAACTGCGGTTACATACAAATAAAATACGTAATTGCTAAAATAAATAATTGCGATTTAAAATATTCGAAATCACAACATATTTTGTAAAACGTTTCAGATAGTAAAACAAGAACCACTTATATGTATCATTTGATTTTATGTTTATGACATACAGTTATCCTTGATTTGGAATAATATAAAGTGAGCTTCAACTTCCACTTTTATCGAAAAAGTAGCACTAAATCCTATCTACAGAAAATGGCAATATGCGATAGCTATCAAAGCTCTAAAATATATGGGTAATAAAACATATATAAAATATATGACGTTTCGATTCATACCATAAAATTGTTTAAAAAGCTGCATATCTATAGATAGAACAATAAATGATATACCGTACATGTAAAAATATGAGCATTTTAAGTTATTGATGCAACATTTAAATCTAAAGCAATCGAGTACTATTTTGAACTTATATACAAAATAAAAATATTTAGAAATTCAATAATAACTTTTTTATTTTTCGAAGTTATAGCATTTTTGTATCAAGTTAATATTAATGTCTTTTTTATCTGTTTAATTTTAATTTGAAGCAACCCATAAAAAAACGACTGTAAAGTCACATTTAAAGCAGCTACAATTATATTAAAATTATAACACGAAATTATCTAATATCGTGGTTATTATTAATCCGAAAATGTGAGTATTCGAATTTTAGTGCGGAAATTTCGATGTTATGGGTTGCCATAAAACCCAACGTTGTCGTATTGGGGTATTTTTCACATCTTCAATTTTGTGAGTTGGTACGTGCGACCGCGTGTCCAGAGCACTGTTATTGCGGCTGATATTGTGTTGGCAATCAATGCTACCAACTGTTCATGGGGCGAGGCGAAATGTTGTCGTTGACACTCACATCCCTTGCTTTTCTCTATCAGATCACCGGTATGGTGGGGCGATCGTCATGTTTTGCTGCTATCGTGTCCGGGGCCTAGTGGTTGCAGCGCAGCAAATTCTGCCCAGGACACTACCAACAAAGTTCAATCGTTTTTCACGTCGAACACGAAACGATGTGACGACACTTCAACCGACACACATTTTCACTTTTTTTTTCTCTCCACAAGCCAATAGAACATCTACAAAATGTGCAGCGCATTCTTGTCTATTGATTTAATGTGAACGTGAGTACATATGCTTGTTTATATCTTCGACACTTGTGTTCAAACATAAGCACGTCTATATGTGGTATAGTTAGTTTTAGTGGGATTTCTAACAAATAATCTGCTTTTGATATGATACATCATTTCATTGTTTAAAAAAAAAAGACAAATATCTCTTGTACAACTACAATCATAGCATTTCCGATAGCTATAGGAGTATTGAGATATATCATTTTGAATCAGTAACCATTATGAAATTAGCGTGTAATTTAAAAATCACAAAACATTTCGAAAACTAATTTGATCCCGTCGTCAATTACTAGTCCACTATCCGACTTTGATGTGGTCAGATAGCAGCCAGACAATTGCTGGCGATGATAACTCAGTTTCGAATACGTTTTGCAATTTTCAGATTACATATTAGTGAATACAGTCCCAAAAAGATTTTGCATTACCAGTGCATTTTTATGGCAGATTAGTCAAATTTACTGACTATAATATGCGATGACAAATATACCCATTATTGCAACTGCGTTATGCATATGTATGTTGTGGTTTCAAATACAAATTACTGTTAGTTTAAATTGATTAGTATACAGAATCAATTATAACAATATTATTATAAATCTGGCTTAGTGACCGTTAGATAATTCATCCTATTAATATTAACCACGCAAGTTCATATCTAAACGTGTTTTGAATTACGGATTTTCCGATTACAAGGTTTTGTTTGAATATGCATATGTATCTACATGCATTTATTTTATTTACTAAACTATATTTATTCATATTACAAACTAATATCATAAATAAACAACGATTTATGTGCATAAACATAAAAAACACACTTCAAAAATTACATCGTATTCTTATATACATATGTATGTATTCATGTATCGATGTATGTCTGTATGCAACAGAATTGAAACTATATAATGAACTGCTAGTTTAATTTTCATTTAGCTCAGCAATTAAATTAAACTTCATTGCCAACTTAGTTCAAGTAATGTCATGAAAACGTGATGGATACTTTCGAAGGTATCCCCTTTTCTACAAGAAATTAATAAAAAAATATTTGGATTATGACCATTGGTTATACAACTTAAGTAAATTAATTATTCAATGCTATATCATTTTAATGAATATCAAATTTTTTTTAATCTACTGTAAATAAAAACAAAAATACTAAAAATTACAGTAAAATTACACTATCCAGAAAGGCAAACTGTACTATTAATCAAGGTTGGCCATTAGGAATAATCCGTAAGTTACTAAGACTAACCGCCAAATGAAAGGTATATAAAATATTTAACTGGGTTAGATGTGGTTGGTCTAATAAAATATGAATTTTGATACAATAAATGTCTACGATATTATTATATGGTAGATATATATTTTCAAAATATGACATATTAAGTACCATGTTGGACATCGCATGTCAGAATATATTAATTATTAACTAAAATTGCTTTAGATGTCAACGCATTGTGACCTAGGTCGGCAGGCGATTGATGCAACATGAAACACTATTTAAAAAATCTGTTATTTAAATAATTAGTTACATAATATATCTAGTTAGAAACATGTCATTAGATTTCCAGGAATGATTTTCATCTTGCACCTACAAGCACTCGCGTTGTTTGAACGAGCTACTTTATTTTAAAAAATAATTAAAATTATTTGGTATTATTAATAATTTTATGAAAATATTTAGTTTTATTGAATTTGTTGATGAAAATTTATATGATATAACAAAGGATATAACTTAGTTACTTCGTTTCATTCGAGTAAAAGCTTCGTGTATGCGTATTATATATATGACAAGAACAAATAAACAATGGAACATAATGTTGCATTTTGCAGTCGAAACGCATTTTTCATTTATGTAGATATGAGGTATAGTATGCACAAACACAAGATGGTTGCGGTTTACTGAAACCGGTCGTTCGTTCATTCAAGATTCAAGTGCCACTTTAAGTAGATTTGTAGTTCAGTTATATCACGTAGTCAGAGCTAGATATTCCTTGGCAAACTTTGAATTATAATGAGACTGGCTGCTATCCGTTCCATATTCTTGGTTTGCTTTACCAAACGAAATAGTCTCGTAATCGCATCGACAGTAATTAATTGCTATATTTATTCGAAATTGAAATTTTTGGATAAAATCCTCATCTGGTTTATCCTTACTCGCAGTGAGACTGGGCTACTTTTCTTCTCACATCAATTTATGACTACCACTTTCCCATATTCTTTCAGTAGTTATTATTGTTTCAAGTATAAATTATGTAGGTATTGCATTATGAATGTAAAAGTGATTGTAGTGTCTGAAAGAAAGTTTCATTACTTGTATAAGTTGTCAAAATAATATAGCAGCCAAACAAAACTTAGTGAATTTAATTTCATACATCTTTTAGCAATTTGATTTTGTTTGTTAATGTTCAAACTTTTTTGACAGGTTACAAAATATGATTCCGCTTGTACAGATTTAAAATACAAGTGACTTGTAAATATTTCTCATTTTATTTATGTTGACAGAAATTGTATCAACTGTACTTGTCAATTGTTTTAAAAATATATTAATATAAATATGTATTTGCATATCTTTCTTATCTATACAAAAAGAAAGTTCAGTGCAAGCCATCCCTTATTACCATCATATGTATAGCAACATTGAATTTCAATTTTCATAAATTTAAATTTCGTAGTTTAATTATTCTTAAGTCTGAATTTTTGGAAATATTTCTTAAATGAATGTCATAGTTAACGTGTGTCTTTATGCTATTTTTGACATACAAAGTTCATAGTTTTACTCTGAAAATATTATATAATGAAAATAAGTACTCATTGTCTTGTCATTAAAGTGAGATTAGTATGAGAAACATCTTAGTAATGTATGGTATGTGTATAGTTTAGTATTTACACTATTATGAAATGTTTTGTTCACATGGATATGCATTCAGCAGGTACACAAAATGATTCATTTTAATGAGTACAATTAAAATTCGAAACAAATGTAATATTCATGTTAGCGAAATTTTACTATACGCAGATAATTTTTACGAGTTGGAATTCTCGTTTGCAGTGTGCGGCTACCGGATTATCGGGTGAATCTTCTGTGTAGCGGACGTGCCACTAAAACGTTCATTATTTTAGCACATAGACGTTTTGCAAATATGATTACCTCGGGTCCTGTGAACTTTACCGTCGCTTTTTTATTCGTAATTTAATATTCCACGCTTCCGCACGACGGTTCCGAGTGATTCTCGCCAAGCCATGCGTTTACTCTTTTTCTCTTTCCGCTATCCCCGTACGTATGAGGCCAACTCCAGTTACCATCCCAACCAGTCGTATAGCAGGCTTATGCTGCTGCTGCTGTCCGGCACGGCAGTTTCTCTCTGCCATATTGCTTTAATGGCCTCTTCACACAGAGAAAATTTCCATGCAAATGAGGCAATTGTGTGAATCCGTGATGCTACGACTGTCACCATTGAAAACCAACTGAGCGCTACTGCCACCAGAACCTTATAATTAATTTCTGATCAATATTCCAGTCCTGCCAGACAAATATGTAATTTATGGAAATTAGCCAACTTTCAACTTTGGGTACACCGACAAATTTCGTGTTTAAAGAACGTACAATGTTCAATTAAACTTTTGTCGCGTTGGATATCGATTTTATGATGAAATATGGATTATTTACCGAAATATATACTATAGTTGTGTTCGATAATTAAATATACTATACACATTTCATATTTATGTTTTGATATTGTATAGTAATTCAAAAAAATAAATATCAAGATAAAGAAGGTTAAAAAGTGTATACCGTTTTATATATGTAAGTAAATGTAGATTACTTACCGTATATGTAAAGGGAGTAGGTGAGAAACAAATGCGCAACATGGTCTGTTTCACGTGACAGGTAATTAACTATGTCAACACATTCATTACTTAAAAGTGTAATTACCCATGTAAAAAATGTGTACTAAAGTCACAAAAAGACAGTTCACCACACAGGTGAGTAAATTACATTGAAATTTTGCAAGGATGCAGTACGCATATAGTATATACTAGTAAACCATATTTTTTATAAAATCCTCGATACAAATATCGTCTCGATAATATAAAATGTAAGCTTTTCAAATCAAATATGATGAAACTATAGACATATAACTTTCTTACTTATAATATTCTTTATTTTTATACTGTCTTATACGAAGTAATAAGTACGTAATAAAAAGAATACATAGTTTTATGTTTCACTATATTTCAATATATGTAGTTTCTCAAAGTAAAGACTCACAAAGTGCAGGGAATAAGTATGAAAAAAATCGATCTCCAGATTTGAAGTTTACTTTTTGACCTTCCCTGAATCGAGTCTTACTATTTTTGGCAGGACATGTGCTTGAGTATGTCTTTTATGTCTGGGTGCTTAAACTATTGAAGGTAAAATAAAACTTAAAATTTGTATATGCCTGGCAAGAAATCCTCCTATTTTTGAATTAATTATTCGAACCGGAAGTGCTTGTTTACTTCTATCCTTTTTTGCAGTTTCTGTAATATCACCGAAATAGAATATTTTTGAATTATTCAACATTTGTATTTGGGTACCTCTCTTATTTAAACGAAATACATTGCAAATATTTTGAATAAGTAATAATTTACATCAACACTAAACATAATTTATTTCAATATCCTAGTATCGGATAATAGTAAAATTATAATCAGTCAACCACGAATTAACTATACAAGAACAATAACCAAAACACTGGAACAGAACTGCAAAAAGAGCAACGCTGACCAGCAAACAACCTTACAAAACTAACCCAGTTTAGTGTCGGTGGTGCACGATAGGGGATTGCTGAGCACTCCATACGTATAACATGTTTGTCGAAAGTCTGCAGCCATAGTGTAATAGAGCAAAGGCAGAGAAACGTCGAACTAACAACAACAGTGTTACGTCGGCACGTCTCCGTAAATGGCACGCTCGAGAGCCGTTCTAGTGACGATGTCCATTGCGAGGTGCGTCGTTAAGGACCCAGGGTCCTTTCTATTCTAGTGAACACGCACGAACACACACACACACGCACGAGCACACACGCGGACACAGTCGGTCGAGACATGTGACCATCCACCGACTGGCACACATAAATAAAAACACACATTCGGACACATACAAATAAACGCATACATACCGACATATGGTGACATACACACACACACGCAAATACATGACATCAAATAATGCTAGTATCCAGAAGACAAACATACTAAAGCAAAATAGACAAATACGAACCCATTCCAATGAGATGACTTTATGTTGAACAATGAAATTAGTAACGACAAACCGTAATAGGTCATGGTTGTCTGTTAATATATACGCTTGTCAGTATGACTACATAAAATTTTATTCGAGCACGTTTCTTTGAACTGCCATTGCTAATATATAAATAAATTAATACCGTTGCACCACTAGACTTTTTGTTTTATACGTAGTTGGCATTTATCTTTTATATAGGAAGAATTTCAAAGTACAAATGTGTAAACATTCAAGAAAATATAAGAATATGCCCAATATATTAGAAATTATTAATATCGGGCGTTTTTGAAGATTCAAATGCATTTAAAAGCTAACAAAATATTTATATATCATATGAACTTTTAGTTTAAAAGTAATTTTCAAATATCCGCAATGCCGTGCACTGAACATTCTTATTTATATTACAAATATACATTTTATTATTTTATTAACTTATAATATATTTGATCTTTGTTACACTCTTTCACTAAATATATTTCTTACAATATATATTAAATGTGAAATATCAAATTATTAGTGTTTATTTTGTTTTTCACACACACACACACAGTTACATGCTCATAAAAACACTGATGTCATACCAAAAATTAACCTCGAATTCAGGGAAGGTCAAAGGTGTACTTTAATTAAAATCTCGAGCCGGATTTTTTTCATGACTTACTAATTATCGTATATAAAAACCAAAATAATTAAAAGAAATTTCATTAAAATTTTTGCGCATGTGTCTAAAAAGACAAGTTATAAGTATAAGCATTCTCATTTTAATTATGCAAAGTAATTAATAAATATTTTGTTGTATCTCTAATATACCTTTGAAAACGAAATGCAGTAATATTAAGTACATTATATGTATCTATAATTTTTTTTTGTGCAATTAAATGTTAACTTCCAAATGCTGTTCATTACAACTGTGAGCTTTTTAACCTACGATTCACATGAATAGTGAAATATTCACACTAATATGCTTTTAATCCAGAAACGTAACCATCTTCGAAACGTAGGACCATATATAAACATGCACAACCCATAAACTACACACCCTGAAACTAACACACTCACATACATGCACGCATACGAGTAAAATCAAACACCGAAACGTATAGGGCTGACGCTTACACAAACAAACAAATTCGCACACGCAAATGTGCACAAGGACGCAGTCAACTGGTCAAGGAAAGCGACAATCACATTCGCTAAACGACGGCACACAATGTCACCGAATAGAGTACAATTGTGAAGTCGACCCGATATTCGTTCGTTTGCTAAACGTCAGACTGTTTGTACGTTTGTAGGTTTTATTTCTCGGAAATTATGTCAACGTGAATAACGTAAATAAAAACGAATTTAAAATTAACTGCCATTTAATCGGTATAGACTAGTTGGTATCTAATATTGACGAAACAAATAAAATGGACTGTCCAATATGTTATATAAACATTTATATTAGTACAGCGGAAATTGCAAATCATATTTTACAGATATATTGGTGACATAAATAAATATCCGCCAATTGTTTGTACTAATCTTTTTTAAAATCTTTAATTCAAATATTTTTACTGTAAGTGCAACCGTTTTCGAGTTATTACAGAAACAACAAAAAGTGACTAGAGTAAACATGCACAGTTTGAATAATTTATTTTTAAAAAAGGTTTTCTTGCCTGGCATATACAGATTTTAAGTTTTATAATTTTACTTTTAACTTTGGACCCTGTGGAGCGCCCTTTCATATACTTACACATAGACAGACTTCATATCAAAAATAGTATGAATCTATTCAGGGAAGGTCAAAAAGTATATTTCTGTTAAATCTCGGGATCGATTATTTTCATGAATACAATATATACTTCGTATAAGAAAGTAAAAATAAGAACCAGCAATAATTAAAAAATTAATTTTAAATAATAGAGAAACATTTTTTATCGAAAATTATCTCTAATTGTTTAGCCGAATAATTATTAAAATATTTAAAGTTCATCTGTTTTGGCAGATGTATATTTTTAGTAATTTTGCTATTTATCATTTGGAACCATGTTGTCTCATCTTAAGATTTATATGCCATTTTATTGCTCAATCAATGTTTTATTAACCTGTTAATCGGGAACTCTCTTTTTAATTTCGCAACAAATAACGGGCGAGAACTCTTTCACTAGAACATATCAGTACGTCACGCCCGGAGGACGTAATTTCATATTACTTTTTTTTATTTATGCTTAAAATAAATGAAAAGACTATGAAATACCTTTGTTACCCGTACCCGATATTGTTTACGTGTGACGTATTTATACGTCCCGCCCAGTTAACAGGTTAATCTGTATATTTCACTATGAGTATTTGCATTTAGACAATCTATGTTCATTATTATTTGTTTTGTACTTAAACATTTATATTCTCATAAAATAAGAAAAAGAATCTGTTTCATTGTCGGTCATAGGTGCATGTTGTTTTGTTTCTTGCAGGAAAGAAGCTGGTGGATTACAAGCGTAATCCGCGTGGCTACTAGGGCTTTAAGTTATGTATTTAATTTTTGAGAAGTTTATTTTAAAGCTTTAATTAAGACTAAATTAGTTGTACTTTATTATTAAGATTGCAAAGTCCCGAAATTTAAAGCTAATTTTGAAACATATATAAAAGTGTATTAAACATTTAAAAAATGGGAAAAATGTAATAATTATTTCTTATTAAATTATAAACAAATAATACATTCATAAGTTAATTAATGAAAACAAAAAAAAATTATTGTTGCTATTTTAAAACAATTTGTTTAGAAGCTAAATTTATTAAATAAATTAATTAATATTTTCCTACTAATTTTCAAGACTAAAATAGCCCTATTATGTATTCATTATTTTTATGATCTTAGCAGAGATCAATCCAGAATACTATACTATTTCCAGAAAATGTATATTATTTTTAATATTTTATATGTAAATAGAAATTTCAAAAGAAATAAAATACAAAAAATTACATATCTCGTATAAAATTTAAAGCCGAAAATGATTGTACAAAAAAGGCAATAAAAGGTGGAATTAACATTATCTTTATATGTATGGAGAGAAATTATCGTTGCATTCATTTTCTAAATTGAATCTAACAATATTCGGTAGTTTGATATACAAGGCAATCTTGATTGAACGTCATATATTTTCTGAAAACTAAATTATATATAATTGTATATAGCAGTCGTTTGCATATGGCATAGGTTCAATTTTAGAGTAGTGCTGCAGAACGTCGTACGTGGTAGCGTTCTTCATATATTGTTCAAACAAATCGCATTGGTTCCGCAATACAATTATTTTGTTTGCTTTACATTGGAGCCTGCTAAATTATGTAACACATGCTTACAGTTTGCACAGATATATATCACATACTATTTTGAAAGCGTACTTTGTATTACTTTTATTATACAGTACTGCAGTAATCCTTTCCAAAAAAATAATGTTCATGCTGAACATATTTTTATTCGAACCATTGTTTGTTCGCGTCTATGGCGTATCAAATATGTCCAAACCAAACAGCTAATGCATTTCAGATGCATTTATCAAAAACAGAAACATAAGCATATTTCGCTTCTTCTGAGTAATATGTCAACTAATAAATTGAAAATAGAATGAGAAAATATATTACAAAATTATATAATCTCATCCATCAATATTAATACAAGTAATCAAAATGGGTGAAATAACAGCAAAAAAAAAAAACGTTACCAATATATTTGGCTGAGTCAGACAGGTTTTGAAATAAAAATATAATTTGTGCTGTTGATACGACAAAGTTTTTATTATTGGTGTTAGTGACAGTTTTGTTCTTGTTCTCAAATACAATTAATAAAAGTTTCATTCTAGTTGAAGAAAATAAAACGTAAAGAAAATTTACAAAGAGAATAAATATTAGTTCCAGATCGATATAACACTGTAATGAAATTTATGGCAGCTTCTTAACCCATTTGCATACATTATCTAGTTCAGTGCACCAAGAATGTTATACAGCTGTTATAAGAAGAGGGAAAGAATGTATAAAAACGTGAAGATGAATAATCATTGGCAATAAGCAACGAAATTTACATACTTTTGAGTTTTACTCATAAAAACTATTTTATTATTTGACAGATATCACCCATTTTTTGAACTTTTAACCAGATTTAAACGATCTGCTTTCTCCGGTTATATTTGTTGGTCAATGCTGAAATTTTAACTAGAAATTACTACAAAAGTAGATATTAATATACAAAAAATAGATTTAGTACTTAAGTAGGGCTGGTAAAATGCTCAATGCATATACATCATTTCTCTAATATTATATTTATATTTAAAATTAAAATAAAGAATTTTACTTCTCAAAAGATTTTGTTGGTAATGTTTTTAAAATTGGAATACCAGGGTCACGTAGAAGACTGAAATTTGAAATTCAAGTCATTGTTAATCAATTGATCATCGGAGCAGAAATAATACGGAAAGCAAATTGATTGCAGGGTATAACAGTTTTCTTTTTAATCAAGAAAATTCGATTAGAATTAGATATACAGATGAAATATTTATACTAACAATAAGATATCAGTATTACATCGCTAATTATTTGTTTTTATACGATGGTGACCAAGGCTAGTTTACCTACGCGTGTACCAGTTCACTTATGGATGCAAATAGGTTAATCGATATTTGCTTATGTAAATGTGAACTGACCAGTTATAATAGTCAGAAATATAAAGAACGTACTTAAAAGTATTTCTTCGTATTCCATTTCTAGAAATAATGCATATTATAGTACGGAAGAATTAAGGCATTCAGTCGTATTTAACTCGGATTGAAAAACGTAGCCAATATCCATATATGAGATACATTTTTCTGAATTCAGGACAATGAAACACGAAATCTATGCTAAATCAAATTTTTAATTCGACATACTAACAGACTCACCTAAATAAATAAGTGTGCAATTTTCAATTGGTGTCATTCTTAATTTACAGGATTTTCTAATTTTGCTAAAACAATATAACTATTAGAATAGCACAATCCCCTTAAAGCCAATAGACTACAAGTAGTATCATTTAAAGCAGTACGCTCTTCCATAACCGTCAATGATTATGTTATGGTTATTATGGCGTTGCAAAAAGATAATATTACGCTAGAGAAAATTAAACGTAGCATACTGTACAAATGTTTTCGATACTGTCAGTATGTTTACTATTTCCACAATTCCTTTCGCGAGACAATAAAAGTGAATACTGCACTCTAACGTTTGAACCACAATTAGCTTTAATCAAATATAAAATTTCTTCCGCAAACTGTTTAGATTGTTGGTTAATGGTTCAATGTTCCTACCAAATTAAATTACAGGAAAACGAACACTGAAACTTGCTCTGAAAGCATAATGGTAGAGTGATATTACATTTCAACGGAAAAAGATATTTCGAAAATTGCAACTATCTTTGTAACTAAATAATACAGAACATTTATAAAATTAAATTTCCTGATTACTTCCATGTGACAAAAATTCTTATTGCTTATTATATTTAATTTATCAATTGGAACAAAGAAAATATAATGTGAAAATAGATTTTTATGATTTTGTATAATGCACATATATCGCTTTAATATGTAAATCTTTAATGCCATGTGAGAAAAATTAAAAATTAACAATCATTGGCAGCACCTGGGTGCGCACGTGCTTGTGTGTGCGTGTGTGTGCGCATGGGTACGTGTGTGTGTGTATTTATGTGTCAGCGAGTCGGTGTGTGTGTGTTTTGTTTGTGTAAGTACTCTATAGCAATGCTTATTGCAAAAAACGTCTTATTTTTGAAATGAATATTTGAATCGAAAGTGCTTGTTTACTCTAATTTTTGTTACAGTTTCTGCCTACTACATATAACAATGTTCAGTGTAAGATACTAAAGATGTATTTTTACGACTTTTGATTGAATTTCTTTGGAGACCAATATTTCCTGTATTGCAAACTATATAATCTCCAGAATTAAAACTACGATTGTATTAAATTGAACACCAATTTTGGCTGAAATCGATTCGGTATGTCTTCATAAGAAAAGATGCGACAAAGTTTGGTAAAATAAATGTTTGTAAACACATTTTGTGAATCTGAGAATGTACAGACAAAATATGCAGTCAAAAACTTAAAACTATTCTGCACTACACTACCTACGGCGACTTAAAATTTATTATACTATCTTCATACTACCAACAAAAATGCTAATGTACACCACTTCTTAAACATAGTTTTTTTTAGAGCTATTATATCCATTTAAAATATAATACACAATTTTAAATATTATGTATGATAATTGTTAGCGTTCGGTTAATATTTAAGTGTTGTCAGATTTTAAAAAAAGATATGAAATAATACTATGCATATATAGAAATGTATACAATTATAACGATATGAAATTATGGAGAACAGATCAAATATTGCAATCAATACAATCCATATAAAATAATGAATAATTGCGTCTATCTCTCTTAAAAGTAATTTATCACATATATACTATGTACATTTAATTTAATTTGAATAACAATTAATAAAATTTATTTTCATCCCCATTGTCAGGACTAGCTTCAAGAGCAATTTATACCTATATCAATAAATATATAAATACGTGCTTTATTTAAAGTTGGCTACATTTATTGTTATTTATTATTTATTTCCATGGATGTAATGGGATGTTTGCATATTTTGTTGTGTATGCTCATATTACAAATTTGTCATCATCCTTGTCCAATTGTATTACAATAATGCATTGATAATTGATATTTGTGCGTCGGATAAATGAGATATGCGCTAGGGGTAGGGATAAACCGGAATGGCGGATACACAAATCATTTCAATTATTGAAACTAATACGAGACAAATAGTTAGATACTGTAGAATTAACTATAGTGGCTAGTTTAATATTGATTAGAATGCTATTAATTATTGAAATAAAATAAGCATATATTTATGTCATGTTATTATTTTTAAGGTGTATACATTTTAGGGTAAAATAATATTTACCTATATAATTTGCACATAAGTTATAAGGCTAGGTAAATATATTTATTATTCGCACATTCACCAATGTATGTGTACTTTTTCCGATGGGTAAATGTTGAACGATGACAGTAATGCACACATAATCCAACAAAATAAATGCAAGCTAACTGAAGCTTATTCAAGTATTAAACCAAGCAACAATAATACGTGAATCATAGCTTAGTTGAATTACCTGCTAGATCCTATAGTAATGTTTGACCGACATTAATAACTATTAAACAATCAAGTGCCAAAACTTGATTCGATTATGTTTATGATCGGTATATCCAATGTATGTTGGTGGACGGATATACTTACTGAATTCAATCAATGATAGCATTGACTATTACCGTAATATAGGTATAAAATAAATATAACGTAAGTTATATAATATTTGTGCTAGGAGTAGGTTGAATATTTTGTTTAATTAAACAAATTAATTATTGCTTTTTATGTTTTTATTTTATTATTTATTATATGAAAAAATATTATTACTTTAAAAAATATCAAACCAATAACGCAACCTTATACATTTTCAGTTATTATGAAAATTAAGAAATAAAATTAAAATATTAATAAAATGACTTGAAAATAAAACGCAAACAAACAATAAACACAAAGTCAATAATTATATTTAATGTAGTATCAAGGCGAGCGAAAAGCACCTTAAATAATTAGTAAAGTATCTCACACCCAAGAAAAATAATAATACATGCGGCACGAAACAACACAACCAAGGAATATATAGAACGTGAGGAAATATAAACTGAAACTATTCATTAAGAATTCTTTCCTGTTTGTAGGTTCGTAGTCCATTAGCTGTATTCTGTGAAGCAGTTGGCACTATAAAAGCCGGTGCACGCCATCATCCAGGCACCGCCGCGCCGCCAAGAAACACGGACGCTCAAGCTAGCGAGCGGGCGGTCGCTTATACCAACCGAGCAGAAGCGAACGGAAAAGAAAACATGGCACGCGATCTCAAAACTGCCGGCCACCGCCAACGTTCGTTTCTTTACAGAGCCGTCTTAAACGCATACATAATATCAAGGATACATACCTAACAGAATTTTTAGTTGCTAATTTACTCCAATACATTAATATTTTTCAATACTAATTTTTATATTCTTCAAATAAGTAATTGAATATAGTGAGCTTTGAAAACCGTCGAATATCTTCAAATTAAATCGGAACAGTTTTATAGATAAAATTACCGACCCATACTTACAGGTGATTTATATAGATAGTCCACCAAGTATCGAATCTAATCCTTTCTTTCTTCTTACCACGCTTTACTGGTCAGTTATAGCTATTTCATGAAACTGATACGACGTTGTCATACAGAAAAGGAAGGGGAATTATAATTTCAAACCGGGCAATTAGAGTTAGACAATGAGAATGATTGCACTATAACACAAAGCGATCCCGTTTGACAATTGAGTCGCTTAGATTAAAGCTTCGAAAATTATACTTTTGAAACGGGTGATTATATTTGACGTTTTGTAAAGCAGCACTATCAAAACAAATATTCAATATGTATAAAGCTGTCATAAAATCTCAACGTGCAATAAAAATATCTCTTTTAAATTAAGAATAGTTTATATTGTAATAAACATTATAGAATGATAATAAATAGGTATATGCGCAGATTAGATATATATCACAGAAAAAGTGAAAATGAGTAGAGTATTTATTGTTTATCAGTTAATAGACAAGTGAAAAGAATGGTTTTGGAATTCGCTGTTAATCAAAGAGACTTTAAAATGAACTCACCTTAAAACGGGTCTGTACATTATCGTTGGGTAGCTCTGCGTTTACAACGCGCGGCCGGCACGGAATTACGAATTTAGAGATAAATTAACAAAGAAAAAGCGCTTACATCGACCTGCTAAAGCATAGCCGTAGCTCTATGCAGACCAGTGAAAAAACCGATGGAAAAAATTGAACTCTCTGAAGAAAAGTGCTTTCAAGTTTATCACTTTGTTTACAGCCAGTAATGCTGGTACTGTTGTGATTCCTAATTAACTTATATGCAAGTAAAAATAATTCTATTGATCTTCCATTTCGGTAAAGTTATATTTTACGAATATGCATTTAAGAATTTTGTTATCATTTCAAATTTATTAATAATTTCAAGTTCCATATTTAATATTTATTTGACGTAAAAGCATTTTACGGAAATTGGGATTACAGATGTAATTACAAGAAATATTATTTAAAAATTTATCTTTTTACATGGTTCATTATAAATTTCGAAATGACAACTAAGTCTGGAAAAATAAGCACATATTTAAGTTAAACTGTCATTATTAAAATTGGAGCAGTTCAAATCAATCGCTTACAAGCACAAAAGCAAAGCAATAGTCCATATCTAATTTGAAAATTGAAATATCAAACGAACAAAACATGGCGCATATGAAATTAGCTTCTAGCATGTTTACAAGAAAAACATCAATGTTTAGATTTTTTTAAATAATACAGAAAGTTTTGCACAGAAAAGTATATGTACTGTTCGGTGAACCAGAAACATGAAAAAATAATTAGTAGAGGTACCAAGCTCTCTAGATTTTGTTTATACAATTAAAGCATATTCAAAATTAGAGCATCAGCTACAGTTTCCTGTTGTCAAATATTTTTATAGGTGTATTACAATTTATGAAAACAATAGACAATATCATATAAAAAATTAAAAAATACAGCAGCAGTTGCTTGATAACCACATTTTTGGAAAATGTGCGCTTTACATCTTGTAGAAGTAGATTTGTTGACTGAGCATTATGGTTTTATATTTTAAATTTAATAAAATTGTTTGAAGTCGCTGTTGGCTGTTGGTGAAACATTTCAAAATAAATAATCAAATAAATTGATAGAAAAACACTCGGTGGTATTTCACAAAATTGTTTATTTTCGGTTAGTTTCGGCTGTTAGGCCATCATCATACCTGATGATGACCAAAAGTGTAGTTATTTGATTATCTATTTTAATTTTACTTCTTATATTTATAATATATAAATATAAACACAAATATATAACGAGTCGTTTTTGTTTAGTGATTTGGATGGTATAGTTTCAAAATTTTCTAGTCGAGGAATCAAATAATCAATTAAAATGATCTTATTTGATGAAGGTTGTTGGTAATACAATAGAACACTAATAATGAATGATGGTAAAAAATGGTTGTAGGGCTTATTAATTTTTTTGTCCATGTAAGCAAATACCAAACTTCATCCCACGCATGCTTGTTCTTTGGCTTTGGGATTCAATTGCAAAAACCTTGTGTGCCACATTGACTTCCAAGCGTTTATATTCCAGTAAGGGCTCGAAGAATACCGGATACGCAACTAACAGACCAATTATGCTTGTGAACCCTTGGCCCTTAGTACATATGACCGGACGAACTGTGTAATTAGAGATCAAGTTGTGAAGATAAAACGAGACGAGTCGAAATGCTAGTAGCAAGGCCAGCCTAGGGAGAGTTGAGTCACAATCACGTTTTTGGAACAAATATATAGTACTATATTCCTCCAAGTATTAGCATTTGTATTTTAATTTGATATACATATATATATATATATATATATATATATATATATATATATATATATATATATATATATAAATAAATAAATATATATATATATATATATATATATATATATATATATATATATATATATATATATATATATATGTATATATATATATATATATATATATATATATATATATATATATATATATATATATATATATATATATATATATCAATAAATTTTTAGTTTATATTAATACGTACAAATTTGTATTTTAATAACTCTCCTATTCAAACAAAATACGCATAGAAAAGTTCAGTACAAGAAACTGCAGATATTTTGTATGCTATACTGACAAAAGAACAAGATCTGATTACTTGACAAGAATTAATGTTGGAGGAATGATGTTTTATGAATTCAATCATAACTTTTGGTTTCACTTGTGAAGTCTAAATAATGTTTTTTTATAAAATGAATTATACGTATTAATTTGGTTGTATGAATAAATATATATGAAGATATATTTAATTAAATAATTTTATACTTTGTTGTGTAGAAAGTATGCTCAAAATTATACTACTGGATATACCATATAATATAAAGATTGTATTGGTACAGATAGTCTATCTTGTATTAATTTAAACTGTTATATATTAATCAGAATTTTAGCCTTAATCGTACAATTTACACACAATGGCACAGGTAAAGAATTTTATCGTGAAGATGTTAATTGATGAGAAATAAAAGGAAGCATCTTATTCTTCACAGTTTCTTTATTGCTGTTTATGTAAAGTATAATCGGTTTTGATTTTTATAAAGAACAAAACTAGTCCTGTTCTACATTTACATTAAAAAATATACTGTGAAAAATAGCACGTTTCCTTTTAATATCCCTAAGGTTATCTATTGTTTCTAATTTGTAATTCTTACGCTGTAAACTTATAGTGAAATAGAGTACATCACTGTAGGATCATGGAGAATACGGACATACAATATATGGGCTTCAATTCTGGTCCTCGCCTATTCAACATGTGTTCGGAATACAATGGTATTTATGTCAAAACAGAAAATATGACTTTGTGCAAAATGTTTACGAACATTTTCAACGTCATATTGGAATTTTACAAATTTTAATGACATTCAAATAATAACACAATCATGCATTGTTTGTCGTGTTTTAATGTTGACACACGTATGCATATGTTTTGCATTTAATTTTTATGTATTTGTTCTATTAGTTCAAAGGCTAAACAATTGTTGAAATTTTAAATTTAATTATTTATTTTTGACAACTTTTGCAAAACATGAACAGCGTAAGCTAAGTGGCGGTATTGAGGATTGTTTGAAATCAAACTAAAGCCATAAAGTAAATACTAATGTTTATTCATTTTCAAAATTGGCAGCCAAAATATTTCACTGTTTAAATATAGAGCAAACAACTATAAAATTATTCTAATTATCTACTATTTCAATATACTACAATGCAGTAAATATAAAATAGTGAACGGAAATCGAAGGTGTAATTGTTGTAAATCTATACTAAAAGCTATTATATAATAAATTTTATTGTTTTATGAGTACTTAGCTATATGCATAATCAAATATTAATCGTTGCCATATGCGCGAAGAATTCATCTAGTGTATAGATCTGGGTTGGATGAATTGTGTAAGAATGCTAGCTCGTCTTCAGAATAAATGGAAAAATATAATTGATAATGAATTGGGATAGTAATAAAAAATGATTGGGGAGCTACTTATTGATGAAAATGTATCTAATAGACACATATTTTAAATAATTATAAGTAGTATATTTACTTTCAATTTCATTTCAATATAATTTTGTAAACTTACCAAACTCGCATCCTACCATACCATACATGTATATAGGTATCTGTTATAAAAGTGGTATCCAAAACTGTACTTACCTAAAAAAAACAAACATTATATTAACATAAATCGAATTTTTAAACAAAAAATTATTATAGATGAATTTTGCCCAAGCCATTATATTTTTAAATGATTTTTTGTTTTATTAAGGTAATAATTTTATTGGTTATTTTATAACATATAACTTGCTCATCTATATTATTATATACATTGACATTCCAGATCATAATTAATCATGTATGTCAATATATTAAACAACATTTTGCGGTATTGATGGAAAATGTTAATAAAACAAACCGTTAGAAAATTCAATATCGTGTAATTATAATAGAATTACGTGAATTTTATAAACAAACCCAATTTTTCAATGTATGGTTGGATATATTTACAGTAATGAGAATGAAAGGGTTAAATTCTCAACAGGTTTAAAACCTTGTTAATCTTGATTAGCTTCTGGAAAAACAATGTTTTGTAAGCGTCAGATTTTTTTTTATGTTTCGAGAAATATAATTAAATGAAAATAAAATCAGTGTTCAATCCATAAAGTAAGCAAACCAAAACGAACAGTCCGTTCGATGATCCGTAAAAAAAGTACAATTTGTTGAAAATACAACACCCAATATTGGATTTGTCATTGCCGTATTAGAATGAAAAAGAAACAACAAGCACATAAACAAAATTTATACTGATAGCATTAACGTCACAGAGAAACTAATAAAATGTACGAACACATTGCCAAGTGTAAATTTGCTGTTGCGCTCGATAGAATTTAAATAAACACCCCTCATTGGAACTTACGTCCCACATTCCAGGCAACGCTATCTCTGAACAAATGAGACCGTCCTGACGGTCTCGTAGCGTAGCCAACAGAGGATGTGAACACATTCCCTAACTTGCACATCACGCCGAGCATTCACCAACGTCGCACAGAAATTTTACTTGCTTTTATTTTTCGCCAGACCGGGCGAACGAATGTGTAAATCTCACATGATAACACGTTGGACATCATGAGTGACAAGAATAGGATTGGTGTGCCAGATTTGTCCAGAGAATATCCGTGTTTCTCTCGTGGACCTTTCATGTATTTACCATCATGTTTTCCTTACTTACAGACTGGGATTTAAGTGTAAATATAATTTTGCGTGTTACATTTTAGATTCTTCGCGGGTGAAATATCACTGCCACAATGGTAAATATTACTAAATTGGATGGAATTGGCTGTATGCTCTCGTTGAAGCATCTTAAATAGATAGTAAAACGTACTCTGTTTCAAAAATATTTTATTTACGATACGTATGTCAGAAAACAAAATTAAATCTTAAGAATACAACTCAGCAAAAAAGACTACTTCCACAAGATGTAATGAATAAATTTATGAATAATTGTATTTACTATTCAGTGCTTTTATAATTTTTAATAAATATTAGCTAGTAAAACAAATTTTGTAAAACAAATATGAAAAATACGTAAACCTTCTTTAAACTCAGCAAAAATTGCGTATCGTTTAATACACTACATATATATATATTTTTCTCTGTTTGCGTTGTTTCGAGGTTGTTTAGTAGCTTGCGAGCTGTAGCGAAAAAAGGTTTCTTTCAAACAAGGCTAAGGGAGAATGCGGTTACGAAAAAGGATATCTTGGTGATCAAAGATCTTTAGAAACGACTTGGGCACCGGAGATTGACTGGAATACAGGGATTGACCTAAACTCTTATCTCTACATGGACGACTTTACCTATCCGCTTTGAGATAAATAAAATGGGAAACGCATTATAGTTTTTATTTCTATTATAAATGCGAGATTGTGTTTAAAACATTCTTTTAAATTATCTATAGCATATAAATGTAAGATTCTAATGAGTTGGGTAAATGAATCCTTTATTATGGAAACACGATAAAATTGTTGTTAGATGTTTGTTTATTTGTTTAAAGCAATTAAAATGTTTTAGAATACAACTGACACATTTCTTTTGAATTTCACTGCCAGACCACCTGGTTTAATATGTTTCTTGTCTCAGCTTTTCTTCATTTGTGAGAGAATATAACGAATATTCACCTTGTTTTATTTTGGTTTCAATTAGTATTATGATGTTTGTGCTCGCATCACTTATCAATAATTACTTTTAACTTTGAAGTTTCTGTAGACAAAAATATTTATTTCTTTTTTATACAATAAAATCACAAAGAATTTTCTTTGTCATTTAATAATTGAATGTAAATATGTAAAATATTATCTTTGAGTTGATTGATAAGAAATGTAAGCAATACAATTAAAAACTACAAATTGCATGTAATAAATTTTCTTTCTTAATTAAGATTTATCTCAAAAACTTGTGGCATGTTCTTTTCAACGTTTCAGCTATCTCCAGATATTAATTATTTATTAAACCAAACCAAGCCAAACTCATCATCATCATTTTGTTATATCGGTTTTAAAGGATAAAATAATATGAGTAGGGATAAATTTATCTGAATTGAAGATGTAAATGAAATCGTTTGAAATATATAAATTATATAAAAATCGATTCAGGGTAGGTCAAAACGTATATTTCCGTTAAAATCTCGAGATCGAAAATTTTCATGAATACAATACTTACTTATACTGCGTATAAGAAAGTAAAAATACGATAATTAAAAAGCTCTAGATTCTGAACTTTATTTTCCAGGTTATAGTAAATTTGCAATGATTCGGTAGATTAGTTAATATCTCATTCTGACTTATTTAGTATATTTCTCTTTAAAGACAACTCTTTCATTGCAAATACTTCAAATGTTTGCATTTCAATATAAAATTATGTTTACTGTGCCTTGATATTTAAAAATCAATATATATATATATATATATATATATATATATATATATATATATATATATATATATATATAAAATTATTATTTACCAGCAATGTAATATTATTTTGATACTTCTTCTACGTGATGTAAGAGCGACACCATAGCTTACAGTTATGCGACATTACTGTTTCAAGAGAAAAATAAATATAGAAAAATAGAACTATTGCCAACTTCCAGTATGACTGTTACATTTCGAAGCATATGTGTAACGGGATCAATATTTCATTGAATTATATTCGTACGTGGTTCAATTTGACTTTAATCACCTACATATATCTAGATATGTTCTAAAAATATCACGCGCAACATAAATATAGAAAGTTAGAATGAAATGACATTAATAGAAAATTACACTTAAATATACAAATAGCATATATTTTCTAATAAAACAAGCAGTAGTTACTTAATTTAAATGTAAATAATTTCATGTTAATGCGTACTTCTACAAGATTTCTTATTTTTTTAAATTCACTTTTGCATCACTAGTTATCAAATGCGAAATATTTTATTATTCTTATAAATAATTGTCCAATTTATTCAAGTATTTTCGGTCGTCTGAAGAAACAAGAATTCACATATAGTTTAGACTGCCAGATTTAAGAAATTAATTGGTATATAAGATGTATTTACCAATAGCAAATGTGGTTCTATACACTTACGAATCTGTTTGCTTATGTATCTTCGTAAGATTATCAAGAAGTGACTTCTGAAAATCTTAAAATGGTTAGTTTCTTGATTATTCGTAAGTAAAGCAAGCTGAAAGGGGAACAAACGTGACAAGGTAATCAGCAACACAAACAAGACAAAATTTTGTACGGTGTTGACGACACAATCAATATTGAGAGTATGCGATTTAAGGATTTAAATTAAGTTTGAATAATGTAATTTCATTTGGTTATTAGTAAATTATAAAGATACTCTCAGAAGAGAAGTACTAAAGTCAATCAACTTTTACTTTAAATGAAATCAATATTAGATAATTTGAAATATATTGATATATGTTGGTAATGTCCACTATCATTTGAATTGAGAAAATGCAGTTCAAATCCCATAGGTGGATGCATATATTAATTCCGTAGGAAAATAAATGAAAAACGTTGGCTTATAATTTTGTGGTCAGAATATATTTATTTAAACAAATATCGTATAATACGGACTAAAAATTATTCAGAAATAAATGCAACATTAAAAAAGTTACCGCGTTAGATGATCAGAATGTGATGTTATAAAATACAGCTAGCAATACGGAAAGCACCAACTAACTGTGGTATAGTGACTCCATGATATATAGCACCACGAGAGAGATGAAGAAAATAGGAAACGAAGCTGAAACAAGCGAGAACGCACACGACTGATTCAACTCCATAGGATAGAGGGAGATAGTGATACTGTGCCGGAACTGGAATATATCTGCATTTTTGATCTCCCGGGAGGTAATTGTTTCTGCGTTGTGCGCCCTAGTTAAAACATGATTTAATGTTAAGTAATATTGAACGTGGTGAGGAAGAGAGCCAGAGACACACACACTTCACAAGCTAGTTGGTTTGCTATAATCGCAAATTCAACAAATTGTATCAGTTCGTGAAAAGATTTTTTTTTTATCATCTTGAATGAATGTACAAATTTCTAGCGTTTTCTCAGTATTGTTTGCTAGAATGTAAGATATTCTGCAGCCCTACTACGTTGTTGAGGTATGCGGGTGTGCTGCATTAAAACAGCGTCGAAGAGCAGCACGTGAGTCTACCAATGAATTTCGGAATGCGGAAACGAGGGAGCGTTAATTAAATCTCAAAATTAATTAGCTCCTGACTTTAGAACTATTTCTTTACGTGCCTCATGGGAGAGTTTTTAATATACTTCATTTATGTACCTTTATAGGTGTGCGGGTGTGTGTGGGTATGTACGTATTCAGCTATCTGAATGTAGATTCATAATTCGCATATTCGTTATTACCTTACCACATAGTTGTGGAACACAATGTAATGTCGGGAGAGATCTGGTGTTGGGAATCTGTTGACAATGGAGCTTCTGTTCGTTTGCAATGATAATGATTTCACTCGTAGCTATTCATTAAATTATGGTGTACACTTATTTGATTACGCTTTTTGCCGTTTTGGATCTATAAAATACTAAAACTCTGATATAGTTGATAACAAATAATTGGATAATTTATAAGAATTGGGCAGATTTTGAATACAATATTTCGTTTACATATATTTGACTGAAATCATATAATATACCATATAAACAAATTGACAACATTTAATTAGTAATATTTTTAATATTTAAAAACTGTAACATTATATATCACATATTATGATTTATGTCATATATTTACTTTGAAAATTTAATGTTAATGGATTCTTACTTTCAATTATTTCTATATCAAATATTAAAGCGGATGAATCAAATATACCACAACGCAAATTGAATACTTTTGTTTGGTGGTGAACGCGCACAGATAATGACATTTTCAATTAAATTCTCGCAAATTCTGTTTTCCCCTGTCTACAAGCCCATGCATAATAATTGCACCATTATGAAGTAGTTTTGTAAAGTTTAGAAGCAATTATACACATCTACATTTCGCTTGCGACTCAACCAACAGAAACGCCAGATTTCTACTTTACGTGTTTCGCAGAAAATGTTTCATTACTCTAAAAAGTGAACACTTTTCACCAAAACACAATATTGAATAAGCTATAATGCTGCAGAATTATTAATTAGTGATGCAGCGTTTTAGTTAATTTTGTAATGGGAGACCTGAACGCTATTTTTTGTTTCTTCTTAATTATAAGTGAAACATTTGATGAATTAATATAAAATATGAGAAAGGCGAGTTTCGAGAAAATATATTAGAGCTACATTATAAGAGAACAAGTATTTGAAACATGTCAGTTTCTATGAAACCTACTTAGAGTGAGATATTTATAAATTTGATATTTCTGTAAAAAAAGTTGTAGAAAACAAAAGTACATATATTTAAATAGGAAATTAAGTAAAAATTACTTGTAATAAAGCGGTAAATTAGAAATAACGAGCATATACATTTAAACACAAACTGCCATAGAAACAAATCAATAATGAAGATTTATGAGCAATATAAGTTGTTTTTTGGATTATTTTGATAATACTATTGTATATATTCATATAATGTGATGTTTTTGAGGTGAGGTGATGCTTATGCATTGAATGGTTCATTGTCTGCGAATATTCAGCTCTTGAAGGTTTCCCTAGTTGATTAAGGATAGAGGTAAGTTCGTAGCAATCTAGGACTGAGATGGCGAATCCGGAATAATTTCACCGTTGAGGTGGTAAACAGTAAGATATTATTCCCATAAATTATAGTTGTGTTCATGGGTCGTGTTCATTTCTCATGTTACAAATGCTCAAAATTTAACATAAAGTGTGTTTACTCTTTTATACGAAGTAATAAGTAAGTATTGTAATCATGAATAAAATCGATCTTAAGATTTTATCGGAAATATACTTTTGACCTTCCCTGAATAAATTTTGACTATTATCGGAATTACATCAGTATGTGTGTGTGCCTAAACGGCTAAAGATAAAATTATGAAACCTAAGATTTGTATATGACTGGCAAGCAAAATTCCTACATTTGAAAACAATATTCAAAGCGGAAGTGCATGTTTACTCTAGTCATTTTATGCGGTTTCTGCAATAACTCGAAAATGGTTGCACTTACAACAAAAATAGTAAGAATAAAAATTTCAAAAAGGTACCGATTACAAGAAAATATTAAGATTTGTTTTTTTTTAAATTTATTTTTACATAAGTCGTATCAATCTCTCAATAAAAAATACCAAATAGACTAAAATAATTTGCAATTTGACATTTAATACCTATTGCAAGAAATATATTAAGTGAAAAAATGTTTCTAAAGGTTAGTAAAATATTATAACTTAATAAAATAATAAAAATATATTATATGTATAAGAAAATTTTATGCATGCCATTGCGGATAATTTGCGAAAGTTCTAACTTTTTCTACCGTGTTTTTTTTGTATAAAGAAACGAAATCGTTTTTATCAATAATTCTTGCTTGAAATATATGTGTACCTTTGGCGTTGGCAAGGTAAGCAAGTAGCCGCGGACTTCCCCGGGGCGTTAACTCATCTGCGCTGGTAATTTTTGGGCATTAATATTCATACGACCGAAATGGTTCCGTATAAACATGCGGAAAGGCAGCAGCGAAAGTTAAAGCGACATCATCGCATCGCACAAGCTCCTGGCCGTCTGCAGTTACCTATACACTCACGCGCTTTCACGTTTTCTGAAACCCTAAAGAATATAACTTTCCACTCGCGATCGTAACCTAACTTTGTACTTAGACTGGAAAAGAGCTAACCTCACTTCGTATTCCGCGTACGTACCCGGTCCGCTTAAGAGCTGCTGTGTAGCAGTACACATATATACCACGCGGATTAAGTGTTATGAAATCTGTCAGTTTATAGATGGTGAAATGTTCTATATTTTCAGAGAAATTATGATGAATTGCCGCATTACAAATGAATTGAAATTTATTATTAGTTTATCACACTTTCGAAAATAACTTTAATTATATACTGTATAGACCTGACGATGCTATTGTATAGCTTAAATTATTTATCAATAAATAATTTTTGAAATTATAACCAAGTGTATTATTTTATCATTATGAATAATATATAAACTTGATACATTAACTTTTAAAGAACGTAAAGTCTGTGGTCATATTTTAACAAAATTATAGTATAGTAACAATCGAATAAAAGTTTATTACCATGCCTTATCAATATTTTTCATCTTGATGAAAATTACAATAGATATCTACTTATTGTCTAGGGGCAACTTATTTTTCCTGTTAATGTTCATCGATGTATTATGAAAATTACAGAATAATTTCAACTTGCTATGAGAAATGTATTATAATAATTTATCTCATAAATATTTTGAAAATAGAAAATTATCATAATGTTGAAAATTATCAAGATTTTCTTTTTAAATATCTGCCAAGTATTTAAAAACCACAGTTGGTATAAAATACTTGATTGAGTCGAGATTTCCGGTCAGTTCTACTACTATTTTCCATTTTCTTTTGCACAAATATTTTCTTATATTTTCATTTTTAATTTTTGTACTCCTTCAACAAGCACCAGTAGCTATCCAGGCTGTTGTAATATTCTTGGTGAAAGGAACTGAGCGAAGCTGTGCTTCAATATAAAATTCTTTCTCTTTCATAACGCTGATCTGGGATGGCGATAACACTCAGCGTTGGGTATAGGGAAGGAGCCTTGTAGATCGTAAAACGTTATTCAGAGTAGAATAAAGGTTTATAAGTAATTTTACAGAGGTCGGTAAAGATGCCATTGCCAAGTCCAAGCATCAGTTTAAGAGCAAAAACCTATACATTAAATATACCACGGCGTGCTATTGGACATTCTTACAGTTCTCATATTAGTTGCTTGAGAGGCTTTCAAAATGTACAGTTCAATTTAATAGAACAACTATTTATTTCAAATTTGATACAGTTTACAAACGACTTTCTTATAGTATAGATATAATTCAATTTTTGTGTTTATCATAAAGTATTATTAATCATAAACTATGATTAAATGATTTATTTGTTATTTTAACCACCTACGTATTAAACATTCTACATCATATGTTGAAGGGTTGAAAATAAATCATAATTTTATTATTTTACTAATTTATAATATTTGACTATCATTTGATAAACGTTTTCACTAAATATATTTCTTACAACAGATATAAACTGTCTGATCTCAAATTATTTGAGTCAATTTAGATTTTCTGTTAAATAATTGACAAGCATAGTTGTTACGATATATGTAAATCGATCTCGATTTTTTAACGGAAATATACATTTTGACCTTCTCCGAATCGAGTCGCAGTATTTAAGACCGAATTATCAAGAATTAGTACGTCAAAAATGAATAAGTAAAAGTGAAAAGAAATAAATCATTGTAGTTAAAACGAACGTAAGAATATCATCTCATTAATAGAACGTTCTACTGTAACTCGTGAAAGCCCCGCGGAGAGAACGAGATTGCATAATTTGCATCACAAATTTCAGCCATAGAGGATGTTAGCATCGAATCACGGATGACGCCGTTTTTGGGTCAGTTTACCTATTATGGTTAGCGCTGGGCAAACTATTTGTGAAGGCAGATATCTTTGACTAAAACCGGCAGACCGTTACTACGAGTATATACTATGAAGTGTACTACACTGATATCACACACCTATTAAAATCGCACGTATGTACTATCTATTGCTATGAACTCAATAGGTTACTATACCTATATTGGGGGACCAATTGTAATTTAATGCCACTTTAACCTACTTGTAATGATTGAGGTTTACGGAACGGACCGCAAAACCTCGTAGCGTGGCCGTCGTATTGCCTAGGCGCGCATCATGCGACTGCTCGTTCAATCATTGTTTTAGAGAACAATCGAAATTAGTTAAATACGAATTATATAATGACTAGCGACACGGAATTTTAAAATGTCAAGAATGTGTTGATATTAATGAACATTTATCAAGGCCTACTCCGCTGAAACGAGTGACATTATTCTAAATTTAAAATAGATTATTCAAATATGCCAAGATATACAGTATATATTAGATAGTTTTTTTTAGTGAATTTAAATAAAGTTGGTTTTAAATATTTTGCCTCTTTTCGAAAACAATTATTGTCCTAGCTCAGTTATGCCCAGTTACACTACTGTTAAAAATTCTACAAAATCAAAATAAAATTTTAGATCATATGAACATTATTTCTGTCATAAAAAATTCGATATTGTTGTTTATTATACAAAGAGTAATTTTATCAAACAGTCGTATCAATTGGGAATTAACCGGCATTCATTACGTATTTAGCATGTAACCCGAAATGTTAGGCGGCAAATTCCTCTTCTAATCCCAATGGATTAAAACGTTCAAAATATGTGCAATAAATATAGTATACCTAAAACTTATTATTCATATATCCAATACTTATGAAAATGTATTTTAAATAATATATTAATTTTTGTTTTTTCTTTACCAAACAACAAAATATTAAACAATTCTTTTTTGTAATTAACATTTCGTTTTATCGCTATTATTGCTTTCTTATACAAAGAAATAAGAAGTATTGTAAATATGAAAAATTTCAATTTCGAGATTTTAACGGATATATACCTCTGTTCCAACTATTTTAGGAATTATGTCTGTCTGCGTATGTGTGCCTTTTGTTTAAGATATAGGTTAATTTTCATCATTAATAAAATTACTTAAGATTTTCTTTTCAAGCATACATTATTTAATTATTATTATTATTTTAAATTATGAACCAAGTGTTTTATTTTATTATCATGAAATTCTATGAAATTGGATGAATCATTTACTTCTTTTATAAATAAAATATAAATTTACTATAACTTTTAAATTAGTATTAAGTAAAGGTTTGCTTTGCGATATTCCTCAGAAAAGATAATTGAATTGAAATCTTTTTAAAATCGAATGATTATTTTTAGAATAACGAAAAAAAGATTAATTGGAAATGTCTACAAAGCTAAACAGGAGAAAAAAATCCCCCTAGAAAAGAATTGGCGAAAATCAAAACCGATAAAGGTTTATATTCTTTTCGCGATCTCGTTCTCTTGAAGCAATCACCATCTGATTAACGAGAATCCATTGTGCAATAACGAAGCGTGAAATTCTGATTAAAACACATCCGATTGGTAACCTGTTTTGCCAGCCAATCCACGTAGTTAGGAGTGGCGAGTGGGCCGCAGTTAGTAGTTCGATTAAACGGCAAAGGCATGGTGGTACCGCTACCGTACCGCGTACTTTCCGTCCACGAACCGTCTCACTTTTTAACGAAACTTTCCGCCCACCTACCTCTACAGTTCGACAAGCACAGAATTAAGTCGTTCTGTAAACCATTTGTCAGAGTAACGTGTAGAAGGAATTTACTTACGCGCTCCGACAACAAGCCAATTATATACAGTAATGAAGTTAGCATTGTTGCAGTGAAAAATAAAATACTACGATAAACTAAAACATAAAGTTACGAACTACCGCATTGAGCTTTCATACTAGGATATGATAAAATAATATATGTAATTATTATCTTATTTTATTATTTATTGAAAGGAATTCAGTAGCAAAATAAAATGTATAAAACAATGTTAAATTTGATATATCTATTACTTTTCATTATATATATATATATATATATATATATATATATATATATATATATATATATATATATATATATATATATATATATATATATATATATATATATATATATATATATATATATATATATATATATATATATATATATATATATATATATATATATATATATATATATATATATATATATATATATATATATATATATATATATATATGTAAAAATTTCTCCTTTTCACCAACAATCTCTATTTTAACACATAATAGAGGATTTCGTTGAATGCAGTGACTTTATTATTATATATATTTTTTAACAAAAAAAAATATAATAAAAATAAGCTGAAAAAATGTGGTATTTCTCGTATACCTACTAACGAAGCGTAGTTAAATCCATGTAGTTCGTTGGTGGCCATACATTAATTTAAAATTTCATTAATTCTTCATATCCTCCGGGCGTTACAAAGTTTTATTAAATCTCTCCTACACAAAATAGAACTTTTAAATTATCTCGTATGCCAGCAAATGATAGACCGTTGCCTTTTTTATATATACTAGCAGTAGTGTAAATTGTTCTTTTTGGTAATTACATCAAAATATGGTTTATAAAAATCCTATTAGACATTTGTGAAGCTTTTTTAGAAACAAAATATTTACGTAATTCTAAAAAGCAAATATTTGTTCCTAAAACGTAGTTTTGAAAATTATTATTGATTATGTTGGATGCCAGCTGTAAATAACGTAGTTTTTTTAATGCAAACTGCAAACTGTTCAAATAGTATCAAAGATAGTTCGTTTTATTTGTGTTTTATTTCATATTCAAAAAAGTGCAATAAATTTTAATATGATAAACAAAGAATCGAAACAAAAACCGAAAAACATAAAAATTATCTAAAAGTTATCAAAATAAAATAACAAAAATAGCTACCAAGATGAGAATAAGCATTTAATGCCCGTGACGTTATTCAAATTATAATGTTTGAAATGATTATCAAATGCTAGTGATTTTTTGAAGAAAATTAATGATTTTTATAATTATGATATTAATTTAATATTCTGATACTATGATATATTGTAAATATTGTCTCATACTCATAGCAATAAGTTTTATAAAACGTGAGCTACAAATTTGTTGACGTAAACTTTTCTTAACGTGTCCAACAATTTTTCTCATTTCTAACGAGTCTTATTACATGCTATTACACGCTGCACTGAAAACTTGGCGTGACCACATGTTCCACATATCTACACCACAATCGCGGTATAAGTCTAACGGAGCGCGCATGTGTTTGTATTTGTGTATGTATGTTTTTGGTATGTTTGTGGTAACTGCGGTGGAATTTTTAAAAACATTTCTCGTAAGAGCGCACAATCTAGATTTTAAACGACGATATATGGTATTGATGTTTCTCAGTTTATGTTTTGTATAAATATTACTTTCTTATACGAAGTAACTATTGTAATCAAGAATAAAATCGATCTCGAGAATTTAACTTTTATTTATTTATATTTTATTTATTATTTTACTTTCTCTGAATCGAGCCTGCCAATTATATAACAGAAAACCAAAATAGACTCAAATAATTTGGCATTTATCATCTATTGTAAGAAATATATATAAATTATTGCAAATTTTGGAAATATGTGATTATAAAAAAATGATATTTTCTTGAACTATTCACAATTTTTATTTGGAAATCCCTTTAATCTAAGCAAGAACGTAAGAGAAAGTTCAGTGATGATATTTATTATTAAACTATATCTCAATTACTTCCTATATAATATATTTTCGTGTGACAATTGTAGCATAAAGCCTATAATTTTATGTTTCTGAGTTTTATTATTCAAATAAATACTAAGCGCAGAAAATTTTACTGCAGTTCAATAGAGATTTTTATTTCGTACAACGAATCAAATTTTTGCGGACGCATTTGACACGATCTCTGTTTCACATTTAATGAGTTTATACTTGTGCCTGCGGCTATGTGTCTGACAGAATTTGTTTCATATATTTTTCACTACCTTTCAAAAAAAAAAGCGATTTCCACATGGGATTCGCTACCCCTCAGTTTGCGCACCACTGATCTAATTGGCGGAGGATTTAAAATTTTACAATGCAGGCCATAGAATTGTAAATATGGGAATTTATATTTGAAATAAAAACACAAATATTCAGATTATTGCAGCTATTTCCCGTAATTAAAAAAGAATAATTTCAAATATTCTAAAATTTTAAATTTATTTTGTTGACCCATATACCACTGGTGTGAAGAGCTTTCAAGAAAAATGCAACTGACTAGATTTTATTAAGATTTTAAGGGTCGCTTCACACAACTTCTGACTGCTTCTATTGTGCAACATCAACCGGCAAAACGGATTTAGAAGTTGAAGAGGCCCTAGTTTTAACCCTATTCTTTCGTGAGAAGTGGGAGAAAAAAAGGGAAACTAGAGTGGAACAGTATAGAAATTTTTGGACACAGCTGTTACTTTTGGCGAGTTCAAAATGAATTATTCTAGACACCAGCGAATACCTTAAAAAAAATCATTGTAACAGCTTCAAAATCACACATTTTCTCGATGTATCCCTCATATTATTATCAAATAATATTAGACTGCATTAGAAAATTTGTTGTAATGATAAGGATGTTTATTAAATTATTATTATTATATTTGAAATAAATCATATATAAAGTATATTTTTATAATTTTCTTCTGAGGTATGCGTTAAAAGGATGTTGTTTTTAAAAAAATTAAGGCAGATATTAAATCAGTATTCTTTTTGATATATTTTTGCGATAAAATTTGAGTGGACAAAGTTCTAATTTCATTATTGTGTATTATGAAAAAGGAATAAAAAAACAAAACTTTTACGAATTTAATTAAAAATCATCAGATTAGCAGGCACTTTATGAATACATTCCCGTTGTGCAAACTTTTCAATTTCTAATTATTTATTCTTAATAAAAAATTTACCAACACTTCACCTTGAGCTTCATATAAAGATAAAATTACGGTTAAGCAATTACCTGAAGTTATAAGAATCTTTAGATTACATTATAAATTCCACTCAGGGCTAAGTTGTTATAGTATATAAATTTTATTATTTTTAATTTACAATTTATTATACTTTTTGTTTACCGCTTTTGGTATTACTCCGAAATTAATACAATACATAAATATTATTTGAGGAATCTCCAAAAAGTGTTTAAAATAAATATAAATTAATATATGAAGTTAAAATACGTTTATGATGTAGATAGTTATTAACATTCATTGTAGAAATTTTAATAATACGTTTTAGGTGAAATGGAGTGAAGAAATAGATGCATGTAATTCTAGTTTTATATGCATAGCAAAATAGTGCATTTGTGAGCGTTGGCTTGGGTGAAATTGAAATAGTCCAAGTTCCGTAGTCGTTTTGGAACAAAGACAATTTCCATTAGAACAATGCGTTGTTTGCAACAACATTAGAACAACCGCAGAATGCCTGCGAGGAAGAAGAAGAGTCGCGTTAACATACATGCGTTGTTGAACTATGTGAAAACGCGCAAATTCGGGGGAAAGTTGATAAATTCATGTTTCCATGTGTAACTTAGCGAATAGCGAGGTTATCCCAGAAGTAAATATTCAACTATTTCGTATTTATTTGTGTAACAGCTTATTAAATTTCGCGCTTAATTTATGCAGGCAGTCGAGTGCAAAATCACGAGACTACACTGTATAGAGCTAGATATGCTACAATGCGGGAAAAGCAATGCGAAAAGCACATTGGTGTAAAGTGTAATGCGGTCACAAGCTCGAGCACCTCGCGCACCTTCATAAATACTATCACCTAGCGAAACACGTTCTCAGACGAATTCGCACTATATATGTATCCATATTAAATCATATATAACTTAAAATAGTTATTCCATGCATCATTCACTTATATTCAAAAATTAATACTAACTTAATAAAGCATAGGTACTACAAAAACAAAAGTAAAGTGAGGGTAATTTGACTTATAAATTGATGCTGTCTGCATCAGATATTAGAAATAAAATTTTTGTCCTGTGACGTCACACTTGCTACAAATTAGTTAACTGAATATTAACATGAAACAGAATTAACATGAAACAGAATTCGATCGATGAGTATCTCAAAAAGTAAATATTACTTGTATTTGTCAACACGCTCCAAGCAGTAGTATAGCATATTATATTTATGTACAGAACTGCAAATTAAAAAGTTCTATAACTTGGTAACATGATTAAAAACAAATACAGTTTTCTTTAAAAAAAATTTCGAATTTGTATTTTATTTGTAACTTTAAATTTTAAATAATATTTGCCATTTTCTGTCAACGCTTCTTTTCCACTTCAAAGAGCAAACTAAACTTCGAAAAAGACAAAAAATTTGTTGTTATTGTTTGAACCTTGTTTAAAAAACCAAGGTTCATTATGTATGGGAATCTAAAAAAATATATTTAGCTTGCAAATTTATAGTTAGTTAAGTTTTGCTGAGAGAAGTAGCTGCATGTATTACAAAAATTACATAACAATTAATTTTCAATTGACAATTCAAATTTCAGTTCGCTCGTATGGAAATGAGAAGCTAGCTACCTATTAATTTACATCATCTGAATCTTATATAAGCAAATTTGTTGCAAATAATATCCAAAATATGTAAATTTGCAAATTTTTTATTCATATATGCAAAATAATCTTATCATTCTTATTCATCCAGTTTATTTTAATTTTAAAGTATTTAAAATATTATGGAGTAAGCAGCATAATGCAGAGAGTTCTTCAGCACTCCACAGATTAAAAAAACAAAACGTAAAAACAAACCAAAAAATAAAGAAAAGGTATAAACATTTGTAATTTTAATTATTAGCTGTAAAACAGAATGATGCCTTGCCTAGAGCTATTCTAAGCCAGTTTTATTTTTCCGTAAATAATGTTTAAGTGTGGGAGAAGAGAACAGCTTTGAAGTTGCTTTCGAGCATTTCTTTGAATAATTAGTAAAGAAAGTGCAAAGTGTTCACAGTTAAATCTAGAATTTGCAAAACACTTATTCAAATGTCCGAGATTACCATCATTCCGAGGAAAAATAATCTGTCTAAAAAGCTTTCTAGAAGATCCGTAATTGTCCAACGGTAGTGCACTTTCAGCTGAAGACTACTTATTTAAAATTTTATGTATTAGGAAGGTTAGTTATGATATAACTTGTGAACCAACGAAAAGCCGCTAATAATTACGATTTTTAAATAAAAATTAACCAAGAATAATAATATGAATAAAACATTTCCACTCAAGTAAAGTGGATTTCCAAGAGTGTTTATATGCGATCGACAATATACTATCAAATAAGATATCGAAACGGTCAACATAGCAAGTAAAATAATCTTTAAAATATTCGTTTAAGGATGGTGTTATTACACATGCGCAGTGAGATAAATGAAACCATGATACATGTTTAAAATACGAGTGAAGTGAAAATCTGTGTGTTGTATTTACATAATATTTTTCTAGTACCGTTAGTGCGAGTTTGTTAAATAAAAATCCTAGTTAAAATGCGTGGGTAATCGTGCAGATGTGGTAACATTCATGATGTTCCTTTAGGTTGATATTATATATGATATGTGTACTACCGAACCCCAGCAACCACATGACGTCATACTACCAAGGACCACTCTGCTATCCTCACTATAATATGTAAATGAAAGCGAATGTGTGCCGCGGGAGACTGTGCTGTGAATGTCTGCGTGTATGTTGTAGTCTCATTTAAAACTTTTTAATGTCCGTGATGCGACACTGTGTAAAATATTCAAATTACTTGTTTAGTTTTTTTTTTCATTCCACTCCCTTAACTGTTTTTAGTACGTATACGAGTGGGGATAATTTCAAAGAGGCAACACGCTAACTAGGTAACTAAAAGATAATACACTTTCAACCGAGGAAAATTAAAATAAGCAAAGTCACTCTCCGCGTATATAAAACTCTTTAGAGTAAATATTTGGAGGGAAGAAAGTTAGTGGGGTATATCAAAAAGGAATATTTGTTATGCAATGAAAATACTGATATTTTGTTTATTTACCAATGTATTTTAACTTTCAACATTGTTGCTTTTCAATAGCTGATTGATATTTCAATAATAAAAAAAAACTAACTAAAACAAATGTTTGTTTTTCTTGCATGTCGTATTTTTTGAAACATTATTTTGCACTATCGGAAATGCAAAGAAGCACCATCATATTTTAACTTACTATGATTAAGGTAATATTTATTATTTATATTTGAAGTCATTTTCCCACAAAATGAATGTGTAAGACGACATTGTTTTTGCGTATGTTTGCGTTTGAATACAAACGTCGTTGTGTTGTAAATCAAAATACCTCATGTAAACAATGTGCACAAATAGAAAACAATGTTTTCCAGAAAAGAATGCACTTTTATATTATTTTTACAAGTAAGAAAAGTAAGGGAAAAAGAAAGACGTCGGTTAACCAAGTTACCATTTAGACTACGATTCATCTTACGTAAAGTTCAGCAATTTCTACCCCACTAAAACAGCCGCCGGAATCAATTTACATCTCGTTATATTCTGGTTCGTGTGGTGAGTTTTACGTTGAGCAACCCTTGGCTATGGATGCGACTGCTAGAATTGCCTACAGTTATGTTGTTTTCCATTGAAATTTACTAGGTGTTTGCAGAATGATTTTGTGCTTATTTAGATGAACACTTGAATACTTATGTAACAATTTAATAGTACGTTTGAGAATTTATTATTCTTTATTCTTCTTCCACTGAAAGTAATGTATCACTCTGATTAATATATTTGTTATTTGAATAGTTGCAGTCATCAAATATAATTGCCACAGCTTGATATAAGAGATATGAATTGTTTAAAAATACAATCTTTCATACATCTTTTCAGGTTTAATAATAAATTATCAATTTTAAATTTTTTAACATATAAATACATTAAACATTATTAATTATTTTTAATAATGCAAATTTGCTGCATGCGAAAATGATTGATAGTGATACTAAACCCAAATAAAAGAGAAATAATCTACATTTTCTCGTCTGTTTTTTATACAATTTTAGTTAAACTATTTTCCTACATTTAAACTCTATTTAACCATTTTATTATTATCCTTGCGCATAGCTACAGCGAGTTGTACATTTGGTTTAATAATTATTATTTGATCCTTATCTGAATATCCTTGTAATACTTTTTTTTTATGAAATTGGAAAATAATAAAGAAATGATTTAAATATTTTCTTGTAAGACAGTTGTTTCATATTTATATCACATCTTTCTTTTTTTCTGGTGATCAAAGTTAGATTTTAAAAGAATTACGGTTTCCGCCCTCGTGCAGAATCTGACAGAAGCAAAAGTTTTAAAAAACTAGACCAGAACCATCGGGTCGAAGAGTTTCAGAAGGAAATTAGAATGCGGAATGCAAACGTAACTTTCTGCTCTAAAACTCGTCGAACGGAATCGGGTATCACGACCTAGCTATCGTTAGTGTCGTCTTTGTTGCTTTGCGGCAACATTTCGACCTATTTTCTTACTTTTAAAAAATATATTTGAGAGTTTAAGAAGTTACGTAAATCACTTACGATCTAGGATGACTGAAACACAATTTGAAAGCTTCAATACCCAAATATGTCAACTACATTAAGCATTATGCATTGTTTATATAAATTTTATTTAATTTTTTATAAGGCAATTAACCATTGATTGGGGTAGAGTTAAATAAAAACTTGATCAATTAACGCATTAATATTGTTATAAAATGCAGTTCGCTCTAAGAAAACGAATACGAACCACTTTAATACTAACAAAAATTATTGCTCGCATCAATAAGAAATTTTTGTTTTTTTATATTTTTATAAAACAAATAAGACTATTTCATTAACTATTGTTGAATCATATCAACAGATGCATATTTTATTTCAAACATATATAATAAATACATATGTACAATTAAAACTTCCACGCAGCAAGAAACAATAATGAGTATAGTATAGAATTATTGATTAAATGAACATTTTTTGATGTTGCTCAAACATATATTGATTCACAAAGTTTGGTTGTTGAAACGTAATTTTATTATATATTGAAAATAACATCATGAAGATGTTTGTTGTAACAATATTATTATGTTGATTGAAAATGAAATGTCAATCTAGAAACGAATAGATTTTACAGAATTTTGACTAAATGAATTATTTCTCTCTGTGCAGTTTTATTATTATTATTGTAAGCGTCGTTATAGGGAATGTTCCCTTCAGCGTGTTGTGTGATATCAAGTAGTTTTGTTAATATTTGAATCAAATTATGAATAATTTTGTGTTTTTTTATTATGACCCTTCGCAGTGCGTAGTTATAATTTGAGAACGATATATCCCGTTATTTTGTGCGCATCATGCGATTACTGATTAGCGTCATCAATATATACATACAACACAAATCACCAATATAATACATATGGGCATATCGAGCGTAGGTAGATATATACAAATTCAGGAGCAATTAAAATGATTCGTGTTCGTGCACATTATAACCAGCAGCGCTAATTTGCTCATTTCCACTATATTAAATATTTGTTAAACTCATTCCAGTGATGTCCGTTTGCATCAAAGTTACTCTTTAATGCGAATCTCTCTTGACGGCAGTAAATATGCACACCCACATAACCGGAAAATGCTTTTGCAACTCCTGTTATATTATATACATTTTGTTATGTAAGAATTACCGCTTTTTATAAAAACACGTTTTAGTAATGCATGATTTATAAGAAATTAAAATAGTCTAACTTTACATTTCTCTCCTTTAGGGCTCAACCAAATATTAATTTCCTTTGCAATTAATACAAATGTTATCTTTAGATCGCTTAAAACATATATGCATATCAAATACAATTTCGTAGGGAAATAAACTTATACTAAATTTCTATGCCCTTTTAATTCAAGATTTTATTTTATTATCCTGGACAAAAAATAAACGTTTGACTATGAATACGGAAGACAATGTTTTAATAGAATATGTATTACGAACAATTTAATGAAATACCAAGTTTAACTTTTTTGTAGAACGCTTAATGAAGACAAAGATTGTAGCTAAATTAATACTTACTATTTTTCTAACATTTAAAGAAGTAAGTTGAAAAAAGAGGTGAAATTCGTCATTAATCTGAAACAATCTACCGATGTTAACAGTGAAAATAAAAGAACCTTTCAAACTAAGGCATATATGATCTATATCGCCACAATGCAAAGATGGTCTATCTATTTGTCAATCAATATCACATTACACATATACATTTTAAACCTTGTACATACATGAAACATGAAACTTCATAGTGTCATGAGCAAACATTTCATGAAAATGATTTCTAGCGGAAATTTAAAAATTAAAATTAATTTAAATATACTGTCGGTTTATATAAAAATACATGCATCAAAGAATTTTCTCAAAGTCCCTAAATTATATTCCTCGCTCACTTGTATATATTATAGAGTAAGTTGGTTCGATTTGTCTAGCTTTAGTATCTATTTATATTTTTTATTGCGCAATTTATCACTTGTTCCACTTTCTGAGGTTAATCCATTTGCGAAGAATTCTTCGGTTTTATTTGTTTTGCTATTTGAATATTCAACGGGAAAAAAAAAAAAATCGTACACAAAATTTTAAATAATACCCATTATTTACTTACATCCAATTTGAATTTAATTGTCAAACATGGAAAAAAAGGGCTTTACATTAAAATACACTTAACTGAATTAACATAAAACCTAAATAAAAAGCGAGATCAAGACGGTCCTCATGAATAGTTATAAAAAAAGAAGTTGTTATTAAATGGAGAAAACTTAAAAATTTAAATTGAATCCTGATATTAAAATTTACACCAATATCTATAATGAAATCTTGATTGACGAAAGTATATCGTCGCAAAACGTAATAAAAATCTGACGCTGCAGAAAAATCTCGGGCGATGACGATATGAGAGTTGCGCGGTACACTGGAGACCAGTGGCGTTTCACGATATTTAAAAATTTATTGGTCACTTCATATTGGCCATTGCACGTTTATACTATGCCATAAACCTTTGAAAATATATAATTTTTAAATATTATATATATAGTATATTTTATTTATAATCAAATTATTAAAACTAATATTTTAAAAATGCACATTTTAGCTTAGGACATTTCGTAATTAGTAGATTTACCATAAATGTTGTCATTTAGTTTAGCTAAGGTAAGTAGTACTGAACCTAAATTGAGTTCAATCCAAATATTTAACCCAACTACGATCAAAACTAAGCTTCAGCACACTATTAAGAGCTACAGTATGTATTGGCATATTTGCAAGTGAGTTAACTGGGATAAATGTAAGTGATATATGCTATTTTCACGTAAAGAGTAAATTATTTATATTTGTTTAAATAATTATTTAACAAAACTATATATTAATTTTATGAAATGTAAGGATTGACCCAATGCATTAATTTGTTTAGAATTTTAATTAAAACAAGCGTTGTTTAAATGTTATCTTCATTTATTACAATATAAATCGTAAAAACACAAGCGGAAATAACATCTAAATTCTCTAACGAACTATTACTTTAGAGAATTATGCATGTTTGAATCACAAATTTAATATTTGATTCGAAATTCTATAAACTTATAAATAAATGATAACAAAAAACTATATAAAAATACTGTTATTTTAAAAGCAATTTCTGAAATTGCCTTCCTTGAATATTTGGCAATCCACCACTGTCCAACGACGAACGTATACCGTTATAAAAGTCGGTAGTTTGCTTGTGGGTCCGTTGGTAGTGGGAGTTCTAGAGAGAGAGTTGGATACTGTATATATCTGCACTATTGCGCGCGCGAAACGTCCGGGGGTCATATTGGACCAGCAATCTAATACCGGACAGGAAGATATCACGTCAAACCCTCACCCACCAAGTCATAACATTGCGTCACCTCGCTCAACCCTCTATATCTCTCGCGTATCACGACACACGAATGCTCGGCGTCTAACATTCCCCTAAATTTCACCAGAGCTTGACATTCTACATTCGCGCACAATTCCTTTATGGTATTATAGTAGACGAGACGTGTTTAGGTGAAGCTAGATTCCCGTTGCTCGTGCTCTATAGCTCGACGCATTGCGTAATCGCAGTCCTGTGGGATACTCAGCACAGGTTGGAGCATTGACCATGAATTTGTGTGCACAAAATAGATTCTAATACATGTTACATGTTTTTCCAAATTAAATTAAATTCATTCAATATGTGTGAAATTAAGGCAATTTCCACAAATGATAAGGTTGATTATTGATTGGGAAGTACCGGTAAAAAAAAAATTCGCTTTATGATTCAATTACTTATCGACTGGTTACCATCGAGCGATTTTTGGGTTACACATAACAATATTTCTGAATATATATGCAATGTTTTCGTTTCATTTATGTGTTATTTTATTTTTGATTGCTATGTTCTCAAGAAAAGTGGTCAATCATAATTTTTCCGAAGAGTTTTTATTTATTTGCTTTCTCGTAATCGGCATTATATTATATGAAATCATAAAATGTGGATAATCAATATGAATTTTATGAAAATTGAATATTTTATATTTACATAAAAATGTAAAAATATAGGAAACTTTATATTAAATATAATCAACGTAAAATCAATGCAAAAAACTAAAATTCAAATAAAACCTATTCTTAGACAGCATCGGAATTTTTTGTTTCCACAAAATGATTCACACTTGCACCCACCAGCAATGAATATTCTTTTACGTTCGCTTGCAACATTTCACACCCCACTACGTTCGTTCTAGTATATAGTTCGCATCAGTGCCGGCCCTTTTACGCGAGTGATTATCAGGTGTTAATATCGAAATTCTGAGCACGAAATTTAGCGTTGTTTTTACGGTTTTTCGGCGATTCGATCGTATCCTAGCAACCAGCCGATGACGGCGTATACTCATGTAATAGATTTGAGTCATTTTTCGACTTCGTTACTCCCAGATCGCACCGTGCTTTACTGTGCTAAACGATTATAAACCACAAGAGCATGACATTTCGATATAGACAAAAATGTTTCGAAATTGCTCGCTCTGACATTTAACTTATTTAAAGCAAAATCGACAATGTTGTATTTATTAATTGGTTGACATTTTCATAATAATCTGTTTACATAGATAATGAATAATTGCATCATTAAACATATCTAATTTATCTTCAAATTATAGTATTTTATTTCATAAATGTTATATTGTGAATCTGTGTATAATTTATATAAAAACTTATGTTTACATATATTATTTGTGCGTCTTTTACCATAATATACGATATATTTATATGACTCAATTTAATTTAAAATAATTTAATGTATAATGAAAACTATGATTTATAATTTATACTGTTCAGGATCTTATTAATAATTCACACAAAACAATTTTAGTAATGGTAGGAACATAAATACTTTGTTCGTTCTATTAAAAAGACATGACGGATTTTAATATTGTTTGCTGAAAACTTTGCTGCCATCATGGATTTCAATCTTATTCATCCACTTATTCCGAAGACGAACCCTTATTACCAGTGATGTAGCATCGCTTAAATATGTCCGTGTTAGTAATCCATTAACCGTGAATATTTAAATGTGTATAAGCCAACGTATTTGCGTATCCTCACTCTTCGTTTGTCGTTTATGTCCTTATAAATATTTAAAAAGAATGTAATTTAATCAATAATTATAAAGCTTTCACATATATGAACAGAACTGTACTTCAAAATAAAGTCTAAAATTCAGTTTAAAATCAAAATATGTGTAAATTATGAAATTACGATGTTTTAATTAGTTTTCCATAGATTTACCTATTTTTGAACAGATTATTGCAGCAATTAAACTTCATTTACACAAAATACATATATGATAAAAAAAAGTAAAAAATAATAGTTTGTCAAAATCAACTACATAGCTTTGTGTTCAAATGAATCCCTATTGTTTTATACAAAACGGAAATAAATTATGTTTAAACAATGCCTATATATTTTAAAAGATTCTGACTTCGTGTGCAAAAAGTGATTACGAGAAATTAAATTTTGGAAATAGCTAGTGTACCTATTTACTTGGAAGCTACCAGCATTAATGTGGCTATATATAATTTCACGGTTGAAAAATGTTCTTCGATCACAGAGATTTCACGCTCCTACATGAAATATGGAGCAGACGCCCATTAAACGTGACCGTTACAATATTCTCCCCCTATCACGAAATAAATGAACCTAATAAAACTACAAAATAGTAAGCAACAAAAAGGTGTCAAAATATTGCTTTTCTTTATTATTAATTTTTGTGTGATATCCTATCCTTTCTTTTTAAAGAACTTACAAGAGATTGATGTAATTCATTTTACATATACCAAAATTTGAACACCAATATGCAAGAACCAAAGTCTAAAGATATCACAATTGTTTGTTTATTTAAAAGAATTAGTTTTAAATAAGAAGCAGCATAAGTTTATATATATATATTAAATCATTGTATTATGAAACATTAAGTTCACCTTTTAACAAATACAGAATGAAAAATTGACAATCACCATAAAAATTTAATGCAGTAATATTTATAAAGCCATAATGAAATATGCATATGCATGGGTACTTACGATTGTTACGTGAATCTCCAGACTGAGATTGGCCCGGAAAGTGGCTGATGAATTTCCCTGCAAAAAAATAATTGTATTAATAAATATTTAACAATGTAACCATAAGTTATTTGAAATTCCAGATTCAGAACTGTTTATATGTTCTTCAAAATATGTGTATGTGTGTAGATGCGTGTGTGCTTTAACGCCGATACAATTCGAAGAATAAGAGACTAAAAGATATATTTCCGTTAAAATCTGTAAAAGACATACGAAATTAATCATACACAAATCTAGGATCACGAATTAACTTATATGTATTTGATATTTGTAAATATTAAATATTATTTTACAGAAAATATAATAAGTAGTTTTAGGCTTGACTCTTGACTCTATAAAGTAATAAAAATAGGATACTAAGATTGCATAGCTCACATGGGTTTTTCTTTGCCGTTTTTGGACTTTCATGTAAACATGTAATAATACTGTTTCAGTAACCAACGTTATATATTAATCTTAGCTTCCCTTTTGTTTCCATATAAACAGTATTATAACATCGAAGAGTACTGATGAATACACGCAATACAATATTGGTTCTAATGGGCGGGGTATCCAATAATATATTTCTCTATGTTCTATTGAATTTCAGTAGCTGATGCGGATAAGCGGGAGTAAGTAAGAGAGTGAAGCAAATGAAACAGAGAGATGAGAAAAGTTTGAGAGTTGAGAGGAATTCGGGGAACAATTAGATACCTGCTGGGGATGCAGAAGTTATAATTCGGTGAAAGAATTCTAGAAACGGTTTACTGAAGCTGGAGAAAATTGAATTTCGCCTCTAGTGCGTCGGCGAAGTCAATTACACGGTTGCACACCCTAACGTTACATCCACATATATTGCTTTTCTCTTAAGGTTTATTCAACACATGTTTATATAAAGGCACATCTAAGTAGAAGATTATAATGAAACTTTTCTAACAATATCTGTTTTTATTATATTTACTTCCTTATTTGACTAATATAGAAGAGTTTACGTATACATCATATTCCAGTTAAAATTAAATCAATGTTCTTGTTGTAAAGCAAAAATTTAAGGAAGAATATTGAATATAACACGTAAATATAATACTATGAAAGTGGTGTCTTTAATGTAACACCTCACCTTTTTGCATAAAATAAATGCTATAAAATAAGATTATTTATCAATGATCACCCACTTACAATTCACATTTTATGTTGCTTAAAAAAGCAACATACTTCATTGAAATGACAGATAATCTACATTCAATATTCAAAGTCAATTTGCACCAGCCGTTGTGAAGTTATTATTATTCCGATAAGCTAACTCCCTACTTTGTGCTTCGTGACTGTCATTCTTTTCAGCTGTTCTTTAGAATTATCAAAGTTATAAATATGCAATATCTGTTTGTCAGGGGCAGGTTTTTTGTTTCGTCTATCATATGTAAACCAGCATATTTACGTTTTGTAAGATATTGTATTACTTCAAAAATCTCTTTTCATCATCCCACCATTATTCTTTCTGTTTTTCATAATTACACCAGCTAATAATATGTTTAATTATAGCGGTCACAAAACAACGACGACATGATAGTTGAGAAGTTGGAAGGAATTTTGAATAAATTATATTAAAATTAATAAATATACATCAGAACAGGAAAATAATAATATATTAAATGCTATTGATTTATATACAGACTTCACTTCAAAAAATATTGGTACTATGTACATATAAGAAAAAATAATTGTATAATTAGCGGTTGTTCATGTTAACCAAGTATATTACAAAAAGTAATTCTATTCATATTCAAAAACCAGATTCGAGTAGAGCCAATAGATATTTATCGTTAAGATTCGAAAGAAATTGGTTGATTCTCGCTAAGGGTGCGATAGCCAAGAATTATCGCACCCTTAGCGAGAATAATTCCAGGATTTGGACCCAAAGGTCGAAATCTTGGGCGGACCCAATTAAGTTTCTATATCAGTTATCCGCAACGTACTATGTATGTTAAAGTAGTATTTTGTACTATTAAATATCAGATGTCAGAGAAAGCCTGCTAAAGAAATAATAGTTTGCAATATTATTGTATCAGTTCGTTGGCTTATTGGATCAGATTTGATACTTGCTTAGGGTACAAGAGGTTTCGATTTCATCTTCCAGGTATGTTTTACATCTCTTATCTGCAGTCTGTATTAAAGAAATATATAGTACTTAAGAATTAGTCCTCCGCAAAATGTCTATAAAAAGAAAAGCTTGTAGTATTAAAGTCGTATGATTCTCGCTTAAAGTGCGAGGAATCTCGACTTCATATCCTAGATGATCCCAATTACGTTTTATAACAAATGCGAATAAACCCAATAAAAATGTATCGTACAGTTATCTGATATTGGCTTTGAATTAAGGCTCCATTCTAGGGAGCACAGCTAAGTTTTTATAGTTGTCTTAAATGTCTCTATTCAAATATTTAAGCAGGATACTATTCTACGTTAATGTATAAATTCCGGCTTAAAACAGAGTAAACTCAATAAGTACTTATCATCTAATTGTAAGATCTTAAGATACTGGCTCTTTAGTCTAGGGCATACGAGAGATCCTGGACGAACTCAGTCATGTTTTATATCAGATAGAAGTTAAACCAATAGATATTTATTGTGTAGATTGCTAAAGGAATTGACTCGTGACAAATGAAAATGAGTTTAGATTCAAAAGGTCCTGGGTTAATTCCTGGTCGAGCCCAGACAAGTTATGTTTTACAACAGAGGAAAACTAATATTTATGGTCTTTTATTAATTTTATTTGCTAAAAAACAGGCTCGTTGGTCTAGGGGTATGATTCTCGCTTCGGGTGCGAGAGGTCCCGGGTTCAAATCCCGGACGAGCCCAGTTACGTTTTATATGAATATTATGAGTAACGTCAATTTACTAAAGGAATCAGTGGTCTAGAGAAATGAGTCGTATATATAGCTTTAAATGTAGGAAGCACAGACGAGCCCAAATAAGTTGAATGTTGTCTGTATGAAAGCAGTATCTTGTACTAATTATGTATCGATTGTCCGCAAAAGTTAGAACTTAAATTATTTGCTCATGGGTCACGGTGTGAGAGGTGTAGGCTCAAATCTTCTGACGAACCTGCTTAAGTAGAGACAAATACCATGGGGTAGGCTAACATGCAAGAAATACCTGCTATAAATCGCGAACGAACCTGGAAAAGTAATATCTGTTGTTCGTAATGTATGTTCTTTTTAAGTATCAATTGCCCGCAGAGTAAAAAATTGTCGATTATAGTTTTATATATAGAAAATTTAATATTGTATACATTATGTATAAATTCTATGGATTTAATAGTCTCTTAGGGTGTTGAAGCTCTTCGAGGAATTATTTACCATTCCATTGCCGATTCATTAGTTTAGGTGCATAATTCGATAGTTTTCGATTTAAAATCTCAAACAATATTAGCTCTGCGCACTACTCATAAAAAAAATTTGTTTGTGCTTACTGAATCTAAGAGTCATATATGATTTTGAATTTGTGAATTTTTCTTCAATACGTATACATAAATCAAAATTCTAATGATTAATTATTTATATATATATATTATTATTTATTATTAATTATTATTTGTTTGAAATATATATTTTTTGTAATTCTAGGTTTTGGGGCCATAATTCGCTGATGAAATTAATAGAACATAAAATAATTTGTAACATATATGTTAGTATTTAATACATATTTTTATTTTTCGTTACTCATAAACCAAATAATAGAAAAATCCAGTAATTTTTTGAAGAGAAAATATAGCACACGCGTTTTGAATGACACGCGTGTACTGTCAAATTACTGTTTTGATCACGCTATCGAAATTTGTGTCACGCGATGTATTGTGTAATATAATAGACGTTTCATTTTATCTACTAAGCAAGCTTCTTCTTCTCTCTCACCTTTAACCCTGCATCAATAAAGGAAAAAAATCAATAATGATTATAGCCAATAGTACGACTATTCCGGATATTAGTTTGCTACCGTTTCACGCGCGTTTAATACGAACTTATTCACACGCTCTTTACTACCCTTTATAACAACCTTTTACGAATAAATTATTGTAGATATTTAATATTGTATATGCGCAAATTTTTTCTTTACTCGCGTAATGCATCAAATTAACTTACATGATAATATAGAGCGCAAATGCATCTACAATCATATACAAACTTTGATATGTTTTCAATACTATGTTATTTAAAATTGGTTCGTTTTTTTGTGTTATAAGAAGAGAAAATGACTGTTATTTACATTCTCCAGCCAAGCAGTATTTGAAATAGGAGAGTATATATTTGGTCTGTTATTATATTCTCCTTTTTCTCTCAAATTTGGGGAAAAAAACCCTATAAATATAATTGAAAATGAGATACTAAAAAATAGACATAACCAAAACGTAATAGAATAACTACCTGTCGATCAGATATAATGTTGAAAGAGATTATTATTTGCATTTTATTTTATGTTAATCATCGACAATGCTCAATTGATAAACCTATTATGCTGAATATATGTGTTACATAATTATGATTAATATATCAAATGCCAATATTTATAAAAACGTTATTTTCAAATAAAAGGAATGATACATATAATAAAATTAGTGACATATTGTGAGGTACATATATGGAATAATTTATTTTTCAGTTGTATATAAAAAAAAACATTTGATATACAGAAAAAAAATTTTAAATTTTTGCTAACAATAATTTGTTTAACCTATCAACTCTCATATTTGCTAATTTAAATCTTGTTTTCGCGGATATAAAATTGCATTTCAGAGTAGTAGTTCTTCAACAGTAGGTCATGGCGAATTGGTTAAATGCTGCGAAATTTTGAGCAATTGCGTTTATCGTATCGTTTATATGGCTCGCAAAAGATATTACTCTGCGAAAAAAATCTCAATCGGGAAATGCATGTTTACTTGAATCAATTTATTTTGGTTTCTGCAATATCTACGAAACGGCTACACCAGTAACAATGAAAATAAAATATATTAATATTTCGCACTACTTTTGTTTGAAAAGTTCCTTTGACACTTTTTCAAAGAACAGTTTTATCGTAAGAAATAAAAATTCAATTGTGATTCATTTGTGTTGAATTAAATTTTTATAGAAATTTGTCAAAATAAATGAAAAACATCTGCAGTGTCATGCATCGAACTTTCTTATACGCATTTGTGTGAAACCATATCGTGGTTTCATTATTTATCTAATTTATATTTATTCTAACCTTTAGATTGCTTTTACACTAAATATATTTCTTTGAATAAATATTAAATGTCAAACTTCAAATTATTTAAGTCTATTTTGTTAAACAATTGACAGGCGCAGGTGATACGATTTATGTAAAAATATATGTAATAAGCAGAAATTTATTTTGAAACCAGTACCCTGTTTGGAAAAAAAATTCAAACAAAACTTGTGCGAAATATAAATACCTTTAATTTTTGTTCATACAATTTTTCTGTTACTGTAACCATTTTTGAGTAATTGCAGAAACTGCAAAAAATGACTAGCGTACAGAGGCACTTCCGCTTTGAATATTTTTTTCAAAAATAGAAGGTGCATACCCCAGGCATATGCAAATCTTAAATTTAAAGATTCATAATTTTAGCTTTAACCGTTTAAGCTGTAGAGAACATACACACACACACACACACACAGACACACACACACAAACAGATGTCATTCCAAAAATAGTCGGAATCGATTCAGGGAAGGTCAAAACGTATATTTCCGTTAAAATCTCGAGTTCGAAATTTTTCATGATTACAATACTTATACTGCGTATAAGAAAGTGAAAAATGAATGATTATATAATATCAACCGAAAAAGTTGGTAATTATTCTTAAACAGAACAGAAAAGTATAAGAATACTGATTTCTATTTAATGATTGTTTGAGATTGAAACATTTATATTTTAAAGGATAAGATTGGATAGAAGTTGTAAATAACACAATTTATAAGAAAATAATAGAATGTTGTTTTAAAAAATGTATGTTTTAATTAATTAATTCAAATGTGTGTACATTTACAATATAATTATCATCATATTTCAACTACATTCTATAAACTATAGTCGGAATCGATTCAGGGAAGGTCAAAACGTATATTTCCGTTAAAATCTCGAGTTCGAAATTTTTCATGATTACAATACTTATACTGCGTATAAGAAAGTGAAAAATGAATGATTATATAATATCAACCGAAAAAGTTGGTAATTATTCTTAAACAGAACAGAAAAGTATAAGAATACTGATTTCTATTTAATAATTGTTTGAGATTGAAACATTTATATTTTAAAGGATAAGATTGGATAGAAGTTGTAAATAACACAATTTATAAGAAAATAATAGAATGTTGTTTTAAAAAATGTATGTTTTAATTAATTAATAAAAATGTGTGTACATTTACAATATAATTATCATCATATTTCAACTACATTCTATAAACTAGTGTATTATTGTATGCAAGATAAATATCTATTGTTCGATGAATAAAATGCTATTAAATGGAAAGAGACAATGATAAATGTAAATGCCATTTCAATAAGTATCATCACGTTGGATCGCAAAAATTTTTTTTTTTGTTTACGTTTGAAAAATTAATCACAATGATAATAAACCATGAAATAAATTGACTGTACATTATATGCAAGGAATTTAATAAATAAGGAAGTACGTGTAATTATAAATGAGAAAGAAACATCTATACGAAAATGGTTTTTTTTTTACTTCAAAGACGTTCATGAATTTAATCTAGAGGAATAACAGAACATATTTGCTTTTTTTACATTTAAACTGTAAACAAATTTTCAGGAATTATAAATGTTACATATTTTACAAAATAAAAATAAACTGCTAGTGTCGGTTCTCATTTCTGTAAAAAAAATTTCATGAAGTTGGATAAAGCTGTATTGTATATTATAATAAAAATAAATAAGTTTAAAATTATTACAATTTTTTTATTACTTTCTGGGAATCTAAAAATGAGTTTCATTTTATGATATTCTTTCTAAGAGATTCCAAAATATTACTTATTTGCATTTACAAATAATTTAGTATCTTCACAGAAATTTAGGAACGTTGATAAATAAAATAATAAATAAATAAAAACTTTCCGTTATCCTTGATTTGATTTTTTTAATCTCTTTCCGTAAATCGAAACAGAAACGCAAAAATCAATGGAAATACTTTGACAGAATTATTTATATCAAACTGAAAAAGACAAACTCAACTAGATACATTGACAGAGAGAAACATGGTAAAACAATGCGAACAGGCAAACATGTTTCTGTTTGCCGAGCAAATAAAACGCGCACTGTGCTCGCGTTTATAATTGGCATTTGAAAAATGAACGCGATTAATTTCAAACAGAAGATGTAATATACACTCATACAGAAACTCAGGGCACACATATATGTACATTAAATAGACAAAAAAAATATCAATTTCATATTAAACGTAAACGGATATTTCAATATTTAAAGTACATGCATGTTTGTAATATTTGTATTAATTTAATTAACAAATATACTTTTGGTTACACGTTTCTATTTTTATATGATTTTGACAAATTTGCAAATATTGGTTTCTTAATTAAACATTTAGCCCATATACCTACATATATGAATGTATAAATGGCGTAACTGCCGTGAAATAATTTACGAAAATTAATAGCAATATGACTAACACAGTTTTTGCATAAAAATTAGATAATTTTTGTAATATCTTTCTATATAATACAACCAAAAATATATGTTTGAATACAAAACTCAACGTTAACATAACATTAAAATGAAACCAAAATCACATGGAAGAAATACAAAACACATAACAACGATTCAAAACACGTAAAAACGGGTATCAGGATTGGGTTATTATACAATAACATATGAAATATGTATATATATTCAGAGAAGTGTTTAATGCCAATTGCATTGAGCCGCCTATGTGGGGTGACACGGAATGGTATCACCAAAATAACAAATTTTCGTTTATGTCTACAGCAGATGTTATAATTTATTTATTGAACAATTTGCTCCACTGAAGAAACATAAAAAGTAAATTTTATTCATCTTCATGAGCTGCGTATTCCCCTCAGGCTGCGTAACTACATACATACGTATATAGCCTTGTTTGCCAAACGCACAGAGGCAACAAACAGCAGTTGGATATATAATGTAATTTTTTTAGCAGCCGCTGCGATTTCAACCCTCACATCATAATAATAACAATAAAGTATAACAATGTCAGTGACACCGGCAAGATTACACAATTATGGTAATTTGTTCTCTGTACGACGAGGCGTGTGTTGCATAGCCGATTAAGCAACACACAAACTCTGATAACACACGATCAGATATGTACGTTATGTTATATGTCACTACCGTCGGTACCACGCGCGGTTCTACCAGCCGTTCGTCTACGTAACGTAAGACAGAATATCCAAACGCGTCGAGTGTTGGCAGTAAAGAAAGAGATTGTGATAGGGTTTGTGCAGGCGGCGCGACGCTTTCATATAATTTTCTACAGCGTAAGTGTTAGCGCGCGCGATTTCTATGAAAAGTACATTGAATTTACCGGCGACGTACATGTATTTCTGAATCATTATTTAATATAATTTCCGACGTAATAGCTGACTGGCTGAATAACATAAAGTGTGAAAATTGCATAACTAATTAACCAGCTGTCTAGCACGATAGCTTGCATGTGTCTAAGCGTTATACCATGCATCTGTACATACATGCTTCTGAATACTTACCCTCAAAAGAAACTATTTTAAAACAGCGCATAATCATTAAACATTTTTATTAAGCAGTTTTATAATGATATCGCCATTCTAACCGAGATACACGTGCACGGATGTGAGATGAAATATTATTTACTAGCAGATCATATACACAACCAACCAGCGTACACCTTGAAACTAAATCAGTGCAATATGAGTAAAATCGGCTGGTATTTCATGTGAGAGAAATGCCTTCATTCTGTTACATAATCAATGTACAAAAACTAGTGTAACTAATACTAAGCCTTGTATATATTAGGCAGTGACAAAACATAAAATCTATAATATAACACCGAAACAATTTAGTTGAAGTCTAAACTTACTTTTTAATTCCTATAAAAATTTAGTCAAGCATATTAATATATAGTATGTAGTAAATGACTATAAATTATAAAATAATAAACATTTGTTACTGCAACAATATATTTCTATGCAAAAATTAGCACAAACTCATTAGGTCAGATTAGGAAAATTCGCTCTTATATGAACCGTATGCTTAGTGGAAAACGTAGTTCTTATTTAGTACACACTAAAAATGTCAGTGAAAAACAAATTTAGGAGTCGATGCACACTAAGTGTAATAGTTCACCGGAAAACGCTATTAATCTACAACACGATACGTATTATAATTTGTGTATTTACGGCTGTAATGTATCACGTTTTAGGAGTCGTCGTGATCTTGGCAAAATTGGTTGCTACGTAATCGCTAGATTTACGGGTTGTCCACTCAAAGTATTCGTTTTATTTTTGAAAATATGTGGAAATTATGTCAGCTAAATTTTAAGCCTCTGTATGACTTCAAAGTAAGTTCTTCCAGTAAAAATTTAATGATATTTTGACTTTATTTGAAATAAAGAATAACAATTAATTCATATGTGAGGTATAGAATAAGAGAAATTTAATTGTGAAACCAAATAATACAAAAAAAATTGAATACTACATATAAAAACGCGTACTAGCCATAAAAGAGTAGTAATTGGTACTCACAATATTTTTTACTTGAGAACTGTAGCAAAACAAACTCGAAAACACAAACTACTTTCATATACAATGTTTCACTAGTAACTGATGAAAAATAATGAATTTTGACTGTGAAACGGACATGTTAGAACCAACATAAAATAATAAAAATATTTCTCGTTTTTAATTACCTTACACAAAATACAACTATACAAGTTACTAGTAGGTAGTATTGGTAGCTTGCAGTTCAAAATTATAATATAAAATATAATAATGAAAATTTTAAATTGAGAAATAACTGTACATATATCAAAAATTAAAGATGCTACTTTTAAGCTTTTTCGTATAATTTCGATAAGGGAATCAATCTATAGAATCTTACATTTTATTTGGAATTATTAAAAAATTATTATTTACGTTGTTGTCGGTTGAAAATAACTAAAATTGTTTCAATAAAAAGTGGTTTATTCATTTTATTACTACCGCAATACAAATATTACAATTATTAAAGTATTAAACATTATTAAAATAAATTTTTCAATAACTACATTAAAGGAAACAAAGAATTATAAATTTATAGAACTATGTATATTTTAACCACTGTTATGTACAGTTAAAGTCGTATTATTGAAGATGGGTTTGTGCAATGTTGGTTTCGATATTATTCAAACAGTTTCTGTTAACAGTTTGAAAACATTAGAGGGAGCAGTATAATCTACAAGTGTCTTCAAATACAGATTACCTAGTTCTAGTTGTAATGTGAACGTTCAAATTCGTATTTTAAATGGAAATTTACGTAGTGTTAGGTACAACAGTGTGGTCACGTCAAATGGCCGAAGTTTAACGACAGTTAGAGTGTTTTGAGAGGTGTCACTGCTGGTGTTGGTGGTTCGAACCAACACTAACGGTCTCAAAATAACGATTGTGGCTACATGCGGGTTCGAAGTGAGGTGAAATGAAATAAGTAAATAAGGAAAACTGTGAAAGTATGACGATCAAAGAACTGAAAGGAATCCAATATTTGCTTTAACTCATTCTAAATTTATATTTATATAACTCATATTATAAACAAATAAACAAAATATTGCCATAACTAAAAATATGGATGTAGTATTATTTTTCACTAATATATATTAGTAAGTGAAACAGTATGTTTGTAATTGCTGTTACTAAAAGTTAGCTGTTGAAACAAAATTTATTAAGAATAAAAATAAGAATTCATAACTTAGAGTCATTTTTTTCTAAAAGTGTATTCTTTTGACCTAAAATGGGTGTTCTTCTTATAGCATTTCCCAACTTCATGAAGTGCGCTTGTATAATGGCCAATTCACCAAACAAATCACTGTAATTAGTGAATGCAAGAAGGGTAGGTAATTATTTAAATTCAGTTCATACCTAGTTAACACGCTACTACGTATTCCGTCAAATAATGACTCGTATAAATTAGTTACGCATTGAAACTAGATAACAGAATGAATACTAGTGCCAAAAAGATAGCGCTAGCATTTTCAACTACAAAGCTTCTACGTTTCTGACATATAGTCAACACGAAATCGAATTAAAAAGTGTTGTTCATATAGCTATGCTGTGTATATGCTCAACAAAGGCTGTTGATAAAATGCAGCCGTTTCTGAGATTATTATAGACAGCACAAAAAATGACTAGAGTAAACATGCACTACCAGTTTGAATATTCTTTTCAAACGTAGGTTTTCTTGCTAGATATATAAAAATCTTAAGTTTAAAGTTTCATAATTTAACTTCAATCGTTTAGGCTGTAGAACGCTCACACACACATACAGACGGACATAATTAGAAAAAGAATCACCGTCAATTCAGGGAAGGTCAATAGGTATTTCCATTAAAATCTTGAGATTGATTTTTTTAGTGCTTACTAATTACTTCATTTATGAAAGTAAAAAGTCGTAAATCTTAAATGAAAATGTTTATTACCTAAATTTGCAAATTTCTTTGTCAAGTATTTATATTGGTGTCATATCAAAACAATCGTTCTCTTGAATTGTATTGCTAATGGACAATATTACATCAAACAAATATTTCTTTAGATTTAATTAAAGGTATAAATTGCGAATGCAGAATGGTAGTAATTGTTATTAACGTAAACATATGAAAACAAAAACATAAAAGAAACTCAGACAAGAAAGTTAGTTGCCTTTTGTTTCCCTTTAAATGATATGAGAAACGCTAAATAGCACAAAGTTTCTCTCCTAGTTATTGCTTTTGCAAAAATACAATAATACTTCTACTTGCAATACAAGAACGTATTAAAACTTTACTTTGATAGTAATTCACAATTATGAACTTTAAAGTTATAGAACAAATGCATAGCGTAGACGCTGAGTTAGTGTTTTCCGTTTTATAATTTATCATACGAACGCTGTACCAAAACTTTCGTCTAAACCACACGCAAATTTATTATAATTAATTAGTGAAATTATAATTTTAATTTCTAACCTATTCACCATGAAAATATAATTTTTTCGTAGTATCAAGTTCATTTATATAAATTTGTTTAAATTTAAATATAGATTTAATGCATATTCTCTTATAAATGGATAACCAGATAATTGTTCATATTTAATCATACAACGTGTCTCGTTGTTGGCATATTTTTAGAACTAACGCTATTTGTCAACCACGATTAAACTCATACCATACATTCAGCATCAAACAAATCCATTTGATTGTATAAAATGAGTTTTATTTGTTTAACATTTCATAAAATAGAACCTATAACATTGTTTTGTAAAATAAAATATTCTTGTATGCATTTGAAAATATAATGTTATAAAATTCAGATTAATATATAATACTTTTAAATTTTTTGATAATTTAACTAAATTCCCTATTAAAACTCAATATTTATTTTGTAGTAAGCTCCGTCAGCTATATTCGTTGTAATGACATAACTGTAACTGTATTAAAAAATACGACAAACAAACGGCTTCATATTCGGTTTCCAGTGCTATTTTACAGGAAACTGAAAACACAACGGCAAGGTAAATAGTATTTTAGAATATTACAAATTATAGGAAAAACGAATCCTTGCATTAAAATCGATATTATACATGTATTACATAACATCATTAATATTTCCACTAAATGGAATGGTAGAAAGCCCTTTACATTCATTCACATCTTGAGAATTTTTCGCCATTTACGCCTATCCTTACATTCGTCTTTTGCTTCATTAAAATTCTTTATACATGCTCATTGCCCACATATATCAACGATGGCACAAGCGCACCATTGTACACGCATAACTTTGCATTCATATAAATGTTAAAATTTCTCGTAAACATTCCTAAAGCCCCTAAACTCTTTCAACCAGGAGAAGTTCTTTTCTCAATCATACATTCATCACTAGAGAATAAACAAACTGTTTTAATAAATATCATTGGTTGAAAAAAACTTGGTATTTAGATCTTATTTTGTAAACCTGTAGCTGCAGCAGTATCGTGTATATTGTAACTAAATTATAAGCGGCACGAAATAGCCAGAGAGATTAAAAATGAATTTATATCAAAAATTCTATACAGCAAAATGCTATAGGGATATAACTGATCAATAAAACGAATTGTTCTTCACATTCGGAAAGATAAAAATATCAATTATGTATAGAACCATTTGGAAAAGAGTAAGTCGGTTTAATTATGTAAAAACTATGAATCGTGTTTGAGGAAAACAATAATAATATAATGCTCTATTTATACATTTATTTGTTATTATTCTTATAAATACAAATATTGTTACTATCCATCAATAATGATCGATTTTGGCTTTTAATGAAATACTATTTAAATCAAAAAATGTTTTGTTTTCCGATTCACATATTGTAGATAAGTTTACTAGAATCTCCTTTGTTTCTAATCTGGTAGACCACAACAAACCACAAATGGTTGGACGAACAGTTTCTCAATTTCATTCCCGATTGTGGCCAAACGGAAAGCGGGCAAAGTCAAAGGCGGGTAAATACCGCATTATTTGCGTCCTTTTACTAAGCGAACAAAAAATAAGCTATCAAGAATCAAATACCAACACACTAGAAGTAGAAAAACCAAGCAATCGTATTATTTACTATTAGGATGTTGTTTAGTATCTAAAAATATATATTTCTCAAAAAGCAGAGATACATCATTGCGTATAATTTTATTTTCAAGAATGTAGCAAAAATGAAAATTTATTAAAAACAAATATAATAAAGGGAAAATTTATCTGAAAATATGTAAATCATCAAAATAACTGAAACAAAACAACAGCAAGATCCACCAACCGAACGGCAGTTATAAGAGAAATATATGAATATTTTATATTTCGTTAATTGTTGACACATCTACAATGCTAAAAATTTATTGAGAGTACACTGCATATTCTAGACATATGAATATAAATCTTTGACGTTTTGAAGTAAATGAGTAATTCTTATATTAAGTTTAAGAGTCATGATTCATCATTGCAATTGCTTAACTTAGGAGTTAAATACTATGTATATAGTTCTAAAATTTGAGTTGTATATATTTCAATAAAAGCACTAGAGAGGAGATCATAAAATATATATGAGCAAATTTTACTGCGTTTCAATTTCAAAATAATATATTTACTGCTCCATGTTAATGTTCGATTACCTACTAAGACCGTGTCATCTGAATTTATTGAACTTCACCTATTTATGGAAAATAACAGTTACCTTGCAGAACGTCTAAATAATTAGGTTACTATTCACTCTGATTAAATACCTGTTTAAACTTTGTAGCACTTGATCTTTTACTTTGTTTGCTCTACGTAGTGTTTCAACTGTAAGAACAAGTGATTAGGATCGAAGAAATCGAAACAAAACATATGATCCTGCATGCATCTAGCTCCAGTTTGCTTTCTTGTAATATATGACTCAATTCGTGGACGAGTTACCCGCGCGCTGCGTAGCACCATGTCGGCATCACTAGGATTGTTGATACTCAGCACTGGTGGTGATTAATCTTCGAAGTTATGTGTTCCTCTAAGGAATCCAACTAATTACACTATTACGTACGGTTTTCACGGTAAACGAGAACGTATATACGACGGTTAAGAATACCGCGATGTGGTTCTTATCTACACAAACCCGAGAAAACACTCGTCTCTTGAGCCACGAGTGGTTCTCGCTTATGCGTAGGCTCTTCTTGTCACAACGCTAGCATTATAAATTAAAACTTACTTTTGGATAGTTTATTGGCTGAAAGTTATACATACATAGATTTTCGAACTATATTTTATAACTTGTTATTAAAATTATTAAATAAAAACGAGACTGTAGATTCGATCAAATGTGTTATATTTTTAAATAAATGTAATTTATAAAAACTCCTTGTACATTATTTTTAAATTTCGAGACAGAAATCTGTATCGATTATGTAAAGCAGTATTTTACGATAATAATTAATAGATATATACACATCCGTTGTTTGTACATACATGTAACAGAGCATTCCATGCACCAAATTGAAAATAAAAGCAGTGGGAATATGTCTAAAAAGATTAATTTGTAAATTCGACAGTAATGCCTTGCGACATATCATATACTCATTTGGCTTATATGAATCCGTTACAGTTTCTATAAAGCAATATGGAAATTCATTTTGACTGATACGCTGTTTTGATTGATTTAATTTGCTTTTGTAAGAATTTACTGGATAATACTCGGTTTACAAAACTTATTCATTTATTCACATTAAAGCGTTACGTAAAGTCGCGTGTTGTATATTAAATATATGCCATAATATGCTTTATATTTGGGTGAATGGTGGACACGTTGACGTTCAAATGACGCAAGCTAAAATTAAACACAATCCGTTATGCAATGAACCCGTATATCATCAGGGTTGATTGCAAGCACGTTAGAAAAATTAGTGATTCGCGTGAGTTCCGTTTTCATTTCTTTAATAAAAGCTGCATTTTATTAAGCTTACTTTGATCGAATCAAAGCATAAGATTACAAAAATAATTAGAGAATTTGCCACGATCATGTAACAAATACTATTAGTTTATAACTTTGACCTACATACAATTTTCATAGATGTGAATTCTTTTGGTATAAGGTCGATACTATAGACCATTTCACGAGTGATATGCAGTGTGCCGAAAATAGGCAATGCTATTCTACTGAATCTTCTGTATACCATGTTGTCAGGTTCTTACTTAGAAGTAATTCTGATACAAATCTTTAGATTTATCTTGTCCTTCCACTAGCATATTTATTTCCGCTCAACTATCAGACGCTATGGAAGCAAATATATAACAACTCTGTTCTATATAAGAATATATGCTACCAAATAATTCTGTCTGTATAGTCCAACAAATGTACAAATACAAAACTTACGCTAACGACCATATAAAACTATCAAAAATTAATTATTATATATATTAAAAAAAAAAGTTTGATCGGTAGCTTTTGTTATTAGTTTGATCGTACCATATTTCATTAATAAAAGCCTGTTACGGTAACTAATTCATAATAACTACAAAAATATTATTGTAATTATAATAAGAATATTAATACATTTATTAAATATTAATTGCCGCTGCCATCTCTATTAGTGAAAAATGAGACAGCCAACTTCTTAGTTATGGTAAGAGGGATTAAATAGGTATTATTATAAGGCTATAACACGCGATATTTATATACCATTATGAATGAATATTTCTTATATTATATTAAACCATTCGTTAATTTGTTTTATATATCTTATACGATTAAGAATAATAAACAATAACTTACAAGAACATCTACATTGAATTCTATTCTAGAGTCAATTAATCTAAATGATCAGAAACAATTATATAGTGATCGAAACTCTCTTTCATTACTTTAATGACCTGATATACACATAATATAGATGTTAATAAATATTATTTTGATGATCAGTAAAGTATACTATGATATACATAGGCTAATAAAGTTGTATCAATCGTTATCGATAAACATCAAAGCATTAGTACGTGGAATATACGTCGAATTCCAGAGCAATTATTTAAATACACAGAATTCTGTTTATAAAATAAAATTTGATTACAATTATATAATAACTTAATTTAATAACCTTCATTTAAAAAATGGAGACAATATTTGATTGAAATAATAAGAAATATCTATTTTTAATTCGACTAATATTCATAAATCATCTATATTGGTTCATAAATTGTACATTTTATCAGACACTTTAATATAAAAATAGTTTTGTGTGTGTTTATAAATCAATCCATCCGAAATGCTTGAAATACTAGAAATACTTGCACGGTGTAAATAAATTAGTCCACTAGAATCCTCTAGAAATAAAATTTATACAACTGTTGATAGCATGCATCATGGATGAATAATTCCTGAAGTACTACAGCGAAGTGCTCGCTGTAAAAGTAACTTATTATTCATAGTATAAGTCAATATGTAGTTACAAAAATTATTAAAATAATACCAATAAATATATTATATTTTAAAAATAATTTATTTATACAGATATTTACATTTATACACTTACAGAAAACAGTGAATGAAATATTTCTATAAGCATATTTTGTTATAAATGTTCCTACTATCAAGAATAAGATGTATTAAGTAAAGTACATATTGATGTAACAACCTGAAATATGTACTGAAAACAAAATAACAAAACGTTACGGTCGTCGAATACTGAAAAACGAAACATAAAGTAAGCATTAAATGTTTGACGCTTCCATATATATTACCGTCAGCTATTTTATATACATACATACATTCGCGCGTCAAGGTATAAAATTATTTACATACACTGTAAATTTAAATGTAACACAAAGAGCTACGAGTATTTGGTGCTTGGCGACTGTCACTTCAATCACGACAAGGAACGCGAGACGATACTTTTTGTAAGTTCCGTCACCCAAGTTAATGGAAAATACGAACACCAGCAGCTTTACTTATTCCAATTTACTATTGTTTGTCTGGCACATTTGTTGTCTTTTACTCGTATTCTAAAACCTAGCTGGGCGAGGTTATAAAGTAAGCAATTCGTTTTTCTCGCTTTTGTATCCTAGGATTATCAAAACGAGCACAGTTGTCCTTGTTACGGTAAAACTTTTATTTGTTGAATTGGAAATGAATACATTTGCATAAAATTATATTAATTTTCTAATGAAGATTAGATTTTCTAAGAAACATGTGAATGCAGTCAATCAGAAAAGCGTGAGTAAGCGTACAGTATACTTATTATTAAAAAAAATAAAAGGAAGATAAAAGAAAATGTTTGTATAATCGAATAGGCTAGTTTGGATTATTTTTATATATAATAACATCATATAAAATTAAACATACATATACATTTTGCAGAAGTACTATCTGCTGGATAATGGGTAATTTCAAAAGTTAGTAAATATGAAACGTTCGGGGATTTGGATGTGTGCACAACATATGAAGCTAAATAGTTATAGCAAAGACGTTTACAATGTCGCCTTGATAACCAATTCACTTGTCTCAGTCACCGACGGCCCATTGAAGATGCCGCAATGAGAAGTTGTTTCCGCATTCGTACTTTTCAATTTAAATTGTTTATTTAAACGCGCACATAAAGCATTGATTTTCTGTCTGTATAGATACCACTAAGAAATATCTGCAATAGCTTGCACTGAACTTTCTTATAGGCATTTTGTTTAGTTAAGAGGAACATTCAAAAACAAATTTTGAATTGTTCAAGAAAATATAATAAAATATTTAGTATTTTACTAATTTATAATAATTTTATAACCTTGGAAACATTTTTCACTCAATAAATTTTTTACAATAAATTTTCTTACAATGAATAAGTAATTTGTACAATTGGTGTTTCTAGTAGAAAAATAAACCATTAACAAATATTTCAAGTAAATTGTAAGTGTATGAGAGTGGTATGAACAACACCCAGCCTAAACTTAATAAATTAACAATTGAAATTACATTGTTCTCAGAGAAAATATATCTGTAAATAGTTTTATGATAATGTAAATAAGTATATAATCACATCTTGTGAATAATATCTGTAATTTCTGTAATCTTTAAATTTTTTTTTGTATTAGTATAATATAGATACATATATTATTTTTTCAAAAAATATGTATATTTTAGTAATAAAATGAAAGATATATCAACTGAAGTTTCAACCGAGTTTTAAATAAATTATCAACCGGATAGTCGTTGCATTGAATATTAATATAGCGGGAGAAAATTCTGGACCAGTGGTGATATTTCCATCAGTGGTGTTCCTACTTCAACAAAATTTCACGTGCTATATCTTCCATTTGATTTTGAAATGGTTGTTTTTGCCTTGGTGTGGTGTGAATTCGGCAGTGGTTGGATGGTTGGTTGGTTGGTGTGTGTTAACGACCAACACTAGTGGTGTGAGATTCACCAAACGTACGGGGACAAATTAGATGTTCTCTGGATCGTGACATATGGTGTGAATAGGCGTGAATCGTTTGGCAAACACCATGCGTGACTTGGCACTTCGGCCATATGTGCTGACGCGTGGTTAACACGTACAACCACCGAATCTCTCACACAATCGCACAGACATTGGCACACAACAATGCGAATGTAATTTTATCGATTTGATCTTCGTCCGAAATTTGTAATTTCACGTAAATACGTAACATGTTTGCTTATCTTCTTTATATCTCGCCCCAATATGTTTTGTTGTGCAAACAATTTTATACAGTTGCTGCTCATTTATATTCTAATCAGTTATTTGAGTATTAGCACATATGTGCATTTATACCGGGTTCCATTTACAAATAATCAAGAGGAGAACCTCGGAAAACATCATTTTCCAGTGAATGGTACTAATCTATTTCAGAATTTCTCTCCTGTTAACAGTAGGTATGACAAATTCTATAAAATTAGAAACTTACGGTATATTAAGAGAGCCTTATTTTTGATACTTTTCAACAAAAAATTGCAGCTAAATATGTTTATACTTAACTAGAAGTATATTTAGATTCAAGATCTTTGGCGACATTTGGTGAAATGGGAAAAGTTGTAATAGCTTTTCAAATTTCTTTTGTTTGAAATAATAATAATTTTTAAATTGTTATTTTTCTCTCAATTTTGAAAACGAAATTCCAACTCTAATAAATCTTTAATTTAATGTATAATAATAGAGGAAATATAAAATAAAAATTGATAAAAATACCTTGTTGCATTATTCGTAATTAATAACTAACTATAAACATAATTTTGTTTCTACTTTGGGTTAACTCCATCAAAAATTTATTTATATTTGTTTCTTTGTTAGTAAAAAAGTTTTTATAAGTTTATTCTTTTCGTAAAAAAAAATAATACCCATTTTAAACGAATCAATGTCTTGATTTATCTAATAATTTCAAAAGACAGTGCAAGTTTTCTCAGTGAATAAATTCCATAAATTCAACTGTGCTAAATAAATAAAAAATTACATATATTTACCATATATTTAAAATAATATTGTGAGGATTACAGGTATCAGTTTCATTAATTTGGATGACATAATGTACCACATAATTCATTTAAAATTAATGTTAATAAAAGTTTCTCTATAAAATTTTTATTATCGCACCGAGTTTATCCACTTGTGAGGTATAAATTTTTCACTTTGTGAAAATTTATGAACTGCGGCGTTAATCGTAAAAAAAAGTTTTCATTTATGTAATATTTTTTTCCATTTTTTTAGAACAAGCAATTTTTTAATCGTTTTTAAAATATACACAGTACCTAAACGAAAAATTTGATTAAACTTCTACTTTTAAAATATATCATGATACATATGAGGAACGACTTTTAGATCTTTTATAGTCCTTAGAGATATTTTACCAAAATATACCTTTATTTTTAATCACAAAACAATCTGTAATACACAATAAAACAGAACATACGTTTTCTTATTATCGAATAAGTAAAAACGAATCGATAAGATATACATTATTATCAACAAAACCTTAATATTATATATTTGTGTAATAGTTACAGTTGGAAAAAGCTACTACCGTAATGCGGCAAGTTTCTTTTTCAAAAGCGATAAATAACAGTGATTCTAAATTCAAATAAATTATTTAATTAATTTTGTAATTGCATCCGTTTAATTAACAAATACAAACTCATCGATAAACTGCTGTAAACGGAATTAATGTTTTCAGCAAATCTGCAAAGAGTAGGTCACACACAATAACATTGTTTTGTTGTAATGGTATAATATTGGTTCGTGTTAGTTTTCCTAAAATTGAAATCTGATGTTGCTATAAGTAAGTGTTACCTGCTGGCGTATGAATTGAGATTTAGATTGAAATTGCACATATTAACATAACTCAACATGCAAACAAAAGATCACAACATGAAGTTATTAAATTGCTAGGAGTGAGTATAAAGTTATAAACACTATGCAAGTACCTTCTACATTTTGAACAAATTCAAACTTTTACCATTAATTTAATTAGCGATTTCGAAAACTGTTATAGTTTCTTTTTGCGCTTACGTAAATTGCTGAATGTCAAACTTTTTGTATTTCTACAATACATGTTTAACTTTGAGGTAATTAGTTAGGTACAGTAGCTAACCGCTTTCTAATTACCGTTGCGATAATTATTGAAATGAGCTCGAAAGTACATTCGAATGGAATTCAAAATTGATGCTGCATTAATCGTTGTAGCCGCAGACACTTTAAATTTTATGCTAACATCGTACACTGGATTTATATAATTTTGCACTATCAACTTTGGCATAATGATAAAATTATAATTAGCTTATAAATTAATAGAATATTTTATGATTGCTTTAATAGTTCGGTTCAAGACATGCAAAAATTTTTCTATACTGCTCTGTTAAGGAAAACAATATGATATAATTGGTACTATCTAAATTTTCAACCTTACCATATACAGGTACAGAGAGTTATGGAATGTTACGATATGAGCATGACAGTTAAAATAAAATTACACATGGTTGATATGCGCTATTTTATTTGAAAATTCATAATATTTAAAAAGGCAATAATTTTTCAAAATTATTGAGTAAAATATTAGATTTATTTTACTACAGCGAACAAAAGGCGGTACTGGTAATAGGTAGCTAGAACTTTAATCCACCATAAATCGATGTTCAAATATATTCTTCGTTTGTTATAATACAGATAATATATAAACAGTAAAGATCAGAACGTATTTCCATACCATGCGCAAAGTCAAAATGACGATCGTTGTTTGTACCTATCCTCCAACCCTTGATGTAAAATAGCTATTTATGCCCCCTCTGGTAGTATCTCCTAACTTCCATGTAGTGCAATGATGAAAATATGGAAATTTTGCACTGGCTGATAGCTATGTGGATTAAATAAACAACAGTTATAAATTAAAAAGCTTTTCATTCTTGAAGCGCTCCATGCCATGACGTCCTAATATTGTATAAACATACATGCATAAAATTTACTTTGCAAATTCACTATTATTTGATTAATTAAATAGTATCGCTGAATTCAAATATTTATATGTATTATGCCTAGCTCTATGTTAATTTGTAAGTGCTGCGCGCGATGCATCAACACTATATATTACACCGAATAATTTGCGTGGTAACATTACATAAATATTACAACTTTAAACACAAAAGTTTTGAATAATACATTTTTACTTTCTTATACGCAGTATAAGTATTGTAATCAACAAAAATCTCGAGATTTTAATGGAAATATACGTTTTGACCTTCCCTGAAACGATTCCGACTATTTTTGGAATGACGTCCGTCTCTGTGTGTGTGAGCGCTCTACAGCCTAGACGGTTGAAGGTAATATTATGAAACTTCAAACTTTAGATTTGAATTTACCTGGGCAGAAAACCTCCTATTTTTGAAAACAATATTCAAACCGGAAGTGCATGCTTACTTTAGTAATTTTTTTCGGTTTCTGCAATTTCTCAAAAATGGTTGCACTTACAGAAAAATTTTTTGAATACAAATTATGGATATTAGATTTAGATACCAAAATATTGTTAGAAACAATATTTTGGTATCTAAATCTAATATCCATAATTTGTATTCAAAAAATTTTGATGATTAAACTGATTAAAAAAAAAACATAATTCATAAAATTATAAGTTACTGTCTCTTAAATAATATATAGAAATATGGAATATCCATTTTCAAATAACCATTTAACGTCTTATTTTATGTAAAAAATGCATATTAATATAACTATTATAATAGTATCAAATGTTTTAAGTCTACATCGGTTTTATAATTCTATTTTATAAGTCGTTATCACAAGTAGTCGTTGCAATTTCTATGATTATGACCTTATTTATTAACATTTACTTCTGGACTTATACGAATAATGTGTTTGCTAAAACAAATACAATGCAACGATTTATTAGTGGTGTATTCTCTTTGTGCTCAAATATAGAAATAGCTTTAAATAGAATCAGAGATAACATTGTAATTGCAACACTCTAGACTTTTGCGCCATGTATCTATTAACAACGTAACCGGGTACATGTAAATTCGTTTCCGTTGGAACAGTAAAGTACCAATTCAGGATAATTTTCACTCAAAAACACATACATTTTCTTAGATTTTATAATTTGCATACATCAATTTCGAAACTATTGTTTAATTTTAATTACATGTAGCTTTAGCCAATAATCGACAAAGTGCACGTAAAGCTATTATTATACTTATTTAAAACTTTGACAGGAACTGTGCGCTTGAAGCTTAAGCACACAACGAAGCCGAATAAAGTGTCAATATTTTAAAACAATTTACAGTACTACCGATCTGAAATATTCACGATCAAGTTTCGCAGAGGCTTCTTCGCATAAATCGATGTCCAATAGCCATCCCGGTAGCGCAGAGCAGAGTTTATACGTGAAGGATGAGGTTGCTCTCCTGGTTCAGGCTTTCGATATAACGCGGTCGAACGAACAAACCTATATCTATATATAGGATGAATATACATGAAACGAAAGAGATCGGCCAGATTCCGGGACTGCTGACGACAGATACAACCAGTGGCGTTTTGTGAAGGGATTACACATAAATTTTGTTAACCGATTATGATAACATATAAATTCGGACTTGAGATAATATAAACAACGTACACATTTGTTTAGAAAATACGGTTAAATGTGACTTAAAAAGATATTAATTTAGCCTAATATAACTTTTACAAATATAAAGTACATATTTTACTATAGTAGTAAAACCTTTTTAAACAATATATTTCTAAGATATTACTGGATATTTTACGATATAATATCTTCATGTATTTAAATAAACTAGCTCGACTATGATATTCAATCGAATTGCTATCGTTACTACAATGGCCACCAGAACCCCTGAAAATGACCTCTATTTAGATCCGAAGATATGTATGGAAATTGAATTAAATTACAAGATAAGATACACGCTCCAAATACATATAGTTATGATCAAAATAGTGATGACGTGTTTCTATTCTCAAGTAGTATTTTTCCAATTTATTTTGTTATCTATTTACTGACTAAGGCAAGACACGCTATTAATTTCTAAAGTAGATCTGGCATATATTCAACAACGCATAATTGTGTGTATGTGGATAAATTACTTCTTTTCCAAACATATTCCGTAACTTGAAATGGTAGGTTCTATATAAGTTGTTCAATGTTCAACATTGTGCTGCCCAATCTATCGCAAATCAGTCTGAAAGTCAGACTTCTGTCAAACAAAGTAGTTCAGAAAATGAAGAAATCCGAAAAGAAAACAGCTATAGTTACACGCAGAGCAGAATCGTTTGCAATGTGATTTTGTAATCATTTGCTTTTTATATACACACGTCCTGACTTTATCTTGCTTCCTAAATGAAATTGGAAGGATTGGTTGTATTTTTCTAAACGAAATATTTAAAAAGAAAAGAGAAGTAATAGTAGGACATTATTAAACTCTTTTTGCTTAGTTATTTTTGTATATTGAGAGATGGTAAATAAAAATAATAACCATTTGGTTATGACTATTGATAGAAATAGTCACCTTAAGGATCGATACTATTGTGAACTACAAGTGTAATTTTATTGAAATAAACTCAACAAAATTACACTTGTTAGAAAACCGCCCATTAGAATTTGCAACGCAAAAACATATACTGCATTATTAATAATTTGTGGTTTTAATACCAATTGTTTTTGTGATAAGAATTGAAATGGAAGTAATTTTATTATGAATAACAATTAAAGACTGTTGATATTTGATAACAAATGGAAATTAGTATTAGTTTACTGTCTGGCCTAGGATTTAAATTACCACAGGTATTATTTACATTGCAGACGGAAGCCGTACAATGTATGCGTATTGAGCGTATGTGAGTTAAAATAATAATAATAACGTCGTCTCGCTAAAGTTTTATTACCGTTTAATAACTAGCTGCTTATTTATCTTCTATTCCCACACCGCGTATGTACCACTCATATACTTGGATGTTAGTCATCGCTCGGTGAGTCGCTCGTAAGATCTAAATGTGTCGATACTTCTACTCTGAAGATTCTGAACGGATTCACAAATTTGAATTCCATAATCTATGACTTTTTATTTCCGGAGTTATATGTCTCTAAATTTAACAGGGACCTTGACTTAAGAATATTTTTGAATATACCTAAAAAATATGCAATGCGTATTTTTCCATAGCATGTTTTACAAAAATAAAAATTTAATGCCTTGAAACATATATTTAATAGTTATCTAAATATTGATTTTTTATTATTGTGGTCTACAATTGCCGTTCCTGACTGACGGTTTCAAAGAAATAAATTAGAAATATTGAAATTAAAATTAAGGAAATATCGTAACATAAAAGTTTAAATATATAAGGGAATTGTATCTTTTATATCCAAGAGAACTATCATAAGAGAACAGTTGTTTAGAAGAAAATTGGTCTGAAAGTGAGTTTAAGTTTGTTGTATCTTCAACAAATTCAAACTCACATGAAAGACTTGTTTCCATGTATTACTTAGTTGTTACGAAAACATCAAATTGGCATCAGTGAAATAATGATGTATTTCGTAGAAATAAATGTAATTATTCATTATTTATTTGAAGTAAAATTATTAATATCTACATGAAATAAAAGAATATGAACTAATTATAACGGTGATTCTAGATTTTTTTTTCTCGGCAGCAATCATTACATTTTACTTATTCAAAATATTGTATATATTGCTATTACATACTATATAACTCTCAATTTGACTCAAAGGTTTTTGAAACAATTATTTATTATATTCGCGCCTCTTGTGATTTCTATTTACTTGAACTTTAGATTATACATACATATAGTGTAAGCATTTTGGAAATATTTTAGATTTAATTACATGAATTCAATCTCGAATCCAGAAGCCTATGTTCTGGCGCACTTGTAGTACCGTTGAAATATTTAATATATCCAGACTATTTCTGTTCTAGAAACAATTTATTTCTATTTAGATTTTAGTTCGGAAAACAGATTACTTGATGTAAACCTTTATGCAAGTAATAAAATAGCGAGCTAGAAGTTTCCATGTACGTATTGTGCTTACAATTGATGCGACCAAATGGGTTCTTCTGAAGTAATAACGTTCCAAGCATTCCGTTGTTTCAACTCAAACTAGCGCGCTACACTTTTCTTTCAGCGAGCGCTGTATTCTCATTGGTGAGCGATCTAAACCTCGTTCCCCACCATTTTCTACCCAATTTCCCATTCCAAACAGCAACAACTCTTGCCGGGAAGGTAATATTGAAACTGCAATGCACACTGTTTTACAAAATAGCTCGAGTTCCTCACTGATTAAATCTTTAATGAAATAAATCTGACTTTATCAGATCAATAGGCAAACTTTCATTCCGTCTGCTTTGAGCGGCAATGTCACAGATGGTTAATTAATTTCTTTATTTTCGAAATTGTTTGGAAAAAGTCGCGTTAAAACTTTTCTGCCTATTGTTTCAATTAAGAAATGTGAAGCAATTTAAATGTTTTAATTTGATGTTATGATTTCAAAGTAAACAATGCTTTACATTAACACAAAGTTAAATTCAATCAATTATTGTGGTTTATGTATATTTTATTAGAAAAATAACTAAAAATTTTTATTTTGTTAATAATATGAAAGTGTTTTTAGTTCAATCTACATATTTTATTTTCTGATATTAAGTAAATATGAAAGAAATACATGCATACATATTTATTTACGTAACGTCATCATTTGAATACTTAAAATATTTTATTGTATGACCAATCAAAATTTTTATTGTTAATTTTGATTCCTTTTAAATAAAATACGATTAATAAGATTTAAATAATCAAATCTAAATATTTTAAAATGCAAACATTAATTTATAGAAGTAGTTAAAGCAACTTCAATTTAAAAATGACTTGTATTAAGTGATATTATATCATAAAATTATTTTCAGAGTAAAATAGAAAATATACTGAATATAGTTTCGGAAATTGTTTGATTTATGTTGTGCTGGGACGTGGACAAAGATTCTAATGGACAAGCGAATATTCCGGGCGAAACCGCGTGAAGACAGGGTATTTATTTGGTTAATTGATGAGGGTATACCGCTACAACCAACAGAGCAAGTCAGCGTACTATCTGTCTATTTCTCAGAACAGAACAGTTCTAGATACCTACATACATAAATACATATACTTCATGCAGTATATAATGTTGTGAGAATGTCAGCATTCTGCGGTGTTCCATCAATACACAATAATAATATCCAAGTGAGCGAGTCTCAAGAAGGAATTAACGGCAGCTACCAGAATAGTGGGAAACTTTGCCAACTTGTTACATACATCCTAACAGCTTACTATTCATTCTCATTCCATACCTACCACACCATCGGCATCGTAAGCAAACATGTGTATATCCGAGTGCGAACTAGATAAAACCGACATCGCATTAATTCTATAGTCAGCTTAATTCCCAGATAATAGATTCTATAGTGGAACGCACACACTTGATTACAATAGAATTCGATATGCAATTCATATGCACATACACATATATCTGTTATTTCCCTACGTATTTCAATTATTCTCAATTCCAATTCTTTAATACCTAAATACCGAAATTAAAAAAAAAATTTTTTGACAAAAGTGATTTCTTTGTTCTTTAATAAATAAATGCTCGAGTGCTTAAGTTTGCTGCATAATCAGTCAAAATAATTACTATAGCAGCTATTCAAAAATCTATTAATTTTATCTTTACTTATAATTTGATTCGTTTCTATATGCTATGGGATGCAGATTATGTGATTAAGAATATATCTTTTCTTAAACATATTTGTAATATCGTATAAGAATATAAATATTTGGAATGTCTCTCAATATATATTTAATGTTACTAACATATTAACATTATTTCACTAAATATATTTGTTAAAATATATATTAAATACCAAATTCCAAATTTTTTGAATTTATTTTGTTTTTCTGTTAAACAATTGTCCGGAATGGTTGATACGATTTATGTAATATTATTTCTTAAACCTGCGTGACTGGCAACAATTTAAATAAATTATCAATTGCGGCTATCTTAAAAAAATATATCGTAAATTCTTATTGTAACTGTTTTACTGTAACTGCACAGTGGTTTTGGAGATATTGCAGAAACCACAAAAAATAACTAGAGTAATCATGAATATTCGGCTAGAATATTTATTTTCACAAATAAGAAAATTTTTTTCCGTGTATGTATAAAACTTTCATAATTTTGCATTCAACCGTTATTTTATCATGTTTATTTATAACCATATGTAACGATTTTTAATTTTACATAAATGAAAATATTATTAAAACATCATCTTTGTTTTGGAGTATCAAATAACATATTAATAGTTCTAGTAAGTAATATAATTTTCTATTAACATTATATTTGTAATATACACACTTTTCCATAATATATTAGCATTTTCTATTTATTACGGTTTTACATTACAATAATACAAATAAAAATTAATTAAATTCCATGCTGCTGAATAGTAAATGTCTCATTTAATTTTGCGTGTATGAAAGCAATATGAAAGCTAAAGAAAATTTATGACATTCGGTTTTACTTATCAAACAATTAAATATGTCCGTTGATAAGTGTTGAAATACCAACGTAAAATAACACCGCACGTCAATTCGTATACTACAAACGAAAACTATTAAAAATGGAATAATATCTAGACCACATATTTATTATAAAATAGTTTAAAGCTCTGTTCATAATGCAATAAAAGCTCAGTATTTTACAACATATTATTCTTGCTATATTAATTGTTTTTTATATTATTGTATTAATGTTTATTTAGTTATTAATAAAAAGGATTCGAAATATGAGATCATTTTTTATCGTTTGTCTCTGTGTTTAACAGGATAACAAAATAGGTTTAAATAATTTGGGATTTAAAAATAGCGTTTCAAAGATAAGAAAAAACATTCGGTCAAAATAATTTCTTATATAATGTATGAATAATAATATATTCTGAAATCTAAACATAATATATAGACTATATAAAAGACCATCATGCTGTACTTGACTATTAAAAGTAACTAAAAAAATCATAGCGTAATGTATAGGTATATTCAAAACTTTTTGTATAAAATATGCTGTGAGCGATCATAATAATGATGACATAATATATGTAAATTTCTCAATAAAGCAATTTTGATTGAAGTAGCATTAATTAAATTGATTCATTACATAAAATAATGTAAAATAAATCGGTGTATGATATACTGAAATAAATTAGTAATTTGAATACCATATACAGTCAATAAAATAAAATAATCGTTAAAGCATGAGTCTTATGGGTTCATATGTCAGCGACTTACTTAAATGTTGCCAATCGGTATAGATTTTTAAACTCGTATAATCAAACCTTACGGTGTTCTTTTTCAGCTGGTTTTAACCTTGTTGTTAGTTCATTCAATCATGTGCACTTGCTAGACAAGCATCTCTTAAATTCCGTTAGAGCACTAAGAAATTTATAATTCAGGTGACTCTTGAACCTTTTATTGTTTTACAGTACAAAATAGGGTAGGAAGATAGCCGTTGGCAGTGTAATACGTTTATAGGTGAGCAAACTTGAGATACACGTGAAAGTATTGCTAAACTTACACGCAAATCTCACTTTAAAACACGTGGTATAAATTTAAAAAAAAAGATAATGTTAGATACAATATACAATCGTCTAAATAAAAACTTGAGTGGCTTTTAATCTACAATAGCCAAGACCGTGAACGAGGAACATATAGGAATAATGGAAACCAAAGCTTGAATCCACTATTTCATTTGTCTGTCATTTCCTACAGATGTATCATTAAATCTCTATTGTAAATATTTGACTAATTTATTGATTCAGTTCATAAATTATCATAATAATAGTAATTTATTTTATATGCAAATATATATATATATTGTATTTGATTTGGCATTATATTATTAATATGAATGATAAAATATTTCGAATACATTACATAAGAAGAGAACTACTTCCACAAGATATAACGCGTACATTTGCAAAAATGAAGACGTTCTAGAAAATTATCCTCTTTATTTACACTTATTTGCTAGTTTTGTCGTAAACTTTCTATTCTAGGAGTGAAGAGATATAATGAAATATAAATATTGCAACATAAATAAGTTTTAGAAGCAAAACATATTTGTATTTCTTATAATCACGAGGAAGAAATCCTTTTGAACTATTGCAGTAACTTGTCTTATACAGTTCAGTAGCGCTTTGTGATGCAGTGAGAAAATTGCATGTTGTGTATTATATGTCGTGGTTATTTCAAAGAAAAAAAAAAATATATATATATGGTGCTCACAAAGGATTGAAACCTGCATAGAATTAGAGACTTATTTCTTATTCAATATGTATTTATTTACTGTGCACAATATGAACCGGTATGAGACATATTTAATAATATTTTAAAAAAGTACTAAAAAAATAATATATGTAAGTAAATGGTATGATTTTTCTAAAAAAATATTATATCAAATTAACTCTTATTAAATAGATTCGATTGGAAGAAGGTCAAAAGGTATATTTCAGTAAAAATCTCGACTTCATATAAGGGAATAATAAATATGAATATTTACTGGTAAATGAGTATTTTTTCTTCCAAGTTTTAGTAATAAAAAATATAATATACATTCGTAGATTAAAAGCAGGTCCACTTTTATTACTAGTAAATATGGATATTTCAAACATAATCTTACATAATAATGTCATAATCAAGTTTACTTTACACTGAATAGTGCCCCTTGTAATGTTGTTTGGTTAGGACCATGAAGTAGGTTAAATACGTGTACTTAGTATTTTCAAAAATTAATTACTTTGTGTAGTTACAATTGTCTTTCATTTCGATATTTACCCATCGTTGGAAATATACAAATATAGGTAAATGCAGGAATAACAAGTAAATTTGGGATATTAAACTAACATTTACGAAACTTGATAATAAATGCTATATTTACCGAATGTGTTATATACTTTCTGGCTGCATATATTAGCCTTAACATACATAAGTCTCCACTATATCAAAATAAATTTCAACTAATTTAACATATTTCTTATACACATGTTTAAATGACAGTGGTATCTTAATTACTTCGCTGGAGATATAATCATGATAAAAACTGATTATAAAAACAATATTTCCTTATTATTGCGTTTAAGAAAGTAATAATTACGATAATATACATTATTACACAAAGAATATTTGTATAATTTAAAATTGCATATATGTTTTTCCTTGTGGATCAATTTATTTTAATATGCAGATGTTAATGTACAAAAATATATTTTTTATAAAATAATCGGCAAAAAATAATTATATAGACATAAATGCATAACTATTAGTAATGTGAAAGCTTAGTTTTGCTCAGAAACTTTTAATACGTTTTTTTATAACGTTAATCCAATTTTATAGTTTTTTCATAAAATAATTTTTAAGCTATGCTTCTAGAAATTGTCTTTATTTATTTTAAGAGAGCTTTATACACGTATTCAATATACTTTTACGTTTCAAAATTTGTTTAGATAAGAGTTCTTTTTTCTTTTTGGGTATTTCATCTAAAGTGTGGCAGACTACACATACAAAATAAATGTAAGGGAAACTGTAGAAATAAAATTGTGAAGGAAAAGTTTGCGTGTCTATTTCTTATATACTTTGTCTCTGAATGGCGCATGAAAATTTGGTGGATGGAAAAAAATTGAGGCATGCAATATTCTAGCGAAATGAGAATCTTTTTTTCTCATATCATTTTTTTTATTTCAACCATACGCATGTAACACGCACGCAACAAACATCCATGAATAAGAGCATGTGCTCTTTATTGTAAAAAGCTTCTTGTTCTAATTAAAATATTTCCAGTTGCTGAATTCTATCAGAGACAATCTTCTTATAAGTTTATTGTATAACAATACGCTGGCGATAAATGGTGGAGGTACAGCATTACAAGATTTTTAGCAGTGTCCGTGGCTCCAGAACTCAAAATATTATTTTATTCGTTTGTAAAATTTATTTTTTAAATTAAATTGTATTACAAATAAAAAACCACTATGTCAATTTTCAATTGATTAAATTAAATCGTTGAATAATTAAAATCCCGGTTTCATTCTATTATGTTTTATACTAGCATACCCATGACTGACAAAAATTGAAAAGTTAAACACAATATTTGTAAAAACTAAACATACTTTATGTCAAAAATAACAAGAAATATAATTTCCGTTGTAATTCCATGAATTGGTTACTGTTATAAAGTACTTTGCATTATTTATCATACAGTATAGGTGCTAATAATAAGTTGTTAAATTGTCAAAGCATAAATCTAATTTGTTTGTAATATCGATATTTTAAAATATTAGAAACTATTCGTTTCCAAAACTGCTTTTGACTTTGAGAATTAAAATCATATGGTGCGTGTCCTTTTATTTATGCAAACACACAATGCGTGTGGAAAATATACAAGGTCGCAGAGAAGTGTATTATCGTTAGAATATCAAATCGTAGTATGCTAGTAAAAATTCAACAACGTATGCAAAAAGCGAACGCTACAACTAATTCTCCCTAGACTCTGCATATGAATTTATATGCGTGTATAAAGGACGCACGGTAGGTTGCCAAGGCTCGAGAACCATTGTCGGTGCAAATAGCAGACGTCACAGATGGAGCACTCAGAACACCGGACGGTATCCATGCGGAAGATGTAACATAAAATATAATTGAAATGTGAATGCTAGAGGAGCAGACACGCGTCTTACGCAAACAAGTACGCCGGGTGATCCTAGACTTCTCTGAACACACACAATTATTACAAGCGTTCATAAGAAACAAAGGGCATTTGATTTGTTTCAGATTAAAAAAGAAAAAAATACAAATACACAGTATAAATGCTTTTCACCTCAAACGAAAATAAATGCTATTGCTGGCTGGCAGGATATTATGCAAATACATTTCTAGGACTCTGTTCAACCAACCAAAAGTCTGTTGCTGTCAAAAGCTTTCATTTTCAGTTCTAGTGCACTGTGCGATAGAATATTTGGATGCAATTATATTTTAATTTTTACAATGATAAATAAATAATGAATTGAAAGTTTTATAATTTTTAAATGGTTATCTATACATAGATATTAGAATAAATTTGAAAATTATACTTGTTTTACATAATTGGAAAATAAAAGAATCTAATTACGCTCACAAAAGCATAGATATATATATATATATATATATATATATATATATATATATATATATATATATATATATATATATATATATATATATATATATATATATATATATATATATATATATATATATATATATATATATATATATATATATATATATATATATATATATATATATATATATATATATATATATATATATATATATATATATATATATATATATATATATATATATATATATATATATATATATATATATATATATATATATATATATATATATATATATATATATATATATATATATATATATATATATATATATATATATATATATATATATATATATATATATATATATATATATATATATATATATATATATATATATATATATATATATATATATATATATATATATATATATATATATATATATATATATATATATATATATATATATATATATATATATATATATATATATATATATATATATATATATATATATATATATATATATATATATCTATAACTAAATTATAAGTTGATCGCATTTAAGACTTTCAAATTAACGTGCTAAGATACTAGAATCAACAAATATGCAGCAAGTACTCGTATATTTAAGTTCGCATAAGATATTACCTCTTAGTAATTTGTAACTACCGGAAACGCATAGCTATCGCATTTACGCAAATAGTTCTAACCTCAGTCTCCCTTAGATAATCAACGACAAGGTGAATTTCTAAAACCATTTACCTTACACCGCTCAGAAATGTAGAATAATTTATTTTAATTTTCCTGGACATTCAAGTTTGCGTGTATTTTAATTAATTTATGTAGAAGTTTTTGCATTAATTTAAATTTACTATTCCAAATGGTAAATGAACAATAGTAGCATAACAAAAACTGACAATAAACCATATATAGAAAGTTGGCGATAGAAATAAACTTTTTTAATCAGATAACTCCAACATGCTATTATATGTATGGGAGATTTTTGGATGCGTCATGGTCCCGGTTAAACTTGTATGAAGGACTTCCTGAAGGGTGCCTTCAAGCTTGGGTTTCGTTTCCTTAGAGCAGCATTCAAGAACTGAATGTGTCATTTTCAAATGTCAACAGCATGATGCTTTATATCACCCTTAAATTATATATATAAAAGATTCAGAGGCGTTACTGTTATTAAAATGTATAAGAATATCTAGTGTAAGACACTTCACTTTTTTAAATATTGAAATACCGAAAAGATAATTATAATGTATGCAAATTGAAATAGTTAAGTTCTACATATATATCAATACAACTACGAATGATTTCCAAGCCATTTTACGTAGTTTAACTATATTTGTTGTAAATGCACCCATTTTTTGAGTTGTTACAAAAATCACAAAAGTGACTAGAGTAAACGTGCACTTCAGTTTGAATATTTTTTTCAAAAATAGATGTTTTTTATGCCATGCATATACATCTTCCCAACCACACACACATACAAACGTCATGACAACACCGATAAACACCATTACGAAAATAGTCAGACTCGTTTCAGGGAAGGACAAAAGGAATATTTCTCTTAAAATCTACAGATCAACATTTTTTCGTGATTATAATACTTATTTATTATTTTTTATAAGAGAGTAATACAATTTTTGTTATAATTTCAATTAAATATTAATTATTTCGTATTACATTTTCGTAGAACTCCGCCACTGAAATGTCGATATTATCGTTGACATACACAATACATAGGTATAGAAGGCTGATAAGAATGTAATTTGGTGACTATTTTATAATATGTTGAATATCTGAGGAACTATCGGAAATGTATTTCAAAATTGTATATTTCTGTTTGTTCAAAATTTCATATATTTTCCGTCGTTCTTAATAGATAAGCATTTCAATAATTTACTACGATAAAATGAAGCACTTGGCATTTAATTAAACGTTATGATGCATATTCATAGTAATTTATCAGAATATAAATAATATAATCATTATAGTTTTTTTATCAAATTTATGTATGTCAGGCAGTTGTAAAGAATGCAGGTTGAAGGTTTTTTAAATTATTATTACTTCAATTAAGAATTTAAAAATTCAGTAAAAAATAAGCCACGTATGTACATACTTAGATGAGAAACAAATTATAGTTATTTTGGATAAAGAAACGTGTTTTATAGCGTAATTAGTTTAACTTCATGCATGTAAGTGTTGCAAAAAAGATAAAATTCAGTTTATGTTTATTTTTCGTACTTTGCAACTGTAAGTGTTTTTTCACAAGAGGAGTTCTGCAATGTAAATGTGTGAGATAAATAAAATCGATACACTCCGAAAAGACATTGACATTGCTTATTATTTATTAATTTATGTTATACATTTTGAATTTAAAATAATTGTTTCTTCTCAGTTTCATATTAAATATGCAAATACGCCATATAACTCTAACGGTGCTTCATGAAATATATATCTTGTCACCAAAAGCCCTTGAGACTATTCAGAACACAAAAATAGGGTTCTTAACTTCTACGAAACCTTCACAGAAACCATTTATTGAAATTATTAGTATTCCATTACCCTTGAGTTTGACTTGCCCGAGAGTAGGGTACAGTATCAAGGACCAGCTTTTAGTAAAATAAATCTTACTTATTTTTATTACAGCTTTATGTCCAACTTGTGTTGCTATACACATTTATGGTCTACGCAAATATGGTTAACAAAACTATCTCAGTTATAAATGTATACTAATCGAATACGAAGTTTGTTAAGTTCTGCTAAGGAGCTAATATATTATAAACGCAATACTACGAAATAAGAATATGTAAAATATTCGAAATATGAGAAAAATGTATGCCGCCGGGAATCGAACCCAGACGTATATAGGTAGGTAGGTTCTGTGTTTGATTTCCGGAGGCATCTGAAAAATTTCTCAATTTTTGAAAAGTTCTTTTCATGATTAGAATACTTCTTAATTACGTCGTATAAGAAATAAAAACTTTGACCAATTTGCACGATAGCTACATTTTCACAACGGCTGTTTTTACTCATATCTATATCCGTAGACCTTCAGTTTGATATGCCACAAGACAGTCAACATATGTAAGAGAGTCACCAGCATTAGCGGGGGATTATTCAACAATCTATCAAGCAAACTATATAATACTACATGCAATGCACGGTAGTCTATTGTAGTATGTTTCATATGATGATGACGACAATGATGATGCTTTTCGAGCACAGCGCTGTCGGCGTTGCTGCCACCGTCATTGTTACCGTCTGACAGTGTTGACAATGTGTAGCAGTCTGCGAGAACTAATACGTTAATGTATTCATTGCTCAACGAGGTGCAATGTAAAAGCCGGTGAAAAAATGAAAGTAACAGTATGAGAAGTGCGCGGTTTGCTTAAAGGGGGTGAGAACAGATGCATACCGTAATTTATTCGGTATTAATTAAAAATATTATCATAGATGTCGGAGATGAACATCAAAGTTGTCATACTGATTTAGGTGTTGTGTATGCATCAACTCGTAAATTATACAAATATATATGCTCTAGAAAAATAGATAAATATAAATTTACTACCTAATAAAAATGTATTATCTGAGAAATGAATAAAAATAAATAAAAAATAATAATTTCCGTAACCAGCTTTATTAGAGAAAACTTACCAAGTTCTTAGTGATAGAACACAATTTTGCTACATTTGGTTGTATTTTATAATTGAAACATAAATAGTTGTGCTAAACAATTTTACAATACATACATAAAAAATGTTTGCTACCGAATTATTTGTGAAATATGAAATTAATTTTCTTTTTATTTGTCTCTATGAAAATATACGCATGCTTCCTCGCTGTCTAGTAACTCACTAGCTCTATCGTATATAGTATGCTACGCGTTAAGGGAGTAACGTAGCCATCAGTTTCATACATCGCTCTTGCAATAATGTGATTAAGGCATCAAAAGTTAAATGTGTTCTCTTAAGAACCCCCTGTAGAGTAAACCGCGGCCGAACTGAAATATGGAGGTGTTGTTCCGCTTCGAGTCATGCTTCCCTATAAATCGTTCCAAGCAATGATGCGGTGTAGTGTGTGCATTCAGTATTTATAATATAAAGGGGCTCGATGTGCTTCCAGGGGTTCTTTTAGACTGCTGGTTTGACGCATAGGTAGCACGTGATTTTTAGAAATGAAGTTGAAAAAAGAAGCAGCAATCATAATTCACTTATACTTCCTAAAATTCGTGCAAAAATAAACCTTATATTACGAAATCATTCAAGCAATCATAAAGTATAGAAACGAATAGAATTTACACGTTGTCTGAGAAATATGATCTTTTATCAATAAATTTGTTATTTCATACTTCTAAATGAATTAACGAAGGCAGATCGTAATTAACACACAGAACATACACACACACACATACACAAACAAGCATACCCATGCACACATTCACACACATACACCCATAGACCCATACATACACACACATACATATATAGACACACACACGCGCACTATTTATTAAAGATATTTATAATGCTATATCTTAGGGCAAACTACATCATAATAGACTTTAATATTAAAACAACTTCTAACTACCAAGCATATTTCGTTGAGTGTTCAACAACAGTTTTGGACACCAATTAAAGTAGTTTAACAATTGAAGCGTCAGAAATGGCGAAACTGTTTCTTAAAAAATTAAATATTGCATTACAGTTTTCCTTATTTTGTCAGAAGAATAATTTTGCATATATTCCTTTTAAAAAATATTACTTATAATTAAATTTGAATTTAATGATCCTTGCATGCAACACATATCTAAATATAACGAGATGTCAACTCGTGCATACAGATCTCATCGGTTTAGTAGAATCACCGGGCCAATGAATTAAAGGTTCAAATGTGCCTCCCTAGATGCGCCTTTTGTACCCTTAGCGCACGCCGACAAGCTGCCACTGGTTTCCCGCTATTTCATTCTATGCAACAACCATTTACTTTTATATCTTCTAGCTTTTTGACGTCCCTATCCAATTTATATCCTGCGGGATTCTATAACACTCTGCGGGTTAGCCGCGCCACCTATACAACTATATTCAACTGTCACATGTATAAGTCGATTATCCACCCTTTGTAGGAGCTAGAATATGTGATGTATTTTTAGCATACGACAAAAGGATATTAAAAGTTGCATTGTATGGTACCGACGATTAACAAAGGAATATGTTTTGGAACATATTTAAATATAATAAAGCACACAATATGCAGTCATATAAATATTTTGTAAAACCATTTTTTTTATGAATATAGAATGTCTGTATGCGTATGTGTGTATGTGGGTGTGTGTATGTGTGTGTGTCTGCGCGCGCTCAACAAGCTTAATTGTTGATGGTTAAATTTTGAAAAGAATATTCAAACCGAAATTGCATGTTTTCATTTTTTGTGTTTTCTGTATTAACTCAAAAACGGTTCACGTACAATACATAAATCGTATCATCTGTGCCTGTTAAAAATACAAAATAGGCTCAAATAATATATTTAGAGAAAATGTTTCAATACCATAGAAGAAAGTTCAGTGCAAGCCATAGCGAATATTTTCATCTGTGTATACAGCTGTTATTATTCTACATTTTGTTTCGGTTAAATAAAATAAAAACAATGGAGCTACTTTTGTTCATTTTACACTATATAAAAAGTTGTTCCTTTTATATTTGAAACAAATGAAACTTCTCTTTTAATCTGATTTTATTTGTTGGTTTCGTTTTGAATCAAAAGAGAAAAGGTTACTAATACCCACAACAAAGAATGGATGGACGGCGAGTGTGGCGTGGTTCATTTGACCGGATAGTTCAGCTAATGGTTCTGAACTATTAACGGGTACAACAATAGGTACTCAATTGACGTGAACATTGTGTGGATAAATGCAGGGCAGCACGAGGTAAGTAGGTAACTTTAACAAATGAATAGAGACCAAGCTAGAAGTATCAACAATGCACCAAGTACCTACTAGGTCGGGTAGTCCGTAACTCACTCCCTTCCTTACTGCGTTTATATTGCGCTGAGCCACAGGGTTTAAAATAGAGTCATGATAGAAATGAATCGATAATTGCACACTTAGGGCATTCATGAAAAGTCTTTTTAATTCTAGTTATATCACAGCACATACATATTCTCGATACTATAAATATATTTCAAAATTCATTTACACATCACTTATTGCTATTTTTGTGTCGCGAATAACTATTTTCTTTCGCTCATACGGAGAAAAATTTATTTGCCAGAATACTATTCTACTTAAGTAACTTAGTCATATCCCACATTTGGTATAAGCATTTCTCCAAATTGTTATTAGCGTATACTTATGCTGCTATATTATTATTTGAATATATATTCTTATTTCATATTTGCTTTATAATCGATAAGGAATATTGGCTAAGTTTTATGTTCATCGGACCGACAGTATTCGAGCGCAGTGGAAAACCGATTCATCGTCGCAATCTTCCTCCACAGTATCTATCTGAAAAGCAGCATGGCTATCTGAACTCACAGATGGGCATGGTTTAAGATGGAAACCTTTGCTATGCTAGTACTAGAACCGTAACATCTTTGCAACTCTATCCAACATTCACTCGTTGTTTTAATACAGTAGCTATAAGGCTGTCCTAAGGTAAGGTACACAATGTTTGGTGGTAATAGAATATAAGCAAGTAAAGCATGTTATTGATGAAGAAATTATTCGTAAACTTCCTCATAGAGTTATACAAACTGACGTTTACAGCCGAGACATTCTCAAGCATTAGAGAAAATCGCTAGATTCGGTTTGACAAGGGTTACTTGGTCTTACAACTTTATGCACATGTGAAAGGTTGACAACCTCTCAGAAATTATACATACGAGCCAAATATTTGGGTCAATGATATTTCTATTATAAAAGTTGTTTTATATATTTATTTAGGTGCTTTGACAGACAAATCTTATATTTTCTATTTTTATAATGTGAAAACGAAAAAAAAAACATTCTAATGGCTTAAATATTCGCTTCGAATTAGCTTATTTTCTAAGAAAATATCTTCTGGAATCTAATATATATATTTCTACCAGAATCGAGTCTGATTATTTTTGTGTGCGTGCGTTTCTGTATGCAAAATTATGAAACATTAAACTGAACACTTGTAAATGCCTAGCATATTTTAAAAATTATATAATTTTAAATTTCAAAATTTCTAATTGAGCGAAAGCCATTGCACATATTTTGTATATAGTACAAAGTATATATTTAGTCTGATATGGTGTGTGCAAACTTTTAGTATCACAGTGGCATCCATTTATAAATATACTATAATTGATATGTACAATTTGCCTTCTTGAGTTATGTTTGTAAATACACACTCTGTAATTCAAGGATAATTATATTCATCGATTTCAAATGCAAATCAATACTAGCCGAAAATCAATAAAATTTATTTAGCTAAACGAGAAACTCTCCAGCAACAAGGTATAATAATTTATGAATGACTTTATCGGTGTTTATTTAGTACAATATATCACCTTGTCGTAGCATACCAATCAGTGTAGCTATACTGCATTTTAACAGTATCGTTTTAACATTATCTTGGCTATAGTAAGTTGCAACAAACTAATTTAAAGTTGGGTGTACTGTGTATGTACATAAGTGACAAATAGGCTGCAAAATAAACATACATTTTTGCATATCTGATACATGGCATAAAATAACTACACTACTTATTACCACATTATAACATATTTCAAACGAAAAAGTTAACTGCAAATTTTAAATTATAGTTAATATGTGACTTTATTACCTTCTCTACCATATGCATTTAACGAGGAATTAATGAAGGCTTTTAGCGTAATATGAAATATAACTTTTTCATCACCCTATAAAAACGAACTCTGGTTAAAATATGTGCAATTTTTTTATGGAACTAAAATTTTTGTTTTTTACAAAATAGATTACATTACATAATTAACAATTTCATGCATACAGAAAATAGTATTTAATATAATGATTTATCATTCAGTCATAAGAAAACAGATTCTAACTTAAAACAGATAACTTAAACATATGCAACTGTAATGATTTAACTGTAGTACGTAGTAGAATGTTGTATAATATCAAAAAAATTATACTATAGGTTTCTGAGACATTGCTAGGTTAAATATGTTCCAAAAAGAGAAAAACAACGTAAAGCTAATAAGTTTTTTGCGATGCGCAAACAGGAACTCGTTCTTCTGTCTAACAAGACTTCCGCAGGGTACATCCGGCAGGACGAGAGCTAAGACGTCAAATAGGTCAACGCTGGAATCAACAACTTTTATTCTTTTATATGTTAGGATGATTAAAGAGTGTTGCTAATGAATGAGGAAATCATCTTAGATTTTAAAAAATTTTCAAGGCCTACTACAACAGAAATTCTGAATTAAGTCCGAAAAGAATATGTAGCAAATAGTTTATTTGTTTCGCTAAGTAAAATTTTATAAAAATAAATTGGAAGTAATTCATTGGTTAAATGAAACACTGTTTTAATTTTGTAATAAAGACCATTTTGAATAAATATTGTATATTTAAATTATAGTTCTTTATTTATGAAGGTGTAATAGCGATGAATGAACACGAGCGAAAATCTGTTTTGCAAAAAGTAAACCGCAGCAATTGGAATAAAGGTATATGTATGAAACAGTTGATGAATTTCAATTAGGAAACTAAAGCGACAGGAAAATTGAATGAAGAAAATATGCCACGAATTAAGTCATTAAAAACGATTCTGTGGATTATTCATTAATATAATATGAATGTAAACTTTGGCATATAAACCAAATGAGAATGTGAAATAGACATAGACCATCTATTACTATTCTGATTTAAGAATGTATTGGGTTGTATAGAGCATATATGCTTGTGGTAGATGGGGAATAAGAGAACATTAATGTAGGAAATAATAATAAAAACAATTTTAAATGTCAATCAATTTTGTGTCATGTGTCAATATTCTTATTTACCGAAAAAGAGTAAAAAGCATATATTCATCTTAAACTCAAATTCGAAAGCATTACGTCCGTTTACTTTTCAATTTACGATCAATAACATGAAATTATGAAGTAAATACGTATTCGTGAGTTCAAAATCAATACATGCAGATAGGGATTCGTTCGTTCGTTTGGTTTGATCTACTTCTTCTGCTGCGGGAAGTACACTTGTCAAGTCAACCATTTCTTTTGCCAACGATAAAAGCTTTGCGGTGAGCGTTGGGTTTGCTTGACAAGCAAGCGGTAGCGGATAGTGGTTGATGGTAGTGAGAAGGAGTAAAATTTCACGAAACGATCTCTCTACTTTCTCAAACGAGTGTTGAGTGTCACAAACAATATGACAGCCGACGGAAACAAAGCACTTCTCGCTCATAGAACTCAGGCACACAGCCGGATAATACACAAATGTAAACTTAACCGAAGCGAGCAAAGTTTTACCACAAGAACACGGTATTTAATGGTTGAAGATAAATTAAAAATTCATTTAATACAAAGATTTTAATCATTTCGTTACTCATAGATTTCATTAAAATGCTTAAAGTAAATCTAGAAACGTAATACTTTCTAGATGAGTTATTCTTTATTAATGTTGACCGTTTTGATTACTTTGCCAAGATTCATTACAAGAATAGAATTTGTGTACTGTTGTTATCATTCTTGTTTTTTACTTTCTTACACAAAGTGATAAATTAGTAATGTAATCAAAATTAAATCGATCTCGAGATTTGAACGGAAATACATCTTTTCACTATTCTTGAATCGAGCCTGACTGATTTTGGAATTACGTCAGTGTGTGCAAACTCTACAGTCTACACTGCAAGCACGATTTTTAAAGGAATCAAAGATCTTTTCAGGGTGTTAAATTTTTATGATGAGTCTTGTATGCCCTCTCCAAATCAGACCAACAGATTCTGGTTAGGGTTCCCAGACGGTCAGTTCAGCTGTAATAAATACGGAAATGTTGTTGCGCAACCACACTTGAATAATTTTGACCTTATGGACTGTAAACTCCATGTTTGTCACTGAAAGGACCCGTGTTCAAGGGTCTAACAATTTCCTCTAAAGCATCATGTTGATACACTTTGATTTTCTTTTTCTTTTTCACAAAAATGGAGGTGGGCTACAACCTGAAGATTCATGCCCCACCAAGCTATTACTGACGCTTGAGGATATCCTCTTTGTACCTTCGGAACTATTTCCGTGGCCTCTGCAGAGGTATAAAATTATACCTTGTCATTTTGACAGCAAAAATTTTCTTCTACGGTAAAAAATTTTACATCCGTAACAAGGAATATTTTTATGTTCACTGATTGCGTGTCATTGCAACAGACGCTGACATCGCATTTCTATAATCGTCTTCAACCAGTTAGGAAATGATCAACAGATCGTCGATAGGCCTTCATTGAAAAGTCATTCCTGATGAATCGCAACAAACTTCTCTAGGATATATCCAACTCTCCGAATTTTTTTTAAGTTTACAATGCGGATTCCGGCGAATACATTCCCGCACAACCTTAACGACCGCAGGCATACGTACAGTACGTGAATGACCACTTCTTCCCACCACTCTCCTGTTCACCATATCATTTAATATCGGTGCACAAAAATTCGTGAATTTTAAAAAGGATTTAACAAGTTGAAAATTTCATTTGGACTCTTTCGACACTTATGTTATGTCATGTTATAACAGTATACGGTTATATTTTGCGCCATATTCTATATTAACGCTGCAGGAGACACTAAACTAACTAACCCAACTAGAAGCTGAACATTCCAAACCAACAGTTATTCAGGCCGTACCATTCTACTGCTTAGAAAACTGTACTGAATTTTCTTTGTAACAGAAATTATGGCACATAACAACATATACGCACTATATATCATGGAAGTTACTGCTAAAATCAGTTTTAATGACCTATACATATATCATAGCAATATTTCGTAAATGTAACATATATGCCTATATAATATTATTAAGGTAGCATATGGAAGAATAAATGAATAAGTTATACGCGAAAAAAATCAATGATAAATACAATGAACACAATACCGTCGCATGGCAGTATAAATATACTGCACCATTTTTGCTCCACAAATCAATCAGACTGTCAATTTTTAGGTTTTTGAACTTCATTTCATAATAAATAATGAATGCAGTATCAAGGCCCTAAAATAAAAATAAATTGACGATGATGCTATTGTCAATAAATATCCAACCCTTGTACAAAAATTATAAAGGGTAACCAGCAAAATGAATCACGCATATTCACAATCTGTAACACGCACACACTTATTCTCACTTCAAACAATTGCAGATTGTTTGTCACACACTCATCTACATATTTACAATCGCGATAAAACACCGTTGAAACAACATCAAATTTAGCTTTATAATTACATAAGAGATGTATAATAATGTAAAACAATGGCATTTATAGAAAATTAAAGTTCATTCTCGTAATTTCTATAGAAACAAACGGTGTCTTCCACTTGAATTTCTTATACGCAGCAAGTATATTTTGCTTATATAGGAACGGTACGAGTATTAACATGGTTTTCCAGCTTTCAAATAAGTTCAAAACCTAACAAAATATTTACATAGAATCTTTTTAATATATTTTTAATCTATATCTAAATTTATTTGTTACATTTGATGTCAAATATCATATCCCTAATTAATTGACTCTATTTTCTTTTCCTGTTAAACAATTGACAGGCATAGTTGATATGATTTATTAAATGCCATACTACTATGGTAATATAAAAAGTAGCCCAAGAATTTAAATAGCAATTTCCTTGTAACCGGTACAATTTTAGAAGAAACTTTTCAAACAAAAGTTATGTATTAATATATTTCATATTCATTTTGACTATTTTACTGTAAGTGTAGCCATTTCGGAGCTATTACTGAAATTAGAGTAAACATGCACTTCCGGTTTGAATATTCTTTCAGAAATAAAAAACACAACATACACACAGGCAAACGTCATTCCAAAAATAGTAAAACTTTTTCCGATTTAAATCGTTTTTATTTCTCATGTTTACAATACTAAATAATTCGTATAAGAGAGTAATATTGAAGTAAATTACAAGTAATTCAAAGCCTTTTTACAAATTTTTCAGACTAAAAATTACATGGGAAATAGGGGGTAGAACCTTTAAAAGCAAATAAATCTGGATGTTACTTAGCACGCGCTTGCGTTAACACGCATACATAATCACGCTATTGCATAATCTGTGTGTATACACATGGCAAGTAGAACAAGCGTTTGTATACTTAAACATAATATTTCACTAGGGCAACCCCTGCGTCTGACAGACAATAGATGTATAAAATATGATTATGACACAGGCTGATATATGTTACTGTAAGGTCGAGTTTATTTTTTCTTTATTTTAGAGACGGGTTTGAGTGCGCGGCACCCGGACTCAGGGGTGCTATTGTGAGTCGGCGGCATCGTGCATAGTACATGAACACTGCAGCCAGCGAAACAGATCGAAAAGCAGACTTGTCCTATAGCTGGGGGCTAGGGAGTTCTAGATACCTACTACATACGTGTGAAACCAACGTGGCGAACTTCCGTCACACACATACACACAAACATACTTGTTCGGAACTTGCTTTTTGTTTTCGTTTTTAACAATCAAGTAAAATGTTGCCAGAGGTGACAAATCAGAGTTCCAGTTATTTCACAGATTGTAGTTGTACACATGAGATTTACTCATATCGATCTTAAATTTATATTTAGATGAAATTTTTTTTAAAATTAAATTTTCAATCTAGTGATAGATAATTTTTAAACTAATATTGAATGGGAAATAGTCCGCGGATTAAATGGATAAATATGTTTGAGAGCCATCCCATTTTATGGGAATAGGCATGATGATATGTATGAATGTATGTACTATATGTAATATATTTGATGCTGAGATTAACCAAAATATATAAAAATAAAAAAAACATTAGATGAGAGTGATTCTCAACTGTTGATTCACTTTTCCATTGTCCATGATTAACAAAAAAGCTTTCATTGGAATTGTATGATGTACCTCTGCCCGTCTATGTGTTTCACAGTGGGGTGAATAATTCATATATTAAATGAAATATTGATTAAATATTTATGAAAATTATTTAGAGTCTATAATTAAGCAATTATTTATGTGTTCAGGATGTGCAAATGTGAATATATCACCGTTCGTAAACTAAACAAGAACTCATATAAAAAAAATGTTTGTTTTGGCAAAAAGAACAGCAATATACAATAAAATATAGTACGTACAAAAAACATAAATCGTAATGCAATAGCAACGCTCCATTATGAATTTTTGGGGTAGAAAAGCATAATTCGTGTAAATGTACACCCTACCGACATCCCATTCCCTCTGAATAATTGAAACAGATGCGCGCCCCAAACACAATAACCTCGAGTCCAGGGTGTGTTCGTGTACCACGTATAGTACGAAGGTACATATACCGGCATTACAATTAATTCGTAGTGCAGGCACTGAATTCAATAACCATAACTGCAAATGTGGATATAAATGTGAAAATAGAATATCTTTCGTCTCTTTCCTACACTGTGTAAGTATACCGGCAAGTGCCTTCGTTCATGCAATTCTTCGTTCTCTTTGATGAATGTTTTATATAATAAATGTAATGCGATAATTGTTATCTTCGCGAGAACAGTAAACACAGACATTTCTATATTGGTATGAAGAAATAGAGAACTTAAGATTACAATGAACAGCGAAACGAGCAATTAAATATTAAAACGTTATAATTGTACATATACCTGAAACTAAATACGATGGTAATATCAAAAGTGAATTGTTAATTTAAATCATATTAGTAATTATACATATTAATTAGTATCTGCTTTAATTTTCGGAAATTAGAATAAAAAATAAAAAGCATATACAAATATAGAATAATGATTTATATTATACGTATACAGTTAAATTAATTTATTTAAATTTAAAGTTATCTTAAAAAATTTGTATATATTTACAATTGTGTATCGTATGATGAAAAATAATATAAATTTGTACTAATGAAAGCAACATTTCTTGCAGACTATGTAGCCCTATATGTTGAGCGTATCCAATGAGTATGTAATTAAGTCAATATCATTTATTCGCACTAACCTACAGTCACATATCATTTATTAGTTTACATAATGCTACAATAATTATTGTGTCAAAATGTGGTAGATATTAATTAATGTTATAAATTTAACAAAATTATGAAGATGCTTTAGCTAGGTCAAAATATTTACTGTGACAATGTACTTCCAATAAAAGATGAAAAAGAATGTTCGAACGGATTCAAATGATCAAAGCTAGTACAAAATAATAAGATAACGCGAAATAAAAAAGCTGACGTAAACATAAATCATAAAAATTTATGTGACACAAAAATACAAACACAATAAGACAAATGGCAACATGTTTTCTGCGCTTATTAAGCGAATATCTTGGAAAATATTTTATATGATATTAACGTGTGCCACAACCAAAGCAATGGAAACAGTTGGACGCAGCCTTGCTGCATCGTATAATGTGAATAACATACGGAACAATATACAAACCAATATTCGGTTAACCGGGGCAACCTCAACATATTATTTTTAGAAAGACGCTAAAACTGTTTTGAAACAGGAATTTCATGGAATACTTTTACTCAGAAACAAACAGAAAAACATGATTAGAAAGCAATCTCTTTTGGTAATTTGATATTTTTTAAATTTTATTTTCAAGTACGATGTTCAAAGGACTAAAAAAGTACAGCTGTATTTATAGTTGTTTTAATGTTATATTACTTTACTTGACTTTAGATAAATAAAGATCGTCAATATTTTTATTGAAACAAAAGATGGCTTGATTTCAACACGATTTTAAAATTCTGTGAATAACTTGAACCAATATATAAAAATAAACAAAAATAATTTTAGAGCAAATAAAGCAATATATACATAAGTTTAATCAATATTTTGCACCATTTCATCAGACACTATAGTTATCATTTTTACTTTTATATGTATATAATTTTATTGCAATAAACTGTATTCACATTTCCATAACAACACAAATGTGTATCATGTTAATGCAGCGCTTGCAAGACTTGTTATGCATTCGTACATATCCCAGGAGCACTGATAGCGAAATGCCACTTACTATATAACGATTATCTGTGTAATATTGATGTCATAATGTTGTTCAAAGCAATATATGACTGTAAATTAAAATATTTCTCTTGATTACGAAAATGAATTCAAAGTCTGGAAATTATGTATGCATGTTGCTCGTTTGATTGACATACCGCTCATATGTAAAGGAAAATTAGTTGCCTCTTCTGGAGGTACTTTAAATGATTTGAACCAAATATTTAATAAAAAACTAATATAGTAACTCAAATTACTCTTTCGTATTTTAAATTTGATGTACATTAATATCTATATCGATTTAAAATAAAAATGTATACGAGTAAATATATGCCTTTAGTTTTATTTCATCATGCTAATGTATTAGTGTTTAATTAGACAATGATTACTTTTATTATAATATAAAGTGAAAAATATTACAATAATAGCTATTATTTAAGAAGTTTTGACAAATACAATATTTATTTTGGAATTTATATAGATAAGAAAATTATCTTAATACACCTTTTCAAAATAAATACAAGAAGTTTCGCTAAACTTACAGAATTGGGTACTGTTTTCTATGTCGGATACTGGAAGTACAATAGTTCACAGTTTCATTGTGACTAATTCATCATTGTCTAGCAGAGATTACACACGTATAATTACATCGAATAATAAAGTATGCAATAAAACGTTATCAAGCTTCACGAAAAATAATTGCTTTTCACTGAAAACGATAGTGATAAGAAGGAAAGCATTGCAAATTACTATGGTCACTTGTCCATAGATCCGCGTGTGATATTTATAGTTGCTATTTACGAGATGGGAGAGCAACCGAGGCCATGGCGATATTCTACGCTGCAGCTCTATTTACTATTTATGCCTCCCCGCGGTGCAATTTAAAGATATCAAGATGGTGAATGTCCATAACGCTGTGTCAAGCGTAATCGTGGACGTATCACAAAAATAGCGTTAAATAAATGGCTATTAAAATGATTCAAACCCGAGATATTATATTCAGGATAAAACACGAGTCCCAAAATTGTGTAATATTTAAATTTGCTGACATAAATTCAATTATATGTAAAGGGTTTTCAAAAAATTTTCACGATACTACCAATTTGTCCGTAAAATGCGACTAAAATAAGTCACTAATTATAGTTTTAAAATTAAAAAATATAAAGATTCATAATATAATATTTAACTGTTGAATAGGATAGTAATTATGTTTTATTATTTATTAAATGCAAATATCAAATACTTCGGTAAACTACAATAAATTTAAAATAAATACGATTTTATCTATTTTGAATAACTTAGCTGTGAATGATGTTTGGCTAAAAGCGTGTTATTTTTAATGTGGTTTTTTTCCTTGATTTTTACTATTAGTTTTACCCTTAACATATAAAAGGCAAAAGTTACGACAAATCTGAAGACGGGTCTGTAGAGAAGCACGTGCTATACCATACACGTTGGATATACCGTGTCCAGTATGTCGTATGTGAAAGATTGTGTCGTACATCAACCTAATCCCCTATATGCTATATGAATTAAATTATGTGCTCCGTTGGGCTCCAGCACGTTATCCATGCACATTGTGTGTGTACAGTTACCGAATACCGATTAAATAAATTTGTGGTTAGTGACATTATATTAAATGAATGCATAAATCTACTTACACGGCGTCGGTCTTTAATCATGTTATTGTCACACTTGACGTTTTTATTTACAAGGGAAATTATGTTCCAACTATTAAATTTTATTGTAACTACGAAGCAAAATTGAGTTGTAAACTTCTTTGAATTTATCTAAATATAAATTTTAATAAATGGGATAACCACCACTGGACTTACTTATAATTTTAACTCAAAATATATAAACATAGAAGAACAATGCAAATACCAATTAACTATATTCTATCTATGCTGCCATTTAGTGCATAATTACTCTAAAAATACAATAAATACCATAAGGAAACTTTATACAGAAAAAAAAAATCCGATATTATTTGTAGGTTACCATCCATATTCTATATGCTCATACACAGCAACGTCTTTATTACATATTATCAAATTTCAATTTCAAGTATATATAATTAATCATACCGAGTAAATAGACGTTAAAAGTTTTACTAGAATATGATTTTCATATAAACATATATACTGTTGGTAGATTTCTAGTTTCTTTTAAAATGTAATAAAATATAGCATAATAAATAATTATATTTTGTTGAATTTGTTGAATTTATTTTAATTCATTATTAAATGGCATCTCAAATTATAATTTTTTTATCATACGCTCATACTACCAATATAATTCACTTTTGCGTTATCTGCAAGCTATTCTATCAATAAAATAATTGCCACAATTTCGAGTAGATTTTATATTTTATACGAAATGAATAATTCATATAAATAACTCTAGGCTAGCGCACATTGCTCCAAAGAATGACGAAACACACACAATTAAATATTAACATATACTAAACAGTGGTAACGTTTTATAAAATTGTTACCAATGTATCACATTATTAAATTATGCACAGCATCATAAATATTTCAACAGGCGGTATACAGCCCATCAATTACAAATAATCTATTCCAATAAATTTTATATTGTATGGTACAATATAAAAAGAAATATAGGCATAAAATATGTATGCTATTAATGAAATACGTAAAACGCGGATAAATACAGGAAAGTAGTTTGTATATTGTGTACTTATCCCGGAATGGCATATTTTATAGTAGCAAACCGATAAAATATTTTAAAGTCGTCTTCAGTAACTAATTGATCGTCAATTACTAAAATATTAAAAAAATTATATCGAATTAGTTCTATTATTACTATTGTAAATATTTAGGAAAAATATTAAATAAATAAAGAACAAAATTAATTGGTAGCTATGTAATTTGATGCATTTAAAAGTTATGTAAAATGTTTTCTTCTTAGAACAGCTTGCAAATAAATGCATGTGCATTTAAATGACTGCAACCAAAGTATAGTGTCATTACTAAATATATTAGAAGCGAGATAATAGATTACAAATTGCGAAGGATATTGTTGATTTTATGAAGAGTTATAAGATGCTTTAAGAATAAGTGAGTATAATTCTCTGAATTTCAAGATACTAATTTGATTTTCTTTCAATATATATTATTTAAGCAAGGATACCTATATGATAGACCAATACAACAATAGGATTTCAATATTTTACTTACTTATTTTTGTTGTCAAATAATATTTGTCACTGTCGATATAAATAGCACAATCGCAAAACGACGATAATATGAATTTAAAGAAATGCAAATCTTGAAACGAGTAAACGAAAAAGAAATGTACTGAACTGGAAGCCGAAAAAACGCATTAAAATTTATGTTCTTTTCTGGTTGACAGTTTTCTTTCTGGATGATAAATAACGTGTGCCAAGAAGAAAATTAGAAAAAATTCCAACGCTTAGTACATGCAAAGAAACTGAAGCATTTCAATGGGACAGAATGAACACCATGGGGTCATTCCATCAGAATTCATGCATTTCACTTATTTTTTATATCTAACAGATATAAACTCCTGAGAGTTCAAATACACTATTCTTTTTTTTTCTATTTCGTTTGTTCTTCGCGGCCTTTGAAATGGCGCGGTTCATGATGAAAGTGACTTTTTATTTACATACTACAATTGCAACAGCTTCAATAGCGTTTCGTGTACAAAAAAGCATCAAACAAAACATATTATATTCAGCTGTAACAGAGGCATATATCTATTTCAATATATAAAACTTAAACGTCCTTTTTTCTAATGCGAAGGTCATATTTGTTTAAGTAAAAGCACGATCTATACCAAAAATTGAATACAAATGTAAATTAAATATTAACACTTGTATTCATAGAATATTAACGCGATTTAAATCGAAGTTCTTTTATCAACACAGAAACGTTTGGAAATCATTATTATTTTGTTTTACAACATATTTATTATTTTTTACATAATGCGATTACATAAATTTATACTGGTATCGAACTGCGAATAATTCGATCGAAATAATACTCATTATTTTAGCTGTTACCAACAGATTAGAGTTTATCTGTGCTGTTGCAATACAGTTTAGTTGTAATGAGGATGCTTTCGATAGCGTGACCTGTAGATACTGGGAACTGTAATGGTAATCGATGGTTTTGAATTTGTTACTTTTGGAAGATTATATCACCAGTACATCGCATGGTTATGTTCACGTGCAATATCTGTAACTATGTGGACAACAATAAGTACCTATTTATATATGCTATCTTTTCTTTGGAGTGATTGTTAAGTTTGACAAACCAAGCATAAAGAGCTTGTGATTGCCGTAGAAATGAAATATCTCCGAAGAATAGGAAGAGAACTACAAGAATATATAAGCAGGGCAATATTGTAAAAAATGCCTCATGCAGGATAGGTGAAAGCCAAATGAGATGGTATGATTATATTGAGAGAATGTCGAAATAAAGTTTGAGGAAGAAAATATATGTGGATAACATAATTGCTGTAAGAATGCATGCAATGAATTTCACGGCAGAAATGGATGTGAAATATAAGAGAGTGAATAAAAAACTTGATGAATCTGAGTGAAGCAAAAAAAAAATAAGAATAGAAGTATATGATCAAAAGATTGTTAAGCTGGGAATGGATGTAACGCCACTCCATTTGATGGGAATAGGTATGAAGTTAAGTATGCATTATAGTCACTATCCGTGAAAGTGTTAATATAATGTAAAATATGAACATTTTGTAAGTAACATCGAAATTCCAAATGAACTGAAGAAATAGTTTGACCACACTGTTATAAAATAGCTCCATATCGCTTCGTATGCACTATGTAAAGCTCCCAGTGAGCCATTACATTTTCTATTTATCTTGCCGACAAACCTTTGGTCGTTCCACATTTCATTTTATTTCATTTTTCTTTCAGTGCTGAAGAATGTACAAGAGATACGTCAGGAAAAGAAAAAGCTACTAGGACAAGCAAATCGTAGTGTTTAAATCTAAGCGGCAGCAGAAAAATTTGAATAGAAATAAGATAAAAAATAGCTGTGCAGGAACGGGAAAAAAATCCAGAGAAAATATAAATTTATATTTAAGGATTTAGAGATTTGCCGTTAGCTTAGGCCTAGCTTCGATGTAAAGGCAAGTTGAGGTCCGGGTTAGGTTAAAAATGGATGAGAAACTAGGGTTACAAGAAAGTTACTATACTTAATTCCACAGTAGTATATCAGTACGATAAATGTAAACTCTTTTAACATGTATCCAATTCTTTATAATGCTATGAATCAAATGAATCAGAATAAATAAAAGTTCCTATATAGACGAAGAGAAGTATGATTCCATATTCTTATTAGGTGAACCACAGTTAAGATCAGGCTGCGAATCTACGTGTATTTTTATTTTTAGAAAAAAATTTCGATATGAATTTGGTTGTCTCATTTTTCACTATAAAAAGTCTGCAGCGGCAATACAATTTTAGTTACTCTAACAATACGATATTAGTATTTCTCATTAATTTCTTATAGAAACTTAAAACTTAAGATTTGTTTAAGCCTGACAAGAAAACCTATTATTTTTGAAAAAATTATTCCAACAGTAAGTGTATGTTTAATCTAGTCATTTTAGTAGATTGTAATTTTTTCAGCTACCGCTTACAAAAAAATAAAAATTTTATTTATTTTTACATAAATCATATTAATTATGCCTGTAAATTGTTTAACAGAAATACAAAAAGAAACCAAAATAATTTGGAAATTGACATTTAATGTGGTACGTAGGTTTTTAGTTTATTTTAAAAATGACACTTTCTTGAACTTTTCAAAATTTGTTTTCAAATATCCCTTATATCTAAAAAAAATGCGTATAAGAAAATGCTGTGCTAACCAATAAGGATAATTAATAGTTATCTGCAAAATAGCTCATCCATAAACAAAACTGGAAAAACTGGAATTTGGAAATAGACGATTTTTTTTCTTGTATTTTTCGAAAGAAGATTTCTGATAAAATTTTATATTTATACGTGCGTTGTTTAATTGTTCTCTATATACTCTCCTTTACACGTACGCATTTCAAATGCTTTTTTTTCGATACTACGTTTTTGCATACTGTGTAATAGTTTTATTGGAAACACTTTTACCGATGCCATTTATAGCACTTATTCTAGAAATGTGTGGCTATGGTCCGAACTAGAATTGTATCAAAAAGTTTTACTATTTTTATTGGCATGAAATATCTCAAAAAAATACCCATTTTTTGCAATTTTTTTGAACTTTCGCCATTCTATTACTTTTGCATGAAAATTATTAATTCTAGTTCGGACTATAACCAGGTTTTTTGGTATTTTTTCGGGCGTCTACAGTAGAATACATCCTTAATAGGATGTGAAATTGTAAATTTAAAAAAATATATATAAGCTTTTGTTTTTTGGTATAAATTAAACATTAAAACATATTTAGGCAACCTATTTCTGATTAAGCAGTATAATACCAATTTTTGAAGAATACAATTATTGCTCTTTATGAATGAATTGGCTAGTCCAAGGTTGCAAAACCAAAGTGGAATTAGTTATAAAGGACCGGAAGGAAGAATGAAGGTAGCTAGGAATTTACTGACGCGAACACGAAGTGGTAGCAAAGGCTAGTTGACAATGTTCTGGAGCCACGCAATGATCGATGAGAAACCCTCACGTGTAGTTACTATTGCATCCTAAAGGAGGCGTAACGGAAGTCCCAAGTTATGTTTCCAGTTTAGTCCGACCACTTGCCAGTTTGAACGCGGGGAGTTGGAGAGCTTCCGTCCGTACCTGGAGCGTCTGATGAACGGCATCGAGATCCCGTTTCGTACGGAATACTACTACTGCTGTGAATATACCACCGGTAGAACGACGTACCTCTTCGCGCTACAATATAAACGCCACAAATAATTGCACTCTCTCAGTTTCACATTCACACTTGTATACACGAACAACCGTTCATGTTGACTTCAGGCGGCACACACATTTAGGAATACTCACACATATACAGTTAGATTATAATGATGGCCATAAATTTCTATGCTCCTTCAAACGAATGCCTTTAACGAGACTAGCGTGATAAGCTGACATCTATTTGGTACATTTCAGATTACATCGGTGTGCAATTAGAAAATCAATTGCATTTATAACATATATGGTTTTGCATATATGTATATATACACAGTTCTGAATGAACGCCAATGTATGATCCATCTTCTGGTACAGTAATCTTAAACTATTATGGAAACTCGAGCCTCGTTCAGAGCTATATTATTTATTATATACATTAATATGATTTATGTAAAAATAAATAAAATAAGAAGAAATTTCAATAGCCATTTTTCTGAAACCATTAACTAAAAAAAAATCAATAAAAAGTTTTACGAAGCATTAATATCTCTAATTTTGCTACTTTTACTGTAAGAGCAACTGTTTTTGAGTAATTACAGGAACCGCAAAATAAAAAATAACCAGAGTAAGCATACACTTCCGTTCAAGTAAAGCTCTTTTAGTTTAATTAAGGCAAAGTTAAAATAGAATGTAAAATTGCAACTATAATAAATTAGATAGAATAGTTAATGTTTTTTGAACCTTTCCAAATAAATATTTTAACTAGTCTGAAACTTCCAACTGAAAGTTAGGAATCTATTTCTTAAGGAACATATGTTTGGAAATTATTTTAATAATTCAAGGATATTAAAATAATATTAAAACAATGTGAACAACTATTACAGCAACACTATCTAAAAGCCAAATACTGTAGTAATCTCCAAGTATATGAAGCCAATATTAAAATATCTCACTATTTGAACAAAGTTATATATAATTTAGTAAAACGAAGTAGACCGATCGGGCTTCTACCATAATTTCCATATAAGTATTAAATTAGTTTCATAACAATGTTCATTAATACTTCTTCACATATACATAACTAATTTTAACTTTTCCTCACTAATTTTTCATTATGGCTTATTATTTTAATACTCTCAAAAATCAAACAAATAATGAACACTGTACCTGTCAGTTCACAACTAATACTAAATTCTTAGTTACTTAATAAAAGTTTTATAACAAATAAATCAATAAGTCTGCGATCGTCAATTTATTCTATCCTCAGGAGCATCAAGTTTTGACATTACGTACGAAACTGTAGCAGCACGAGCGAGCTCGAACGTCACTAATATTTACACCATGTCCACCAACTGAGATTTATTACCTTGTATGAAACTTAACAGCGCCATACTTTTAAATAAATAAAAATCTATTTTTAAAGTACGAACATCGCGAAACACTTTGGCGAATATATTTGTTGTATGTTTTAGTTTGCTGAAAAATAATATATGAAATATTGTTACTACAGCATTCAAAAATGTACAATACATTTCAAGTTTGTTAAATATTGTAAAAATATATTTTGTGGCTTTCTTGATACAAAATATAAGAGCAATCGCAAAGATTATGTATCTCATACTGACTGTAGGTAAATCAAAAATTATGGTGTTCGAAAAGGATGAATAAAAAACAGAGAGTTATATGGTAGATGGACATCGACTAGAGCCAGTTGAATGGTTTGTTTATTTAGATAGTTTATTCTCTAGCGATGGAAAGTATGATTACGAGATTGAGAGAAGAGTGTCTGCTGTTTATAAGATTTTACTGGCTTAAGTGTTGGATTGTTGTGGTTAATGGATTTAAGGACTGTTTGCGAGCAATTTTAATATTTCTAAGGATTCATGGTTACTTGTACCATCCTTGATGTATGGGAGTGAATGTTGGGTTTGGCCAGCCAAACATAGAAAAGTGTGTGACTGCTGTGAAATTAAAATTTCTAGAAGGTACCTAGATATTTATGGTATATCTAAGACAGACTGGAAGCAATATACATGTATGCCGAACGAATGATTGAAGAAAAAATTTATATCGGTGAGATAATTGGTGTAAGAATGCAGAATGCAGAGTCGTTCTCGGAATTAGTGGATAAATATATGATAGATATGAGACTGTGTTACCCGAAAGAATTCACAAAAGATATTTATATTTACTATAAATATAATAGTATCACATAAATAGATATTAATATTTTATAGCAGATGCAAAATTAAAAGTACAATTAGATAGGTTTAAGTTTTATAGTTTAGTAACTATTTTCAAACCAAAATTCTACCCTAAGTTAAAATTACTATAAAACTACAAAACTAAATTTGATAAATTTCTATACGTGTAGATAGATATTTACCAAATTTATTAAAACTACGGGTTCGAACTATTTCGCAATGCTTTTTAATAAATCTCTGGTATTAATAATTTTCAAATGTCAAGTGCAACAGAAGCTAGCAAAAAATGCAACGTAATTGATTACAAAAAAAATAGAAAACATAATAAAACAAGCAATATGGGGATATGAATATCAGATATCACTTTTTCAAAAACTCGTATATGGACATATTTAGTAGTAAAATACAAATTCAACTAGAAAACAAAAAACAATTGACACGCACACATTTAAAGTAAAAACGGGAAATTACACATTATTTGATATCGGATGTGAATCTACAATCAATGCGAACGAATTACACGGAATGCAGTAACAAATATGCATAAACGCTTGCAGTAAATATGAACACATACACATACATATGTGAATAGACTTCATAGAGATATATGTGGTTGTGCAATACAGATACATATATGAAACACGGAAAAACTACAATGTATAGTCTGTTCCTAATTTAGGCTTCGTTTATAATCAAGATTGGGCAAATTACATTCTTCTACTCAAGTATTCAGGAAAAGTTAAAAAAGCCAGCCTATATCATATATAGTGATGCCGCCGAGACCGAGACTGGTCTCGGTCTCGTCTCGTCTCGTCTCGTATTTCGAGACGAGACCGTGATCTTGGTCTCGTCAGGCAAACCGAGACCGAGACGAGACCGATTACTAGTCTCGCCGAGACTCTCGACAAAACCTATGAGAATTTTAAAATATTGTTATTGATGTGGTAGGTTTGTAATTGTGAATTCATGATTTTATTTTATATATATATATATCATTATTGTCTATAAAAATTAAAACTCCATCAATAATACTATATTTACATAAGATATATCATAAAATTAATTTAGAAAAAAACAATGAGCATATATTTATATAAGCAAACTAAACTATCAGTTTTGAACTCTGCTCATATTACAATTAATTTTTTATAAATATTATTTTTTATAAATTATGCTACAAAGCCAAAAAAATAGCTGAGGTACTAACAACTGATTATTATTAAGATAGGTATTGATAAGATTTTATTCATTTCTTAAAATATTGTTTTATATATTTATTTATTTAACGTTTATCACATGTGCACAAACGAATTTTCGCTTTTCAACGTTATAACCGTAATTCTGCAGATCCGCTTAACGATAAATATTTAAATTAAATCCGAAATATTGTAGCTGGGTACCACTACCCGTCTCAATAGTATTATTAATCAGACATTTTTTCATTTTATTGTTCGATATATATTATTAACTTTAAAACCACACTAGACACTACGATTCTGATAATAAAAAGTTCCTATAAATACATATACTTTTTCAAAGAGCTGATAGATACTGTACAATGTCAAATATCATTGTCGAGTCCTATATTAACTTTACTTTGATTTGTATCCATTATTATATATTAAATGATTAATACATAGTTATCATTAAAACTTATACATTATATTATTTTATATGAGTATTCCTTTGTTTAGTGCTATGAAACGTATGCAAACGCAAATTAGTACGAACAGAACCATAGCCAATCACGTGCTATATATTCAAGGTCAAATAATCGAGAGTCTCGTCGAGATCGAGACTCTCTTCGTCGAGACCGAGACGAGACTATATATTTTTAGAAAATTTCGAGACGAGACGAGACTGGCTAAAGTCTCGTCGAGACTGGTCTCGGCGGCAACACTAATCATATATGAAAAAATACATGATTCCCATTTAATGGTTAATGCAAATGATTGGGAAAATTAACGATAGTTTTCTAAATCTTCTTTAAAGTTAGTTTTCGTATTTTATTTTAAAGGAAAAGAATAATTATTTTTTAAATAATTTCCATTTGATCATAAATCTTAGTAAATAAATAATAATTTATGTTGACGAAAATGTGTGTAAGAAAGAATCATATCAGAACACAATGGATTAATAAAATACACAAAGCCTTTTTATGTGTATCCAGTTCTAAATGTATTTGATATGTGAATGCAGTATATGAAAACAAACCATGTGTGACGTGCAAATAGTAGTTATAGTATGCGCTGTGTTACGAAACAAGAAAATCAAAGCGCTACAAATGTGCTGTGCAGCAACCGTATGTACATATATTGTTCATAAAAAATCAATATTCATTATTTAGTATTGACAGTTGGGCTGGCGAAACTCATAAAACTGATTAATTATTTTCTGTGTTGCAAATGAGATATTAATATTTTAGTTTCCACTGTTTGCAACGCACAATGTGTCTGCCATATATAGATTTATTGAAAAATATCTGCATTTTGTTCGTAGTTTGCATTTTAAATTTTGACTCACACTCTCGCATTTAAATTGTATTATATTTGTTTCATAAATCAAATGTATTTAAAATAACTGCATTTTCTGTCAATGCTAAATTAACCTTTAATGAGTCACAGCACTAATAAAAATTGATGATATTTAACGTATTATGCACATTACGCTAGTAATCCATTATCTAATAATCTATTATTGACCAAACTATTCCATTATTATTATTAATACCTAACATCTATAAACTGCCAAAATTTATTTTATATCTTACAAGTATTTAAATAATTTAAACTAAGGGGTCTGATATTATAGACATCCATCGCAAAAAATAAATTTAATTTCTAGATTTTTTTTTCATTATGTAGTCATTCCTATTTTTTATATAATTAAATCACGCGTTTACATATATCAATTACATACCTATCAGGTTTCTAATATATTCCCACACACTTATCGATGAAACTGAATTCAAACAATTTCTCACTTAAAAAGCTTTATCGAAGTTTCATTGCTGAAAAGTTTTAATTTAAATGTAAATAAAATATGCAAAGAATTTGTAGAATTTCACATTACTGGTATATTGGAATTCTCCACATATCTTTTAGAGTACAGAGTGAGTGGTTAATGATATTATTATTTTAATTTATAATTTCGAATTGGGTATAAATTAATTAATACTGATAATATTACATTAATATAATATGATAACATCATATTTATTATTAGTTCGTTTTTCAATAAACGAGAAAATTTGAAAACATTAATTCAATATAGAAAGTCGAGGTAGGACTTTGGACTACGATTTGAGATAATTTTGAGCCATTGCATTACAAGCTTGCGTATTACTTAATTATACGAGTGCTTAGTTGTAATCTTGAAATAATTGAAAATTAGTTCTACAAAATAAAAAACAAATATTCATAAATAAAATGTAGTTATTAAGTGATTTTAGTAGAGATATCAATATTCAAATGCTCATAAAATTACGAGCGATTACGTCGTAAAAATAAAGAAAATCGTTTCAAAACAACAATAATCCGATCCATAGGCAGAAGTAGGTGTTGAAGTGGTAATATTGGTATTTGCGAAAAATATCATAACGATAACCATTTGTGGCTTTGAATCAGCATATAGAATGCGATGCGTGCGATGATAATCATTCCATTTTATATTCCGATATAATAAATGAGGATGTAGATATAATATGGTAATATATGAAATGAAGACGATGCGTGGAACTCATCTAACGCTTCCCATCAAAGGGGTGTCAGAACACAATTTAGAATATTTCACATCTTGACAATTTATCGCCATTCAGCTCTATCTATACACATTTCTTTCGCTTCATACAAGCTCTTGTTTTCCGGTTGTTCACAACGTTTCTTTTACGCATTCATTCTGTTTATCCACTTATTCCGTATTCTCATACTATTCATCTGATTCACGTAACTTTTTTTGTCAATTTTTCATTCGACATTCTTTCAATATGACTATATCACCTCATTTAACTCTCATCTATGCTACGCTCGACATTATTTATAATATCGCACTGCTCATACGGCCACAAATTCCGCGTTCTGTCTCTCCTAGATATACCACATATACTTTATATGTGGGTGAGAAATGTCAACTAAATAGGTCAGAAATGTCAAGGTAACAAACTTTACTATACATTCTTGGAAATAAATAATATAAATAACAGTAACATGAAAAATATGTAATATCAAGCGATCAGGTAAGGCACAAGGGTTTTCTGCACGGTACCACATCAGTGTGACAGTATCACGTCCAGTAATACGGTAACAATGTCGCGTGTGCACGTCAATTGTCACGTTTTCTACTTATACTAGTGTTAGCTATTGTAGTAAAAATACACGACGCGATCGAATAAAAGAATATGGAAATATAAGTGAGAAAATAGCGAACGAAAAAGTATTTTATTGCCGAAACTGAAAAGACGTCGACACTTTTATTGAGAAATACGTAATGCAATAGAATTTATGCTCGTTTCACTCCCAGGATAAAACAAAACGAATATGTGTTTTGCATTCACTATGAGTATCATCCATCGCATTCTTTAAAATATCTTTAGCTTACAAAGATACAAATTATTTATATATATGTTTATATTAGTGCCGACAGCTTCACTAGATACACAATAACACTAAAAACAAAGGCAGTTATTTACACGCGAACTAGTTTTTGAAATGATTGCCAGCAAGACAAAAGCGAAACCCAGACTTCTCGTACATCTTTTCACTGTTGATATAATCAAAATAAACTTCTAATCTTTTGGATGTAGTAACTACTGCATTAATATTTTTTTAATTTTTATTGTTATATTATATTAAAAATGACGAATTTTAAATTGTTTTAGCATGCCGTACGTAGTATAGAAGAACTTAAGTGTATGTCTCCCATATTTTGATTGAAACATTCATATATTCAAAAAAGTTTTTCACAAAAATTCATTTTGCGGAGCCTTCTTTTGAAATGGAAATATGTCATAATATGTTTTTGAGTGATAAAGATTAGTGTTTGAGTGCCGACAGTTTAAATTTAGGAAGATCTCATGACTTTTTTACCAACACAATTGAACATTTTTGAATGTAGTATAGAATCAAAACTAAATTTGAATTCATAATTTAGCAAGAGCTCGCTGGTCTAGGGGCCACGATTGTCGCTTCAAGTGTCGGTGTGGTACCCGATGCGGCGACAGGTCTCAGATCCTATTTCCCGAGTGAGCTCAATTTCGTTTTCAAAGTTTTAAAATAATTTGATTTAGTAAACAATATACAGTATACTATTATTTACATATTTTAATCAATACGCTAGAAGGTTACCGATATACATACATATATCATTTTTTATGAGTATGCTATATGTTCTTTAAATATAGATAAAAAAGTAATTTGCAGTATAAAATATATTATAATTCAATAAATCATGATAGATTAAAACATAAAAATTGTATTAATGTATATTTCTTGCCATAATTGTTTAGGTTTAGTGCTTTAACAAATTTCTAAGTTATTATTTTAATTAATAATAATTATTAGGTAAATATCATTTGCATAAATTATCGAAGTTAATCACAGAAAAATGTAACTTTATTTTTCGTTTGCGACAATAAATCATAAAATATTATTATAATATAAACATCAGGATATTATTAAATATCTTCAAATAGTTAAAATGTCATATATTTGAATTGAGATTTAAAAATCGGTTTAACTTTCGTTAATTATTAAAAAACTCGAAAGGAAGTCGGCTCGTTGGTCTAGGGGTATGATTCTCGCTTCGGGTGCGAGAGGTCCCGGGTTCAAATCCCGGACGAGCCCATGTGGACTATTTTATTTAGAATTTTAAGTATAAAGAATAACCGATACTAAATTCGAAATAAAGCTAGCTAAGTACGGTAGGAACCACTGAACTAGAACATTCTTTACATTCCTTAGGTAACGACGTAAGGGTAATATAGTGTCGTTTAAAGCTTATAGACGTACATCTGTACTTAAACCAGACGCCGTATAAATAATAACAAACACAACCACGTTTATATTTCATCTTATTTCGTCATATTTCATACATTATAGATTTCAAGTCCCAATATTGTTTCACATTGTCAAAACGGGCCAAAAGTATCATTTTGAGTAGTTTGCCGTTATTTGAAGAAAAGGAAAACAGAACTATTATTTCCCTTGATTTTATTTAAATCTGCTTCGTTTAAAAATATTGTATAAACGAAGTGGGTGATTCATGCCGAAAAAATATTCTAGTTCCGTGGTTCCTACTGTACATATGCATATCTATGTGTAGATACATGGAATATAATTCCAAAAATGCAAAAAAAATCATTTAGTCGTTTTATTGAAAGTCAGCTCCATATGCAGTTCCAAATGTTCTTTATTTGAAATCTATTGCAGAAACCACGACCGAAATCAATTATTTCCAAATATCGCAATCTAAATTCAATTAATATATACTGGAGTGCCCTACATTTCTGTATGATAAATTTATTATTTACACTTGTATATAAAAATTTCATGAAAAAATTCAATTACTTATCGCTTACAATGATTTTACACTCAGAAAATCATGTGTGACTTTGAATGCTTTATTTGTGAATTTTGTACCCACAATTAAACGAAAAAATTCAATACTATATTTTTGATGAAAGATCCTTGATATTAGTAAATAATCCTGGAAACATTTTTTTTTCCAATACCAGTTTTAAGGAATAGGTATGTTGCTATTTTCAATTGATCTTTTTTTTATAAAAAGGTAAATCTCGCAATCCGCAAAATAAAATTTTTGGAAATTGATGTTATTATTGGCAAGTTTTATATGTAATATGTCTATTTTAACATAATAACCGAATGGCTAATATTATTATCGAAAATAATACAAGAACGTAATTTCCTTCGAAAAATAATTGTAGTGAGACACAACCTTCAAATGAAATACAAATTTAATTTACTTCAGTATAGAAAATGGAATTATATATTTTATCATTATTCACCATTAATTCACCGCGTACCTTTCCGATTTGAATTTATACTCTGGCGCCACCAATTTCTCATGCAGCGGAAATTAAATCCCAAATCCCCAATAAATATCACAACCGTCGCACAATTTCTCAAATCATAATATTAAACGCCAGAGGTTATTTTCCATAGTTACCATCTATAATATATTTTACGATTTCCATATTTCATTGGACTGAGAGAATGGATTTCTACCATACATTCATTAAAATTATCGAATTGAAACTTTGGTGAAATAATTAATGAGATATTTTATCATTTTTGCAGATTCTACCAGATATTTGCCAATTCATAAAAAAGATGGACGGTATAATAGGGAAATACAAATTCAAATATTATTTACGCATGAAAGTTCAGACGCGAGACGCATAAAAATTGTATGAAGCTACAATTTTAATTATGTCGTTAATGTAGACAGCAGTGTACCTTAAATATTTCAAAGCTTAGACTTCCTTTACATAAAAAAAGATATAGCCTTAATATGTAGATTAACAGACGTATTTCAAAAAATATATGTGTCCAGAAGTAAGGATTCACGGGTGGCGTATTACTCTTTGGAGTCACAAAGTCACAACAGAGGGAAAGCTATTTATGCACAAGTATGAAATATGTTTTTGCGTGAGTGTAGTATGTGAATATTTGTCGGTGACTTTATAACTGCTGTAAAAAGTTATATATAAAAAACATTAAATTTTAATATTAATCCAGTATATACTAAACAATTGATGTAAAATAGTAGCAAATATAATACAGTATTTACCTAAATTCGCTTTTAATTGAGCTAATTCATGATATACTGATTTATTTTATTCATAAGAATTTTGATAAATATATTATCCATCCCATGAATTTATTATAAATATAAATTGAAAAACACACCCTGAACACGATTATACATGATAGCACTCTCAAATTGAGATCAATTGCATCAATTAAGAACACGCCAGTCTCAGTGGTACCGCATGAAGAATGGGTTTCGATTATCGACACAGTTGCATATGTGCAGTAATTTAATATAAATGCCTGACCTTGCTGTCAAGGACTTTGTTACTCTATTTAGTCATCATCACGCAAGGCACATAATAACGTTCACTCGTTGTTCTCAAAACACACGCCTAACAAAAGTACTCATGCCATGCAACGCTGTGTTACTTATAATCAAAATTCCACGAATAACACAATTTCGACCCAATGAAGTAGAAAATAAAAAAAAACTGGGAAGCTATAATTTTCCGGTGAATTTAAATGAAAAAATACTACATCAGACAAATGTAAATCAATTTGTTTTGTAAAAAGATTTAGCGCTGTTTTAAGAATTTCGTATATATTTTTAAATTAAGACAACTATGATTAATAACTGCAAAGGAATAATAAAATATATTGGACGTACAAATGTGATAATACAACAAAATTTAATTTTTGAAAAAAAATTATTATAATAGTGGCGAATGATCATCGATTAGAGCAAGTTTTGGGTACCTATTCTCTAGTGATGGAAATATGAGAAGAATGATTATGGTTGTAAAATTTTAGGAGCGTTAGGAATGTTTGCGAGAAATTTTAACAAGATTGTGAAAATGGTGTACTTGTGCCATCGCTAATGTATGGTAGTGAATGTTGGGTTTGGCAAACCAAGCATATAAAGCAAGTAATTGCTGTGTAAATGATATTTTTAAGAGGTATTTGTGGTGTATCTAAGAGCGAAATTGCAAATGGAATACGACGTGTATGTAAAAAATGTCGTATGTAAAATAGGTCAAATGGGATGATTGACAAAAAATATTTACGTGAGTGAGATAAATGGCAAGACCATCATCAGAATAAGTGGTTGAATATGTTGAGAACGAATTGCGTTAAAGGGAGTGGTGAGTAAGTGGAATATAATAACGTGTTTGAAGAATTTGAATCAAGTGAAAGAAGTGTATTGAATGAAGAAATTAATTGAATGGCAAAAGATTGTCAAGATGTGAAAAATGTGGTCTTCTGCCACCTCATTTGATGGAAGTAATGCCTACATGATGATCTATTTTCATCATTATAGATTATACATTCCTTACTTTCTACGTACATTTGAAAGACAATTTCGCAAAATAAGTTTGTTCTTATTATTGGTTTTCGTTGTAAAAAGATAATAAAATGACAAAAACCGTCATCATTGACATGTTTTTGTCAAAATAAATGTCAACCGCAGTGTTGCCATTGTTATTTATACTGAAAGTATTCGAACTGAATAATTATTCAAAATCGTGCTTCTGCATATTAGATGAGAAGATGGAACTAATGCATTGCACATAAATTGTTAAATATTCTTTCATTATTCAGTACAATACTGAAAATTGAATATATCTAAATATTTATATTCCAACCACATATTGCCCAATCATCACACATTATATAATAATATTCAGCATAGAAATAAACACGCCTGTTAATTATACATTAAATGTCATCACTTTCATGTTGATATTTAATGTTCAAATGATGGATTGATTATATGTACCTACGTTATTAACTGTAATTTATTAGGTATACACGTGAATGCACACTTTGTATCGAATTTCGTTTTCGTTCTCTTGGTATATTCATCTCTATTATATAACACGTAATTTCACTTAGGTATGCTATATATAGGAGATATTGTGCTGGTTGGAGTTTATTCATCCATAATTAAATAATACAAATGCATATTTAATTCGAAGGTAGTACCCTATCTTGTGGATCTGACATCCACCGATTTCATTGCTAATTCTGCTTCAAGTCTTAACGCAGGAGTTAAACAGATGTTACAGTTTTATTGCCTAAGATCCAAAATGACGAATATTCTGTCAACTAATCCACTATTAATATTTTATGACTAAATCTCATTGTATGAACCATTTTAGTATAATTTCCAGATACGCCGAAATGGCTTATGTTATTTATGTAATTATGTAATAGATTTACGAATCTTACATTTTCTTAAATAATTTCATTATGACAATTCATGATAATCAAAATTAATCTTCATAGGTTAGATAAAAATGAAGATTTGCATGAATGGTATTTAAAAATTTACACTACAACTACGTTAATTTTAATCGTTTCTATAATAAGTGATGTTATAAATTTTAACTCTATTCATAGTCTTTAATAAATAAAATTGCACAATGTGCACAATTTCCTAAAGCTTTACGTTTGTATCATATATTCTAAATGTGCATTATGTGCGAAACAGTACGGTTTATATATGGTTTGTGTTCCGTGCAATCTCATATTATGGTCCTTCTGCTAGTTCCCATTTCATTATGTTTATTGAGAAGAAACACATGAAGCTCAAGTTCTCTAGCAAAATACTTGAGTTTGGTGCACAAAAGTATGATAAGATTGTGAGAAACTCTTCATAGATATGACAATAATAGACATTGCATAATAATTGTCTGCACCGAAAGGAACACCAGTATTCTAACAAAATACATTTTACGACATTCAAAGCTAAACATAAAACTTAAGTTCGGTATTTCAATCTTCAGATAACTATCTGATAGATAAGCATACGAAATTTATATATATATATATATATATATATATATATATATATATATATATATATATATATATATATATATATATGCAATTAATTTATCTATCAGATAGCTTATTCGGAGATAAAGATAATGAACCTTGCAGAAGAAAAATAATCTGAACAATTTGGTTCGAACCTAAAACAAGAATTACGATTTAAGGTAATGATGGCATAATTAGCGTTTATAAACAGCAATAGTTTTATGAAAAAAAAAACAGCCCATTTATAATTAGAAGGTAAAATATGTATACATCTGTATCGCTGCTACTTATTTTTCAAATTATAAATAAATCTGAGGCTTATATTCATGTTATTCTTTGTATTAATGGTTCCTCATCTCCTGAGATCTGTTTGTTTTTGCTAATCACTATTTGTATAAAAGTCTTGAGAAGTAAACAGAAAAAGTGGTATAATTTACATTTTCATATTCGAATAAAATGCAAATTTATGATTAAATTAATGCGAAAGCTCATTTAGTTGTTTAATGGTAAACGCGTAATATTCATAATATTTATTTAGCGGAAAAGTAATGTTGGATTAAAACAAATATCAGCATGTTGTAATTTAATGATAATATTAATAATTATAATACAAATAATTATTAAGCTGCACATTTTACAATGTATAGATGACGTATAGATGAGAAGAGTTAATCAACCTATTAATAAATCAATGGACGAAATATCGATGATCTACTGTAGCGGAAGCGCAGACGAGTTACGTCTCATTGTCCATTGTCCACGGGGCGCCAAGTGTTGACCCTTACAAATAAGTCATCTTGTACATCAATCTTGCTCGTTTTCCACGTCTGTCCTGTTCTCGTCCTGGCCGACCTGAAAACGACCTGAGTGACTCATTGTCGCCTCGAGTTCGGATGCTACTGCTTTATTGAGGACAAAAGAAGCGGCACCGCTGTCGCCGCATTCTGACAGAACCAATCTAGACATGATAACGTTATCCTCTCCCACTCTCTTGCTCACCATGACTTTCTTCTGAGTCTTCTGCAACGCCAATTCCGTGTTATCAAATTTACGCGACATGTAGTGTATGTGCGTAAAGATTTTCATGTGGACGAAGCTTCACAATGGAAGCATGTCAATAAAATTTTAAATTGAAAATCGTTTCAATTTAAATATTAAACGATTGTTCTAAAAACAAACGTTTGTTTAGTCAGATAATACGAATGAAATATTTCAGCTGTTATGTTAATATACGTAATTTTCTTTATGAATGTTTTTAATATAAAGAGTAAAATTTTACATACATTATTTTGGTTTGATAAAAAAGATGGAAGTGAACAAAGATTTATTATATATTTTAATAGTCATAAAAATTTGCTTATGTCTACATTCACATGTAAATCTCAAATTTTGTCAGAACATGTAATCTCGTTATCAACATTATGACTCTTAATTTTCATACATCATATTGCCGATATAGGTACTTTTTCATGTATTGGTCGATTTCTTCCGACAAATAGTATAAAATATATCAAAGTTAGTCGGAATCCATGTGTGTATTTTTCAGTGAATTTTATACGTAATAGTATACCGAAGCTAGCTAGTTTGAGGCGAGATGAACAGAATAATCCATGACCGCAGGGCAGGTAAACTCATAAACGGTTGCTAGTTGAATGGAGTCAAGCTTGGCAAGCCTTTGATGTGTCTGCATTGGTGTCTATAAGGCAACGTTCATGAATGGCAAATGCGACGTGCACGGCAGGTATAAGGAACCAGACTGACATACATGGCATTCGCTTGACGCTTCCTAACTCGCCAGCCAAGCAGCAAGCACAGACAACCATGAGGCAGCTGCTTTTCTTGTTCTTTTACGTTTCCGTTTCGCCCTTATTTTCAGAGGCGTTACACGTATCTTACGCTATAAGCGCACGAGCGACCATTGCAAACGAAACAACTTAAACTGCTTGGTTTGTGTGCGAAATAATAACGGATAACAACTTGATTTTTCTGTTGTTTTACTGACAAGCAGAGTTATGCCCGAATCCATGCATCAGCACACTCAGTCATATATGTTCCTGAACATGTTGAGTTTCTTTTTTAATAAATTCACAATATTTTAAAAACCACAAAACACCCATATTTAATAAATTTTTATCAGAATACTTATTTTTGATATAAATCAAATAATTTATAAACCATGAAATATTGTAAGTTGTGAGTCAAAAGTGGCTATCTCTTAAAAACTATTACTCCTAATTAATTAGTTGCAATTACTTTATGATTATTGATGAAAATTTGTTGATATAGATTTTAGAATATATATATGTCATAACTTTTAATCAATCACTCTACAAAACTAATGCAAAAAAAACTATTTTAATTATATAAATAGAATTAGTGGGGGAATTATTACATGAAAATAAACAAGCACTTGTTAATAATTATAGTACACGCAAAATCAATAACAAACCATACGTGCTTCTTCCAATATTATATTGAACGGTTATAAGAATGAGTACAAAATCCTGCATATGAAATCAAAAGGGCCAATACTCAGAAACCAATTTGTATGAACAAACTAATGTAATCAACTCCCTTAATATTGTATTTAGGTAAAATTCTTAACTTGTAACTGTTTTGTAAACATTTATGATCACTCCTGATGATGACTGTAATGTCGAAACATTTATCGTAATAAAGAAAAATTGTGAAACTGCCAAATATGTAATTATTTTAATTCACTATTTGAGTTTATTAGTAATCATATTAAGAAAATAAAAATTTAATATTTTAATTATCTAAATTAACATGATGTATCTCGCATTATTAATTGCCCTTACACAAAAATAAAATAATTCTTAGTATGCCAATAAATAAAGTAATTTTCAATATCTATGGTAAAGGTTAAAGAAATTAACTACGGATATAACAACATTTTAAATAAATAAATATTGTATCAACGATGATTTGAAACCCTACCAAATATCTATAACGGCGTAATAATAATGTCCCCCCTTGTGCTTCTCGCGTTATTTGAGTGTCGTAAATTGGTGCCACTGTGCTGTGTTCTCAGTGGATTCTCTTGTGTAATACGGAAGACGTAGTGTCATCGCTGCTATTTGGAAGTAGCTACCTGACTTGAAAACTTATGGAGCTGGATTTGAGGGGGTCCCATATGCGGACTACTGTGTATCAAGTTGCATAAGAGCAAAATAATTATGTAGATGATATGAAGTTAGTATAAATTCTGCATGTAAGAGAGAAGCATAAGAACATAATTGGAGAATCAAGCTACAGAAATAATAACATTATAAAAATATGGAAGGTAAGGAGAAACCAAATAATTTTAATATTTTTGTATTCCCAAAATTATATTTCACCTAAAATTTATCAAAATTATTATATATTAATATAATAATTATTGCCGATTTTAATTAAACTATGTATTTATACTGTGTTAATTAAATAAGACATGTTTGACTTAATTCTGAATAGATGTAATATTGATATCACATAAATATACTGAAGTATCAAAATGGATATATTAACTGTAATTAACGACAACAATTCCAAGAGGAAAACTGCCTTCTTTTTGGCCATATTCTAACTGTTAGGCAGGAAGAGGGAAGACAGCAGGCGTCGCAATTTACGATCAACCGGGCTTTGCGCCGGAATTTATCCATCCCCTGTGCGGGGCAACGTTAAACCTCTACCTTAATCTTGATTATTACGCGGCATGCGCCATATTTTTTGTGTCGGTTCTGATAAGATATGAGTATTATCACGATGTGAAACGCTGTGATCTATAAAGATTCGCCGTACGCCGCGCGTAACGAGTCTTGAGCGCCCGTGGGTCACCTATTACTGCCGGCGCCAACCTCGGTCGCCGCAACGGACTTAGACCACGCAAACATTCATTTTTCAACAGGCTCTACTCGCTAATATAGCGTGCGCTTCCCAAAAACCTTTTTGTGCTTTATTTAAACACTTATCGTTCTTTCTTTCAACGAACTTTTATTGAGAATAGTTATCTAGAAAGGATAGATACTCATTTTCAATCAACAAAAAGATTCCTGTATAAGTTTCCAATCGAATTTTTATTGATTAAGGGCTAAGTCCCCGGTACTCCACGTAAACCAAATGATTAATATCACTGTATTGATTAAGAGCGAAAAGACTTTAAAACGCTCTTATTACACGCTTTATAAAATATCCACAATGGCTTGTACAGAACTTTATTATACGCATTTTGTTTAGATAAGAGATATTTACTTAATATAGAAAGAGAAGAGAAGAAAATATGCTTTTAAATATGTTCTAAAATACAGCATATTTTTGCTTAAATTTACTGGTGACGTGACTTTAAATATAGATTTATGACTAACAATCCTCAAAAATGTGTATTTAAGTATCAAATATACGTATGTTTTGTGTAGTTTAATCCTTAAACAGTTGATACAAAACAAGAAATTCTGTTGCTTCGTATGTTTGCAAATGTTCAAGAAATGTTTAGTGAACAAGTATGAAAGATCATGGTGAGGTTTTTAATCGTTATTACTAAGTCATATTGAAACAAATACAATGGAATCAGAGAAAATGTAATTTTGTTTCAAAATTCCAATGTATTGAAAATGAATTTAATCAATCAGTTAACATGTACATCTTCAGTGCATACATGCAATCGTACTTACATTTCAATCACAATTTAAATTAGTTATTATACGTGGTGCCATTGATTAACGTGGTTCATATGATTCTAGTTGTTATTGGTCGAGAAGGGCTCTAGGGAATAGATTGTAGGCAGGTATTACATGCATCATTATCACGTGGTGTTGATGCAGTCCATACCATATTGCATACACGCTACACGTAGCGCAAATCAATCTCGCATGTGCACTACCTATTTAAGCGGTGCACAGTTCAATCTATGTAGTTCGCTTGCTGCACTCTCGCAGCTACCACGCCACCATGCTGTGTAACGTTGCCCGATAACTGAACGATACCAACCTACCTTCTTCCGCGCTGCACCTCTGCGCTTTGATTAAATTTTCATTCTTGATCTTTATTACACCACGAACGATTTGAACGCAATCTATAGATGAAAGAATGGCGTTTGGTGCTCTAATGAAATTTAAGATCAGTAACCCATCGATATTTATAGGTTTTAGATTAAATATAATGATTATAGGTAGATATTATAGTTAAGAGATTTTTTTATGATACATTTTCAAGAAATACACTATTAAAAAGCTTCTCCTTGGCTGTATTCACATATTCTTTCACATATAAACTAATAATTCCATTGCTCAATTCATTATTTTATATTCTACAACCTCAATTCTAAATGTTTATTTGAACTAGAATTAGACACTATAAACTTTCATTATTTTACGTTTTACAAAAATGCTGAAATATTTCAATTAAAATAATAGTCACAATTTTAAGAAATTTAAAAATCTCGTAGAATGAAAAGTTACAACATATTTGCAGTCTCGATCTCGGCGGCATCACTAATTGTTCTTAAGATCATAACTCTTCTCTCAATCATGCGATGATAGTTTCCATCGATAGAGAATAAGCAACCAAAATACCATAAAATGCGCATTTAATGTAAAATTTATGATAAATGAATTTTCAACTATTCGAAACCAAAATTAGCTGTAAGATAAAATATATTTTTAGGGTGTTTTTTAATTAATAATATTTCACAAATAAATAAATTATATATATCAGGATTTTTGTATGTGCTAAAAGGTAATTCTGATTTACAAAAAATTTGGTTTACAATTATTTTAAATGCAGAGTACAATATTCTGAATTATCTTTAAAAAAATCGTTTAGAAAAATTCATTAGTTTCAAACATAAATTTTTTACGTTATCTTTATTTCAAACTCAACAAATCTCTCAGATGGCAAGGTAGGGATAACATTAAAATGTGAATTAAGAAAGTTCTAATCCATTATCGTTTAGCAATAAAATATATCAGAAGTATCAATAAAAAGTGAAATAGTCTCCATTAATTTGATAAACCTAAAAATAAAATCAATATTTGTATGGAAAAATGATACAATTGGCAAACATTTATTGTAAAGTATGAGACCGTTAGTGAACACAGAATACATAGATAGTTGGTACGATCGACGGCAAAATGGCGAACAAACGGCGCTTCGGTCAATGGCACGTAAACGAGAACCAATGATTTATTAATAGCGTCGCGTGCTATACTAGTAAAACAATATTGGATATGGAATATGGATACGGCGAGCTGTATCAATATGACATAAATTTTACACGAACCGGCGCCTAGAGTAAACAACTACCAATTGCTGCATAAATATGAGATAAAAATTTGACAAAATTGCAGTGTACACAATCATGATACCAGAATTTCTCTATCTTAGCTCACATAATTTGCTATTTAAATTAATGTATGGATCAAACGATTATACTGATTTATGTGTGTTATCAATTTATTATAGATTAATTGCGAAATCTGGTATGCATGTTTTAGAACAATGAACATGGCGAATTGATTAGATATATGTGAATTTACCAGTATCAATTATCTGAATACTACTATACTATAATATTTATCTATTTATAGTCTTCCGTGTACATTAATAGTTACTACAGAAAATTGACAATATTCTATATTTTTTTAGAAGATCTTGATAACTACATCAGAATTTAAGTTGTATTGATGCAAATGCTAGACTAGTAATAACAAAAATAACTGGAATGTAAAATTACAGAAAACGTGTTTTAAACAAAATATCGTCTCATTTGAAGTACCAACAACCGACTCTCAAAAAGTATAATATAATAACATACATAACTGTTATTTGTTATAATGTAATAAATATCTCTGTAATTATGATACACAAATAAACTAACTTTATGATCGCATGCTATGGCGCATTACTTGTTAATTTAGTTTCTTGTTCATCAAAGATACTGTTCATTTAAGAACAGATGTTTTGTAAGATGTGTCGAAAAGAGTCTTTTAAATATAAAATAAAAATAGCTGTTGTAAAACGATTTAACTCAACAATTGAATTAAATACGTAATCCTAATTAACGCTTAAATACACACAGCGCTTACACATTAAGAAATTTGTAAATTATATTTAAATGCATTTGATAGCATAAAATAGTAACGAATATCAAAATGAAAGCTTACATATTTTATCTTTTTCACTATGAAACGATAGCATGTAATGCGGACAGTACTGATAAAAACATTTCTCAATTTAGTAAATTACAATTTCCAACAACGATTCGTGATTGAAGAAATGCTTTACCTACATCATGCTATATGATATGAATGTAAATTCGTTCAAAGAACTAAATGTAACATCTAAAATAGTGAGTGAAGAAAATACCATTAGGTTTATTGCATGAATGTGTTTAAGCGATTAGATTTTTAAGTTCTTTCTACATGAAAGATATTTCCCAAAATAGGACTTGCGTGTGAATGATATTTAGACGGGAACTGCTACACTGATCTTTGAACTTCTTGGCCATCCGTTACTCTCTCAATTATCTCCTTAATTTAACTGTCACACTAAAGAACCGTTATTTAAAAGGAGACTTGAATTTAAAAGCATTTGTTTTATCTTAACGAATATATTTTTCTACCTAGATTTATTTTTGGTGTAGGATAGACTTAAAATATTGCTACCACTTGTACATATAACCCAAGTACATATTTTACAAGTTCGTTAAATATTTATTTTGGCTCAAGTAATATTCAAATTCAGTTTTGCTTAAAATTGATTTAATATTTGATGCATTATTTGAAGAATTAAAAATTACATTATTATTTTATTTTATTTTCCCTAATTTTTGTATATGTATAAGTCAATTTTACATTATTTTAATGTTTTTTAGATGATACTTATTTAATGAATGTATTTAACTTTTTTGTTGGAGACTTACCTGGTAAGCTGCCTTGACTTATCTTCTTACCAATCTATTGTCCTTCCTTTTATTATATAATTGTTGTGGTATGCGAGATAGAATAAGAGCAATAGAAATAGACAAATTGAACATGAATTACGTGAAAGAAACTTTATAAGCAAGCGGAATTTAAAAGCATGTATAAAGCGAATGAAGTGTGTATGGATAGAGTTGTAATGGTGATAAATTGTTAAGATATGAAAGAATATAAAGGGTTTTTTACCACCCCATTGATTGAAATAGACATGATGATATATATGTACTAAATTCATAATATCCAGATATGTGTATATATTTGTTCTTAAATTATAAGACAACTGTAGCAGTTGATGCAGAAATCTATTCCTCAATAAAATATCTGCAACGGGTTATACTGAACTTTCTTATATTATTTGAGTCTATTTTGTTTTGCTGATAAAAATTCGCCGGTACAGTTGATAATTTATTGAAATAAGAACAAATTTCAATTGCGATTTTATTATAAATAAACAATTTGAAAATCATACTTCACCAATTAAATATGTATAGTAATATATTATAATTAAATTTTGCATACGAACTGAATTGTATTACACATATACCAAGAGAATAGAGTAAAGCTAGATGAAGGTTGGCGTATCTTACAGAATATATTTAATATATGGAGCACGTTTTATTGAAATATTGCTGTTATGTATCAACCCCAACATATTGCTGTCAGTGTTTCTGTGGTATGATTTCTTTTCCCGCGACTTCTCTCGCCTTTTCGTACCTCACCGAGAACGATGACAAACTATGTGTACTATAAAAATGTTTTTCTACCATTTAGCTTTTGACGCATATGGTTTTTGTGTAACCTCTTCATTTTTGGCTGGACATTCTGAAGAATGATTTGTTTCTAAAATGCTGCTTACCTGAAAGAAATAAAAAATTTGTTAATGATAATATTTTTCGTAGATAATAATATATAAAAATAAAAATTGATTCTCAATTAAATATTGAAAGAAATTAATTATTTTTAAGGATATGGTGGTATAAACATTATTTCTATTATATCTAAAAATGAATTTCAAATAATAATAAGTTCACAATAAAAGCAAGTTTTATTTTTAGATTTAACGAATGTACAATAAAATTGCTTTTTATTTCATATAAAATAGAAGCTTATTGAACTTCGAAAAAAACAATTATGATTTATTATTGGCAAGCGCACAATCTTGAAAATATAAATTGAAACTTTTCAAACTTTAAATATATGAATCCGAGTGTTTGCCAATGTCTTTCAATATTACCGAAATAGTACGTTATAAAACTAATTAAAACGTCCAGTATTTGACATTCAAATATATATATATATATATATATATATATATATATATATATATATATATATACCTACATAAAATATGACTTTTGACCTTCCCTGAATCGAATCTAACAATTTTTGTAATGTATGTATGTATGTGTGTGTGTGTGTGTGTGTGTACTATTCACACCTACTATAAAATTTTGAAGTATGGAGGTTCAAATTTGACTATCAGAAGTATTTTCGAAATATGCATTAAGAGTATACACATGACCTTCTTATTTATATAAAAGCAGCGACTTCACCAAAATATGTTTTGGTTTCTCATCAATCACTTCTCCAACTAGTCAACTTGACTTTACGAAATATGGTATAAGTTTGGGTTATGGAAAATTCATGTTTTACCCAGTTGACAGAAGTTAACGCGAGAACTTGTGCATAGACGACAAAAGTAGAAGCGGCGCGCAGCAAAAAACCGTAAGCCAAGCGGTAGAGTAGTGCATCGTGTTAGATCGAATGAGCAAAACATACAACAAGGTATAAACAATGCATAGAACACTGGAAACATATTGTGTTAATGAATAAAAGCTGCGCCATAAAATGTATGGTAAACTTTGTATCTGAACTATGTGCTTGATGTTGGCACATTGTATTTCATTGTAAAGCTGACTTTTTATTAGCAGAATAATATTTTCACGTATATTTTTCATGCTTGTATATTTTAGATACCTAGATTTGTTTTTCACACTAATATTTTGTGCTTTTGCTCTATTATATAGCATCCATCAAGTTTAATCAACGAATTTTAAATATCATTATATTTGTGTGTGTGTGCGTGTGTAAGAAAGTAATGTGATTTGAAATTCTGCCTGTATACGTAGATATGGAATCTATACTGTCACTTTGTGTCACAAGCCAACCCAAATATTCATTCATCTATTTTATTCGACATTTTCTTCGATATAACCAAATCCCTATTCCAGATATACCTACATTTCTTACAATGTCAGAGTCCTCCTTCATCTTTCAATCTCATTTGGAGGCCTCAGATTTTTCTGTCAAAAATTCTTCAACACAAAACAATTCTATGACATTTACTTAGTAACCAAGACCTCACAACAAATTTTTTATCAATAACCAAGTGTAACTAAATTAACAAACTCATCAATCAACTCTATTTAATATTTGTTAAACATAACTGGAAAACAATTTAAATATAAGTACTAAAAATTGGAAAAGTATTCTCCCCCTGTAGTCGAATATACAAATATTTTTTATTTTTATATTAACTACGTTACGTATAAATTTTCCAAAACATGAAAATCAAATAAATGTGATTTTTAGTTTAAGGAGTAAAATTTTATTTTATTCAAGTTAAATTTACTGATCTAAAATATTTATGCTTTTCAAAAATGAATGATATTTCTTCATAAATAACTCGCAACTCGACTTTAGAAGTTATAGAAGTCTATATTTATTAAATTTTAGTAAATTTCTCTATTATTTATAAATTGAAAAGTAATGGTTGCCAGGTATACAAATATCTATACATTTTGTACTACCATTTACATCTAAATAAATCAGTTTTACAATGACAGTATATTAAAGAAAAGCGCCTTCATTTCCAGTTTATAATTTAAAACATCATTTTATTCAGGTCAAATAAACAACAAATAAATATTTATGCTCATACGCAGGAGATAGAATAACGAATCATAAAAATGATGTTTACATGAAAAATTTGCATTCATTTGCTTTTCTAAAGTGACCTTTTTATTTTCTTATACAAAGTAATAAAAAGGAATTGTAATCTTAAAAAATTGGATCAGGAGATTTTTAGAGAATTATGCCAATTGACTTTCTCTGAATCTCTGAAAATATCTTTACTTAACATATGTGTATATTGATTATTACAACATTTAATGTTTACATCGTATAGAGATTGAAATTACTACAGTAATCATTTCATAAAGGGCTGGCAGTACATCATAGTGGAATTAAATATAATTTTAAATCTTGCCTTCCAGCAGTACTCTATTGTCTGTAACGGAACAATGATGCCTACACAATTCAGAATAGGAACCTGTGTATACGTGTGTTAACGTATATTGAATTTCATTGTTGTCTGCTGAACAAAATAATGTATATATTATTCAATTAATAAAATAATTCCAATTAATTATATGTAAATAATAGAGTAGATCATTATACTGTGTTCAAACAGATAATTAAATTAGTTATAATGCAGAAGCTACACGAAATTCACAACAAGAACGGAATTCAATAGAAAAGTCATAGTTTGTTCTGAATATTTCAGAATAAAGTAAATAATTATCCAACAATATTCCTTTCAACTCGAAATTCATAGTAACTATGTCTGAATACAAATGAAAATCAACAATGAATATCGATATGCAATGAAATATAATACTGTAATGGAGAACTGTATGAACAGCAATTTTTTGCATATGAAACATGTTATATTTTTTTATTCCAGTCACAATGGCAATAAAAGTATAAAATTCTAGTATTTTATCAGGTTTAAGCACTAATTAATAAACATATTGCATTACATAATTTGTATTTGATATTTAATATCTATTGTAAGAAATGTACTTTTCTAACAATTTTATTCGCCATATTAATATCTCTAATATTTGTATCTGAACTTTATTTGCTGTAAGTGCAATCATGGCAAAAATGGCTAGAGTAAACATACACTTTCGAATCGAATTTTCTTTTCAAAAATAAAAGTTTTCTTGCCAGGTATAGACAAATCTTAAGTTTAAAGTTTCATAATCTTACTTTCAATCGATTTGGCAGTAGAGCGCGCGCGCGAACATACACAGATAGACGAGATTCCAAAAATAATCCGACACGATTCAACGAAGGTATATTTCCGTGAAAATCTCGAGAATATTTCTTTTTATGATTATAACACTTATATTTCTTACGAGAAAGTAAAAAGTGAGCTAATATATTAATCGCTCGTTGTGAAAGTAGTTGCTGTTTACTTAGTTATAAAGTAAATAAGTTAAATGGATGTAAAATTTCATGCTATTGCCTAAATTTATATTTATTTTTCACAAAAATTTGTTTGCCTTATATTGCACGTAAATTCAATATCTGTGCATTGGGTTAAGAATGCATTGATTATATTCACATTTTCAGTATTTTAAGTAAATTGTAGGTAAACTCACGAAATAAGTCATATTATTAATAAGCAGGTGGATATTTTCAGTATTATGTGCTGGAGGAAATATCTAAAACACTATTTCGTCCAACACTATTTCCGCAGAAACAGGAAATTGATTCTTTCGGTACTACGTAAACACAAGTGAGTAAAAATTGTATTACACGACAAAACAATGGTAACAGTTTGTAACTCTTTGTATCAAAAATCAATTTTGCCGTTCTAAACGAATAGAAAGAAATGTGATTCACCAGTAAGAGATGCTTGCCAGCAATCTTTCAGAACAACGTGACAACTTCAAACGTTGAAGTAAATAATATCACTTCGCTATCGACTTTCTTCAGTTCTATGTCTCTTGCTGTTTGCTGGAGAAAAATGCGTCGCTTCAAAATTTCTCTTGAACGGCACAAAAGAACGAAAAGAAAAGGAAAAAAACATGATCGAAAAGAATAGAAAAATGTGTCGTTGCCTGAATGAAAAAAGTGATATGTACAATGTAAAAAAAGGAATGATAAATGCTTGCTGGGGAACCGGCTGGACGTATTGTAATGAAGAGAGAAAGATGATGGGCGCACAGATGCAAATAGTGTGAAGGTGGGGTTTAAAACGAATGGCGTCAGTGACGAGAGAATGATGTTTGAGTTTTGGAGCGTTTATATAAAAAAAATTGTTAAATGGCCAAAATATATATTTTTATTCTGGAATTACACAATTAGTTACAAAATCTAGAGAATTTCCACTGTCAATTAAAATTCTCAAAACTTTCGTTCTTTAGTAGAATTAAAGAATCTAGTAATGTCATGCACTAATTTATGACAATAAATAAGAAAACGACCAATTTTGTGCAGAAAATTTTTCTCTTTAAATTTCAAAATTTATAAATTTGAAACCTATTTTAAAAATTAACTCAGGACGAATCTGGTGACAAAGGACAAAGATACGAAGGGAATCATCCATTTCTTTATGTAGGGAGTATAAGTATTCATTTCAGTCGGCTTAATAAATGCGCGTGTTTTCTTTCGTATTCTTATAAAAGATCCCGAAGAGACTGATAGTTCCATCCAAACAGTCGTGGATCGATTACTCATCGCAATGGAGAGCGTCTAAAGTTATGCGTCTCCTCCTCTTCTTCACATTCTTCTGTAACTGTCACCTGATCTCTATCCATTATGTAACGCGCGAAAAGATAGAGCACCATGGCATAATGTACTGTCGCCTGTAAAACTGTTACTTTTCACATGAATTAATCATTCCCTCCTTGGTGCTGGATCAACGATCTAGTATACCCTGACATATGCCAAAGGCTTAGCAAAAATATAGGTGCTACAGAAAATTCAATATAGTATTGATATGATCTGCAACGTTTTGTCACCTTTCGGTAACAATGAAATATTAAAAAATAACAAGAAAATTCCTCTTAAAACTCATTAAGACAAAATATAATATCCAAAAAGAAGATATAGATGATCAAAAATAGTTGAGAGAATATCTTCGAAGTAAACAGAGGAGTGTTAAATTCCAAATACCACCAGCATTGTTACTCCCGTAGAAAGATTAATATTTTTCTAAAAAAAAACCTTTTTCTATTTACGGCACATATGAATACCTAATACTTATTCATGTTTTTTACCATCATAAGGTGGTTACGGAAGTGTACTACATTCTAAATTTGAAAGATAGTAATTTCATTACATAATAACTGTTTACCGGCGATCACTCGTGTATCAATTTTAGACGCAATTAAAAAGGAAAAACATCGAAAATATTAGACAAAATCTAATAAAGCGAGTAACCATGGGTTATTCTAAAAATAAAATACAGAATTAAATTTTGTTGAAAGGATGGTAATAAATGTTGCGCATAATTGTGTACTAATGACTTCAGCCTAATTAAAGTAGCAAATTATTTTGAAAATAAAATATCGAAAAACTTTTGCTTTTGGAGTGTAAAAAATAAGAAAAAAATCCAAAGATGTATAGCAATGTTCTACAAGTACTAGCACGTATCAACACGAAACACGAACAGCAATAGAAGTTTTAAATTGAACGCATTAATTAAATTAATTAATTAATGTAATTAGTTTCAACAGAATTCTAGATACAAAATTAAATCAGCAAGTGACGTTGCAAATGCCTATTAAGTCTTCTTATTCTACCATCGCATCGTAAGGTATCATTTTTCTTACAGCATTCGTTTTTTACGGGGTACCTAATTTCACACCATTCAAGTTATTAAAGTTCAAGTTACGTAGACATTGGAACGACGAAGACAAATTACATTAGTGGTTCGGTTCTATCTACATTGCTTATTTTTTTAAATTTGATTTCATTAATTTTAAAAGTCTATGTCTACCAGAAATTATATAATATTTGAAAACTAATTATGTATCGCTAAAAAACAAAAACAAAATTCCTGCGTAAATAAGTTAAATTATATATAATTATAATTCTTTCAATTGGAATCATTCTTTTTAAATTCCTGCCATTCTTGCAGTAATCCTATCAAATACATTAAAATCTTTCTTTCTTATCCAAACTTGTAAATAGATCGTCACGAAATCTCTCTATTTTACTACTTGCAATGTAAAGCGTGATTTTAAATCTATACTTTATTTATATTTCATGTTATAATGTTTAGAATGAACGTTAAGAATAATAAATATTAACAATATTACATTTACTTATCAAGCTTGTAAGTTGAACATTATTTTCATTAATATAAAATAACGAATTATCATAAACATTAAAAAGATATTTTTATCATAACGAAACCAAAATAATCTATCCAACTAATAAGAAACCAACCAATAAGCCAATTATTAGAAGTAGTAATTTAAATCCTATTGGTACTAAATATGCATGTAACTGAAACTGTTATGCCGACTATAATAACTATTAAAAAGAAAAGTTTCATAACAATTCGTATCGAACGAAACATGAAATTCCAAGGGATGATATTATATGAAACATTACGTGGTTTTGAACTATTTGGAGCGTGTTGAAAACCAACTTCATATCGTTCCGTGTTGCTGTTTCACTAGCCCCAGCCCCAACATCACCCAAGCCACGAAAGACTAATGACGGTGGCACCCACAAAATTGCTTCATAATTTTCTCACTGTAACCTTTCTACCCTTAATGCAAGCAATGTAGATAGGAATACCCTATTTCAAATTACGTTATTTTTTCTTATAGTGTACTTTGATAAAATTTTATTTTATACTACAACTGGTTCCTGTTCTAAACTAATGTGGAAACTCTACCGGAAATCATAATTCTGTATATATGCTATTAATTTAGGTTGTGCTTTTGAAACATACAAACTTTGTGCAAAGTAGAAACAATCCAAGTACTATTTCCTAAGGATATTAGAATCCGGATTACTTTACAACGTTTCACTATTTCTGAATTAAAAAATAATAATTATATAATCCATACAAACATGCATTATGGATAACATTTTTTTTTTCGCGTAATAAAACATAAATGTTCTTCAATAATTCTCTAATACTTCAGATTAAAGGACATGATGTATTTTAAAATTTAAATTACTTTATACCGATAAAAATAGCAACAATAAAAACCTTCAATAATTATATTAACGCAAAAGTGATATTTATATGTTGTATGCATGTTCAGGTTACACTTCTTTAATCCGTAAAGCAAATGAATAAATAAACTTAACGTATTTCAAAACAACCTTTTAATTTGTTAGATTTTACATAAAATAATTAGTAAAACACATTTTGCACTTAGAACTAACTCTAATTGAACAATTCATGATGAAAATCGTAAATTAATTTCTGTTGTCCTGACGACATAACCACAACCAAAAAAGGAAGCAGACAGGATACTAAAGTAAACGGAAACCAAATAATGTACCCCCTGGTCATAGAATTGGCTAAAGTTAGTTTAGTTTATAGAATCCTAGTGCTAGTTGATCGTCCGCAGTTCTCAAACATGGCGTGGCAATAGTTTCCGTGCGGTGCCCAATCGTAATTTTCACTCATTTAGTAGATCTATGAAGTTTACAGAAAGGTTAATTCTCTAGAATAATGCATAATGCAATGAATGTGTGAATGGAGCTCCGCCCGAAGTACAAATGTTACGAGATAATTACATAAATCAGAGCCGCCGGTGTTCCCAGCGCACAGATATTCTATTCGCCCGTTCGCTCGGCTTGGTCGCGTCAGGCTGCTGCTTCTTCTTCATTCTCTATTGCTTCCGCACTAGCCGTATGTACGGACACACGCTACCATTGACTAAATCGTGTGGAGATGCTTCATATTACACTCACACACCATCATCATCATAGAGCCATTTGCTATATTTCATACGGCTAGCCACAGATGCAGACAAATTTTAATAACTGCCACAAAGTGCAATTTTATAGGTTTACTTGAAAATCGCTAGATCGCGCAGATCATCAAAGGACAATATGTGCTTGGTGAACTATGACTACCATTGTATATTTTCGCAAAGACGATTAAAATTACACACAAGCAACTATTACGTGAACAATCTTTGATGTATACTAACTTAAGACGGAAGCAACTTATTGCAGAGTTTCAAAAAATAATGAAGTAAATTAATATTCGTTAAAATGATTTTTATTACTAAAACAAATTTATCAATAATACTTAAAAATCAAACAGTTTTGCAGTGTTGGAAATTCAGGTGCCCGTGGCATGGGTGAAACATATGTAAGACGCACATGAGAGTACTGAAACTGAAGTCAAAGGAAACATAAATCCAAGTTTAACTTATATGTAAACATATTATCAAGATATATGGCCACTGCCGCGTCGGGCCAGCAGATCTACGCGAACGGCGGTATCTTGTGAACTGGGAGACGCATTTATATACATTATATCAATGGTTCAAAACTCTCAGCTTAGTCTACACGCAATGCCTACGTATATAATTTTGATAAATATTAAACAAACAACATTACTTAACATTCCTTGGTTATCATGTATCTAATAAATACACTAGATGCTTACTTTCTAGGGAATTTTAATACTTCAAAACTTAGAGTAACTCCAACAACTACATACATATATAACACCACTAGATGAATCTATTAATGGATTATGATATCGTATCTATGTCTAAAATTTGTTTGACTTCTGTTCCTGCTGTAGTAGTATATATGAAAAATAAATATTTAAAATTTGATTGTTGCGTAAATAATACCATAAACATGTTTGCAGTGGGGTAATTATGAAATCAATATTTGCAGTGAAAACTGTTTCAATATCAAAGGGCGGATATACCGATTTGCCGGTTCCTATTTGTCGTGCAAATTTGGTTACACTTTCTACCGTTGCAGCCAGTAATTTCTCGCTATGCTGATCCTGCATTTAATATACTTATATCGTTAAACGCTTTCACGTTCAAGTTTATTTGCTGCTTGCTTATGGAATGCAAATATTTCAGATTTCATCTAGGTCTGCGAATATTAATTTGTATTCGTGGACACTTTTCTTTATTATTTCTCTTTTATTTGGATTTGATATCTTGAGTGAATTTACAGAGATATTCAAGATTTATCTGTTTTCTGCATTTCACATAATTTCAATGCTTTGTTGTCAATAAACCTGCTAATAGCTTTTTAATACACAAGTGAAAATATTTTTCTTCTATCTAATAAAATACCTATCAAGATACGTAACTCTTTTTTTTTAATAAATAAAATACTTTGTTGGAATTTTTGCTTTGTTATTAATCGACGTGTTTCGACGTTTCTAATATTACAATGGTTGTACTTTATCACATATAAATATACCTGCTTCCTAACTATCATTGAAAATAATTCCAGTAATAATTGTATTGTTGCAAAAATAATAATCATTGAATTCTATGTTTAAGTTTCCAAACTAACATGATTTAAATTTAGTGGACTTAATTTCATATAAGTAGTTGAATTTGTAAATTATAATTTTTTTTTTCTTTAGTATTAAATATATTTTTTAAATTTATACATTTATCATACAAAGTATCGCGCATCATTATATATAATAAATGCATATCTATGATTATTGATTATACTAATATTAGTATACCACTTAATCAATCGATAAAAGCAAGGAATTTATATTATAAATACAATTTCTGCAATAAATTAAATATATTTAACGGAATTTGTATTTTAAAAATAATATCTCTTTATATAGAATATACGAAATTATAAATAAGCTGATGCTTAGTAGCATTAATTTTTATTTTACAATATATTATGACAACGATGCGATATATAGACTGTATCGGGAGATAATATAATATAATTAAATTCAGAATATTTGCATAAAATAGATAAAATATGAAATTTTAGTCGTTTAAGATGTAATACAACACTCCATGCATCAGGCGAAATATACTGATAATGGTGTTCTACAAAGTGTACATAGTATATATACAAAATATAAGGTGATAAATAAGGCAAAAGAGAATTAAAGAATACGAATTCTCATGATATAATGTTTATACTATCTAATGTAATTATTCGGTTGCTTGCACGGGACAACGAAACGAGAGAACGAGCACGAGCACGCGGCGCGTTCATTTCATTTACAATGGGACGCACGTAATGTACGCGCGACAGCCAGTGAGCACGGCATGAGGGTTCATTTAAAAACATAACCATTTGTAAGCAGGCAGAACGATGGAAGAACGACAAGAACATCCGCCAATCCTCCTCACCCATTTAGCAGTGCGAACAGAGAAGGACACTGTTAAAAGGTAAAAGGGTTGTCAGAGAGGTACAAGCAAATGGCAGGTAATTTGGCAGAGAGCTATGATAAATAAATAAAAAGAAAATATAACAAGGACATAAAATAGAACTCTAGACTAGGATGAGGATCACGTTTGCATATTCTATAATATCACTCATTTATATAAAGTGATTAAATTTTTTTAATATATTTAGAATTGCAAAACTGGTTGTTCAAATAGAGTGAGTAATACGGAATGGAAAGAAAAGCATACAAGAAAGGTGATTATAACAGGAAATACTTTCTTTCACGGAAACAATAGTGAAGCAAATAAAAAGTTCAAGAATATATAATTTTAAAATAAATTAAAAATCTATCTACAATATATAATATTTTTAATATAAATACCTAATTATTTGAGTCTATTTCGTTTTTCTGTTGAAAAATTTAGGCATAGTTGATAAGATTTATAAAAAGATAAATGAAATAAGAATCAATTACAATAGCCATTTTCTGTAACTGGTACTTTTTTTGGGAAAAATATTTCACAGGAAACTTGCACGAAATGTTGATATCTCTAATTTTTAATCTATCTATTTTTGCTGTGCTTTCGAATTATTGTCGAAATCGCAAAAATTACTTCCGGTTTGAATATTTTTTTCAAAAACCCCCTGTTTTTCAGGCATGTAAAGGATTTTTTACATCCCCATTTGATGGGAATATGCATAATGTTATGTATTTACGAATTTATAATACAAGTATCTACCTAGCACTTCAAATTGTAATAAATCTTTTAATCCCGAAATACTAATAACTTCAAATATTGATATGTAAAATGAAAAAATAAACCATTTCGAAGCATAATATATTCAATGCACCAAATAAACCAACTTTTATTCAGTCAAGCAATTTGTGAACTCCATGAGCACGGCTTAAATTAAAAGTATTCAGAAGACGTGAGATAACCAATCAGCGAATGAACGATCGACAATGATGGTGCAGTGGTTACCCATCCGCAGGTACACACGGACTTGATTCTCTGGCCACTACTTTAACTTCAATAAAACAGCGATGAATATCGTACCGCCTGCTTAAGTACGCTTTACATGCTGAATACTCGTCTACTTGAAATGAATGGTTCGCTCATGCTTCTGGCTCCCCGGCAGAAAACAGTTTTCCGTCGAAGTTAGACCGAAGCACAGGCAGGTAAGGAGAATTCTTTCTAAATGTGCGCGGTATAATAAATGGAAAATATAATCTTACTTTCAACAGAGATCTCAAAGGAGTTGTCTGGAACTCACGTATAGATGATCTGACTTGAATTTTCAAAGAGTTCATCGAGCCGGAAATAGAGCAATGACGCATGAAGAAATGATACTTGCGTGCGTGAATCACGCGTTTACCTACAGGATCAAATTCTTAGGTTTTACATAAATCACGCTCGTGAAATTTCAGATATATTCGAAATTGACTTCAAGTATTATAGAATATCATGTTGTGCTTATCATACCAAAGTATTATTGGAATATATTCATCTGTTGCCTACTAGATTATTTCAAATGAACTAAAAACTGAAATTTTTTTAGAAGTAGGATTCATTTAATTTTTTAAATAGAAATATGAAATACGAGAAAATAAACCTATGCTAAAGTAATATTATATTTCATCCTCTTTTAATTAATGTTATAAGTACTACTATGAGTACTGTAGAAAATACCGTATTCATAGTCAGGAGGGTCAGTGATATAAATGAAAAATGGTAATTTAAAATCAAAATGTAATTTTAAATTTATATCTTAAAATGTGGGTTATGTTCAGTTTATTTTCATAATTAGCTTTTTAATTATATATGAGCAACAACAATTTTCACTTATCATTAAATAATATATCTATTTTGAAATTATACACATTAGCAGCATTTATGCGCAAACCATATATATTAACTGTGACAGTCTGCAAATATGTGCAAATTTACGGGTAAATATATATTGCATCAATAGTTTAGAATCCAAATTCTTATAACTGGAACTTTACCTGGTTACGCTGACATATCGGGTATAACATTTTTTCTCATGTAACTTAGTCACTTCTAAGAATTGTATCCGTGTTAATTGTTCCTGGCTTTGTTGTAACAAAATACCAGTAATTTGACTGAAGCAACATGCTAATATTAAAAAATGGGGACATTACGAAACGATGAACAACTGGCAATATACATCTTTTTTAATGAAAAAATGCTGTATTATATTTCAATATTACTTTGATCAAAAAAAAAACATTGTGATTTGTAAAAAATCTCATGTTGTAATAATTTTTATAAGCGAAGAGAATTAAGTTAATGGTATTGATATAGAAAAGTAAATAATTAAACAACAAACTGTCCTTTCAATGCACTGAGGGATGATAACGACTATATAAATTTGAAGAGATAATTTTGAGTACAATGTAAAGTGGTTTTTATTATTTACCTCGATAAATAATATTGGAATCTAACTAAATTCTCGATATATTGTAGCATGATTAGTTCAATTTATATAAATTTTTCAATAGATTTTTTAAATACTAACCGGTCAAAATATGTATGCAATATAAATAAATATTCCATCTTAGCAAATCAGAAATTCAGCTCTTAACGACTTATCCAGATCATTATATAATGCCAGTTAATTCTCGTAATACCGTAATCGGTTATTAAAATTGAAGATCACAGAAGTCAAATGCATGCATCTAGATCTTCAACGATATTAATCACTTCTTGTAGTGGTTCCTAAACACGTGCATATATATGTATGCGAGGGTATTCTGGCCTAGTGCGATTTCATTCGAGCCCACTTAGATATCTCATTTCATTCTCCATTCAACGTTGATGGGAATTTGATGGTGCTTCTGATATGAAAGCCGGTCCGCCGCATGTGCGCCCATCAACAGCGGGCTTGGCACTGCTTCCCGAAGTCAACAGCTTATACATTAGTTCCTACATAAATACTCGTCTTACAGCCTTTTGATATCTCAATAGCTTCTAATATTCAGTAGATATGTCAATAATATAATCATTCCAATAACGTAATAATCGACGTTGAGAATCTAGAAAATCTTTTCAAATGTTTGATTAAATACCCAATGTATGTCTAGTGAAAAAATTTAATTACATGTCAATTATCTCTTTTCTATTATATGTATGTATACAATCAGTAGCAAATAGAATAAATAAATTAATAACAATTTACATATGTATATCAAATTGAATATATATACTTCCTCATCACTGAAATTTATAAACTTCCGATATAGATCCGCAATTTAGTGAGAAATATTTATATTTTATCAGACATCAAACATGAGAAGAAGGAAGCAAATAATCTATCTTTACATTGCATGCTTCAGTCAAAAATGCATCGAAATCTACATACACGATCTTCTATTCCGCATTCTCCCTACTTTTCTTTCACGCAATTCCTTCGCAATCATATTTATTTACCTATTCCGAGGACGGCCCCGTGTTTGCAAATCAATTAATAGTTATTATGTGTTTACGCGGATAATTACTACTTTCCAAATTTAAACTTTTAATAGTTTTAAGTTTAAATGACAATGCAGTTTTAAAAAATAATAAAGATAGTACACAATCATTTCTACGAAGTAATAAGTAAGTATAGTAAATATATTCGATCTCGAGACCTTCCCTGCATCGATTAACACTATTTTTGGAATGACGTCTGTCTATTTGAGCGCGCGTGCGTGTATGTATGAGCTCTACAGCCTAAACGGCGGAAGGTAAAATTATTAAGCTTAAGCTTTGTACACGCCTAGCAAGAAAACCTCTTATGTTTATAAAGAATATTCAAACCAGATGTGCATGTTTACTCTAGTCATTATTGCGGTTTCTGCAATAATTCAAAAACGATTGCATTTACAGGCAAAATAGCTTAAATAGAAATTATAGATATAAATATTTGTTTGAAAATTTTTTCCAATAACGGCTCCGATTACAAGAAAATAGCTATTAAAGTTTGTTTTTATTGTATTTATTTTTACTTAAATCGTATGAACTATACCTGTATATTGTTTAACAAAATAGACCTAAATTATTTGGAATTTGGGATTTACTATCTACTGTAAGAAATATATTAAATGAAAAAGTGTTTCAAAGGTTAGTAAAATAATACAAATTAGTAGAATAATAAACATATATAAGCCATCACGGATATTTTGGATATATTATAAATCAAAATGTCATTGTTGTTCTTCTGTGCAGTAAATAAAAATTCTTAAGGTATTTTGTCTTTCGACATCGAACATCATGGTCACTTATATATTAAGTTCGTCTGCTTTTGCTTTGATTTCAAATAAATCCCAGCACGCGCGCTCTACATTATTAAAGCGACGATGTTTTGACAACTGACATCCCACGCCAAATAAATCTAGTTTGAAGTTTAAGAGGAACGTAGTATACACAGTCGACCGTGCTGTGCCTGAATGTACGATGGTGGTGTATACCATCATTTATTCATCGATCCCAAACCCAATTCCACATGCTCGCGGAAGTAAATGCATAGAATAACTTTTATATATAGGGGAAATATGTCGACAGTTCCTCATGAAGGCTATCAATCATATCGGATCGCTATGTAAAATAGAAAACAGTATTTTCAAAAAGCAAATTCAACATGTTTTATAAACAAATTATATTATGCAAATATATTTCAAATAATAATATAGAATTTTACTTTTTTACAGGACGTAAAAATCTATATTTATGCAGCAATTCAATCCATGGTGCTGAAAATATTCAAAAATAAGGCGATAGATTCAAATTTCTTATATAGTTTTACATTTATATAAGCACAAAAAATGTCATGTATTTTAAATAAATTTTCAACTTAAACGTAATTTTAGGAACAATTACAGTAAAATATAAAACAACAGAAATATTGTAAAATAAACATTGAAATAAACTGTCGTTGTCTATGTCTGGCTTAGTTCACTAATAAGTTTTGAATTTGGGCCAATGTATTTTGGGAACAAATTTATATAACATTATAACCTTCACATTAACTTACATTATAAGGTTATAACTTTTAACAGAATACGCCCTCCGGAAAGTTATTTATAATATACATTGTATTGCTAAAGTGATTTAGAGATACGCCGCCTTGGTGTTAAATTTATGAACTAATCTCTTAAGATTGTTGCCACTATTTATAATGTAATTTTGATAACACATTTCTGTTTGAATTTCAAATTGTTGCTTAATAACACATTATATTGGCATTTTGACTATCAATATTTTGGTACAAAAAGCAATTGTCTTTTCGCTGTTACTTATTGAAAATTGTCCGTGCCTAGATCAAACTTTATTTCGCTTCTAAAACTTACGTTTCTACTTCACTTCCGCAGAAACTCAATCCTTATTTATCAAAGTTAATTCATTGTGGTCAAAATAAGAAAATCAAAATTTAGTTTGTTAATTTAAACTACAAACTAAATGACAGCCATCTGAGCCATATATGTTGTACTGATCTCATCTGTAAAAATTACTCGATTCTAAAACTCAAAATGTTTCTTCCTGTTAGTTTTGTTTATGAACGGTTTTTTGAGTCTCTTTTGTATTAATTTACCGATAAAATAATTATAATAAACCATCAAAACTTAATGATTTAAGAATAGATATGGAATTTGAAAAGAAAACAAATTAAATAAAATGGCAATTAAATAGACTAAAACAGTTTTACTTTATCATCTTTCGACGTATAAGAATGCTATTGCTACCTACTGTATATAAATAATAAAATCCAAAAATATAGCTATATTCGATGTCAAATTTATAACAGACAGTTACTTTTTCATATATAAGAAAAAAACTAGAATAAGATATTGCGCATATGCATATGAACAATCAATTATTAAATAGGGAAACAGCAAACAATTTTAAGTTTCCGAGTGCTGTATCGACTGAACTGTCACATCAAATGTGACATTTAAAATCCATACCGACAATGACCCGAACAAATACTGAATTATGTATATGCTTGTCATAGAGATACGATCAAAGATTGATTACCTTTTATACATGTCGGAACAGGTAGAACCGCATGTTTCATTGATATGCTGCCTATAATATATTCATCGCTTTATTCCTATAGCCTATCTGCCCTAAACTAAAAAAAAAAAATTGAACCCCATGCTAATAGCAAAGTTTCAAAGTACAATTAGAGTAAAATGTTGATATTATCATAATAATTTGTCAAACTATACAGAACTTTTACATACTTTAACGACGGTTCCGCGTAAATTATTGATTATCAAACAGATAAAGATAAATTATTCATTTTATATCATGGTGGTTCAATTTATATTAGTTACTAAAATTAATAATGAAGTTTAAATAAATTAAAAGATCGTTATAGCTATTATTTAATATTACCATAAAATGCTTCATCATAATAGAATTTTCCTTGATATATATGTGAAAAAAAAAGAACTATGTAGATGTCAATACCGGCACACTAATAGGAATAAATCATTTTAAAGATACGATTCAACGGTAATATAATAACTGTCATCTAACAACCGTAGCTAGACGAAGTTATCCAATTAAACAGCTAGATCTAACCATTTCAAAATTTACCATGAATTATAAATTAAACATATCTTTAATTTTTTTACATACATTTATAAGACTACGAGAGATTTATGTCATTCGCAGCAAAAACATACAAAACAAGATTCTATTTATCGCCACATTTGAAATTATAACAAAAGCATATGTGATATATGTTATGTACATCGCCGGGTTTAACTAAGAAATACTATAAAGAAATAATTTAATGATTCAATGAAAAACAACGGAAATTATATTATTTGATTGGTTTTTTGTTTGAGTAATTAATATATGTATGTAGAAATGTGTACAATGTTCATATAATAATTACGATAATTTTTTATGAATAAGAAACATCAATAAATGTTTACCTTATTAAAATCCTATTAAAATTAACATTTTCTTTATCGTAACGCAACCTGCTAATTCGAAAATGTCTTGACATGAAAATTTATTTGATGTTTTTGTATATATCAGGGAAATAATACCAAACATTTAATCAACAAAGCACCGCAAAGCGCAGACTTTTCCGTTTTATTTCCTCTAAAGAATGGATCCTAAATTTAGGAAATATTAATTTACACATTGAAATAAATGATTTACTCCTTTAAATAACAACGTTCTATGAATAGAACTTGAGATATTTATTCAACAATATGTATCTTACAATAAAATACATTTTAAATAATGAAATATATCATTTCAAGCAAATATATCTATATAATAGTTTTATGAAAAATGTTGAAAAAGACATCATAATTAGTAATTTCTTTTAAATTAAAACGTAATTAATTTGTTGTAAATTTGATTCAATTCCGTGGCATCTGATTTCAGCTCATACAAAAATGTAATTGGCCTCTTGTATATTTAGACCTTGGTAATATCTCACTCAACGAGTTTCATAAACAATCCCAGAACAGAATGAGTCTGCACAACAACCGCGTGTTCAATCAAAAGCAATAACGTAATCGTTAAAACAAATTTCATTCTACACAACACAAGTCGTTCGCGTTTCAATATAATGGAATATGGTATGCTTTAGTAGGTATGCTGTAGCAATTTCAATTATTTTTATGTAAATATCAGTGCGATGGGATTGTCAGGCAGAGTAATGGTGTCCAAGGCATTTTCGCTGGGGTACTATTAAATTGTTTCCGTATTATATTTTATTGTTAATGTATATCTACATCAAAATACAGTTGAGAGTGCGAAATTCTAATTAAAATATTAGAGCTTACTAATTATTTCTTATTGAAAATTAGGTGCCGATTACAAAGTTATAAGCATATTTTATTATCAATTTCTATTCATTCTTTATAGCTCTGATAGACAAAATATTTTTCTATTTGACTTTTTGATCTTAAAATTAGCAACGTTGACATTTGGTATGTATGGCAAAAATGTGAAATTCCTTTTTTTTTCATTGTCACCATTTTACTCGTGCATTATTCTAAATTTAGTTTAAAATTAAATTATATAAATATGTGTTTAACAGATGGATTAGAATTAAAAAATTATGTAGATAAATTTTGTGAGATATGATACATAATTTATATAAAAGATGTAGTATTTTTATTTTCTTATACGAAGTAATAAGAAAGTATTGTAATCATAAAAAAGTTAGACATTGAGATTTTAACGGAAATATACCTTTGGACCTTTCCTGATTCGATTCTGACCACAGCCTAAATGATGAATGTAAAATTATGAAACTTTAATCTTAAGATTTATAGGTTTTAGGCAAAAAACCTTCTATTTTAAGAATATTCAAATCGGAAGTACATGTTTACTCTAGATTTTTTTTTGCGTCTAGGTAATTACTCAAAAATGGTTGCACTTACAGCAAAAATAGTCGGAATAAAAATTAGAGATATTATTATTTCGTACAACTTTTGTTTCAATATATTTATCATAAAACGTACTGATACAAGAAAGTGGCTATTGAAATTTATTCTTCTTTTATTTATTTTTAGATAAATCGAATCAACTGTGCTTGTCAATTGTGTAACAGAAATATAAAATAGGCTCAAATCATTTGGAATTTGACATTTAATATCCATTGTTAAAAATCTATTTAGTAAAAAAGTGTTTCAATAGCTAGTTAAATATTATAAATTTGTAAAATATTAAACATTGTCACACGTATATAATTCACTGAGTAATATGAGTTTTTGCATAAATAAATAATTTTTTATAATCTTTATCGATTCACCTAGAATCCAAAGAAGATATAATTAGTTAACAACAAACAAATTTTGATCAAGATATTGACTTTGGTGCCATTTCTTTATTTTAAAGGTGTGATATAACAAAATAGCTATTAACTCAAACACATATGATTTAATGTGCTTATAAACCATGTTAGCTGACGTGGCAATTGAATTTTAAACCCGTTTTATTATATTGGTACTCTAAGAACTTTAAGTACTAGTAATGCTAAGTTTCATAAATTCTAATAGCATTTTCGGTCAAATAGGTTATATTTTAACGACAAGTATCTGGTAGATGCCGGAGTTCAACTCAGCTAAATATGCTCTTTGAATTCCCAAGTTTGTCTAGGTAGTTGCCAACACATGTGACCCCATAATATAAACATGCGACTGACTTTCGCCCCAAGCTCCATACGGTGCTCCACTGTTAGGAGAGTCACGATATAGACCGATCGACACCCAGGTCGATTTGTAAGGTGTTCGGGCATCGTTTATACCGTGTGATACCACTAGCGCACCAGCAGAGAAATGCAAAATCATGAGTTTGCAACTTTGTGAAATGCGTTCTACGTTTAGTGTAACTAATCATCCTGTGGTTTTAATGAATTGCGAATGCCATCTCGAAAGTGGGTGCAAAATTACTCCATATCATTGGAAAACCAACGCTATTTGAAACAGCTTTAAGATATATATACATACAAACGTACACATATAACATCATGATGCCTATTCCCAACAAATAGGGTGCAGAAGAACATTTTTATATATTAGCAATTATATATTGACTGTACGCATTTCAATTTCAACAACGTATAAAAGCTCTCAATTATTTTATTGTGCCTTCCAATAACAACCGGTAACATATACTGTAGAGCATAGAACGTCTCTAACTTGGGAAAAAATTAATGATAGTGTCATGTTACAACACATGTAAAAAATCCTTTGAAAATAATGAGACGCTCGGATAAGATGATAAAATATCCGTCACTGAACTTCCTTATACGCATTTTGTTTAGATAATATGGATATTCAATAGAAATATTCAGTAACGATTACCTTGTATGTAGTATACTTTTTGAAAACAAAATCAAACAAAAATTATTTGATATATTAATATCTCTAATTTTTATTGTAACTGATTACAACCATGTTTGAGTTATTACAGAAACCACAAAAAATGACTACAATAAACATGCACCTCCAATTTGAATATTCTTTGCAAAAATTTGAGTTTTACTTGCCTTAAGTTTAAAGTTTATGTGTTTATATGTGTTTATATTTTGTCCGAAGTCCATAATTAGATAATTAATATTTTGGAGTTTGATTTCCCTTTTTGGCTTCTATTTGTTTTTAATTTTGGTCACGACGCGTTTCGATCGCTAGATCATTATCGAATGACAAGGTTATGATAAATTAGTTGTGCTTATATAGTGGTGGTTGGGATTTATTTCTGGGAATTTGTGTAATGGCTTGGAACAGGGAGTCTGATATACTGTTAGTTTGGACGTTGATGATTTTGTTGTTTAATTTTTCTTTATATATTTCTAAATTTTCCATTATGTTTAATCTATTGCTTTTATTATGTTGTTTAATGATTTTCATTGTTTCTTCTATGTTCCCTCCTATATGGTTGTTGTTGAAGAGATGTGTTGCGTAATTGGAGTCGGATTTAACGTTTATTTTACTTTATCCTCATTCAGACACACACACAGACATAATAAAACTCGGTTCAGGTCAATATGTATATTTTCGGTAAAATCTCATGATCTAATTATTTTATAATTATTATACTTATTTTACTTTGTATGAGAATTACTTGCAAAAAGTTAAAAGAATAAACTACGCATGGTTTAAAAAACGATGTATATTCTGTTGAATGAGGAGTATCATTTATTAGAATAAATCATAAACAGATACAAAAGATAACGAGCCATGCAGTAACTGCCGAACCAAAAATAAAATAAGAAGTAAATCTTCTTAGTAAATCGTGTAAGAAACGAAACTGACTAAAGGAAAGGCGAAGAAAATTATAAGCATCACACCAACCATAACCGAATGAAATTCAAATACCTATTAAAACTAGAATCGTACGAAAGTATAATATTTCTCATTAAACGAGCCAACGAGAATTGTACGCATGGATGCAGATCGCTGTCTTATTTTTTAAAAGATTTACGCAGTATATTGCATTTTTCTTTTTATGAAAGAAATTTATATCTTCCGTATTGTGCGTATCCTTGATTCATACGAAAAAGCCTGTAATATTTGGTTTTTACGGTGATTATTCTAATAAAAGTCTACCAAAAGATTTACAACTTTAACTTTTATGTAAAATTTGTATAAAATAAAATAAGCATATGCACCGACAACACCTTATGTATTCGCTATAAAAAGCAGTAACAAAAACTTAACTAATATAAAAATGCAAAATCATTTAATAAACATCAATAGTCAACACAAAAAAAAAGACATAGGTTGTTTGGTATATCAATCTACATGACAATTGCTTTATTATACGCAGTTCTGTTGGAAGGAATCTATTATCTATTTAAATTTAATTGACTTGGAAATAAGCATGTGGAAATCTTCTGCATATCTCGTATGTACATAAATAATCAGAAGCTTTTTCATATAAAGTTTTGAAAGAAGTTCTTGATACAATCGACTTGAATATGGACGATGATGAGGCCATACACTCACTGGATTGCATGAAGATTTGATAGCAGGGTTTTTCATTGGCGTCGCCTACACATCGCACGCTCACCCCGAACTAATCAACTTAACCGACTGCCAGGATAAGAGCCTGACTAACGGTTAAAATCCTTACGCTACACTGTACGTTGGTTTGAAGTCCACGTCCACCACGGTGTACGATACACAGACTCATAAAACTTGGGCATAAATCCCGCAGTTTGGTTGGTGTACCAAGAAGCTACGCGCACTGCGACCTACAAGTCGCGTTCATTGTTTCAAAATGAACTAATTCTCAATATAGAGACACGACAAAGCTGGAGTGTATGCCGCGCTGTGCCATGCCGTGCAGTGCTGTGCCGTGCCGCTACTGGCGCTGGCGTAGCTATGGCCAGCAAGCTCATAATAAGAGTCTCTTGTATAAATTGGTGTTGATTTATGTTCATTATAGCAGCAGCGGACGCGCGTAACGGCTGAAGGTATGATTTATTTCATAATTCAATTAGGTTTCATTAAATCTGCAATGGTGTTTTTAATTATTTCGTCCTGGCGTTTCAAAGTTCTGAAAGCTTGCAAAATGCACAACGATTCCATCCACTTATACTATCCATCATACTGCTTTTGTTGAATTTATCATATTTTCAATTATATTGTTCAGCTAGTCAGTATTCTTACTGAGTATTATGTAAAAAGGTATTAACAAAGACTTAAAATATTCAGTATTGAAATATTTTAACTTTCTTATACGAGATAATAAGAAAGTATTGTAAATATGAAAAAAATCTGTCTGTTTGTGTGTGTATGTGTTTGCTGAAATTATTTGTAACACGCCTACATTTAAATAATGCAAAATAATGAAAAATGACAAATTATATATACGTTTATTTCCTAAACTTTTAATCATTAACTTTATTAAAATGTTTCACCGAATGATAACAGCAACATCCATTTAAATTATTACAATGAATATGTCGAAAAAATCAAATAATTATATATATTAATGATAATTATGGCAATTGAACTCAAGAAAACATTCACAAATTCAATTAACCATTCATATTACTATATCTAATGTTTCACTTCATTATATAAATGAGAATATCGGTTAATCCAAATAATTCCATTTCTTAATACCAAAAATTGCTTAATTTTTTTACACTAATCCACTATATAATTACATATCTAACAAAAGAAAACAACTAAACTGGTCTATACGACATATTCCAATTAAAATTAATAAAATTGCAAAAAAAAAAATAACGGAAACTTCTTTAGAATTCAATAATTAGGGCGTCGTAATCCGCTATTTCTGTTAACGAGTTGTCGCTACGCAGGAAATAAATACGCACTGGAGCTCTGTGTAAATGGGTACGATGAAGCATCCGATATAAAAATAATGAAAACATTCTCGCAGAAGCAGAGGATGTCCATTCAAATTGAACCATTATTTAGTGAACTGAAGCAAGAAAAGGAAAAGTTGTAGAAAGGGGGTGATAGGCCATAGGCGTCGACTATAGAAGTGATTACAGATAAAAGAGAGCTATTTTATAGAAACAATGCCAGGATAACAAAAACAAAATTATTTTATTAATAACAGATGTATCATTTGTAGCTAAAAATATTTGTAGTTAAATAAAACTAATTTGTATAGAAAATAAAAGCGTATGAATTGACATTTTCTTTCATTTTTTGTAAAGACTAGAGCAATGTACTCTATTTATAGGAAAAGTAAAGAACACTGCATAATATTCTAATTATTTTCTTGTGGCCATAAAATTATTTAATTAGGCATCATTTTGTTTGCTCAGTCAGTAGATTTCTCATCAAACAATAGCATAAATACATATATACATATTATCACGCCTAATCCCAACCCTTTACATTTCTTCACTTCTTTACATCTTTTCTATCCTTCGCCGTTCAACTCTATCCAAACACACTTCTTTCGCTTCATTCAAACTCAAGAAATTATTCTTACATGTTCTTGTATTCCTCTTGCTCGCAACTTGTCTTTCACGCAGCTCATTCTCAATCACGTTTATCCATTTACTCCTACGAAGACCTCGGATTCTTACACCATTCACCTCTCCCTCATAAATCTTTTTTGTTAATATTCCGTTCGACATTCTTTCGATATAGCCATACCATCTCATTTGACACATAAATAAAATTATATATTTGGTCAAATTGAAAGAATGTCGAATGAAAGATTGACAAAAAAGATTCATATGGGCGAGATGATTACTGTGAAAATTCGAAACTGTCCTCGGAATAAGTGGATTTATTTGATTAAGGATAAAATGAGTAAAAGAAAAGTCGTAAGCACGCAGAATACAAGAGCATGTATGATGAATTTGAATGAAGTGAAAGAAGCCTGTAAGAATAGAGCTGAATGGCGAAAGACTGTAGAGATATGAAAAAACATAAAGGGTTTTTGCCACCGCGTTGATATATGTATATATTATTCAAGACTATTTTATAATGAATAAAAAAACAATATTTACTGGCTTAGTTTGATTTTGAAAATTTTAACAAACTGTTCGCCCATAAAAAGATACTGTTATGTTTGTGTGCGCCTAAAACTATTTTAAAAGGTCGGCGCCTATGCAGTAGACGACGATACGAGCAATTTCACAAGTACGTATCAGCAGACGCAGGCTAAGGGATTAGAGAGGACTCAATGGTATCGCAATTTATCTTTGCACCGACAGATTACAACCTGGACCCGAAGCCGCTATAATGCTACACGGTCACATTGACACATCTCCGCACTCAGCACGTACGCACACACATTTTGACAAGTATATAATAGGACACTCAGTCTCACTCTTTAGTTTTCGATGATACTCTCCTCCTCTGGTACCGTATTCAGCTGAAAAGAATCTTCCCTTTTGAGATCGCTTGCTAGAATACGACACCCCTTAATGAACACGAGGTGAGATTGATTTTTTTATTTAATATCCGTTTTGAAATGTCAGATTTTGTTCGAAAGGGGAGATAGAAGTCTATTTGGTGTTGCTATGAAGTTATGAATAGGGCGAAGAACGTCAAACGGCCTAAGAAGTTAGTTCGTGTCTATTTCAGTAAAGGACCATCGATGACATGAAAGAAATATACAACAAAACAAACTCAACAATTTTTCGGATAATGTTATTAAACTTGTTCTGATCCTATGGGACCAAAATTTGTAGTGGTTTGCGAAATAAATATATATAATAATGATATTATTCATAAAACGTATGTATTAACTGTAATCTAAAAGAATTTACTAACAGTGCTAAAAATGGTGTTTACAGAATACGATGGCGTTTGTTGGTAATCAGAAAATCGTTTTTTTTTCCTATTGAATTTAGTGGACTATATTTTGTTTGTTTGTGGTGTTTGAAAACGAAATACGGAGAAACTATTATCAACCATATAGTCTCTATATCAATTATTCTTAAAAATGTTTTTATCAGATATTATCGTTATAAAAGTGTAATAGCAGCCATATGATTTAAGATTTACTATTTCACTCTCAAATTCACGGAAACATAAATTTTGATTGGGTCAACTAGTTACATTTTAGGTTCTACTACATTCTATTAATAGTTATCCAATAAGGTTAGAAAAGTTATCTAAAGCAGAAGCTGATTTATGTGTTCATTTCTATACTCTCAAGCTACACAATGGAATCAAAATGTTACAGCAAATTTTTCATTAGTGTATTAACTTTTTTCGCGAGTCCATTTACAAAGGATACTTGATATGGCTTTACAATGGAACATTATTTCAAACAAATCCCCCACAAGTTTGCAAAGTGTTTCATGTACCTAATTCGTAGGGAAACTGACGAAAGTTTGTAAATAGGGTAGTTTACATAGTTAGAAATTCGAATGCCCTGCAGTTTAATAGGCGTAATATGGAAATAAAGTACTGCAACTTACATTTTTCAACGTAAAATTGTTCTCAAATTATATTCAACTTTAGTATGCATGGGCTATATTTGTGAAAGGGTTATTTTTTCACAAGTTCGCCCTTCGATATTCGTGTACTAGTTCTATTGATTTTATAGGTGGTGTATGTATTTAGACACCGGCTTTGTATTTGTAAATCCGACGAGTAGCTTTCAATGTGATAAGATGAAAGCTGATTTAATCTGTTTATTTGAAATTGCTGCAGGAATAGGAAATCATTGAAGCTAATAGGTGATGTATATGCTGGATAACTTATATTCGCCAGATACACATAGACAATTCATCTATAATCGCTTTAGTGCCAACTAAATTTTCAATATGTCGATACCGATAAAGCACAAAAATCTATCCAGTAGAGATAATACTGAACTTGATACTAGTAGAATATATATCACTTTCTTATACGCAGTATATGTAGAGATTGTAATCATGAACAAAATCGATCTCGAGATTTTATTGGAAAACCTTTCCTGAATAGAGTCTATTTCTGGAATGACGTCTATGAAAAACTCCCATTTTTGAAAAAAAAAATCAAACCGGAAGAGCTTGTTTACCCTAGTCATTTTTGCGGTTTCTGCAATGTCTCAAAAATGGTTGCACTAGTTGGAATAAAACTATTGTATGAAAATTCTCGTCAAAAAAAGTACAGTTTACAAGAAAATGGTTATTGAAATTTCTTATTTTATTTATTTTTACATAAATCTTATCATCTCAGCCTGTTAATTGCTTAGCAGAAAAACAATATCAGCAATATCTTACACCGAACTTTCTTATGCGCATTTTATTTAGATCATATCATATTTTTATTATTTTACTAATTTATAATATTTTACTTATTATTATTATTATTCGAAACACTTTTTCCCCAAATATATTGCTTACAATAATTATTAAATTTAAAATTGTAAATTATTTCAGCCTATCTTATTTTTTTGTTAAACAGGCGCAGATGATACGATTTATGTAAAAATAAATATAATAAGAATATTTTTGAAAATTGATTTTAAATGTTAATATTTAAGCTGAGGTCAAAGTAAGGAAGTATTTAAATAACCACGAGAAAAAATGAAAAAGTGATGAAAAATACATGTACGAATAAATATATTCAAGGATTATAGGTAGTCTAAAACGTATATTAATTACTAACACAGATACAAAGAGGTTGATTTTATTGAATTATCAAAATCAGATCGGTATTTGTATTTAAACAAGTGAAATTAACGTTATACGTTACATAACGTACAAAAGTTTTACGGTAGTACGTACTACAAAACTTTTTCATTTATATTGGCAAACAAAGTCATGTCAAATAGCGCAACGGTACAGATCATTGATGCGTTAAGGTTTGCAGAATACTATACTCAGTTTGATTGAAAATTGTTAGCGTTTTATTGGAAATAGGTTATAAAGCTTATTGCATCCATTGAAAACATACTCAAAACTTTCAAGTACAATGAAACGTGAAAATTAAACGAGTAACTCGGATGTACTTCATTGTTTTTGTTGTCGACCAAATGGTCATAGAACGAACATCGTTTAGATGTAGTATTTGACAATATTAAAAACGATCAGAACATGAAAACGTGTGAATATTCATGGTTTGAAGAGAAAATTAATAATATTGTAACAGTATTCAATATATGCGATACTTAATTATTCTGATTTATATGTTGCTGTTTATTAAAATAACAGCCAATAATGTCATATGCTGCTTTCCTGTCAAATTTTCATCAACAGTAACAATTTTAATTATCATATCATAATATAAAATAATAATAGTAACAACCCTATTCTACGAACTATTTAATATATTGACCATTTATAATCATAATAAACAAGGTAGCAAATTTGTTGGTAATTACTAAATATTTTCAATTAATGTGTGATCCGAATACGTTTTAAAAGTTCAGGTATTATAATATTAGGTGGACCTAGCAACTGTTAGCGCGAGTAAATTAGTGTAGATATCCCATTATTCAAGTTTGGAAAAAAGTAGGATTATGTAATAATTATTATTATTACAATGTCAAAGGCAAGGTATCAGTTTATAGTATTATTGTTTAATTTGTGTATGTGTGTTGGTGTGTGTTCGTATGTGTGTGTGTGTTTATGTGAGCATTCGACAGCTTAAACGGTTGACGGTAGAATTATAAAACTTTAAACTTAAACCTGTACTATATGCTTGGGAAGAAAAGCATATTCAAACCGGAAGTACCTGTATAATTTAGTCACTTCTTGCGGTTTCTGTAATAATTCGAAAACGGTTGCACTTATAGCAAAAATAGTAAAATAATAATTACAGATATTAATAATTTGTACAACTTTTGTTTGATTTTTTTTTTTCAAAAAAGGTTCGAATTAAAATGTGTTCTAATTTTATTTATTTTCACGTAAATAGTATCAACTGTGTTTGTCAATAGTTTGAGCAAAATAAAATAGACTTAAACAATTTAAATTTGATATTTAATATCTATTGTAAGAAATAAATATAGTGAAAATATGCCGCAAAAATTTGTAAACATTAACAAATAATAATATAATAAAAATAGTATGTTAAAAAAAATTGTATTTGAATAACTCACTTGCCATTGCCATTGTGGATATTTAAAATTAAAATAAGGGAGTTTTACCTGTACCATATCGAAATATTGAACTATTATCATTGATATAATAACATATACAGATGCCAGATTTCAACTTTTTAGACTAAATTAAGTTAATAATCCATTAATATCTCGTTACTATAATTGATCTACAAATAAACTACGTGCAAGTAAAAAATATTTGTATAAGTACAAACAAACTACACCATTAGCTGGAACCACAGTCAAATATATTAAAAAGATATCAATACTATATACAAAAAAGGATTATTATTTCACCATAACTCCCAGATACCTACATAAAAATACAAGAAACCTTCACTAGAAGCTCAAGTCTCTAGAGTGGAGATACCAAAAAAAAAATATATATATATATATATACATATATATATATATATATATATAGGAAGTGAATGAAAAATGGAATACTCCCTAAAAAACAATTTAAAGGCAACTCCGCATATATTTTCAATCGACCCATGAGAAACCAGTACGTATAGTATACGAGAGCTAAAACAAAATGGAAATGGAAAAATTGTCGAGCGAATCATTTTACCCAGCCACCCTTCTTTTAGCCGACCAGACTTCACAGGTTCAACAAAACAACACATCGATTTCACATTTATGTCATCCACACAAAATGAGATGTGTGAGTGAGTATGCACGGGTGTATGGGTATATATGTGAATGTGTATACATAAAGCGTCTCGTTTGGAAATAACAAGTTAATTAAATTGTATAGCATTTATCTTAATTATAGAGGAACATTGCGAACAGATGATGAAGGTACATTGGCCAGTTTTGGTACGTGTATGTGTATAAGCAATGCTTTCAGCTTTTAATATGAGCAATCAATAAATATAGCCATATAATACCTGTATTTAATTATCTCATAACGCAGCAGATAGTTGTAACTGTGTGTGGTTGAATTAGGTGCAGTAATCATAATTTTTAATTAAGGAACACAGAACGCGGATTAGACTATAACGACGTTGCTATTCAATTTGAGATAGCACTGATTAGATACGTTATTTTATTTAGAAGTTTACCAAACTGACTTACGCAAATTTACCATATATCTCTTCTGGATAATTAAATATCTATAATTCTGATGTATCAGTAAATCACGAATGTATTATTTAATAAAATTAAATTGCTATAATAAAACGATTCTGTTATTACTGGCATGAAATAAAAATTTCTTTTAGAAACCAATTTATAAGTATTTAAAATTACTGTTAAACCTTTAAATCATGTTTATTTTTAAAATATTATAGCAGATATTTAATAGTCTTACAATAAATATTATAAATCAAGTTCCAAATTCTTTTAGTATATTTTGTTTTTCTGTTAAGCAATTGACAGAGTTGATACGATTTATGTGAAAACAAATAAAATTAGAATAAATTTAAAAAACTATTTTCTTGTAACCGGTAGCTTTTTTAAGAAAATCTTTTTAACTTTAGTTAATATTCTAACTATTTTTTTTAAGTGCAACTCTTTTTGAGTAATTGCAGAATCTGCAAAAAATTACTAGAGTAAACAAGCACTTCTGATTTGCATATTATTTTCAAAAATAAGGAGTTTTCTTGCCAGGCATATATAAATCTCAAGTCTAATATTTTTTCATGATTACAATACTTATTACTTCATATATGAAAGTAAAAAGAATCTCAGAAATTAGTAAAATATTAAAGAAAATTTTATTATTAAAATCAAAATGCAAGTATGAATACATTTTAGCGAATGCGTATATATTAGGAGTAAAAAAATCTTTGTTCATCTTCAAAAATAAGTGCAATAAATTATCTGAGATTTACAAAAAAACATTATGTATAATAAGAAATAAGGGTGACTTTTCGAATGTCATCTGAGAGCGATCTTTTATGTTTTGGTATAAAAGTCGTGACAATAACAAATTATCGTTGCCTGCGCAGAAGAAAATGGAAAAATCTCCAATGAAATCTTTCGGCAACGAAACATATTACGACGGACAATCTCGAGCGACGATCAGAGAGCAATAAAATGCAGTTGTCAGAAATGGTGTCGCCATCTCAGTATTAACGGAACGTGTAGCTGGACAGAAGCTGACAGGATTTGAGTTCATAAAAATACATTTAAAGTCAGTTGGACATCAACGAACATTGTATTTAACTTGTAATTTAAAATTTTTATAAATGTCTGATATTTTCAGGAGATGGTTTGCCGAAAGTATATCTACATTCACACTGCGACAAATCTTAATAGTAGATTTTTAAAGCTAATATAGATGTCTGACTAAAGGTGTCGCGGTATTTGAAGATTTACTGCATTTTAATCATTCTTAGTTTTCAAAAAATTTAATTAAATTTGCATTTTTACGGCTTTGCCATTCATTTCGAGGAAAATAATTTTCTTTTGCAAAATATAATGAGAAAGAGAAGGTCGCAAAATTGTAATGAATTGCAATGACAGACGAATTTAATACAAATAAAATTGAAAGTTTAATGAAAGTGTCACACAGATTTAAGGGAATAAAAACATCCTAGAATTTCCGTTTAATAAAAGTTTGTTTCGTTAGTGTTTATAACGCTGGCGGCAACTGATTTCTGTGTTCATCGTGTTGCCTGTGCTACCGACCACAAGACAAGTCTTTCGCCGTCGGCTGTCAACACGCAAGACTTTAATTACGCCCCGCTGTACTTCTTAATTTGACACAGCTACGCTTTGTATATGCTGCAAACGCCTTCTGAAGAGTAAGTTGTACCACCCAGCACCCAATAACATACACGCACACAACACCTGTGCACACAGAAATTAATTGATATTGGCGGAGACGATGATTGTCTGTTTCTCATAACTATACAGAGACTTTCTAGCTTGGTGGTCTGGTCACAAATACAGACATAACTTAATTCTATAGCTATCAACTTGTTCTAGAAGTAAATATGTGGAAAAATTTATATCAATTTTCTTTAAGGAACATTTAAAGACTAGTACATTTTATAAGGAGGACTATTTTTATTTGGCTTAAAATTTAGTACTGAAAAAATATTTATGTTAAGATAACATCAATAACTTAATGTCATAAACGCAAATTTTACTTTTTTATACGAAGTCTTAGTGTGTGTGTGTGTGTGTATGCTCTGTACACTTTAAACGGTTTTAGGTAAAATTATGAAACTTTATACTTAAGAATTTTATACGCCTGGCAAGACAAGCTCTAATTTTTGAAAAAATATTCAAACTTGAAGTGAGTGTTTACTCTAGTCATTTTGTGAGGTTTCTGCAATAACTCAAAAACGGTTGCACAAGAAATATAATTAGAATAAAAATTAAATGCTTTTTTGTTGATTGACAAATAAAAACAAAATAGACTCAAATAATTTGGAATTTGACATTTATATCTATTGTTAGAAATCTATTTAGTGAAAAAGTGTTTCAAATGTTAGTAAAATATTAAAAGTTTGTAAAATAATAAAAATATGATTTGTATTTGAATATTCATATTATCTTAATAAAATATGTATAAGAAAGTTCAGTGCATACCAATACGGATATTTTATCATTGACCTTCATAAAAATATTTATTATAAATCTAGTTGCAAATTTTCCTCGGATATCTAAAGATTCCTGTTTTCGTAGTAATACATTGAAATAAATAAAAATGTATTGAAAAGCCTCATATAAATGATCACGTATTTTAAGGTTTTAATATTTGACTAGCAAATAAACTTTAATATTTCTGATGACTAGCGTTTGAAGAGTTTCTTTTCCCAAACTCGTTTTATTTTTCTGACTACGCTGGACTACTTTTATCAAAATAAATCTTTTATCAACGCAATTAAAAAAGTTTAGGTATTAGAAATTTGTAAAACATTTTTTTCCGGTAAATAAATTAAAAACAAAAGTTCCTTTTTTTAATTTAATTGGATGTATCTAACCATCACTATTTTACATTAACCAAAATAAGTTTTTAAAGAGTATTAACAAGTAAATAGCAAATTAAAATTATAAAAAAATTAGTTTATTTATTTTCCAGCATTAATAAACATCGTTGAATATTGTTTCTTCAATAGATATATGCATACGTCTAGTATACCAATTGAGTATCTATCGAACATAACGTATTTAGTTTTCTCAGCAAATTTTGTGGTGATGTAGGTAATTCGAAACTTATGCAAAAGCAAGATAATACCCATAACAACAACAATTTTCAAGCAAGTTTAGTCGTATCTTAACAATAAATCATACACGGATCTTCCTATCTTAAACTCAAGAATCAATACCGAATAATTTACATGTTAGAAATCCCCATAGGGTTTCACCAGTTCATGCTTACCACGAAACTAAAAGCAGGATACTATTATTAAAAGTAATAAACTTGCTTCTTCACCTTATCATGTACCTCTCCAAAGTATATAAAATGTTTTCATATATTGTTAATTCCAATAAATCTTTAATTTATTAACAACACTTGCTCAATTATTTACTTCAATACATTTTATCAGTATTTCCTTCTACTTTATTCATTTTAAATAGCAAACTAAAAGGCTCTTATATTTTTTTTGAATTCATGATAGATTCATAAATATCTGATTAGCAGACATGATACAAAAGAATAACAGTTACCGGCAGTGCAACCAAACGGTGCAATATCTAGGATGTACATCTACAGAATAAAAAAGCTAATTTACAATTTAAATTTTCTAACAAAAGCTCACAATAGAGCTTCGGCATCACTTCAACTTTTATAGGGTAGTAAGTTTTTTTTAAATTGGCGGCACAATAAGCCTACCTCCAGTTTAGCCTGTATATATAAATTATTCCATGGAAATAAATTAGGAGTTTTACGTTATATGAATTTAAAAAAAAGGAATACAATAAAAAAAAAAACAAATATTCAAAAATAATTTATTATTAAAATTATATTTTCTTGAACTAATAAAATTTTTTATTTTTATTTCCCTCTTATCTAATCAAAATCCGTATAAGAATGTTCAGTGTAAGCCATTACGGACATTTTTAACAAGTAAACAAAATCGATTTTTTACATTGTATATTCTTAAAATATTAATTTATCAATTTTTGAGTTGCATGCTTATTGTTCAGAATAGCGACATATTGATAATAATAGTCAAATTCAAATTGTTTTCGTCTTTACAATATTTATCACTCTGTATTTGGATACATATTGGTGAATTAAAATTCCTGTCAATTTTTATATTCAGCTTTAATTTTAAGCAATAATTGTAAAATCGGTTTTCCGCTGTTTTGGATTTATATAAATATACATGAGAGACGATGGTTGGTAAAATTCAACAAGATCTAATAAATCGAAATATTGTAAGCTTTAGCTGAGTATTATAACAGGAAGAAAATCTCCTTTTACAGAAAAAATAACAAACGCGAAGAAAAGCATGGTAGTGTCAGCATGGTAATTATTCTAAAATTAAATGAGAAAAACGATTCTAATTAAAATATAATCGAAAAATGTGTACAGGAACCCGTAGTCTTTTCCGTCGCAATGATAAATGAATCTGCGTTACAGTATTGTGAAACACCCTCAGCAGTTTAAAGTAGGCCGTTGATTTGTGGTCATATATTTAAACAAAATATTCTGCATAAAAGTCGTAAGAAGTGAAATCTTTCCAAATAATATCACTTATGAAATGAATTATCTTTATTTACGAAAAAGAAAGTAGATCTAATTTTGCATTGTTGATTTGATAATGAATTACGTCAAATACTAATTAATTTGTTTCAATTATAATTAATTGTTGCCACGAAACTCTGCAAAAGTGAATTGATACAATTATTTAGGTATTGGGTCGTATCTCATTCTGTGATTTAATTGTGGGAATTGGATATTTATTCATTCAAGTATGTAATGCCTGCCTATATAAATTAGACAAAAATTCAGGTAAGCTCATGGGATTTTCCTGATTGATTGTTTTCATATTAAATTATTTTCTAAATTGCTTGATGTATGCTATGCAATTATTTTGTAGCTTTAGTTTAATTTGCCGAAAATTGCCTGAATGGAAAAGTATTTTGTTTATGTAAGAAAAATTATTGGTAAAAAAATATGTTTCTAAGCTATTTCTGTTTATTGATTCGAAAAACTTATAAATATACGTATGACTCATTAACAAATTTTTCCAAAACCAAAAAATTAATCTTGCATTTTTAAACATGCGTATGACGACGAATTTTATATTGCATGCATATCTGATACACTACAGAAATGTATGCTCAACAGAATTTAAATCAGACATTTATTATATTTTATCTAGAAAGCATAAATCATACGATGTTTTAATTAATCGTACTGATTACTTAAATTTTATATAAACGGTTCTAAATCAAGAAATTCTTTAGTGTTTAAAATTAACTGATTACGAACACTCTTAAAGTACAAATATCAAAGGAAGATGATAAACCTAACGAGAATGAAATTAGGAAATAAGAAATGTGGTTTACTAAAGTGGCCCAGACAGACGACTGATCATGTCAGTCCCAAAGGAGCCACGACGTTGAGCATGCGTATTGTTCGCATTTGATCAATTTGCCATAAAAGAGAAGATACAGATAAAATTTCTCAGAAGCATGAGCTGTTATGGATCTTCATTACAAAACTAAGGATCTTTAGTCTAAAATTGAAAGGAGCACTTTATATTTTTAAGTAACCAAGCTATCTTTTTATTAGAAATTATTCAAACCAAATTTATTATGTAACTTCAATGGTATGGGAGCGCTATTGAAAACATGCGGAAAATATATAAACTTTTCATTCATTCTTAAAATAAGTTCATGTAAAAATCTTCATATAAAAATTTAACTTAATTTTGAGACCTATAAATTAAGTAAACACATTTCCTAGTCATTGCTCTGCTAGCTTCCATATTTTACAGTAAAAAGCCAATCTATTGTAGAATAACTACATATTCGAATTAAAATGTTCAGTGATATGATACAATGAATTATAATTTAAATCAAATATCTATATTTCTTTCATATATTACTAGAACTGATAAAATGGTTCTGGAAATATAAAAATAAAATTGTAATATTTAAATTATGTGTAGCTGATATCGGCATTTACATATAATCACTACAAAGCAGAGCAAGCGTGATTCTATATAATTTAGATTGAGCAATATAATCGTGCTTAAAATTATTAAGTTATTATACCTAGGTGGTGAAATGGTTATTTCTGGTTTTGAAGCATGTGGAAAAAAATTATGAATATTATACACACATATGTTCATGCCCATTATCATCAAATGTGTTGGCAGAAAACATTGTACATTCAATCCCATCACCATTCAATTCTTACCAACTTCAATGGCATCATTCTAATTCAAGAAAATATTTATACATTCTTCTATTCAGTTTATTCGAACCATTCATTCCATCTACATAGATTTTCTTCGTTAAGCTTTCATTAAACATTATGTCAACATGATCATAACATCTCATCTAGCTCTCACCTATTCTATTATACATACGGCAATTTTTAAAATATCGCTCTATTCATAAACATACGTATATTACTTCTTGGCTGCATTACAAATATAGATTCATAATTACTTTTTCACAGTTGTCTTATACTTGGTTTTCCAAACTCAAAATTCGCTATATAGACACAAGTAAAACATTGCACACGCATAACTTTGCATCCTTAGAAATGTTAAAATTTCTTGGAAACATTCCTAAAATCTTATGACCAGCAAAAACTTTTCTCTCAAACCTTTCATCGTAAAAGAATATACAATTGTTCTGTATTCATTCTTTTCAAACATGATAATTTTTGATTTACCTACGATCATTTTAGTAGTCATATACTTTCCGATTATATTTATATTCTGTTCAATTCAGTTGCTCTTGTGATTCACTCAAAAATCACGAAAACATCTGCATAGACAAAAGCAGAAACATACCACCATCTCTCTCACATAATGGCCAACGTAATTATACATCCATCTGTATATTAAATAGCCAAAGTGACTTCCCGCAACCTTGTTTCACACCAATTTCAATATCAAACGATACATTCAATCTACCACTCTCACTACTACATTAATATCAGTATACAACACATGTATGACATTTAACAGAAATCCATTCACACCATACTCTTTTCAACTGTACCAAAAACCTCATATGTACTACACTATCGTACGACTTTTCAAATCGAAAAAGTCACAAAATAACTTTTTATTATTTTCAAATTACTTTTGAACAATCATTCGACGAAAGTCCTACGGCAAAACAGCCACTTAGTGTATCTTGTAATTGTATTCATGTCCCAATTATAATATATGTCTATATATGTGTGTGTGTGTGTAATATATATTTGAGGAGTAAACGAGAGTATTTTATAAACTTGAATTTCGTTTGCATAGTTAAAATATCATATTATGAACTAAACACTCAATATCTATTCTGAGCACAAGAATTTAACATGACAAAATCTGGTATATCGCCAACGAGTGTCATCCATGTATAGCACGGTTAATTAGGTAGTCGTTCTATAACGTGCTTTAACCGAAATGCCGTCATGCTCATCTCATTCATGTAACGAAAAGAGAGCAAGTATATTGATTTGCAATACCTGTCCGTCTTTTAGCTACCACCTTTTGTCTGTAACCATGACCGAGATCAAAGTACCTACATCTTAGAATCGATAAGAGATTGTTTTGGAACTAACACGCGGTAATATTGGTGGGCTACAAAATTTGTGTGTGTATCTGTGTCTAGATGTATGTAAACGTGTAAGTGTGTGTGTATGTGTGTATTTGTTCGGGGATGTGTGTCTTTGGGGAGTATCCTATTCCGGGAACGTGAACATATTCCGAAACCCGCCTGGGCGACCACCTAGCAGTATCGGTTTTAGGAGAGAAATTTCGGAACAGTTCAAAGAGCTATCGATCTATTTATAGTTTCAAAATATTGATTCGATATTTTTATATGAATTACTTTATTTAATCTGAGCAACTGCAAATACTGTTATTTTTAAATTATCATCAGGAATATAGTACAAAAACGCAAAGTAAAATTTGAAAACTCATCAAACTACATTATGAGTAATTTATATCAAACTACATTATGAGTAATTTATAACTAGTCTAATATTCATGTTATAGTTATAGATATATTTATAGATAGACACATAAGCTACATCTAATAGCAAATGTATTTTCTACGCAGATGTCATATATTTATATGACCTACAAAGCCTAGGTACGCTTGGTATTATTTTCAAACCATATCTATAACATGTCTTTCAAAATATAAAATTATGCAATTCAATTACTTTATAAAAAAAGATTTATTTGGGAGAGATGAATGGTGTGAGAATGCGAAGCCGTCCTAGGAGGATAAACATGATTTGAAGATAAATACATCTCACTGATTTTTAGCTGTAAAATGAATCAGAAGTATAATATCCAACCTTCATTTGCTGAGAACATTTTAATAAATTTGCAGCAAATCAGCTCCTTGGAATTGTTCTAAATTGACCATTTTAATGAAATACGAAAGCTAGTAACTACGTATTCAATTCCTAACTGCTACACCGTGATCACAATTAATGTTTTTGTTACAAATAAATTGTGTTTGTCAAACAAACGTTTGAATATATTTAGGGTACAGAAAAGTCTGAAGACGACGCTGCGCTGTGGTCTACATGAAGTTTCCTCCTTTTTCCCTTCGGTTGGTTGTCGTCCTTGTCCTGTCATTTCTTCTTGCTCGTCTTCTTCTTCATTTAGCTTCACCTGGTTCTATCGCCAGGACAGGATTAGGTACATGCTTTAAAGTTTGCATCTTGAAGTTTTGTGTATATAGACGTCCTTCATGTTGTTTTGAATTTAAATTTAAAACACCGTGATTTACATATATTTACAGTTCAACCGACAACAACAAAAGTTAATAATGAAATTGCATTTTGTTTTGGGGAAATATGGATACAACTTGGCAACTAATTTTCGTTTCATTTCACTAATGGTCTGTTGGTAGTGTTGAGAATAATCCAGGCAATGTAGCATAATACCATTATCTAGATGAAATATGTATTAATGAAATATATATAAATATTTCGTTTGTAAATGTCCAGTTTCGCATTTACAAATATATAACATAACATATTAGTGGCATGTATTTAAAAGGTGTAAAGGATTGTATACATTTCAGAGGTATTCTTATAACGCAACAACAAATGAATCAAATATTTATTCCCGATTGCAGAAAGGTTCGCCAAGCACTAACACAGTGTGCTTTGTCCGTCAAGGATCTAAAGTGTTTGCAGATTTTATCCTTGACAAACTGTCAATCAATTTATATTTTATTAATACTTGATGATTCTTTTGCAACTGGGCAATATAATAAATATATAAAAATAAGTTTTAAAAATAAAACCACTAAAAAATAAATATGAAATATTTTTATTAGAATAGAATCACATCAAAACACATTTCGTTTATTCTTAGAATAGCCTCTAAATTAAATAATGTGCTAATGGAATACTAAATGAATACTATTTTATTCCCTTGAAATGTATTGGTGATCTACTTAATGTCAAATGATGTTAGTTCATTTTTCTTACTGATATTTTAATGCATATCGCTGAAAATATTTTATGTGATCTTTGGCTGCGGAACATTTTCATAAATATGATTAATGCTGTTTTGAGTTATGACGGTGTCTACATTCTTGTACTTGGAAATGCAACAGAAGCTTTTCAGAAAATGGGAAAAAGAACAAGTCCATGAATTCCTAAAAAGGTACTCAGCTGTAAATACGTAAATCCTTCAAGAATACTGACTGACTGCAACACGCTTTTACATGCAAAACAGTGTTGATGTTGCAAGTATGCTATATGTAACATTGCGCTTGAATGGGATACTTTTGTTGTGGTTTTCAACACCTTTGTACAAAGATAGTCACCGCTTTGCCATTATAAGCTAACACACACACACACACCTAGTTACATCATCTGGTACGCATTACATGGGTTTAGACCTCTTGTCCGTCGGTAGATTCCCAGAGGCACCGCAACGCTACAGTATCAGCACCTTTAGCCAGACGCGCGAACTTCAAAGTGAACGAGTGATTTACAGTTTTATTTGTTTTCAACCATAAAAGCACATTCACACTTCTTCAAAGAAACTTTTTTTTCTTTTTCGTAACTGTCCATTCGAAAGATGTATTTGGATCAGTATATATATTTTATTTTCACCATTTTGCTTTACTATACAAAATACTAAGTAAATATTGTTATCATGAAAAGATTTTCTCTCGAAATATTAACTTAAATATATCTTTTGAACTTTCCCGAATCGAGACTTAATATTATTGCAATGACGTCTTTGAATGACGTCTTAGTGTGTCTGTATATGTGTCTGTGAGTGCTATACCGTTTTAGCGGTTGAAAGTTAAATTATAAAACTTAAGATTTGCATACGCCTCACAAAATTTTGTTTTTGCGGTTTCTGTAATTTCACGGAAATGGCTGCACTTAAACAATAAAAATTATAATAATAAAAATGAAAGAACAGCCTTTGTTTGAATTTTTTTCTAAAAGTGTTCTGGTTAGAAGAAAATCGTAAAAAAAGTCAAAAGTTGAATTAGGGTAGCATTTTAAGCAAAAAAAGTTATTTACTATCGTCGATATATAAATAAAAGAGATATACATCTTCGTGGTAGCAGAAAAATGACGAAAATTCGTAAATATTATAAATTAAATTATACCCTGTGGCAGAAAAGTTCGTGAATTGCTAACAGGGTTTATTTTTTATCCTTGGCGGACTGTTAATATTTGGCGGTTTATTAATGTATGACAAACTTTTCGGCAGCCGAGTTTTAGTTTATCAATCAATAAATTGCAATAAAATGAACGTTTTATTATTCTATCAAAAGTTTAGCAATAATAAGATCTATTTGCACTTAAAGTTTACGAAATTTTTTTCACAATTAAATACAACAGAATTTAAATCATAAGTATAGCTATTTTCACATCATAAATCTAAAGCCACAGTATGATACTTCTAAATCTTAGAAGCTTTACTACGTTGATGAGGGTTTTGATAAACTTTAATACAGCTTTGAGCTTTGAGGTAAACTCATAAATGAAGGGAAGCTAAAATAAAACATCTTCCTGTTCAAAACATAGTAAACGTGTATGAAACGGAGAAAGAATTAATATTTACATCATCCCTGCTTGAGCATGGGTACTGGTGATATTTCCGGATTATGAACACGCAAATGCAAACGGTATGAAGTACGACTAACTGAAATCTCGGATTATCAATGACAGAATTATTAATATCACGGTATGAAATGTACGCTCCTTTACGAAACAAGAAGATTACATTTTCCTTAACAAAGCTAAATTCATTTTCATTCATCATTAAATAATATACATCGACAGGATATTTCGTTTCTTTACACGGTAAATGAATAAACGGGTGTTTTGTAAAGAGGATAGAAAGCAAATATAAATACATTCTCCCTGTATGTCATCTCTTTCAAGAGTTCAAGGAAAGATATATAATTGATAGATCAAAGATATATAATACAAAAAAAATGATAAAAATAAAATGAAACATTTGAGAATTAAATATTATGTATCGCTAAATTTCGATTTATAAGATTTTTCTCTAAGTTATGGTTTTAACAAATATTCTCCAAAGTATTGAATACAACATATTTTTATTGATTTTTATTTATGGCATTTACTACGCTTAAAAACAGATCATTTTAGTAATTATAAGTTTCAATATTATATTTTTATAATACAACCATGTAAATTTTCTAATTGGTTGTTTAATTGAAATACATCGCAATTACCAATAAATGCAACTTATAAAAAATAGATTTTATCTATAACGGATACTATGTTATTATATTTTTATATTGCTTTACTAATTTCAACCTCAACTTGTCGATTAAGTAAACAACATAAACTAAAAATTCGTGATACATTTCATAGTAAAAAAAATCGCGTTTTCAAATTACGGCTATATTTCATTTTCTTCTGAAAGCCTAAATGTAAATAAAAATTATTTATAATGATAACAAGGCTGGTGCTTGCGTGTGCAGTACATTATCGTGAAATTCTATGCATACGAAATGAAAGAGCAAATATAGAAAACGAAAGAAACTATAGTATATAGGATATAGTGTACAGAACAAATTCATTGAATAAATGATATTTTACTTACAATTACATGTATGTAACTATACATATTAAATTGATGGCTTTACATAAAAAATGAAGCAGACAAGAAATTAACAACAATACTAGCAATAAAAGACAACTTATATATTGTGACCTAGCCATTCCACCTTATAAAAACTTTAAAGCAAAAATCATGAAAAATTGACACATCAAAATAATTCAATCTTAATAACATACGTATACGTCTATCGTAAATTTTAAAATGCTTGAACAATGAAATTTATAAGTATAAAAATGCTATCTTCACTTAAACAAAATAAATCTAATAAACTAAAATGCATATAAAATAGTATTGCATGTCTTTGTTTTAAGAATATAAATGTATAATTTAAATGATAGATTAAGATAAAATTTGTACTACTTTCACAAAAAAGAGACCGTTAACATTGGTTAATGTTCTCAAATGCACGCAAACTTCTGTTGAGTAATTCAAAAGTTAATCTGTAATTAATCATAGTTATATATAATATAGATTTACACGGATGTAATTGATTCAACATAGAAGAATTCATGTTCAGATTAAATTAAAATTATATTAAATTATTTGATAGATTAATTTCCTTAGTTGGTTGCACATTCTGTAGCTTCGGACAGCTGAGCACTAAGCTTATGATTTGTTGTTATCTCGTAGAGATAGTCGCAATAGTAAATACGTTTGCAAAAAGTCAACAATAAGAACTTTTCATCCATCAATAACAATTATATTTACATATATACATATGTAAAAAATATAATTATATTATTGATTAAAATATTCCATTTGAAATTGCAAAAATTGAAAATAGAAAAAGGAAAAAAATACGCTGACAACCAACTCAAACTTACTTACTCAAACGACTTACATTGTTACCAAGTCTTCGCATCAGCATCAGACTCTGAAATTTTGTACTTTTTATTGAATATTTATGTTAGACTCTCCAAATTATATTAATTTTGAAATTGAATTGTTTATTAAACATGCGGCAATAATAATATTAAGATTTGAAGTCCCTATCAACGTTATTTATATTGTTTTTTTATAAATAAAGAGGAAAAATCGTGGAATCTAGAAGGGTCCATGTAAAATTAAAATTTACAATCTCCTAAACTATGTACCAAAATTTTTTGAAACTTTGCTGAATTGTAGACATTAACAATAACAAAAAAAGATGAATAACTTTTTGACATTGTTAATTTATGTCTCTCAACCTTAAGTAAGTATATATTAATAAAAAAATATCTGCAGTGTCATGCACCGAACTTTCTTATCCGCATATGGGTTAAACCATATCGTAGTTACATTATTTTTCTAATTTATAATATTTGTTCTAACCTTTAGATCGCTTTTACACTAAATATGTTTCTTAGAATAAATATTATATGTCAAACTTCAAATTATTTAAGTCTTTTGTTAAACAATTGACAGACGCAGATGATACGATTTATGTAACTATATATATAATAAGCAGAAATTTATTTTGAAACCAGTACTTTTTTTGGAAAAAAGATTCAAACAAAAGTTGTGCTAAATATAAATAGCATTAATTTTTGTTCACAAAAATTTTCTGTAACTGTAACCATTTTTGAGCAATTGCAGAAACTCTAAAAAATGACTAGGGTAAACATGCACTTCCGGTCGGAATATGGTTTTCAAAAATAGGAGGTTTTCGTGCCAGGCACATACAAATATTAAGTTTAAAATTTCATAATTTTCCCTTTAGCCGTTTGGGCTGTAGAGCGCGCGCGCGCGCGCACACACACACACACACACACACACACACACACACACACACACACACACACACACACACACACACACACACACACACACACACACACACACACACACACACACACACACACACACACACACACACACACACACACACACACACACACACACACACACACACACACACACACACACACACACACACACACACACACACACACACACACACACACACACACACACACACACACACACACACACACACACACACACACACACACACACACACACACACACACACACACACACACACACACACACACACACACACACACACACACACACACACACACACACACACACACACACACACACACACACACACACACACACACACACACACACACACACACACACACACACACACACACACACACACACACACACACACACACACACACACACACACACACACACACACACACACACACACACACACACACACACACACACACACACACACACACACACACACACACACACACACACACACACACACACACACACACACACACACACACACACACACACACACACACACACACACACACACACACACACACACACACACACACACACACACACACACACACACACACACACACACACACACACACACACACACACACACACACACACACACACACACACACACACACACACACACACACACACACACACACACACACACACACACACACACACACACACACACACACACACACACACACACACACACACACACACACACACACACACACACACACACACACACACACACACACACACACACACACACACACACACACACACACACACACACACACACACACACACACACACACACACACACACACACACACACACACACACACACACACACACACACACACACACACACACACACACACACACACACACACACACACACACACACACACACACACACACACACACACACACACACACACACACACACACACACACACACACACACACACACACACACACACACACACACACACACACACACACACACACACACACACACACACACACACACACACACACACACACACACACACACACACACACACACACACACACACACACACACACACACACACACACACACACACACACACACACACACACACACACACACACACACACACACACACACACACACACACACACACACACACACACACACACACACACACACACACACACACACACACACACACACACACACACACACACACACACACACACACACACACACACACACACACACACACACACACACACACACACACACACACACACACACACACACACACACACACACACACACACACACACACACACACACACACACACACAGACGGACGACGTCATTCCAAAAATAGTCGGAATCGATTCAGGGAAGGTCAAAACGTATATTTCCGTTAAAATCTCGAGTTCGAAATTTTTCATGATTACAATACTTACTTATACTGCGTATAAGAAAGTAAAAATAATAGTTCGAAGTTGTTTTATAAGGTTCAAAGTATGTTTTACACCAATAATACAAAAATTGTTTTGTGTAAATTCTACAGCTACTCCTACAAAATGTATATACCTACGTATAATACAACAAAATTTCCAACATATTTATAAAAATAAAGCATTTGCGAATATGCTATAAATAACATTATTATGAATGTCAATATTTACGAATTCCACCCTAACATATTTCAATTTACAAGATAACTTGGGTCAAACAAGCTATAAAAATCCAAGCTCTATTTAAATTCAAAAATCATCGGTAAGGTATAAAATAAGCTACAAGATCTGCCAAGCGTAAACACAAACAAAAGTTATTACTTCATTTATATTCCGTTTAAATCATTTTCTCCTGCGAAAAACGGATGACGCTCCGAAACAAAGGCATCAATAACGTTGGAAAGAAGAGTAAGAAAGACAAAGTATTTGCCGTTTCTGTGTGGCGGATATATTTTCAGTGTCACGCGCTAGTCGCTATGAGAGGCTGTAAGGCGTTTGGCGTAAAAAAGGAAGCAAACACACAGGCTGTCTCGTAAAACGATAATGTCTGAAAAACTGATGTATAGTCGACAGCCACCTCCGGCAATAACTAAAATATATGAAACCGTCACGTTTACTGGGTGCCGCCGCCACACAGAGGCGTTCTTGAACGTTCGCGTGACAAATTTTCAGTCATCATAGACCATCGACACACCCAAACCACATATCACGTTTTTCAAGAAATATCACCGCTAAAAGTCAATGACGACATCTCATGCTATAAGACTTTTATGCATAACAGTTATATATAAATTTATTTTTGTTTACTCATATTGTTAATCAAATATCTATTTATTGGCTACTTTAATATTAAATTAAATAAATTATTTCTTTCTTTTTAATCTAATTTTATCCATAAGTCATGACACTGATATGACGCTCACAATTTCAAAAATAATTAAGATACTATTCTTACAGAAATTACCAATTTTTAAATTAATAGCTCTATTTTAATGCAATTTTTATTTGTTCTTTATTTCAATTAAAAGTACTAATTCATAGAAAAATTATAAATACAAATTTGAAGTAAATAACAAAAAAATTCTTCATCATTACTCATACAGTTATTTATACATATCCATGTGCAGGATCCAAACAAAAAAGTGTAAATGCCTGAATAATATGAGCACATTAAGGTACGAATTGCTGAACTTTAACCGTCAGATTATATCAGTATTAATAAAATAATTGTGTGTAACGCGCACACAACCGTGGGTTGAGTCTCACAAATGTCACATTACAGTCTTACGACCGTGATAACGACATGTGAGCTAATTTATCTCTTAGTCATCCTTAATAGGTTCAACACATTATTGTTACATATCGTCATTTCACTAAAAGCTTTGTTTACCTTCATTTTGTCTATATATAGCCGTAGAAATCATATTATGAAGAAAATACAATATAGATTTAAATAAGCTCAATCAAACCTCAGAATTCACTTTAGATCATATCGTTTATTAATAAATAACGATTAAATTTTGTAATTGATGCCACCAAAAAAAGAATATTATATCTACCATTCTTAACACAAAAGAGCGCAATATTCTTTTATTTAACGTGAACAATTCACGTTTAAGAAAGCAAGTATACAATTCGAATTATTTCTCGAATTGGTAATATCAATGTTAGTGCTAAATATCACTATTTAACAAGATAGTCATCAAATGTAAGTAGAACAAAATGAAATTTCTAACAAAAATTAAGACGATAACAATAATAACGAAAAACTGTCATTGCTAAAATTGTTGCGAACACTCGCATCATAATTTACAAAAAATATCTGCAGTGTCATGCACTGAACTTTCTTATCCGCATATGGGTTAAACCATATCGTAGTTACATTATTTTTCTAATTTATAATATTCGTTCTAATATTTAACTCGCTTTTACAGTAGATATATTTCTTAGAAACAATATAAAATGTCAAACTTCAAATTATTTAAGTCAATTTTGTTCAACAATTGACAGGCGCAGATGATACGATTCATGTAAAAATATATATAATAAGCAGAAATTTAATTTGAAGCCATTACTCTTTTTGGAAAAATAATTCAAACAAAAGTTGTGCTAAATAGAAATACCTTTAATTTTTGTTCATGAAATTTTTCTGTAACTGTAACCATTTTTGAGTAATTGCAGAAAATGCAAAAATTGACTAGAGTGAACAGGCACTTCCGCTTTGAATATTTTTTTCAAAAATAGGAGGTGCACACCTCAGGCATATGCAAATCTTAAGTTTAAAGTTTCATAATTCTAGCTTCAACCGTTTAGGCTGTAGAGAACATACACACACACACACACACACACAGACACACACACACACACACACAGACGGACGTCATTCCAAAAATAGTTGGAATCGATTCAGGGAAGGTCAAAACGTATATTTCCGTTAAAATCGCGAGATCGAAATTTTTCATGATTACAATACTTACATATACTCCGTATAAGAAAGTAAAAAAAACAATAGATACACTCTCTTTTTGACGTCATCCGTTGAGCTGCCTTGACTCAATATTAAAAATTCATATCATAAAATAAATGATTTTCCACGGTAAAATTTATATCAATAATCTCATATTTTGAGAGTTTCATAAAAAAAAATTATTTACAAATTATTAACCCTATTGTTCTATATATTAAAGAAAATACTGCGTTCTGTTATAGCCTGAAAAAACTTTTGATGTATATACAAAAATAACTTCATTTTACGTAGATATTTTTGTATTATCAGATATTTTCATAGCAACTTATTCTTAGTAGCAAAAATATTGTGGCAGTTACTAAAAATTAATTTATGAGGCTTCCGGCTTTAGGTGAAACTTTTTTAAAGCAACAAAATAAGTGTTCGCAAGGCGATGTTATCTTTTTTTTGCTTAAGGCATGTCGCAGTTGTACCAATTAACCGTGAATTCATGAATTTGGTTTTATTTCTTGCTTGTTATTAATATAAAATACATACACACGATAAAAAACAATTTTACATTTCTTTGTGAACCTGATCAATATATTTTGTTTGAATTTGATTGTGTTTTATTTACTGGTACATAATGTTGCTATACATTAACTTTATTACCATATTGTTATGATAAAAATTCGGGCAGAAATTCCTATAACCAAATTAGGTTTAAAAAAGTATAGGTCGAATGGCGGATGTAAAAAAGTAAATTATATGGATACATATAATAAAATTATGTAAATACTTTAATAAATATTTAGACAAAAAGGATTCTAAGCTCCAAGACTTAACCGGCGAAAGAAGGTTATATTTTCCATTTAATATAACACTTATTATATTACTTATGTATGTAATAAAAGATAATTATATACATAAAAAGAAAAACTAATTTTCCTACATATTACTACTTATAATACCATTTTATCGATCTAGCGACTAAGACATTTTCAGAAAATATTTACTGTTATGTGTATAAAAGTTCTTTGCGGTATATAAAAGCGGAGTCCATTAAAGGATAATAAATTATTTCGGAAGCAGTGAAATTAAAAATTCGTATTTTCAACTACAGTTGAAAAAGTAATTTGTATGGCTCAAATATTCACCACCAAAACTACCTGATCTTCAAATTAATAACCAACAAAAAATGAATGAGTTTTTCGTATTTTAATTAAATGATAACTTACTCCAATGATTTTTTGTCTTATTGTTTTATTTTATTAAATAAAAGAATATACCACATAGAATTTATTCTTTAATCAAGTTTGCAGCTTTTTATAAATGTTTTTGATTGTTTGTATAAAAGTGAGTTGATTGAAAAACAATTGTTTTCCAAGTTACGTGATTAACAAAATACTGTTGTAAATTGGATTTTTAAAACAGGATATCAAAGTATGTGCATTCTTAAATATTTGCAGGTAGGTACACTAATTCGTAGAAAAATGTAGATTGCTTTTATTCTTATCAAAAATAATAAATCGAATTTTGTCTTTTATATTATATAGAATAGTTGTTAAATTATTTATATTTATTTTAAATTACATAAATTAAATTTGTAACTATAGCACCATATTAATTATTTATAATTTCCCAAGATATCCATGGAAATAGTTATCTACGTATGATTGCAATATTTTGAAATTTCTAATTATATGGGGTAATCAATTTCCTAATTAATTTCCTATTATTGGTGTATCTACACAAAATTCATGATTATATTAAATTTTCTTATTATTTATGTTTATTTTTTACATCTCAAAACGCATTTTAAAAGAGCGTGCAAATTAACGAACATTTGAAGAATTCACAATTATACTGGCGGTACTTTTTGCGATTATAGTAATGATTATCAGATTGAAAACGAGCCGACACCTACATACTTTTAACATTTGAAACTAAAACTATCTTAGCGGCACATGTACATTCTTTTCACTTGGCCTATGCTCTACACAACTAATTCCTAAGTAATGTATATGCGAGTGATACAGGAACTCATTAATTAAGAAATAATTAAGAGTGATATTACGATCTTCAAACAATACATATGAGTACAGTGTTCAAATACATCGAATTTTGAAGGATATTTCGTCATTGAAAAAAAAAACAAATCTAACACATAGATTTGTTTTTTTTTTTCAACAAAAGCTTTGCACTATTCGTGATATCACTTAGCAAATATGAAAATGTCGAATTTTCAATATATTGAATTAAATTATATCTGTATAAATCAGAAATCAAAATTGAAATAAGAAATAACCATTTGGTTTCGATATTGTTGGTCAAAAATGCATTTATAGAATTGTAGAGACCTACATATTCTGCAGATTTTTTTTTATTTCAAAATGGCAGAATATTATTTAATAAATTTTTAGGGAACTAAGTGAAGGTTTCCAATTAATTAACTGTAAAATTGTGTAGGTTTGGTTATATATACAATAATGTTGATAATATTATCAATTTTCACTGTATAACAGGCCGTTTTTGTCATCTCTGAAACACAAAGTGGGTATATATGCGTATCTCATTAAATATTCATAATACAGGCAGGCAGAATGTCAATTGGCATTGCTGTACCGAGCTCGATGATAAAAAAAAACAGTAGTAGCTTATGATTTTCACGTCACAGGCTGACAAATATAAAACCCATGCGGGAGAGATGGATTAGCCCATTATGCAAATCAAACTAGTACGCCATTTTGAGATTTGTGTCGGGTTGTAAATATGTTGTTTACCACACAGTGTAGGCACCCATATTTTATTGTGATTTATTTCAGAGTAGGTACTTTAATTAAATTAATTACAAATTCCAAATGCTTTAAAATGTACAGGTAGTATACTGCTGAGTAAAATTATTTGCGTTTTGAAATTCAATTCCATTTCTACTCATAAAACCAAAATCCAGAAATTAATTAATCAAAAACATACTGGCCAGTTTTAGATAAAAAAGTTCAAATTACAAAAAATTATTCATTAAAAAATTCTGTTGTGGCAACTAAATTTTAGTAACTGCAACAATTATCTACTTGCAGTTACAAACATATTGTTGCTATAACAAACTTTTATTGGTGACACATAATCAATAAATGTATGTATTTGTTTGGAATTTCTCATTTTAATTTAGATCTCTCACTCATTACATATACAACAAAATGTGTGGCACTTCCTTATACTTCCTTATTCCTTATATATTTAGTAAGATCGTTGAGGAATTTCTTGATGAGGATATTAATTTAGGAAAATTAAAAAGGAAATATTTAATTATTCAGAGTTTCTTTAATGTTCATAATTAAATATACGACCGATTTCAAATATTTATTAAAAAAGTAGGAAGTACAATCATAAGAAATTATTAATAATTTTAAAGAAATAGGATATGGAGCAAACTGGTGCTTTTTGTAGAGAGTTGTGTGCGAAATGTTGAAATTTATTGTTGTTGATGGATGAATGAGTTTAAATTGGAAACGTTTCAGCCTCTCGGGATATTCACACCGTAAATGAAAAAATATATACATATATAAAAAAATAAATGTAGCAAAATGGTGTAAATAAATACAAGACGTTGAACATATTTCTTTCATTGTATATATTATTGTTAAATTGAAATTGTATATTGGATGATGATGTATGTCCGTAAGTGATTTTAAGATAATATTATTGACACAATTAAACGTTATTAAAAATATGAAATGAACAATGCCACAAATAAACTATTTTTATTTGATATTACGTGTGTATTTTTTGTACATCGGCAGGATATTCTTTGTGTCATATATTGGTCAATTTTTTTATTTCATTTTATTTAAAATGACCCCATTGATACGATATCGCATGTTAAAAGACAATTCATTTTTTCATCCACTTAAAGTATTGCGTTTTATGTCAAAACCTTGAACGAATAATTTTTCATAACACACAAAAAGAAAAGATTTATTAATTCAATTTAATATACCTACGTTTGAAAAAAAACAAATAATGAAAAGATTTTTTTTAATAGAATTAAATCAATTTTAATAAATAAAATTTTATTTATTCAAAAATTTGATATTTTATATATTACAAATATTTGTTAGTTGGGAAATCGAGATCTTCATGTTTCATCAAATATCTTCTCAATTAGAGATATTAGAAGAGTTGCGTAATAAAATTTTATCCAAAAACATAATTTGCACGAAAACGACTTTTGCCGCCAACCCAAGCTTATTTGTTTTATCTGCTATGTTTAAGTATTAAGCCGTATTATCATCGAAAAACTTTCTCAGCCTTTATGATAACAGTTAATTTCTTAAAATTTGTTCAAGATTGCAGTGCCATCTGATATGTTTCGTATATTTTAAATGCTGTTTTGATATTAATTTAGCTTTATAAATAATTGTATCATCTTAAATATTCAGCATTGACAAAAATGTATTTAATGCTGTAGGGGATTGAACGCAGCACCTTCAAATGTACGCTCTAATACCGATAAATCTTTCTCGAAGAGGTGTGACCTAATGTGCAATTATTAATTAAAACTTCGAAACTCGATATTGACAAAGACACAAGATTGCTAACTGGTCACATCTTGAACGGGAAACTACCGTTAGTTAGATATGTTTAAAAGTTTTAAATATTAAATAAAAAAACTTTTAAAAAATGTATCATAATTTTCAACTATATTAAAAGTAACAATGTTTAGTAGTTTGATAAATTTTATATGTATATTCATTACCAATATGGTAAAGTATATAATAACAGACGATGCGGACTTTGATGAATCGGTCTCCTAATGCAACGGACACATGAACCAATTTGATGAAGGTGAGGCATTGATTTGTGATTTGACACAAAATACAAAATTATTGTTTATTTCATATAATGATTGTATTTTTTGTGTTCAGGTAAATATACACTTTAATTAGGTCTCCAAGTTGTCATACTCAATTCATGATTATAAAGTGAGTGACGGAAAGATCTATAATTCTAAAGTGTGCCATTACCAAGCTGTCAAATTTGACACCAAATATAAAAAATAATATTTTCTAGAACTATTTAAATTTTATATTTGAATATCTCTCTTATCCAAGTAAAATACGTATAAGAAAATTCAGTGCAAGCAGTTGCGGATATTTAATCTCACACTGCAGCTAGAGCAAAGATCAGGTTATAACTTCACAGAGTCGTGGCCGAAAAAAACAAGTTGCAGAATTATTCAAAGATAAACATTCGATAAATGTATGCTTATTATTCACAGATGTTCGTACAAATGTTTATCAAAAGCAGATGTATGTTTACTTATATATCACACAATTAATAAAATTATTAAATCAAACATAATCAGTAGGGACTTTTTTTCTTATTAACTTTACTCAATTAGTGGAAGATTATTATAAATAATATAAAAAGAAACAATATTTGAAATAATAAAAAAAGTATAATTTTATCCTTTTGAAATAATTTTTGATATTACAGGTTTTAAACATAACTTAATTCTGTAATCTACAAATCATTTATACATTTTACACCATATTCCACTGCCAACTTGTGTGGAATAATAAAAAAATGAATAGTTTAATTTTAGAAGAAAAAATTAAATATGGAAAATATTGAGTAAAATTACAAAAAGATTGTTATCATAAATTAAAAGTAGAAAATTATTTTTCCCAGATGGATGAAAAAAAAAATCATAATTATATTGGTTTTGTTGCCAGAGTTTGATTTAAATTACATTCTGTTTAAAAGACTCAAGAAAATGACTATTTTTCAGTAAATTCTTGATGGACACTTCAATTAATAGGTTTCAACAAATTTACTTGAACTTTTATCATTATCTCAATAACTCTGAAGTTCCTAATGGGAATTTTTGGAAACTCCTTTACCATGTTTAAACATTAATTTTGCCTGCATTAATTTAACTAACATATCTGTATTAGAGATCTGGATTTTTATAGATAATATACCAGAAATATTACTCGTAAAGTTAAAGCGCGTTTAAAAATCATGGAATTAATTGTAATATGAACTACCACGATATTCTCTAAAATTATTAAATATGAAATATAGCATTATTGTTGTAATTTCTTTTATTACAAAGCCAGTAAACGAAAATCATTCATTTTTATCAGGACTTATTTTTATCATAATATCTACAGATATTTATGAAATTCTGCTATTACTCCAAAGTAGATCATTAATAAAATAATGATTATGCCTATTAGCGTAAGTCTAATGAAGCAAATTTAACAAGCTTTCATTTCGATAAATAAAATCAAGCTTATCATTTTACGGTTTTATACTTTCTTATACGAAGTAATAAGTATTGCAATCTCGAAAGAAATTCTTTATCGAGATTTAAATTGAAATATACCTTTTGACCTTACCTGAATCGAATCTAACTATTTTCGAAATGATGTCAGTCTGTGTGTGTGTGTGTGATTCTATGTATGAGCGTTCTAGAGCCTAAACGGTTGAAGGTAAAATTATAAAACTTAAAACTTAACATTTGTATATGTCTGGGAAAATAATATACATACCGGAAATGGATGTTTACTTCAGTTATGTTTTGAGGTTTCTGCAATAACGCAAAAACGGTTGCACTTACCACGAAAATAGTTTTAATAAAAATTAAAGATATTAATATTTCGTACAACTTTTGATTGAATATTTATTTTTCAAAAAAGTTACGGCTTACAAAAAAAAGGTTTTTGAAATTTCTTCATATTTCTTTATTTTTACATAAATCGTACAGAAAAGTAAAATAAACTCATATAATTTAAAATTTTACATTTAATATCAATTCTATTGTAAACAAAGTTAGTAAAATAATATAAATTAGTAAATAGCAAATATAAGATAGATATGTATTACAGATAGGTTTTTAATTTAATTTAAAAATTATATTTTTGTTTAGGTATTATAATATAAAAAATGTTTTTATTTTAAAAATAATTTGATACAAACTGATTTATGAATTATACAATGCATTCTGTAATATCAAAAAATTAGCAAACTTATATTTATGTATCATTTAAATAATTTCATAAACTTTTTCTTTTCATTCCAGGATGTTCGCTGAATAATATAAAACTTTACTCAACTTTGACATTGTCAGTGAACGCACCGAATACGTAAATTTGTTTCTGACGTTTCAACCCCGATAGATATTTGTATGAAAATAAATTTCCAAATATAAAATGATTAGAGCGAAACTACATTGTGAAATACATCGGTATATTCCCAATAAATCTTCGAAACGTTTTTCGTCCGTTTCCTCGGATCCCGATTTATCTGCAATGGACAAGCATACCAACGCCCCTAGTAGCAGTGACACAGCACAGCATTCATACACGCTGGGAACAAGAAAAAGAAGCAGCTAGCAGAACGACAATAATAATCTTCTATATCACGGCATATGAAAAGAATGAGTAGCGTTCGGTCCGTCATTCTTGAAGGACGAATAGCAAGATAAGAACCTTCAAATACATAAGGAGATACAAAGAAGGCATAACGCCTCGAGCCTTACCTTGAGCATTCACCATGACTCCGGGAAAGGATGACTGAAGAGCCAGAAGAATGAAGAAAGTCGCATGGAAAAATTCCGTCATTTCTAAAGCGCAGGGAACGCACGTCTAATATTTTCAAACCAGCAAAACGCGTTATTTTTTTATTTAGGTGTCGGATACAGTCAAACAATATAATGAATGTACCTGTCGAAGTTTTACACAAACATTTATTAACGAGGTGCTCACATATATATATATATATATCTATAGAAAACACAATCACAAATTCACAAGTTTACTAGTTTCGTTTGTATAAGACGTTGGAAGATGATAACACTACCCTAATAATTCATTCTACAAGTGTTTTTCACACGCAAAGTTTACAGATAACTACGTTTTAATTTAGTTTCACCAAGTAATCTTGTATCATATCCGAACTGGAACAGAAACGGACGATATTTAATTCGGGCGAAGTGTACGAGTGCCGAGATTCCAGATTCACGCAACTGTAATTAAAATACAGAACGGTAGGGTTGGAATGAGTGCAGCAGATACCTCGCTGAAATATTGTCGGACGATATGTAAATTCACCGGCAACTCGAAGCACATTAATGTATGCGAACTTGTTCGAAAGTTTCCTAACACATGTATAATTCTGCACAAATTCACCAGAACGTTATAGAACAAGTATTAGATGTGAGCACAACACCAACGGTAACATGACACGACACGACACTATAATCCAAAGAGCTATTAGTACCACCCACTAAACTATTGACAATGCGTCCTCGCATACAACCGCGATTAACTGATTATTATTAGGAGAATCACTACGAATAATCAGAGAAGTTTGAAAATTTCGGTGGCCAGATGCGTGCGCAGTTATATTTACAATTCTAGTTGAAACATTGAGCGTTATACATGGAAGTTATGCGTGTTGCGTCGCTTGAGCGTATAGGTATCGTCGTACGGATCAAAATACTGGCATGTACGACACGCTATAGAAGCTCGCTGGCGCGGCACTGAGCCGTTATCGCGAGAGCGCCCGCCCGGGTCTTGCGCACGCACACACTACCTTCGCCGTTTCTCTCGTTTTCGATGGGGTTTGCTCGCTCGCACACTCTCCCCCCACTGTCAACCCACTACTAGACACAAGCAAGCCGGCCTTATCAGGCCGACAGCCACCCTTACTCTCCGGCTCTTTTATCAAAGCTTAAACCACCTGGTTCAACACCCAACCCGGACAAGCAATGTCGCACCAATACGCCAGGCACTAACAACCGACCATATAACTAAATACCAATACTCACACAAAGCGCGATTGTTTGGACACACACGGTCTCCTATAGTAGGTGCTACTCACAACATTTACCGCACCGGTCTGTCTGTGTGTGTGTGTGGGAGTAAGTGTAGACAGATCTCGTTCTCATGTACACCGCCTTTATATTGCATATTGTACGAGTATCAAAGGCCTCTGGATTCGTATAATATATTCATTATATGTATTTAGAAACACTCCATCTATTTATCTTGTTGTTTTTCATTGGTATTCTCCAAATGTCCTGTAGCGCGATCCAACATGTAGATACTTAATCGAGCAAGCACACCAATCAAAGTAATTACGCGTTTATATTATGTTATTGCAGCCTAGAGATGTTAATTTACTGATTTTGTAAATAAATAAATAAATATCCGTAATTTAACTATTTGATTATTAGTGATAAATTGATTGATAAATGCGCATCAATATAGAGTTTAAATTAGTAAATTACGACATAAATTAGAATGTATTATATTGCCTTTATTTTAAATCTTTAAATTAGAATATTCATTATAATTTTGTATATGCTTTAACCGTGTACATATATAAATAAACTGATAAACCAATACCCGAATGATAGCAGATTATAATTTTATATTTATGATAAAATAAAAAGAAACATATTCCAATATAAAGATATTCGCAATGGCTAGCGCTGAACTTTCTTATATGTATTTTGTTTAGATATACGGTCGGTGTGTGTCTGTAGTGATGCCGCCGAGACCGAGACTGGTCTCGGTCTCGTCTCGTCTCGTATTTCGAGACGAGACCGTGATCTTGATCTCGTCAGGCAAACCGAGACCGAGACGAGACCGATTACTAGTCTCGCCGAGACTCTCGACAAAACCTATGAGAATTTTAAAATATTGTTATTGATGTGGTAGGTTTGTTATTGTGAATTCATGATTTTATTTTATGTATATATCATTATTGTCTATAAAAATTAAAACTCCATCAATAATACTATATTTACATAAGATATATCATAAAATTAATTTAGAAAAAAACAATGAGCATATATTTATATAAGCAAACTAAACTATCAGTTTTGAACTCTGCTCATATTACAATTAATTTTTTATAAATATTATTTTTTATAAATTATGCTACAAAGCCAAAAAAATAGCTGAGGTACTAACAACTGATTATTATTAAGATAGGTATTGATAAGATTTTATTCATTTCTTAAAATATTGTTTTATATATTTATTTATTTAACGTTTATCACATGTGCACAAACAAATTTTCGCTTTTCAACGTTATAATCGTAATTCTGCAGATCCGCTTAACGATAAATATTTAAATTAAATCCGAAATATTGTAGCCGGGTACCACTACCCGTCTCAATAGTATTATTAATCAGACATTTTTTCATTTTATTGTTCGATATATATTATTAACTTTAAAACCACACTAGACACTACGATTCTGATAATAAAAAGTTCCTATAAATACATATACTTTTTCAAAGAGCTGATAGATACTGTACAATGTCAAATATCATTGTCGAGTCCTATATTAACTTTACTTTGCTTTGTATCCATTATTATATATTAAATGATTAATACATAGTTATCATTAAAACTTATACATTATATTATTTTATATGAGTATTCCTTTGTTTAGTGCTATGAAACGTATGCAAACGCAATTTAGTACGAACAGAACCATAGCCAATCACGTGCTATATATTCAAGGTCAAATAATCGAGAGTCTCGTCGAGAGTCTCGTCGAGATCGAGACTCTCTTCGTCGAGACCGAGACGAGACTATATATATTTAGAAAATTTCGAGACGAGACGAGACTGGCTAAAGTCTCGTCGAGACTGGTCTCGGCGGCAACACTATGTGTCTGTGTGTTTAACCGCATTACAGCCTGAAATGTCAAAGGTAAAATTATGAAACTTGTTTACTTTAGTCACTTTTGCGGTTCCTGCAATTTTTAAAAAATGGTTGCACTTACAGCAAAAATAGACTAGAGTAAACATGCACTTTCGGTTTGACAATTTTTTCAAAAATAGAAAGTTTTCTTGCTAAGAATATACAAGTCTTATGATTCATAATTTTACCTTTAACCGTTCAGGTTGTACAGCGCTCACACTCCCACACACAGACAGACGTAATTCTAAAAATAATCACACACGGAGGAAATGCCAAAAAGAGTATTTCTGTTAAAATTTAGACATCGACCTTTTCATGATTACAATACTTACTTATTATTACGTATAAGAAAGAAAGAAAAATACGTAAACGCTTATTTATACGAGTAGAATCACCAGTATTAATATTTCACTCAAATGGCATATTTGACCTTAATCGCGACCATTTTGCCTTTGTTTGAATGAATTACTTATGAGTGAAGAATGTAAAGTATACATTTATATTATGTAGTAATTAAAATTTATTTTATTTAGAAAATAATACTAAATCATATAATAGTTACCAAAATATCACCATATATATAATTAATAGAAATAAATCGTCTAACAAGTCAAATATCACACGCGGTTTTGCGCAATATCGCTATCCAGTTTCCACAGAAGAAGAAGACCTATTAAACTAATTAAATCCAATTTCGAGATATTCTTCACAACATGTAGAATGATTACATTTGGGTACGATCCTTCTACATAAAGAGAGAAATAATAATATATAGTGCAGAATGAAACTTGTAAGATTACCATGAACGGCCAAATTGAATATCTAAATTGAAAATCTACCTTGATATTAAATAAAAATTTCAACTTGGATGCGTTTTGGTAGTACGGTAAGCTACCGCTCAATAGCCTAAATATATCATTTCTTATATTTTGGAGATATCTAACCAGTTTTAACCAAATTTAGTATACATATAAGTATCAAAAACCATGTTATAATTGATTTTTATCTTATACTCGTACTTATTACGCTCAAAAAAGATAGATGAATATAAATTTACAAAAAAAATATTAACTATTTATTATTTCGAAATATATAATGTATAGGAGAGTGATCACGATTGTAACTCTGGAAAATTGTAATAATTATTAATTTTATTATAATATTATAATATTTTTGTTTCTAAATATTTACCGAATATAGCTTTCATTATATTTCCCAATAAAAATTGATACATTCATACTCCTTTTCTACAATATGTAGCAAAACTAGTAACCGTCAATGAAATAATGAGAAATAATGCGCAGAAATACACTCCTTCATTTTGGTAAAAACTTTTGAATAATACCTTTAAACATGACAGATATGATGTAGAAAATTTAGATCAAATTCAATTAATATGAATTTGATTTGATAGTTTAATAATATCCGTAGTACCAATTTACCCTTTAAAAAGTACTAAAGCTTTATTCTTGTTTCTATAACTTGTATAATTTTGGTGGAATTTATATTTTAATTAACAATTGATATATATATTATTTTTGATTCGTTTCAAATGTACCAGTTTATTTATGTGTGAGCGAATGTTTACTTTTTATACTTCCATAGAACCACAATGCATGTAATTATACTTATATTCGCATCAGCTGAAATATGCCCATCTATGGTAAAATTTATTTTCGTACCTCGTTATGTATTTTGTACGTCATGCCGCTAAAATTCGATTAGATGCGTATCCTTTTCTACCCAGCCACAGATGGTTCAATTTAATTTAACAATTTAGAAAGTGCTGCGTAATTGACAGATTTTCATGCAAAACTTTAGGATAATTTAATGCCATGGTGTAATCAACATTTATTACTTACACACACACACATACACCCACATGCCATATATATATATATATATATATATATATATATATATATATATATATATATATATATATATATATATATTTATTTATTTATTTATTTATTCTCTCACATATAAATAAACTGGTTCATTTGAGGGATCATTCTATAAGATCTGTAATTTTATAGATTAAAAAGTGACAGATGTTTATTAATATGAAAAAGGTTTTTAATAGCATAGAATACAATAACGTGAGCTTTTTTACATGTAAAAATAAAATAATAAAACCAAGTGCAGGCTAAAATAACATTTATGTAATAATTAGAAAATACATAAATGTACTCGTCCTAGCCTTTAGTTGGAAAACAAGCAGTAAATGTTACATTACGAAACGGTCGAATTGTACTTTCGGTTTTGTTTCGATAAAATGTAAGTGTAAAAGAATCGCGACTGAATTTTCCCAGAAAATATACTAATAGTTTATTTAACATAGATTTGGATTGCAAATCAGTAAAAATGTAATTCTTATTTGATAAAACCTAGGACAGCCTTAATCACATCTAAATATATGCACAAAAAATAACAACAATATTTGAAAAAATATTTGGCCATATATAATTATATCTTATCAACAATTTTCGTTTACTAAAACCATATACCATTTAAATGCAAGAAATATGTTCGAGAAGCAATAATCTTTTTTTTTATCAGCGAGTTGCCTTCAGCACAAACTCGAAAATATACACCTTATGTTTCAGGAACTAGATGTAACCAATAAATTTTTCTACATAATATTCCCGCATTGCAAATTGTTAAGCCAAGAATCCTTTCGAGTACAGCACAGTTCATATTTTTATAATTGCTCTCGTATAGTTACTGGTCAACCACAAAACTCGAGAATGGAGTGCCTAAACTTCACACATTGTACCCAGTTCCCTTGTTCTCATTACCTTTGCCACAACGGTCTTCCGCAGGGATTTCCACCCTATTGCCAAGTTGAGACATGAGTTGGGGTAGAATAGCTACATATTTTTCTTGCACGAAACTTATATAGTACATTTATCACCAAAGATCCCCTATTTCTATTAGTGACATACATTATTTGAGCTAGTAAGTGTTTATTCATTTTTGGATTGATTTAAAATGTATATTATTTTTGAATTGATTCTTTTTTATAAATACGGAATATTTAATTTGTATCACGATATATGGTATATTATCCACGATAAAAAGCAAGATAAAATACAACTTCCATAAATCACAACTGAAATTAGATGGCAGTAATTTTTATTGGCAACGACATTAAATATTTGAAATTGATAAAATTACATGCATTAATTTGCCCAATTACAGTTGTAAAGAATGAATTATGGAAAGTCAATAACACGTTCCATCATCATTCCTTTTATATTCTATTACAATGAATTTGAACCAAGCTCCAGCGCCCGTACCTTGAGAATTTATTTTAATCTAGTCAGTGAAGCATCGCTGTACTACCGCCGATCGTGAATGGGTGCAAATTTTTCGCTCTCATGGGTATTCATTTCATCTCATTAGATTTAATGAATGTGCAAAAAATGTATAAATAAAGAGTATGTTTGCACGGATGACCATGATCTAGGTATATTGATGAGAGTCAATTGCAAATATAAACCTAACATTTTTTGATAATTGATGATTAGTTATAATTGTGTTAAGTTTGAGATTTAATTATTAATATAAATATGAATAAAAATTTCAGTAAAACAAAACTAATAATCATTGATCTTATAAGCGCGCGTTCATGACTATAAAGTATATGAAAACAGATTTTTACTTTCTTATACGCAGTATAAGTAAGTATTGTAATCATGAAAAATTTCGATCTCGAGATTTTAACGGAAATATACGTTTTGACCTTCCCTGAATCGATTCCAACTATTTTTGGAATGACGTCCGTCTGTGTGTGTGTGTGTGTGTGTGTGTGTGTGTGTGTCTGTGTGTGTGTGTGTGTGTGTGTGTGTGTGTGTATGTTTTCTACAGCCTAAACGGTTGAAGCTAGAATTATGAAACTTTAAACTTAAGATTTGCATATGCCTGAGGTGTGCACCTCCTATTTTTGAAAAAAATATTCAAAGCGGAAGTGCCTGTTTACTCTAGTCAATTTTTGCATTTTCTGCAATTACTCAAAAATGGTTACAGTTACAGAAAAATTTCATGAACAAAAATTAAAGGTATTTCTATTTAGCACAACTTTTGTTTGAATTAATTTTCCAAAAAGAGTATTGGCTTCAAATTAAATTTCTGCTTATTATATATATTTTTACATGAATCGTATCATCTGCGCCGATTCCAACTATTTTTGGAATGACGTCCGTCTGTGTGTGTATGTATCTGTGTGTATGTGTGTGTGTGTGTGTGTGTGTGTGTGTGTGTGTGTGTGTGTGTGTGTGTGTGTGTGTGTGTGTGTATGTGAGCGCTCTACAGCCCAAACGGCTAAAGGGAAAATTATGAAATTTTAAACTTTAGCTTTGCATATACCTGGCACGAAAACCTCCTATTTTTGAAAACAATATTCCGACCGGAAGTTTACTCGAGTCATTTTTTGCAATTTCTTCAATTACTCAAAAACGGTTGCAGTTACAGAAAAATTGTTAAAGTAAAAATTATAGATATCAGAAACTTTTTTTCTCAAACGGTTCCGGAAACAAGAAAATGGCTCTTGAATTTTCTTCATATTAGATTTAATTTTACATAAATCGTATCATCTGCGCCTGTCAATTGTTTATCAAAAAAAACAAAACAGACAGTTTGACATTTTATATTTATTCAAAGATAAATATTTAGCGTAAAAGTGTTCCAAAGGTCAGAACAAATATTATAAATTAGAAAAATAATGAAACTTCGATATGGTTTAACCCATATGCGTATAAGAAAGTTCGGTGCATGACACTGCAGATGTTTTGAAAAAATATTCTCAATGGCTTATACGTATTTTGTTCATATAAGAGGAATATTCAAATAAAAATTTTGGATAGTACAAACAAATTTTAAATTTAAATTGTCTGGTGATTTCAAACAGATTATGTTATTATTTCAAAATGAAACAGGTATAACCCAGTATCTCATTGGTAAATAAAAAAGAAGCCGATTGTTGATATGAGATATAAAAGCTGTATTGTAAATAAATATTATTTATATAGGAATTTTGATTGAGTACACGTGTAACTGACGAAAAGAAAGAATATGATAAAAATAAAATATATATCCATCAAAATATAATACAAAGCTTAAAAGAATTTTCAATAAATATCAGAATACGAAGAAAATATGAAGTACGCATCCTTCGCTTTGAATTGAATACACGTTTCTGCATTAATCTCTGCAATGCGAATGTAATACAATGCTTTGTTCAGGAAATGATTATTTCGTTTTAGTTTTCAAGAAACATGTACCTTCATACAATATTATGCCACCCAGCGACGATAAAATACAAAGTCTGAATGTAAAGATAGATTTATGTTTATAATACAGTTTTCCAGTCATGTATCTTTTTATGAATTTCCCAAAGGAGACGATTGTGAACTATATATTCATTAAACAAAAGCTCATCTCTTAACGCCTGGAACACACTGTTTATGTGCTGACAACCTCCGCTCATTAAGCTATTTACTTTGCATCTCATTTTAAGTTTAGAATAGCCAGTATAAAAACCACGCTTTAAATTTTAAAGAAAATGAACAATCCCAACTCATGCATAATTTAAACTATTTTTCTTCGAAAGGAGATTAAAAAAGGAATATGACGGTTTTTGTGCTATTACATTTTTAAGGTAACTTTATGATTAAATATTTAATCGGTCTATCGAATTTTGTGTTATTACATTTTTACTTTCTTATACAAAATAACAAAAAATCGTGAGATTTTAACGGAAACACACCTTTCAATTTTCTCTGAATTGATTTTGACTATTTTTGTAATTACGGCTACCTGCTCTTGAGGCTGTGGTGGCTCACATGTGGGTATCTCTTCTTGAAGAGGTTTCTTGTTTTCTTCCGTCTTCTTCATAAGAAGAGTTCTCACGGATGGTCTGCCTGTCTGTGTGAACGCTGTGGCCACGTGGTGTATGACTTGGCCGATCCTGCGAGGTTCTTGGAGGTTGTATGATGCGCGAGATGAAGATGATCGTGTCGGCGGCCTGTCTCTGAGCGGGCGACGGTTTCGTGGTCCTCATGGCATCCACTTGTCTAATTCAAAAGCTGAGTCAAATGTCCATGTTTATACAAATTCAACCACACTTATTATAATTAGGTATTAAGGTCTATACAAAACGACACAACTTGTCTGTCGCACAACTCAATATAACAATTCACTAATAATCTCTCTAACAATTCTGTCTAGCAATTCTCTTAGTAATCAATTCCTTAGATACTGTCGGTATGCTCTCAGTTAAGGTGGATTTATAAGTAGCACAGAGCACAGAACATAGCATAGCATAGCATAGCACAGAACATAAAACATTTGAGGGGTTTTATAAGACGCACAGCAAAGCACAGCAGCAATGTGAAGAAAAAGAAGAATATATCTTTTTCTCCATAAACTAACCAACAAATTTTTTTTGACATATTTGATTTCACGTTTTGTTTGGTTATTTAATTTTATTTCAATCTATTATTATGCGACATTATGAACTGCTGCTTTGTATGCATTATCCTCTGAAATAACGCAACTTCGATGACATTTATGGGTTGAAAAAGTGGCTTGTCACGGCGGGCGGGAAATACGATTGCGTGGATCTGAAATTTTTTCTGTGAAAAGTCCCATGTTATTCTTATGGAGAATTCACTTTTTTTTTAAATGTAAAATATACCCACCAACAATTTTTTAGTAGCCTAATAATTAGTCTGAGCATAAAGCTAGATAGTTAAAGTGGCAGTTAATATGCTATGTTCTGTGCTGTGCTACTTATAAATCCACCTTTAAGGTGGATTTATAAGTAGCACAGAGCATAGAACATAGCATAGCATAGCATAGCACACACTTTCGTCATACGGGAAACAGTATACTCATTTATAAGACGCGTAGCACGCATAGAGAAATTTAGCATAGCACAGGAATTGACCAATGTTCATATTCTGTGCGTTATGCGCTGTGCTTCGTGTATTTTCGCAGGATTTCGGGATAGTACGAAGGAATACTTCTAATAAGCAGAAACAGTGGCTTGTCACGGCGGACGGGAAATACGATTGCATGGATCTGAATATTTTTCTGTGAAAAGTCCCATGTTATTCTTATGGAGAAATACCCTTTTTTACAAAATGAATACATTTCAATAAGCAAAATAATTTTTATTAAATACACGAAACGAACAAATAGAAGCAAACAACTTCAAAATTTCTGGGCATGTTAATGTCAGAGTGATATTATTTAATATTTTTTGATTTTATATTAATTTTGATTTTTCTATAGCAATTTCGGCGATTTGAATAATAGATTAAATATTAATTTACATCCAAACATGTGTTTCTTAACGCATACATCGAAACTATCAGTTCCGGACGTATAAAAAATCGCTAAATTTGTATTTCTAAATATTTCAAATAGCAATAAATCTGTAATTATGGATGGGCCCCGTTAATATTTAATAGTAACTGCCACTTTAACTATCTAGCTTTATGCTAAGACTAATGATTAGGCTACTAAAAAATAGTTAGTGGGTATATTTGCATTTAAAAAAATATCTGCAGTGTCATGCACCGAACTTTCTTATCCGCATATGGGTTAAACCATATCGTAGTTACATTATTTTTCTAATTTATAATATTTGTTCTAACCTTTAGATCGCTTTTACACTAAATATGTTTCTTAGAATAAATATTAAATGTCAAACTTCAAATTATTTAAGTCTATTTTGTTAAACAATTGACAGGCGCAGATGATACGATTTATGTAACAATATATATAATAAGCAGAAATTTATTTTGAAACCAGTACTTTTTTTGTAAAAAAAATTCAAACAAAAGTTGTACTAAATATAAATATCATTAATTTTTGTTCACAAAAAATTTCTGTAACTGTAACCATTTTTGAGTAATTGCAGAAACTGCAAAAAATGACTAGGGTAAACATGCACTTCCGGTCGGAATATGGTTTTCAAAAAATAGGAGGTTTTTGTACCAGGCACATACAAATCTTAAGTTTAAAATTTCATAATTTTTCCTTTAGCCGTTTGGGCTGTAGAGCGCTCACACACACACACACACACACACACACACACACACACACACACACACACACACACAAACACACACACACACACACACACACAGACGGACGTCATTCCAAAAATAGTCGGAATCGATTCAGGGAAGGTCAAAACGTATATTTCCGTTAAAATCTCGAGTTCGAAATTTTTCATGATTACAATACTTACTTATACTGCGTTTAAGAAAGTAAAAAGTGAATTCTCCATAAGAATAACATGGGACTTTTCACAGAAAAAATTTCAGATCCACGCAATCGTATTTCCCGCCCGCCGTGACAAGCCACTTTTTCAACCCATAAATGTCATCGAAGACGCGTTGTTTCATAGGATAATGCATACAAAGCAGCAGTTCATAATGTCGCATAGTAATAGATTGAAATTAAATTAAATAACCAAACAAAACGTGAAATCAAATCTGTCAAAACAAATTTTGTTGGTTAGTTTATGGAGAAAAAGATATATTCTTCTTTTTCTTCACATTGCTGCTGAGCTGTGCTGTGCGTCTTATAAAACCCCCCAAATGTTTTATGTTCTATGCTATGTTATTTTCTGTGCTCTGTGCTACTTATAAATCCACCTTTACTGTTGTTATCCCCTCAGATATGTGTGCTTAGTCTTTTTATATCAATCTATCTTTCACTTATTGTTATCCAAAATCAAAAAATACAATTAACATTTAAACCTACGGCAGTTGACAGCGAGTATTAGAATAATGTCAAGAACATTCATTAAAGTTATAGTAAACAATAAACAACAAGTAAACAATTTACAATTATAATAGGTACGTTGTCTATACCAGATATTTAGATAATGGTGCAGCTGCTACAATACAGACAGACGCACAGCCAGACAGACAGATACACACACACACACACACACACATACACACTCAAACATAGACACACACACACTCAAACACACACACATACTCACACAAACACATAAATACACACACAGACACACAGACACACAGACACACAGACACACAGACACACAGACACACAGACACACAGACACACAGACACACAGACACACAGACACACAGACACACAGACACACAGACACACAGACACACAGACACGCAGACACGCACACACGCGCACACGCACACGCGCACACGCACACGCGCACACACGCACACGCGCACACGCACACACACACACACACACACACACACACACAGAGAGAGAGAGAGAGAGAGAGACGACATCTCAAATAAAGTCAGATTCGATTCAGGAAAGGTCAAAAGATATATTTACGTTAAAATCTCGAAATTGAAATTTTTCATGATTGAAGAAAGTAACAAATTGATATTTATAAAATTGCCAAGGTCTTACATATTTCGTTATACCCTACTATCATAATGGGTATTACAATTATATACCGTTACATTTATTTTCGTATAATCCTACTTTGAACAATATTTATTTTAGAATAGTTAACAATGTACATAAATTACTTAAATTTGAAATCAAACGCGAAATAGAAAATAATTTTAATTGAAATATAAACTAAGCTATATAGCAGGCAGACGACCGCGTAGCATTGTATATTGAAGGTGTTAACAGTTAGATCGTGTGTGATGAGAACTTACATAGTGTAATGAAAAGTCAACACAGACGAGTTGTACAAAAAGAATGAGAAAAAAGAAATATGTTCTCAACTTACCGAGGCTCACCCGTGTTCGGTTCCACGTAGCTGGAGATAGTTGGTACAGTGTTTATTCATCCACCATTAAAAAGGTTTCTCAAAATTTAGAAAAATACACCATTACAGCTTATTATGTAATATGAAGCTTATAAACACAATGTTTACTTTGGGGTTTGGCGTCACAAGCATTCATAGATAATAACTGTAAAGGTGCTTTCTATTTCTTAAAAATAAATATTTATTTTGATACCTTTTAAAATTTAAAATATTTCATTGCATGATTGCAGTTATTCATTAAAAAGTTTCATTCTTGATGTTTTGACAATACATATGTTAGTATCATAACTAGAATTAACCAATCATTAAAGTGTAATTTTAAGAATATCATATATAGTCAGTATATAAAATGTTTCTCATTTAAATTTTAAAAAAAATTAATTATGAGGCTGGCATATGCAATGTCGAAATGTCGAGTGTTAATGAAACATTTTTAATAAATGACTGCAACCCTTGTAAAAAATTAATTGACATTAAATAATAATGTTATAAATATGAACTAAAATAAAATACGCTGGTAAAATTATTTCAAATTTAAAATTAATTGAAACATTGGGACGTATTATTTCATTTTCATTTCAACAAGTACAATCACATATCTAAAAATATGTTACCACTGAATTATTAAATGCATTCGACAATTATGGTATCGACAGAACTTTTTTTGCTTAATAACATTAGAATATTCATGGAATACCTTATTGTGACCACAGATTTGGAGTGATTGCTAAATGGTAAGGGACGCCCCATGTCCGTACCCTAAGCACTTTAGGTAAAGCAAACAGAGCCGATGTGTAACACGCGACACCTAACCTAAAGGAGATATTGTGTCCATCGATCGTACTGTTCCCATACGTCGTCATGACTAATTTCTCGCGGGCGGTAGTCACATATAAGGGAACACTCGCATTACGTGGCATGCAGCTGGGTCTGGCCATTTGTCGCTGTTCACGCGCCACATCGCTTACACACATATACATATGGCACATAACATTCATGGAAGGGCAACAGTGAAACATGTACAGACTGACACTATAAACAAGATCATACCCTAACAAATTCCGAATGAACGATGATCATACAAGAAAAGTTTAATGATACCTCGTTTCTTGAAATCATACGTTTACAATGTTAAAATTTAGAATTATAGCAAAGGCATAGAAACTAATAAAATATATAGGTATAACATATAAAATATATACATTTCTTTTCTACACTAAATTATATGAAAATTTTAGTCTAATTACAGAATCAGGCGACAGAATCATACAACAGAAAGAGCAAGACATATGTGCATGTACTTTGTTTAGATGCACATTTCAGAAATAATAATTTTTCATTACACTATATTCGAAATTATTACGTTCGAAAAATGTTTAGTTTTAAAATGAACTTGAAACCTAACAAAATATATAGGTACGTACATATATTATTTTAAATATATGACTAACCTTTAAAATGTTTTTGCACTAAATCAATTTGAGAGTTTGTGACCACACATATTAAATATCAAATTATTTGGCTTCTATTTTGTTTTTTGCTAAACATATGACGGGCATATTTCATACGATTTATTATTTTAACTGCAAGTTCAGGAGGTATTGCAAAAACATCTGCAGTGACTTGCACTGAACTCTTATACGCACCTTGGATCATATCATATTTTTAATATTTTTCTATTTTAACATTTTACTTACCTTTGGAACTCTTTTTCACTAAATATATTTCTTAGAATAAATATTAAGTGTCAAACTCCAAATTATTTAGGTTTTTTGGTAAACAGGCACTTCCGGTTCGAATATGTTTTTCAAATATAGGAGGTTTTCTTTCCACGCATATATAAAGCTTATGTTTAAAGTTGCAGAATTTTGTCTTCAACCGCATAGGCTGTAGAGCGGTCACACACACACATAGACATACGTCATTCCAAATATAGTCGGAATCGATTCAGGGAAGGTCAAAACGTATATTTTCGTTAAAATCTCAAGATCGAATATTTTATACTGCGCATAAGAAAAGAAAAAACACCAAAAAATGACTAGGATTAAGTTTGAATAATTTCTACAAAAAAGGATTTATTTGCAGGAATATTCAAATATTTCATTTCATTAACTTCAACTATTTAGACTGTACAGCTCACATACACACACGCACACTAACTAAAGTGCACCTACACACGCACGCACACACACATACATAATTCCAAAAAATAGTTAGATTTGATACAGAGAAGGTCAAAATGTATATTTCCGTTAAAATGAGAAAATTAACTGCCATAGAAGAAGAACAGCACTGACTAGCGGGTGAAAATACAAAGCATAGAATATTGAAACGCAAAATAAAAGATTATGTTCCGTGGAGAATAATGCCAGCATGGCTAATCAAAACATTTCTGAAGTTGGCAAGGTGAAATTATAAGCTGATATATTGATTTCATAATACATATGATACCTTGCTTCCGTTCAATAATTCAACTTTTATAAATAAAATGTTTGCAACATATTTTTAAACTAACAAAATATCACCGAAGAATTCAACTATATGACATTTTATTCATTAAATTTTGGTTCTTCCTATACTCCATATTAAAAATTAAGATATTTGAAAATCAGTTACCTATTATATTAACTTCTTATTAAATACACTTTGTATTTTGGTATATAGTAGATCGACTGCTGCGATCATTTACCTTTCGAATTTATCTGTCTAATTATAATGCGTTAGTACATAATAAGATTGCCCTGATGACAAGATTCGAATTAACTTTTTATCTTGTATTTTCATTTTAACGTATTTTGTTGGCGGTGTTATTAAAACACTATTATTATTATTAATCTGGCAGTTTAGCTATTTTTATTTTTCACATAAGAAACATTCCACTTCAGCTTGAAATGACAATGAAAATTACGTTGTATAAATATAAAAAAATATTTTCAATACTTGAATGAGTGATAGCACGTGGCCCTTACTGTGTAAACTGCCTATGACCAAACGTATGTCATTTGTATGTATTTATGCGAAAACGTGAATCAGTGTGTGCCTGAGTATATTATCCTTGTATTTGAGTACATTTGTAATGCTGACCAACATTAGCTGCCACTAGTTTCGACAGATTCAACAGTGGTGAATATTAGTACAATTCACATATGTTTCCACGAATGTCTATGTATGTGTGTATACAGAACTGATACGCAAATAAACACCATGGACCTACGATATTTGATATCTGCGAATTCACTTGCATGAATTTAAACGACATGATTTGTGAATCATTTGCTGGAACGTTTCACTCAGATCACAATTGTATAAGTTACGTTTGCATCAATCAAAATATATGAACAGAAATACATTGAACCTATTATCTGCGTGAAACATAATATTTTATCCAATTATGTATGACTTGGTGTCATAAACTTCGACTAATTTAACCAATTATACAGTGCTCTATCTAGTAATTAAAATTTTTTCTTTCAAATTTGATCATTTGTGGACATATTTAATGGCTAGAGTTTTATGTAAATATTGTAAGCAATAGCAGTAATCTTATGAGTACGTAGCTATAATGATTTATGACTGTTATTTAATCATTTGTCTCCTTATTATGCAAGAATTAGATTAATGTTATGTTGCTTTTAATACTTGGTTTGCCAAACCCAACATTCACTACCATACGTCAACGATGACACAAGTACACTATTTTACACGCATAGCCCTGCATCCTTAGAAATATAAAAATTCCTCGCAAACATTCATAACACTCCTAAAATGTTACGAGCCTTCGACACTATTCTATCAATTTCGCAATCATACTTTGCACCGCTAGGGAATAAACAACCCTAATAAAAAAAAACTGTTTGACTTGCTTTAGTCGATGTTCATTTACCACAGTATTACACATTGTCTCACATTTATTCTTTTCGAACACCATAACTTTTGATTTAGTTACATTCAGTTTAAGATTCATATCCATTCCAACTACACTTATAATTTATATAATTCTACTTAGTTGCTCTTCTGAATCACCAAAACTACATCATCCGCATAAGCTAAACCAGGAACAGCTATACCACCCACAGTTATATCATCATTTTTTCCATATAATTCCCGGTGTAATATTCTATTCAATGCCTTTGTTGTCACTCACATCTTCCTATTTACAAATAAATACTTTGTGGATTATAAAAATAAATTTCACTTTGTTACACAAAGTAATATTATGTATTGTACTCTACTAAAATCGATGTCGATATTTCCCGCAGGAAAATCATTTATTTAAAATAAATAATCTCATAACCAGAAGTATATGTTTGCTTGAAACATTTTTTGTTGTTAATATATATAATATCTAAAAAGGCGCTTACACCTACACAAACACATACATACACGCCCACACACAAATACATACACATATATAGGCACACATATACACATCCACTCATATACACATATGGCGAATTATTTCCTGGTTGCAATACTCATTATTTCGTAAAAGTATATAAGAATTTGAATTATTATTAATTTTGCTTTGATTGCTTTATTTGAAGCGTACTTTATAGAGAAATAGCAATTTGACATTTAGCAGAGTTGTCCTGACTTCCTGTTATACCATAAATTAGATTGAATTTGCAATATATCGTACAAATTGGTAACGGACAAAAAAATATATAACCGGCAATGTCAATGAATTTCCAATTGCCGATCATTTCATAAATAAAATGCGAATATCACGACATTTATTTGAAGGGGCTAATGTTTAAAATTCAATAAGTAATTTTTATTTAGACAATAAAAAATGTAACAATTGAAATATGTTAGTTGCTTCAGTTAGTAGATAAAAGTATATTGTATATACAATAAGGAAAAGTACGTAACTGATATTTATTATTAAAGAAAGAATGATATATACGTTACAGGTTTTTCTCAGTATATGGATGAGAACCTATTGCGAAAATTATACTGTAAAATGAAATGTCGCTAGGACAACATTTCCTTTTCCACATAAATTTAATAATTAAATAGCAAAGAATAACGATAACATGCATGAAAATAATTGTAATAAATGCTGTTATTAAAAAATTTCGGAAATCAAATAGTTATTGTATATAAAAAGAAATCTGTAACCACTATTTGGAACAAGTTCATTAAAATGAATATACTGATTTCTATACAAAAGAAATCACCAGATATATCAGGGAAAAGTTGAACTAGCAATAATTTTCAAGTAGCCCTAAAGCTTTCTGATGGTCTATTAATATATTTTTTGTAGTTTTATTTGTGTTCGCCTCTAAATAAATAACTTAAATAAAAAAAATAAAAAATAACTTATGGGTAATCAGTCACTCTTAGCTATATTTCTTAGCATTTTGAGCAGATTCTTGCGTATAAAATAAATCCACACTAAAATAATACTAAATTTACATCGTCTTCTAATCTACATACGACTATGCAAGGTTATCTTTTTTATCAAGACTAGTCTTTGTCTAAAATGACACGCTTGACTATGAGTACGGTAGTCTGAGTCTAAAATTCAGCTGCTCTCGATATTGTCTGCCAGTAGCACAACTATACCCACCCGCCGTGTGGACATCACTCTAGTTCGAGTACGGGTGTGAAGCCAGCAGCAGCGGTGTCGACCAAACGAAACACTCACACTGATAAAAATAACCTGCCACGCTCGTGGAGATGTGGTGGAGCACGCGTTTACCAAACATACACAGTCATACAATAAAAAGAGACAGATATACACGATAAATGTGACAGAGCAAAGGAAGGAAGAGAAAGAATATACGTCACCGGTGACGGATGTTTCGTAACAACGGGTGACGCATTGTTCACACGATACAGACCAATTTACACCGGGCTCGCCTACCTACCTATACCTTTTCACATTATGCAAATTGTCTCGACGTATAGGTGCTGCTGAGCAATAAATACGAGTGATCTATATATGTGTACCTTTCCACCAAACATTACTTCAGCGAACATCTATCGCGGCGATCCCATCGCGGTGGCGTATGGCACAGTGGCCAAACGGAGGGACAGCCATTGGTTTTCCAACAAATTTAACATGTGCTTGGGTTTGCCGCAGTATGTTTAAAATTCTATTCTCCATGCCATTTAATGCTGAAAGATAACTTACCCTGACAAATCATTTAGAATAGGAAATTAATATATATTTTTACTTTTGCTAACAAAAAATGCAAAAATTTTTCTTTGCTTATGCTACAGTTGACTACACTCCTTACTAGTTCTATGTCTTTCATTGAATCTTTGTTGATTATTTATATATTATTTATACTATAAGCAATAGTATTATTCTATCTTATTATAAATTCTGTTAATATTCAGGGAGAGTAACTTATAAAAACAAATACGATAAAGAACCATTAAGAACAGTTGCATATACGTATACATATATATTTAATGAATGTATTTTTTACATTTTCCTCATAAATGACAAAATTGAATATTACTTACAATTAGTAAAACAAGTTTCCTTCAAAATTATACTTCTATAGAAACAAGATTTGTTCGTGTTAATATGCATATGTGAATTATTTAATTTCAACGTATTTCTATTATATCTTGTGAAAATATAAACTTTTGCAAACATAGAATAACATTGCTTTTCCAATTATTTTTCAACCAATTTCAAAACTGATATCCAACTATATTGAACTTTTGCTATTTGCCTAGCAACAAATATTTTCTTTCCGAACACTATTCTGGATGGAAATAATTTAGAATTGAATATTTGTAGTAACTTTCTTATACGTATTTTACCTATATAGGAAAATTCGAGATAAAATACTCGTACACATTGGTGACGTTTATTTTTAAAATTTCTAATAAATCAAATGAAGTTATAATTAATATGCATTACTTGAAATGTAATGTGGGTTTAATAATTGAGAATTTCGCGTGAATTATTATTAAAATAATTAATTTGCATACGATATTTATAGTAGAAAATGAATTTGCATACTTACCTCTAATGACATCTATATAGATTCTATAGAAAAATATTAAAACATATTTGGTACCACTGATACTGTTCTACGGGCTGTAAATGGTGAAGAACTAAAAAGAGAAGTTTATGGATATAAATAAACAAAAGTTGGAAAATGAAACAAAAAGCTGTAAGGAGCAGAAAATTTGCGTCAACCTACCGTGCGCGATTCAAAAATAATTAATACTTTAGCATAAAAGTTTAAAGTATACGAGGTTGCAAGTGAAACGTAAAATGAAATAGCTTAATTACAACGAACGTTGCAAAAGCTAACGTATTTCACACAATTTAACATTCGGCCTGAAACGTATTTATAAGTTTGGTGATTTAAATTTTATAGTTCGTGCTCCGAAGTATCTGTAATATCATTTTGCAGATTATAATTGATAACCTATCATAAATATATATACATATAATTAAATAAAAAAGTACCTTTTTTAAATTATCCAATTTGCTATTCAAGGTCATTGTCTCAGCTATATTTGGTTAACAACAGTGTACTTACAAATTATAAACATTATACATTCCATTAAGAGAAAGAATTTCAATTTGATTTACCATACATGCTTGCTGTAACAAAATTGTAGTTGTTTGCTTTCTACATACATATATAATCTCATGCTTATTCCATCAAATATAAAAATATATAATCTAATTATTTTCTGTAAGCATGTATATCATTGAAAAACATGCATAAAATAGTGATAATAATGGGTAATTTTTGAGAAAAAGAATTCTACGTAAACATTAATACCAATTACATTAAAATGGTACAACCATATTTCTTCTTTTTTTTCTTCAGTTAGTCAGCAGCAAAACACCATGTTCCATAATTTGTGAATTTAAATTGTAATTCATAAGCTTCCTCTTCACTGGAAGGCATAAGTAATGCGGGGGTGGATGTTGATGAAAGGAGAGATTTGTGTACATCCACACTTTTCCCAAATTAGCAAGTTCGTATGCTGCGTTTGCCGCCGAACCCAAACAAACTTTATTTACTGATATATTTTCGACCCAAACCGAGCAATAAATTACATTTGCTCTTTCGGCTGAAATTGATCGCGGAAATTTTCAAAGGTGGTAGATTAAATAAAATGAAATGGGAAACACGTTTCCCTTAAGCCGATTTAATTTGAATAAACAAAAACAATTAAAATCCATACTGGGTAAGTCATTATTTGCCTGGCTATAAACCGAGTTTTACATTATTACAAATGTTGATCTGAAAATTGGGATACGCAAAAACTGGCGTGGGATAAATATTTCAAATTAATTATATTTTCACTTCAATATACAGTGAATTTAATTTATTCAAAAATATTAATGGTTTAGCTTATATTTAATTGGCGCAAAGTGTAGAGAATGCTTGTAAAAGCATTTGTTGGCATTTATTAATTACGTTGAAATCAAATCTATGCCTTTATTACTGCAATACCTACATAAAATAAATATTTAATCATATTATTATATTATAGTGAGTCCTAAATTACTATGCATTTCTACACAAAATATATATATGAATCTAGAACTATTGATTGCTCTAATATAAATAGAGTCTATGGTAATTCAAATTGTGAAATTGGTTCAGTCTTCTGTTCTACCTTAAACAAGCTCGTCGAAATTGTATTCCATTATCCATTTATCGCTTCACTGTCATTTAAACAAAAACCTTTGGAAAACCAGTTTGCTATTTGATAAATAATTAATTTTGCTTCTTCTCTGCTTTATCGTCGGTCCTATTTCCTTAAAACTGTTTTAGGCAGTACATAACACAGTCAATATGTATTTAACAATATTACAAGAAGTTTTTCTATTTAAAGACTAATAGAAAACTAAGATTGCGTATGAATATTCACTATTTTTAATTGCAATTATCATCGAAATAATAATAATTATACAATATTTTAATAATGGCTATTGTTTTAGGAATATATTTCCGGAAAATGGAATAATGCGCTCTAAATAAATACGTAAACTGTTTTGATGATACTTAAACAAAATGAATTTTGTTTGCAGTACTAATAAGTTTTGAAATTTAATTTGAATATGTTTTGTTAATATATAAAAACACGCACTTGTTATTAAGATTTATATCTTTAAAGCAAGTCACATATAAATATTAATTCAAAGTCATGATAATCTAGATATATAAATCGCAAAATGTTTATTCATTTTTACATTCTTATACGAAGTAATTAGGAAGTATTGTGGTCATGAAAAAATAGATCTTGAAATTTTAATTGAAGGCAAAGTTATTAAAGTTTAAAATGATGCCTGTATATTACCGAAACGATCGCACTTACAGAAAAATAGTTACTATCAAAATGAAAGATATTAATATTTTTCGCTATTGTTTGAAAACAATAGGTACATTTTGTGATAAATTAGTAAACTTATAAATATTTACGGTAAAATGTTTTTTATGAAAATTACTTGATAAATTAAGGCATATTGTTTAAAATAGTAACATTGTATATTAAAATATAATTTCGAAATTCTATAGGGCACGTAGTGGATAGTATGTAAGCATTTAATATTATATGAAAGAAGACATTTTGTTGATAGATAATGTATAATTAGGGCTGACGTGATCAAATTATATTCAGATAATTGAATCCAAATTGCCCCAGTTAGCAATTGCTGTTGTAGCCTACATAGGACTAACACTATTCCTGCTAATTATTCGATATACACATAATCGTTGTTCAATCTCATCTACTTATGCGGTGAAACTGATTACGCGGTTCAATGATCAGTAGCTGGCTTAAATTTATCTAGTTTAATGAATATCTGTTGTTAACTTTGAGTTATATTTAAGTTTTATTAGATTATGCTTATAATCTACACCGTCTGAAGATTTATCATTGATCGCGATATCGTAACACAAATATAATTTAAATGTAGATAGTAAATATCATGCACATGAGCTTTATAATAAAAAATACCATATTTAAAAATAATGAATTCTTGTCTTTCTTCCGAATTATTACCATGAAAAAGATGTTATACGAACATATATTATTAAATTCAATGGTCCGTAGCACGGACTAGTTAATACAGGCATAGTAGCTTGTCCGTGCTACGCACCAATATGTATTGGCAGCATATTAATCAATTCGTGTAGATATTATAAAGAAAAATAGTTAAATATAATAAATGCAAATAGAAAACTAATATAATAAATGCAATTGTGACCGTCATATTAGATATTTTTTTCACGAAATATTACGTATTATATTTATATTAAAACATTTGTTTTTAGAGAAAATATTATAGTGAATTTCAGAGTTATTTTCTCAACATAGCTACAGAATAGTTAAATTTCATATTTCTTATATTTCATTCGAAATTATATTCGAAAATTCTTAATCATTTTTATGTTTTACACTAGATCAACACTTCAAATGTCATAAATGATTTTAAAATGCAGAAAATTCATGTAGATTAATATAATATTTTGGTTACTAATGAATGATCAACTAATCACCATTGTGCAATTTTATAAAATACACGAAATTAGTTTTTTTTGCAAAGCAACATATTTTGTGTCACCTTGAAATGAACATTAATTTATTAGCTTATTCTACTTACATATTTAATGTATTTTTTATTTCATCAGTCTAATTATTCAGTCTGGACTATCACCGCCTGTCTAACAATTATAGTACTAGAGGGTTAACACCCTAGCGTTATCGTACAAACAATATAAGGGTCACAGTAAGTTCACCCTATTGTTTTACACGAGGGTCACAAAAGAATTAATCAAACTTACGTAGGTCTCTACTGGTAATTAGTCTAGCACATACAAAAAAACGAGAAATAACCCCAAGAAATTAGTGTATATATGTATGCCTGCATAGAATAATCCGAAAACATGTTCAAACGGTATAACAGATGCGTCTTCTTTTTCATTAGCATACTTTTGTGAAATACGATTTAAAGTTTTGTTTTTAATGTAGAACGGAAAGAAGATTTATACGCGTGAAGAAAACCATGTGCTAAGCATAAGACAAAAAAAGATGAGAATAAGATAAAGGAGACAAAAAAATGCAGGGTAAACGAAGCCCAGTCCAATTCAAACAATGACTACGACATTAATATTCCAGAATACGTTTTTACCGATAAAATATGTTATTTATTAAGTAAAACATTAATGTTGAGCAATTTGCTTATTTCTGTAACAAATTGCCACCAGGGTATAAATATATTTTTATTTCATTACTACAAACAAATAAATAGAAAATAAAATTAGGAGACAATGCAATGCACTAACAAATGTCATAGCTAAATGACATTTTTCTAAAAAAATTGAATCCACTTTTTGTAACAATTAACCCCGCCCTCCCGTTCTATAAAATAAATATTTAATTTACTGAAGAAAACCAATGAAATATTGCATTAATATTTTAAACACATAAATAAAGCAAGAAGAACAACTCTCTTTCTTCTGTTGAATATTAAGGAATACAGTTGAACTTTTAAATACTGATCGTCTAAATAATGAATTTGCCTAATTACAATGTTTTCATGTGTAAGTTTTTGCGAAAATTATGTGATATTGATTTATTTACCAAATGCAGATTGTTTATTAAGTTTCATAAAATAATCGCACATAAAAATTAAAAACTCGGTGAACTAGAATTTTAGTTGTAAATATAATTGTAAGTCTTTGACCGAGAAATAACGAAATTGTGCGAGAAAAAAATATGACAGTATATTGAATGCTATATGTATTTAGCATAAAATGCATAAAATCTATCTTCTGCGCCATCATTTTATGATTTCAAAAGCGATTTAATGTTAATTTAACATTTTATTATTAATTTATTAAATTTTGAGTGGTTATTGTGTTCAACATAGAACAAAAAAATAAATCAAATGCCGTTAAAAACTATTTAATTGATTGCTTAGACAGTGATTTAATGTTTCTACTAATATATATTTTTGTGTAGCAAAAATGTCGTAAATATAATAGATTAAATACTTTTCAATCCACTGCTATCAAAAATGTCCTGGATATTTATGTTTGCAGTACATATATTGTATATATTCACAAATATTCACCATGTCAAACTCAGGGCGTTGGCAATGCCAATGCTTGTTTTAAAAAATAATTGAATTTACTAAACATATAAATGCCGTAGGTAGGGTTCGTGCACATAAAAATTATATTAGTATTATTTCGCTTGCTGGCGGGTGTGTTTTATATTCAGGAACATAAAATGATTACGCATATGGCCTGGTGTATATTACTCATGCGAGTATTCAAGAGTGAAATTCATTCTACAGAAAGTTTAATGCATAAATTATTACCTTTTCGATTTAAGCCGGCAAAAGAAATACGGTCATTTTATGTTTAGGTGTTTCAACGTCAATGTTATTATAACATCAACCCATTTTGAAGTTACCTAAATTAATATTACCAATTACATAATGACACTTATCTTTGATCAATTTTAGGGTTTATACCTATACAGAGTTCTATATAGATAAATTCAAAATGAACTTCGAAGAAGTTTTAGGGATCACGTTTATTATCATTGAAATTGATTGAATTTTGTAAGAATAATAATTATGGGTCAAAAGGTAAGTGATTCTATATAAATGATAAAATTTTTCATCATTATCTGTAATTTGATATTAGTAAAAAAAAAAGCAATATAATCACGTTGACGCTCTCAGCTAATTTAGTATGATTTATCTGCGTTATAATGATATTTATAGCAAGGAAAGTGTTAAAATACTATCTTGTGAGTAAAATGTACCCTTTCATTTTCTCTGTGTAATCTGCCACTAACTGTAAAGAAATGGCCAAAGATATATCGCTGTCCCGCAATTGTTATGCCGTCCACGTCTACTTGGCCATTTATATAATTTTCTACTGGTTATATTCAGAACTGCAAGGCCTTGTTTCGCTTTATTTTTCCTTTTTTCAGATTTATAACAAACATCTAATAACTTACTCCCCACGTAGCCGAGATGCGCGAAATCGTATATCACGCGAGGAACATACTCGCGTACGTGGTGTCCTGTACCCTATTTTCCACACTGCTCGGTTCGACGTGCTCTACTCGGCGTTCTGTCCTGTTCTGGTTCCGTTTCAGCTCGAGTCCTTCTTCATGATGTGCAGCATAAGCATAACCGCCAACAACAGACGTGATTACTTTCTTGTTTTATTTATTTCTAGAATTTCTTTTGAGCATGTATTGACAAAGATTCTTGATCGAATTTATTCCCACATGTTTATTATAATTTTTATTTTCTTATACGACGTAAAAAGTAAGTTTTATAACTGTGAAAAAATAGATCTTTTTTAACGGCAATTTACATTTTGGACTTCCTAGAAACGCGTCGGATCATTCTCTCTCTCTCTCTCTCTGTGTAGGTGTGTGTATGTTAGTATATATTTGTGTGTTTGTGAGCGCGCGCGCGCGCGCGTGTGTGTGCGTGTGTGTAAGTGCGCAAGCGCGCTTTACAGTCTAAACGGTTGAAAGTAAAATTATGAAACTTTTAATTTAATATTTGTGTAAGCCTGACAAGAAAAACTTTTATTTTTAAAAAGAATATTCAAACCGTAAGTGGTTATTTACATCAGTCGGTTTTTGAGGCTTCTGTAATATTCGAAACGGCTGCACTATTTTACTATTAGTAAAATAGTACTGGTTACAAAATATTGCTAATGATATTTTTCTTTCTTATTTATGTTGCCATAGTAACGTAATAATAGGAAATACTATTAGTCAAAACTATACTTGTCAATTGCTTAACAGAAACATCTGCAGTGTCATGCACCGAACTTTCTTATACGCATATGGGTTAAACCATATCGTAGTTACATTATTTTTCTAATTTATAATATTTGTTCTAACTTTTAGATCGCTTTTACAGTAAATATATTTCCTAGAATAAATATAAACTGTCAAACTTCAAATTATTTAAGTCTATTTTGTTAAACAATTGACAGGCGCAGATGATACGATTTATGTAAAAATTTATATAATAAGCAAAAATTTATTTTGAAAACAGTACTTTTTTTGGAAAATATATTCAAACAAAAGTTGTGCTAAATAGAAATACCTTTAATTTTTGCTTATGCAATTTTTCTGTAACTGTAACCAGTTTTGAGTAATTGCAGAAATTGCAAAAAATGACTAGAGTAAACAGGCACTTCCGCTTTGAATATTTTTTTCAAAAATAGGAGGTGCACACCTCAGGCATATGCAAATCTTTAAAGTTTCATAATTTTAGCTTCAACCGTTTAGGCTGTAGAGAACATACACACACACAAACAGACACACACACACAAACACACACACACACACACACACACACACACAGACAGACGTCATTCCAAAAATAGTCGGAATCGATTCAGGGAAGGTCAAAACGTATATTTCCGTTAAAATTTCGAGATCGAAATTTTTCATGATTACAATACTTACTTATACTTCGTATAAGAAAGTAAAAACAAAATAGACTCAAATAATTTAGAATTTGAGAAATATATTTAATCAAGCAGTGTTTTAATAGTTAGTAAGATATTTTTAAAATATAGGATTATAAATAATTATATTTTTATGAACTATTCAAAATTTGTATTTGAATATCCTTCCCATCTAACCAAAATTCTTATAAGAAAGTTCAGTGCAAGACGATTCAGATATTTTTAGTAAATAGTATAAAATAATAGTATATAAGAGCATAAGTGTTTGTCTGCATATTTTGTCTGTAAAATTCTTTAATAAAAATTAAATTACAATATCTCGAAATAAAGAGACTTGATAATGTTGGTTGTTAGCTCACTAGTCATAAGATATAAAATTAAATGAAAATTGAAACTTGAGAAAAATGTATCGAGTGTTGCCGGGACTCAAACCCAGAATCTACAGGCGCTCTGTCTCGTATGGCACCCAACATTTTAATAGTGATGTACGAAAAATATTGAAGAAAGGTTTAGGGCTCAATCCTATATTTGTTGTCTAATTCTGAATCATGTAAGTCGTTATAAAATTTTGTATGGTGTCCAGCGGTAAATAAATATAATATTAGAACCCTATTGATTAGAATTTAGCTGCTTGACATTTTAACCTCTGTCATGAATTCGGTTGCATATGTACCCCATATACATTATCAAATATATCACCATCATTGCTGAAATACAAAATAGACAACTAAATGAGGTTAATAAGTCTCGCACGGTTCCTGGTGGGCATTATTATTGTAGAATGAGGTTTATATATAAAAGACGCTAATATGTAATTTCAACATACAGTATAATAATATTATTGGTAGTTGATATTGCTAACGATGAAGTCGCAATTAATGATAAATAGAAATTGAAGTAATGGATATTAAAATCGGGCAATTTGTTTGTTTGGTATAATTTTAATGAAGAAAAGCTTGTTAAGCTAAACTGATAGCAGAAATATTAGATTCTATAACAACCTCATACAACTTTGTATATTATTACGTAAATTTAATAAACAAGTTACTAGCTAGTCCTTCATAACTTTGTTATTTAATTTGAGAAATTTCTAATAAAACTACATACATATGTATAGCTCGAATAAAAATAAATACATTTAAAAGTTCATTATATTAACCAGGTAAACTTACATTTCATAATCGATAGCCGTACGCTTATACTCGTATAACACAATACATTAGATTTCAATATTACAAACAATTAATATCTGCCTAATAATTCGTTATACATTCCATATCTGAAGCTTATTTTGAAATATAAATATAGTTTAATTGTATGGCAATATAAATTTAATTCATACATATGTTTACCTTACATTTATTTTTTGTTAAATTGCCATATTAATTGTTGTTACTTTATGTTTATATAAATACGCAACCACTTAACACAAAATGCATTTTTGCACAGATCATTAAATATAAAATAATATTTTAAATAATGGGTTTTTTTTTTATAAAAACAATCATTTATTTATTTTTCCAATTGCATATTTCATTCTTCTGTATATATTATTGAGCATTTGCATATTAAATGTAAAATTGTGAAAATATGATTTATTTATTTAAAATTATATTTTGTTATTCAAAATTAAAAATTATGTTAATTAAAAACTTTTTAAATAATTATTTCAAAGGTTGCTAAAGTTGCACCTAGCAATTTTATATATAAATTAATACAGATTTCAAACTTTTTGAAGTTATACACTAATTATAAATTGTTTTTCCTTAGAAAGGATAAAATTTGTGGAGGGTACTTATGAGCAGATCACACGTCGATTTAAATTACTTCATAAATAACTATCATTTCAAATTTTTGCAAAAAATGACCTAGAAAAATACTATTTGTCACCAGATTATTCATTCATACAAAATACAAAATCCGGATATTCATAGAAAACTTCCATTCCATCATATATGCATTCATGTCTCATATATGCGCGCAGATACATTGAAGCACAAAAAAAAAGACGCGAAGGAACATTTTCTTTTGAACAGGGTATAAAATTGGGTACCAAGTACGGGGGAAAACGAGATGAAAACTGCTTCAAGCAAAAAAGTTTAGACTTTTCTTTAATATGAAGCGGTATGAGGAAGCAAGCCTGAACAACGCCCAGAATTCTCGTGTGACGTCGCAATTCTCTTGTGGTATCTTGACATTGGCGCTAGGCAATTTGTCATAACCATAACCTAATGACTTATATACGAGACAGGTATCGCCGTCTAGAGATATAATATGAAATGGATATACTGTTACTGTATAATGCCATCAAATGTCCTAATTTTGGAAAATATAAAAAGCCTGATTTTAATTTACAGTGACAAACTTAGTTAGATTTGAATGAAATATATATTGACTTTCATTCATTGCATTATATAATTGACAGAAAGATTTTCTTTCCAAATTATTCTAAAGTAATACGTTTTACTCTGATTCTAGAACTATTTATTTTATAGGTTTATAAACTATAATACAATTAGTGAGACAATTGTAGAGAAGTGCGTTTTAGATTTATCGGAGTGGACTCGTTCATTCAATGATAACAATTCATGAATCCGATTAATAATTTTTCAAATCGTAAGAGAATGTGACGTTGCCAAATGGAGAAGGGCAAAAAGAGATTTTATTACTAGCATTACTCATCTTCATAGATCCAGCGCTCCAGTATATAGGAATTTTGGAAATGTTAGAATATAAATATGAAATAATCAAAATTTGATTGAAATAGACATGATGTTATGTATGTGTATGTATCGAAATATAAATGTATACAAAAATAGTAAGAATGTTAATGCTTATAAGATATTTATATGTTATAATCTAATTTTCTTTATATTTGATCCTTTTTGTAAAAAAAGCAATCTTTTGTCTAGTCTTTTAGTATTCATGTTTTACATCTATATTATCTTAACTGTAAGTAAACAGATCCTTGTAAAAAAATAATGACAGGGAGAACAATTAGTGTCGGGTAATTTGCTTTAGCAATATGAAGACTTTTATTAATTTAAATTTGTACTGTGTTTATGCCGTACAGTGACTCATCAAGCACATTTTTGCTGAGATTGTTAACTTGTCAAGCAATTTAATCAATTACTTTTCTGCTGATCTTTTTTTCTCATCTTAAAGAGGGTGCTAAAACGCTGATATGCTGAAGGCATGCTGCATTTTTTTAACAAATTATTTCCTTTGTTAGCTTTTTTAAAGTATTTTCATTCAATATTTATACCTTATATATAACAAAACACTTAACTATGTTTGATTAAGGTAACAAGGTAAAGATACATTATTACCAAATTAACTATTGATCCTACTTAATTTCTTATATCTTATATACACTAGAGTGGCCAAATATGTGTCGCCGCCATTAATTTACAAACCATTCAAACAAATTTCATTGCGCTATATGAACCGCGCGGTTCATATTTCCTTATGCTCTTTAAATAAAGAGGAGCACATAAAATAAATACACCCCGTATTTCTTATGTTATTCCTCAATAAATTCTGCGTGATTTAATCCACAATTTATCTATAATATAAATATGTTTTATCATATTTTTTATAATAGTGGTTATTAATAAAAATAATATTTTCTGCTTTGATAAATGCTCATTCATTTCAATCAATTAAAATTGATTAAAATGTATACGATCGCATGAAAAAGATAGAATATATTCATTCATAAATAATTAAGATCAATTGTACAAACTAAACAAAAACACATAAAATAAGTGACCTGTCAATACTCTACGCTAGTAATAATATTAACTTAATATTTTATTCATTGTAAACATATATTTACTGGTGTATGAAATAGGAAAAATCTTTTATGAAAATAATTTTTTTTTATACAATATTTTTTACTCTCCAATTGTAACAACATATAAAAGTAATCTTTTTTTGTAATTCTGTATTTAATAATAAAATATACATACATGTTTCTTGTTTGAGTACTCCATCAGTTAGAGCTGAAAATTGAACACAAACAATTTAGTGTTAGAATTGGTCGGAGTTTCTTTCTTCGTTAGATTTAATTTGAAATTTTCTGATAGCCCAGTGTACGAGAAAAGATACTTAGGAAAGAGCAATAATAGCACAATTTATATTTTGAGTTGTTTTCCTTTGAATGAAGAAGTACTAGAGATATATTTTGAAAAATTGGGTTCAATATGATAAAGAGTATTTATTTCAAAAACACGTTCATTTCTATCTTTAGTATCATGCATTATGACCTGATTATTATACAAAGATACTACCACAAATAGTAGGACCAATTTGAGTTAAAATTTATGTATATGAACAAAATGCAAAAAAATCTATTAATAAAGATTTAGATTGTCAACATATTTTTGATTAATCGAATGTAGGTTAAACACAATTGATCTTCGAAGAGAATTCCTTAGAAAAAGTAACTCGAAGTCATCATTAATTTGACGTCGGTCGTCGGATATAAATGCCATGTCTTGATAGGTGTTACTTTTTGTCTTGTACGCGCTTGCAGCAACTGTTTTCTTCGAGCGTTTATTTTTCTTGTCTCCCAGGCGACCGATTTGTGTACCCTTGACACTTGAAGATGATGGGAATATATTCTTTTCATCAATAACGTAAATCATTTCCAGCTCAAAGAATGCTACGAATTGTTCAAAATGAGCTCACTGTGCGCATACAAACATTCGTCCTATCAGTTTTCTTTTTTATATGTTCCTACTCTTTCCTATATAAGAGTATGAAATACGACATTACTGTTCTATAAAGCTAAAACTAGACCCTCTTTTTTCATCAAATCAACCATCCGTATTAGAAGAAAATTGGAAAAATATGAATACTTGAGAAAAGTACTTACGTCCGACCAAATTTAATTATAAAATTCATTGTATTGTGGAGATATAAGATATTTATAAGAAGAGATTAACACCTAAATTTCAAATTATACATAAAAATTTATAAAATTTAAAAGGCAGATTTGAAATATTGACTAGCAATTTCACAAAAATATAGAATTTATGAAAAATATCAAATTTAAGTATACAACTGCTCAAAACAGAGTCACAAAGTAATTGTTGAAATTTTACTCAAAACTATATTAACTATAATGCACTTAAAAGGCGTCAAGTTTTCATATTAAAATTCTGTAATACGAGATAGGATATTGTAGTTTTTTATTGAAAATTAAATCCTTTTTAAATGTTTGAAATATTACCGCGATATAAGTGGTATTAAGTTGTAGTATAGCGGAGGCATTAGCGTAAATATACGATAAATGTCACAGAGTGATATTTAACATGGAGATGCCATCTGCATACAACTACATACTCTGAACAAACATCAAGATTTCATTGTATGTATTAGCCATAAACGTCGCATTTGCACGTTTCCGTCGTTCAATATTATCAGCGAAAAAGGAAGGAAAGCGCAAAAGAAAAAACGAGAAAGATGAAAGACGTAAAAAAGAGCACCGCAAAGGATTCCCGTTCGATGCCACGTTGCATCAGAATTGCCTGTAGTAATGACACCCGGGCGATGTTTGTGGATCCCAGCTGGCAGGGCCTGAAACCGATGCGGCACCGCGTCGCTCGAACGCACAATATGTGGACCGAGTGCCGGGAACTAGCTTCTTTTCGGAACCATCTCGCGTTATGATAAAACAATAAACGAGAGTGGGGCAGAGACAAACTTTTATAAACATAAGCAATATAATATGAAGTATACAGGGCCATATGAAACAAAGAAGTTTCTTCTTTAAGATTCAACCATAGTGCGCTTTAGATAAAATACAATTCTCTTAGATTTATATCTGAAAAATAAATTGTGAAATAAAAAACCAACCCAACCACTAATTGTAATATAAACAATTAGATTTCGATTTAAATTACATTTTTATACATCTTTGACCGTATTCTTCATTAGCAATTAAATTTTCGATTTTTTCACTATCTAGATAACTTTAGAAAGATAATATTACTAAACCGAAAAGAACGCGATAATCTTCTATTTAACGTGATTAATAGCGTCTTGGAAAGCTAGTATATCAACTTAAATTGTCTGTCAAACCGACAATATCAATTTTGTTTTAAACTGTTTGTGTCACATTTCGTGCAAAATTTCAAAGGGAAATACGATAATCACCAGATAAATTGAACAAGATCAAATTAACGACAAAAATCATTTTAACGGAATAAACTTTTACTGGTCAAAATGTTACTAACAATCGTCAGACAATGCCACGAATCGTTGTTAAAATACTAAATAAATACTCTATTCATTTTTACTTTCTTATACGCAGTATAAGTAAGTATTGTAATCATGAAAAATTTCGTTCTCGAGATTTCAACGGAAATATACGTTTTGACCTTCCCTGAATCGATTGCAACTATTTTTGGAATGACGACTATCTGTGTGTGTGTGTGCGTGTCTGTCTGTGTGTGTGTGTGTGTGTGTGTGTGTGTGTGTGTGTGTGTGTATGTTCTCTACAGCCTAAACGGTTGGAGCTAAAATTATGAAACTTTAAACTTAAGATTTGCATATGCCTGGGGTGTGCACTTTTTATTTTTGAAAAAAATATTCATACCGGAAGTGCCTGTTTACTCTAGTTATTTTTGGCAGTTTCTGCAATTACTCAAAAATGGTTACAGTTACAGAAAAATTTTATGAACAAAAATTAAAGGTATTCATATTTAGCACAACTTTTGTTTGAATTTTTTTTCCAAAAAGGTACTGGTTTCAAAATAAATTTCTGCCTTTTATATATATTTTTACATAAATCGTATCATCTGCGCCTGTCAATTGTTTAACAAAATAGACGTAAATAATTTGAAGTTTGACATTTAATATTTATTCTAAGAAATATATTTAGTGTAAAAGCGATCTAAAGGTTAGAACAAATATTATAAATTAGAAAAATAATGAAACTACGAAGTGGTTTAACCCATATGTGTATAAGAAAGTACGGTGCATGACACTACAGATGTTTTTACTTTCTAAGTAAGTATTGTAATCATGAAATAATGCTATCTCGAGATTTTAACGGAAATATACATGTTTTATATTTAAATATTTATATTTTTAATAATGAAATTGAAATATAATTAGCATCTTTCGCAAAAAAGATTTTTTTAAATATTAGAGGTATCAATCCTATTATAGATTTATATAATAGTAAATTTATTTAATAGTAAATTTAAATAATAGTAAATATAAGATTATGTTGTTCATTGATATTTTAAAATAAGTAAGTAAATTACTAACTTTTTAAAGTCGCTAGCTTTGGTAATGAATCCAACTCAGAAATTTGTGATGTGATCAAGTGACAATAACCTGTTATTGTCCCTGTGCAAATACATACTACGCTGTTGTCATAAACAATAATGGAAACTTTCAAGATATATCTATATTTCAAATTTTTTTTTGTTAGTAGAGTCTGATGCGTTTGTATATACATACTTCAAAATCTATAAGAACGTCAAATATGAATGGAAATAGAGAAACATGAGGGATACCACTTCTCAGTAACTGGCAGACCACTTTTGTTTCTAAGTTTCTTATATCGATGGGGAGATCGGGATCAAATAACAAATGGTTCCAAATAAAATTGTGTTTATATATTCAATATATTACAATTGATAATTATAGTATAAATGCAAAACGTCGTTTATATAATATATAAATTAAGATAGATATTCAGTTATTGAAATCATCTGATTCGTATAACTTTAATAGATTTGTTAGTTTAACAATACATATTTCTAAATGAGAAAATTGATATATTACATTTACATAAACGCATATTGTCCCGATCTCCTCCATATCTTCAGATAAGATTTCATGCTTGTGTTTCTGTGAACTCCGTGAAGTTTTCAAAACTTATACATTGCCTGCCTTTCATCCCAATTTCGTTCTATTCTTACTATATCTTTTGCGTAGTGGCTTTGTAGGGATGGGTTATCGATTTAAAAGGAAACTGATATATCTTGAACTCAACAACAGAAGTAGATATATGTCGCATACATTTCGAGTTTTTTATTTTATATTATAGATATTGTTGATCACAGAATTTTCTTTGCCAAAGGTAGATGTTTTTAGTTTGGGAAATGCATATAAGAGTGATACGTATATATTTGTTCGCAGTGCATCTAAAATAAATCGTATATAATCCTACGTTATTCCTTTTCAAGCATCATTTTTGCATCTTATTCAAATTAGCATATTTTTATCTATGCACTGCTATACTTATTTACAAATAAAACATCTGAGAGTTTGTAAATAGGATGAAAATATTGTTATATCACCGTCAATGTTTGCTGCATACAATATATATTTCATCAAATAATCTCTGTGTATGACCGTTCAGGTCTACGGCGAATTTAACATAGGAGAAATATATTCTATTACATATTTCAAATAAAGAGTATATTTATATTCATCCATATATGTATTTACATATTAATGCAAATATTGGCTTCGCCACATTTGTAATCTTATATATGTATATACTTTTTTCATAATGTCGTTTCATATAGTTAAGGCTAAAATAATTAATGACAGTTGCTATGAGTTTTACGCTTACGCCATTGATTCCAAAAGTATTTGATATCAGCAGTCAGATTTCCTAGAGTTTTACTATTTTTTGAATGACACGAATGTATTTTTCATCACTAATTGTTGATTTTAACATGATATAGGTACATGTAAGACGAGCTTATGCAAAAATATTGAATGAATTAATGCTTTGCTGTAAAAGTATTAAGCTGAGATCATTATTTATGTTCGGAAGCAGAAAACCATTTCAACATTTATCTTTTATAAAAAAGTCAAAAGTGGAGCCCATCATATATTTCAATATTTCTTTTCTTTTTTGCAAGCAAAGATGCGACTGGAATTCCAAGGACGCCGGTCCGGATGAAGCGACACCTTCACTACACGACCCGGAATTCCGGACCAGTGACAAGGCTGGTGTGTCGGAAAGTCTCGAACAATGACTCCCCTTCAGGGGTTAGAGGAGGCCGCTGTCACAGAATGCCAACACCGCGAAGAAGAAAAGTGCCCAAAACTTTGTTTCACCGTAAGAGTTACTGAGACTATTTTTATCAAATCATAGCGATAAATTTCAATACCTGTGCAACTGTACGGTAAAGTTACAAAGTGTGGACGTAAACTTGTGGATACGCTAGTCACATGTTCTGTGAAACATTCTAAATAGTCATTGGGCCGAGATGCGACTCATGTGTTTATATTTTAAATAGATATCATGCGTAAGATTTATTTTAGAAAACTTTCTCTGTAATAATTAGCAGTAAAAATGAAAATACTAGTAAATTATCACTGATTAGGTCAATAAAAAAATTGAGTATTTTATGTCATTAGCCAGTACTTCTTACAATAAAGAGTCCTCATTGGATTTTTGTATTTATTAATATCAGCAAAAATAATACTGTATCCCATGCTTGAATAAATTCTATTAATTAAAATACCAATAAAAAATGTTTTTATGTAAAAATAAACGTCGTACTCAAAGTTGTAAATGGTAACAATTTACAAACGCTAAATGATACATTGAATAGTTTCATAAAATCGCTTTAGGCCACCTTCAAATATAATACATTATTTAAAATGTATAAATTAATTTTAACTTCTAAAAATAGCTTTTTAATTGTAATTTATTTTACCTATTTTTAATATTGATGGAATGTTTGAGTAGCGTATTTTGTTAAGCAAACAGATAATATTAAAAGTATAAAATATTAAAATGCTCAATTTTTGGGTGATGATATCAAAATATAATTTAGAATGTTCCGCAGAGGCTAATTAAACGGACTTTTTTGTGTATTCGCTTTATAATTTATTCAGATTATAAACAGAAATAACTTTTTAAAAACAGAAGATCATTTTCATCATTTTAATTTTAGTGTAATCAAAAATTTATGTTAATTTTAGTCTACAATATTAAATGAGTAACGGCCATTTGTACTATTTCTTCAGTAAAATTTTAGAAAATAAAATCAAAATAACGTATCTTCTTGTAAATGAGAGTGAATTTTTTTATTGCTATAAAAGGTTTTTTTTTTTGCATACGTTTTAATTTTTATAAGCATATTTGGTCATTTGATTTTTCTCTGCTATTTTACTCAATAGTGTATTATATTTGAACAAAAGTCAAGATTTTTTCTGAGGAAAAAGCAAATAGTATGCTATTTACTAAATAGAATCATTGGCGTAATCCAAGATATATTGAAAGATCAACAACAAAACGTTTCGCTTTACGAACTATGTATCACTAGGAACGAGATGGTCTGCTGTAGAGTAGGATATAAACTCCCTTCAAGTATATCCTAGCGCGTATACGAGTAGTACAAAACGGGGGATTGTGTAACATAAAAAATATTCGGTTATTTACCCCAAATTGCAGGACGTTACCGTACAACGGTGTTCTGCAAAGCGAAACCGACATTTAGATACATTTTATAAGCGACGTCGCTTAATAATTGTTGCCTCCATTGTAAATGTAATCCATCTAGAAACGTATACAGCCGGGCTACTTCAGTATAGTAGTGGGATATGTACAATTTAGTACCGCACTGCCGTAGAGAAATGTTTTACAAAGCGTTCACCCACACCTTAGGACTACTGATGTCTGCTGGAAGGGTGGAGCTTTAGAACCAGTGGCGGTTCGTATATAAAATACATTCAGAATTTATCTTTAAAACAAACATTACCTAAGGAAACTCACCAATGTAAACACAATTTTGGCGTAAGGTAAATAATATGTAAGAAATAAAAATCATTATGTTCCTACTACAACAGTATTTATATTGTTCAATAGATTTCATGTTAGACATACGCAATTTTCACAAACCTTTCGTGAATAATATATCAAGTTCTCAATACATTATGCATTGTGAAATTCACGAAATAGAGACGAATTATACTGAATTAATATTAATTAATTAATTGTTTCCGCTGATATTTATGTCAATAAAATATATATACTAAAAGATACTTTATAAATTTATATAATACAAACAGTGCTAAAAAACTGTTTTTGTATAAAAACCCTATTTGCATTCACTTAGGCCAAGTTATATTTCCAGGCATTTGTTTTTCATAAAAATAGTTAAAATACAATTAAGAAACTTTTATTACTATATGCTGCATTACATATTATATAAAATTTCATTAAATATTGCATAAAATTTCATCAAATTTATTAAAAAAAATTAATTAATATTGTCAAAAAGAAAACTCGTTTATTTTGAATTCCACAAATATAACATCTAAGCTACCACTGGAAGCTATGGCTAAGTTGCTATATGGAAAGGCGCAAGCTCGGACAGGGGAAGTGAACGCGTTTGTGCTTGTTGGATGCGCTCGGTGACTGATAGAGAAGAAATATGCGAACAAACGGGAACGAGTAGATGGTACACCATACCACCACCAGTAGCAACAGCTCAAGAGGACGCTTCGCAAAGCTAATGTATCTTCTGCAATATACATTTTGCGTTTTAAAATTGCTACGTATCTATATTATTACAACTTGTTCCCTTTTCTACTGTAAATCAGTCTAAACAGATAAATATACGTCAGATAGTTATTGATTTCCAGAATGCTTATAGAATACAACTAGATATTAGAAATATATATTTGATAAAAAAAATTCATAATGTACGAATATCAAACGATCTACATAAACTTTAAAATGATCTTAATTATTTTCATTTAGAGTAATTTACTAATAAAACTTGTAATTAGTTGATTATATATAATTAAATCAAATTTATGGCAAATTTATACTTAGAAAGACTGATATTTATTTTATTGGTAGAAAAATCATTTTATTTGTCATTTTTTAAAATATATTTACAAGAAATTTTGTCTAGCAATATTTCTCCGTATATAGGAAGTCAAATTCAAAAAATGAAAAAAATCATATAAATATAAAATCTTTCTTGTACACAAAAAGTATTAATTATGACTACTATATATTCAAAATTTATGTTCGCTAATCTACAAACTACAAAAATATGCAGAACAGTAAAAAAGTTGGTTGGTAAATATGAGTTTTAAAAGATAAACGCTAATAGTGCAATATTCATTGCGAATACTGTTCTTGCTACGTGCAAATATTTTATTTGTTGAATACCACAATACAATTTATTGGAGATATGAAATAGAAGAACAAATACCATCAGCAACAAAGAAAACAAAAATATTCTAAATTATATTCTGGTTAAAATATATTTATTCTAGCACAATTGATGTACTAGAAATGTAAAGACTGCGGTATTGTAGTTGATATTAGTCTCGTATTGGTTTTATTGATTAAAGTTTTATTGTGATACTACCAAGTGAGTCTTTATGTTAATTAAAATTTTATTATGCTATATTTACATTTCAATTTTATTATTTTTGAATATAATATCATGTGTTTGTGTATGGATTTATCACAATTAACCAAATATTGCCAGACAGTTTAATAGTAGTTTGAAAAATTATGCAAGTAGAACTGAGACTTAATTAAATATTACTATTCTTCATGAGAGAAAAATTTTTACTAATAGAACCGAATTGAAAAGAAGGCTGTCACGTATACCAAACACACATGTTTAACGTCAGCCGATATATGTAAATAAGTAGACACTGTTAAATAATAACGCTAGAAGGATGGAAACATGCTAGAAAAGCGTACTGAAAAAGGAAGGAAATGGTTGTTCGTACCATTATTTGACACACGGTGGCACAGCATACCGCACCGCAATTACCATAGGTTCTATATATGTTTGTGTGAGGCTGTCTATCAAGTTTATCCCGGTTTGTGACGTGCAGGCGTGCAACCGACGCTAGCACAGAACCACCACAAAGCGCAGCGGGAAATATGAGGAAGGTACATGAGCGTGGCCAGTCGTGGTTTACTCTCATCTGTGCTATTTTTCAAATCTACAGAATACACATCCGAACGTTTATCATAATCATTGTTGAGGGGGAATTCAACATTCAACACCCAACACCACCGTACAGCGCAGAACACACTACAGCGCGTTACTGAACCATGCAATATCTCTAATAAAAATTGGGGTTATTTATTCGTAAGCCCTTCTCTCGTGCGCACGTCCCATAAACATGAGAAATTCGAAAGAATGAAAACAGTTTAATGTTAGTTTATTAATATATTTTTATTATCATACGAATGTAAAACTTTTCACATCACAATTGTAATTATTAATAGTATACCAAGTACAAGCTTTTATATCTATACTTTTTTTGAACAATTATTACTACAATAAAATATTAATGTTGCTATACGGGTAATTAATTCAGCATCAGTACAATTTTATTTAAATCTATATGGAATTACGAATGTAATTATTTGATGCAGTTTAGCGAACGTAATTACACAGAAATGTGTATTTCCTTCTTTTGATGTGTAAACATTTATGCACGCGACTGCAATTTTGTTTTTTAATGGGGGTCAATCTGCAACTCGCATTGCGTTATTCTTGATCTGTCCCGTTACCAATCGGTGTTCCAGCGCATCCGAGCACTATCGGCTTTCTACGCGCTGTCCGACGCGTACTGCACTTACGTGTATGTGTGAGTAGCGACAGAACATAGATCAACTGATCAATTGAAGTATACGTACGCGAGCATTCGTGATTGTTTTATTATATTCAAAAAAAATCATATGTGTATGTATATATATATAAAACAATCGTTTAATTTATACGTATAAAATTTATATGAAATGCAACGTGCAGGAGATATATGCACCGCTGATTGCCAATTTCCCAACAGACAAAAAGTGATTTCCGTCGTCAACTACATTTTGTCAAATCAAATATGTTATATATACGCCACCGAAAATGTATACATGAGTATGTATTTTTGGTGGCATCCAAGCAATCACTGATGTTTACACATCTTCAATCGTGAGTGCCTCCACTCACCCGTAATTATTTTTATGTTACTTTCGTAACTCAACTAATTATAATAAGATTCTTCAAGTAAAGATGGTTGAGCGATAACTTTTTAAAAAAAAGAAGCATCAAATTTATAATAAAACAAAATATAGATATATTTTCATGTTTTTGTTTGTTTTCACAAATAAAAAGTTGGAAAACTGTCAATATAATGTCAATCCTACTGCGCTATTCAAATAAATGTATTATTGTTATTTGTTGGAACTTTTGGCGTAAAGCAAAACCACTGACTCATACAAAAAAGATATGGTACTTGTGTCTGACAATAAATGAAAACGAACTATTGTAAAGTGAAGCAATTCGCTGTATAATAAAACATAACTATATTTATTTGAAAAACTTTATAAACAACTTAAAGTGGATTTCTTGATATTCTCATTTTAATTTCAATTCGAACCTTTGCATTCTAATGCAGGTTCTTGGAACTGATTCCGTTCGAAATTTATGGTGGATATAAACTTCTGCAACACGTCTCATGAGAACAAGTAACTAAACAAGCATGTAATATACCATCCAATTTTATTTTCTTCTATTATTTTCTATGAGAGATCAGTATCATAAATTCAATAACACAAGTGTACAAGGAATCAAAGTACTTTGGAGAATATCAGAAAGAATATTTTCAACAATTCAGTTGTTATTGATTGTGTTGTTAAAAGTTTCGCACGTAATAGTTGCACTGGGAACTTGTTAAAAACATATTTTTCTGCAAATACCTTCTTGTACGAACGATATTTTTTGTTTCTCTGTTATTGATGAAACTTTCATAAATTTATTTAACATATTAACAAAATTTACCATACGGATTTGCAGAAACGTAAACGACAATTGTTATATGAATATTATAACTTTTAGCCATTAATAAATTATACTATCACGATATTCGAAAAAAAAAACTTTTTTTTTAGTATTAGTTTATTTAAAAATTTTATTCTTTTGATCTATTACAAATTTTTATTTATATATCTAAGCAAAACACGTATAAGAAAGATCACTGTAGACCATTGTGGGTATTTTTAGAGTGCAACTGTATAAACGTCGGTGCTTATTGTCTTTGAGCAAGAACTATACGCGTTGTAATCCGCCATTTAAAACAGTGAAACCAACAGAAGTATATATTGTGGCACTGTGATATTTGCGGTATTGTTGAGCATACGAAGGTTAATGTAAACCTTGTTAGAAGTCCCAAGTTTCCTGTATAAAATGAAGTAAGCGCATGAGCACGACATGTTGTTGAGTGAGACCAACAATGAGTTTAGAAAGAAAAAGACAGAGATAGCAAATTGAAATTAACTAATTCCATGTATAACACGAAACCGGGTTAGAGACGACGTTTGATACACCAAGAGTGTCTATCATTTACCGTCTTCCATTTTACACACAAATTCCCCACGACAATAGAGCATCTCGCATGACGCCACAAATGCACGTACATCAAGAAAGCGCGCTTGATCAATGTTGTGTATGTGTATGTTTTGTTCAATGCCCGACAGATGTCTTAAACGACGGTTCAGAGGGGTTTGTCGCTTTTGTCTACAGACAAATCGAGGAATGTAAATGTGGGTATGGGAGTATTTACGCTTTACTCGTATATAGTGTAATTATTCTATTTTAATGTGTTCTACAATACGATTACGGTTGAATTCACAAGAATGTTTGTATATTTGATGGCAATAACATGAAATTATTGTCGCCGATTATATTAATTATTTGTCCTACTATTGCGTACCTTTCTGTCATTCAATTTTATAAGTTTCATAGTTATAGATCATATTGAATTTTGTTATTTCTCAGTTAATTATCCATTGCATAATACCTAAATATGTAAGAATATTAATATTAGACAAAGTTAAACTTAATTGTTGTAAATTAAACTATTACAAGTAATAACAATAATTAACTCATTTTACTTTTGCAACATGAGTTACCTTAACAACTCATTTTTCCATTTTCTAAGACTGCTAATATAAATGGTGCAATGGTAAGCAGATATTGATGTGTTTGGCAGATTTATTAAACTTTATAATAAATCAAATTGTACAGCATCATATTACTTATTAAAGAAACAAAAACTAAATTCAACAGAATGACAAATAACTATAATTATACTTTTGAATGAATGCATACCTACACGAGAGATAGAGACTACAACCTAATTTCCACACACAATTTGCTGAACGATATACCAGGCATCAAAATTACATTACCTTTCTGCTTTCATAATCCACGAACAGATGATGCTCTCATCACTCAAAATAAATGAATGGTTACACATTATATAAATGTTGCCGCAAAACCAAAATCTACAGTAAATATTCAATATCAGGGTTGGCCTACAATTACATACTACATGCACATTAAATTTCGAAATTTTACACAAACATATTTATCGACATATTCATCTCGTCTGCGTAAATCTTTTTTGTCAATCTTTTATTCGACATTCTTTCAATATGACCATATCTTCTCATTTGAATATATATATGCAAAATTTTAAACATGTATTAATAGGATTTCAGTAACAATGGAAATAAACAATTATAATTACCAAAATAATTGGAATCAACACTCATCAATATGGAAGCTACAGCAATGATCAAAGTTAAGGTGGGTAGGTAATAGATACATATAGGCTACTCGGAATATCTTCAACCGGGTTAGGCACAGAGTATGAGTGAGCGGCACTATGTTCCGCGCTCAAATCTATTCCGAGTAGTATGTATATACGATGCTAATTTATGGGTTATCTGGGAATTTAGTAAAAATATATATCATTTTTGTATATCACACATATAAAACAAAACAATTCAAAATAATGATAACTAGATAGAACGGGAAATTATAATTATTGTTCAATATTCTAATTTATTTAAAATTAATGCTTGTATTATACCGCATAAGAAAAACTAGTACTTGCAATCAATAATGTGGCGGAAACTATATTCTCCAATAATATGTTATTATGGAAATTGATATCGAAGGTGTTGAAGTAAGGACATGATGTTATGTTAAACAATTTTTCTTGCTAGAAAACCAATTTTACTAGAATATTTTTATATTTAATACATTATTGGTTTTTTTTACAAACATTCCAATTATAATAATAAATGTATCCAATATTTTAATAAACCGAATACCTAAGCTTCAATAATAATATTCCTGATTTTAAATTCACAACTTATTTTTTCATAAATAACTTAAGTTTCGATATAAATAAAAATATCCGCATTTTATATATATATATATATATATATATATATATATATATATATATATATATATATATATTTATATTTATATATACATATATTTATATATATATATATATATATATATATATATATATATATATATATATATATATATATATATATATATATATATATCATATAGTTAGTACAAATGAATATACGTGGCTCTTTAAATTGTTTGGGTGTGGTTTGCTACATCTATCTTGTCGAGTAGCTGATAGTTCGGATGTCTTACGATTCGTTTTACTTGAAGATGTTCAACAAGTTTCGAAGAAAACAGACGTTCAATTATCAATTCTCAGCTAGCAAGTTAATACACGTCTGCACGATACACTCGTGTGGTTTCATTTCTGAAATTATCGACTCACATATCACGATTGTGGTTGTGGTATCTGATTAGATGTACCATCATAATACGATAATAATTTAACATTAAAATTGCTACCTAAATATGCACCGACGTCTAGTGGTGTATTATCTTGACAATAAAAATGATATAATTTTGAGCTGCTCTATTCGAGACCTGGATGATAATAATCAATACATTTTTATACAAAAAAAATTCTCAATACACATATAGAATGACTTTTTGTAAATCATAGGTAATTGGAATCAATATTTATCTAGAATTATTTAGAATCACTTATATTCTCAAAAATTATAATGAAATTACAATTAAATAATATACCAATCCAACCTATTATAACACAATTGAAGTTGTAATTGATATAATTGTGAAATACTTTTCTCGATGGTATTCTCCTTAAAGTAATATCAAAATTCAATCGTTACGCAAATTAAATTATTTTAGATTTAAGAAAATGTACTTAAATATCAAATAGTATGTTGGTAGTTCGTTTTATGAATAATCTTTATATTAGATATAATTCATGTGTCGAGCACTAAAGATATTTTTTGTTTATTTTGAACCATCTGATCTCAAATTAAATCTATGCTGATGTGTTATTTCCAACAATAAATACATAGCATAACAACACACGCAGATGTATGATCAGTCATGATTTATAGCAATACAAAAATAGTTTAATGAACATGCAACGTTTTAGCGGAACTAGTACATACTTTTTCTTTTTAAGTATTCATGAACACTTAATAGCTTTATATTCATAGCGATATAGAAAGGGGAAGGTTTGTCTTGGAAAAAATTAATAACTGGTGTAATAGCAAATAGCGTAAAAAAAATTCAATTCAGTAATGTTTTACAAACTTGAAAAAATCATAAATAGAAACAAACATGCTATACGATAACGACATTTTCATGCTCCAAGAAATATGTGTCAAGTTCAAATGAAATAATCAATGAACTTGTGATTAAATCGGAACACAAGGACAGAGGAAATTATGTAAGAAATATTATTATTCCTTTAGTATGTATAGCACCTTTTATTATTTCCAGAAAATTATTTCCTTTAATAATGTTTCTTGTATTATTAGTTCATCAATTATTTATTTTATATTTTCAAATACAGACAAAACATGAGTAATCCACTATTGATATAAGCCAGCTTAAAATATTTTCTTCTCAACATATTATATTAGATACGTAATTAATTTCATGTATGAAACTCATATAATTCTTAAAAACTGCGTTTTTCATGGCGAATATCAAAAAAATTACAAAATTAATATAACAAAATCGGCCATGATTCTGAATGTACAGCTTAACGTTTTAAATAACTTTCATAGTTCATGGATTCTATCAATCAATCAGATATAACACATATTATAAAGCTTCATCATTAGTTCAAAGTAATAATACTTATTAAGTGTGGCAGTATTTTTGTATGTATTTAAGCATTAAATATTTTAAACGCCAATTGGATAAGCTATTGCTTTTGATTGCTGATCCTAAATCAAATTGTTATAATACGAGTATTTTGCTGATTTCCATTTTAACAATCTTTCATCAGTCAACTCTATCCTGTAAGAGGTGTGACTGGAGTGGTCACTTTTCCTCATAGATACTCGGCGGCCACTGAACTATCGCTGTGTCTAAAATACTTGGTAGATAATATTAAAAGTAATATATAAGATATAATATAATACGATGGAACAACTGCTTGTCGTTGTCCACATTGAGGTCTTATATAATCGGTCAAACTGCTGACAGCAATATGCGACTATATTGTTATATATACATTGCGGTAGGCTGACCCAGTAACCTCACTGAAGGTTTCGCTGTTTCAGTGTACTGGCATTTACAATGACTTATACATACTTTGTACGTTTTGGTCAATTTCATAAAATACTTCATATATGCACTACTATTCTTCTTACTAAGAACTTCTGTTTCCTATAATTCATTCGCAATCATTTTTATCCATTTATCTCGAGGATTAATGCAATAACTCGCTTTTTATGCCTGGTTTGCCGAACCCAACATTCATTTTCATACATCAACGATGACACAAGTAGACCAATTGTGCACGCATAAACTTGTATCCTTAAAAAAGTAAAATATCTCGCAGAAAATTCTACAGCTCCTAAAATCTTAGAACCAGCAGATACTTTTTCTTAATTTTGTAAGCAATTTTTTTATCGCGAGAGAATAAACAACCTATATATAAACTGTTCTGATTAATCTGGTTGATGTCCATCTACCACAATATCACTTACAGTCAAGTATTTATTTCTATCGAACACGATAACTTTTGATTATATTCGGTATTTACGCAGTTGCTCTTCTGATTCACCAAAAACAACGACATCTGCATAAGCTAAGGTATTCCTGCCACAGTTACTTCCCACCATATAATGGTCGGTATCATAATAATAATAATAATTAATCAAAATAATTCTATACCTAAACTGCTTAACGCGAAGCAATACAATCATTATTTTATGAATAGCCAGTTAGTTGCTTTTATATATTTTTATATAGTAGAAGAAATAAACAACGCGAAGTACATACTTATTAGCACATTTAAAGACAGAAACAATTTATTATATTGCACGTTTTATGAATGCTATTCTGTAGGCAATTCTCAGAAAAATCATAAATAAATTGTACTCATAACTGAAATTACACAACAGCAAGGCATATCCATTAAGCATTTATTTTGCATTACAAACATATATGTATATAGAACATATATATTAAATGTGCAAGACAAGTAAATAACATAGAAGAAGATTATAAGAGCAAGTAAATACAGAATTTCGATTGCTTCTTGTTTATTTATTTATTCGCATAGACAATATTTTCTACGGATTTATTCCTCGCAGCGAGTTCTATTTTATGATAAAAATATTTCTTATAGATGTAGGATGCACAACACAAATATATTGTAAATATGAAAAATTGTTTTAAACAGTTATTGTTTTACATAGAATGTTGATTTTGGCAGATAATACAAACAATACCGATGTTTGAGGTGTTCATATAGAATGGTTGTTCATTCTCTAGCTAAAGCACTGAATTTTTATTTAATAAATATCATAATTTCTTTCGACAAATACCACATTTAATGGCATAAGATCAACGCTGTTAGTAATTTAATTTATATTAGAATAGAAACTGCTTTATTTATAGTGCATTGTTTGCCAAAATAATTTATATTAGACAACCAAAGAAACATGATGTTACAATTAATTTTAATTTTAGTATTGAATTCAATTGAGTAAGTAATTTTTAAAAAAAGCTAGTTTTGCAATTGCCATTCAAAAATTGGCCATTTTTATCAAAACTTTTCTAAAGCTAGAAAGTCTTATTCTTCATGTGTTTACTTAGCTAAGGTTACATAATCAATCGGCGCTTACTTAACATTGATTGCATACCAAGTTTGAGTAACTATTATAAAACATATATTAATTTCCAAAAGAATAGAGTTAATTTCAATAACAAATATTCAACAATTTTATATATTTTTATACTATAAGTGCCTATATTTTAAATCTCAACTAAAAAAAAAAATTATATCTTATTTATAAACTTATTATAATTTAATCAACTGAATACCCGACATGACATGTTAATAAATTTACATATATATATATATTTATATTTCTCGTAGAATAATATTTTTCACACCAAAACTGTTTTGAATGCAAATTTCCTACCGGTTTTCACATAATTATATAACAAATCATAAATATTAATAAAAATTCTTTATGATAGCTAAAGTATTGCTAACAATTTATTTGAGTCAGTAAGTAGATGAAATACTCAAGTTTCTAATAACATATTTTTTCACAGTTCTGTCGACGTGGTATCTAAAGAATCGTATAAACCAAGATGTCTAACTGGACAGCTTTCTAGTGAGGGAAAATTTGACAGCACAACTTGCCTTCAATTTCCGTTTAGAAATAGGAACACCATACCAGGACGTTCACTTCGCGTAATCTTCCACTTATGGCATGCCAATCACATCTACATATATCCCTGCTAGTAACCTCCATTCTGATATACATACATATATGTCTATCTAGATGTATCTATCAACTGTTCTGAATAGTTAGTGAATTTGCGAATACATTACCATAAATGTAATAGACGCTTCCCATCAAATAGGGTGGCTAGAAGTCCTTTACATTGTTTCACAATCTTTCGCCATTCAATTATATTCTTTCACACTTCTTTCGCTTCAATTAAATTCATCAAAACCTTCACTACCAAGAAACAAGCATGGCACAAGTACACCATTGTACATACATTGACTTGCATCCTTAGAAATATAAAAATTTCACGTAAACATTCCTAACGCTCCTAAATTTATCCTCTTCTATATTAATTCTTTTTGTGAAGAGTAGAAAGCTTCATTGAACACATTAAACTAAACGAACTTTATATGCAATAAATTTTACAACACAAAAACTAAAATTGTTTAGATTGCACATGTTATATGATTTAAAATTAAATATTTTTTTAATTGTAAGAATTGAGTATTGAATTCCGACATTTAAAAGCGTCAACAAAGAGCTAAATTATTTAATATTATTTAACAATAATATAATTAAATGTTAGATATTACTAGTGTGTTTTTAGATAGATTAGCAAACAAATATTTCAGATAGGTAATTAATTATAAAAATATAAGACTATTCGGGTCATATAAATCTTAAAGATCAATTACTTATTAAATAGATTTCGAGTCTAATTCTAGGTTGACTTACGTTTTGACAACAAGTAAAAAATGTATGATTAACTGCTGGCATACAAAATAACTTTCCACCCTACATTTAAATACTCATTAGAGGGTAACCGTTCTTAAAAGTCACTATTATCATAATAACAAACCACATATATTTGGTATGGATATTAATTATTAAATCCAAAGCGAACCACATATTTTGGTAATATTTACATATATAATACATGTACTTTAACGCAGACATATAATTAATAAATTTTGCAATTGCAATTGAAAGAAAATAACTTGTCGTTTTTATATATTAATGAATAAAATACAGTTTATTTGTGTAATGGGTACGAGGTTTTGTATAAAAATTAATTAAGTTTTTAATCGTATTTTTTACAGATTTTTTTTCTTGTCAGACATATATAAAAAATATAATAATATGAAAATATGTTTTATTATTTTTTCGTTATACTAAATAGAAAATTTGAAATAGGTAAGTGTATATATATGTACTCATATTTGTCAATTTCAATAAGTTTGGTATTTTCATATTCTTTATATTGAAAGTTCTTGATCGATTGATTAAATTTGACTCTTCGTAAGTAAATATAGCACTTGTAAAATATTTCTCATACATGCAAATATCCATCAGTAAAATAATATTATTACTTTTTACCTTATGATCACTTGTATCTGACATTTTCATTCATGCGAGATTCTTTTATGTATAACAATCTATTATATATGTAGATAAAATAAATACTCCAACAAAAAATATCAGTTTTTAGAAGAAACATAGTTGCTGCCTTATTCTTTACTAACTATCGTCTGTTGTGCAACGAATTTTTACTAATTGCAACAAGTATACAATTTTTTAATCCTAGAAACCGAGTATAAAATTACAACAAATATTTTATTCTTTCAAATTATTTATCTTACATTAAAATTTGTTTATGTAAAAATTAAATGGAATCCTTGTTTATGAGAAAATAAAAATATATTTATAAATTGTATCATCAAAGTTATTAGCAAAATTAGTACCAGCGAAGCTACTAATTTTGTATGAAATGTATTTACATCAAACAAAACTAATGAAAGACGATAAACACGTCCGACTTGAAAAGAGTTTCGTTTTGTAAATGCGCACATCGAAAATAAAACTTTGAGTGGAACACTTGGAAGTGATTAAGGTATGTAAATGATATAGCCGAAAGTTTATTAGGACCAAATGCCCCGCCTCTAGCCATCATTTGTGCCATTAATTATTTGCATCATTATGGCGAGGCGTTCTGCCGATGTCGTTGGTCTTGGTTGTTCTTCTACTTCTCCTCGAAGCACGGAGCTCCCGTGCTGAGAGACGAATGCTAACGACATCCGCAAGCACTTCTAATTAATTAAAGAATATGCTTATAGTTTATTAAATAATTTTCGTGTCATAATACTTACTATTGTATATCACATCTCTTAAATGCTACATACAGTAGATTATGTACACCTATCTCAATATACAAATACTAAATACAAAATTACGGCTGTTTTTCATCCTGAAGCACTTTTAATAGTACATTTCAAAATATAAACGAACTAATATAGGCTGAACTGATAGGAAGAATGTAGAAAATGCTTGATGAAGTTCATATGATTGAGGGTGAACGTTGTAGGAAGTTATCAGTGAATAAAATATATATAAACGCTACTCCTAGATGAGACACTAGATTTTTGTTAGAAGTACTACTAAATAATATATTTAATTCCGCAATTCAGTCAATATTTTTGTAATTTTATTGTCTGAGACAATATTATTGGAAAAGAAGTTAACCTTTTCCGTTTTAGAGTATTAATAGCTAATTATTAAAATAAACGGAGACAAATACTTCAAAATCTGAGTTACGAAGAAACTTATGAAATATATTAATGAAATTGTATTTATACCCCAATTATAAAAATTTGCTTATTATCATTTTACCAAACTAATAATCTTATATAACGTAACAAACTTTCAAATACACATTTAAATAAATTGTGTTTTTCATTGTACGTAAATATCGTAAATATATAGGTACATATGTCTATGTATGAACATATTCTTGAAGTATAAACAAGCAATACCATCATCATATTAATTAATTAATTAATGTTTATAAAGTGAAATGTATATATTGTAACGACTCCTCTGATGAGGGCTTACTAATGAAACTCCGGCCAGCTCTCAAATCGGAGTCGGGGTGGTTTGGTTTACTACTATGCAGCTAGGTAACGATAAGTGAAACCCACTAGATTTTCACTTTCTTATAAGCAGTATAAGTAAGTATTGTAATCATGAAAGATTTCGATCTTGAGATTTTCACGGAAATATACCTTCCCTGAATCAATTCGATTATTTTTGGAATGACGTCCGTCTATGTGTGTGTGTGTGTGTGTGTGTATGTGTGTGTGTGTGTGTGTGTGTGTGTGTGTGTGTCTACAGCCTAAATGGTTGAAGCTTAAACTTAAGATTTGTATAAGCCTATGATGTACACCTCTTATTTCTGAAAATATATTCAAAGCGGTATTGCCTGTTTACTCTAGTCATTTTTTGCAGTTTCTGCAATTACTCAAAAATTGTTACAGTTACAGAAAAATTGTATGGACAAAAATTAAAGGTATTTATATTTCGCACAACTTTTATTTGAATTTTTTTTCCAAAAAGATTACTTGTTTCAAAATAATGGCTATTTAAATTTATTCTTATTATATTTATTTATACATAAATTCTATCATCTGTCAATTTTTTAATAAAATGTACTTAAATAATTTGAAATTTGACATTTTATATTTATTCTAAGAAATAAATTTAGGGTAAAATCGATCTAAAGCTTAGAAAAAATATTATAAATTAGAACAATAATGAGACTACGATGTGGTTATGCAAATACGTATAAGGAAATCCGGTGCATGACACTGCAGCTGTTTAGATTTTGATTTAAATTCACTGCAAATTCTACATATGAACAATGAAAAAATTATAATGAAACATGAAAATAATGGAGAAATATTGACCTTTTGTTTGTACATAAAAATGCATAAACATTATGAGACACCAAAAATACATACTAATATGCGTGGCATTTAATTTATATCATATATAAATGAATGTGCAGAATGAAAATTTTCTCAAAAGATATTTTCCAATTCATGGATTAAATATATTTGTTGTAATAAAATTTTTATCATTCGCCTATAAAAATGGTGTTTTCAAGTGATAACTCTGTCCCAGAAGTCGTCATTAGTGGCATTGGTGGCTGCTTTCCACAATCTGAAAGCGTTGAAGAACTTAAACAAAAATTGCTAGATCAGGTAGACATGATTGATGATGCAATTTGGAAAGAAGGTATGTTATATAGAAATACAAATTTATACCAATATTTGAAAATCTTGGCAATGTTTCCTTATTCAAATCTATCTTTATACACTTCTTTTCTTTCATTAAATTTCTTAAGACTTGCTCACAACTTTTCTTTAACGCAAATCATTGTCAATCATGTTTATGCCGAAGACAGACAAGATAAAAAGACATTATGCAAAAAAAAAACTTGAAATTAAGTTGGTTACATTCTCCAGAAAACTATATATTTTAGTTCATGGCTTATTTTCAAAGGACATTATATACAAGAAATATTTGTGAGCTTGCGATTTAAAACTTTACCAGCTCTAATTATGACCTGAAATCATGTATGTATTAAATGTGAATAAACCGGTTATCATCAATGTAAACGAACAAGCAAATTTGGCTTTAGAGCAGAATCAAAAATATATAAAACAATGTGTTAGATTATGTTGATTTTGAGAATGATACAAATCCGAAATCTATTGTTTTTGCGTTCCTTTTTGATTTAAAAATTTTACTTATGCTGTGATGCATTTTTATTTTTACAGAGCATTCTGATATTTGTAGTAAAACTGGTAACATTCTTGCGAATGATCGTTTCGATTCCACTTTTTTTAAGGTGCATCGTAAACAATCTAATGTCATGGATCCGATGGGAAGAATTTTACTAGAGAAAAGTTATGAAGCTGTTATAGATGCTGGTAATTTTTCTTTGTATTTCATTTATATTGAAGTTATTATTTAAGCATAATAAAATGCAATTTACTGAATAATAAATATAACATAAATTTACTAAACACCAAGGTATTAATCCAATGGATATCCATGGAAAGAACATCGCTGTCTATGTATGTGCAAGCCTTAGTGATAATGAAAGTATCATTACGACAAATGTCGAAAGTGGGTTTGCATTAATGGGACAGGCTAGGGCGTTGATAGCCAATCGAATTTCTTATTATTTTAATTTTACTGGTAAGTAATGATTTTTTATTATAATTGAAATATATTATTTGAGGAAGATTCTTTATTTTACTTGTATCTTATATATGTTATTCTCAATTTATATGTTTACTACAATGTAATAAAAATATATTTATACTCCGGTGTAAAGTGTAATAACTTGCCGCTCGAAGGGACAATTTGATACAAAACAAGGGCACTTTTTTACAACATTCATAACTTAAACAAATAGGAATCACAAATTTTTTTTATTATTTATTGATTAATTTCGATTATAAGCTTAACAACATTAATCGGAAGTACGAAAAAATTAAATAAAAACTCTTAGTAACAAAACTCTTTAATCGCTGTCTTCATTATTTAAATCGGAACTGCAGTTAACACAAAACGAAAAAAGATGAACAAGTAATATGTGTCAAGTTTTGACACTAGATACATCATTTCTGTAAGTAAAAATTACAAAGTTGGGATAATTCAAGTTATTCAACATATAGACAATCGGATTTACTTCTGGTAGCTAAAAACACAAATAAGCTTTAAACTTGACGTTTATGAAACCTCCTGCAACAAAACTTGTTCGGTAGCTGCAGTATTGCATGATTGATCTGTTTAGTGACCATAAATTACTCTACCTTACGCAGGAAATTTTATAACGGCTTTGTAACTACTTGCCTCTATAACAATAACGCCGCTACCATCACTACTTATAGCTAATTATACATATGTGTGGTATTAAAATTAATACATTTGAACAATGGGCATAGTAAATTAATTAAACAAGTATTTTGATAATTATATGCTTACACCAACTAAGTATTTTTTGTTTAACACATCTTGTTGTTAAGAATGTACGTTTTACCCAAAGCTTGAAAAAATATTTTAATTTTTCAGGCGAAAATACCCATTTGTAAAAGTTTTAATAAAATCTTTCTTATAAAGTGATCAGCAAAAATAATGTTTATCTAAACAATGATATATAAATAAAATGTATAATAGAATAAATCAAAAAAAAAAAAGAAAATATTGTGGGAGCCGTAAGTAAACATTTTATGTATAACGCTTTAAAAAAACGACGACTTTAAAGCTACTGTATTGAAAAATGTGCAATGGATCTCTTGTAACATAATAAAAGCATTCACCTGTTACCCTAGTAGCACAGTAATATAATACCAATATTAGATGACATATTGGCTCAATGTGGTTTGGTTAAGAGAGAAAACTATTTAGCGATAAATGTAAATTACTATTTCAGTTTTTAAAACAGGTTTCATTAAAAATTTAGGTAAATTTATGATAGCTTCAAATTATACGCTACTGGTTTGCAATACATTGTAGAAGCAACTTGACAATGTTTTGTTATAGCGCTTGCACAACTATGTGATTTTGACATCCCATATTGAGCCAAGATACAATATGTATCCAATATTTATTTTATATTGGTTTGGTATTTCGAAAATTACTACAGTAAAATAGGTTTTGTTTTAGTGCATCCATTTTCCATACACACGCATATCTATGTCTACCATAATCACTAATTAAATATGTATTTAACAAGAAATTAAATTACTCTCGACACTACGCTCATATAAATAAGGGGCACATATAGATATATTAAAAGATGACAATTATCACTTTAACGATACTCACCAGGAATTTTCTCCATACTGGCACATATGGATAGATATAAAACTAGTATATAATATTAACATAAAGATAATTATTCAATATCACCATTTATAACCAAATATCAAAAAAAATTTTCTTCGTTCAGGACCAAGTTTAGCTGCAGATAGTTCATGGCTATGTGGTATCCAAGCCATCAGCCAAGGATACAACGCCATTATTGCAGGTGAAGTAGAAGCGGCTATTGTTGCATGCTGCAATTTGATTACATGCGTGCAAGCAACACATCTCTTTTCCAAATTCGAAATATTAAATAAAGACGGCAAGACTAAAGCATTCGATGAAAATTGTAAGATCTAATTCTTTAATAAAAATAATAAATCCAACTAGTAATACAGATAAAAATGTATATATTTTTTAATAATAAAATAATTAATTTCAGGTGATGGATATACTAGATCTGACACAGCCTGCGCATTTTTTATACAAAGAGCCGATTTGGCAAAACGTAACTATGCAACTATACTAAAATGTGATGTGGAGTTCAATGGAAATCGATCTGAAACTCTCTCAGATATAAACGTGGATTGTATGTCCAAATTTCTAACAAACTTCTATAAAGAAGCGAATGTCGAACCGAAAGATGTACAGTATGTTGAAACATACGGTTGTGGGATAAAGGTTTTGGATGAAAAGGAACTAGAAGTAATCGATTTCGTATTCAATAAAGATCGACAAGGACCACTCGGAATTGGTTCAGTGAAATCAAATGTAGGACACGCTGAAGCCGCATCTTGTATGATCAGTATCGTTAAAGTGCTAATTGCCATGGAAACTGGCATTATTCCTGGAACTCTTAACTTTGAAACACCGAACAAAAACATACCAGCTTTAGTCAATGGAAAAATTCAAGTTGTTTCAAAAAATAAAAACTGGACTCCATCACTGGCTGCTGTAAATGGTATTGGGATAGCAAGTTCTTTTGGACATATTCTTCTGAAACCTAACAATCGCGTTAAAATAGAACGTCACCTTGAGATACCAATGTTGCATCTATTGTCAACCAGAACTGAAGAAGGGATACAAGATATCATTGCAGAAGTAAGTACTACACGAATAAACACCAAAAAGAATCAAGTTATATGGTAATATTTGGCTATTCTTAGGTAAATTCAAACAATGTTATTGACTCTGAATATTCTCGGCTAATTCATGATGTTTTTTCCACTACAATACCAGGGCATTTGTATCGAGGATACGTCCTAAATGGAAAAAAGATTACCTCCCAATCAATGGTACATATTGTTTATTAAAAATTAAACTATTTTAATATGTAAAAATAATTTTACAGCATTTTGCTGGAGCTGCACGACCAATTTGGTTTGTATACTCCGGAATGGGTAGCCAATGGATAACAATGGGTAAAAATTTACTACAATTGCCCATTTTCGCTCAAAGTATAGAAGCGTGCCACAAAATATTGGAACCCAAAGGAGTTGATTTGAAACGCATTATTACAGACGATGATCTAAATATTTTCGATAGTATTTTAAATTCTTTCGTTGGCATTGCTGCAATTCAGGTATATATTTTTATTAGATTCAAATGTAGTCCTTTCTAGCAATGAATTTTCATTTAAGATTGGACTAACAGATGTTCTCCATTCAATTGGGATTGTAGCTGATGGTCTAATAGGCCATTCAGTGGGTGAGTTAGGTTGCGCTTATGCAGATGGATGTCTCACAGCTGAACAGACGATCTTAAGTGCTTATTATCGCGGAAAAGCGTCTCTAAAAATTAAGCTCATTGACGGACTAATGGCTGCCGTTGGTAATTAGCAAATTTATATGAATAGAATTTTGATGAAAGGAATATTATTGAATAGATTCTAAGACTATTAATATCTGTTAGGTCTTGGTGCAGAGAAAATGGAAAAACTATGTCCACCATGTATTGATATAGCTTGCCACAATAGCAGTACGAGCTGTACTCTTTCCGGACCAAAAGAAGAAATGCAAACATTGGTTTCAGGGTTAATAGAGAAAGGAATTTTTGCTCGGTTAGTAAACGTTGCGAATATTCCATACCATAGCCGATACATCAAACCTGTTGCACCACTATTATCAAAATATTTGACAGATGTAAGTACTGCCAGATACTTTAATTGATAAATTTTGTCTTCTTAGCAGAGTAAATACAAGATAAATTATTGATATTTTCTTAGATAATTCCAAATCCAATAGCTCGATCGCCAAAGTGGATCAGTACGTCCGTGAAAGAATCCGCTTGGAATACCGATCTGGCGAAAACGGTTTCATCTGAATATCTCACCAACAATCTACTTTCATCCGTTTATTTCGATCAGGGTTCAAAATACATACCAAACGGCGCATTGGTAATTGAAATTGCTCCTCATGGCTTACTGCAAGCCATTCTCAAGAGATCTTTACCTCTCGATTGTACGAATGTATCTTTAGCTAAACGGGGCACTGAAGATGCGATACTCTACCTATTTACTGCTTTAGGAAGGTAAGTATTGAATTCGCAAGAACTCAAACTTTGAAACTTAAATTTAGTATACGAAATTAAGAATATATTGTATATATTTTTCAACCATTAACGATATGTTATCCAATCACTTTATTTATTTATCACAAATATGTATATTTTCAAATAGTTTATTCATTAATGGGGCGAGTATGAATTTATCGTCTTTATACCCTACCGTGGTGTATCCAGTTTCTCGAGATACAAAAAGTCTTGCACCTTTGGTTCGTTGGTTTCACGAAGATATTTGGGGTGTGAGACCTAATATTACAGAAGTTTTTTCCAATAACGAAGAAAGTTATGCAGTCAATTTAAATAGTGAACATTTTCGACAGTTGGTTGGGCATAGGGTAGACAATGAAATTGTTATACCAATTACTACTTACTTGGTAAGTTTTTAGCTTTAAAGAAACTAATAAAATTTCAAGCCAGCAAATGAAAATGCTTATGAGCGTATAAACATTTATTAGATCCACAAAATATATGTATAAAAATATTCGCAATTTTCATTAATTTTCATATTTTAACCTTTCTGACTTCCGACTAGACAAAAATATTTATATGTAAAAATAGAAGTAATTATAATTATTTAAAACAATTTTCAGTCTTTGGTTTGCATACTATTGAAAAACAACAATGAACGTGTAGACAATGTTATTTTCGAAGACATTATTGTTAAACGGCATATTATCATTTCAGAAAAAGGTAATTCTATTTATTAAACTTGGAATACGTACATTTATGAACAGACATAAATAATTTGTTTTAAATAACTTCAAATCAAAAAGTTAAATATTTTATATATATTTTTTAGATTTTGTGTCTCCAATATATATAATGCTAAAAACAACTGATTTTGAGATTAGCGATCGCTATGGACTGATACTTTTGGGACGAGTAGCCATGTCCAAAAATTACAAAACGGAAGAGATATCCTCGCCACTAATTAAAACTGAAAATGCATGCCACACTTTTTCGAAATCCAATTTTCAAAAGGAGCTGTTTTATCGAGGCTATACATTTAATGGCGTTTTTAATACAGTTCAACTTGTCAATATGTATAATGAAGGTAATCCTAAACTTAGAAACGATCAAAATTTATACTTTTCTTTATAATTCTGAAAAGTACATATTTGCTATTATTTGTGCACTATATTAAAAAAAATAGATTTATGGTATTAATTTATTCCATTCTTTATAATCTCTGAAAGAGTTTTCGTTTAAATTTTTGTTATTTCTAGGTTTAACAGCTAAAATAGAATGGCAAAATGATTGGCCTAGCTTTGTTAATGCAATGCTGCAAGTTAATATATTACATGAGGGTGAATTCGAGATTAAACCAATAATACCAACGTTTATAAGGCGCTTGATTATTAATTTGGCTCAACTACCTTCTGAACATAAAGGTAGGTATTTATTTATATATATATATATATATATATATATATATATATATATATATATATATATATATATATAAATTACATTTGATTGTGGCTCCGAATGTGTCTGTTTTAGATTTCGATATAAGTTACAATTACAAAACGGGAATATTAACGTCACCCATTGCACAAATCAAAGATGTTATTTTTAGTCCATATATTCCAAAGGATGTGGTAGTCGTGGCCGATAAGTATAGCTTTATTAAATATTCGGAAGATATGCAAGTAAGTTTTAAAACTATAAATAAATTTACAAAACATGATGTAATTTAATTTTGTAGAATCTCCAAATTGCACTAAACATATGTCTGCAAATCGTCCAACAGAGTTTAAAATCAGATGATTCATTATATACAATAAATGAAATAAAAGATTGCGCAAAAAAATCTTTTGAAAATTATATATACAATTATTCAGAGCATCATTTCGCATCAAAAGTAATCAGAATTTTTATTTATAAGTTGTTGAAAAAGTAATGTTTCTCAATTTCATTTAAATATTATTCTAGATTCAATTGCATATTTTAAATGATGTGAGTGGTTTCATTCCAATATCATCACTTACTATTATCGGAGAACAACATATGCAACATATAAATAACTTTTTCAAAATAACTGAATTTATATTAGTCTGTGTACCAGCAACTCAACCAATACTGACGGATTCATCCACTAGTACAATTTACTCATTTATTTCTGGGCAACTTCAATGTCATCTTTTAAGACAAGTGCGTTATCTGTAGAATAAAATTTTTTGATAATTGGTTCTAAAAATTTGAATTCAGCGACATAATAATATTACATAAAATATGATAACTAAAATATGCGTATGCACAATTCTTAGATAAATCACCAAATGCCAGTAATAATAAACATGAAGGCGACATATTTTAATAGTTCAGATTTAAAAAATAAATGTCTCCCATGGGCAAATCAACTACAGAAATCATTAAATACGTTAAGTAAAAATCAAAGAATTTTTCTAGTGTCGAATGTTTTACCTGAAAATGGTATCGAAATATTCTTGAAAGACATCAAAACTTTACAAAATGGTTCAAATATTCGGTATGTAAAAATATAGTTTTATTTAAAAATATATCTGCAATGCCTTACACTGAACTTTTTTATATGCATTTTGTTTAGATTATATCTTAATTTTATTAATTATCTATTTTTTCCCAATACACTGAACTTTCTTATACCTATTTTATTTTAATACAAATTTTTATTAATTTATAATATTTTATCAACATTTAAAAGACTTTTTCAATAAATATATAGATTACAATAATCATTAAATTTCAAATTCCAAATTATTACAGTCTATTTTATATACTGTTAAACAAGTGACAGGCGCCGATGAAACGAATTATGTAAAATATTTAAAATAAGAAGAATTTTCATTAGCCATTTACGTGAATTGCTATTAATATCTCTAATTTTTATTCTAACAATATTTGCTGGATTTGCTATACATTTTGAGTAATTATAGAAACCGGAAAAGATAACTTGAGTAAACAGGAAATTCCGGATTGAATAATTTTTCAAAAATAGGAGGATTTCTTGCCAGGCATAAACAAATCTTAAGTTAAGGCTGTATAGAGCTCACAAACATACACTCATACACACGCACTCACACACACACACGCACGCTCACGCACATACACACACGCGCGTCAGACTCGATCCAGGGAAGGTCTCAAGTTCGAATTTTTTCATTAGTACAATACCTATATATTACTTCGTATAAGAAAGTAATATATATATATATATATATATATATATATTTTTTTTTTTTTTTTTTTTTTTTGGATTTTAGTCTGATGTTTTTGCTGGATGAACATTTACCAGAATGCAATGTATCTGCAAAGTTTTACCAAGAAATGTTTCAAAAAGATTTACATACTACTGTTTTCAAAAATGGCGGTTGGGGTAACTATTTCAAAACACCATACGCAAAATTGAGCAATGAAAAAGCAATTGAAAAGAATACTATGACAACCAAAGATTTAAGGTATGGAACTTCTCTCTCACTTCTCATCTCTCACATCTCTCTCAAATGACCTCAATTTCAAATGAAGGTTATTTGGTAGTAAAATCACACGCTCCATTAAATATCTAATATTTTAGGAATATGTTTTGCGACTATGATGTCAAATATTTGAGTATAAATGCCCAAAAAATAATTCCAAATGTAAATTCAGAAGCAACAAATTTGGGTCCAGTGTGTTTCACAGGATACGATAAATCTGGACAACGAGTTATGGGCCTCACTCAGGCTAATATGAAACACCTGGAAATGATTGTAGAGCCAAATTTTATTTGGCCCGTACCTGAAAAATGGTCTTTTATGCAAGCAGCATCCATACCATATGCGTACGCATGTGTAAGTATTAAATTAACAAAATAATAAAATAGTTATACTCATAATCTGTCAATTTTAGGCATACTATGTATTATTTGAGCTGGCTGGCTTGAAACCATGTGATTCCATTCTGATTAACAACGCATGCAGCAGTTTAGGTGAAGCCGCTATTCATATTGCGTCTGCTTATAAATGCAATATATTTACAACTGTTGGATCTGAAGCTCAGAGAAGTACTTTGTTGGCTTCCTTGCAAATGGTAAGTTTTATTTAAGCTACAAATTTAATAATAGAAAATGTCTATTCCGTAAGCAATAAAAATATAAGTTTCCTGATACTATTAACTTATGCTCCTGTATTCCAGTTGTCACCACATCAAGTAATGTTGTACACCAACACATCGTTACATATATCTATTTTGCAAAGTACTTGCGGTATTGGTGTAAATAAAGTCATTAATTGCTTGTCGGGCAAAAGTCTGCAAATGTCTATGTTAGGTTTATCTAAAAAAGGCAGAGTAGTACAAGTAGATCTAAATAATTCTGATTTAACATATACTGTTGGATTAAATATCTTCTTTTCGTGTTCGGGCCTGTATGGATTCATACCAAAAAATATCTTTGAGTGGTCCAAGAATATTAAATCAAAAATACATGATTTCGTTTCGGATGGAATAAAGAAAAACATTGTACAGCCTTTAATATCTACTGATGTTAAGAAAATAGATTTGGATCCTCTTCTTAGGTAATTGGATTCTACTTGATACATAATAAAGCATATAAAGATTCCAATCTCACATTATTATATTTCACACAAAAATTGAGTTGAATTGATTTTCAGGAATTTGAAAAGTAATTATGCTACAGGAAATGCAGTTACCGATTTAAATCAAGAACTAAATTCTCAGGTTTATTCATCAAATAATTTCACAAAATGTTTATGCAAGAAAAATGCATCATATATTATTTATGGTAATTATTTAATTTCATATATACATAATTTAATTTTTCTCATTTTCTGATTCGAAGAGAAAATTTTAATTCTTCTTGTTATTATTTTTACTTTACTGTTTACAGAAGAAAATATAAAAACAATTTCTGTATTTACAGGTGAGGATGCAAACATGCTCCTAAACTCAATCCGCTGGTTAGCCGCGAATGGTGCGGAATTAATTGTTGTTTTCACCACCAGCATTCAACGTAACTCTAGCTTTATAAAGCGCTGCAAATATTTACTGGAAAAACAGTACAATACGGAAATTGTACTTGAAGCAAACTGTACCGAAATGGTGGCTCTATCACCGAAAGCGTTACATGACATACATAATATGAAGGAAATCGACGCTGTTTTGATTCTGAACAGAGGGTTACCAACCCAAATATTAGAATTTATGAAACAAATCGACGCTCAATTGATAGAATTAAGTTCAATGGCGCATTTAATTTGTTTTTGGGGTCAGATAAATATGACGTACATGCGGTCTAATTCATTACCTGTGAGCAACATTAAATGGGATAAATCTCACGATTTTTCTACCATAGTGAAAATACTAGAAGATATTTGGAATAATCCACTAGAAATTGAAATTCTCAGCGATCAAAAATCAGGCAGCCTTAGTTTCTCAGCCAAAGGTAAAAATTTAAGACTTTCAACAGACCATAACGTTCGTAATTTTAGAAAATATATGTACATTTAAAACCTAGTGTTTGATATCGCCTTTTTAAAGTATTTTACTATTATATTTTAGTAATGATTAAATTTCAGATTACTTTACGTTATTATCGAAATCGCAAAGTTCATTAATTTCTACAGTAGATGCAGTCACCTGCACCACGGAATTAACACAGGTAGTTACAGGCGGTGCTCGAGAATTAAAAGAAGCAACTCCTTCGTTTATAGTTCCTGGATTATTGGGCCATAAATGCAAATTTCTCAAGTGTTTACTCAAAAAACTCTTATGTCCAGTTTATATTATTAATAATGGAGCGAGTGACAATTTAAACACTATCGCTGAAGCTGCTGTTAAGGTCAGTTAAAGTTTTTAACATATATCATCTGTTGATCAATTATTAATTTAATTTTTATTAAATAGCAAATAAAGCAAAAAAATCGTAGTTACTATAACATAATTGGAATATCATTTGGCGGGGCACTCGCTCTAGAAATTGTTAAACTGCTAGAAGAGCAAGGAGAACATACACAATTATATTTGATTGATGGTGTACCGGAAACTATTCAGTCCAAAATGAACGAAACTGGAAAGAAAGAATGGCTTGAGACATCGCTTTTGAGTGCCCTATTGCATATAAACGATGCTAAAGTATAACATTATTTTGTCATTTTATTCTAAATGTTTAATCAATTTTAGAACAACTATAAAAGTAATTTTGAATTTAAGGACATCAACTCCCTGAGAAATATTTCAAACTGGGACACTCGGATTAAAACTGCCTTACAACTTGGGAAGCATTCGATTAAAGAATCCTATAAAATCACTAAAGGTTTAAATATCATTAAGAAAAAGCTAAATCAAGTTTTAAATTATAAACCATCTGATAAGATGATCACTGGTACTACGCGGTTATTACAACCGCAAGATTCAAATCTAGATTGCAGTTACGGCTTAACAAAAGTAAGTCATGTCTATAATAGGGGTAGCGAAAGACGAATAAAAAGCGCTTGCATATTCTAGTTATTTATATGTTATGTATTTCTTTTAGTGTTGCAAAGAGATCACAGTGGAAATAATCAAAGGTAATCATTTCACAATTTTAGAATCAGATCAATTGGCGGAATATATAAATGTCACTGTTATTATACCTCCATTATATCGTTGAATATGAATGGCATTTGTAGTTATGTATTTATTTTTCTTTAATAATTGTTGAAATATGATTTCTTGGTGTAATTAAAGTTTTCAAATAAAATATTGTTTCGATATGTTTATGTTTAGTATGAATTTATATAATTGGCTATATACAGGAAGAAAATAAACTAAATGCTAATTACAGTTTCTTCAACATTTCAAAATTTGTATTTAATTATCTTTACTATCTTAACGATATAAATCAACAACGTATAAGAGATTAAAACACTGTACATATTTAAAATTAACTTTTTACTTTCTTATACGCAGTATAAGTAAGTATTGTAATCATGAAAAATTTCGATCTCGAGATTTTAACGGAAATATACGTTTTGACCTTCCCTGAATCGATTCCGACTATTTTTGGAATTACGTCCGTCTGTGTGTGTGTGTGTGTGTGTGTGTGTGTGTGTGTGTGTGTGTGTGTATGTGAGCGCTCTACAGCCCAAACGGCTAAAGGGAAAATTATGAAATTTTAAACTTAGGACTTCTATGTGCCTGGCACGAAAACCTTTTATTTTTGAACACCATATTCCGACCGGAAGTGCATGTTTACTCTAGTCATTTTTTGCATTTTCTGCAATTACTCAAAAACGGTTGCAGTTACAGAAAAATTGTTACAGTAAATATTATAGATATCAGCATTTCGCACAACTTGTATTCGAAACTTTTTTCTTCAAACTTCAAATTATTTAAGTCTATTTTGTTAAACAATTGACAGGCGCAGATGATGCGATTTATGTAACAATATATATAATAAGCAGAAATTTATTTTGAAACCAGTACTTATTTTGGAAAAAGGATTCAAACAAAAGTTGTGCTAAATATAAATATCATTAATTTTTGTTCAAAAAATTTTTCTGTAACTGTAACCATTTTTGAGTAATTGCAGAAACTGCAAAAAATGACTAGGGTAAACATGCACTTCCGGTCGGAATATGGTTTTCAAAAATAGAAGGTTTTTGTGCCACGCACATACAAATCTTAAGTTTAAAATTTCATAATTTTCCCTTTAGCCGTTTGGGCTGTAGAGCGCTCACACACACACACACACACATACACACACACACAGACACACACACACACACACACACACACACACACACACACACACACACACACACACACGCACACACACACACACACACAATAACACGACAGTCTCCTAGAAGGCGACGACAGCACGACGCTCTCCTAGAAGGCGGGGAGATAACAAGATAACGTAGTTGTTATCAGTGTGATGTTCTTGTTTCCTTAAAAAGTCATAAATAAAATATGGTGTTCCAATAAAATAAACTATTTAGATCTACTCATTTGTCTAAATCTCAAGCCCATACTCTACAATTGGCGCCCAACGTGGGGCCTGAGAAAAAACTTATACATTGAGTGGAAGAAATTTTGATTTTAACGGTACCTGTTTGGAAAATTTACTATGTCTAGACAAGCTCGGCAAGAAGTTATGACTCCAGGAATTACATAAGCATAAATCAGTTTACTGGTAATTTTTCGAAATGTACATCGCGATTCGATGGTAGTGATAGTTCAGATGTTGACGCATTCTTGGATGCAGTAATTACATTCAAAGATTGTACAAACGTCAGCAATGAAAACGCACTTTGTGGCATTTCAATGTTACTTGAAGGTACAGCTGGTACATGGTGGAAGGGTGTAAAATCTACTATCGTAGATTGGGAAACCGCTTTCACCGCGCTGCGTGACATTTTTTCTCAAAAACTATCACCTCATCTTGTATGTCGCGAGATTTTTCAGCGAGAACAACATGACGATGAAAGTGTTGAACTATTTGTTTTTCACATTCGCGCTCTAATAGCACAATTACCCTATGTGTTACCCGAACGTGCACAACTTGATATGGTTTATGGGTTGCTAAATCGTAAAATACGAAAACGACTCTCATCAGGTGACTTTAAAACGTTTAAATCTTTGCTTGAACGTGCAAGAGATATTGAGCATTTACAGCGCTATATTACGCGACCTTCAAACTTAAAACAAAACAAAGAACAACCGGAGAAGAAACTTCGACAGAAATGCTCTTTTTGTAAAATTTTCGGTCACTTGGAAACCGAATGCAGGAAGGCGAAAGCAGTGAAGGCTGGAGGTTCATCGTTTCCAGGAACGCAATAACACATTTTGAAAACCAGTGATTCTTCAAAACCACAGGTTTTATGTTTTGGATGTGGGTCCCCAGGATACGTAAGAAGCAATTGTCCTAATTGCACTTCTTCAAAATCTCCTATAGATACTACTGCTTCGTTTTATTCGTTTCCCACTACCTTCACAGAAGATACCGTCAAGCCGTCCGATAATGCCTATACAAATTATGCGTTTACAAGGATATGCTTACTTAGACACTGGCTCCAAGAGAAATCTTGCCGGTGCAAAACTTCTCAAGATTCTCATCGAGAAAAATTGTTCGTTTATGGAAACGTACATAGATATGAAACAAGCAGATGGTAGAAAACAACATATATTTGCAAAAATATTTTCTGTCGACATCACTGTTTGTGAAAGAATCATACCTACAACATTGATTGAGATTCCAGAACATGTAGACAGTCGAATGCTACTTGGAGTGGATTTTATTCGTAATGCTGGTATGATTCTGAATCTTTTAAACAACAAATGGTACTTTGCAGGTGCGCCAACAATTCGTTATCCTTTTGCACGAGAAGAAAACATATCAATTTCTGTGCCTGTTGCGAACACACAGATTAACGAACTGTTTCTCCGTGACGATGAAGGTCAACACTTGGAACAATCTCAAAAACCTCGTATCGCTGTCAATCAAACTCTGCCCTACGTACTTCGTACTGATGACAACACTTCTGCATTGGGAGTAGTTTTACTCCAGGGGGAGCATCCAAATCAACGGCCTGTTGAATACGCTAGCAGATTGCTAACACCGCCTGGTAAAAGCAACCTTGTAGCAGACACACTTTCACGACCGCCTTGTGAGGATATTGATATTTGCAATGTAAACTGTGACTTACCAACAAACGCTGCAAAACCTGCTGGACTTCTACAAATGCCGATACAACACCAACGTTTTGAAGTATTAGCAATGGATCTCTTTAGACCATTGCCTGAAACTACTACAAATGAAAAATGGATTTTTATTGTAGAAGATACTGCAACACGCTGGATTGAAATATTTCCACTAAAAGTTGCCACCGCGGAAGCTTGCGCTCGATGCTTGATCGACGAAGTGATTTTGCGCTATGGAACTCCTCGTCGTGTTATTAGTGACAATGGCACGCAATTTGTTAGTGACGTTATGCAGAAAGTCGCATATTGTTTAGGCTTCAAACAAAATTTAATACCTGCATGTTGGAAATGCGCTTGAAGCATGTTTGAAGGGTGCTATGAAATATAGTTATAAAGTCGGAGTGACTTGTTTCTTATATGTTTTAAGTTGTTATGTAACTATGTACAATTGTAGCAAGTTTTCTTTTTTCATGTGTAATATTTTTGTCAATCTGTCTATTTATTAAAAAGACTAAGTTGTTTTACGCGAGCAGGATTCTTTTTTTATTTATTCCGGATTAACTTGGATTCCCAATAGGTTATTGGCCCAGGCACTAAATAGAAAAGGAATTTAATAAGTATCATTTACAAAGCTACGTGTAAGACGAAATGGCGCACGAAGGAATGAGATTAAATATACCAATGTAAAATGGTGGAAATTTTTTGTTCTGGAAAACAAAACTAAAAGCTTTATTGGTGCGTGATGAATTATGGGAAGTGATGATATCTCCTAAACCAGAAGAAGCAGATCCAGATTGGGACAAGAAAAATAATAAAGCAATGGCGTATATAACGCTGAGCGTTGAGGATGCTCTATTGATACACTTCGCACATTTCAATGAGGCGCGTGAAGCTTGGAGTGCATTAACGAAAAAGTACGAGCGATCGACGTTTGGTAGCAGACTGTATCTACGCCGGAAATTTTATGGCATACATTACAGCAGCGGTTCCATGAGCAGCCACATCGATGCGATTATGAACGTCGTGGGATTGCTGCGAGGATCAGGAAAGCCACTGGAAGATGAAGAAGTTGTCGCAATTTTATTGGTGAGTCTACCAGAATCATACTCAGGATTGGTCACTGCGTTCGAGGGCCGTGACGAGGCAGATCTCACTATAGAATATGTCACTGGAAAAATTCTGGACGAGTACCAGAGAAGGAGCGAAGCTAAGAACGAGGCAAACAGTGAAAAACCAGAAGTGGCGCTACGATCGATGACTGCAGGTAAAACTAACAGTAATCGCGGATTTAGAAATAATTTCAGAAAAATAGATATGCAGAAAACGAATGACAAAAGGACAAAATAGACACGTGAATGCTACCATTGCCATAAACCGGGGCATTTGAAAGCCGATTGCAGATGGTACATAGCGACCCAGGAACAACAGAAAAATAACCTGGAGTCAGCAAAACCGACAGTTGAGGTAAAATCTAGTAGCAGTAGGTATGTGGCGTTTGGAGCACGAGATAAAAGGAATGCGACGAGTTCTGCAAAATGGTGCATCGATTCTGGAGCAACGAGCCACATGCCAAACGACGTAAGTTTCTTTACTAATTTACGTAATATGAAAAACACAGTAGAAAATGAAGACGGTTCCGTGTTGACTGCTACCGGAATTGGAGAGGGCTATATAAAATGCAAGGTAACAGATGGAGTACAAAACGTGCAACTACAAGATATCCTTTACGTTCCACGACTTGCCGACAATCTGATATCTGTTAAACGCATTGTTGAAAAAGGATACAAAATAGTTTTCAAGGACGACAAATGTAAGTTCTATCAAGACCAGCAAGTTATCGCAGAAGCAGAAATCGACGGGAATTTATTCAGGATAAAGACAGCAAACCCGAAGCAGACCGCGTCCGCTGCAAAAGAAGAAGTATGCATTCACCAATGGCATCGTAGAATGGGTCACCGAGACGAGACGGCGATCAAGAATCTTATCAACAGGAAATACGCAACGGGAATACGAGTTTCACCATGCTCGCATCAGGTAACGTGTGAATGCTGCATAAAAGGAAAACTAACAGAATCGAAATTCTCCGAAAGTAAGCGAAGAGAGCAAAAGCCAATGAGACTCATCCACTCAGACTTGTGCGGACCGATGCAAACGCCGACGCCCAGCGGTAATAGATATTTTCTCACTCTAATCGACGATTTTTCAAGGTTCACGGTAGTGAGGTTGGTGAGGTCAAAGGATGAAGTCGCAGACGCAATAAAGGAATACCTTACAGCAATGCTGACAAGATTCGGCAGATATCCAATGGCGATGCGAACCGATAACGGCAGGGAATACATGTCTCGAGTTCTGGAAAAATTTCTGCGGAAAAACGGTACTCAACATCAATACACCGTGGTGTATACGCCACAACAAAATGGAACAGCAGAACGCAAGAATAGGTATTTAGTGGAATCGGCGAAAAGCAAGCTGCTTGACGCAGGGCTGGATAACCGCTTCTGGGGAGAAGCGATTTTAACCGCGACATATCTACAAAATAGATTGGTGAGTCGAAGCATTGATAAAACTCCATTCGAATTATTTACAGGAGAAAAACCAGAACCTACTCACATTCGGATATTCGGCTCGAAGGTTTTTTTACTAATCCCAAAACAAAAACGGCAAAAATGGGATGATAAAGCTGAAGAAGGGGTTCTGGTGGGATACAGCGGTGAGGGGTATCGCAATTTGGATCAGAAAACGGACAAAGTGCGAATCAGTAGATCGGTCAGAATAATAGAAGAGGATCCACTAAGAAAACAAGAAGAAAACGCAGTATCAAATACTGAATCACCGATAAATCATATCACAGTTGGGATGCTAGAAGACGAAAATGCAGAAGATATCAAAACTATATACGACGTGGAAGAGAAAAATGGAACTCTGCCGCACACGCCGCAGGAGTATGAAAGACGCGTATCAGCGCGGTCGAACAAGAATGTGCCACCGCTTCGATTTGGTTACAAGGTGAGTAAAAGGAACCCGAGACTTGGAACGAGATGACCAAATTGCCACCTCGAGAGCGGAAGTTGTGGTTGGCTGCTGCGGAGGCAAAGATGCAGTCACTCAACGATCACCAGGTGTGGGAACTGACGGAGTTACCACCGGGGAAACGGACAATATCCTGCAAGTGGGTATTTAAAGGAAAAATCGACGGCAACGGAAAAGTCTACACACATAAAGCGCGATTAGTAGGAAAAGGTTTTTCCCAAAAGTACGGGGAGGACTACGACGAAACGTTCGCGCCAGTGGTCAAACACGAGACGGTGCGAGCACTGCTCACACTAGCAGCGCAGAAAAGGCTACACGTTCGTCATTTAGACGTCAAGAGTGCGTACCTCAACGGAGAACTTCAAGAGAAAATTTTTATGGAACAACCACAAGGTTACATAGAGCCAGAAACCAAAGACAAGATATTGAAGTTGAAGAAAAGTATTTGCGGCTTGAAGCAAGCAGTTATTAGAATGTTACAACTTATTGGAACCAAGACCAGCAGCGACGCCTATGGAACCAGGATTTCTGGCAGGATCAGTAGGAGAAGAGAGCAAGTTCGAAAATAACACGAATTATAGAAAAGCGATAGGGTCGCTGTTGTACATTGCCACAGTGACTAGGCCGGACATAGCAGTCGCAGTGGGCCTGCTTTGTCGTCGAGTAGAGAAACCGACAAACTACGATTGGAAGGCTGTAAAAAGAGTGATGCGGTATCTGGCTTCTACAGTAGACAAGAAGCTAAAACTGACGTCAAAAGGGGACAACGAATTGAAGTGCTTTGTTGACGCAGATTGGGCAGGTGACAAAGAAGACAGAAAATCAACCAGCGGCTATGTTTTTCTATTGAGAAATTCAGTCATCACCTGGTAGAGCAGAAAGCAGACTGCAGTGGCTATGTCATCGACAGAAGCTGAATATCTAGCAGCATCGTTTGCAAGCAGAGAACTTTTGTGGCTTAGGCAGCTATTAAAAGACTTGAAAGGTAATATGGAGAAACCAACATCAATATTCGAAGATAACCAAAGATGCATACACTTAATCAAGAACGACAAGTGTGGAGCGAGAACCAAACATATAGACGTGAGTTTTCACCACATACGAGATCTACAGAATAAGGGAGTACTGGAGGTCCGATACTGTCCTACGGAGCAGATGTTAGCTGACGTGATGACGAAACCATTGGCTAAAGAAAAATTCAATTTCTTTATCGCACGTCTAGGTTTGCTGTAATACATACATACTCCAGCGAGAAGGGGTGTTGGAAATGCGCTTGAAGCATGTTTGAAGGGTGCTATGAAATATAGTTATAAAGTCGGAGTGACTTGTTTCTTATATGTTTTAAGTTGTTATGTAGCTATGTACAATTGTAGCAAGTTTTCTTTTTTCATGTGTAATATTTTTGTCAATCTGTCTATTTATTAAATATCTGCAGTGTCATGCACCGAACTTTCTTATCCGCATATGGGTTAAACCATATCGTAGTTATATTATTTTTCTAATTTATAATATTTGTTCTAACCTTTAGATCGCTTTTACACTAAATATGTTTCTTAGAATAAATATTAAATGTCAAACTTCAAATTATTTAAGTTTATTTTGTTAAACAATTGACAGGCGCAGATGATACGATTTATGGAACAATATATATAATAAGCAGAAA